>CM061359.1:12500-1212500 GCA_030867105.1 Liasis olivaceus | reverse complement strand
CCCACCGGCCTTTTTCCTGAAGGGGCCTCCTGACTTGCCTGAGCAGGACACAAGAGCGAGGTCTTCCTGCACTGTGTCTGTGTGCGGGGGAAGGCAGCATTCTTCCATGCGCAGCTTGTGCATTTGTTCAGCCACCTGCTGGGGCGGAATTCGGAGCTGGGCTCGGAGTTGCATTTCCAGGCAGGGGGAAGGGAGGGTCCCTTTTAGTAGTCACAGGGTGGGAGGTGGGAGGTCAAGTCCGGGTGGCTTGTCAAGCATCCCCTTTGAGCAGAGGAACAGGCCGCCGAGGGAGTGCCAAGCGCCCATGCTAAGGGCAGAGGCCAGGCCGATCCGCAGCGTTGCATCGTCTGTGCCCTGGGGTGGTTTGGATCCGACTCGCATCGGAAGGGCCGTTTGCACCAGTGCGGGCCCCTCCGTTTGCCCAACTCTCTTAAGACCACCTTTGGTAAACGTCTGCATGAGTCCTTCCGCTGGATCTCCAAGGTTAGCAGCGGAAAGAGGGTCTTCATAGTTGCAGCCTTTGCCCCATGAAATTCCATACCTGGGATGAAATCAGATTTTTCCCATGTCTGACTGTTTCTTGAAAGTCTCGTGATCTCCCTGGATTTTGTGGAATGCTTTATAGTTCATGCTTCTGTCGGGCTTCCAATATTATATGCTATTGTAATGCTTTTGGTTAAAATTTGCTTATATGTCATGGTTTCACAAACATATTTGCATAGATTTTATGCAGGAAGCTGCCCTGGGGTGACTAGGATCTTGAAAAATGGCTTAAGGAGATAAATAAAGGGTCCAGGCATTGCCGGACTCGCTTGTCTGGCATCTGAGAGTAGCAGAGAAGGACTCTGGCGGCCTCTTTGTCACAGCCGGGCAACAAGCGACGATGCAGCAACGTGAGAAAGGGCTGAGGCCAAACTCTTCCAAAGCAACTTCAGGGAAGGAATGCAGGAAGTCCAGGAGCTCTCCGGGGATGAAGCATTGCTGAGAAATCCCACGGACCCCCCCCCCCCCGACATTGCCTGGCCAGCAGGGCTGGGGGGGGAGAGGAGCAGGCATCCCGGGCACCCAGCCCATGGGGGCTTCCTGGCTCTACCCCACCTGCCCCAGCTGTGGATGTGGGCTAGAGAATGCCTCTCCTTGGGCCCCAGTAGCAACACCTCCAGGCTGTTGATGCGATGGGGGGAAGGCAAGATCTGGGGAAATGCCCCAAGGCTGCTGCTGCTGCTGCCCGCCTCCCACCCTTCCGGGCTGAACATCTGCACCGCCTCCCCCGGCAGCCCCAGCCGCAGCAGCCTCCGAGACCCTCCTCCCCCGCGTGGCCCTCCCTGCCCAGATATGGGCGCAGCCTGCAGCTGTCCTCAGGCACAAAGAGCGCTTGTCCCTCCCCAGCCCCCGCCATCCGCACGCCAGCCCGGAGAAGCTCCGTCCTTTCCTGCTGAGAGACAGAGTCAGGGGCTTTGGGCAGGGGGGCAAGGGGGCAAGGGGAGGGAGAGGGGCCCGGGGCAGAGGTGGCTCCAGAGTGGGAGCTGCTTTTGGGGGCTGCAGCACCGCGTGGCTCCCACCGTGCATGCTCAGATGCACCTCTGATTTCCCATCGCACGCAGCATTGTCTCTGCCCCACTTGCAAGATGTTTTCTTTCAAAAATGCTACTTTGCAGTTCCTAACAAAAGGAAAGCGTCTTTATCCGGGATTGGAGAGGAAGCTGGACCCGATGTCAGCAACCCCCACTGTCTTCCAGGCCACCGGCTACTGTATGGCTGGACACAGTAACGCTCCTCACATGCTGGAGGAGCTGTTGGTTAATTCCGAGAAAAAGATAGGCATAACTTTCCAGCAATTACTGTATTAGTATGTTCTTCAGCAGCAGAGATCTGCCTCCTCCCTGGGCCTGAACTGGGGTGGCTACTCCAGCCTTCGCTTGCCGCTCTGCTGCTGGCCAGCTGTGCTGCCTGGAGGGGTTAATCCCTGCCGTGGTGGGCGGGGGGGGGGGATGACTTGGCAGCCACGAAAAAATCTCAAGGACTCAGTAGCAGCTGTTCAAAGGCATCAGCATGCTTTTGTTAATAAAATGTGTTAGTTGGAAAAGGGGCTACTCCTGATTTTTCTCCAGCACAGGCTGGCACGGCTCTCCTCCTCCCCGGTTCCCACACCACGTACATAGAAGGCGGGCAGCGCTTCGACTGCGCTGCCACGGCCACCGACTTGACTTTTTCGACCCCCTTGCTTGCCAGTGAGAAAAAGGAGGTTTTTCTCATTCTCCCTAGCAGGACGCCTGTTGTGCTGGCAGGGAGGCCTCCCGCAGCCGCCCAGTCTTGCACCTGCAGCCACGCGAGAAGACGGCCACGAGGAGGGTCAAGAGGGCGTGGGTCATCCCTCCCATCAGCATGCCGGAGAACCATCGGCGGGTCCCCCACCTCCTGGTCCAGGTGAGGCTGGAGAGGGGCAGGGCAGCAGGAGGTTCCCTCGCCCAGAGTTTATTGAGGGAATGGCGTCCGGGGCGGGGCGAGGGAGGAAGGGATGGAGGACCGGCACGGCCTCCTGCTGCTGTGGCGCGCCTCCCCTCCAGCCCCCTTGCTTGGGGTCTTCCTTACAGGAGGAACGGCTGGACAGTGACTCCCTGGCCCAGCGCTGAACTCCTCCTCTGGCCTCCACATGCTCCCGCTGCTGCAGTCAGATTTAGCCCAGCTCTAGAGACAGGGCAGTGGGGGAAAAAGGACTCTTACAGGCAGACACGAATGTGACAACGTGCACTCCAACTCACCTATCGTAGAAACATTGTCACCATTTTGCCTGTTTGGGGATTAGCATTACGAGGGATTGCGTAGCCACACCGCACCCCTCCTTTTAGTCCATGCACGTGGCTGTGCCGCTCTTGATTCCTCATGACTTACTAGCCCGCGTGTCCAGAGGCATCTCACTCTCCATCAGACTTCAGAGAAGAGTCATAATTCACCCACTAGGCCTCATTCGGCACGCCACAAGTCCCGTGCTCATTCTCAGCATCTGCAGGAACAGCTGGAAAAACTGTGGCTGAAACTGCAGCTGTAAGACTCCATGGGCTTAGGAGAAGATGGCTTCTGCTGTTCCTAAGCCTGGTGGGAATTCTTCCATATCTAGTTTCGAGGATGGGGGGAAGAGAAACATTTTGGAAGATTAAGCCAGACCTTTCTCACACCCTGGAGTCTGTTTCCCTCTCTGCAGATTAAATCAGACAAGCAGCAGCCGGGGGTTGTGGTCTACAGCATTAAGGGCCCCGGCGTTGATGAAGATCCCAAGGATATCTTCTCCATTGATAAGTTGAGCGGCAAGGTCTACCTCAACGCCATGCTGGATCGGGAAAAACATGATCGCTTTCGGGTAAGGGCAGGCTGGGGTTAGACTCAGCCCTAAAAACAAAGTTCAAGATTCAGATGTTTTGGTGTCCCCCCAAGTTCTGGCCGAAGGGCAGAGACACCCAACGGCCAGGAAGTCGGCCTACCTCTGTATCAAACTCTCAAGGCATTGCCCTGCCTGCCCCATAAGCCACTTTGACTCCCATACGGGAGCAGAGGCTGGGCTTCCCCAGCTGAGATGGGCCTCCCTCTGCTCTCCTGGCAACCAGCTCAAGGCTTTTGCCCTGGATCTGGGCGGAGTGCTTCTGGAAGATCCCACGGACTTAGAGATCGTTGTCCTGGACCAGAATGACAACCGGCCACTCTTCCAGCAGGACGTGTTCACGGGCCACGTGGTAGAAGGGGCTGAGCCAGGTGGGTGCACCAGACCTTCCCATGGATCTGGCCAAAGAGCTGCTGGTGGGAGCATCTTCCGAGAGGCAGAACTGATTTTGTTGTCCTTTCCACGTGCTCTCCTTTGATCTGGGGCACGCGTAGGCAGGACGCTCTGACTGTTTCCTTCTAGTGACCAGAACGATGGGCCAGCCCTAGTTTGGAAATGAGGTCCATTAATTTTCATTGTGTGCCTCCAGACTTGCAAGCCATCTCTTTCATTATTTACACAGCTGCATAAAAGCAGCACCACCTGTACAATTTCTGGCTGCCCTTAGAAACACAAACGATAAAGCAATGATAAACTTTATCATCTTGACCCCCACCCTTAGTTCTCCCATAGTTGCAGCAGGACACCTGGGCGTGCGGTGCTTAGTCAGGTCGCAGAGCAAATACTGTGCTGTAGTGATTAAGTCTGCCAGAGAGCAACTGGGTTTCCAAAGGATGCCTCGAAAAGTTCCAGCAGTGAGAGAAGGTGAGCTGTACTTCTTCCCAGCCGGGTGCTCTGAAACAGCTTGATGTATTCCCAGGGACATTTGTGTTGAAGGCAGAAGCCACAGATGCGGATGACCCCGAGACGGACAACGCGGCCCTGAGATACTCCATCGTGGGCCCCGGGGCGGGAGAGGTCTTCGCAATGAACGAGCTTTCCGGGGAAATTCAAACAGCTCACGTTGGGCTTGACCGGGAGGTAGGAATGTCTCCGCTGTTTCTGGATGGAGGTTCCAGGCACAATAAGGGATGAACGGGCACAAAATGGGAATGGAAAGGAAAAGGAGATCCTAAGTCGAAGGTCTGGGCCACTTTTCTAACTTTCACTATAGTCTTTCAACTACTGTAGAATCCTCTGGAATTATTATTATAAAACGTTCCCGGAGTTGGATGCCCTTGGACCAAGATACTTTAGAAAAACAAATCCCTCACTGAGCATTATTGCTCAATTATTTTTAGCAACAAGGCTTGGATTTATTTTATTATTAAAGACTGTGCTACAAAGTCTTATTTAAAACATCAAGTTGACAAAATATGATGCATTTATAGCCAACATTTTGCTTTATTTGATTTGCAAAACTTTGATTTCAGCTAAGCCTACACCCGGCTACCTCAGTAAAGAGCGGGAGTGCAGGTCATAAAGTCCGGCTGTTACTTTGCCGTCCGGCGCATGAGGCAAGGCACAGCCTTGTTCGGTTTGTTGGCAACCCAGGACATCACTGTAAATCCCTGGCACGTTTTCCTGTTTCTGGCACTCCCTGCGCAGGTGACAGGCGTTTACAACTTGACACTCCAAGTGGCTGACATGTCTGGAGAAGGCCTGACCACCACAGCTACAGCGGTCATTTATGTGGAGGACATCAATGATAACCCACCTGAATTCACGACGGATAAGGTGGGGAGACCAGCTACTCTGCCTGGCAGGAGAGGATGGTGCAAAGGCACTTAGGGGCCCCGCACAACTCCCTTACTTGGGCATCTCCACCCAGGCCCTTGGTGTGCAAGGGCCCCCTGGTGCAGGAGGTGAGCCAAGAGCTTAGAAGGTGAGGTTCCGGAGCCCCACGGCATCATGGGATGCAAGCGATGGGTGTCAATCTTGGACTGGCACAGCCCTTACGTGTGACAGATGTCTTATCTTACCCTACTAATAGGTTAGGCAGAGAAGCAGCAGCTGGGTTGCAATTATATGGAGAACTCAGTTCTGCCCTGTTATTTGTATAAGGCACCAGCCGCTGTTCCACCTTGACTCAGGAAAACCCTTAAGTCTGGAATGGGTGGGCGGATGGGACGGGTAGGAAAGGAATCTCCCTTGACCCCGTACTTCCCCTAGCTGTTAGAAACAGGAGCTAAAGGATCCATCCCCAGCAGCACAATGGTTGGGTCCCTCCACCTGTGCAGTGCAGGGGCCACATGGGACTTAAAAGCTACCTTCACTACTTTTGAGAGCCACGCTCAGCTGGCACAAAAGAGCTTATTCTGTCCTGGGGAAGGAGCAGGAGCAGGACTGCGGGGGGTGTCCTCAGCAGTCCGCCCAGCCTCCCTTTTAATGCTACCCCCCCCCCTTTCTCTTGCAGTTCCACATGGAGGCCCCTGAGAACAGGCAAGGGGTGGAAGTTGGGCGGGTGATGGTGCAGGACAAAGACCAGCCTGGTTCTCCCAACTGGCTGGCCAAGTTCACCATCCTGGAGGGTGATCCCAGAGGAGCTTTTGCCATCCACACTGACCCCCTGACCAATGAGGGGGTCCTCTCTTTGGTTAAGGTAAGGAGAACACTTGACACAAGTGCCAGGCTCCGCTCCGGAATAGGGGCAAAGCGGGGGCAGTTTCTGGACTGGCACAGAGGGGATTCGCCCCGCAGCTTTAGGCGAGCATAGCACATCTCCTCCCCGAATGTCAAGGGCTGGGTGTCCTGTCTGGAATCAGAGGGGCTTCTGGGCAGAAGCAGGATAACAGCAGGTCTCAGCCCTTAAGGAAAAACAGGCATGAGAAGAGCCTCTCTGGCAAAGTGCTGAGAATTTTCCTGCCAGCAGATGGCAGTCGTGGTCAGTCGGGAGCCAGAAGAGGAGCGCGGAGGGAATGCAAGTTTACATTCCTGGGCCTTTCGCGCCAGGAGGGGTGGGGGGGGGGGCAGAGCAAATGCACAAAACAGGGTTTTTGCTTTAACGGCCAGAAGAGCTCGCTGCCTCCCCACCGCGTCTTCCCATCTCTCTCCACTTGCCAGGTGTTGGACTACGAGGAGCAGAACCATTACGAGCTGCTGATTTCCGTGCAGAACCAAAGCCCGCTGGACCCGTCAGTCCGAAACGTGGCCCATGCCTTGGCTACGGTGCAGCTGCAGGTGATGGACGCCAACGAACCCCCCTTCTTCCAGGACGATCCCTGCAGGGGCAACGTGAACGAAGGCGCGCCTGCTGGCACAGAGATCACCCTCTTCCACGCCAGGGACCCCGACACCCAGCAAGCTCAGGAGCTGAGGTGAGCGAGGTCCAAGCCGGCTGGCGGGGATTCTGCCCACGTACGGTTGCTCAGCCAGGCTGGGGCTCGGAATTCAGGGTGAAATCTAGCGATTCCACTCCCTTTTCCTTCTTGTTTTGACACTGAAGTCTCTAGCCCTCATTAACTCCACCCTAAAAGCGAACCCTGCAAAAATCTGCAGAACGACTTCAATGAGTCCACGCCGGGCTGTCCTCTCCTGCCTCTGAATAAGCCCTGCAGTCCGCTCACTTTCCAGATGAACCCAGGATTTCAGAGGATCTCCTGGAGGATCTGGGAAATTGGGGAGGGGGCCTGCCTGTTCTTTGCTCTTTGGGAAGCAAGCCCTGTGCACGGGGGCGGGGGCGTGCCTGCATCCCCTGAGCCCGTCTCCTCTTCCCAGGTACTCGCAGGCCTCTGGCCTGGCCAGCTGGCTGCAGGTGGACCCCAAATCGGGCCTGGTGGAAGCCCGCCAGAAAGTGCCCCCCCGTTCAACCTTCCCGGGGGGCTGGTACGTCACACAGATCCTGGCTGTTGATAATGGTGAGGAGGCTGAGCAGTAAGATGGGGGGGCAGGACAGAGAACAAGAAATGGGGTCTGGTCCGGTAATCCAGTCCTGATAAAAGGCCCCGCTAAGAGCTCTCAGCAGGCGCAGCTGGGGCTGGCTTAGACTTTCTCCAGGGCACAGCCCCCCTTAGCCAGAAAACCAGACCAGGGTTGGGGGCCACCTTTTGGCAAGCCCTGAATGAATGGCTTGCAGGGATGGAAGGTGGGAGAAGAGCTGAGCCCCCCCCTTGTGCCCCAGTTCCCTTCCGACGGGTGGAGAGGGACGCCCTCAGCCCTGCTGGACCCCTTCTCTTCCTCCCTCCCTCCCTCCCTCCCTCTCTCTCAGGGACCCCTCCCCTCACGGCAACCGGGACCCTCTCCATCGAGGTGCTGGAGGTCAATGACCAGGCGCCCTTCCTGTTCCCGACAAAGGGAGAGCTGTGTCAGGAAGGGGGCGGCTTGGTCCTGAGCGCCACGGATGAGGACTTGGCCCCCCACGCAGCACCGTTCCACTTCCGTTTCGCCCCCAGCAGCGCACACAACTGGACTCTCCGCCACCCCAATGGTAACCTCAGGCTATGCGTTTCCCGGGTACCCACGTTGGATGAGGGGAGGGGAGTTCGACACAGGCCAGAGGGGGAAGCACGGGCCGGATTTTCTGGTGGAGCCCCCTCCCCCCAAAGCATATAACCTTGCAACTCTTAGTCAGTGGGGGAGTTAGCATCTACTCCAGGCTGGGGCCTGCCAGGCACCCTGGGAGCCAATTTCTGCCAGCCTCGACTTTGCAGGATACCCACCTGGGGGAAGCAGATTATTAAAAACCTGAAACCAGCTGAAAGGCACAAAACCTCTTGGGCTCTTTTGTGATGTGAGTTGCCCTGAGCATTTCAGTTCTTTGAACATGGGAAAAGACCGGCTCCCAATAATTTGATAAGCATGCCTTATTTGTTTGGAAAGGAGGTAAAAATGTTAATTGTTTCTAACGAAGGCCGACCATTTTGCGAAAACAGCATTGTGCCCCGTTGCAGAGGCTCCTTGCAAGCTCGGGGAGCAGAGGAGGCTGGGCCCCCCTTCTAGCACATGTGTGTGGTGTGCTAAGCACCTCGGCCCCCAGATCTGTTCCTGGGGCTTTCCAGCTTCCCCCGGCAAGGGCAGAGGCTCACCCCCCCACTTCCCTTACCCACTCCAGACACGCACGTGCTGCTGCAGCCTCCCACGGACGTGGCCGAGGGCCTCCACACCCTGCCGCTGCTCGTCAGTGACTCTGGGATCCCGCCGCGGGTGCGAAAGCAGCTGCTGAACGTCTCTGTCTGCGCCTGCAATCGGTGGGGCACCTGCGGGGCTCGTGCAGCTGCCACCGTGGCGGTGGTAGCAGGTCTCAGTTTGGGGGCCTTGATGACCATCCTCTGCAGTGCCGTCCTACTCCTGCGTAAGTGCCTGAGTTTGCTGATGCAGAATCCGGACCTTTGCCGGGGTGGGGGGTGGGGGGTGGGGGGGGCTGCCGTCCCCAGTGGCCCAGAAAGGAAGTGGGAGGAGCTGGACATCTGCCCCACATTAATGTGGGTCAGTGCCATGAGATGGGGGGTTCTAGAAATCGGATGGAGGGAGGGAGGGACGGATGTCTATTTCTGGGCCACGTGGGGTGGGGCAGAGGGCTTCCACGTGGTGGAGATTTGCCCATCACCCGGGCTTCCCTCTGGCAGAAGAGCCTCCCTGCCACAGGCAGGAAGACCCTGGCGCTCGCTCGTACTGGCCTGTGTGCCCCAGCCCCACACGCAGTTTCCTGCAGCAGAGCGCGTGCGTGTGAACGTGGGCTTCACTTAGTTGTTTGTGGGGGGCTGCATTGGCTGGCTGCGTTTCCCCAGCCTCCCCGGCACGGGCAGGGCAGTATTAAGGGCTCCCCAGAGGAAACGTGCCACGAGAACAGCCGGCAGCGGCAGCATGGGGCAGGGCGTGGCCAGCTCTGGCTGGCAGCTCCCCGTGGGCCCGCCGCCCCGCGTGCCGTCCGGGCTGACCTTGCCTTCTCTGGCAGTGCTGGTGCTGCTGGTGGCGGGGCTGGAGCACGCTCGCCGACAGGCTCTCCGCAAGGGACTCCTGGCGGCCTCGCGGGATGACCTGAGGGACAACGTCCTCAACTACGACGAGCAGGGGGGCGGCGAGGAGGATCAGGTATGATTGGCGGAGCTGCGGGGGCCGTCGCCTTCTCCGCTTCTCAGCCCGGGGGGTCACGATGGCGGGTGCTCCTTCTCTGCCTGCAGGACGCCTATGATCTCTCCCAGCTGCGTGACCCGGACCTCTTTCACCCGCCAGCCCCACGGGGCAAGCCCCTCCGACGGAGGGACACCCCCTACGGCTACACCTTGCCGCAGTACCCCCAGCGCACGGCCGCCTGCCCTTCCGACATCGAGGACTTCATCAACGAGGTGAGATGAGGCAAAGAGGCAGGCGGGCGGAGTGGGGTGGGGGAAGGGGAGGGCAAGCGGGACCTTCCGGCCAGACCCCCCTCTCGGTTTGCCTTGGGATCCATTCGGCTGATGGGAGTTTGGTTCTCGTGGAGGAGAGAAGCCGTTCGGTATCCTCCCTCACACCACTTACCATGCTGCTGGCCCTCAAGGACGCCCAGCAGTTTCCAGGGGGACATAAAGATCTTGCTAACAGCCGAGGAAGCAGCCGGGCCGCTCCCTGCCCACGAGAGAAGCCCCCGTCGGTCACGCCCTGAGGCTCCGTGCCCCCGCAGCAGCAAGACCCACACTTGGAAAGAGGGCCTTGCAACTCAGGGGACATGGATCTGGGCACCAAGCGCTTTCTTGAAAAGGAGCATCAGTGAGCTGCATCACTTCTGAGCTGGTACAGCTGAATCAAGATCTGAACCACCCAGCAGGAATCTGCAGCTGGGCAAAAGGGCCTAGTGGCAGAGGGGCATCACTCCCTTGCCCAGTGAGGGTGGGACCTGAAACGGTAACTGGGATTTTGCCCCCCCCCCCCACTCCTGCTCTGTCTCCTGCGCAGGGCCTGGAGGCGGCCGACGGCGACCCCAGCGTTCCCCCTTACGACACGGCTCTCATCTACGACTACGAAGGGGGCTGCTCCGTCAGTGGGTCGCTGAGTTCCATCCTGTCCAGCTTGGCGGACGAAGACCAAGATTATGACTACCTCAAGGAATGGGGGCCACGATTCCGGCGCCTGGCTGAGCTGTACGGCCAGTAGGGGGGAGCGGGCAGAGCAGCGGGGCCGGACTGGACGGTCGGCCAACGCTGCTTGGGCTGCACTGCTGCCCTCTTGGTTCGTGGGGGGGCACGCGTCCTGCTGCCCCTCATTGCAACCCGGGGGCAGGGGCCCCTCCAGCAGCTTTCTTGCAGGCGGCAGCCCCGCCTCCAGCCCGAGGGGCCCTGCTCGCACTAAAGCCGAGGGCAGAAGACCCCAACAGCCTCAGTGCCTCTCCGGCCTTCCGGCTGAGATTCTGCCGGTGCTCCCTGGTTCTGCTAGCAGCCGCTGGAGGGGCTGTCCCAGGGACCCCTCCTTTCCACCAACCAGGACCCCGATGGTCTCGGCCGGGGCACCGCCAGACTTACTAGGCCTAAACAAAGATGGCAGCTGGATAAAAAAACCCCAGCGTGCCTGGAAACTGAAGTGGGGGGGAAGCAGGTAGAGGGAACATTGCAGGAGCCAGGCAGCTGTGCCCCCCCAAGGGCATCACGTAGAACAGCCCCCCCAGATGGAACCACCCTGAAAAGCAGCTTCCAGTGGGCTATGGGTAAACCTGGCTGTGTTCACCCCCTTAGCTGCGGCCCAAACCTGGCAAGGTGCTGGTATGGCTTCAGCCGGAAGAATAAGAGGCTCGGAGGCCTCAGGAGGGGAATGGGGCAAATGGGGGGTGGGGGCGCAGTGCTTGCTGTGGCTGACAATAAAACTCCCTGAGAAAATGACCTACAAAGGCAGCACGTGGTTTATTGCATGGCTGGAAAGGAAGTGGGAGCCCTGTGGTGCTGGGTCAGTCCTTCCTCAAGAAAAGAGGGCCAGAGGCCTCCTGCTTCTGCCTGCCCCCATGACTGGAAACCAGATCACACCAGGACCAGAAAAGTTCCCTCACGGGGCCCAGGGCCCCTGGCAGTCTGGCCCCAGCAGTGCTACTCTCCTCTGGGGCGCTGCTGTGCTGTTAGGGCTCCGGGGACAGTGGGTTTCCTTGCCCCCGAGTGCCGGCGGGTCCCACGCGGCTGCCCAGCATCTTCTTGGTGGCCGTGACGAGGTGGGCGTAGCTGTCGGGGTCGTAGGGGCTGGCCCCCGAGTGGGTGGAAAGCAGCGGCAGCTGGTCCTGGCGGTGGCGATGGCGGCGATGGCGGGAGGGGTGGAAGAGCGGGGGCCGGTGCTGGCTCTCCCCCTCCTGCATCGAGTCCGGCAGGGGCTGGCGGCTGCTCTCGGGGAGGAGCATGATGCTGAGCACCGAGAGGATGGCGAAGGAGGCGAAGACCACGTGGTGGAGGAAGAAACCCCGGCTGTGGTGGATGTCCATGATGGGGGTGGCCGCCTGGCCCATTGTGTGAGCAGCCAGGATGAGGCCCAGCCCGGCCCCCCTGCAAATCGAAACGGCCACATTGGGGAGCAGCAAGGCTCTGTGTGGTCAGTGGGGGAGGGGGCCGGCTCCTCGGCACAGCAGGGGCCCCTCCCGCCCGACCCCAGCCTGCCTCCCTGGCCAGCAGCAAGCCGCTCCAGCCCTCGGCCAGCCAGGGCACAGCCCCCCCTCTTCGCCTGGAGCCCTTCCCCAGCACAAACAGACGAAGCCCACGGAGCTGGGGGCCAATCCAGCACCCTCCACTCTTGCACAAGGGTAAGGAGCCCCACGCAGGAGTGGAGCGTCTGCCTGCCTGGAGACGCTCCGCTGCTGGCCTGGCTGGCCGGGACGGCCTCTGAGGCAAGCTGAGACCCCCCCTTGAATCGGGGCTTTGGGCTCCAGCTCTGCCGTCTGCCGACACGGGGAGCTGATGCCGCCTCACCTGACCACGGTGGGCAGCACCTCACTGGCAAAGAAGACACTGAGGGCGGCGACGGCTTGGGATGCCAGAATGCCCAGGACGGAGAGGGCCAAGACGAGCCATGCCATCAAGTCTAGGAAAGGAAGGAGAGAGGCTGGCTGAGCATCCTTCCGCTAATCCTCCCCTCCCCTTGGCTCCTGCCATACGAGCCTCAGCAGGTGACTCGAGCAAGCGAGCCAAGCTGCATCTGCTCAGTCTGGACAAGGCCACAATGGTGATCTGGGACGAGGGAAGCCCCCTCGCAGGGGCCCAGCAAACACGAGAGCCCAGACCGTCGAGCAGGATCAGTCCCCCTCCTTGCCCCCGACCCGCCCGGCAGCCATCTCCTTACACTGCATCAGGGCCAGCAGCAGCAGGGAGGAAACACCAGTCAGGATGGTACTGAGGAGCAGGACGGCCCGGCGGCCAAAGCGGTCCACCGTCAGGCAGAGGAAGAGGACGGCCACCGCCTCGCTCCCCGCCAGCAGGAAATAGGGGAAGTAAAAGTGGGGCCCGTATGGAGCCAGGTTGCGGGTGAAGCTGTGACGGATCCCGCTTCCGATGAACCTGGTGGGGGGAGGAGTTTAAGTCCACAGAATGTCTTGCGGCCAGCAAGTGAGGGAGGCGTCGCACGGGGGGGGGGTCCCCAGTGCAGCTTGTGAGGAAGAGGAGGAGGAGGAGGAGGAGGAGGAGGAGGAGGAGGAGGAAGAGGAAGAGAGGGTCTGTCCAAGGACGGGGCCAGTCCCCACCTGGCCCCCCGGGAGCGCTTACGCAGTGAAGCCGAGAATGAGGCTGTTCTTCCACACCACCCGCGTGCTGAAGAGCCGGCAGACACTGTGGTACTCTGCTCGGGGGGTGCCACCTGGCCAGCTGTCTAGCTCTGGGGAGAAAAGCAGAACTTGATCCCAGGCCCAACTGGCTGGCCGGTCAGCTGGAGGACGCCCCCAGCGGATGGAGCCAGGGAGGCCCAAGGGAGGGGAGGGGAGGGGAGGGGAGGGGAGGGGCCACGCCACCTGGCAGGCTCTGCTCAGGGGCTCCCAGTCTGTGGGTCTAGGTGGCCACGCACACCGTTGCCCCAGCACCGTTTGCCAGGAGCCTGCAAGGCCCAGCAGGCAGACCCACCTGCCAAGAGGGGGTCCCCCGTTGGGGAGCCATTTTCCGGACTGACTCCGTTGCCCCTGGCCAGGTCCAGCAGGGCCCGCCTGCCTTTTTCCAGCTGCTGAGTGGCCAAGAGCCAGCGGGCTGACTCGAGAAACAGACAAGGAGACCTGGGCGGGCAGGAAGGAAGACAACCAGCTGCTGGATGGGGCCAAAGGAAGGTGGGCTGGGGGGGGCGAAAAGCCCCCGTGGGCCTGTTTCCCGGTCTGCGTAATGGGAAGAGCTGCCATAGACCTTCCGCAATGCAAGCTTGAGGAGGAGGAGACAGAGGGTGGATATTGCACAGTCAGTCGATGCCAGCCAAAAACACCACCATTAAGGTAGCCGCATCTCCTCCTCCAGTGCTTTCGCCACACTGTTTGCAAAATCCCAAGTGCTGTCACATACCTGCTTCTCGCCCCTTCCAGGCTGCTCCCTGCGGGTACTCACTTGCCTGGCTTGCTTCTGCAGAACCACATTCCGCAGCTTTAAGGCCTCTTCCCCGGTTTGAAGAAGCCTTAGCAGCCGTCCCTTTCTGTCGCAAACACTGCACACAGCGCTCCACCCGCCTTATGCGCCCACAGGACACCTGGCCATTTTGTGGCACGCCCCAGCTCTAGGTCTTCGTAAACGACTGATAATCAAAAGCAGGGCAGCTTCCCAAGAGCCCCCTTTGGGCACAGCTCTTGTAAGGCAATTTTATTCCCACGTCCATTACTGACTCATAAGACGACCTCCCCTCCTACAGTTGCCAAGCCCGCTCTGGCATCTTTGAACAGGGGCACTGCCCAACACCTTCTGAAGTGCCTGGAAAGAATGTGCTGCTGGTGAGGGAAAACACATCCACCTTCCACTCCGGTTCAGCTGCCCACTTTGTGGGCGGTCCCGGCCACTTTCCTTGGCTGATCCCCAGCCGCACGGTTCTTAAGGAAACCGAGCAGCAGGCTCAAGCCCCACAGCGCCCTTGCTACAGGAAGGCTCCCCTGTGAATCTGAAGCGGGTGGGGTGCATTTGGGGCTCCTAAAGTGGCCAGAGAAGCGAGTCCTCTTCTCTCTGCATGCCCACTTAGTCCCCTAGAGTAGGTGAGGCAGCAAGGAAGGAGCGGGCCAAGGGAGGAGACAGGCCCCTCAGCGTTCAGGGGCGAGAGGTGCACTCACCACCAGCAAGCGGCCAGCAGAGCAAGCCCCAGCGTGATGGCTCCCTGGAGCAGCCGCCATTCCCCACAGGCCACGGCCAGTCCTGGCAGGAACAGCTGCCCAGCAACCCAGAAGAAGCTGGCACTCATAGTGACCACCAGGCGGTGGGGTGGGTCACACAACTCCAGGCCTGAGGAGAAGCACAGGGATGGCACGAATGGGGGAAGACGGAGAAGGAGCACAAATCGGCGGGGCTGAGCAAGCGCTGGGGCTGTGCTCTGGCCGAGACTAAATGCATCTGGTGTCACTGGGGGTGACCGAGCTTCCCGCTGCAGCAGCCAGCAGGGAAGGGAGGCCAGGACTTGTAGTTCAGCAACGCTGGAGGACCACCAATTTCCCAAACCTGCCCAAGAGACGCGGGACATTCACCAACCTCCATGGAAGCCATTCAGGTCACGAGGATGTTGCATTTCAGGACAACAGCCTCTGGCCGAAGGATGCCCCAAACCCAGGATCATTCAGCTGAAGCCACCTTGTTCCGAGGTCTGAGATTACATCGGGGGGGGGGGGGGCAATGTACCTTCGACCCGTGCACGACGGGCCTACAGGGAGGAGCTCTTTTGACAGCCAGGAGGGCCTCTTGGGGTCACTCCTGCTGTCTGTCTGTCCGTCCGTCCATCTGTCCTGGAGGACAGTAGAGCTTGTAGGACCCAGAGCCTTCGTGAAAGAGGCAGGAGACCACTCACGTGCCACGTAGAGGGAGAGGAAGGCCCCAGCCAGCATGGCCCCAAAGAGCAGCCGCGCAATAACCAGCATGAGGTAATCCACCGCCAGCGCCACAGCGAGTCCCAGCGGGATGGACAGTATCAAGGGAAGCACGAAGGTGGTCCGGCGGCCAAACCTAGAGAACCAAGGTGGGCAGGGAGGGAGGGAGGGAGGGAGGGAGGGAGAGGAGAACAACTCTTTCTGGTCCAGGGAGCCCAGGAGTGCCAGAAAAATGCCAGGTTTCGCAAAGTCCATTTTTACAGCAAGGCCGCAGGAGAGCCGGCTCACCCGTCCCGGTCATCGCAAAGAGTGCCATCTTATCAGACGGGCAGTTCTTTGTGAAAACCCTTTTTCTCTCCGGTGACCGTGTTCCCACAGACACACAAGCTCTCTTTCCCTGCTCTGCTCCTCACGACGGCAGCTTCCGAGACTTGCTGGCCGGGCAGTGGGCAGTGGGCTCTTCTGCATTCGGGGCGGGGACATGCTGTGAGCAGCCCCCTCCACTGGCTTACGCTACGGGCTCAGAGCTTCAGGATCAGGGCTAAGCGAAAAGCCGTTCACCCAAGCAGCCGCGGGTGGGGGGGGGGAGAAGGGATCGCTGACCGACCACAATCTCTCCCTTCTAGGACGTGGGGGTGAAACTCCGGAGGGTCTTCCTGCCACGCGGCACCTCCCCGGCAGGCGCGGCCAGCTGCTCGCTCGCCCACCCCGGAGACCCCGAAGCCCACGCCTGCACGAAGGCAGCGTTTGGCAGCAGCAGGCCGAGCGCCCAGTGCTCGCTGCGGCCGCGCCGGGAAGGCCGAGGGGCGCGGGGCGGGGCAGCGCCTCACCTGTCGCAGGCCGCGCCGAAGCCCGCGTACCCGAGCAGCCACCCCAAGAGGTAGGTGGCTTGTTCCAGCGGCACCTGCCAGCGTCTGGCGCACACCAGGTCCCACTGCAAGGGAAGCCGGCCGTGAGCAGCGGAAGGCCACGGGCCGAGCCAGGCGGGGCCGGGAGTCCGACGGCGCCGCCAGGGCCTCGGCGGCCGCCCCGCACAGCCGCTCGACCTCCGGCCCGGCCTCGGCGGCCCCGTCGGACGCGCTCCGGCCAAACGGAGCCCCTCCCCCCGCCGCCCCGAGAGCGGCCGCAGAGAAGGAAGCCGCGCGACGGGACGGGACGGGACGGGACGAGGCTGAGGCCAAGCCACTCTGCACGCGCTCAGGAGCGCCCGCAACCCAGACGCACCTGCGTGACGACCGTGGAGCGGAGGCCGGCGGCGGGCAGCGCGTACTGCCAGCCGCGGGTGCAGGGCCCGGTGCCGTTGGGCGGGCCGAGGGCGCCTCCGGCCTGCGGGTAGCGGTACAGCAGGCACTGGCTGCCCGGCGGCGCCGAGGCGTTGAGCAGGCCCGGGCCGCTGGCGTTGCGCAGCGCGGCCGGGAGCAGCGCCGGGTCCGGGCGGCAGCGGTGCTGCGGGACGGCGGCCAAGAGCAGCCCCGCGGCCAGCCCCAGCGCCAGGGGCACGTTGGGCAGCCACGAGGCCGCGGCCAGGAAGCGGCTCCGCCGCCCGAAGCCGCCCACCTGGCGCAGCACCTGCCCGTCGAAGTCCATGCGCCTGCCCCGCGGCCGCGCGGAAGAGAGACGGCCGGGCCGGCGGCGCGCGGCCTTTCTGGCGGCGGGGCGGGGCGGGGCGGGGCGCGCCGCGGCGGGCGGCTCGGCCAGCAGCGGAGGGGGCGGGCGCTGCCTCCTCCGGCCCGCGAGCCCGTCGAGGGAAAGGGGCTGTTGCGGCGCTCCGAGCGCTCCTTCCCCCCAGCGCCCTCGGAGTCCGGCCGGGCCGCGCCGAGGCAGAGCGCGGGTGCGGGTGCGGGTGCGGGGAGGGCGGCCGAAGGCGAGGCGGGCCACCGCCGCCCCCTCCCCTGGCCCTCCCCACGCCTTTGGGGACGAAGCCTCGCTTCTTGCTCTGCGGGCGCTCTGCAGCTGCTCAGAGGCACTCTCTTTGGTCTACACCTGGCAGAGCGGAGCCCCGATGTGCCGAAGGGGAGGGCGACGGTCCCCTGGGCGTGGGCGCCCGCCCGCCGGCCTCCCACTCCAGGGGGGGCCCACTTGCTGCTCTGCCGAGGGGGCTCGGAGCGGGCGCTGCTGCTTCCGGGGCCAGCTCCGGGCCTGTTGGCAGCCCTGCCGGCAGCTGCAGAGTGAAACGCCGGCCCCCTGCGCTTCCATCAGGATGGGCAGAGGGCACGCAGACGGGCTCCCGCTCCCCCTCCCCAGCCTCCCCCGCTTTTTCTTTCCGGCAGCCCGAGGACGCCCGCTGCCCTCGCCAGGCCTCCTGCGGGCGTCGCGCTCGGTCGGCGGACTCCTCCGGAGCAGCCCACGCCGGGAGGGAAGGGCGGCTGGCGCATCAGCTGCGGCTGGGAGCCCGGGCCCGGCCTGCCAACAGCCTGCCCGCAGCGCCCTGCTTGCGGGGAGCTGGGTGTCCCCCGTCCCTTCGGGAGCCGGGCGGGGGGCTGCCTGCCTGCCTGCCCACCCGCCCAGAAGAGGGGAGCTGCCCCTTCCCTGGTGGGTTTGCCGCGAGCTGCTCCGGGGGCCGGGCTGCAGCTGGCAAGGAGGCCCTCTGTGCCGGGCCTCCTCTGTGCGGGGCCTCTTACTGTTGGCTCGGCCGGGCAGGGCCTTCCTGGGCAGGAGAGAAGGTGAGCCAAGACGCGCTCAGTCCTGTTAGGCAACTTTCTGTCGGCTTCGCACCGGCTGTTCTTAACTGTGTTCTAAGGGCTGTTCTGTTTGCCCACAGCTCTTGCGACAAGTGGTTGCTCTAATTCCCAGATTGCGTTTGAGCAAGTTGTGTAAAACGCCGTGGGGGGGGTTGTCTACTGGATCCCTGCATTGCTTTCTTCTGGTGCGACTTTTATCAGGTGACCTCATGCCAACATGTTGCTTCAACTCCCCTTCCTCTGCATCTGGACCCTTCGTGACTTGGGTGTGACATTGCTTATCCGTGGAGGGCAGTGTGTCAGCACAACTCCCCAAGCCACAAAGGAAGTCGCTGTTCAAACCAAGCAAGCTTTACAGGCTGCACAGATATCACCGCGTGGCCTTTAACTGACCCGAGGAAGCAGACTGCATGACCCCATCCTTCAGATGGCCGTCTTGGAGATGCGGCTCTTCGGGCAAGGGGCAACAGCTTCCCCAACTTTGCTGGGTGTGTGTGTGTGTGTGTGTGTGTAAGGGAGTCTCAGCTTTCTTCTCTGTGGTTAGCTTTAGGACCTCTGAGGCTGCACCACGGGAGCCACGTTTTATTCCTGCACAAAACTTCTCAGAAGACCTACGCTCACAAGAGCCCAGGATAATCTCTGCTGGGGGTCACGTTTCAGTCTTCTCGATCTTTCGGATTAAACGTGTTTAAAAAAAGAGGTGAGTGGCAACTTGCACTCTTTCTCAGCACAGTATTTAGAAACGTAAGGGGCACATAAGCGCTAAGCTAAGAGTATGTCTTGCCAAACGTATATAAGCTTTGAAAGCTTTAGGTTGAACAATTCCATGGAAGGAAAACAACCCAGTTACAAGGCTGAGGCTCTCCTCCCTTCCCTGCAGCTGACCAGTAAAAGTGGCCAAAGGAACTTGGAAGGCCCAGGTTTGGTCTGGAAAAATAACCTTGCTAAAGAATGCGCCTGGAAACAAAATAAAGGGGAAACGTTCCGACAGGATGCTTCGCGCAGAGTTTTTTGTTGAACTTGAAGAACCCACAGAAAACCCTGGTTGCCAGACTCTTCCACTGTCCCAACTGAGAGGCCAAGGCTGAGCTTTTGCTGTGAAGTAGTAGGAAGAAAGCTGCGTTAGTCTCTGGAAGCCAAGTGTCAGGAATCGTCTGATTGAATAAAATGTGTTAGTTGGAAAAGGCGCCAAGGCAGCGCTTTTGTGAGCTTCAGCTCACTTCACTGAATACGCTGAGTGGTTAGGGTTAGGGCTGCCCTGCAAATAAGTGTTAACTGGGAAACGCCTCCTGATTTCCTGCAATATAGGCAACAATCCAGCAGACAACTTTCTACCTCTCTTCAGCCTGACAAAGGCCAACATCTGCCTTGCTTAGCAAAGTCTGGAACTGACATATGATGGGAGACACGTTAAACCCAGTAGGTTTGGGTTCAAATCTTACCTGAGGTATGTCTGCCTTTGCTCCTTCAGTTTCCTCTCTGAAACTGAAAATGCCTGTGGAGGGAGGGGAACTTTCCTCAGGAATGTACAAGCCCCAGCTGCACGAAGAAGACGGAGGAGGAGAGCCTGTTCAGAAACTCTTTGAGAGGCAGAGAAAGCCAAAAAGCCCACGGGACACACCGGGTTTTTTTTTAAAAAAAATTTATTTATGAACATTATCTCTTGAGGGACAACAGCATCTCTGCACTTCTCTCTGTACATGCAACTGTAGAAAATAACACCTGTATTTACTTTGCCTCTTTCTGCAGGAAGTTGTACAGCTGAAGGGCAGTTTTATGGTGGCCTCGGCAGCACCAGCACTGACAAACTATATGTACACAAACTACATTGGTAAAAAATAAAAAATAAAAAAATACATGATTACATTACAAACAATGCACCCTGCTGCTGTTTAACTCCACATTCTATGCAAGTTGCACTAGTACAAATAAAAGGGTGTGAATTGACCTGTGAGAGTTATTTACATGTATATATACAATTGTCTTGTAGGAGCAATTTAACAAGAAGGGATATTTACACTGGTGTCCAAATCAACAGAATGCACGGTATCACACAGGGCTATGCGCCTGCCGTGACTTAGGCTTCAATGTACGGGGGGTGGGGTGGGGTGGGGTGGGGTATTCCATTACTATCAAGAAGGAAAGGAAAAGACAGC
The DNA here is from genome assembly GCA_030867105.1 of Liasis olivaceus. NCBI lineage: Eukaryota > Metazoa > Chordata > Lepidosauria > Squamata > Pythonidae > Liasis > Liasis olivaceus. The sequence goes on along the minus strand of CM061359.1, from coordinate 1,192,340 downwards.
CGGATCCCTCTGTGGCTTAAAAGGCGAAACACAGGTAGAGGTGCTGAGTAGGGCGAAACAGCTAGACCGCAACTTTCCTGATTATTGATGGAAAGCTTTTCAATTGCCCTGTGCGCCCCCCCCCCCCCCCCCCCGCATGGTAAGATGCATTCCCTGCAGTAAAAAGGCTTCTAGAGGACCGGGGCTCAAACACTTCCAGGGAAATCCTCCTGCATGTGCAAGTTCCCTCAGAAGCTGCTCTGGGCAGCTGGCCTTGGACATGGAGTTGATCAGCCACAAGAAGAGCGCTGGAGGTGGCCAAGACAAGCAGCTTTAAGTGCTGCCAGCCCCACTCAAAAGTGCCATGCCGGTGGGGAGCGTTTACACTTCCCTGGTTAACCAAAGTGGAAGAACCACATTTTCAACCAGATGTTGGCTCCATCCATGTTCACAGAAGAGGATGGAAGTGGAAGCCACGCCCCACCACTTCCCACACAGAAGCCCTATTCCATAAAGGCTATGCTGGCATCTGTCTATTAAAAATCCCTACACATTTTTAGGCAGAGAAGGTTTTCCTCTATGCACTGCATTCCAAAAGAAACTTTTCCTGGCACTGGACACTAAGAACCAATGGCTTGTTATCTGTTCTCCCCGCCCCAGCCCCACCCCCACGGGCATTTGGTGGAGCTTTATAGGCACAAACTTGCCAGCTAACAATCCATGCCAGACAGGAGAGATGTACCAGTGGAACAGCTGGCACGGAACGGAATTGAAAGCAGGACCCTCCCTCCTGGCGGGTCAGCCTTTAAGAGGTGGACCGGCTGATCAGGCCCTGGAGAAATGGCTTGTAAGGGAGATGCATCGTCTGCCAGTGTCCTGGGTCTCATGGCGAAGGCTGGGTGTTGCCAGCTCCCCACAATGCAGGACTTCTACCAGTCTGCCTTAGAGAAGGGCTTCTGTTGGCTCAAAGTTTAGGAGGTGGGCAATGACCTGGCATCACCCTCTGCCCAAGCAACGAGCCTCCTCCAGTCACGGGAGATACAAAACAGCGAGGCCTCTCAAAGAATGCCATCCTTCAGGAAGAGGAACAGGGATCTGAGTCAAATCCTTCCAGGGCAGGCAGGAGCCCAATGTTTTCCTTGCTATGCTCACTCAGACTCTGCCCCCACCATAATCTCACTACTTTAACCTTATGTACAACAGCGCATAATCTGAACTGTGGGGCAGTGAAGATCCTCTTTGCTAGCACAAAAATGCAACTGTGCCAGTCATACATTCTGAATTCTATATGCATGTTGCCAAAATGATGCAGATTCAGGAATAAATCTCTCTGTAAGCTGCAGAGTGACAGGTCCACATTTGCCTTCATAAATTTACTTCTGCATCAAGTCTCTCTGGGAGGGTATTTTCTCCATTCTTTCCTAGCTACCAGCTCCCCAAGACTCAGGGCTGTCAATCCACATGTTCAGGTCTGGAAGCAGCCACTTGCAAAAGATTTCTGCGAGGGTTACGTCAGAAAGCAATCACAGAACTGAACATTCCTAGCGTACATAACCAGAAAAGTACCACTGGCAAAAGCTTTGGAAAACAGGATGCTCCTTTTTCACCCAGTTACCTCCTTGCTTGTCTCAGGAACATTCTTGCCCCATCACACCGTCAACAGCAAGCCATGCTCCCTGTTCACAACCAGAGACCCTCTTAAGGGGAAGGCTAATCCAGTCCAACTCTGTTCTGAACTTCCCAGTTACAAAATTCTACTAGATAATCCACAACTTGGAACCTGAGAAAAGTTGGACCAGTGGCTCTCCTTGCTGTCTTGCAGACACTCTCTCTACAGCGAGCAGCTTGGGCTTCAAAAACGGCCGCGGCGGCAGCCCCTCTTCCATCCCCGTCCCCTTGGTCCACTGGGGCCTTGTTCAGTCTAGACCTTCCCACGGAAGGTCTTTTTCTGCCCACATGTGCAAAGAGCAGCCGCCCGGTTCCTCAGGCCCCAAAGTGGAGCATGAAGTGCTTCCAAAGTCAGTCGGTTGTGAGATGTCAAGCCTTGTGCAGAGAAGGCCCAGGGCATGGCTCAATTCAACCCTGACAAGGGAGGAAGGACAGGAAAAGGGGTGGCGTGCAAACGTGAGCACACGGCCTGCCTGGGGGATGGATCGCTAGGCCCACTGCGCAGGCAGGAGGAGCCCGTCTGGCCCATGGGTCAGGCAGAGTGAGAAGCACCAGGCAGAAGGGAGGGAGTGCTGCCTTGGGTGAACTATACGTACAAAGATCATTTTAATTAATTAATTTATTTCTTTACACATGACTGAAAGTGATGTTACAGTACATAAGTTATTTACAACTGTGCAGTAATGTGTTGCAAAATAAATTATCTAGAAGGCAGCAAAAAGTACATTGTTAATGTATATAAAACTGTACAGCTTTTAAGGGATACAATTTCTTTTTATATGAGTATTGGCTCTTGTAGTGTTTTATCTTTTTCTTTTTTTCAAGTTATGGTCTCAGAAAGAGAAACAAAATGCCCAAGATTAAAGGAAAAATATATATTTATATATATATATTTATATATATATATATATAAACCACATGGATTTTACTCCACTTAAAAACAGAATTGCACAGTCCTCGCTCTGCGCCACTTACTTCTCTGTTCTCCGTGGTCAGGTGCCTCCCCAGGTTTTGGTTGCTTGAAAGATGCCCCACATTTCCGGTCCAGTGGTGTGACTCTCCGCACCACCTCCAGGGTGCAGCTCGGTGCCCTCCTGATCTGTAGCCTGGTTGCAACAAGAAACTAAAGTACTGCCCTGTCTCTTCCCCCGCCCACCTCCCCGCTAGCCCCCCCCCACAGTTTAGCCCTGCAGGGTCTCGGAGGGAAGATCCACCCACAGGCAAGTGGAAGAATCAAAGCGCTCGAGACTGCGGAAATTGTGAGTGCACCAAACGCTGCGGCGGCCTCGGGTCTCAGCAGCTACTGCAGCCCCACCACAACAGTGCGCGTCCCAGGAGTCTTCTGGCACCCGTCGAGTCTCTCTCCCTTCCTCTAGTCCTGAACATGCCGCCGGGTGCAGGCTGTCTTCTGCTGCAGAGAGCGGCGTGGAAGGAGCCGTGCCTCTCCTTCCCCTGCTCCTGCGGCCTGGTGCGCATGGAGGCTACGTGAAGAAAGTGCCACATATCATTTTGTCACTGATGTTCTGCTTCCTCCTCGTCGGACTAGGGATTCATCAGCAAGCAGTTGTGTATGTGTTTGTGTGTGTGTGCGCGTGTGTGAACACCTACACCCATCCTGGAGAGGGGAGTTAGGGGGTGGGCACCCACCCATGCCAGTTTGCAGTTAGAATGTCTCCAGGCGTGGTACTGTCATGCCGGCAAGAGCACAAAGTCATCGTTCACGTCCACCATTGGCACGTAGAACGAGGGCACCTCGTTCACGCAGAGCGATTTGTGCCCAGCAGGGTCCAGTTCCTGCACTTTCAGCTGCCACTCCATTCGCTGCACTGCATTCAAGGCTGCAGCTTCATGTTGCTGGCGCATCAACAGGCACGTCTGGATCAGAAAAGAGAGGAAGGCACATGAGCACAAGAGGTGGAAGGCATGCACGCTGGGCCTGGGGCTGCCTTGTTAGGCCTAGGTTGCTTATAAACTCCCCCCCTTTTTAAGTTCAGAGGGCCACGCTCTCCCTCCCTCCCAAGGGGAGTCAATGAACAGGTATGGGGAAAGCTGAAATGGGATGCCCTCTTCCAGCTGATCCATGAAGCTTCTCCTCTTTTTGTTCTTGGACATCCACTGGAGATGGCTAAATCTTGAATGAGCTGGAGGCTGCTAGCTTGAGAAAGGTTAATTAAGAGTTCATGTGTCATGCAAATGAGGAGCAAAAATGTTATCCATTTTATCGGTGGACACCTGAACCAATAGGTTCAAAATGTTTAGTCTAAAGATTAGAAGGATTTCCTGTTGGGAGGGCCGTTCAAGAGAAGATAGTGCTCTGCGATTTAAAGGACTTTCAGAAATGACACATCTTTGGGTCTTATCGTTTTTAATTTTTGTTAGTTTTTAAACTGAATTTTTGCTATTGTTTCTTATTCAACTGAGCTTCTTCAACTTTTATTTTCAGAGAAAAGCAGATAGTCGTAAAAATAACACCATCATCATAGTTCCATCCTCTCAGGTCACTGTCCCTGAGTACCTGCTCACCTTGGGGAGAATGTATGGAGAGAGGTAGACGGACAGACATTAATGGATTTATATCTCACATTTCATACAAGAATTCGAATCTAAGAAACACTAAGGGGTAGCAACATCTCATCACTTAGGCCAGTTTCAAATAAATGTTGATTTACAAAGACACACACACCCTTTTAAATTTGCTTTTAATTAAGTGCATATGCGAACTTAGACATGTTGCTTTTCCCCTGACGGATGGGCTGGAAGGAGGAAAGAGGCCTGCTGAGGCAACAAAGGGCTTCTTCAAAAAGAGTGACGTCTTTTAAAAGGATGAACTACATGGAGGTTTCATTCTGCAAGGTTTTAGCTCTGATGAAAGGAAAGAAATAAAAAAAGCCCAATCAGTTTAGTGGCAGAATACAAGGAAATTAGGTTATAAGTGACTGAAAAGGTCTGGCTGAGGTCTTGGTTGCAGTTTGGAATAAGCATGTGGTGAGGGCCTTGGACCAGATTGTGTTCGTGGATCCCACAGAGCTCCCTGGTTGACGGAGCAACTCTGGGAGATGAAACGACGCAAGAGACGCCTAGTGCCACTGGAGGAAGACAAAGACCAAGGCTGGCCAAGCACAGGTGAGAACCTGTACTAGGAGCTACCTCGTGGTGATAAGAGCAGTGAAGCAGGCTTAGTTCTCTGGTCTTACTGTGTCCAGAGATAGCCAGCCAGCGGTCCTGTTTTGGGTGACCAGATTCCTTCCGTGTAAGGAAGGATGGGGGGAGCCCCTGCAGGGCTGCTGCGAGGACTATTCCAGGCATCTGTTGGGCAAAGTCACTTGGCTTCACTCTGAGTCAGACTCTGGCTGGGCAGGTCTTATGGAGATGCCCAAGGCACATGTTAACTGAGTTATTGGGGAGGAGTGTGAGCCGGTCAATCCTGATGAGTTGGACAGGGTCCTTGTCGCTGTGAGTTCTGCCACCTGTATTCTAGACCCATGCCCCTCCTGGTCGGTTAAGGCCACCCGGGAGATTGCGTATGGTTGGGTCCAAGTGGTGGTTAATGCCTCTGTGTGTGTGTGTGTGTGTGTGTGTGTGTGTGTGAGAGAGAGAGAGAGAGAGAGAGAGGGAGGGAGGGAGGGAGGGAGGCGGGGGAGGTGTGGTGAGGGTCTCATCTGTGAAAGCCTGGATGGAGAGGAACTGGCTATGACTTAACCCTGGCAAGATGGAGCTACTTTGGCCCCCAGAGTCCAACGTATTGTCATGTTTGACCCTTGATGGGGTGGCATTCCCCTCGATAGAGTTGTTGCGCAATTTGGAAGTCCTCCTGAACTTGCAGCTGGTGGTGACTTTGCACAAATTCATCTTGTGCACCAATTGCACCCATTCCTGTACATCTTAGTCACCTTTCAGTTGGATCACTGCAATATACTAGGCTGACCTTGAAGACCACCTGGAAGCTTCAGCCGGGCAGCATGCAGTGGTGTGCGCCGTTCCGGGTGCTTTGCAATCTGCCCGTGTTACACCTCTGTGGCGTGAGCTGCGTTGCTTCCAGTTCCTTCCCAGGTGCAATTCAAGGTGCAAGTCAATACCTGGAAAGCCCTGTACGGCATGGGGTCAGGTCACCTGCAGGACTGCCTCTCTGAGGGCATCTGCCTACCTCACCAAGTCAAAGAGTGCAGGTGTTTTCCAGGTCCTGTCCCTTAAATATTGCCATCTCACAAGGCCTTGGAGGCGCACCTTCTCTGTGGCTGCCCTGGCCTCTTGGAGCAGTCTCCCCACTGAGATTTGGAGGGCCCTCACCCTCTTAAGCCTTCCAGAGAACAGTGAAGACGTGTTTCTTCTCCCAAACACCAGGCTAGGATGGAAGGGAGTCCAGCAAAAGTAGAGTAGGCGGGGCTGGGGTAGGAATGATGATGTCTTTTGTGGGGTTCTGTGGATTTATATTTATATACTTTTTATTGAATGTTGCTGTGAGCCACCTAGGATTTTCATGAATAAGTGGCCGTGTTAGTTTTTTAGAATGAACGAACAAACGAACGAACGTTGCATTGCTAATAAAGGTTTCTTCCAAAACTCTAGATATACAAGGAAATTGGGCAATCCTGGGATGGGAACAACTGGTTCGTTCCCACGAAATGGAGAGCTTTGTAAACATTCTATTATCAGAAATGTAAATGTTCTCAGTAACTTACCACCTAGTTTTCTTTCTTTCTGTGTATTTTAAGAGCAGCAATTTACAGAATGGAAAAACATCAAGTCAGAGCATGTGCTATCTGTAATGGGCCTGCCTACATGGAACAACTGGCAGAAAAGTGCATAAAGCATCTCACTGCCAGAGGGAAGGGCCACAGATGTGGCTAAAGAAGATGAACTGTTCCCAAGAGCCAGAAAAGCTGGTTCCTCCATGGCATGGTATGGCAGGCAAGGAGACAGAAGGGAAGAGAGCCAGACAGAGCTGGGGCGGGGCAGGTGTTCAGAGCCTGAGGTAAGTGGCAATTTTCAACAGTAAAGAGGGGCAATGAGTTCTCAGTGCCCTCTAGGCAGCTCACAGTGACCAATGTACTTTTTGAAGCCCCCCCCCCCCGCCCAATTCTCTATATGGAAATAATTTTCAGAAGAAAAATACTGAAGAGGGGCAGAATGAAAGTGACAGCCCCATTTCCAAATATCACCCCCCCCAAAGCAAACCTGAAGGAATATATTTTATTGCAAGAATGGCTCAGTTAACAGTTTTTAAGGCTAAATATTCCTGCTGTCACCCTTTCACAACAGAAGCAATAAGGTTTAAAACATTTATCTCCTGAATGAGGAACACCTTTGGAGAAAGGATAAACCCAAGCATAGACCACTTCCCTCCCCCTCCAATAATGCACCCTTTTTGCCTACACAGAAAGGCTTTTTGCAGGGCCAGATGGTTAGTGTGGCTGCAACAGTCCCAATTCCATAGATGTCAAACCAGTTTGCTTCTGAATCAAAGACACTGAGCATCTTTATTTGGAGATACCTGATGGAATATGCAAGCAGGTTTTCCAGTGTTTTGGGTCGCAAACGTATACAGAGTGCTGGAAAGTAAGTGCTATCAGTGCAACTATAAAATAATTATGGAAGGTGGGGGAGTCGTGGCCAATAAAACCATGGATCGTCACGAACCTACGCCATACATTAATGGAATCTCCTCTGAATTGTTATCAAATTTTACTGGCGCACAGTAAAAAGTCATCCATGTTAGAAGCCAGATACAAAGATCCCAAGCACGGGCTCTTCTGGAGAATCATGATTTTCAAAGATTGTCAGTTAAAAACATCACAATCACAGAAACTGGTGGGCCAGAGGAATCTCTTCTAAGAATCAGGCACCCAGCTGAATGATGGACATACTTTAAAGAGGAGGGGAGGGGAGGGGAGGGGAGGCAAGTAGAGTCTCACCAACGCTAGGGGGTGGATAAGGACAGATCTGAGGAAGCAGCATGTGCACCCAGCCCTTTCCCTCCCGATCGCAGCGCAGGCCTAAGACCCAGCCTGGGCTGCCACTGACGCCACTTGCCTAACCCTGCAGGAACCCTCCTGGCTTCACTGCTCACCTTCATCCGGTCATATTTGTCGTCCACATCCTGCAACCATGAGATGAACTGGCGAGCATTGAAACGATCTCTGACAGATTTGTTTTCATCTCCCTGAGAGATAAAGGAAGAAGGTAAGTGGGAGACAGAAAGGCTAAAAAGTTATTCCCCCCCCCCTCTCTACACACACACACACACACAATCTTTCCTGCAGAAGCGTCTCAAATAGGCAAGTAAAGCACTTGTTATTTCCGTCAACCCTCTACATTAGGTCTGGGGCGTGAGCATCCTACTCAAGGGCCTTTACAAGAGAGGTGCTCTCCCAGCCTTCCTGAGTGCGGCCCCCAACCCCAGCATCTTCTCTGTGGTAGAAAATAATGCTCAATCTCTCATTGTGTGCTAAATCGGAGGCAAAGGATCAATATGATGGATAGCTATAAATTCCCCCTACCCTGCTTTGTGCATGGGGACTGATGCCTGCAATGCACCACTCAGCTTCCCACCGAAATGACAGCTTTATAGCCGGCAGGGAGAGCAGCTTCAAAGCTAGCGGCCGGCAGGAGGTGCTGGTCTCATTGTTCTGTGCAGCTGCAGCCACTTGTACCTTTCCTCTTGCCGCAAAGCAAGGCTCCATCTGACTCATCCCCAAAGCTCTAGCCTTTACTTGCACAAAGCTGTACTGAGCTGCGAGCGGGGGGGGGGGGGGGGGGGGCAGACCTGCAGTCTGAGGGACAGAGACTTGCTCTGCACAGTTCAGAAGCTCTGCAGGATGTATTTTCTTCTAAAAGAAATCTGAAGCAACATGAATAACAAAGGTGCTGTGAAGAACGACCAAAGGGGAATTTGGTGCCAGTCCCCGAGAGCTGTCACCCAACTATGCAGCAGTTGTTTCCCCCACTCACCCCTAGCATTCCTTTGGAAATCTCATCCATTCTCCCAAAGCCATAAGAAGAGTGCAGAGTCTGCTGGCACGTGGCCAGCGCACGAGTGGAAAAGTAGGCATCGCTGCAGTGACAAAAACATCTTCCCTGCCTCACGCCTAATCATCCCCCTGCAGACACCCCAAAGGAAAAGAATCCTGGTAGGCAGAGCCAGACCTGGTTTTCTAGAGGCATGTTGTACACCTCCGAGTCCAGAAGCATGGTGCAGGCACTGAAGGGTACGGCTTGATTTGCTATCGTCCTTGCTGCCCGACAATGAACTCTCAAAATCTCCTGTTCACAGGACACAATCAGCTTCTCCTGGAGAAAGGAGGAAAGTGTTACCAGGGACCGAGGGACACCCACCCCACCCGGCCGGCTCTGAACCCCAAGCGGTTGCAGTTACCCGCTCAATGCTGTGCTGGAGTCGCAGCTTGCCACGGACCGCTTCCTGCTGTTTGAACAGCTCCTTCAGGGGCTCAGCCAGTGACGGGGGTGGGGCAATCTGAAAGGCACAGAAAGCTGGGAATGGTTACCAGGCGGTGGTCTGTCCAGCGTTTGCCAGGTCCAGGGGATGACGGATCTGTGCCTGGGGCAGGCCCAGCCAGACACGCCTGTGCTCCTAACAGGGCTCCACACAATTAAGGCCCAGACAGGGAGACACGGCTCACGCAGCCTTCCTTTCCACCCTTCACTACAGTCTCCCTCCTCGCAAACAAACCAAACGTCTGCCCATTTATGCTGCAGAGCACAAAGCAGGAACGCAGCCTGGGGTGGGCTTGTCATCTTCCCACAGCAGCAAGCAGCTTCCACCATGCTGTTGCACGTGGGAGAAGGGCAATAAGGGTCTGTTTCTCTGGCCCTCAAACAGGCAGTTTCTAACTTACGTGCCATTTGGAGGCTGCAGCACATCCAAACCCAAGCCCCCTGGAGCTGCTGCCTTCCCACTAATACCTTTAAACGGGGCCCCCAGAGAAAGGGTGAGCTATTTGGACTGCTCAGCTTCCCCTCTCCTGTCCTCAATCAAAAGCCAACTCTCATGCTGTCCTACAGCTGAAAGACGAGGGAATATCAACTGAATCGCTATTTCCATTCTGCCACCACCCTAAAAAGTATGTGTGGACGGTGACTCTCCCAATTTCCCAGCCTTCCTGCCCTACACAAAGGGGAGCAAGGAAAGGCTTCCCGTGCGTTTGGAAGCTGTTCAGTGGGAGTCCCTCTGCCCCAGTGTGGAGGGACAGACAGCAGGTGGAATGGCCAGGTGAGGAGCTGTCCTCTCCTGATGGCAAAGCTTCCTAAAACACAACTGGAAAGAATTCAGTTCTCCTCATTCTGCTCTCATCTCTTGGTTTCAACAGTGGTAAACATCAAAGTAACGAAGATTCAAATTTAGTGCCTCCTGACAGATGAATCTGTATTGGCAGATCCCCTCGTTGCAGAACACGCCAAGAATAATGGGAGCCAAGCACCTATGAAAACCAAAGATTCTGTTCCTCTTTCTGTCTGGCCAGAGAGCTGTTTGTATACATTGCTTTCCCACTGTCACACTGATACAAAGTCATGCTAAGCCTGATCTGACGACAGCTGGGCTCGCTATTATTTTTGGCGATCTGTTCGACGTGGGCTTAGAACTTCCCTTCTGAGTTTACTGTTTTTTAATTTTAACGCACTGTTCTCCAAACTCACCATTACTAGCTGGTCCAATGCCCACCTATCCTTTCCAAGGCTTTCAAGGAGTTGCTGAACTCCAGCCTGTCTCCTCACTTTGGTGGCATCAGGTCAAAATAACAGTGGAGGCATGAGAAAATGGGGGCCTTTCCTTCTTGCTCTATAAAGCACTTGACTGAAAATACTTCCATGAGGCTGCAGTAGGTCTGTGTGATGCAGCGAGGGCGCCCTTGCCAGCAGGAATTGATGTGGCTGCTGCCATACCTGCAAACCTTAAAAAGGCAGCAAGAAAAACAAGCAGATTACTCACCACCGGAATGTGCAGCTTGCTTAAAGGTTTTCCATCTAGCAAATAGGAGCCTGTGTAGGTGACGTATTCGGCGTAGCACTGGGGCGCTTGGGGAGTGATGTAGCAGAGAATTTTCCGCTTCTCCTCAATTTTCTTCCTGATCTGCAGGTACTCAAAATAAGGATTGGACCGGTCACTGTGGTAAGGTTCAATATCATCCAATTTGATGGTGTCGACGATGGCGGCCAATGTCTGCTGGATCATTTCCCGGGTCTGCTGGGTGGTGGTGTTGATCTGCTGCTGTATCTGCTGGTTGGAGCGCTGGAACCGTCGCTTCCGGGGGTGCTGGGCCTGTGCATCTTCCTCTTCAGTCACACGTCCCTTCGCCCTTGTGGAAGGAGCAGAAGCAGGTGGGTATTCTTTTTCAGAAGCAGCAGCATTCTGCTTGTTTTGATTGGCAAGCATCTGGGCTCGGTTTCTGGTGATCCGCTGTGGGATCTCTTCTATTTTGGGAGCCTTTGGGGGTTCAGGAATTGGTTTTGGTGCTGATTCTGCAGTTTCCAACTGGACATTCCCTTGGGGCACCTCTGCCTGAGAAGAAGAAACCTGGCTGGTGCCCCTCGGAGCTACCACATCTTGAACTTCAGTGCTCTCAATCCTGTCTGCTTGGCTCAAACAGCCTTGAGAACCATCACTGGATGCAAGAGCAGCTGAGGAGTGTTCCTCACCGCTGGCCTCTACCTCCTTAGGCTCCAACTGCACAAGATCTACTGATCCTACCTCCTGAACGTTCTGGGAGGTCTCTGATTCTTCTCCGTTTTTCTGCTCTGGGGTACTACATACATCTGACACAACTTTTCCAGAAATCTCCTCCAGCTTCTGTTCATCACCTTGCAGATCTGACTCCCCAGGTGGAATGCTTTGTGGATTTAGACTCAGTTCCTCCTGATCCTTTGCAGGCCCCAAAGGAACCCCAACATCCAGAAGTGCTGCGGTGATGGCTTCTGAAGGTACAGCATGGCTTTCTTCACCTGCCTCCACCATTTCAACCTCTGGAACTTCTTTTGTTTGAAGTGGCAGCTCTGGTAAAGAGAATGGGCCCAGGTCCAAATCATCTTCTGAGTTTGTAAATGGATCAGGCCATGTGACTTGTTCCTCTGGATTTACAGGGGCAATGCTACTATTCTCTAAGAAATTTTTTTCAAGAGCATTAACAACTTCCACCTGGGGCTCTGCTGGCTGCAAAGCCATGTCAGATGCTTCTTCTGGGACAGGCTTACAGTTACTGAAAAAGGTATCTAACCTAGCAGGGGAATCCACATACGAAGCTTGTTGTTCTGCAGTCACTATTTCTGGTGGAATTGTTTCTTCAGCATCTTCTTTTGCTTTATCAAGTCTTGGTTCAATCACTGAAAGGGGGTATGAAGCAGGGGAGTTAGGATACAGGGTATCTGCAGAAATGAAGGGCACTGGTGTGGGATGTGTTGTATCTAGAGAACAGAAAGGCTTTGGGGAATCAGGGCGATGCTGAGGAGATTTAAGAAGCAGCTCAGATCCCACTGACCAGCTTACAGGATGTTCAGGAGGATTGCCAATTAAACTAGGTGGCACTGGAGGATGTCTTTTTGGTGTGTTTTCCCATTCTGCACTGTTCTGTTCTGGAATGCCAGAATCAAACTCATTCTCCTCAATTGGGGGTAAAAAGCTGGTCTCTGGGGGCATAATGGAAGCAGTTGCTTGTTGATCCTCTGTAGCATCCAAAGGCATGTCAAGATCTGGTGGGAGAGCACTTTCTACAGAAGGGGCAAGCAGCTCATCTCTGTGAGAAGGGGAAGATTTGGCTTGCAATCCAGAAAATACACTTTCAGGGGACTGGACAACGTTGCTAACAGTTCCTGATGTGCAATGCAATGCCTCTACTTTAGGTGATGGGACTCCATAGTCTGGTGAGTAATATTCTGGAGATAAACATGGGAACTTCTCAGTAGGAACAGAAGGAAGAGGCAATTTCTCCTCCATCAAGTGCTGAACTGGAGAATCATAACTGGATGTGGCTGGGACACTCTGCTGCCTAAAAAATTTATCCCCAACACTGAATTCTTCTTCTGGTGCCCTTCTAATATCCACAGACATCGACCGGTGGAGATTGGTGGAGGGGATGACCCTTGTTGGGGTTTGACTTGGATTCTCAGATAATCCACTTGAAGGATTTGAGTATCTGTCAAAGAAAGATGGAGAACAAGCATTCATAGACATAGTAGAGATGGGGAGGGAATGCTGAGAATCAGCACAGTCAAACATTAGATCTGTGTAATCTTCATTGCTGCAAGATGGAGTTCGTGGTGTTTGCATCACCTCTTCATAGCTTGGGCATGAAACTACGGATGCTGGTGTGGGAACCCCTGTTGGCCTGTGTTGATCTGGCCTCGGAGAAGCAGGTAAGATTTCCTTCAGTTGGGGGCCAGCTATCCAGTCCTTGGAATCTACCCCCACAGCAGGTTGGGTCTTGATATCAGGAGATGCTATGGGAGCTAGTGGGCCTAGGTCTTTGAGTTTTTTGTCTTTTAACTGAGTGTCAAGAGCTAGTGGTTTCTTGGTAGTCAAATCCAGACTCTTTTTGCGCATGTCCTCATTGGCTTTAACTTTGTCTTTTAATTTGGGGTCTCCAGATCTATGCCTCATCTTTTCCATTTGTTTCATTCTCTCTTTGTGCCTTTTGTGGCGCTCTTCAATCTCAATATCTTTTTGGCTCAACATCCTCTCAAAGCTGGTCATCATCAGGTCCCCATCTCCTAAAAGCTTTTCCCTGGGTCGGACATCTTTTTTGCTACCCTCTTTGGGTAAGACAATTTTATCATTCCCATTGCTCATTTTAAGACACTCTGCTTTATCCTTTTCTTGATTTTCTTTCAGTCTCTCCTTTACTTTGAGATCATTCAACTTGGATGGTTCTTCCTTAGACTTGTCTTTAAGAGTGATCACTTGAGAAGTCTCTTTGTCTTTGGCAAGCTTCTGCTCCTCCTTGTGGTGCTTGAACAATCCATCTGGGTGTTTGTCTCTGTGCTTTTCTCTCTCATCTTTCCACTTTTCTTTGTGCCTGTCTCTCTTTTTCTTCTCTTTGGTTGTATTAAACGTGTTGGAGCTGCAAGTTTTTTCTTTTTCAATCTTCTTAGGAAGCTCTCTTTCTGATTCATTCTTGTCCTTTTTTTCAGAAAACAGATATTCCATGTTTTTGTCCAATTCTTCTTCAGCCTCTGCTTTTGTGCTGTAGGAAATGCCAAAACCTTCCCCATCCAGCGCAAAATCTTTTTCATACTGAGCGGCATCCTTCCTGCTGCTGCTGGAGTCTTTCAGCTCATCTATTTTATCTTTCTTCTCTGCTTTCTCTTTCTTTGCTTTCTCTTTTTCATGACTTTTCTTTGATGAAGAGGAAGAATGCCTATGCCTCTCCTTCTCCTTGAGTTTCTCTGCCAAACAAGGCAAAGGCAAAGACTCCTTGAACTTCTCCTCAGAGGCATCTGCGAGAGACAGATTGGAGGACTCAAAGAGACTGCTGAGCACTGGGTCTTGCCCTCGGTCAGTGAAGCTATCAGAAGAAATCTCGCTGATCTTGTCATTGGAGTCATCTCTGTATTCACTGAGGGCTTCTTCCTCCAGTTTCTCCAGTAAGCTCTTCTCTGCCTCTCCACTTTTGGAAGAGCGTTTTTCCTTGGTGTACTCTTTCTCCAGCTTTTCCTTGTGTCTACTTTTAGCCTTTTCTTCTCCCACATGTTTCTTTTCTACCTTTTCAGGGAGTTTCTGCTTAGTCCTCCTTTCCTGGCCAGAGTCAACTGAAATTCGCTCTTTCCGGTCTTTGTCTTTCTTCTCCTTGTGTTTTTCGAGTGAGCTTTTCTCTTTTTTCTCCTTTCCACCCTCAGACAGCCCTTTATCCTTTTTTCTCTCTTTGGACTCTTTATCTTTCGGTTTCTCAGCAGAATGTGGCTGCCGATCAGAAGAATATTTCCTATGCTTGTCAGAGACATAAAGGTCTCTCTCGGCTACCACGCTGTCATCTTGGTCTTGCAGACTATCCATCCGATGCATTTCATTTGCAATGCCGTCTCCGAGCTTGAATCCAGTCAGACTGTAGTCTTCCTTTTCGTCCTCACTTTCATCAGTGAAAATGTCTAATATATTATACCAGGTTCTCTCTCTCCCTTTTTTCTCATCCTTTTTCTCATGGAAGTCCTCTCTATCCCCAGAGAAGATCTTCTCCTTCTTTTCTTTAACCTGATCCAAGGAAGTCTTCCTCTCTTTATCTTTATTGTGAGGATCTTTATATTTCTCCTTTGTGTCCTTTTTCTCTTTAAAGCTTTTATCCAATTCTTTGTCCTTTTGGTTTTTTTCAGAAGGTGTCTTCTCACTTCTCTCCTTTTCTTCCACTTTGGATTTTTCTTTGTATTTCTCTATTTTTGATTTTTCTTTCTTGTCCTTCTCTGGTGCTTCCTTTTTCTCCTTTCCTGAATGATGCCTTTCCCAGGTCTCCATGTTCTTCCCACTGAATTCAGGGTCAGATTTTTCTTTGAAAAATGCTTCACAGCTATAGTCTTTAAATTCATCCCTGTAGGACTCATCTTGTTTAATTTTAGCATCTTTTCTATCTTTAGAACTATCAGGCAATTCCCTTCTTTCTCTAATTTCACTGCCATCCTTTTCTTTTCTCTCTTTAAAATTTTCAGCAGAATCCTTTCTTTTCTTTTCGGGCAGATAATTAGGAATATTTTTATGCCTCTCAGTTTGGTCCTTTTTCTTCTCAGAATTCCGCTCAGCATATTCTCTTTCTTTCTTCTTAAGAAAGGCGTCTTTTTCATTACGCTTTTCACTGTAGTCTCTTTTGTCTTTTGTTTTACATTCTCGTTTCTTGTCTTTTATTTCCTCCTTTACTGTTTCAATTATTAGTTTTGCCACAGTGTCATTTTTTATTTCCCTGTAGTCTGTCCCTGGTGAATCCCAGCTATCTTCTCCTTTGAAATCAAAAGAAGAATCGGATGACAAATCCGAAAACCATCGATCTTGCTGGTCATCTGAGAGGCTAAACTTTGTGTCTTCATTTTCCAAAAACTGGTTTTTATTACTAAATTCTTCAAATGTAGACTCTTCTCGGTAACTTTTCTCTTTTTTACATTTTTCTTTCTCTTCTTTCACTGGCCTTTCTTTCTCTATCCTGCCTGTTTTTTCCTCCTTTGGTTCATTTTTCTTTTCGGCTTTGAACTGCTTGTCCTTGGACTTCTTCTTCCGCTCCTCCTTGTGCATTCGAGGCTTCTCCTCTTTGGGAGATTTCTCTTTGATGGGCTTCTCCCTTTCCAATCTGCTGGTCTTTTCTTCCCTGAAAGGTTTACTGATGTCTTTACTCGCCTCCTTAGCTTTTTTCAAGGATTTCTCCTCTTTAGAATTTTTCCCAGCCTCCTCTTTGATCAGCCACTCCTTCTCTTCAGATTTAGTTTTCAGAAATTTGTCTTCCTTCTTGAAGTGCTCCCTCTCATGCTTTAGTGCTTTGAGCTTGTTTTCAACAGGGCTTTCTGTCTCTACAATCAAAGCCTTTTCGGATTTCTGCTTAGAGTCCTCATAATCAAAAGAAAAGGCTTTGATTATTTTAATGTCTTGGGCGGCAGGACACTGGCCTCTTTCTTTGTTTTTGTGTTTGTGTTTTGTTTTATGCTTTTTTACAACCTTCCCCTCCTTGTCCAGCTTTGGAATAGCTCCATCGACGTTGGCATGGAATGAATTTTTCTTATCCACCACCACCACAGCAGCCCCATGTTGCGCTCGCTTTTTGGGCTCCTGTTTCTTCCTCACAGGCTTCAAGGATTCCAGGCTCGAGTCCTCAGAGGTATAATCTGACTCACTCGTCAACCTCGTCCTTGTCGAATCTGATAAGGAGCTGACATCTGACCAGGCTGGAGAAGAAACCGTTTTCCAATTGTCAGTCCTCCAATGCTTGGAGTGCTGATCTGTAAGGGCTGAATTATGCTTCTGTGACCCCAAACTCCCGTGGGAAGAGGCAGAGGAAGCTGAGAGAGAATTAAACAAGGATGACTCCTTCAACACCAGTCTAGAGTCCTTTACACAGGTAGTACTTTGTACAGAGTCTCTGTCATCCTCCTCACTCTCCAGGTTTCCACTCTCTGATTCAGAGGAACAAAACTTGTCATTTTTTTTGCCAAACCGAACTTCTTTGCCTTTGGCTTCCTTCTTACGTTTCTTCTTCACCTTATTTTTCTCTTTCTGCTGTTTGGCACTAGGCGGTTCTCGAGCCTTGTTGCTGGCAGGAGTGGGATGGGTCGTCATTCGCAACTTTTCACCCCCTCCCACAGCAAGGGTGCTATCTTCTTCATCAGACGTATCTGAAAGAATGCGATGAGCTACTTTCTTTGGTGCTATTGTGCTGTTTTTAGTGTAGGTTTTAACTTCCATCTTCGGAATGGAAATGAAATTATTTGCTTTAGTCTCTTTCCTATAATCCTTTTTCAACAGATGTTTGTCATCCACTGGTGGGACTCTGTCCTGCTCATCGTCCTCATCGAACTCGTATTCATCCTTCACAGGTGTGATGGCTTTGGGGGGCTCCTGGCTTTTCACCTTGTGTTTCAGGCCTTTCTCAAACTCAGAATCCGTGTTATTGCCATCAATGGAACTGGACGGTGCAAAAGAAGGAGCGTCTTCTTCCTCCGAAGTCTCTGCAAAAACAAGAGCACCAAGGAGGGTGAAGGACGGCCCCTATGTTCACCTTCACTTAGCAGTGTTCTCCACAGAAACCTGCTCACAATACCTGAATGGACAATCTATCTTCCATGCGCAAAGCATAGCTGGGGCTGCTCTACCTACACGGTGGTCTGAGAGGTCCTCTGGGATAAAAGGCCAAAGCTGCGCAGGGAGTCAATGGCTGGCATCCATTTGGTGCATCTGGGCAGAAAGGGTGCAAATCTAGTAAGAGCTGTGCCTGTGGATAGCATCCATTTGTTTCAAAAGGGGGCTCTTTCCAGCAGCTGCAGTGCCAATCTCTGATTAGATAAACAGTGCAGCTCTTCCCCTTGCCTCAGTTACCTCTTTAAAGAAACCCACAAGCACTGATCGAGCTCCACATCCAGCCTATGCAGCAGACAGAGAAGTCTCAGTCCCTGGTGCTTAACTTCCACAACTCTAAATGCCTCAACACCAGAGATTTAAAAGGATTCAATGTATATTACCTCAGCAACTGGTGCAACGTTTTTGTAAGCGGGACAGTTATTACCCCTGTGTTACAACCCTTAACTCTTGGAGTTAGGAGAACTTGGGTAGAGGCATTCTAAGTTCATTGGGGGGATCAGAGTTGGACCAAGACTTCCCTGCTCACTGTGCTGCTTGTCACCCTTCTGAAATTATTCTCTTTAAGTCTGCACAGCTTCCAGTACCTTCTCTCAGAAGCTTCACTATTCTAAACCACACAGTGCAACACAATTCTCACTGTATACACCTCTAAGTGAATACAGAGACGTGTTAGCAATACTGCCCAAAAATTCTCTCTGCATCCCTCACTTTCAAGAACAGAGAAGTATTTTATTCAATCTAGCCCATCCCTGTTAAGTCTTCCCTCTATCTGCACCATGATGTTGCTGTATGGTTTGGAAAAGTAAGCAGCAAATGGCTGAGATAGTGCCTTTCTAAAGAAGTACATGAGTGGCATGTCTTAGCAGGGATACAATTAGCAGCTTAGAGAAAGGATACTAATTCAAGGTCTCTTATTCCATTAATGCTCCAACTTCATACATAAAATGCCAGTACTGCTTCTGTACAGAGCAGAAAAATACGTAAGAAACCAAACATCAAGCTGTACTTTCTATGTAACTGATCCTGATCCAACCTTCACCACTGTACTGCCCTCCAGATGTGTTTCTAGAATTGTTGGCTAAGAATTCTGAGAACTGTAGTTGCAATTCATTTGAAGGGAATTAGGTTAGGGAAGGCCACACTAAAGTAAGACTGCTCAATATCACAAATTCTGGCAAAAGCAATGATTGAAACTCACAATGTGGGCAAAGTGAAGATAAGCAACTGCGTTTTTCCTCAGTTCTATGAATTTTAGAATGAAGAACTACAAAGCATTGATTCCATATTGACCTGGATTCTTCCTGTGGAGCCTTTCAAGTGCTGATTCTTCAATGATGGGCTGTTGCAACCACAGAGTAACAGCATAAATATAAGTCTCACCAGGGCCAAGGACAGTCTTAAAGGCCATGAAAGGGAAGACGTTTGCCCAGAAAAGCAACACTCCTGAGCATTAAACAGGCATTTGGGGCATGCTCTTTTCACACCCCTGGGTCAGCAGCAAAGAGCCACTATTCTTGAGTTCAATACTGGTTAGCGCATGCTGAATGGCATTTTGATTAATTAAACATGCCTTGTTACATTCCACCAAACAACAGTCCTCTGTGATGGCCATTTATACCCCACCATCATCCACAGATGTATTGGTCTTTCACGCCACTTGTCACCTCTTACCTGTGGAGCTCTCTTCACTGGAAGGATATGTGGCCTTTCCCAAGAGCAAATTCACCATTGTGGGGGAATTTGCTACTTTTAATGGGGTCTCTCCCCTCCTGTTAAGTTGTTGAGGATTTCCTCCATAATGTAACAACAATTTCACCACCTAATGAAACAAAATTTCAGTAAGTTGCATCAGGCGCTATTATCCAATAGATTAAACAACATAAATTAAGGTCATCCTAAAGCCTGATCATCTAAACAAATTAGCCCTTACCAGCTTGCATTAATGTAACCTGAAACCTGCAGAATAAAGGTCACAACTCAGAGGAAAGAAACCTTTCAATACTTAACTGCAGCCCTCACTCCCTCCTTTGCGAAGGAAAGCATCTGGAGGCCACAGCCTTTCAGCATGGCTCGTCCCAGGCTACAGGGAGCACCAATCTGATTCCATGTCAAAGCACCCTTTATGCTTACACGCTTTGTCCCCTTATCCAGTTGGTCTGCTATCTTCAGAACAGAAAAGGGCTGTTGCGCTCCAAGCACCTAGAGATAAGGGCTCTATGGCATATTGGGGGGGTCAGTAAGACAGGAACAGAGAATGGGGTTATCGCAAGGAATGAAAGGAGGGGGCTGTAGGAGTTTCCAAGCAGTAAACAGCTGGAAAGCAACAAACAGGAAGGGTATGCTTTCTGTTGGTTGCAAGGGACAACCTGAAAAAGAAAAAGAACCGAACTGTCAAATAAAGCAAGAACTGACCTTGTAGTGTCCATTGCTGGCTGCATCATGCAGGGGAGTGTCATCGTCCAAACCCTTGGTATTGACCTCGGCACCTGCAGCAAGCAGCTGTTTTGCAACATCATAGTAACCCCGGTTGCATGCCTCATGCAAAGCAGTCCAGCCTGCAAATGTATATATCAATCACATAAGGGACTTGTATAGCCTAGTTCTAGGTGAGTAGCTATAAGCCACACAATGCATCAGCTGGTGATGGCAGCTTGCCTGGTGAAAGATCTGCTAGTCTGTACTGGGTTAAACCTTGAGAAGCTTGATTCCTGTCTAGTATTTAGCCCATCCGGACTCTTGGGTTAGTAATGTATATAATGCAGTTGGTTGCTCTCCAGCAGAACTGAAGGCAACAGAACTTTAGTGAATTAATATGTATGTATATGTGTATGTATGTATGTACATTATTTTTCCTAAACTTTGCACGAATCAGTGGAATATGTCTGCCTACTTCTGCTCAGGACTTCTGTTCCCCTCTGGGGTTTAGTTTAACAAGGAACAAAGAAAGATTTGAAGAAGAAACAAGAACAAGATTTGCTGGAGTTCCTCATGGCTCAGTGGCCTGCATGGAAACACACACACAGAAAATACTGCCCAAGGAAACTCAGATTTAGCTTCTGGAATGCAATGAGTGACGAGTGGAACGTGTGTGTTTGTGAGACAGAGGGAGGGAGGGAGGGAGGTGGAGGTAACTCTTTGCCAGAAAGAACCAAAGGAAAACTAGCTCAGATGATAAAAATGTTATTGTTTAACTAGACAGCTACAAGTATGAATATGTAACACATTTAAAATGGGGAGCAAAAAGTTACAGAGAGAAACATTCCAAATCAAGGTAATCTGTGATCTTTTGGGTTTTTTTGAGATTTGTCAATTTTTTTGACTACAAAGATAATGTTATGGGGCATAACTGCAAAACATAGATGGATTATGGTCCAGAATTTACCTCACTTGTTTTGAGATAGCTCTTATATTCTCCTAATTGTAGTTCAAGCTGAGAAGCCCAAAGTCAGGCAAAATATTTACGTCCCCTAGCCTGGCAACGTCTTTGCCCAGCTGGTTCAGAGAGATTACCTGCAAAGTCTTTTACATTGACATCCGCACCCTCAATAATTAATTCCTTGACCCGTCGGGCATCTCCTCGGATAGCTGCCCGATGCAGCCGTGTTTCTCCACGTTCATTCCTCTTGTTCACTTTATCTTTGGTTTTGGAGGCAGAATTAGGAGTTCCCTTCTGACAAACTGTAGACTGAGAGGGATGCTTTGGTGTTGTATCCACTGCTGGCAGGAGAGGGTGGGGGAGAAACACAAGGAGGAGCTTAATTGAGGCCCAAACCCCCAAAGCCTTTAGAGGGAGCTGTGCACATAGAGTTACAAGCAGACATGAGGACGGGGGGGGGGGGGAGGGAGGGGGAGACAAATCTTTTGAAGTAGAGGAATGCCTCTGGATGCAGAACTGAGATTAAGCAACTACCGCAGAAAGCAGCTGTGGAAAAGGGTCTATGATACAAGGAATTAAGAGAAGCCTCCATTCATCAGAGGTGGGTACGCAACTCTGTAAACCTCCCAACCTTGGCAAAGGCATTCCTGAGGGGGCACCCACATGCCGTTAGAAAGAAGCAGAAGCTCTAACTCTGCCCTAAAGACCAATGATCCTGTCCCAACCTGGGCTGTTGGCAGATTCTTCTGCTGTCATCTGCATGAGAAGGGCAACCTGCTGGCGCTCAGAGAGGGGGTAGCCTGCCCGAATCCCCGAAAGCCCCATTCCGAAGAGCAGGCTGGGCTTCCGAGTGGCCGGCTCCTTCTTGATCCTCTTCCGTTCAGGACCTTGCTTTTCTGTGAGGCCAGAGAGAGACACAAAAAAACAAACATTCGTACAGCCAAAACCTATTTCACAAACATTTCCTAAGTTTATTCCTTCAAAAGGTGGACCGCAGTATTTGAATGTTTGCTTTCCAGATGCTTGGCCTTCAGCACTGAAGTTTACATTACATTAAGACTTTTCCAGGTAGGATTAAGATCTACTGATTTCAAGTGAGAGAAAGCATATTCTCTTGTCTCACCCCATGTAACATGAACATCTATTAAAGAACTTCAGCAAATTACAAAAAAAAAAAAAAAAAAAAAAACCACCTTGAAAACAGGACTAGAACATTTCTTAGCAGGCAGATTAAAAGTCTGTTTATATCACTGTCTTAATAAGATTGCAAAAGGCAGACAGGAAGAGGGCCAATCAGACTTCTTGTGGAAGATCAATCCCTAATTCTGATGAACCCAGAAGTGCCTTGACCAGGGTTCCTCAGCTGTACTTGAGAGACACAGAGCAATAGACAGCCTAGTATCTTAAGGAGCTTGCAGGGTGATTTATGAGGAACTAATTTTTTGGCCACCCTAGGCCCAAACAATTTAGGCCTTTAAAGGGAATCCACACCATGGTTGTCAATGGAGCAGCACATACAGTAGAGAAAACATCTGCCAAGCACATGGGGGCTCTTTATACAGCACAAAGACAGAACATCTTCATTTCTTGACTGATTACTATTTCATCTCCTTTCTTAAATCTCTGCCTTTTGCCAACCACCTAAACCCCCCTTTCAATGTGG
This sequence comes from Liasis olivaceus, assembly GCA_030867105.1. Taxonomy (NCBI): domain Eukaryota; kingdom Metazoa; phylum Chordata; class Lepidosauria; order Squamata; family Pythonidae; genus Liasis; species Liasis olivaceus. The sequence goes on along the minus strand of CM061359.1, from coordinate 1,169,885 downwards.
AAATCACAGCAAGGAATCAACATACTTTTCTTCTTCTTCTTTGGCAGCTTTATAATTTCCTGCTCTTCAGAACTGCTATTTTTTCCACTCTTTCTAAAAAATAATGTGGTGACTTCAACTTTACTCCCTGTTTGGATGTTAATGTGCTGGGAAATATGAAAAAGTGCAGTTTGCTACATTGCTCCCAGGTCTTTATTCTGCAGAAGCTGCAACTTATGTTCAACAAACGTCAGCAAGAGGCTTCAACACACTGTATTCGGAGAGTGCACAGAATCACATTCAACTTAATTTTCTCTTTTCCTTCCTTTGAAATTGTATCTTTTCTTTCAAACAGTGTTTGAGAGAAAATGTTTTCACAGATTGACAGATAGAGCCAACCTAATATATATTTAACTGCAAGTATAAATGGATAATCAAAAATAAGAACTGTTGGATTTGACTTTTTAATTAAAATAGCATCCTTATTTTCGCTCTTAAGTATGTATGAGCAAAATGGCACAGACATCAATCACATGGCTTACTTGCAAATACCACTGTCTTCCATGCAGCTTTTCTTCCTAATACTTTTTCTATAGCAAGTAGAAAAAAAACCTGACAAGCCAAAATATGATTTAAAATGGTGAATATGTTGGAAAAAGCTGAGAGGAAAAGGCAGAAAAAGAGTAAAAGAAGCCTTTTCTGAGCAGGCCCGCTTATTAACAGTTTCAACACAAGCTATGATTTAAGACTCAGTTAAAAAAAGGCCATGCAGCCATATCAAATAGTTGCATGTTCTTCTACCAGCTACACTAGCATTAACTAGTTTTGTGGGGCTTACAGCATGAGTGACAATCATCACTAAAAGCAACTATGCCTTGTGCTGGATTTTGCCCACACAAGCAGTAGCCAATGTGTGTGCGCGTGTGTGCAGCAGGGACATTAAGAGAAGCAGCAGTCCCTGAGATCTGGAAACCAAATTAAGTGTATTCACACACACAATCACCAAATTTCAGCAGGTGAAGCTTTGCTTTAGAGGTCTAAGAACCTTTGAAACACAAATACAGCATGGGAACGGGGGTATATTTTCCTACGTAAATAAAACTACAGATATTTACTGTTAATATCCAACTCTCAAAAAACAGTTTTGCACTCAATGAATTCTGAGATTTTAAAAAATATAACTCTCAACCAAATCCAAAACAGAAAAAGGGAAGTGCCTGCCGACTCTCGTGACTTCATACTGTTGGCAGGGGGCATCCTATTTTCATACAATCAGTGTTCTCTGATCCCAAAGGGTGAAAATATCTTGTTTCAACTAGACGGGAAAGCTTGTGGACGACTACCTCAAACCTCCACTAGAATTGGCAGTAGGTTTAAAGAATGGAAATCCTGGAGTATACTAGAGGATCGAAAGCCTCTGGCACAAACAGTAAGAGACTCCCTTTCATTCCCACATTCACCAGTTGCTTCATACCAGCAACAAGAAGAAAAACACTCTAGAATTCAGGCATTCTTCCATAGCCAGCCTACATGTGTTCTCACAAAGGGACAGGAATATGCCACAACCAGGGAATACTAAATCTAAAAATCAATTTTAAAAATAAAGGGTTTTTGGCTATTTTGGTACATTTTTTGTGGATCAGAGGATACTGAAGGGACTTATTTGAGGCAGTGACATCGCAGAAGCTGTACACACCAGCTCCAAAACTATTCCTACAGCATTTGCAAACAGTTCTTTAGGGTGGAGAACGGGGAAAAGACACGTTTTCCCAGAAACTCAATACTGAAACTCAGTACTAGTAATAAGGAATTTCCCCATATGGAATGCCATTTAAATCCAGTATGTACGTATGTATGTATTAGATTTATCCCCACCCATCTCCCCCTAATGGGGGACTTTGGGCAGCTCACATGATCCATTAAAACAATAAATACATATAAAATTACAAAAAAACGTAAGAACTATACAAAGCATTACCAAAAATAGAAAAAGTCCAAGAGGCTGATGCTTTCCAGAGCGGCAGACGAAAGGCTTCTAAGGGGCTAGCCATCCCCACACTTGATGTCTTCCCTCCTCACCCCAGGCCAAGTGGCAGAGCCAGGTCTTAAAATTCCTCCAGAAGGCCAGGAGTGAAGGGGCCAATCTCAACTCCGGGGGCAGGATATTCCAAAGAATGGGGGCACAGCTGAGAAGGCCTGCCTTCTGGACCCCGCTAATTGGAGCTCTTTTACCGAGGGGGTCCGAAGCATGCCCTCTCTGCGTGTTCAGGTAGGACAGGTTGAAGTCATGGGGAAGAGGCGGTCCCTTAGGTGACCTGGTCCCATATCATGTAGGGCTTTGAAGGTGATAACCAACACCTTGAATTGGACCTGAAAGCAAACTGGCACCCAATGCAGCTCATGGAGCAACGGTGTTACATGTGCCCTTCTTGGGGCTCCAAAAATAGCCCGCTCTCCATTTTGAAATTAACGTATTTCCTGAAAATTTTTATTGGGGTCCCTCTGAGTCAGTGTTGACTCCTGCTGACTGCCTGGATATGTCCCTGCAGTTTGCTTGGCAAGCCACCCAGAGTCACCCGTTGGGGGAGGTGGGCAGCATACAAATTTAACAAACAAACAAACAAACAAACGTCAGAAGTGATTGGCCATTGCCTCTTTCCTAGGGCAGAGAGTGAGTGACCAGCCCAAGGACACCCAGCTGGCTTCATGTCTCAGGCAGGACTAGAATTCATGGTTTTCAACTGGCTTTATTTCCTGAATCATCATCATCCTCATCACCACCACCACACTAATTAGCCTCCTATAATTATAAAATACATTTGTTTGCAATTAATCCTAGTTCCACTTTTGCAGAACTATGCCACCTTCCAGATACACAGATTAACATTTATGTTTGACTGTGCTTGAGGACAAGAAGCATGGTCACTTCCCTGACAACTAAATTCTGATCCTGCTGGGGTAGCCAGAGTCCAAGCACCGGACTCCCAAGCTTTAATGGCAGTCTGACAAATCTCTACAAGTTGGACCTGAAGTTACAAAGCCTGTTCTATTCTTGCCCATCTCTCCCAATTTATTGTATCCCACCATATGGGACACAATACAATATTCAATACAGACAAGTCCTCTACTTATGAACTTTCAAATTACGAACTTTCGCTGATGCGAACAAACCTGTTCTCAACTCCAACCTAGAAGTCCCAGAAGGTGGGAGAAGGTAGGAAAGGGTTAGTTTACGGCGTGCCACATACATGTGCTTGGCAGCGCCATCGCATGTTGGGAGATTGAGCGTTTTTTACTTGGTTGGACTTACGAACAAAATGGAGTTACGAACAGCCTCTTGGAACATAACCTGTTGGAATGTAGAGGACTGTCTATATAGCCAATTGCTGGAATCTGATATACACTTATTGTAAATAAGCACAGTGGAGAAAGGGGGACCTTGAAGGAAAAATGCACAGAAAGGAAGCTTAAGCATTGAGAAATTTGCAGAAGGCATAACAGTTAATGGACAAAATAAAGTTTTGCCTGGAGATAAAAAGCAAATTCCATGCTGCTAGACTGATAGAATCAAAAGCATCCACACTGCTGAGCTCTGATAGCTGGAGAGAACAAAGGGGAAGAACGCTGCCAGACTGGAACAGGAGAGATGGTCCTGTTATGAGGCAAGATAGCATCTCTCGGACTTGTTGGCTAATGCAACCAACAGAGAGTCCCCTATTATAAAACATATATTACATGACTTATTAGGTTATTTATAATGCAGAATTTCCTTTTTTTCACTGGAAGGCAATGCTTGCTAGTGCATACTGCTCAATACTCCCACTGGAGCAAATCTGGAAGCCTAGTACAGTTTGTCAGAATTACACGAAAACTGGGGTGCCTGGCTTGTATTTCCCAAATGTGTCAGGAGCTAGAAATCAAGAATAGAGGAAAAAGCCAGAGACACCTGCTTTTCAGACAGTCACTCATGCCCTAGTCCTCTTCCAGCTTCACTACTGCAATGTACTTTATATGAGGCAGCCCTTGAAGGCCACTCAGAAGGCCACTGCATTCGGCTGGTCTAGAATGCAGCGGCGCAGGTAGTGATGGGCATGCCTCAGTATGCCCATGTGACCTCTCTGCTCTGCGAGCTGCACTAGCTACTGGTCTGCTTCCAGATGCGATTCAAGATGCTGGTTATGACTTATAAAGCCCTACACGGCAAAGTCTTCATCTGATAGACAGGGTAGATTATTAAACATATGATTGGAGATATGTTATGTTACAAGATAATATGATTATGTTATGTTACATATTATATAATATATAATAATTCTATTTAATCTTAACTATATTTAAATAAATCACATTTAGCTCCCTCTTAGCCCCACACTTACTTTTGGAGGTTTGGCCTAGTTGGGCATTCCACTAACCCACTGATGGAGCCATCTATCTGGTTTCCTTAATAGCTTTCACTGGCAGAAGAAACCTAGCAAAAGCAACTGAGCAATCTTGTGCATTCACAATAAGTCCGCTCTCTATACACTTCTGGCTTAGCACTGCATAGGAACACCATTCAAAATGTTAAATCTGTAGTTGATACTAGCTTAAACAACTGAATTTATTTTTAATGTCCCTGCATTAAATTCACATTTCTTTTTAAATTAATCTACTTTTTATATAGGTCTAGAATTAAAAGGATTCAACCAGAATCAGCCCCACCTACTAGATCTTCCAGGGGAAACTACTTTTAGTCCCACACTTCCGCAAAGTGAGGGGGCTGAAGCTAGAAGGCGCTGCTTCTCCATGGTGATGCTGGTGCTTTGGAATATCCTTCCGATGGAGATCAGGTTAGCCTCCTTCTTGCTGGTCTTCAGGAAAACAGTAAAAATGGAATTATTTCAGAGAAGGTTTTCCTAAGTTTAAGCACTGCACCATCTTTTACTCTATTTTGCTTTTTATCTGTTTTTGCTTTTTATTTGTTGTTAACGCTATTCTTTTCATTGTTAGTTATTTCATTTGAACCATGCCATGGATGTTTTAAATGTTTTGTTATATATTATGTCAGCTGCCGAGAGTCACTAGATTGGGGGCGGGGTGGTGGGGGTTTATATGTTTAATAAATACATCCCCCCAAGGAAAAAGCAGCAAGAAGGTCCTCCCAACACAGTCTCTGCTGCCCTGCTTGGAGTCAGCGGTTAAGTCTGCTACCCGTCACCCAGAGGAGTGTTGGCGAAGTCAACCCAGTATAACAGTAAGCCCCCCAGTTGGCCTGGATGTCAGTCCAGACAAAAGAGGGGGTGGGAAAAGCTGAGATGAAACTGCAGAGGCCTCCTGCCATCCTTCTGTGGTGGGCTGCAGAAACTGAGACAAAAAAATTCTCTTCTGCTGGGGGGGGGAGCAGGAAACAGAGAGAGGTGGGCAGAGGGCGCTCCAAGCCTGGCTAGGGGAGAGAAGCTTGCTACCCCACCCTCTATAAAGGAGGAGGGAGGCTGGACAGGTCTCCCTGAATCAGATCAATTTTTTTCCAAAGGAACAAAACAACTGTGATCTAAAAAACTCTCAACGAAGTTCTGGTTGGCTACATCCTCTGTGCTGTTTCCAGAACTGGAAGCTGCAGAAATTTCTGAAGTAAGAAATTACTTCAAGTTTCTTACAGCTCTTGTGACTTGGAATTTATTTTCATAAGCAAACAGCAGGACCAATTTAGCCCAATTTGTTCACACTAAAGCAGTGAGAACCTTGGATGAAATTTATTATGAGAATGTCAACACTATCTATGGAAGTTACATATCCAGAAGATACCTGTTCAGAAATAAATGGAAGGAAAGTGGCTGGGTACATCAGCTATGTCTGCAGTAGGTTATATATGATGGGCTGTGAGAAAGGCCCATAAACAGGTCACATTACATAGTCATCAAGCCTTTAATCCAAATAAAGCTAAGCACACTTTCTTAGAAACTCATCCTCCAAAGTATATTTTGGTTTTCCCAAACTGTAAAGCCTGTTCCTAAGCTGTCTGTTCAGTTCCTTACAGCAAGAAATGGCCCTAACCTTGCTAAGGGGACCAGATGGCCTAAACTGGTTAAAATTCTGCAACGCAGGCTAATCCATTCTGCCTCACTGGCTGGGCACTCATTTTCCCTTGTTGGTCTTTTGTTTGGCCTGCCCTAAAGGAACCAGCGTGCATGGACTGGTGGGACAGTGGATGCACCACACGAAGTACGACCATCAGAGCCACTCCTAAGCAAACATTTCCTGAACTGCCTGAAAAATATTAACAATCCCAGGCATGAGCCAACTGTCTAGAAACAGGGCAGCAAGGCACTCCCTCCCCCGTTTTGCTCTCTTCTTGATGCAACTCTCCCATCTCCAGCCTACATCACAAGGGTCATGGAGAAGGCACCCAGGGAGAGAATTTAAGGCATGAAACTTGCTCTCCCACAGCACTAAGCCTTAGTGAGCTACTCTATTTTTTTTTAATGAGGTCCAGGTAAAAGAGAGTTCTGAAGCCACATACCTTAGATGGTTCACATTAAATTCTAAGTTATATTAAAGTTTAATGTGGAACATGTATCTCTGGTTATTGTAAATCTGGTAGGAGAGATTCAAAGGTCTCTCCTGTCTGGCCCCAAATATTCTGTTTTGCATTTAATGTGAAGTAAATCACAAGCCTAGTTCAGCATGGAGGCAAATGTGAGAGAGCAAGTCAAGACAGGAATAAAGAGCGATCACAATGAAAAAGCAGTCCTGTATTTCTGTAGCAGTGCAGAAGGTTTAAAAGCAATGCAGAGCCTCATGACTTACAACAGGGCAGAGGGTGACATCAAAAATGCAGATTGCTGGTATCCCAAATCCACCTCACTAGTGGTATGCAGAAAGATGCCCCCTCTTGGTCCTATTAAAAGACTTTCATTTTCAGGAAAATGAATTCCCAAGTACACAGCCAAACAAAGATCAATAAAAATAAATTAAAATGGTACACAGAACGAGGGAGGATGGATTATGCCCCTGGGAGGAAGTACAAAACAGGCTTCATTTTTCTTATTTGCAGCTTCACGTGAAGAGTGGCTCTTTTACCATAGCTCTGTGGCACCCCAAAAGGCTACACATTTGGAAATGTCAGTTCAGATATACGGAAATGGGTTTTACTTAAATATAGCCAGGTTCAGAAGGCGGGATCTCATATTGCTGGTGGAGCCCTAGCTTCTCTAGGAGTCATGGATCTGGAAGAGGACCGGAGAGAGTGCCAAGACTTGGGTGAATGAGGCCGATGCAGAAAACATAATACATCCATCCGATTATGCAAAACACACAGATTTAGAGCTGGAGAAGATGCAGCAAGATCTTTAGCATAAAGTAACAGAGGGAAGAGAAAGAAGGCCAGTGTGCTCCTCTCCAATCAAATGCCACATATTTCAAGCAACACCAAGGAAGAAGGTGGGAGGAACAGTAGTACTAACACTACAAAGACTACAGAATACACTAAATCCAGCGTGGGCACCAGAGTGATGAGCCAAATAAATTGAAGGAGAAATAGGGCAGGGTAGCAGCAGACAGCTTATGTGGGAATTTCGTTCTCCTAAAAAAATAAGACATAGTAGGGAATCCTAATGCAAAGTGTAACAGAAACATACGCAAACATTCCCATCAAGTATTAAAAAGACTATATTCTTTTCACAGGCAGACTACGAAAGTGGCATTATTTAAACACAGATCCTAAGACGACATGGTCATTCAATTTAAGGCCAAGAAAAAAAGTCAGCGCAGCGCCACTGCTTCTAATGGATTTCTCAGCAGGACAATTTTCCTGGTGTGCTCAATGCCATTCTCATTAAAAGGCTCTTCAAGTGTTTTGTCTAAAGAAAACTGAACCATCAGCTCTAGACATCAAGCAGCAGTAATTTTAAAGGGGGTTCAAGTATTGACATTCAGAGGTGCCAATTGCCACTGGATGTGTCAGATGGATGTAGATGTGGTTGGCCAAGTATCATTTTTATGATCACGCAGCTGAAAAAATACTTTTCTGTGAATATGAAACTGTCACCAGGAACCTGGTTTTATCCACCAACAGTATGGACCAAATATTCTGTTTTGCAAAGACAAAGACATCCTTGAAGAAATACTGCCTAAAACTATTCTGAATGCTTGGATAAGCTTTTTAAAGTCTGGACTATTTGTCATGGCTGAAATAAAAGCAGAAACATGGTCACTCAATTGCTTTGTGGAATGTTTTCTATCCCTGCTCAGGTTCCTAAAAATTACCCCATTGCCAGGAAATCTGAAATATTTTTCTTAGGCCTACTGTTGCCCATTAGGAAATGAAAACAACAATAATTTCTGATCCCTTTCCAAAAGTAAGAAGTTGAGAAATATTCAACATTGTTCATAAGGGTAACTGTTAACAAGGAAGAGGCCTTATTGATGAGTTGTTTATAATAACAACAATAACAATAAGCACCACCACCACAAGACGCTCTCTTAGTTCTTCCTCTCAGACTTCAAAAAGGAAACTACCAAGGCTCTGGAGAGCAGGCAACTTTTTTCTCCTACAGCTCGCTTCTCAGTGCCAACACGGATGGCAGAATAATCTGTGCTCTGGTTTCTATAGGTGAAGGAGTCTCGCCTTAAGTACACTATCAACATCAAAGGGTGTGACCTAAAAGGAAGAGTCTCAAATATTCAATTAATTCTCTATGATTGCTAGGTAAGAACCACATCTTAACTTGTCTCCTTTTTTAAAGCAAGCACAAAGAAGAAAGGGCTATGCAAAACAATCCCATCTGAGTCAACAGCTGCACGGATGGTGCTGGAGTCAGCAACAGAAAACACACACTTGTAAGACTCTCATACACCAAAACATTTCTCAACCAGTCAACAACTTGCTTCTCATGATAGTCCACACGATTAACCAACTAGTGACTAATAAGCTTGTTTCCAAAGAAGCCAGTTCAACGTATATTATGGTCAACAACCCAGCAATGTTTGTTTGTTGGTATACAGACTTATATGGCCACCCATCTTATATAATGATTCTAGGCAGCTCATTACAATCAATAAAAACAGAGATGAAAACAAAAATACCCTTCCTCCCAGGTGCCAGACCGAACAGCCTTGTTGGGGGGAATTACAGCCAAAAGAGATGGCAGTCCATCTCATTTATCAAGCGCTGCTAACCTGCTAATTAGTATCAGAAACACATTTAATGATTAGCACAGAGGAGCCTAACACGGCATTGTTTTGTCACACCACAAAGGCATGCCCAGGTGAGTAAACCAAGCAGGCTACAGCACGGCCCTGTTTTTCCAAAGCATTCTTAAAACCGGAAAGGGTAACACTTAAAGTCAGTAACATATTGTTGCTAAGCGGAGGGAAATTGGGTTTTGCAGCTCTGCACCTTAGGGTACTAGGTGGTAGACAAGACCATGAAGATGTGACCTCACTTTCAGTGTAGCAGCTCAGGAGAGATATACTATAACAATATTGTAGTCAGCCTTGATTATCTTTTTATGAGTTTATGTGGCCTGGAAGAAATTAGCTCCCATCAACTGAATTCTTCTTCTTTATTATTATTCCATTTATATCCCATCTTTCCACCGAGAAGACACAAACGTTCATATTGCAACTAGACAGAGTATCTTTCCATGCACATGTACCAATGTGAATATCTGAAAATCTTTCCTTCAGGTTTCTAGCCCTAACCCACTGAAGTCTGTATTAAAACCCGTCACAGAGGATTAGTGTTCTAGATTGTATATATGCAGCTTCCGCTTCATTACAATTTCTTGGCAAGTTCTCAAACGTAATAGTACAATATACTCCTTGTCATTAGAGCAAAAACCAAGCACACACAAATTTACTTGACTGCATAGGACTGCCAGTCTCTCTAATTGTAAAGGTAACTGTGATCATGTATGTCAAAAGCTTTCAGGCTAGAAGATGTATTTAATTATTAATTACTTATGTGAAAGGACAAAGAAATGCATGATGTATGTTAATTCACCCCGTTCTTCGTGAAGGTCTCTTTGGGGGGGGGGGGGTTGGAACAGGGCCAAACTGGATCAAGGGGGAAGATTCTGGGCTACATTCATAGCATAGTCATGTAGCTTGTTTTACTTCAGATCATGCCTGCTATCACAGCAATGCTGAAGATTTAAAGACGCAAGAATATTTCTCTCACCATCTGGAGTGGAAGCTGAGTTCTTTGCCACTCTCAAATTCTGTAATGTAAAGTTCTATTTCGCATTCGAACTGTAAGGGAGATAGCTACGGCTTTGCACTACTTTTCACCAAGGATGTAAAGCCAGTGCTTAAAATACATCCTGTGGAGTAAAGGCAACTGCTGTCTGTGCCCACATGATGCCGTCTCACGTGATGGAATGCTTCCTCATATAGACTATGAGTGTATCAGAGACAGGTCCTTCTTATTTATTGATATTTTAAACTACTTTTCATTATAATAATCCTAAGGTTGACATCTTCCCTGAAATGTTAGATATTTAACAGAAACAAACCATGCTTTTAATATAATTTTTATTGAAAGAGAATATTACACAAGACTAAAAAACCACAAAGACTTAAACAGAAAAATAGAAAAAGGAAAAATATATAAAAGGAGGAAAGAAAAAGTGAAAGACAGCAAAAGACAAAGAAAAAAAGAAAGAAAAGATATCTAAAGACTTCCAATCTTCTTTGCAGCAGTTATAGAGATGATAGTTACCATCTCCACCCTCCCAAATTACGTATCTTGGTTCCCTAACAGAACCAAACCATGTTAAACCCCATTTTTTGCCTGATACACTATAGCCCAGGGACATCTTGATTCTTCTCCTTCCCCAGAACCAGGCCTGAGTTATTGAAGCTTATCAGGTAAGAAGTCAGGCATGTGAAGGAGAGGCTTGATTCTACTTTTTCCCTACCTACCTACCTGCCCGCATGTTCAATTTAGTCCCAGGCACAGACTCTGGACAAACTCTTTAAAGCATACACTGAATATTATTCTTGAGTGAACTATATCGCTCTGAACAGCCCTAGCATCAACACCACTGTCTTGCAGCAAAAACCATGCACCTTTGACAAACTTTCAGCTTGAAACAGGAATCAACAGAGAAGAATACAGGCTAAAGGGGAAAGGGGGTGGGGTGGGGAGAAGCAGCTGGGCAGTTTGAAAGAGAGCAGCTGAGCGACTGGGTGAATCTGCAGCTGCTTGAAGGACAGTTGAAAAGGAAGGTTAATGATCAACTTTCGATGGATGCACCTAACTAAGCGCAGTGTTTTGCAGACTACCACACATTCTATTCTGCTTTCTGAAGACTTCCTCCAGAGTTTTCGCTCTATATGGGATTCCCCCTTCTTACCTAGGATAACCAACTGTGAAATCTTGAGTTGTGCTATGGAACAACTGCTTCATTCCACTCTGCTCCAAAGATAGACAAACCTGCCAACAGCATTTCCTTCTCTTGCATGACAGAAAAGGCCCCAGAAGGCACTCCTCAGTGCATCTGGTAAAAACAAAGACGTGTCTTTCTCCCCTTAGGATTTGGAGCCTCCTCCTTTTTAGTATGGGCTAAATTTGCCATTGGTATGCATTTCCCTTTTTCAATCTTGGACAAATTCTCAAGAGTGGCTGATTCTAAGAATGCTGAACCTGAACTTTGGCTTGACACAAACAAAAATAGATAAATTATAAGAGATCATTCAATAATAAGAATCAGTATAGAAAGTATGAGGTAAACGTGCAAGAAGAATTACCCCAGATATATCAACCCTTGCTATTAAATATCTATTTTCATGAGAACGAAAAGTACAAAGAAATTCAGCTAGTGGAGAGAGACAATAAACCATACGGACTGCAAAGCTTACTTATTAACAAGACAAAGATGAAATCTTTTGAGATTCTTTATTTGGAATGGTCACCGTTTCCTGACTGGTTCTAATAACTTCAAATAAGCAATACAGTTTTAAAAGAATTATACAAACAAGATGGAATAGAGACTTGACCAAATTTGAAAACCCACAAAACATGGAGCATTTGTTGGACATTATCTACAGGTTGCTGATGAAATATGATTAAATGGATGCAGAATTTAGATGGAACAACTGATATGAAAGAATGGGAAGGGAAGAAAAATATTAAATTTACAGTGAATATCACATTAAAAAACTGGTACAAGATGCTTTATCAAGGATATATTACTCCAGTATTTATTGCTAAAATTGCTAATTTTTTTCCTAAAAATTGTTGGAAATATAACAATATGGATAATCCGTATTTTGGTGGCAATATTGTTAAGTCCAACAATTCTGGAAATGACTTGGAACGAATGAATGAAGAAAACAAATTATGAAAGTTGATCTACCTTTCCAACCTGCCATCTTTTTATTAAGTATCACTAAATTTTATATTCCCACAAAGTACACCAAACTAGCTTTGTAACAGCTGCGAGGATACTGTACACTTCTCACTAGAAATCTACAATTTCTTCTGTGGACAAATGGCAAATTAAGTTGTAGGAGTATGCCCTGACATCTAAATAACTTTCTATTTGGAAAACAAATCTGATACAAATCTGATACAGAATTTCTTTTAACATGAAAAACTTTTTTTGGACTATAATTCTAACACGGGCTCGCACCACATCTGAAATTTGGGTTCCTCTTAATATAAAGCTTTAACGTTTAACTCCTAGATGATTTGTTAAATTGGGCTTCAGTTTTAGATGACAAATCGACCATGGAATATCCTAAGCAGCTAAAAAACATTGATGTATCTATGGAGTGGGAATTTTTTTTTCCCTGACCCTCCTATTCACAATTTCCCATTAAAAAAACCCTAAATGTTTCAGGATTTGTATATTTGGCTGAAGGTAGACAAATACTTCAACAAAAATAAAAAATGGGTTTACAGATTCTGCCCTCAATTTCTTCCCTCTCACACATGAGCTGCAACATTCTCAGTAGCAGATGAAATTCTTCCTTGTTTAGCTTTTGCCATTTCTTTACGTTTTTCAGACTACAACCTCCAAAACAGCTTTTTATATTTATTCCAGTATACTGATCAGCAACCCCGCCCCCCACTATCAATTTATAGTAAATCCTTGGTTTAACAGACCTCAGTTTAGCAATTTCCGATATACGTGACAACATTTTTGGCTGGGCAGCCCCCTACAATTATAAACTCTCCATTATTTGGAGAAGCAATCTGGGCAGTGGTTGCTGCCTTCCTTAAACAGTGAATATTCTTCCGCGTGTACTTCACTCTGAGTTCTAGGTGAGGGAGAAATGTGTATAAAGATCAGGCAAACAGCGCACAGGAGTGGCCCCAGTGGCTGAGCCCAGGGAGGGAGACTAGGAGGCATTGGGCAGGCGAGGGCTGAAGGAGGGAGGGAGGGAAGGTGGCAGGAAGACTGAGTAAGCTGGCCAGGTGGTGGATAAACCCTGGGGCAGTGAGAGCAGAGGTGATTCTTTCTGCCCACCCTGCCTCCTTCCCAACCAACCCTTCCTTGTTGGTGGAGCAGTTGGAGAAAAAAAGGGTTCTTCAATGCCCTTAAGGCTGGCACCTAGAATGACATCCCTCGGGGATCCTTTTGAAGTGCCTATATTTGATTTCCAAATAGGGAAAAGGGGCTTTCCCCCTTCAACAGACTGCTAAACTGATGTTTTATGTATACATTAGTAGTTTCTAGACACTCTGGGAAGCAAAAGGACTCTATAAAGTTGAAGTGCGTCTGTTTTATTAGTGAAGAATTAAGGGGTTTCCTGGGTGAACTATGTATTTATTTATTTGTTCGATTTCTCCCCCGCCCATCTCCCCCACAACAGGGGACTCTGGGCGACTTACAAAAAACATTAAAACTATAAATATATCTAAGACACATAATACATCCAGAATTAAAACAATACTAAAAAAGGAAGATCCAAGAAGATGGAAAATCAGGCTGCAGACAGCTGGCCACTATGGGGCTAGCCATCCCCCTGCTTGAAGTACTCCCTCCCCACCCCCGGCCAAGTGGCAGAACCGGGTCTTCAAGGCCCTTCGGAAGGCCAGGAGCGAGGAGGCCACTCGCCCCTCCGGGGGCAGAATGTTCCAAAGGGCGGGGCTACCGCAGAGAAGGCCCGCCTTCTGGACCCCGCTAATCGGAGTTCTTTTACCGAGGGGGTCCGAAGCATGCCCTCTCTCTGTGATCGGGTGGGATGGGTTGAAGACATAGGGGAGAGGCGGTCCCTTAGGTAACCTGGCCCCATGCCATGTAGGGCTTTAAAGGTGATAACCAACACCTTTGAATTGGACCCGGAAGCAAACTGGCACCCAATGCAGCTCGTGGAGCAACAGTGTTACATGGGCCCTTCTCGGGGCTCCAAAAATAGCCCGCGCGGCCGCATTCTGGACCAGTTGTAGCTTCCGGATATTCTTCAAGGGTAGCCCCATGTAGAGCGCATTGCAGTACTCTATCTGGGAGATAACAAGGGCGTGAGTGACCGTTCGAAGGGCATCCCGATCCAGGAAAGGGCGTAACTGATGCACAACCCGAAGCTGTGCAAAGGCCCTCCTTGCCATGGCTGCCACCTGCTCTTCAAGCAGGAGCCGTGAGTCTAGGAGGACCCCCAGATTACACACTGGGTCTGTCTGGGGTAGTGCCACCCCATCGAGCACCAAAGATGACAAAGTCCCTGATACAGAGAAGCCATTAACCCACAGCCACTCCGTCTTACCAGGGTTCAGCCGAAGCCTGTTGTTCCCCATCCAGACCCTTACAGCCTCCAGGCACCGAGAAAGGGCAGTCACGGCATCACTTACTTCACCTGGGATGGAGATGTATAATTGCGTATCATCAGCGTACTGATGATACCTCATCCCATGGTGGTGGATGATCTCACCCAGCGGTTTCATGTAGATGTTGAAATGGAGCGGGGAGAGAACTGAACCCTGCGGCACCCCACAAAGGAGGGGCCGAGGATGGGACCTCTAGCTCCCTATCACCACCGATTGGGATCGGCCCTGGAGAAAGGGGTGAACCAGCACAAGACCGTGCCGTCCACCCCCAATTCCCTGAGTCATCCCAACAGGATACCGTGGCCGATGGTATCGAAAGCCGCTGAGAGATCAAGGAGAGCAAGGATGGTCGCACTTCCACCATCCCGCTCCTGCCAGAGGTCATCCATAAGTGCGACCAGTGCCATTTCCGTTCCATAACCGGGCCTGAAACCTGACTGGAAGGGGTCCAGATAATCTGTTTCCTCCAGAACCCTTTGGAGCTGTGAAGCCATCACTTTCTCAACCACCTTCCCCAAAAAGGGGAGGTGGGAGACTGGACGAAAGTTGTCCAGTATGGTAGGATCCAGGGAGGGTTTCTTGAGGAGGGGGTGCACCGCCGCCTCCTTGAAGGCAGCCAGAAACACTCCCTCCTGCAAGGATGTAGTAACCATCGCCTGGATCCAACCACATGTCACCCCCCAAGCTGCTTTCACCAGCCAGGAGGGGCATGGGACAAGATGGCAAGCGGTGGCCTTCACAGTCCCTAGGACCCTGTCCACTTCCTCAGGAGCAACAGGATCAAACTGTTCCCAGATGTATAATATTACTATTCCATCTTCCTAGTCAGCTCAGGTTGAATTCCTTGACACTCCCCATTTTATGAGAAACAAAGACCAGCCATGCTCATGCTAACTTTCATAACTGAATGGGGAGTTGAACTCAGGAACTTCCGGACCAAGGCCAGCAGTGCCATACGGGTCAGGCTTGTAGTGCAGAAACTTGACAGTTGCGTGTGGAGAGATGGTCTGGCTGCTCTTCTTAGCAAGAGGAAGGAAAAGAAGGTGGGACGTGCTGTTCTTGGCAGAGTGAGCCACAACGTCTGGGCCTCTGCTCCTTCTATAACAGCAGCAGGAGCAGCAGCTCCAAAAATCGCCAGGAGGAGCAAATAGGATTGTTCTGCTATTTCAAAGGGAAGCTTCAGTGGCAAAAAGCATCTCTGAAACTTCGCTTTTGTTGCCTGTCCCCAAAGTATGTCCTTAACGTAACCGTTTGGTCCTTCTGAAGCAAAGGTGGAATGAAAATAGAGAGAGTGCATTCTGCAAATCACCAGTAGAACACGACATTTTCTCCCTGGCATATCTGAAAAGAGGTTTTACACTGCAAGCAGAAAATATTTCTAAGGCACAAAATTCCGACTTATAAGAGGTCCAGGATGAACATTTGCTGCTCTACAACTCCAGCTTTTCTCATTTTCATTACTTCAGGAAATCTATTAAGTTTTCTTAGATTTGGAGTGGACAACCTTTCTTGAGGCTTGGGCCACAACTTAGCTTTTGAGTGATATGCTGGGCTGTGTGTGTGTGTGTGTGTGTGTGTAGAGATGGTGACAAAACAGTAGATAGAACTTAATGTACATTTCTTGCTATGTTATATGAATTAGGCAGCAACTTTTGGAAAAGGTCTGAGAACTGCACCCCAGGCTTTGAAAGGTGGATGGTACAGATGGTATATCTCAGCTATAAGAATACAGAATGAAGGTCCAATTAATATATATTCGGCCAATAGGCTGTTCTTCCTAAGCAGTCAAGAATGTGTTATTCTCCTTAAAGGGAAAACATCACTATGGTGGATACCTTAATAGAAAGAGTTTGAGAGGTGCCTGTCATCCCCTGCTTAAAGAAGTCATTCCTGTTCTGGGGTTCACATGGTAGCCACAAGGGCTTAGGAACCCTTTGAGTTGAGGCATTAAGAAGCTGATAACAGAGGATGACCATTTGTCATAGCCCTACCACCATCTTCTTGACCACTATTTTCCTTAGCCCATATTGGCTAGGAAAAGGCACAGCTTCTTGAAGGAGAAACCAATGGTTATCGAAAGTGTGCCCATGAGGGATCTAAAGCACCGTTGCCCACTTCAGATCTGAATACTGCACACCTCTAAGACAATGGCCCCATTTTCTAACTGCCAGAAGGGAAGACTGAATAGCACCCGCAGTTAGAATCCTCAGCATTTAAAAGACATAATTTGAGGAATACGTCAACTGTTTGCAAGCATTCCTGAAACAACCGAGCAAAAAAACAAGCAAACCATAGGACGATACACATTCACACGAGAAAAGCATACAACTCAACAAAGAGGTTTCTGGCATCTTCTAGTCAGCTCTCTGACTCAGCCAGAAGCCAAGGAAAGTCAGACAAAAGATGCAGTCGACCCAAGTAGACACAGAATCTGTGGAAACTTCTTCTGCTGAGAAACTGCTGAAACAGCCTCGCCACCCACCGGGTTTCTTCAAAGGTATGATCTTGTGGCTGCCTCCTTCTGCTGATAAGACATCTCCCTTACTGGATTTAAAGAAACAAAGAGTGCCAACTGTAGACTTGGAAGAGCTCCAAACCCTTTTCTCAATATGCACTGAAGATCTGCTGGAGGCTGGATAAGTATGAGAATTTCTAAAATATGTTCCTGGCCTCTGATTTCTTGTTCCATTCTGTCCTGGATGTAGCAGATATAATTATATGCAGAATAAGCTTGCACAGAATGGAAGAAAAATAAGCCACTATTTCTAGCAGATTTTGGAGACTGCTGGGAAAAATAAGCAGAGTAAGATAAGAAGTGCAATACTCAGATGTCAGGAAAGAGAAGTTATATTTAGTACCTTCTTACCAGATATCTGCTACCACTATTTTCTTGAATCACATGGTATTTTATGCCGCATCAGGCGGTCAGCTGACCCAAAAAAGGGTATTATCACTCAGGCCAAAGTCTATCAATTACTCCTGAGCTTGCAAAACCATATTTCAGAAGCTATTAAGACATAATGAAATTTCTAGCCATGTAGAGTTGAACCCAAGACAAAACAAAAAACAAACACAATGACGAAAAACCCATTCACATTCCACTACCATTACATAAAATCACAAGCAGCTGGACCACAGTGTTTCACGTGGAGATGGCAAGCTTGCTACTAATTGCATGATGAAAGTGATGATGAGTCTAGCTGGACTCTTCAGACAACATCACAGTAATTCTCTATTACCCCTAAACCAAGCACTGGGCTGCCATCCTACGATAGCCACGCATATTTCATCAAGCCAGATGGCAACCCCCACTCCCCCATTTCATTTCCATTTGTTCTCTTATTTTACCACAGGTACGATTTGCTATTTGTACTGCTTCCTGAAGCCACTGGAACAAAATAAAAAAAAAGGGGGGGGGAGTTTTTCCTTGATAGTGAAAGGGATACAAAAGGTCCGATTTGCCCTTATCCTCAGGAAGTTGCAATGACTGGGACTCCATCTCCCACCACTGATGGTCATAAGAAAATCCCCTGGTCTCCTGCCCATCTTGGAGCTGGGAAAGCTGGATCTACTTCCACTGCATTTGAAAGAGGAATATAATTGGAGCTTCAACTACAAGCTGGAGAGCAAGCTGGAGTTGCTGGTTGAGCATTGTGGATTCCATCCCTATATGCTGAACAAACTGCAAGGTCAATGGTGATACACTCCCTTGCTCCTCCAGAACTGCAAGGAGAACAGGGCCGCTTCCGGTCACGGCACCAGGTTCTGAAAGGTGATACGAAGAGAAGACGATCCTGCCCGTCTCTCCAGTTCCCAACGTACAGCTTGACTCAGTCCCTGGTCTAACAAGGCGCATCTCCAAAGCCAAGAAAAACTGTGGACTGTCACTCATCTTCCTCAGCAGTCCAATCTTCAGAAAAAAGCCCAATCACTTACATCTAAAACAATGGGCACGTGTTTGGGGATGCCAAAAAGAATGCCCCAAAGCAGCCCTGGCTGAGTGGCATAAGCCTCCTATATTGTGCTGAGTCGCATTCTTCCTCTGACCAGTGACACATTTGGGGACTGCCTCCATAAATGATGGCAGCCTCCATTTCCAGGCCAGGTGATTTCTCATATTCAGGCAGGAACATACTAATCTGCAGTGAATGCAACTTGCTGCTAATTTCGAAAGGAGGCAATACAGTACTATGCCATGGGCTTACCACCTCTGCTCTGATTATTAAGGATACAGAGGAAAACCAAAACAAAACACCAACATCAAGTGAAACATTTCAATTCTCACTTTTGATATATTTAGAAGCAAATTTTACACTGGGGAGAGGACAGAGCTTCGGAAACCCAGAAACATAACTAACATTCCAGTTAAAGGGGTACATTATGGGAAAATCAAGCTCCCATCTGTGGGACAGGTTTAGCTACTTAACCATGCTACAGGCCAACTGTGGCTTCTCAGTGTATGACAGAATAAAACAGGTGACAATCTACACACAGTACTCGTTTCATCATTTATGTATGAATATTCAGCACAAAAGGCTAAAAGGGTAGGTGGCAGAGAGATGATGCTTGCAAAACGATGATCTAATGATTATATGTTTATCTGAAAAATCGCATAGCTTAATTTTTTGGCACTCCTGAAAAGATACAAATTGACAGACTAGTAAAATACCAAAAGGAGAACTAAAAGTAAAGTATTTTATTTGAGATGGTATTAAAAGGAGAGAACAGAGAGTTTTACTGCTGCTGTCTGCATACAAAGCACCGATCAGAATGGGTGCAAGATTTGCTGTTAAATGTGGCTTTTGCACATCAATTTCTAGAGACATCCTGATTCCAAACTACCCATCACCTTTCCCCCCCTCAGCTCACACTATAGGCACATTGTGGGACATGGGTTCAGTGATCCTGGATGAGGAAAAATAAAATCCTGATATGAATTTCCAAAAACAGAGTAGCAGATGTAGCATCAGATACTGTGAGAAAGAGATTATTAGAAAACCAGCCTTCATCCAACTAATTCTAGGCTGAGGGTCACTTGAATAGATATTCTCCACAACAGCCTTCTTTAGACTGGAGCCTTCCAGGTGTGTTCTGACTACAACTCCAAGAACTCTCAGCCACACTGGGAATTCTGGAACTTGTAGTCTCCTGGTATATGGAAGACACCAGGTTGGAGAATGGTGCTGTAAACCAATAAATTATCTTATATCTGGCAAGACATACTTTTTTTAGCTTTTTACTGAATGAACATAAGATTGAGAAAATAATTTTTTAAAAAAGAAAAAGAAATGAAATGTGGATGTGTGTCTATGTCTGTGTGTTGGGTGGGGGGAGGGAGATTTTAAGGAGAAATGAAAACTTTTTAAATGTCAATATACAGTATTTCTACCAGCATGGCATTCTACAGATGAGCATTATTTTTCCAACATTTCTAATTACAACTCCCTCCTCCTGCAAAAAAACCTCACAGTAGCAGAAATCAAAGTAACCAAATGCAACATGCAGTCTTCTTACTTCTCCCTCTTCTTAAAAGCACCCAGCCACCGCCCCGAAAACAATAATCACTTTCTCAACTATATCTGATACTCCTGAAGTACCATACTGGTATCTCTGATACATCTTGCATATCTATAGGCAAAAGGCAAGCAACCTTGGCAGCAATGTTGAGTTGTAAATAGAGCTTTGGACCCCAAATGTGTTGGATTACAGCTCCAAACTTTCCCTGTTCATGGGTCTGGTGGGTTTTGAAGACCCAGTGACTTGTAAATCATGGGACTCATGAAGGTTGATTTATATTGTTACTGTTAGAGATATTGTAGTTGCGCTATGGTTCTTTTAGACAAAGAGATCAAGCACAGAGAGAAGCATATGCAAATTAGTTCTCCATTGCAGTAATCTTGCTTTTCAAGGTTCTAGTGGTCAGCAGGCAGCTACTATTAAAATGGATAGGATCCAGCAGCATGATACATCATTTAGGACAATTTCCTAATGTAGGCTACCAGCAATCTAATTTGAACAGAGACAACAAATACAAAGTCAGACAAGAGAAAGAACCTAAGAGGTCATCGAGCACAACCTTCTTAATAAATAAAATATAAGTATCTTCACAGCTGCAGTTTTTCTATCATTTTTCTCTCTTTTCAAATTTTAATATTGCACTTCAACATAAAATTTTCTCACAGCAGTATAACAAGCCATAACAGAAGTTTAAAATAGCTGATAAAATAGGCAACAATGAAATAAACATTTCTAAAACTACAGGAAAATAGAGGACAGGAAACCTCTCTGGGAGGAGGGTATTATAAAAGGTTCACTTGACCTTTGTCCAACACCACTCAATTTAGAGACCAGTTTTAAATAATACGTTTCCATATTCTTGCCTGTATCTGAATCTTTTTGATCTCCATTTGTTCCAACAGTAAAAGGTAATTTCCGTTTTGTAGCTCTCTCTTTCACTTCTTTGCCACCATCACTCCGGTCCAATTTTGGAGTCTTGGTTAGAGAAACTTTATCTTTATCCTAGAAAGGAGACAGGAAAATTAGGATTTTCACAAAGGCCTTCCTTGATACTTGCTATTAGCAAGGTTGATTGTCTTAAGCAAATTTACTATCAAACTACTGTCCACAGAAAAATGTACGCTTGTCTGCACATTGCCAGAGTTTATGACAGTTGCAAGATAGCTGTCAAACCTCCTACTTCAAGGTGCAGCTTTGCGGTATTTTAACACTTGCGAAATGGTCTTGAAACTCTTAGTTCAAAGGCAACTGTGCAATACTGATAGGGGTTAATCATGGGGGTTCTGATCCTGCATAAAAGCACCAACAACACAATAATGAATACTGAGACCCTGAGTTATGGGAACCAAAGAGCTGTATGCCAGAGCCAATGGTCATCTTCTCTTTTGCGCAGAGCTGGTCTGCACTATCTACTTGCACTGGTCCCCTTCCCTCCTCCTCAGTCAGATGGAGAGAGTCACCCCACTTGCACAACGGGGCTCACACAGGTTTCTCTGCACAGCTCTTTTGTTATCCCAGTGGAGGGGCCTTTAGAGTACATTGTAGGACATTAGTGCTGCCCACAGACCACTTGCAGCTGTGCACCACATGGTTATCGGTGTGAGCTGTATGGCTCTTTCATGATCTCAGCACAATTCACAGGCCCCTCTATTGGGACCAAGAAAGAGCAGAGAAGTCAGTTTAGACCACAGGGTACAAGCAGAGTGATTCCCTCCACCACTGGCCAAGCAAACTGCTCAAAGAAGAAAGCTTGCTGCTGTGAAGGAAGTCTGTAGATGCATCAAGACCCACCACAGCCGAGCGTGAAGAAAGAGAAGCAAATACAGGGACATTGTGCAGATGATATAACTGGAACCTTTAAAACGATATCTACCCATGCACAACAGCCCATCTATGAACACCTAGAGTAACAACAAGGGGATAAAACCCCTTACATGTATGCTGAAGTTTGCACATGCAGAACCGCAGACAAAGAGTACTGCCTGCACTGATGCCGTACGGCTTTAGGCGGGATGTTAGAGACCGCTTAGCTGCCCAGCCCTGCTGTGGAGTGAGGGCGATTTGGAAACTTTCTGATGATCAAATGTACCTACTATATGTTTTCTATATCAACACTTGTGTTCAGCAATGTAACACTACTACTGCCCACCCATTCCAACTAAATTTTACACAAATTCAGAGTAAAGTGAATGCGGGAGGTTCTAAGTGGTTATACAAGAAACAGAAATGCCTAAAGGTGATGGTTTGCAATGGGCCTGCAGGCTTCTTAGCTGGGGTCCCTGCAGAGATGAAGTGGGTTTGAACAGGTGCTACTTTTAAATTAGTTTTGTTTTTTAAAGACTGCACGCCACCCCTCAAAGGCAGGTTTTCTCAGGGCAGCTCACAACAGATTACATTCTGAGGAATTTCTAAAACAAAAATATTCAAATACTATAATTAAAATGCATAATATTGAAACAATAAATCAATAATAAAACAAAACATTTCCAAAAAAGATGCATTTTTTAAAAATCAACAGGCTTACTAAAATGTCTGGGAGATAAAACCATTTCTGCTTCATGTTGAAAAGACAACTGGGGGGCAGGGGTACTCCACTGGGGAGAGCATTCCAGTAATGGGGCTGGTGACCCCTGAAAAGCCCAGGCCACAGGAATCAGTTGTTTCGGATCTAAGGGCCATGCTTGCAAGCTATGAGCTCCATGATCCAAAGAAATTTGTGTGGCCCACTGGCAGTGGCGTCATAAAGACTTTCCCTTAGATGAAATCCCATCAACATTAGTGGCAATGGAACAGGATGAAACAGTTGTATTTTTCCAATAACAATATACACCAATTTTTGCATTGTGAGAACATGCAATTCAGGAATATGTTCATTATCCAGGGCTAAAATCAGTACATTCCACTGTGGGGAATGGATTGAACTCTGTACATTAAAAACTCGTGTGTGTGTGTGTGTGTGTGTGTGTGTGTGTTTTAAATCCTGATTTACTGACTCACTCTGGGTCACAAGGAGGCTGCTATTTTGGAAGGCCTCAAAAAGAGATGAATCAGTTTCTAAAAACCCATTATGTTAGAGACATCTTGTTATAATCAGCTAGGTATCTAGACCAGTTGGAGTCTTTTAGAAAACTTGTGACTCAAACACTGAAGGAAGACTCTAATGTCAACGGCTTCAGAAGCACATGAGGAATAAATGATACCGTGCATAACGTTTCAAAGCAGGGTGCCCACTAACTTTTAGTTATCCTCAGGAGTCGTTTGCTGCTAGATGCCTTGTAAAAAAGTTTATGAGTGCAACGAATGTCAAATGGACCAATGAGCTAGCTATCTGCTGATCTGAAAACACTTCTTAACAAAGTTGTGCCTTACAGGAAGGCTTAGACTTTTCTCATTACAATTAACTTTCAAGGACCAAAAGTTCCAGGAACTGCATTTCAGAAACAATGAAGGAGGGAGCCAATATGAAGTCATGCTTACGAAGCTGAATCAGAACCCACGAGACACAGGCTCAAGCCCATCCTCAACCATGAAAACTCACTGGGCTAATTATGGTCTCTCAACCCAACCTTTCTTACATGTTTGCTGTTGTAGAGAAAAACTGGAGAAGGAAGCACTACATATATCAGCTCCTAGAGGAAGGCAGGGAATCTCAGTTCATAAAGTAACTGACATGTAAATGACAAGTTCCAGAACAACAATTTAAATGTATTTATTTATTCATTATATTATGCATGAATATAAATAAATTTCCAAAGTATTTTTTTTTATATGTTGGTTTTTAGTTGTAAGCTGGCCAGAGTCATTTAAGTGTCAGGTGGCCTATAAATTAGATTTGAATAAATACATACATTTGTTCTGGAACTTGCAATTTACATGTCAGTTACTTTATGAATTGAGGTTCACTCTTAATAAGCTGTTTTTAGCTCAGCAAATATTTTCTACACTTTTTAACTCTCTCTGTGGTCAAATGAAGACTGTGCAGGAAGACATCATGCCATTTGAAGTTCAGCACATCTGGAAGCATCCGGTTGGGGAAGGCGGCTATATAATGGTTTGTATATGCATGTATGGTGGAGAGTATTGTAATCTAAAATGATATGATTAAGCTCTTGGGCAGGACAAAGAGACTGCAGACTAACTTTGTTTTAAATAAAAGTGTACATCAAATAAAAGCATGCATCAATATTTTAGCTAATCTAACTCCTTCCTGGTAGAAGTTACCCTAAAATAGAACATTAATTATTGTAGTTGATTTAGGACTATTTTGGGAAAGCCATATAATCTTGTCAACAAGAGTCCTGCCCCCCCCAAAGTTTGTTGACGTGTGTGTGGGGGGGGGGGGGGGATGCCACACAGTAATGCTGGCTGCTTCCCTCATGGGCAGTTTCGTGTGCCATCGCAGTCCCAGTGATGAGACCAGGCCATTGCTGCACGTCTAAAGTTCCCTTCTCTTTCCTGGTCTCTAGTAGGAACTTTCTGTGCAATTTTTTTTAAAAAAGCATACTACGTTTATTTCCAATTACCCATTCTGGATGATTGGCTATTTATTTATTTCTAGATTGTCTCTGCTAAGTAATGTTCCAAAGTAATGGACAAGGAATCTTCTGCTCAGAGGGCAGTTTCTGTTTCAGACAATTTCTAAATAATTTTAATTCAGGTCTTCACAATGCACCTAACTTTTGAAAAAACAAATCCAATACTGTAATGCTTTGCAATCAGTTTCAGAAATTCTGTAACCCTAAAAAAGAGGGGCCACTTAGCAGGGAAGTTCTTCCTTAGTTCAAAGCAAGATAATTTCCCTCTTATTGATGAAGTTATTTGTGCGCCAGGACACATTTTTAAGAGTCAAATGAAAGGCACATTAACACTTCCATTCAGCTTCTCAATATAAAAAATATTTACCTGCAAATCACTAGGTAACAGCTGATGGTATTAAGGAGTTACCATTAGCCTTCTGGTCAAAATTATGTGTAAAATATATCATTTCAAGTTTTTATTCAAGCTGGGAGAAAAAAAAATTAGCAGCCAACATGGAAAGCAGCAGCCGTGGGAAAAAAACTGGAGTGGCTCTTGTTTCTTTTCTGCCTGCCAATAAGTTTTGAAGTGGAAGTGCGCTGTGCAAATCTATCTGCTGTTGGGCAAAATGTTTTTGGACATGAGATTTTTATTATTAGTGGTGGGCAAAAAAGGAACAAAAGCTTATAGGGCTGGGTAGTTCTTCAGATTCAATTCCAAAAAGGTGGTTTAGAGCCCGCTAGGATACAATTATAGCACCTCTCTGCAATTCTTTAAAAGAGCTGTTTCTTTCCTCAGGATCACCCAACTGCTGATAAGCAGAAGAGCTACCCCATTCTAGCACTCAAGGGCAGCGAGTTCCCCCCCAGGTTTCTCAGCTATGGCTCACATTTCTAATTTCTTACAGCCTTCCTATCGGAAGCAACCAGGGTCCCTCCCTTCTTTAGAAAAGCTCTATTAAGAAGACAGACTATTAGGGGAAATTATTTTTCCAGTTTTGCTGAAACATGCAGCACAATAACAATCTAATTACTTCTTCCAATCTTACACTCCTGCTTTCTGTTTTTTTCAGTATGAACATTAGAATGAACACTGCAGAAACCTTTCCTCATATATCCATGAGAAACAATACAGGGTTCGCTGTACCTCTCAGCTGTCTCTTTCCAAACTGCATCAGTATCCAAAGAAAGATGACGCTTCTTCAAAAACAGTCAGAAATCTCACACCTATCACAACAAGGTAACTACAGGTCCACCATGCTACCTTAGAACAGAGGCTGATACATCATTAACGTCCAGAGGATGCAACTTTAGTACATAAGGATGGGTATATATTCCTCAATAAATGCTGGAGTCACAATTAAACATTTGAAACCACAATTTCTTAAATTAATAACACACTTATTTAAAAAACTCCAGGCTAAGAATCTCAATGCCAGCAACAAAGTCAGTTGTGCTAAATATACATACCTCAAATTACAATTCCTATATTGCTGTAGTTTAAAGCCTGATTTCAATGAGTGAAAATTCCTAGTGCTCTCTGCATCTTGTAAATCAGATTATTCTGAATCCTTTCCGAAATCAAAATTACTCATCCCATCTTCTACTTTCTCCTCCTAATGAACTTATAATTTGTGGAAACAACTTCAAACTGGTGAGCAGTTTTGAATGTTTATTTTAAAAGGATACCATGGCAAAGTATTCTCTACATTTCAATAATAGATGTGGTGACATCCACTAATTTAGCAGGCCTTGAATGGGGATTAAATAATTCATGGAGGAAGTAGGGAGATCTATCAAGAAAAATTAATTCTTGATGGGTAAATGGAACCTCATGTTAAAGGGAGACTCATTCCCACAATTAATTAAATTTATATACCACCCATCTCATATATGTGACTCTGGGTGGCTAACAATCAAAAGCACAATGAAAACAGAATGAAACAATCACAATTTGAAAAGCAACATCAACGGTCCTTTAAGCAGTTAGGGTGCCGCCAGCATTGCGATGTTTGATAGACACACATGCACAGAGGGCAGAGCTCACATGAACCACGAAACACCTCTTTCACCATTTTGATGAATTGCTCATTCTGCAGATACCTCTGGGATAATATTAAACAGGTCTCATTATTACCACAACCGTGACTGTAGACAACCTAGTCTCGCTTTTTTGGATTTCAACCGTATAAAGTTTTATTTTAGATCTGAAGAAACAGATGCATACTCTAGTATTGTCTGTTGCACAAAGCTCTCCAGAACCAGATAAAAGAAACCTAAATCCTAGTTATACTCCAAGTAGGACATAAAATAATTTTTGTTGCCAATTCCAATTATCATGGGAACAGAAGATTCTGCCATTTCCAATTATCATGGGATTCAGAAGAGAATTTCATAGGCACAGGTGCTAAACATTTCATCCCACATCTTCATGAGGCTGCTGCATAGTAAACTCAACGGCATTTGCACCCCCAGTATCAGATCAATTGCTATTTTTTCATTCCCACATTTCCTTCTCTCCTGAAACGTAAAGTATAAGCTCCTCAGGGCAATTATTATTTTTAATATTACTCTACAAATTCAGAAAGTGTTTGTGATGAAGAGTTGGACTAAGACCAAAGAGACCCAGTTCAAGGTCCCATTCTGCCACAGAGCTCACAAGCAGATTGTGGGCCAGTCACTTGTGCTTAATTCAACCTACCTCACAGGATTGTGGTTGTAAGGATAAAACAAAGAGTAAGAAATAAAGAAAGGCAGGGTCTAAATATGTATATAAAGATGGGGAATATAAAGCCCTGTACTTGCTATGAGACTACAATCCCCAGCAGCCCTCACAGCTAATCAAGTGGCAGGTATAAGATGATGGAAATGGAAGTTGGAATGGGGCCATAATTCCTCCGTCACATTATAAAGCACTCTGAGACTGAGAACTAGCACCACCTCTACCCCTCTTAACTCATATTACAAAGAAAGATTTCAGGGTTTGAGATTATTACTTTAATGAAGCAGAGTGGAAAACAGCAGAGTGGTGAGAAACTGTGCGGGTGTTTCTCCTGCTAGCTTGTTTATTAAAGCCTAGGTGATACATACATTAAATTTGGTGAAACAAAAACTAAAATTCACACAATCCGGCAAGCTTTTGCTGCAAGGACAACAGCTCCCAGCTGGCTGGCTGTGACATTCTGCAGATGAGTACATAGAGAAGAGACAGGAGAACTCAGCCAATAATAAACATGCTCTAAACACACTATTCTCTCTCACTCTAGCTTCTACCCTAGAGTGAGGATCCTCCTCACACAGTAGCTCCAACAATAGCTCATCCTGCAAGGCACTTTTACTTTAACACCAGTGTTGTGCTGGTCTCAGGCCAAGGCTTGGAACAGCATTCCCAGCAGCGTGCATTCTAATACGCCTCTCCCGAGCAAGCAAAGTCAAGCCAGATGAAGGCATGCGGGCAAAAGCCTTTGGGAAGTGTTGACAAACACAAGATAAATTAAAAGCTATACTCCCATAAGTGTACACACAGCAATCCCTAGAAGCAAAGGTCTAATGACCAACTGCCTTTCCTCTTAGTCATGGTTTCGGCACACAGCAGTGCAGTTAACTAGAAAGCAATGATACTCTGGTACACTTTCTTGCAGCCAATTAACTAGACTCCTATGCTTGGCCCTTTGTGAACAACAGCGCGTACTCTTTTTTATAGGTTGAGAAAATTAAATGTAAGCAAGCACGGAGGATCTATTCTTGCTAAATCTTGTCAAGTCCATCCTGCTATGAATCAAGGGAAAGCAGTGGAAATCACATTCTAGTTAGGGTGTTACAGAAGATTACATTCCCAGTATTCCTAAGAACTGCAAGTCATACCTGTTTTCTTCAAGACATTTCACTACAAATGGTGAAAAGAAAAACGGATGTTTGCATGAAGACTGCAGCAACGTCTATTTTATAATTTGTAACTATGTACAGGTAGTCCTCAAATATCACAATTTGGTAAAATACGGCCGCATCGCTTAGCGACAGCAATCCCTGCGGTCCTAGTTGCTGCTGTTAACATAATCCTACGGTCATTAGGCGAGGCAACTTCCTGCCAGCTTCCCACAACCAAGTCAGTGGGGAAGCCAGCAGGGAGCTGCAAATCCCAGGCAGCTCGCAAGCAGGCTGGCAGGCACGCAAGTGGCAGGTGCTGGATGGGGGAAGGTGCGAAGAGGCGCACAAGGGTACAAGGGAGGCATGGTGTGGGTTGGGGAGGGTGTGCAAGGGTGTGAGGGAGGTGCAGCGAGGGTCGGAGAGATGTGTGGGTGTGCAAGGTAGGAGTGGTGAGACTCTGAGAGGGTGTGCAAGGGAGGTGCAGCCAGGGTCGGAGGGTGTGAGTGGCTGGTGCAGCACAAGCTTAGAGGGGCTGGGAGAGAGTGCGCAGGTGGGGGAGACTTACCCCAGCAACTTGCAACCTTCCCTGCTGGCTGGCTTCCCCACTGACTTTCTGGGGAAGCCAGCAGGGAAGGTTGCAAACGGCAATCACGTGCACAGGGCGCTGCAACGGGTCATAAGTGTGAGCCAGTTGCCAAGCACTCAGATTGCGATCATGTGACTGTCAGGGTGCTAGGACAGCCGGAACTCCGAGGACCAGTCATAACCACCATTCAGCACAGTCATAACTTCAAATAGTCACTGAACAAATGGTCGTAAGTCGAGGACTACCTGCAGAATTTTCTCTTTATATAATTAGCAGCATTCTGTAGCTCTGCATTCGTTTCTAAGCCTTCTGGCTAACATTTTTGCCCATCCTTGCAAATACAGGGATCAGAGTGGATACACCTAATTTTAACCAAAAGGCTGAGAAGCAATGATGGATCTATCAGTGCATGTTACCACCAATATGTGAAAGGTAATGGGAATAGTTAGCATTTCCTTGTTCACACAACTGGGTGGGCATGCAAATATGATTAAGACTTCCTACAAATGAGGAGAGCTGATTACTTAGTACAGCAAAACCAGAAATCTAACAACTCAAATCTTTTGAGTAATCTTCTCCCAACAAAATTCACCGAAGTACTGCAAATATGAAGAGGACACATTACCTTTTTCCCAGTTTGTTTCTCCACCATGTTGTTGCTGAGAGAGAAATCTTCTGATTGTGGTGTTTTAGAACACCCACCCTTGGGCATCGTTCTGCCTTCCTTACTTGTCCTTCATTTACGCTGCCGTCGCTTCATCATCAACTGTCTGAAGTAAGAAAACACACAGATGAACCATGATCTTTAAAAAAAGAAAAAAAGTTGGGGGAGGGGATAATTGCTATTCCCACAAACTGAGGCACAGTGTGAGCCTCTCTGGAGCACAGGTTGACAAAACCAGAACTGTGATGGAAACTGTCTATGGACCCAGAGTTTGGAACTTCACCTTTCCCTTTTCATGTGCAAAGGAATGCAGGCAGCACTCCAAGGACCACCTGTGTGGAAAATCTTTTCTTGCAGATAACGGTCCCAAGGACAATTCTCTGGATTCCTTAGAGTGATACAGTCTTTTTTCAAAATCTATGTACATGTACATACACACAGGCACATGCTTTTCCATCAAACCTTAATCCCTTGTTCATATGGCTGATGCAATTAAATTGAATTCTCCTGATGCTCATGGGAGTATCACATAAAGCAATTTATAGTGGATGGTAAATTGTCAAAAAAAATTGCTTCTGATACCAAACCACTGCTAGAAGCAAGCAGAGATGGAAACTATAAAGACAGCACCTAACGTTTTTCGCACAAATGAGAAAATGTCTTCCCGTGCTACTCAGTGCTACCTTTTTCTATAAGTCTAGGTAAAGCATAATTCAGAAGCACAGCAACAAAGCTTTGTTACCCATGCCGTGAGTTGCTTGGTTACAAGATTAAAAAAACAACTGAATTTTGCAGTACACAGTAGCAACAGTAGTAGTAGTATTAGTAGTAAACACTGTAACATATCTCCAACACACTTTACAATCATTTACACATTAAAATTGAATTCAATGGCATGGATCAGTAATGGCTTTGTTTTAACCTAAGAAAGCAGTGCTGGACTGACCATTGAAAAAGGTTTCCCTTACTAACTACCACATTACAGTACACTGTAAGATAGTTGCCACATCCCATAATTTGGCTACACATATACAGCAAGCTTTCCTTTCCTTTTCCTTTTTTTTTTTAAACGAAATCAACCAAAAGAAATTGTTCAGGAGCAGGTAGACTCCAGTATGCATGACTAATTAGGGTTGGGTTGGAGAAAAGAGGTGACAAAAAAAACTTTCACTCTTTTCTCTCAGGTATTTGAAAATTTTATGGTATACATAGTGGGGAAAGAAAAAGCTGAGATGTATTAAGGCTCAAATCAATACTTCTACCAGCAAGAGCTCCATGAAGACACAACTTCTTTCTAATTGCTCTGACGTACTGGGTCCAGTTATTGGGCACAAGAGAATCACACAATAAGGGTTCAAGACAAAACAATCCTAAATCCATCTCTTGAAAAAGATGACCCGCTAAGTTGTAATCACCATAATTTTCTTCTACTTTACCAAATGTTCACAATAAGAAGTTCTATAATATAATGAAAGCAGCTGAAATTTCATTTACAGCATGGAGGAGTAACACATTACAGCAGGGTAAGGTACCTGAATTTCTTTTATTCAGTTAGATATCTGGTCTGCTCTATTTACAGGTTCCTGACCATTTATGACCTTTTCTATTATTTAAAACTCTGAATTACAACTATATTGGAAAAATCCTATGCCTAAAATATTAAGTAGACAAAACTCCCCAAAAACCTTTGTTTCTAATGTCAGCCTTGAAAGCCATTTGTCAGTTGAAAAGACAAAATACAGTCTTTTAAAATAAATTTTAGCCAACAGAAGACTCCAACCAAAAGAAAGTATAATAGTGATTTCAGAAGAGGTATGCAACGGAACCCTTTTTCATGCATGCAAATACAGATTTCAATAGACCACTTCTTTTTGTTGGTTTGATGAGTCCATATAAATGATACCATATAAATAATGAAAGTTTACAAAAAGAAAATGCTATTCAACTTAAAAGAAAAGCTGATGACAAGAATCAAAAGTGGAGATCAAAACAGTTCCTAAACTAGGCAATAGTTGCTCCTAATATAACATGACAACGCTGCCAACAAATTTTAAGGGAAAGACTTCCAAACACGATTGTATTGGCAAACAGCTATAATGGTTAGAACTGCTTAATCTGTCAATATATCATTCATGTTCTCAGCCAGCAATACAGCACCATATGCATGAAAAACATAAATGCATTCAGGTCCCCCAATGTCACAGACACACTCATGTATTTTTCATAAATGCATTACCAACCAAGGGGACACACACATCTTTGTCTGCTAAAGAGCAAAAATTTAGGTTGCACGCCCCTGATCCACATAAAACAGCACTGCATTTCCCAAATTTTGCTCACTATTGCCTCTTATACACTTTCGGTCAGATTTCTGCTAAGTACCTTCCTTATACTGCCACAGTTGCAGTCTTCACACACATTTTATAACCATATTCATATTTTACCATTTTTCCAGTTACACTATCTATTCCTGCACCCTTACTTTCTTTTCAAGATTCTCACAGCATTGATTTTTTTCTTCATTTTTTTCAATCTGTCACATTTATTACGTTCATTTCAATTCCACCCTGTGATGCAGAATCTCTAAAATTCTCCTTTCTATATTCCCTCATTTCAGTTTCATTCTATATACTTTCATCACTTTTATTCTTAATTCCATTCACTCTGCTGAGGGTTGCTTGCTTAGCCCTTTTCACCTAAAATTATTTTTTTCATTTCTGTCATAATTCTATATATCTATTATCTATCATGCTATTTCCCTTCAGGATCAGCAACATTATACAACTTTGTCTCTTACGTTCATTCGTTCAATGTAGTTTCTTCCCTTTTCTTTCATGTCTATTTTTCCAAGATCACTCAACACTATAAAAAACGGCCTGTCTCACATTCAGAACATCTTATCAACTTCCAGTCCTTCATTAGTTCTCTCAATCTTTCACTGTAAAGAATCAAATAAATCATGCTTTTCAATTCATTCTTTTTCCACATGTAGATAATGAACAAACTACTTAAAAACAATGCATTTGAAACAGGCAGACCTTTTTTCTAAGCACCAAATTATCATCTTTTTCATTAAGTTTTGGTCTCTTGTCTCATTCCCACCAATCCATTCCCTTTCTCTAACAGAATATTCCCACCCCCCACCCCAATCACATTAATTGAAAACATCGCATAATTTTTCCAAAATTTATCCCTGATTGTTCCAGTATCACCATTTACTAAATCATAATATGCAACTAGCACCAACAAATTCCTACTTCCATATGCACCCACAACAATCTAAGTGACACCAATTCATACTTTTTGGCATACACATTCACCCTTTCATTCATAATCAAGCTCACACTTTCACTTCCTTGTGTGTATACATCAGCTTTGCTCCACAAGATCAGAGCACCTTATTCTGATCTATTAAAACCCCTTTTCTCTTAGTTTCACAGATACTACAAAATACCTTTCGTTTCTTAATTAGTCTTCCATATGCTGTGGTCATCTCCAACTCTCTATTAACATTGGCTGCTAATCATGGCTTTCATACAATGCTTTTTAGTAAGCTAGAGGAGTAGACCACATTAACAGCTTAACTGGGTAAATGGCATATGCAACATTTCGTTAACAATAAGGACACTACCTGTCAGTTTTGGCACATTTTGGCTAGCGTGCCACAAGCACAACCAAAATCCAGTTTTACCCCAAGTATGTTCTCTTCTAGGCAAGCCAGGATTTCCAATTTAGAGACAATCTCGCAAGTCAAAATACTGTTGTTTGCATCCCACCAATCAGAGATACATGCACTGTAGTGCTGCACTCAGGATATGCTCCTCAATTAATAACTATTATCCAATTAGGCAACATGTAATGGTCTCCTAAGGTCCCAACTACTTCTGCATAAGAAAAAGATGAACTGCCTTTTCTGCTTTCAAAATGCTCATTTTTCCATTTTCAAAGATAAGCCCCCATTAAAACATCTTCAGATCCTAAGGCTTCAACCAAGCTCCCTTTCACCAGAAACTGCTTTTTCAAAATCTCATAGATCATTCAAGATTTACAGTGAATTGCCAAATCGGGGGAGGGGGGGGGAAATGTTAAGTCTGGAGTAATGATACGTGTGGGGAAAGTATTGCATCATCTGCACCATCGTTTTGTGACTGTTTACATAGCCGGGCACCCAAGAAATAATCAAACTAACAGACCTCTATTCAGACAGAGCTTATGCGTGATATTAGCATGCATCCATATTTTCTTTGGCCAAGCACTTAAAGTAAGATAAAAAGCAGCATGTGGGAAATGGGAGCCAGGACATTCAATTCTTTCTGAATATATTCACTGACAGCCACATCCAAATGGGTATTCCAGTTCAAAATGAATCCATGATGGGCATTTGGCCATGCATTTAGTTCAATTACGCTTGAAAAAAAATTGCTCGTTTGCTTTGGAGAGGAACAGAGCCATTTGTAGTTAGGATATATACCTATTTTACAGGGAGTTTGAAAACCTGGTTTTCTGAGAGAAAGCCAGACGGATGCCAGATTAATTCCACACCCCTTCTGTTCATGTAGCTGACTCATTACACTTGGAAAGCTGGCTGCCTCTTCATGTAAACAGAGCACTGGCCTATTTAGCAGCTTGGAGGGAGTATTATATTTGCACAACAATTACCAGCAGTGCCTGAAATCTCCATTTTGTTTTACAGCACATTGTTAAGGAGTCTGAGGTGGGGAAAAGAGAAGAGTTACAAATACACACTTTGAACCAGCTTTCCACCAGTGGGGGAAAATGGCCTCTATGTTCCATTTAAAAAAATGTCTCATCTTGCCTTTAAGAAATGGTCAGCTATCATTTCTGACCAATCTACTTTCTTGAACTATGACTCTGCTTCCTATGCAGAACACTATTTAGAAAACAAATATGTTGAAGACAGCCCAATTGAATCCTTGTCCGTGCAATTTTGTTTCTATGGAAGCCCAAATAGGCTCAGAAACATAATAAATAATCCTTCAACTATTTTCAGCTACAACAAAGAAAACTATTTAGATCTGGCAAACAGCTAAGCACGTGCAACTGGACTCCACCAAGCCCTGCATCGGTATCACCACCTATTCAACCTGAAATAGTAGCCATTTCTATTTTTAAATCATTTTTATAAACTGCTTTAGTGACGTTCCTCTTTGGGAAAAAAGAGTATAAGGGGTTGAGGGTGAGGGAGAAATCTTCCCGAGACTGTGAAATCTGTGAAACCCTATTACTGTCAGGCAGATATAGATTAAACAAAATAGGAGACTAACATGCAAGCCCCCTCTACAGCATAACTTCTCTTGAAAAATATCAGAAAGGCTAGATAGCACCACGAGTCCATGTTGAGGTGCCTTTCTCCACCCATAGGATCCACCAACGCCACCTTGCTGGCAAGCATGTCCAACAGAAGCTGCTCTAGAAAGCCCAGAAAAATCATTCAACAAAAGGGCACCTTAGGAGTTAAAATATGTGAGTGCTTTCAAGTGGCTCCTACTTGCAAGATGCCAAGGGGATGGCTAACCTAAGGAATCCATCGTCACTGTAAGTTGCACTGGTTACTACTATCACATGTGGGGCAATTTAAGCTGTTGACATTAGTCTGTCAAACCCTACATTGTTTAGCAGCCCTTAAAAGACTGTTTCCTCTAATCCATCCATTTCATGCACTGCCTTCAGCTGGGGAGGCTCTGCTCAGACTCTCCCTGGGGCCAGTCCGGCTCCCCCTGTGGCGAGAGCAGGAGCGAGCGACAGCGCTCCGGCCAGGAAACTCTCTTGGAGGGACGACGGGTTCCCCACAGCTGCCATTTTCAGAAATAGCTGAAGGTTTGTGTGTTCGCCCAAGCACTTGCGGAACTGTGCCGCCTTGAGGTCCGAACGTCGTTTGTTCTTTAAAAAGAGCTTCCCCCCCAGTTTCTGAGCACTGTAAACTTCTCTGGGTGGAAAAGCTCGTGGAAATAATAGTACTGGCGACAAGAGGAATGGGAGGCAGCCTTCGGGTGAGATGAAAGGTACCACCCAAGCCACTCTTGGCTTCCCCGCTTTTGCGCCCCAAATCCTTGTCTCAGTCTGAGGGACTTGCAGGTTCTCCCTGCCGCTTTGCTTTGCTTTGCTTTGGTTTGCTCTGCTCTGCTGCTGAAAGGCATGTGGACTTAGAATAGGGTGTTTCTTCAGCCTTGTCCCGGGTGGTGCATTTCCTCTCCTCCCCCCGCCCCAAGTATGCAAAAAGCGAAATATTGTGAAAACATCTAGAAAGCTTCCCCTTCTCTGAGTGGAGGCTCTTCCTCGGCTGCAGCCGCACTGGATGATGGTGGCAGATGTAAGCTGAGGTACGTGTGTTCACTCAAGCATTTGTGGGACCTTATTGCCTTGAAGTTTGAATACAATTTGTTTTAAAACGAACTTTGTTTTCAATTTTTATGGTACTATTAAGCACTGTTGGTTTTATTGTGGTTTCAAGACTTTTTGAAACTGCTTTGGATCCTCTGGGATGAAAAGCATATTGAAGTAAGGTAAAGTAAAATAAGTAAAGTTTAAAATAATGCATGCCACAAACAGGTTATTACAAGTTGCTGTAATATCTCCGGGCATTTTAGCTCTATCTCTTCTTCCTGTACTAGAGCACATGGGATGCTAAATCAGTGATAATTACATGCTTTTTAAATTTGATCCTTAGGCAAATGAGAAGCCTGAACCTGTGGTCTTGGAAGCACAGCTTCGAACCCAGGAATCCCCAGGGTCCTCTCGTCCAAGCACCCCTTCTGGACCTGCTGCTTCTAACAATCACTTTTTGCGACTTAATAGTCAGATTTTGTATCCAAGGTGTTTTTATATTTATTTAAAGGACCTCTTTGGCCTAAAGACTGTAATAAAGGTTTGACTGACTGAAGGAAGAAAAAGATGGGGCATATTTCATATACTAGTTTGGCTTACTAGATTTCAGAAATTTGCCTAACATTCAAACATTGGTCTGATTATTCTCAGGTTATAACTTCTCAGTAATGATGTGCCTTTCACCAAAGCCTGGCTGATCACAGTTATTAGCTTCAGTTCTGTGAGGACATCAAAAAATATAGTTTTTAGATAGCAAAGAAGAAGCTGTACCACTCTAATCTAGGACAGGTTACTCCCTAGTATGGGACTGGAAACCAAACAGGTTGGGCTCTAGACAGTATTTGGATGGGAGACCTCAGGAAACATTAGGCAGTATACTGGACCAGCAACTCAAAACAGTCAGAAAATTAATTCTGCCCCATTGCTAAGTACACTCCACTGATGCACTGGGAGTCTAATTTGACTCAAAGGAGACTTTATTTTTACATTAAATTAACATCTAATGATTGGGACTTTTAAAATAAAAGAACAAAGGCAAAATTCTCTTTGGACGTGAAGCCACAGCAGCTTTTAAGGCCTTCCCAGGCTGCAACTTCATTTTAGAGGTTCTGCTGACATCAGCCAGAGAAACTGCAATTCAAGCACTTTAGGAGCAGAACCCTGTAAATGAACTCAAATGCTGAATTAATTTAATTGCTGCCAACTTCTATCACTCTGGGTTTTTTCTTAAAACCCGTAAGAGCTTAGGGAGGTTCTTGATCTGTGCCGGTTGAGGGCATCCAGGCCAAAATTCTCCCACAGTGGCCCAATATGCCTAGAAGCGATAGCCCCGAGGAGAGAAGGCTGGAAAGCAACAATAATGCCAAGGGGATTCAGCCAATGCAATAGCAGGAGAATTGCCGCAGCAGGAGGCTGGCCTATAAAAGCCAAATGAGTCACCGCTAACAGTACATTTTTTTATTCCTGATATTAGGCAGCCGCGAATTTGTGCTACGTTCTGAAAAGTCTCTGAATTAAAGGCACCTGCTTTTTCCTTGCTCCCAGCTTCATCTACGACTTACAAGCTTCGAGGAGAGCACCTTCAATGATCCATCCAAGTTTACAGCCGAACGGTCTGAGCACCTGAGTGGATGAGGCAGCTCTTAAGGCCATTCTCAGGATGGGTTCTCAGGCAAAATGGCTGTCTGGAGTGCAGACATATTTTACAGTGTCAAGGGAAACACATACCGAGAACCTTATTGTGCAGAGAAAAGGAAGTGCAACCATTTCGTAACTTTCAGGCTACAACTATTTTTCTTGAATTTCTCAGTCCCTTCTTGGAAATACATAGTATTGCATACTTTTAACTGATACGGAGAATGAGCAAAAGGATGATTAAGTAACATGCAGACCGCCAGGTACAGTTAATTTTAAACAAATTAATTAAATGCAGGCTTCTGTGAACTATGTAGAGCCAAGCACAACTGCTAAAGTAGAAACCTGGTGTGCGTTTGTCATTAATGCTTCCTATAACTTTCTGGTATAAAGAGGAAGGGGAAAGGGTGAGTAAACTTCAGTATATTTCACTATGGCTTGCACTACTGCATCATGATGCTTTTCCTGATTAATCTGCACACTCATCTAGAAAATCCTATTTCTTATCTTACTTTTTTGTCATTCTTCCTACCTTCACTTTTCATTTTTGCCTACTGTAGTATTTTTTGATGCTTTTTTATCTGTAACCACCCAGAGTCACGGGGAGTCGGGCAGCATATACATTTAATAAATAATAATAATAATGAGGAACAGTATTGCTTGAACTGTTCTGAAACAGAACTTCATCCTCAACTATGAAATAAAGAACTTAATGGAGCAGCAGCCCTAAAGAGAGAAATAATTTTTCATTAGGCAATGAATTAAAGACCCTGCTGGTACTTCTATACTTTTGCAAAAAGCAGCAACTTTCAGAATGATGTGGGAGGACCACTCTATACTTCCATCACTGTTCTTCTCACCAGGCCTCCTCAAACATTGGCCAAATATAGCTTATGATCCTGCATTAGCAATATGTATATTCAAGAGAAAATCTGAAGTCTTGCAGAAATGCGATTCTTTCTGCTTGTACTCGAGAACAATTGCCTGGACAATTAAAAACAAACGAACAAACAAACCCAAATGAATAATTTCCTGTCCCCTTTCAAATCAGTCCTCTTTCCTTTAAAATTCATTAGAATTTCAACTAAAATGGTTGGAAATGTCCAGTAACTGCTATAAGACAGACCTAGGTTGGTGTAGTGGTTAAAGCACCAAGCTAGAGACT
Organism: Liasis olivaceus; assembly: GCA_030867105.1. Lineage (NCBI taxonomy): Eukaryota > Metazoa > Chordata > Lepidosauria > Squamata > Pythonidae > Liasis > Liasis olivaceus. Next base: position 1,130,861 of record CM061359.1, on the reverse strand, counting down.
AGGAGACGCTGAGTTCTAGTCCTGCCTTAGGCACGAAGCCAGCTGGGTTACTTTGGGCCAGTCACTCTCTCTCAGCCCTAGGAAAAGGCAACAGCAAATAACTTCTAAAATGTTGTTGAGAAATCTGTATGGACTTGTCAAGGCGCGCACTCACACACACACACACACACACAAACTTCTTGTAAAAATATAACTGTAGTGGGTATAACTCTCTCTCCCTCTTTCTGTGTATGTATGTATGTAACAGCACATCAGCATATACTTCAATACAAGTGAAGCCTACTGAGAACTGGTTGTGCTTTGCATGATTTTATTTCCTTCCTCAATCTATCATGTAAGTTCATCAATAGCATAAAATATTTTGTTTGCCTTTATAACTCTTAACCTGATTGTTAGGGGAAAAAACCAACCTCAGAGTAGGTACTCCACCCTTACCACAATGGTGTTTTGCACTCTGCAGAAGTATTGTGCTAAAGAAGACTTTCTGCCAGAGTCCAAATGTTGCTTTTGACGAAACTTAATAGATTAAGCCCAACACATGGAAGCCTCCTTCCTCATAGATCACTCTATAACACTGTAAAAATGTCTCCATCTGCCATATGTGAATAAAGGCACAGAAACAAATACTCTTGATATTCCTCCAGTGCTGAATACAAAGGGTAAGATGAAAATTATTATGAACTTATCAAGTTACTTCAAGCTAGCCTAACTAACCCAAGCTTAACTAGTAGTAGCAAAGGATGGGGATATTCCTCTGCCTGGTCTACATGAGCACCCAGGACTACAGCAATAATTAGCCGCTTTAGAGGAGCGTGTAATATTTAGCAAAACAGGAAACGTGTTAACAAAAAGAGGCATACTGCTGTTGTACAAAAATAGATTTACCATACAGCTTTGAAAGATCTCTGGTCATGGGTTTAGCTGAATTTAAATTTCAAATATTGTTCCCAGTAATCTTTGAGCATTTCAAGGAACAACAGTTAAATCAGGTACATAAAAAAACTGTTCACCTTTTCCTAAAAGCTTACTTTTAAGACTGCTTTAAATTAAAGAGCTTTAAAAGCTCTTTAAAACTGAATTTCAATATAAGAAGTATAAATAAAGTGACATAAATTATCATGCTTAATTTCTGTTCTCCCAGAAACCTTTCAACATATATGCATTAATATCTCAAATGTCAATTCCACATAAGATATATAATAACAATAATTTATTAAACTTGTATGCCGCCTGGCTCTGGGCGGCTCAGAACAATCAAAGACATTATAAAATATAGCAAGATATACACAAAGAGAATACAGGTAGTCCTCGCTTACAACTATATTTAACAACTGCTCACAAAGTTATGACGGCGCTGAAAAACGCGACTTATGACCGGTTGTCGCACTTACAACCATTGCAGCATCCCAGCAGTCACATGATCAAAATTTGGGTGCCTGGCAACTGGCATGTATTTACAACGGTTCCAGCGTCCCAGGGTTGCCTGATCGCCATTTGCAACCTTCCCAGGGGGCTTCTGACAAGCAAAGTCAATGGGGGAAGTTGGATTCTCTTAATGACTGCATGATTTGCTTAACGACCATGGCAAAAAAAGGCTGTAAAATTGGGCGCAACTCACACCAACTGCATCACTTAGTGATGGAGGTTCTGGTCCCAATTCTGGTCGTAAGTCAAGGACTACCTGTAAGCTGGAGTCCTTGGTGCTTTCTGAGCTTGGTTGTCTGCTTGCAGACATTTCATTACCCGATTAGGTAACATCATCAAGTGCTGGCCAGTGTGGGATTTGCTCCCTGTTTATATATGGTAGCTTGACCTGCCAGTGTTGGTGGGGATGTGGTTTTCTCCTCGGTAATTCCTTGATTTGGGTACTGTTTTCTGCTTGATTGTTTTCCTGGTGTTAATCCTTGCTTATCTGGTCTTTTTGTTTCCTTCTTAGCTTTTTTATTGTCTCTTTTGAATGGTGTGTAAATGTGGTTTATCTCTATTTGTCTACTGACAGCTGAGTTGTCTGAATGCCAAGCTTCCAGGAATTCCCTAGCGTTTTTGGATTTAGCTTGGTCTAGGATGCTTCTCCCAGTTGAAACTATGGTTGAGTCTGTCCATGTGTTGTGAGATTAAGGAGTTTTCATTGTGTCTTCTGACTGCTAGTTGGTGTTCATGGATGTGCTCTGTTAGCCTTCTGCCTATTATAGTTGAACTCCACAGGTTCAACCCTGAGCTTTATATATATATTTTTTCTATTGAAAATAAGTGTGACTCCACATGTGTTTTATGTTTACAAGCATAACACTCTCAAATTTATCTTCTGAATGGTGATGTATTTTTAGACCTTCAAATTTATCCTAAAATTCTAATACGACATGAAGAAAGAAAACCAGTTTAATGTCTAACCTAAAGTTCTGCCTATGCCTTAATGGTCCTCCTGTTTTGCCAGTGGGGTTGTATATAGCAAACAGTTCTGCTGTCAAAAGGCTCATGATTCATCAACATGAAAGCATCTAGCTTCAGTGTCTCATTTAAAGTGACTGCAAGGACCATTCAAAATCAAACAGACAAATGTTAGGGCATTACCAGAACCAAAGGTTCATGCTAAGTATAAACTCCAAATGTCTTTTTATCCTAGAAAGATGCTTCATCACAAAGAACGTGTGACACTGCTCAAACTCTCAACACTGAGAATTCCCAAATTTTTGCATTCGTAAGACCAGCTTTTCAGCTAGTGAATCACTCTGTTGAACCTTCATGAAACAATCCCACCCTTCACACATAACATTTTCTCACAGGTAGTTCTGGTTTTCACTGCCTAGCTAATTCAGCGATGGCTTAATTATTTTATTTAAAATTTGTTTACTTAAAATATTTCTTTCCTCTTTTGGGTATTTTCTACCTGAAAATTCCTTCATGGCCTCCCATACTACCAAGGCCTAATGCTACTTAGCTTTTGGGGGAATCCAGTGTTTCATCTCCAGTAGTAATGTATGGCTGTGAGAGCTGGACCATAAAGAAGGCTGAACGCCGAAGAATTGATGCCTTTGAACTGTGGTGCTGGAGAAGACTCTTAAGAGTCCCCTGGACTGCTAGGAGGTCAAACCAGTCAATCTTAAAGGAAATCAACTCTGATTGCTCATTGGAAGGATTGATAATGAAGCTCAAGCTCAAGCTCAGATACTTTGGTCACCTAATGCAAAGAGAGGACTCTTTGGAAAAGACCCTGATGCTGGGAAAGATGGAAGGCAAAAGGAGAAGAGGATGGCAGAGGATGAGATGGCTAGATAGCATCACTGAAGCAATGAGCATGAAATTGAGCAAACTCAGGGAGGCAGTGAAAGATAGGAAGGCCTGGCGCAATATGGTTCATGGGGTCACGAAGAGTCGGACACGACTTAACGACTGAACAACAAGTGTTTCATCAGGAATGTTGTACTTACTTTGATAAGCATTAAGATGAAGGTGCTTGCTGCTAAATTAATGTATCAACAGTAAATGAACAGGTTACATCACAAGTCACCTACTGTATAGGTTAGATGGGGTACACATGAAGAGCTTCTAATGATGCAAAATGCAGCAGTTAGCCTGCTAATCAGTGTATAATATTATGATTACACTGTCATATTGAAAGGTTTGCACTATTTGCCACATGTTTGGTTCTGAGGATGTCCGATTGTTAGATATTCCAGCTAGTCAAAGATGAAGAATGCAGTGGCTCTAGCAGTCATAGGTGCATTTCAAGGCACCACCATAATGCCTCTACTCTGGCAGCTGCACTGGTTGCTAGTTGGCTTCAAGTGCAATTCAAGGCACTGCTTGTCACCTTTAAAACCTTTCCTCATTCAGGGCCTGGTTATCTGGACTGCCTTCCACCAGCGTCATCTGCCCACTGAATAAGACCTAGCAGGGCAGACTCTCTTTCCACTTGTCCCCTCAATTAGAGATTGTCATCTTAAGGGGCCACAGAAGCATGCCTTTTCAGATGCTACCCCCCCCCCCCAAAATAGCATCTGCCCAGACATTTGAATGGCCCCCTCCCTTCTGGTTTTCAAAAAATCAGCAAAAATCTGGTTATTTTACCAAGCCATGGGGATTCCTTCCAAATAATGAATTGGTATTTATTGCATTGAATGTGATTCCCAGTTTTATATATGCAATTATAATGTATGGTTTGTTTTAAAATCTGATTATATGTTTGTTCGATTTTAATGCCAAATTATATATTTGTACAGTTGTACACTGTTCAGAGTCATCTGATTGGATCAGCCTATGAACCCTGTAAGAAATAAACTAATAACTATTCTTCTGAATCATTCCCAACATATATAACAAATTCTCTTGGCCCCCATCCTTTCATTTTATATTAAGAGTGTCAAGATAGACCATTTTGACTTTTCAATTATTTTAATAACAATTCTGAATGATTGCAATTTTAAACAATGTGTTTTAATTATTTTATTTTATTTGTTTTAATTGAATAGCATTTCTTCCACATACAATAAAAGTCAGCAACAAGCAGTATTTCTAAATTGAAGTAAGACTTGCCCATATCCCATAAGAGTTGCGCATAAGCCCATAAGATATTTTGCTTAGTCCAGAGCAAATTACTCCTTCCATGGAGAGACTGGTCTTATGTACTAAGTATCTCTCTAGATTTGTGTCAACTAAGTTTAGACAGTAAATAAAGCACATAATTACACTGGAAGGTCTTTATCAAGACTTCTCACAAACTATTTTTGAACTAAGATGTCATAACTGCTAGGGCAAATGATATTCCCCAACAGGATTAAACGAAATTACTCCCTAAAATATATTTATGGTGTTTTTATCTCATCCTTTCTCTAAGGAGCCAGGAACAGAATATACTTTCATTTTCTCTACCTGGCATTTTATTCTCACAGCCATCCTGTGAGAAAGGTGAAGCTGAAATATCGTTACTCTTGCAAGATGATGGAGTGAACTTCATGCCTCTGTGAAGATTTGCTCTCAGATCTCTTTCAGCGTTAACCTATCATCCTAATCATTATACCACACTGGTTCCCAAAGGGAGCTCTGGCATTGCTGGAACTGATTGTATTCTTAATTTGACTCTTCTAGAGTCTCAGCAGTAGCACTAGGATTTAAGTGTTATCATGCTGGGATGCAGAGCAATAGTTCATTTACTACAGCTTTCTTACTTTTGCATCATCAATTATGGCCAGGAAGTTTCAAATACCTCATCCTATAGAAGTAGACCTCTGAATTCCCAATACTTTCCCTTTTCCTGTTAGTTTTCAGGGGCACCCTTGCATATTTTTATTATTCATTCTGAGTGGACATTAGGTAAAAGAAATTGCTAAGAAGGGCTGTTTTATGCTAACTTTTGTACTGTTTATTTGGCCAATTTCAATGTGTATTTCAAGCTCCTGAATGTTATTTTAATTTCTTAATCTTGTGTTCTAGTTCTTGCTGTTTTTGTAAACCACTTTCTCATGATCCAAGTACCTTTTCTCTTGTGAACACTGTTTACGCGTGACAGCAGGGACTGCTGCCTCAAAGCCGACTGTACAAACACAAGCCTTGGAAGCAGTTTGGCCCAACTGTTTCCTGGCAACGTGGCTAAAGCCAACTTCATGGATCTATGAAGTGAGCAAATTGATTTCATTATCTACTTTTGCACATCATGAGGAAGAAAAACAAATAATGGGCACAAAAGTACATGCTGGCAATTATTAACATGGGGTAAGTTAAATGCATGGGAGCAAATGGAACAAAAAAATATGCAAAAAAAATGTGGAAGCATTATATTTCATTATATCAAGGATGTGCAACCTTTTTGAGACTAAGAGCTACACACTAGATCTCAAGTGGACTGGCCAGAACAAAAATTGCAACTGATTTAATGTAGCTGGTTTTTCTTTCCTAAAAAGGTCACTACCAGTGAGTCTTTTCACTGCTGTATGCACAAACCTTCTAAAGTGGATGCATGTTTCAGCAAAAGGCCAGGGCGAGCGTGCCTGACTAGACACATGCATCACTGAACAAGTTGCAGTACAACTGGCTTATCTTTGAAGGAATGAGAAAGGCAAGAGGAAATTCAGACGTGCATCATATGACTTTCCAACCACCTAAGAGCATGAATTTCACACAATCACTAAGCTGTTCAAAATGCTGTTTTTATGTTCAATAAGATGCTAGCAGGACTTTTTAGTTTTTGATCCACTCATGGCTATTAGTGATGTTACCTGGAACACCCACACAACAGTGGAAGAAAATTACTGCAAAACATTCTTACAGTGTTACACAGTTTTAACTATCTCTGTAACAACTCTGAACAAATAAGCATCCTAGTGACCAGGACCAAGCAAAAGAAAAAATATCAGTATGACTGGTCAGAATCTCCTACATTCCTAGTCTGTTGTATTTTTACTGCTTGCTGTGTAAATCAATCTCACAGATGAGTCCTGACATATTAACACAATTCTCCAAAAGAATCTAATCCTACAGAATGGATATGCAGCACTTTGTATATGTTACAGTTTGGGCAAGAGGGTACTTTATTAGAATACCAGCAAAATATACATTCAACTTACAGACTGGCAAAGTACCTTCCCTTATTTCTTAGGAATGAGCTCCTTAGTATCCTACTGCTTGTACCAGAAAATCTAGGGGAATGAATAGGAGAGAATCACCGTCACACACAAATTCCAAATTTTGTCTTGGTAAAGAATACAGGAAGGAACTGCAAAGCCTATAGGAAGAAATACAGGAATACTGCTCAAAATCTCTAGTTCTCATTAAACTTCCCCTTTTCTCATTTCTAGTGAGGTAGGGTTTGTGGCACTGAAGAATAAAGATGTCTTCTACATCCAATCTTATTGAGCTTGGAAGACACATTTTGTCATTTTTGGAGTTTGAAACTCTAATGTAAATGTTACAAAAACACTGGGACATGATAATAAAACAAATGCAAGAGAGTTTTTTACAAAACAGCTCAAGCAGGCACCACATACTGGAAACTAGTTCCTTCTTGCAGCTTATGTACAATTGTTTTTTTTAAGGCAGAGCAAACATAGAACATATTATAAAATCAGTTAGTGTAAATATGAAACAGAATTCAGGCTGAGCTCACCAAAAAGGCTCAGACAGTGGTTAAGATGTAGCTCTGAACCATGTTTTAGTCCACACTCAGCCTGGGTAACTTTGGGCCATAATTAACTCTCTCTCAGCCCAACCTATAGATGCCTGAAATTCAAAAGGGACAAAAGAATCCCATGGCTTTTCATGGAAAAATAAACATCCATCCACCTTACTTTTAGAAAGAATCTACTAATATTTAATAGAATACCCAAGTAGTTCCAAATGTTTTGTTCTTTCTTTGAGGGTAACAGAAATTATTTAAATCTGCCATCACTTAGAAGATAAAAAAACTGAACCCTACCATTACAAAATACTACAGGTATTTTCTGAAATACCTGAATATCTGAAAATATGAGCTCTACCATTAGAAAATACTACAGGTTCTTCATGGACATGTGTTCTGCCAACTCTGCATAAGGGAATCAAGAGAAAGATGGAATTTCTTCATGTATCCAGCCATGAAACACGAAAGGAAGCAACCAAGAGACTGCACAAAGTCCAGGTCTAAATTACTTCAGGAGAGAAATGCTGCAATGGTGCACTAGTGGACATTCTCTTTAATGGTACCCATCATCATCTGATACAAACTCCTGAAATCAGGTGAGTCCCCACTGTGATGTGTTTTCTATTAAAAATAGAAAGGCCCAGGCCCTTTTCTGATTTCTCTATTTCCTCCCACAGCTGTCAACTGTACTCGTTTATTCATTGTCAGCTTTAATGTTTGTAATATTTACTTTGTATCATATTTATTTTATTGTCTTATAGAGACTTGTGATTAAAATAGTTTGATTTTTTTTAATACAAAAAACAGCATAGAAATAAATAGACAAACATATAGAAAACAACTTGCCATATGCCCATATCACAGTGATGTACTTCACGATCATCCAATCAGCCTTGCACCAATTTCTTTAAAGCCATTTATAGTGTATTTTTCAATGTAAATTATTTCCAGTTTAACATACTCCAAACAACAGAACAAAATAAAATGGGAGAACAAGAAAAACCTCAACCATGAAAAAGCAAGAACTCTGTAATGAAATATGCTAAAGGAAAAGGCTACCTCCAAGAAAAAGGAAGCTGCAATCACATACACATGTAGGAATGAGACTCTGGAGGTCTGAACTGTGTTCAACAGCATCACAGAAACAATGTCAATAAGGGCAGAACCAGGGCAAACATGAGGAGCAGATGGGAGAGCAACCAAGACTAATTACTTGCCACACCACAAAAACACCAAGTACTAAACATCACAAGAGAAAATTCAGGAGCTTTCCAGATATTACTTCATACATACAGAAAAACAGAAATGGGTAAATGGGTGCAGAGTTTAAACATATGCTGACTACCACCAGCTATGTATGGGTCAACCTGGCAAGAATTAAACAACTATCCTTCTGGATCATACCAAAATCATGGTACCATGATCGAACCATTTAATTCAATGTTCCACTTAAATGTGTGGCTGCTAGATCTGCAGGAAGCTCCCAAGCAAAAGCTTATGTTGACCATCAAAGTAACCTCTTGGTATTTGTTTCCAGACTTGCGTGTAAAGCAATGGTTACCATCTGAAGAGTTCTAGCAAGCTTTTACACATTCCAGAGCATATAAATGTTAAATATAATTAATGTAGTTAAAAGCTTTTATTTCGAACTTTCTGCCTCAAAAGCTCTCAAGATTTTTCAAAAAGCAAGTATTTCAATGAATAAAATAAGCAAATTAAAATCGAACAAAGAAGAGAATATACATATAAACACACCAAAATAGCTGAAGTAGACAGGACATTAGTTTTGCCCAGAATACTTCAGAGAAGGGACCAAATGTGTTGCTGTATGGTATTCCAACAACCTAAAAATCATGTCACTATTGCCACATTCCCCACATTTTGGCCTCCAGAGACTTTGGACTCTAACAATCATAATCCTGCTGCCAATGTGCCACTGGCTGAGGAATCCTAGGAGCTGAAATCCCACATCTGGAGGGCACTTGGTTGGGAAAGGTTGCACTACAGCTTGTTCCTGGTAACTAAGGTCTCAGGTATGAGAAATCTATGCTGTAGCATTGCTACAGGTGATTCAGTAAGCAGGAAAGCTCAAATGGCAACAATGGAAGGCAGCTGGACTGAATCAAATGCTTCAGAGAACTAGTTCTGGTTACAAGCTTCGCAAATTGCATTGTTTGGCATCAACTAAAATTTCCAAACTTAAAGATAGTGGAAATAGAGTAAGTCAGAGGACTGCAGTCTGAAGCAGGGGTCAGATCTGTTTTCTCCAGAAACAAGACCCTGGCGTTGCATCTACCTAAGCTAAACAAAAACATTTGTGACAATTTCCTGTCATATGGAAGCAGTATTCATATGGAGACAACAATCCTATATGACATATGTATCCACTGGGTTCACACCCATTATTAGCTGAACTGTTTTCTGGGATAGCATAACACAGTACTACATGGCAGTGTATTCATTATTCAATGCTTTGTGTGAATATGGCCAAGTTCTCAAGAAACTTAGTGTTTCTTAAGATCACACAAGAGTTGATCATCATCTTGAGTATTAATCAATAACTGTGGATTGTTATTAAATACTAAGATGCATCTTTTTGTGCAGAGGAGAGAAATTAGTCCAAAAGGCAAAGGTGAAATAAATTTTAATGGCATGTAGTGAACACCTCCCTCTCTCCAAAGTTCTGATTAGTTCAGTAATTAGTTGAGTAATATTGGGAATCATTTACTCCCAATACAACTTTGACCAAACATAAAGAACCTCTATAAAAATGGTTGTTTGGAAAAAGCAGCCCTGTCCTAACGCCAAAAAAGATGCAGTGATTTGTTTTGGATGATAAAGCAAACCAGGCTTACAATTAACTACATACAAACATTCCTGGCATGACAAGCTCCAAAGTTGCTACATCATTCAAATATGGCGCAGAAGTTCCTTTTGTCCAAACAGGACAGGAGAGAAAACATAAAATACATCACAAGGCCCCTAAGAGTTCACAGCTAAGTCATAGGTTTGCCAGGTAATACAAGCATCCCTACAGTCTTCACCTTTAAAAAGCCTTGGGAGCTGGATCTTGTTGAAGCATAACCCTTTATTTCAAGTCACTATTTTTCTGCAAAGATACTAATATGGCAGGGTTAAGGGTTGTGCAAGAATGTACCAATCAGCTTAGGAATTCTTTCAGTCCTCAGGGAACAGAACATCTACCTGGCAAACTAATACAACTGCTTACCTGGGAAAGTGAAGAGAAAATTGTGTGAGCGCATTTGGGTGTTTTGGAGGTGGGGCAGATAGAAGATTTTACTTAATGCAATATAAAAACTAGAAATATAAGGGATAACTAGTATACATAGCCTCCTATGTTAACTGTACCTCTGCTGTAAAGCTGTAGTCATTTCAATTAGGTGAAAACGGTTGCAGCTGCAACTGCCTAGGCACTTACTTTCTCCACTTGCTAGCATTTTCCCCCTTACTGGACTGTTTCTGTCCAGGCTCTTTCATGCCTGTTCTTTTGTTATTAGCAAGTATTATTTTCTGTTTGGTTCTTTTCTAATTTCCAGGGCTCTTTTACTGAAGCTACCAACTTCCCTGCCATCTTTTGACAGGGTGGACTTTAGGCTTTAAAATAGTCTGCCCCGGCTTGGGACCTTCAAATAGGCCAGGTTGCAATACCTACTGGCTGGGAACCATGGATCCTCTGGTCAAAAATGCCTAGAGGTTAACAGATTGGTGAAGGCTGTTTTACCCATTGTTAACTGAGAAAAGCAGGAAGGTAGAGGTACCAGCTCTAATGCTTGTAAATGTGTTAGGGAAAACATTTCATTTAAAGAAATACTTGTTAAAGCACTTCCTAGCCCTCCATGAGCCAGGCTATATCCTGAGGCACATGGCACAGCCATGAAAGGAAGTGAAACTGCCTGTTGTGCCAGGCCTGGCAAGAAAGCTTGTTATGGCCAGATGTGAAAGCAAGGCTTGCATGCCGCTCTGCTTTATTCACCTGCATGGAACAGCACAAAGCTCTCCGGTATTGACTCCTGCATGTAGGAAGGCTGGACGAGACCATGATTCTCAGGCTAGACTGATGGTTTACGACAGCAGTTCAAAAGCGTCTGTCATCTGGTTATCTGGTCATCATCTGATGCCAGCTGCACAAACTTTGTTCCTCTCTCAAAGACCTGGTTTTTGAAACACGAGCTGAAACTAAAAACATTTTTCACTTTTTTTAAATCACTGGACCCACATTTCAGCTATTCTACTGTCAGATCTTCTGAGTGGATATACTTAACTGTCTTATTCTAGACAGCAGTTCAAAATCTGTGGGAGGCCTACCTCGTCAGAAATAAGGAAATTCCTACCAGCAGCCACAGCAACAGGAGCTCCTCAGTTTATGATTTTTTAAAACTTGTGTAACAAACTACAGTGGGGAACAGATCTTAATGTAAACTGAATTCATCAATTCCTACTCCCAAGAATAGATAAGAATTTCTAGAGATGTTATACAGAAACAAGCAAAGGAAGAGATGACATTCTATCGTTTCAGACTGGTCTTCTGAACCTCTATGTACAATCAATCCACACATAACCAAATAGACTGGTGGGAAGCCAAAGAACCTGGCCTAGGTTAAAATTCTTGCTTAACTAAGGATACAATGGATGATTGTCTAAAGAAGTGGAATAATAATGCAATCTGCTTCTTAAAAGTGTAGTTCTGAAAACACTGAATACATGGCAATGTGATCTATAGGAAATAATGCTGGATTTGGAGCTGTGGAGCCAACTCTCCCATGAAGCGTATTGGGTGGCCTTGGAACAATCATGCACTCTTATCCTAACATTTCTTACAGGGGGATTAAGGGGCTATACTGGGATAACATCTAGTATGTTGCCTGAGCTGCTTGGTGTAATATACCAATGTGATAACTTGTTAATATATAGCAGAAGATAAAGTGCTCTGTTACTTCTGCTTATTTCTCCCTGAACCTTACAGATTAAAGCAGCCCTAATGCTCCAGCAGAGAACATCTGCATGTCAATGACCTCCCCATCCTTTCAATCTTCCACTGAGAGGCCACAGTCTGTTTTGTTCTATATCTTCTTGCCTCTTGAGTGAAAGCCCTGTTTGGCAATCTCTATTCATGCTCTTTATGCCATGGGAACATCTTTGTAGTGGGTGACAGAAGAAGCAGAAAGGAGGGGGAGGGGGAGACCAGGACAGAGAGAGAGAAATGAAAGCTGATTTACGAACAAGGCTGGTAAGGAAGGGATGACACGCTACACTGACCCATTTTCTTTCCTTTATTCAGATCTGAAGTAAAGATGTGATCCGCAGCAATTAATAAATAAAACAGGAATTTAAATACTGGAGGAGACCAGATATTCAGTTACCTAATTTGAAACACTAATGTCTGAAAAATTATAGTCTGAGGCTAGAACTGAGATGAATGCTTACCAGTGACCACATGCAAGATCAGACATATTGCTGAGGTAATAATCAACAGCTGGGAGGCCCATCAAGTACAGAACTACCAGACTTTGTCCAAAGATAACCTCAAAAATCAAGACTTCCATGAGCTGAAATGACCTTCTGAGAAATTCAACATCCTTCGAACTTCAAATTGTAAATGTATAATTTTGAATGATAAAAAAAATTACAAAAAATTGTTCTACGCACTAACAAACTTCTATCTAATACTAGCTGAACTACTGTTCAGCAAAACAGCAAGCAGGAAAGCAACAGCAGTGCAAGAATTTTTTTTTCCCCTTTAAAAAGCCATATTTCCAATGAGGGAAGCTGATGTTTCATGCAGCTCTGCTCTTGTCCTTTTTAGGCCAGGTCTGACACCTGATACTTTTCCATCTGCTTCTGCTTCATTCAGATTCCAACAGCTTCTTCCCTACTAGAGGCAGTCCCCAGTTTAAGACAGCATTCCATTCCCAAGATCTGTCCTTAAGTCGAATTTGCATGTAAGTTGTAACAGTATTATTGTATAATACTGTATAAGTAGTATTGTGTAATGAACTCAAACCATTGTGTATTTAAATCAAATCATTGTGTATTTAACTTGAATTTTGCTACAATAGGCTCTGATCTTAACTATGAGTTGTCTGTAACCAGGGTGTTCTTAACCTGGGGACTATCTGTATAATAGCAGGAGCTAAACATACAGGGTAGACTCTGGAAATTCCAGTGCAGTGCAAACACCTGAGAACTCAAAGCAATTTGGTAGCCTTACAGTTTTAAAACTTAGCCGATTTAGAACTAACACATATCACTACTGCTTACAATGAAACCTAAAGGGAAGGGAGAGCCTTGCAGACAACATGCAGCATCTAAGCTTGAAGCAGAATAAGTTTAAGTAACAGAAAACAGCCTTGCCTTGAATGTTACTCAGAGGATGACAAACAAGCCTTTCAAGGAACATCTTCTAAAAGTCAGATTCTTCTAAAACATAGGTTGCAAATCAGCAAAGATCTTCTGCAATATTTTTATTGAACACACAAATCTAGCTATGCGTGTTCTATGTTAATGGATCAATAATGAAAGGAGCCCCTTCCCTTTCTTTGCACCCACCTTCCATTTACCGATGTTCACCTGATTAATTTCTGCTGCTACTGTGACATTTTCTTTGTGCTACATATATCTGAGAATCTTCACATTCAGGTTACTCAAAACTGGAAGATGTTCTGCACATGCTTTCTATGAACAACTATCTAGTTCCAACTATCTCCATTTGGTCTTCTATCTTTAGCCCCAAGTGGCAGTGTATCGTTATTTCCCACCTTGATTCCTTATAATCTTCCTTTTCAGAAATACGTTATTTTAACAATCACAGCTAGTCTTTTCTTGGACAAGGGGGAAGTGGTGTGTAAGCTTAACTAATAATAGAAGAGAAACCAGTTGTGAGGGACAAGTAACTTGTAACTAGGCAAGTGCCACCATGCTGTCACTTGCAGGCAGGTTTTCACTGTGGGGGTGCCCTAAATTCTGGATTGTACTCTCCCCTGAAATGCACAAATCACCAACAGTTGCATCTTTTTTTTACCCCTCTCCTCACCCAGGCCTTCACTGTATGAATGCTGAATGAACATTTGTGTCTCTTCTGTTTATTTCATATTTTGTAAACTACACTGAGATAATTCTGTATGATAAGCAGAATAAAAGTGTATTTTAAAAAAAGAATAAGTAGAAGAGGAAGAGGAAGAGATCCAGGAAGTATGTACTAGAGGCAGAACTGAGAGAGAAAGAGTTAGGTATGACAATCTTACATACAAAATCATTTGGATGAACACCTGTTTCATCTTTATGCTGAAGAGTGATTACTGATGGAAAGAGAGCTCTCCAAACAGATTTTTTGTTGATTATGTGCCATCAACACTATAAAAAAAGTAGTATCTTGATATGCGTCTGTCAGTGAGAACAGAATCCTCCCTTTGAGTTTGAAAAACAGTACTTCTTAACCAAAGCTAATGATTACTCAGGCCTTGAAGAAAAATATTGTTTTATTTTGCATATACCAAGAGGGAGGTTTGCCTATAGTTCTGTCAAAGAGTAATTAGTTTACCAAAGCTCAGTGGAGTCTGTGGGTTGGGTTTATTGTATTTCACGGCTTCCTTGTTATGAATAAAAGCCATTCTCTTGGCTTACTAAAAAGTCTGGAGGGTACCCGTTAATAGAACCTCAGCTGTGGTGTAAAGAAAAAAACCACACACACACATACAAGTGGATACAGTTCCATATTTTAACAAGGAGGTGGTGGAAGATAAATTGCATTCATTTCTACCAGAAAGGAACAGACTTGCAAAACACTCTATGATTTCTTTTAATGAAACATGACATGCAAGAATTTATAGTTCAAACAACAAAATAATCAGACCTGCAAAGATTCACGTGAAGCAGCTTTAAGCTTAACACTGCAGGAGTAGAAATCCATGTGATGAATTTAAACACATCAGCAATTCTCCCCCTTCAAGAATACAAATAAGGTGGAGATCACAGGCCACAGCAGTTTAGATCTTGCTTCCATGTGAAATGGTTCAATTAGCATCAGCAATCCAATTGCAAAACAAGGATCATAATGATTTTATAGCTCTGAATCCCAGAATGCAATATATATGGGACTAATAAAATGCAGAATGTTCTGAAGCAGTTTCAGGACTGAGAAACAGAATCTTGTTAAACTATTCAATCTGAAACCATGTTTAGATTCTGACGACAGGCAGATGTGTAGAAGCAAATCTGCAGCTGTGAAAAAGTTGCCACCACTGCTATCCCTCATGGTCAAGATGTTTAACTGAAAATGAGGGATACTGATTCATGGGGGGATTGGGGGGGTGATGATATGAAAACAGGCCCTAAACCACAGAGCTTCTCAGCCTTCCAGCAGGACTGCGTAGGTGCTGAATTCTGCAGCTCATCACCTTAGCAACAGCTTTAAACATATGTGCAGTGACATTAGCTGATTTTTGAAAGCTGCAAATAGGGACAATAGCATGGAAGAAAAGCCTGGACCCAAGCCAAGCCCTAAACCCCACTCTATTAAGATACTGTCACTAATGTAATATATGCAAACTTGTTTATGCACCCGTCGTCCCTCAAATCTTTGGAATGGTGAGGTCTGTAATTACAAAATAAAGCAGTTTGTCTGGTGTTCTAGTACAACCGCAAAGCATGTAAAAGCTGTAAGTGGGCTACAAAATAAGGGAAGGGCCAAGAGTTTTAAGTTACAATCAATCAAGAGTAAGAAAGGTAGGAAAATAATGATTTATGTTATTTCACTGCCATAAGATGCCCCCTCTATTTAAAGGGTTCCCTCTAGTTTTTGTTCCTCCTGACTGGGGAGGTACTTCAGACTCCTGGAGAATGCCTCATTGCACACTGCCTGAAAACATCATCTTTTTAGGCAGTAGGTTGCATGACTGTTCTGTATCTAGGATCGCAGGCTTCTTCACATCTGCTCTTTGCATCAGCAACCTCTTCCTGAAGACGGGGGTATCTAAACTCCTGCCAATCTCAGCTTATGGGAGAACTGAGGGCAAAACTCACTCACAGCCATGAGGTGTGGGGGGCGCAAAAGGAAAGCCAGGCTGACAAACAGGCAGCTGGAATCTCTCCGTTCCTGGCCGGGCATTTCCTCCTTAAGGTCGTATGTCATTTGCAGAGCCTCCCACCAAGAAAGAACAGGAGGGCAATATACTTTATTTTTATTCAGTGACTTATTCTGATTTTTTTTTCCTTTAA
The DNA here is from genome assembly GCA_030867105.1 of Liasis olivaceus. Classification (NCBI taxonomy): domain Eukaryota; kingdom Metazoa; phylum Chordata; class Lepidosauria; order Squamata; family Pythonidae; genus Liasis; species Liasis olivaceus. Next base: position 1,114,516 of record CM061359.1, on the reverse strand, counting down.
AATGTGGCTTGGCCAGACAAACAAGCCTCTGCTTTGCTTTTGGTTTCTCTGCATTAATTGTGGTTAAAAGTATATAGGAAGATGTAGAAAGGGCTGGAAGAAAGAATAGTTTCCATGGGATTTTCACACACACATACACAGGCACACCCCATTTACACAAATCTCTGATGGTCAGTGGGTTGGGAAGCAAAATCTGTTGTGCAAAGATGACAGTCTGCATGCAAGAGAAAACAGTGCCACACCAGCAACAGAAATCTCCTGTGTATGTTCTCACATCAACTAATATTTAACCAAGAATATTTATACAGTATTACTTTTTGCCTCAAGCACTCAGAGAAAGTGGGGAGCCTATGGTCTACATATGGCTCTCAAACTCCCTTTTTGCACCCAGTCATCCAATGACTGAGAAATGGAATTGCAACATTTCTTTTAGGCTTCTGCCAAAGCATCACTCGTAGAAAACTCAGAGCTACCCATGGGCCTGGCCCCATGGGTAAAAGGTATCCCTATTCTATTTGGTATTGTTACATGAAACCCAACCTACAAACTCTGAATAACTCCCCAGGGGTTTCATGACGGTATCACCCTTTCTCTCCCAACAGAAGATGCCACAGAGACCGATTCAGGCTTGAAACCAGATGAAAATGGATCTTTTAAAAAAGTTCATACATATACCTACAAGCACTGGCTATGCCAACTGTTATACCATCCATACTTCAAGTGAAATGCCTTTCAAGAAGCACATTATTTACTTACATGCATTTATGTGGTCTTTCTGCAAAATCATTCAAAATTATATACATGTTAAAACTGAAGTAAAGCCAAAAATATTAGAAAAAATAATAATATAAGCAGGTACTGGGTTGTTTGTGGCCTGTTCAGAGGCACGAGTCCCTTTCTCCTGAGCTTCTCTTCTCTCCTTCCCTTTACGACATGAAACTCTGTACAGGTAGTCCTTGATTTATGACCTCAAATGGGACTGGAACTTCCGTCCCTAAGCAATGCAGTTGTTAGGTGAAACATCACATGACTGCACCACTTAGCAACAGCAGTTCCAGTAGTCCCAGTTGCAGTCGTTAGGCCAGGACAGCACCATTGTTAGGTGAGTACCTCACGCTTGTCCAGCCCTGCTGCACTCGTTTTCACTTCAACTCCCCCCACCTGCCTATCTCACTCCCATCTCTGCCCTTTTGGGTGCCCTGCACAGTGCCATTCCTTGGCTGCAGCAGCGCTGGGGCAGAAAAAGAGGCCTGGAGCCTTCAGCAGTCTCAGCCAGCCACCACTGCCCCCAGGCCTCTACTTCAGTCCCAGCACAGCCAACACCACTGCTGAGGAGTGCTGCCACAAGCCCCGCACCATCGCCAGGCACGCCGGTGGCACAGCACAAAGCCTCAGCCGCCCCCCTGCTGTGCCCAGGTGACCTTCACCATTTTCCTCTTGCTGCTGACGTGAGGCAGCTGCCGGCTGCTCCAGCCCTTCTTCCTGAGGCGACTTGTGCCATTCTCCAAACTGCGTGCTCTGTTCCCGCGCTGCTTGGAAAACCTTTGGAAAGATTCTGAGGTCTTCCCAGGCACCGCCTGCATGCCCCATTCTCACTAATTCAGTCCCAGGGTTGCCGCCACCAAGGAATGCCACCATGCAGGGAATCCGAAAGGGCAGAGATGGTGAGGAAGATAGGTAGGATGAGGAAATTGAAGCACTCCTGCAGTTGTCAGTGCAGGCAGGCTGCCAAGCACCCGAATTTTGATCACGTGACCGCGGGGGCACTGCGATGGCCGTAACTTCAGATGTTAGTCCTAAGTCCCTTCATTCAGTGCCACTGTAACTCTGAAGAGTTGCTGAACAAATGGTCATAAGTTGAGGACTACCTGTAAGTAGCTTCTGGAAAGATAGGGAAACAGCTGACCAAAGAATTACTTGGAAGAAGAGAAGGAGTAAGATTTTGGTCATTCCATTTCCAAAGTCTTTTCCAGTTTTAGCTCCCAACTGAGCCTTCACTCAGGAAGCTATCTGCTCAGAATAAAGAATATCACTTAATCAAATGTGAACAGGATGTATTTCCCTGTCTTTGCCTTGGAAATTCTGCAGCATTCTGCAGCTACCATCAACTTAACTCCATTACTTTAGTACCTTTTGCCATAAGAAAATGAAGCATGTGTATCATCTATTCTGTGTCTAATATGTTCATGTAACAGCAAACTTTAGTCATGCAGCTGCCTGCTTCCAGCATTTTACCAATACATTCTTAAATAGATGGATGTAAAGCGGAAGGGAAAACTTCAGGTCTCAGAAACACTGACCTAACTTAGAAACATACTGCAGACAAGAGTGAAAAAAGTCAGATAAATATTAGAGTATTATATCCCAAATTAAATTAAAAGTGTAAGTATTTTTGCACTAAGTGATGGTCAATAGCTAAAAGAAACCTTGCATCCTTTTATACCCCTCTCCGAGTGTATTAAACTAGGGTACAGAATGACAGCTGGGCAGGAGACTGGGAACAATGAAGATAAAGTTAGCTTTCAGCGATGTGACCCCATCTAGGCTCTGTGCCAGAAGACTATAAATAATTGAGAGGAGCAGCCACCCTAGCCAACACACTAATGCGCAGAGGAGCTCTGGCAGCAACTGGAGTACGAACACCCATTACATCATTACTCCTCTCTACTTTGTGCACTCCTTATCTGCAATGTAATTTTACTGCTTTTAAATAATAAATTGTGCTGGGACTTGAAATACTCTTATGCCCACTCAGTGTCTATCAGGGTGTGTGGAACTACACAAATGAATTTTACATATGGTAAAATAAATTTTGCATTAAGCTAAAAAAGTCATTGCTGCAGTAGTCACATAGACTTCTTAAAAAATATCAATAGATTTTTATCAATACAGACAGACAAAAGTTTCTGCCTGAGCCTCATCTCTCATCAGCTTATTTTATATTTGATTTGACAGTGTGGTCACAAACTCAATGGTAAGAAACATCAGCTAAAAGCAAAGCTGGAACAGTTTAAAAGGGTAAGAGGATAATCTTGGAATATATTAGGCACTGCTGCCCACCTAACCTTTCATTTACTTAGGGAGAAACGCTGTAAAGCTATCAGTATGACCCAATTTCTTATGCTACCTTCCTGAACCCTCAACCAGGCCACTCTTCTGCAACATCAGTAAAGGCTGACAATTAAAATAATAAAATTCTGCAAATCCTATGATGTTACCAAGCTTTCTGAGAAAATAGTAAATAGTTTGCTGGACAAAGCACTGAAGAAAGCAATTTGATAACCCAGAACAATCCAAACAAATCCCCAGGTGAGAAAGTAAGGAAAGAGGGCCAGGAGACCAACTAGGCAGGTCATTTGAAAAGACAGGACACATTTAAAACCAAGCAGCCAAGGGCAATGAAAACCCACCATGCCAAATTTAATAGAGGCAATATCAAGCAAAAGCACAACAAGAGATTGGGAGTGGGCTTCTGGACCTCGTGCCTGGCAACGACGTTTCTCTTTTAACCACTTCAAATTACATTAATCCAAAAGAATAATCCCATCTTGTTGACACATTCATCTCTGACAGTGGGAAAAAATTAACGAGAATCTCTTTTTAGGTCCTCAAAAGACTTTTAGGCTAATGACCTCTGGCTGGCAGGTATTTGTTTACAAGCCAAAACATAATTTCATGTCTTAAAATCTGACTTCAGATGAGTGTCAGATGGTATTTTCAGCTCTCCAAGTTATATATTTCACTTTTTGTATCAAGACTGTAAGCGTATCAAAGAGGGTGAACTAATTTCTTCCGCTAGTTTAAAATCAGCATGCACTGACTTCGCAAAAAGAGACGCCGTCCTTCAAGTAAGTCCTGGCAATTAAGGCACAAGTCTCCGTTCCTCTATTGTGGTACTCCTCATATAGAAGCACCCCAGAATGGTAACTCTATTTTGAAGGAAGCCACACTATGTTTAACAATACTGTAAACAGTCAGTTATAAAACGTTTTCAATACAACATTACAAGTAGAGCAACACTATTCCTTTTTTACAAGTTGCCTATTAATTGTGCTCTGAAACAGAATCTGACTTCATATGAGTGTCAGATGGTATCTTCAACTCTCCAAGTGATCTCACTCACTCTTTTAGGATTATCCCCAAGAAACACCGGAAGCACCATGTTTTGTTTTGTTTTTTAAATTCAGTTATACTAATAGGGCTGTCGCAGAATTAAACACAGGGTTCACCTATTGAAATCAGTGAGATTTTAGTCATGACTCTGGAAATAACTTGTGGCTTTTTGCCTGTAGCTTTAGCAGAACATTTTTCAAAAGTCCCCATAGCAATTAGGGAGCCTGCATTTCTGATGGCATTCGAATTCTCCCATCTCTACTACCTCATGAGAACTGAACATCTTTGCAAGCAAAGCCAGGTAAAGGGGACAATCTGATTACATTAGGGGTTTGCAACTGACAGTTTCCTGAACGAGGATGAAGGCGGCTCAGTGAAAAGAACAACAAATAATGGTGAAAACAGGTCTCGATTGCCTTCTGCAGCCTGCAGCGAAACAAGGGGAAGAGGAAGCCCTGCAGGCAGGCCGTGCATCCTTCAGCTAGAGGCGGCTGCTCCCAAGGAAGGTGGCTCTGCTCCATGCCCATTTAGAAGGTGTAACAGGAGGGGGGCAGCAAAGGAAGGAGGAAAAAGCAGAGGCCAGCTCACCGGCAGCCCGAACAAGAGAAAGCGCCTTGCTGGTACACACGGAGGGGAGACTTCCACAAAGAAGGCAGCACGTTGCTGATCTTGCCAGGCACTACTGAGTGAGAAGAAGTGGTGCACACGCTTGGCAGGCTGAGAAAAGGCTGCTCTCCCTTCCCCCAGCAAGACGCTCTCACAGCTGGGGCCTAGTCCCCTGCCCCTGCAGCCTTGCCCAAGCTGTCAGCCAAAAGCCACAGGAAAGGGGGCAGTGAGAGTAGACAGACGGCCTCACCCTCTCATCTTCCCCAGCCACCTCAACTGGAGGGGAGACCCACACAGAGGGGCAGGATCTGCAAGCTCAGTCTAAGGCAAAAGCCCAGGAATGGGGTGTGAAGGAGTCTCTGCTTCACCTCAGACTTGCCAGAATCTCAGCCACAGAGTCAGTGGCCTGTTTGCTCCTAGACCTAGAGACTTTCGTATGAATGTACAAAAAGGCTTCAATGAGGTGGCCCTCAGGCAGCAGCTGAGAATGCTTTAAAACAAGGTGTGAATATTCAGGACAGTCTCTTGAAAGGAGAAATTTCAAGACTATCCCATCTAACTGATAAAGCAAGTCTTCTTGAAAATGCTAACTTCTGTAAGGTACTGGCAATATTTACCTAGCCTTTGAAAATCAGTTGTTTTCAGACAATCCAGCTTTACTAAAATAAAGGTGGCAGGCCCGCAGATTATAAATCAATAAATAACCCACACATTGCCAAACTGTTTGCAGGGGCAGGCGGTAAGAGGGATCTGGACATAAAGGAATTAAGCAGCCCAGTAAAAGACTGTGTTTAGTCAGTGGCACAGCTGGATACAGAACTTAACTACTAGTTCTCATTTATCACTTTTAGTTGCATTTCCTGGCATCATTTTGGCTCCAAAACAAAGCTCTCCCTCTCCCTTTCACAAATCTGAAGTTAAGTATCAATGTAAATGTTCCGCCGTCACAATCACAGAGAGACATTTATTCCCACTGCCTATTAATAGTATTTGTGATAGATCCTCCATCCTTGGATACATTATCCCAGAAGTATCAGCTATGAACTGGAAGCTTTTGTAAAGGATAGTCAGTAGAGTTGACTAGAGAGCTTTCTAAGATTAGGAACTGCCAGACAGAAGGAAGTGAACTGCAAGAATAATAGTTCAGCTTTGTGTATCTTGCTCTTCCAAATGAAGAGGTTTTGCCCATCATCAATACACTCAGGCTCTTTCCAATGAGCAACGAAGGCAGGGCAACTTAGAATGGCTAAAATGGTCAGTGTGCTTATGTATGCAACCCTTCTTCCTTAAAAAGCTCTCCACTTTAAAATCACCTCACTCACTGTGTCATTAATGGGTGACACAATGCAAAAATCAGCAGCACGAACCCTGAATAACTGGATACCACCAAGATCTGTTCAGTCAGGTTTCTGAGGATTTAAAAGGAGGGTTGATGCTCCTTTTGCTCCTGAAGCAATTATTAGGCACCGTTCATGTTTAGAATGAAAAATATGTTCCAGTTGCCTCCCTGAGAGATTTCACAAATTTGGCATGCCTTGCTTGTAGAGGTGTCTCAGACCTGAAAGGAAGTATGGGGCTTTTGTTTTATTCATTTACTAGGTACAGTGTTTAAGGGAACATCAGCAACTAAAATGGGGTTGCAGAAGTGGAACAGATTTGTTACCCCAATTTGATTTCAGTGTCTTAAAAGGGGTTCACTCTGCTAATATGAATACCAACTTTGGCATCCCAGAGCAGACTATGCAAATACAAACAGAAATAGACTGTGAGACAGATGAGCGGCTACACAAGCTACATTTGGCAGGGCTAGTCTGCAGCACGTCTTTTAGGGGGATACATCTGAAGTTAAATTCCTCATTCATTTCCCAGAGGTCAAATCTGCTATGCATCCACAGTGGCAGACTAAACAGAAATCTCCTCCTTGCCAGGGCCTGGCTCTTAAACAGGACACATTATCTTGAAGAACAAAAATCAAATATGTAGCCCATTTAACTGTAAGTCCAATCTTGACAGTTCTGTTCCTTTCTCCCCTTCTCTCTTATCTTACCTTATTTTAAAATGTCATGCCTTTACAAGTTTGGACAATGAGTCTATCTGCATGCAGTAAGACTGCATATGTTTTACTGGTTTCAAAATTAATATTGCTGCCAGCCAGCCCACCCCACTGCTGCTGAAGTTTTCTTAGATGGCCCGATCTGACCAAGAAATTTATGTTTTTGTCCCAAGCAGCAGTATCCCCTTAAACAAGCTGGCTACCTTCCTTAGCCTCCCCTCCCCAAAGCAACCAATCAAGTAACCTATTGTTGCCAAATTCCAGAGGGTGGGGGCACTGGCTACTTGCCTCTATCTTTCTTGCCAGCAAGAGGAGCTGATGGCCATGGTGTCTCCTGCAAAAAGCAGATATTTTCACAAGCAGGCAGACCACAGTTTGTAAAGAATTCCACCCCCTCAACCAATCAATCAGGAACAAGTAAGGTCAGTGCATAATTGACAACATATAGATCTTTCTAGTGTTCCCTGCCCCTCAACACATTTGCAGGAAAGAAAGCAGAGCAGATCTGACTACAGAAAAATAAAGCAAGGTAGATTTTAGGCCTTTATTCTGCTCTAGATCAAATGTGCTATTCTAAGAGTAAGCAGACCTACATTTGTTGTTCTGGCACATAATGCTGGCTTACTCTGGGGAAAAACAAAGAGCTTCTCCAAGCTATAGGTACAAAGGAAATACATGATTAATACAGCCTTGGCTAGAGATGCCTGTATTATGCATACATTATTCATGCTCCACAAACACAGATTCTGTCAACGAGTGGTCACTTTCTCCTGTATTCAGATCAGCAAATTGCTACCAAATAGCCCAGCCCTCTCCCCCCCCCCACTTCCCCTGGATCTAGAAATTGCAGGCCCTAAGACACAAGGCTTCAGTGTAATGCTATTGAAAATATTTAAACAGCATTATCTAGCTGCTCTTTAGCCAATGTCGAGAGCAGCAGTGAATTCAAGATAGGAAATTAACTCAACCAGCTGCTACCATCTCCTCTTCTCTCCAAGAAACAAAGGCAGACCAAATTCCTCTGAATCTTCAGTACCACTAGGAAATATCCAGATTGGAGGGATGAACATATACTGAAGAACCCCCTCTCTTCTTAGCCTGTTGGGGGAAGAGAAGCCAGCACTGGGCTGGAGTGACAGGACTGCTGTCTCACTCAGCCTGCCATTAAAACTGTGCAGAGAGGGATGTTTATATAAGGGGAGGATGGGAAGGAATAACTTTGGGTAACAGAGAAGACAAGGGAGGAACACCCCAGGCAAACCTGGCTGCACTGATTCTAAACTAAGGAAAAGAGTATTTGCTTTGCTGTTACTGCCACACATACATGAAAAACCTATCACCAAGAAAAGATAGCCACAACTAAACTCAGATTTCTGAAAATGTAGTTACCTAAAACCATCTTGGTGCAATTTCCCAATCTAATTTATGTATAGGAAATGTGAAGCGTTAAGTTTGCTTTATATTCCACAAATGTGCCCACAGTGTGGTGAATGAGTAAGTTGCGTTGCCGCAATTTTACTGCACTGGTATTTTTAAAAGGATTTCCAAAGTGGCCAACATTTCAACTGAGGAATTTGGGAAATAAAAGTAAAAACAATGGCCACCTACAGAAATTATTATAAATAGAAAGCTATCTTTCTTTTTTGTGGCTTCCAAAAAGATCATCTTAATCTAACAAATTCAACGTAGCACAAAGTTTTCCTCAGGTAGACAAAACTACTTCAGCAGGATGCACTCCGGTTTTTCTACCAAATGCACACAATATATAATATACTTTAAGAGCACATATTTTCACAGTATTGTGTCATGGGAATATCTTATAAATTGTTGCACTAAGGTTGAGTCAGCCTTTGCTGTGTAAGTGGGATGGAGGAGTTGATTTTTACACGTTTGCATTCTTTGAAAAACACCACTTATTTTAGTGGTTGTAAGGTGAGCTCTCAAAAAGGAAAGAAGCTTTCACAAGGATGAAGAAAAGGCCCGATTTCTTCAACATTTGGGATGATGCCCTCTTACAATGAAACCGTTCCCAATGTAGCACAGAAAAGCTAAGTCTCCCTCAGTTGCTTCCTCAAAATAGTGGCGTTAAGCCCTTAGCCTTCTGAGGACAAATCTCAGCAGAATGCCACAGCTGCAAAAGCCGGAGAAAGAGAGAGAGATCCGTGAGGTGAATTGGGAGGGAAGGAAAGGAGGGGATTCAAGAAGAAATAATTTTTAGATCTGACATAGCACTCTGCTGAACAGGGAGCATCTCCTGTGTTAATTTCAATTTACCATAATACAGAAAACAGCACCATTCAAGAAGTAACAAATAGAAAGAGCAAAAAGATCTTCCTTCTCTAGAGCACACATCAGCAGAGCACCACCAAGCAAAACATTTATTTTTAAAATCCATCAGATGTAAGAGAATTAGTTAAATAAAGCAATGCAGTCTCAACTCCAATGCGTTACAGGCACAAGAATTTTTAGCAAAGGGTTCTGTCGGCACTTCGGCCTATCTTGAGCATCATTTGCATCATAGTTTTTGAGAGCATTTGAAAGGTGGACATACAGGATGAACTGGGGTTGTACTCTCACAAACAGACTAAACTTTACTGCCACCAATATTTTGGATATATGAACCAAAAAAGTGCTGCTGCCAATCGAGGCAGATTTTGTTTCATTTTTTGTCACCTACAATTTACCTAGCATGCATACTGCCTTCCACCTCACTTCAGTTAGGGCATTCAAAAGCAGTCAGACAAACACCTCTAGAGTAAAATGCCATGAGACAGCTAGACAGGAATAGTTTCAGCAAACATCAAGAGCCTCTGCGGTGGAATTTCTGCTTCCACATTTATAACTAGTTTAGATTTTTTAAAAATTACTCTTAGAGATACTATCTACTTCTCTTTGTTTTGGATAACATGTATCTGGAGAAGCCTCAAGAAGAGATAGCCGAAACAGCATACCCCTATTTTACTTGCTCAAACGTAACAGCCAGGTCAATAATACTGTAATTGCTTTGGAGGACTACCCAAGAGCCTGAACATACTTGGTATAAAATTAACGGATGCCCATTTTCAAAATAGCCTCAAAATCCAGTTATAATAGCAACTATGTGGCACATTAAAATAGTAATATTTATAGTACTATTAATATATTAATATTAGTGAGATATAAATATTGCCGGGAGACCAAAATCTCAAGCACAACTCCCAAACTCCCAGCTGAGTGGTCCAGGTAACCTTTAAAAAAAGACTGGGTTTGCGGGGGGGGGGGGAGCTAAGCCTTGTGACTCCTGGCAATGCTGTCCGGGGCTCCCCCTCCCAGGGAGGCTTTGCAGTTCTGTGGGAAGCTGCAGGAAGAGGCGGATGCCTGCCAGCAGCCGGGCTGCTTCCAGGGCCTAAATGATCGTCAGGCTCTTTCCAGGCTGCAGCACGTTTCTCATCCAGCCCTGCCCCCACCTTTTTCCGTTCCCCTCCCAGCACTGCGGCAAGGCAGATGGCAGCGGTGTGACCTCGCTGTTCCTGCCTCCTTGTTTTGATCCTGCAGTCTTGATTGTTCAGGCTAATCCCACACTGAGCCTTGGCTGCCAGCCAACACTGTTATTAATGGCACAAAAGCGCCTCATTCCAGCTACTTCTACATCCGCTAATGCTGCTGTTGCCGCCGCCTCCTCCTCCTCCTCTCCCCACCCCCAAACTGGAGCTGTACAGTAATACCTTTTGATTTAATTTTTTAAAATCTGATTTCCTTTCAATCTAAGAGCATAACACAGCATGCAATTTAACAGCATAAATGATCAATATAGCAGCTATACAAAACAACGAAAAGCGATGAATCTTGATGTTTAAAAGTATCTGTTTGTGAAAGTGGCATACCGAACAGATGCAAATAGCAGTGATTATGAAGAAAAAACCTATACAGCAAATAAAAATAACTTCAAGAATGTGACAAAAAATCCAACTGTGTTTCAACATTTCATGGAAATGTAAAACAGAACAATTATATCATGGGCATTTCACCCTGGATATTTTCTGCGTGGTGGAAGGAGAGTCATGTATACTGTCTAGCTTGAAGTCTGAGCACAAGACCACTTTTGCCTTGGGGGGGGGATTTGTAACTCCTTAGTTCATATACCTATGGCAAAATCTTCAAACATGCCATTTCCTCTTCTACTTATGCAAGAAAATGAATAGCCAAGGCAAAATTGTGATTCTGCACTCAGAAAGATACCGCACTCCTATATTTTAAAATGAAAATCACTTAAAAATGATAGAAGCTAACAGCATAGCATTTCCGTTAGCTAGACGAATTCTGAAAGACAGTTGAGCTGTACCTATTTCATCACAGAGATATACGCTGATTTCCCATATGAAACGGAAGACATAGTGGGTTTGGGTTTTTTTGGGCAGTAGCTTTCTTCACTGCAGAAAGAATAGGACCTCAACTTGCACCTGAATTTGGCCTAGAAACACCAAGAAGTTCATTTAACTAACAAATTTGATTTTCAAGCTCCATTCTGGCCATGGTTAGGAACTTTCTGGGAAAGCACATTAACAATGGTGGTACCCCCTTATCACTATTTTAGGGTATTGTGGAGGTGGTACAAGTTGCCAAGAAAAACAGCAGAAGTTTGCTACTATTGATTTTGTTCTATTTCCTGCAAAGGCAGAAGTAGCAATGTAATTAAGAAGCTAAATAACAAGTCACACGCAGTTCCAAATAAATCACAAAAGTCACTAACATCATGATGTCACCAAGTTTTTCTAAGCAAAATGTGTTGTCTAACCATATCTGATTCTTAATTCTGCGAGAGAAAATAATGCAATATTCTCAATCTTAATGGATAATGCCAGAGAAACATATCTTCCACATTTTAAAGTGCTGTGAAATCTTTGGGGGATTATGTGAATTTTTCAGGCCCATTTAGGGAACTGAAAGAGGAAAGAATAAACTCCTGCCCTGAAATTTAACTTTTGTAGTTTGTGCTGATGATGTGTACATGTGACATCTCTTCTGTCTCAAGAGATGGAAGCCAGGAAATGGACTTAAAAGTACAATTACCTATATCTAACAGAATACATTCAGCTGAATCAGGAGTCAAATCAGGGACCGTCAACTTCCCAAGTATTAACACTACTCATCCTATAATGCTAGTGAGAAATAAAGTGCAACACTAAAATAAGGAAGATAAATGGGTCTGTATTAAGAAAGGCTCTTATGCCGATCACCAAGTGATAAAATAGTCCCAATAATACAACCACCGCTTGTCTTTTTCTGTTCACAACTTTTCATCTTGCAAAACCATCAGATTGCCCAACTACCTATTTACTATTTCAATATATATGATTAGATGGAAGTTATTTTCTCTTTTACAAGTTATTCAAATGTTTAAATTAAGTTTGCATATACAAACAAAATGTTTGGAACAATTATCCATGCCTACTAGCATTTTTTATTTTGAACACAATACTGTAATGGAAGTTATACCTGAAGTTAAGCATGAAATAATCTAATAGCAACTACAAACATCATACCCAGAAGTTTATGGAGCTATATTGTTGGTTTTCAATCAATACATACTTTGTTCATAGGAATTAAAATGCTCTAAAAATCCCCCCAGCAAATCATTCTGGAAAAAAAAAAACACTCCCAAAGTGGCTTACAGATATAAAATCCTACAGTCTTCTGAAATATGGATTAATAGACTTGCAACTGCAACCTATCACACAGCCATGGAGCTGTGCCAAAACCCCCACTGATATGTGTATTCTTTTACTTGCTCTCTTTATGGTATTGTGTACAAGTGCAGTAGTAACTCGCTGCCAATGCTCTCCAAAACCTGACAATGGGAAGCAAACTGCCTGTGGTCCTGAAAACAAGAGAGATATCCTGATCAATAGCCACTGATAACCCTACTCTTAAATGAATCTAATGCCCTGCTAACTAACCATCTCACTTATTAGATGTGGTGAAGCACCAGCCTCCATGAGAATAAGCCTTGAGGGTTACCTTATTTATTTTAGTGAACAAACGTAATCCAACTCCCTTCTTCTTTGGGGTGTCCACTGTGTGCTTTTCTGCTCCAGCAACTCCTAGACAGCTTCCCACCTCTCGGCCTAAAGAGGCACCAAAACACTAGTTTTCACCATATTCTTCCGGTAGCAAATTCCACAATTCCACTATGCAGTTTATCTGTCTTGAATTGCCCAAAGAATCCCACTATTGTCTTGGGTTTCCAATGCCAAGATGAGATTGGTTGAATGGAACATTGTTAAGGAAGAGAGAATCCCAAAGGGTAATGGCGATACCTCATTCCTTCATCCTGTAATTAAGCTTCCTGCTGCATAAGAAAATCTGGACCGCACACCTGGGAGAAGCTAGCCTCTTTTTCTTCATCCTACACGGCTTATATGACACAAGGCAGATCTGCGTAGTTTTTAATATTAGGTTGGAGGTGCCATATTCTTTACTACCAGACATCCTGGCATTCAGCAACGGTATTATTTTTTCTTCCTCATATTTGACTGTTGTCTTCAGCATCATTTGTAATGCCGCTCAAACACTTAACTGGTTAAAACCTCATAATGTAACAATGCCTGACATTAGTTATTGTTCCTCATTAAAAAGGCTTCTGCTTTTTGATTGTCAAGTTTTCTTTGTCTTGTGAGGTAGGATATATAGCTGCCAATGAAACGATAGTGTTCTTTACTTCTAAAAATATTGTCTCAGCAAAACTAAGTCAGAGTTTCAGAGTCCCTGATCACTCATATTGAAAGCTTAAGGGATCCAAGATACATCAGTAAGCCAGACTGCTGCAATGGCCAAAAGTGCTTAGTGTCTGTAGAAAAGCTGACAACTTTTCTCTCTGATGCAGACCTAATTAGCATCATTCATTCCTTCATTACACAAGAGATATAAAAATAAATTCTACCTAATCCCATGGCTTCATTTGAATGCTTACTGAGTGAGGTCTAAAAGAGCTCTGCAAACAATGGTCTAAGCTTAAGCACGCCCACTATTAGCAAAGGCAGAAAGGTAGATATGACTTCTCAAGAACAGGTGCAAGTAGGCTACCTCTCAAGTGTATTCATGTGCCAAATCATATTACATGTGTGGTATAAAGTCTATGCAGCACCTCTGACATTTGTTATATATGAATGGGTAGATAAGTAGAACAGAGCACTAACAGCGTTGCTGCTTTTCATGTCATCCCTTTCTAAACTGAGACATTTCCTCTAGAAAAGTACCATAATTGCCTTGTGCTTTCTAAATAATGGTTCTTGGACTATCAACTGACCCAGTGGGCTGCAATGGAAAAGATCAAATTCACTTCCTGTTTTGAGAATTAAAAGCCTCTCAGCCAACTAATTCTTGCAGCTTGCAAACGCCACCATTTCATCCTTACCTAATCAAGTCAATGCATGTGTGAAGTTTATACAGTCAGCAGGTACCTGAAAGTGAAGCTCAAATACTGAACGGCTGCTGGCAATAGTGCTTTGTATACTACATGCTGAGTGTTACATGTTTCTACATGCTCCACATCAATAGGTGTGCGTGTGTGTGAGAAAGCGAGAGCGCGAATTGGAGGGTGCCGCTCTTGAATAAAACAAGGCTCTGGCATTTACAAGGCAGCAAGTGAACTGCAATGTTCCTAGCAAAGTCGATAGTCACAACTATGCCCTTTCGTGCTGCCCTGGCTTGCGTCCTTCTTTCCTTCCTTCATTTATTTAGCTGCATTTCTAGGCTGCCCTGCTCCCAGCAGACTCCAGGATAATCCATCCTCCTCTGCTGCAAAACAGCCTGTGCTGCCCCCCCCCCCCCCAGCAAGGCTTTGCTACATGAGTTGCATTCAGAGCAGGTAGCAGTAAGCAAAAAGATGTCCCTTGTGATTTGCTGAAAAGGACTGGGCGGGAGGCGGAACAGGTGGCAAGTGGCTAGAAGGGTACCAAGCAAAAAAAAAATAATAATAATAATAATAAGGAGGAAAAAAGGTGAACCATTTTAAATAAGAGTCTGGTAATCTGAACAGCTATTTTCACTTCATTCTGGAGATAAGAGTTTAGTTGTTTGAAGCACGTGATACAGAACTGTGGGTGTGCTGTTCTTTGCAGCTGCCCTTTGTATGAACTGTGGGGAAGGGAATTTATTTTTGCCAAATGTATTAGTTGTCCATCTACGTGGTAGAGTAGCATATGAGAAAGAAAGGCATATTATATTTTTTTCTAAAGTAAATATTCTTTGTACACTTTTGTCCAATGAGCAGACAAGCTACTCAGCTCACTTAGTTCAAGGTTAAGTTTATAGAACAGGGGCTTCTTTCATTTCAGATTCAATAAAGACACAGCACAACAACTGGATCGCTCTTTCTGAGAGTGAGCAATGCAGGCAAGGAAACAAAGCCAACAACTGGTTTATTCTGGGTTTCAGTGTCCTTCTAGGAAGACATACCCTGATGTAAATTAAAGTGATATGGACCTATCTACCACCAATTCTAAAAACGGATTAACAAAGTTATCGCATTCTTCTAGACCCACATTAAATTTGCCAATCTGAGGTCTGCTTTTTTTTTTTTAAACATCATACAAGAGACCTTTTTTAAAAAAAGAACCTTGGTTTTGTTCTCACAATGCTGTCGAAGCAATTGTGTTTCATATAATTTGGGTCCTACTTCCTCTAGCATGAATATATTTCAAAGCCTTCATGAAATGTATCTGATTTCTACAAGGATTAGCCTGTAATCCTATTGTATCAGTCAGACAATGGGTAGGTTAGTACAATCTGATTTTTCAGATTGCTTTTTCTACCAATACCTGTTTTCTATTAGATGTAATATAGCATTGGGCTGAATCTCTAACCATCTCAGTTAAAATCTTACTTACTGTGCAAACTACCTACAGTACTTAAGACAGGCAGCTAGTCTTCTATGGCAATGAAACACCATCAAGTTGTTTTTTTAATAGTTTTAGTAGACTAGTCAAATTTCTGGAAAATATGAAGGTTTATATGGTTTAAGGTTTAAATTAATGGCAACTGTTTCTTAATTTTAAAAAGTGCTGAATTCAGAAATCGACCATTTTTACATGGCTGCCATTTCTAGAAATAGGTTCTGAGCCAGGAGGACAGGACTTTTGCCAAATGTCTGTTGGTTTATAATCATTTATTTTTGCTGCTCTTTTTTGGTACATAACATGCAAGAATGCTTTTCAAGACACAATCTTCTAAAACACCCTACTGCAACCTGGCATCTTCAAGTGTGCTGAGATTTTCAAATGGGGCTACAATTCCCAAATTCCCTAACATGTCTGGAGAGCACTAAGTTGGAAATGGCTGTCCTAGGCTAAACTGAGATTGTAGCATGATGAAGTTCCAGTATCTTTCATCTCAAACTGCTAGGCTACTTCACAATACAAAGCAGCTTATTTGAAAGACGACAGAAAGGCTTCTATTAGAATCTGTGCATGAACACCAGACTATTACTTCCATGGGGAAAAGAAACAAAAGCATAGGAAATGCCTTGCCTACCTAATTTTTTCAGCCTGCAAGAACCTGATTTTTGTATCTACTTGCCTGAAGAATAAAGCAGTAATAAGCATAAGAAAATAATAGTATTCAGAAGTAGCATCAAGACTTGTGCAAGTATAAAAACTTAAAATTCAGATTCAGCACACAAATATTCAGGAGAAGATATTTCAAGGAAATAATAAGTAATTAAATTTCATGCAAGCTATTATACATTAAAAATCACTATGGTGCTTAAGCTGACAATTAAGGTGGAAGCTCTCTGGAAGTTGCCATAGTAGCTTATGCTGTAATTTGCCCACTCAATCTTCAATACAGACTTTAAGAAAACCAACTCGAGCACCAACAAATTAAAAAAAAAGAACTTTGCTCAGAAACAAAATCTATCCCAAATGTTACATTAAAAAGAGGCACCAGGTAGAACAAAGAACAGGCCAAATATGCAGCAATTGCCCTTTTCTGATTTCCAGGAAATTTTAAGAAAGTAAAACTTTAGCTGACAGCTTACTTATTCTTAAATATGGATGATTCACAAAAAGGAGAACTGACAGAATTATAATAAAGCTCTCATGTGTTCCTTAGCAAAATACAAAGGCATATTTGAGCTCATAAAGTAGTTAACAGATTTTCTGGAATATGTTTCTTTTTTAACCAAAGTACAGCCTTGCACAGAAGCATATACTCCGACACCAAATTTAGTAGCTGAGACATGCTGGTAGCAAAACAAGGACAGAACAGGAAGGAAAAAAAACCCATAAAGGATGTGCTACTCTCATCTGCCCAAATGCTACATGTGAACACATGACTAGGCAAAGGCATGGCTGGCAAAATTTCATTATTTGCCAGGCAGTGATCCCCTGTGCAAGACTGCTACATTCAAAGGTCTAACTGAGTGAGAGCAATTTTAGAGCGGGGGCTGGGGGAGAAATCCTAGCCTGCAGTTTCAGTCATTTAGTCCACAATGCTCAAACAAGCAAGCAAACACCCTCCATCAGGTGGGCCCAACGAAGAGAATAAACAACCATCTGCTGCTATGGATGGGTGCAGTGGGCGCCCTCCAACAACAGCACCTAGCCTTTCTCCGTTCACAGCTCCTGGTCCAGAACCAGACAGGCCGGGGGCTGTTTGTCTGCCAAAATAATATTAAGAATGACCAGAAGGGAGGAGGAGAACAATACTGTTAAGTTGGCCAAAACCTGTAGTTACAATATAGTGAGGCTCAGTGGGGGGAAGCACCCCAAAGAAAAGGCTGACCAATGGTTGCTATTTCTCAAGGTCGGTTGCCCCTGAAAGGGAAAAAAACCCCATGCTGATGCAATTTTTTGTGGACTTAATTCCTTTCCTGCCGGTTAGGCCCATCAAACCTCAAAGAGGAGGAACAGTTGCTTAATTTTGTACAGGCACGGCATGCTGAAATGCTCGGCAATATAAATATAGCATTGGCATTCTCTTCAACTCTGACCACTGCTTAAAATAGGACAACTGGACATACTTTTAGTATATTGCTAAAAAAAATAATCCAGGTGAGAAATTTCCTAATCAAGATTATTCAGATTTTTAGTAAAATGCCCATAAAGGAATTACAAACCAGTTTTTATGTCAATATCTAAGGAATCTGCTAGGTATGAACCAATTAATACTGTAGCTAATGTACATGGATTTCCCAAAAAAGTATTTGGAGGGGAGGGGACAGAACCTGCTAGCTTGTTTGATTATAGCAAACATATTTTTAAATGAGCATATCTTCCAAACCAACCTTGCCTAACTAGATGCCTCTCATATGGATTCAACTTTCATTCCCATAATCCTGAGCCAAACTAGTCAATACTAGGGAAGGCAATTCTACATTCTTTCAGTGAACTTTTAGTGGAATCACACAATTAATTTCTAATTGCTCTGGTCTGTGGAAGTACTTTCAAGCAAAAGCTGGGTATTACTACTTTCCTAAGGGCAAAATGTGATTTTGTTTCATCTGCAGATTGGGGGAATCCATCAGTAAATAACGAAATTCAGCTTCAAAGGGCTTTTCAACTTGAGAGCATTGTTCAACCTTAGAGCTGTTCTACCTCCTGTCCTAATAAAAGTACGAGTAAGGAGTGGGGGAAGGAGCAGCCAAAAATTCAAGCTGGGAAGTAGAGATCAAAAGGACAAGCAGAAGGCGCTGAAAGAGAAGCACAAAGAGTCACAGCTGAGCACCCCAAAGCACTGGGACTAGAAATCAGCCATTAGAAAAGAAGGGAAACAATGGCAGGGAGGGCAGCCATATCTTAAGACCCTTTTATTTGGGTTTAACAAAGCCAGTCTTCCCACGATGAGCTGACTCTTAATAGAACTTGGTTCCTGCTTTGCTGGAATGAAGCTGGGGTGCGTCTACAGCGGGTACAAGCCGCCCTTGTTTGAAAGAGCTACTGCCCAACCTCTGCAGCAGGTTCTACTGCTCTGTATGACAGAGCACATCAACACCCAGAGGCTCTGCCTCTTCCAACTTGAACTGGAGATCTTATACTGGAGGGTGGGGAAGAAATCTCATTTGCCTCTTGAGCCAAAGAAATTAGAAGTGGGGGGAATACAAGGGCTCTATTCAACGAAGTTAATGTAGCTCTTCAATCAGCTGGAGTAGTAGCTGCCAGAGCTTCTGGAGAGCATTCTCTGCTAGAGGCATATTTTCACTCCAGCTTCCTGTTTCCAACATTTTATTTGAGCTCTTTCTTTTAAAACAAGTCTAAGTGGATCACTGCCTTGTCGTGGCGAAGGGGCTTGTGTAACTCAGTGAAGCCATGAGCTATACCGTGCAGGGCCACCCAAGACGGACAGGTCATGACAGAGAGTTCTGACAAAATGTGGTCCACTGGAGAAGGAAATGGCAACCCACTCCAGTATCCTTGCCAAGAAAACCCCATGGACAATGTTAAAAGGCTAAAAGATATGACGCCGGAAGATGAGCCCCTCAGGTCGGAAGGTGTCCAATATGCTACTGGGGAAGAGCGGAGGGCAATTCCAAGTAGCTCCAGAAAGAGTGAAGCGGCTGGGCCAAAGCCGAAAGGACGTTCAGCTGTGGATGTATCTGGAAGCGAAAAGAAGGTCCGATGCTGTAAAGAACAATATTGTATAGGTACGTGGAATGTAAGATCCATGAACCAAGGCAAGCTGGATGTGGTCAAACATGAGATGACAAGATTGAACGTCGACATCTTGGGAATCAGCGAATTGAAATGGACGGGAATGGGTGAATTTAATTCAGGTGACCACTATATCTACTACTGTGGGCAAGAAACCCTTAGAAGAAATGGAGTTGCACTCATAGTCAATAAGAGAGTGGGAAAGGCAGTAATGGGGTACAACCTCAAAAACGACAGAATGATCTCAGTGCGTATCCAAGGAAAACCATTCAACATCACGGTAATCCAAGTCTATGCCCCAACCACTGATGCCGAAGAAGCTGAAGTTGACCGGTTCTATGAAGACCTACAAGACCTTCTAGAACTAGCACCAAAAAAAGATGTCCTTTTCATCATAGGGGATTGGAATGCTAAAGTAGGAAGTCAAGGAGTAATCGGAATAACAGGCAAGTTTGGCCTTGGAGTACAAAATGAAGCAGGGCAAAGGCTAATAGAGTTCTGTCAAGAGAACAAGCTAGTCATAGCAAACACTCTTTTCCAACAACACAAGAGACGACTCTACACATGGACATCACCAGATGGTCAATACCGAAACCAGATTGATTACATACTTTGCAGCCAAAGATGGAGAAGCTCTATACAGACGGCAAAAACAAGACCAGGAGCTGACTGTGGCTCAGATCATGAGCTTCTTACTGCAAAATTTAGGCTTAAATTGAAGAGTGTAGGGAAAACCACTAGACCACTCAGGTATGACTTAGATCATATTCCATGTGAGTACACAGTGAAGGTGATGAATAGATTTAGAGGATTAGATTTGGTAGACAGAGTGCCTGAAGAACTATGGACGGAGGTCTGTAACATTGTACGAGAGGCAGCAACTAAAACCATCCCAAAGAAAAAGAAATGCAAGAAAGCAAAATGGCTGTCTGATGAGGCTTTACAAATAGCTGTGGAAAGAAGGAATGCGAAAAGCAAGGGTGAAAGGGAAAGATATAAGCAACTGAATGCAGATTTCCAGAGAATAGCAAGGAGAGATAAGAAGGCCTTCTTAAATGAACAATGCAAAGAAATTGAAGAAAACAATAGAATGGGGAAGACTAGAGATCTCTTCAAGAAAATTGGAGATATCAAAGGAACGTTTAGTGCAAAGATGGGCACGATAAAGGACAAAAAAGGCAGGGACCTAACAGAAGCAGAAGAGATTAAGAAGAGGTGGCAAGAATACACTGAAGAACTCTACAAGAAAGATCTTAATGTCCCTGATGTCCATGCTGGTGTGGTCACTGACCCTGAGCCAGACATCCTAGAGAGTGAAGTCAAGTGGGCCTTAGGAAGCATTGCTAACAACAAAGCTAGTGGAGATGACAGTATTCCAGCTGAGTTATTTAAAATACTAAAAGACGATGCTGTTAAAGTGCTGCACTCAATATGCCAGCAAGTTTGGAAAACGCAACAGTGGCCACGGGATTGGAAAAGGTCAGTTTACGTTCCAATTCCAAAGAAGGGCAATGCCAAAGAATGCTCAAACTATCGCACAATTGCACTCATTTCACATGCTAGCAAGGTTATGCTCAAAATCCTACAAGCTAGGCTTCAGCAGTATGTGAACCGAGAACTACCGGATGTACAAGCTGGGTTTCGAAGAGGCAGAGGAACTAGAGATCAAATTGCCAACATTCGCTGGATCACGGAGAAAGCACGAGAGTTCCAGAAAAGCATCTACTTCTGCTTCATTGACTATGCAAAAGCCTTTGATTGTGTGGATCACAACAAACTGTGGCAAATTCTTAAAGAGATGGGGATACCAGACCACCTTACCTGTCTCCTGAGAAATCTGTATGCGGGCCAAGAAGCAAGAGTTAGAACCGGTCATGGAACAACCGATTGGTTCAAAATAGGGAAAGGAGTACGACAAGGCTGTATACTGTCACCCTGCTTATTTAACCTATATGCAGAGTACATCATGAGAAATGCCAGGCTGGAAGAATCACAAGCCGGAATTAAGATTGCAGGGAGAAACATCAATAACCTCAGATATGCAGACGATACCACCCTAATGGCAGAAAGTGAAGAAGAACTAAAGAGCCTCTTGATGAGGGTGAAAGAGGAGAGTGCGAAAGCTGGCTTGAAACTCAACATTAAAAAAAACTAAGATCATGGCATCTGGACCCATCAATCCCTGGCAAATAGAAGGGGTAGAAATGGAAGCAGTAACAGACTTCATTTATTTGGGCTCCAAGATCACCGCAGACGGAGACTGCAGCCATGAAATTAAAAGACGCTTGCTCCTTGGGAGGAAAGCTATGGCAAACCTAGATAGCATATTAAAAAGCAGAGACGTCACCTTGCCGACAAAGATCCGCATAGTCAAAGCTATGGTTTTTCCAGTAGTAATGTATGGCTGTGAGAGCTGGACCATAAAGAAGGCTGAACGCCGAAGAATTGATGCCTTTGAACTGTGGTGCTGGAGAAGACTCTTAAGAGTCCCCTGGACTGCTAGGAGGTCAAACCAGTCAATCTTAAAGGAAATCAACTCTGATTGCTCATTGGAAGGATTGATAATGAAGCTCAAGCTCAGATACTTTGGTCACCTAATGCGAAGAGAGGACTCTTTGGAAAAGACCCTGATGCTGGGAAAGATGGAAGGCAAAAGGAGAAGAGGACGGCAGAGGATGAGATGGCTAGATAGCATCACTGAAGCAATGAGCATGAAATTGAGCAAACTGAGGGAGGCAGTGAAAGATAGGAAGGCCTGGCGCAATATGGTTCATGGGGTCACGAAGAGTCGGACACGACTTAACGACTAAACAACAACAACAAGTTTCTCTAAGAGTTAGTTAATATAGGTATGAATAGCCTGCAGGTTGTAGGAATAAAAATTTTGTCCTTAATATACTATTCCAGATGATCAACCTAGGACTGACGTAATTTATATCTGCATTACTGCTAGCTAGGAGATCTAGATAAAATTAGGAATCAGTACCTTAATATCTTTGCTTTTCTTCTCTTTCTAACTTTAAAAAGATAAAGAAGCATGAAGGCAGAGGCTCTCTTTGTTATCAGTATGCCTCTCTGAGACCCCATCCTGCTAATATATATAGTGTAAATATTTTAAAATAATGAAAACCTAACAATGGTATTTTGTTCATGGAAGACATCAGCCAGTTCACACTTCACTTAAGAAAAAAATAAGAATTTTCCCCTTTTCAACTACAAAGCAGTTCTCCCAGCACAAAGATACAACTACTCAAAGCTGATGTAAACGTTAGAATCACACCTTCCTTTTCTGATGTTAGTATCTTCTACAGAAAGGAGAGAAATAAAACCACATTACATTACAACCTCTCAGAATGTTCTACTGCCATCCTTATACTGTGTATTCTTGGAAAAGGAATTCAGAAGGGTACTCCAGTGTGAAAATGCTGGATTGCAAATACGAAATGACAATGCCATTACATATAGCCTAAATAAGCCGGCCTATATTGTGTAGCATCTAGACAGGAATACAGTGGTACCTCGAGTTACGAACTTAATCCGTTCCGTGACTCTGATCGCAACTCAAGTTGGTCGCAACTCGAGGTAAATTTTCCCATAAGGTTCAATGTAAATACGGTTAATCCATTCCGCCCTCCGAATTTGGTCGCACCACAAGGCATATTTCCCCATAAGGTTCAATGTAAATACATACAAAGCCTTATTCTTGCCAAGCCTGCTCTGCATTTTCTTTGGAGCCATGCTGACAAGCACACCAAAAACCTTCCAAACGCCACAAAACACACCACAAGCCTCACCGAACGTCTCCTTGCTACCGCGATCTCGCCCACAGGAAGCCGCGACCGCGTGGCAGCAGGGCAAATGGCCGCGGATCTGGTTCGTAGCTCGAGGCGGAGTTCGCATGTCGAGGTAAATTTTTGGGGCCGGAGCTGGTTGTATCTCGAAAAATTCGTAAGGAGGGGCGTTCGTAACCCGAGGTACCACTGTACTCTGATTAGAACTGTAGCTACTTATGTTTAGCTTTCCCAAAATTGTGGAGTCCTTGGTGCTCTCTGAGCTTGGTGGTTTAATTGCAGACATTTCATTACCCGACTAGGGAACATCATCAGTGCTGGTGAGCGTGGGGTTTGCTCCCTGTTTATATACAGCAGCTTGCCCTGCCAGTGTTGGTGGGGATGTGGTTTTCTCCTTGGTAATTCCTTGATTAGGGTGTTGTTTTCTGCTTGACTGCTTTTCTGCTTGATTGGGGGTCTCCTTGATAGTTCCTTGATTAGAGTACTGTTTTGCAATACCCTAATCAAGGAACTACCAAGGAGAAAACCATATCCCCACCAACACTATTGATGTTACCTAGTTGGGTACTGAAATGTCTGCAATCAAACCACCAACCTCAGAGAGCACCAAGGACTCCTCATTTCAACCCTGAGCTACATATACTCCCTTCTATTTTCCCATAATTATCAGTTTCTACTGCCCACATTTCATTTTCTTATCTGCAACACACATACTTCTACCACTAGGTCTATATGACAACCAACTTAACACTAGCTTAAAATCAATACTAATTTTTGCATTTATCTTTAAAAAATAAAATTCCAAACAGTTAACATATTACAAAATTAAAAACAGGAAACAGTCCATATTTTACATAAACTATTTATTACATAACAATGTCCAAAAAATCAATTCCTTTGTTGAAAGGAATGCAGAAATACAGACTTCTAAATGAAATATCTCTAAATTAGAAGGAAAAAGAAGTGGATGACAAACGGCAAGGTGGATGAACATAGTAAATTACAACAGTAATGAGTATACCATTAGAAGACCTGAAGGGCATGTTGGAGAGATTATTCTGAAGAAGGTCTATCTACGTGGTTGCTAAGAGTCAACACTTGATGGCACATAATCAATCAATCAATCAATCAACTATTACTCAACCCTTAGTTGAAATTGCCTGGTCTGTTTTATTCAGCAGCCATGTCTTTGGCAAAATTAAGACTCAATCTATTTTTCAGAAGCCATTTCTGAGCTCATAAAACAAAGACTCTCATTAAACCATCTTAAATATATAGCTAAGACAGCCCTATGCATAAAGAAACTCTGAGTCAGGAAAGGCTATATTTCAGCATTGCTAAGGAAGCCCAGTTGGATGAAAAAAAAGTGATACTGACATCATAAACAGTTCTATTTTTATTATCCAACAAAATCTAACCCTTGGCTGAATAGGAAGTTTGTTCTTCCTCTCTGGAAAAGCCTCAATCCTGGAGTAGCAGACCAGGTTACTGAAATTAATGTTGTTTGGCCATCACTTATTCTTTACATGCCCAAACCAAATAAAGGTCACTTTAACATTAATGAGTATAGAACTTTGGATCCATAAAAATGTTGTGCTGCCACCCCTATACTTCTTGGCTGGGGGGGGAAAAACCCTTCTCCCCCAAGGAAAGGCATTGGCAGCTGTCTTGTTTTCTCAATAGTTTCACATGTCAAACAGGATTTTTTAGATCCTTCTCCCCACCCCCATTTTAAATTAAACTTTAGGATTTGCATTGTCCAAATGCAATCATTTTGTTTATTTATAAATAAATTTTAAAGTTGTTTGCAGGAAATCTCAGATACATTTTTTTGGCACATGTATAATATTGCAATCCCACATTTGTATTTTTTTTAAATATTCCTCTACTGCACAACACACTACCCAAAGAGAAATCAAATGTGACTCCTTAGTCTTTACTATTCTTTTCCCACTCTTCTTATCTCTCATCTCTTGTCCTGTAACATGAAAAGTCACTCTACTTGCCGAAACTGAGTGTTGCTTTTCATAGGTAATAAGAATTATTTAGGAAATGCTGACTGGTGTCTGTTCTTGTCACATGTGGCTCCTCTGTCTGCTAGTTGTACTGTTTCATCACTTCAGATATGATTCTGCCTGCTCATGAAGATCCTCCAGAGAGAGGCAAGGAAGTACTTCCATGAGGTCATGCTCAGGCTTTGGAGCTCCTCACCTACAGAGATTCATCTTGCCCCCAACACCTTACAAAAGTTTTCTGGGCAGTCACTGATTTCATCTGCTACTAGAAATGGGACATCTCAAGCATGAACGGCCTTTCTTATTTCAATTTGTAATAAATTCCAGAGCAATATGAACATTAAAAGAATTATACCAACACTATGGTATTTTATAATCTGGGCAAAATACATTCCAACATACATATATTTGCATATATCATATATGCATTTTTACTGTTTTATAATGTGCTCACAGAAACCACTTACTTGATGGGACCCAAATACAGTAAATAAAATTGTGAAGATTGCGATTCACATTTTAAACACTATCCTATCCATATTGAAAAGGTAGCAGAAGGAAAATAAAGATTTCTCACAGTAGAGTTATTTTAGTAAATACAACTACATAACTGCACTGTATAACAGCAAGCTTTAAGTACATGACTTTGGCAGACAATTTTCAGTCACACATCATTTCATAATGTTAACAGAATTCTGCTTTGTGAATTATGTGGATACAGGAAGCTAGCTTTTACTCAAACTTATCTAATGAAACATAGAGTGATTCTTATAAGCACCAGGGGCCTAGATACTGGAGAGGATGCCTCTACTCAGACAAACCTGCTTCTAACTTGTCATCGTCATCGTCATCATCATCATCCTTCTTATTATGTGTTCCAGCACCTAGAGAGATTATACATCATGGGGCCACTCAAGTTTTAGCTCTGCTCTGAGATGCTCCTATTGTGTGTGGTTTTATTATTTTGCTTAATGTGTATAACTTTAGCACTTACTGGGCAGTGATTCTTAAATATGTCTGAATATAAAATAAACAAAAATGTTAAAATAGGCAGTCTCTACCTTGCAATACTGTTGTGAAATTAGTAAAATAACAACTTGCTGCATTTATTTCATTTTTGGGCTGTATTCTAGACCTAATATTGGCTTGCTTATTCAGAGATATTCCCCTGGCCCTTTTAGGAATCAATTTTTTTTAGTAGTAGTTCAAAATCATTGTTTATGTGCAATGAAAAAGCTGGTGCAACCAGTAAAAAAAAACTTTCTGTAAAAAAGCTTTGATGCAAGAGCATTCGAAATGGCTTTGCTGCCGTTAGAAGAAAATCTTTAATTTTGAAAACAGGCAAAACTGGCAGTAATATAAATCTTTCTTTTAAACATTCATTGCTTGGCAGCTGTGGATTTATTCTGTGAAGCCTCCAACCTTTGACAACATTAAGTCGAATTATGGCACTACCACCGTGGTCCTTAACCACTCTTCAGATCCATGTTAATTAAATCTTGTTATTCAAAGAGATATACAGGAACCTACAATTTATTATAAGGATTCTAGTAATTTATCAGCCCCACCTATATGCAATTTTTAATCACATAACCTTTTCCTACCTTAAGCTT
Source organism: Liasis olivaceus (assembly GCA_030867105.1). Taxonomy (NCBI): domain Eukaryota; kingdom Metazoa; phylum Chordata; class Lepidosauria; order Squamata; family Pythonidae; genus Liasis; species Liasis olivaceus. Next base: position 1,087,699 of record CM061359.1, on the reverse strand, counting down.
TGTCCTTATATATAACCTTCAAAAGAATTTCCCTCAGTAGCCAGACAATAATGAAATCTCACTTTTGTTAACCACACCAAGCAAAGAACAATATTGGAGTATCTCTCCAGTATTTCCTTCCTAAATCTCACAGGCATAAGAACCTTCATCTTTATGTAATCTAGGCACATCTTGCTGTAGTAAACAGGCCAAAGCCTTGTTCCTTATTTTTTTAAAGGAGACAAACAGAAATAAAACTAGCAGGCGTGTCTTATCTGTTATAGAGAAGGTACACTGCTTAGCACAACATGCAGAGAACTAATAAACGCTGCCCAGCCAGACCACCAAAGATGGAACTTAGCCAGTCTCTTGGTCTCCAGAGGAAAAAAAAAAAGAAGACTGATTTGTTGGCAGCAAGAAAACTCATCTTTTTAAGCTTTACAGTCCTGATACATTACACTTTAATTTAAAACAACTGGGCAGGAACCAGAAACTATTTTCACTAGTAACATATTCTGAAAGCTTCTGAAAAAGGTTTGGGGGCTTAACTGTACTCATGCTAGGACAGCATGACTATAGCAGTACCCATAGTTCACAGATAAGGCTAAGGACTCCCCTAAGGAGGAAATGGTGGTTTGCTGAAAGAGACTGGGGGGGGGGGGAGGAAATCTGTGACTACTTCTAACATAAATTACACTATTATTTTTTTAAGGGCTCTCTTGGTTGCAGGCCTATTGCAACATCTGCATTCCCTACCAGTGAAAAGAAATCTCTGTAGTATCGGTTTCTGATAATGGCATTTAGTTATGCAAATAAAATCTTGCTCACAAATCATCATCAAGTACACAGCTGTACAGAGCAACCATCCTGCTACTTTCAACAGTCTGTTACTCTCCAAAATATCAAAAAGTACATCATCAGAGTCAGGGTACCAAAATCTACAAATTACTACTTTTTTCCTAAGGAACCACATTCAAGGCCTATTTAAGAATTCTAATTTTAAAATGAGAATCAAACTGTGAGTATTGAATGTGAAAATATCCAATGACACTCCCCCCAAAAAGCAGTAAGTTCATAGTTAACAGCTAGAAAATTAGTGTTTTAATAATCAACATTCATATGAAAGCAAGAAAATACAGTTTCCTAACACAAAAGTTTATTTTGCAAATAAACACTTTCTTTAATTTTTACTTCCAGGTGTTACACAGTATAAATCAAGGTTGCAGCATTTGTCTTTCTCCCACTTATTCCCTACTTTTCTCTTACTAAGCACCCACTCCCTGCCCACCCTCATTTTCCCACCTACCTGATCATTTCGCACATGTTGAGGTTATTACTGTTTGTGCACATCTGCTCCTACATCACAATATATCATAGGGTGCAGACACCGCTAACCTTGAGGTGACAAACAGCTGCAAGCATACATCATGACTAGTGATTCCACATCCTGCTGATGCTGCAAGTGATGCAACTTAGAAAAGTACTCTCACAATGTCCACTGCTGGCACACAGAAATATTTCAACATTTCTCAGGTTATTGATAAGGTAAACCAATTAAGCCTTGGAAACTGTCCAAAGTGTTGAAAACAACACACTTGATTTTCTACTGAAAACAGCTTGTGTGCAATTCCCTGACCATTTATCCAAGATTCCCCCATCCTCTCCCCCCCCCCCCCCCAAATATTAGAATAACTTATAAAAACTCATTGCAAGCCAGTTTCTGGCAAGGAAAAGGTTATCAAGTTCTCATAATAGTCATGAGGACTGCACACAGTTCAAGGGAAGGGCTCTATTTCATCTCTCTCTTCTGCTGCAGCCAGGTAGAAAGACTCCTGGCTGAGGGAAGGAGGAAGCCCTGACGGAGCTGCATTCTCTGCAAAGCCGATAATGGCCATCTCTGGAACCTGACGGGATGTCTTTTGCCTGGCAACAATTCTATGAGGAAGCTGACAGAGACTGCTTTCTCAGCAGAGCCGATGATGGCGTCTTCACCCATGTCCTCTGCTATACGTTCACTTATCCCAAGCTCCAAGAATCTCTGGACTACAATTTCCATCATTGCCAACCTAAGGTTTTTGGGGGCATGGGTGATAAAATCGTAGCTCAGTGCATCTAGACAATACCAAGTGAGGAAAGACTGCTGAAAAGCATGTGCAGCCATGGGGAAGCCCTGTGAATCAGCTAGGGCCAAGGCTCTAATTTTAATTTACCTTGATTAAAATGTAGAAAATCTAGCATTTCACAGCTATGTATTAGCTGACTGATGTGAAGATGCAGTTTTCACCTTGTCTTTTCATCTTCACGTTTTCTTTAGCGATATCTGTATGTCACTAACACATTAAATAAAGCAGAACGAATGAGGTCATCCTAACCGTACGAAACCTCAGTGCCACAACCATTTCATGCCATCCACTGCATCCCACTTGGGAGAACCAAGACATGGTTTAGTTCAGCTAATTGTTAAACCATACTTTTCTCCATTCCTGCGATGCAAACTAACACATAAGACTACATGTGTTATCTAAATCTGAGCAACTCTCTTATTGTCCAGGCTGCAATGTGAATTAATACATGTGAAGAAAGCCTACCAAATTTAATTTTATTCTTAATTGCAGAAAAATTACATTCCAATGAACTATGTGCATAATTGGCCAACAACTCTAGGCTGGAACAACTAAATATGTTGAAAACTTTCCCTGAAAAGTTTATCTTCTGCTAAGAATGTATGTATGTACAAATAAATAAATGGCTGATTTGCTCCTTTTTCAAAAAGCATCCAATTCTTGCAAAACTGTTAAAAGATAGCACTCCAGCCCTCATACAGAAAATCTATATTAGAAGAGTAAATGAATGCAAAACAGTGTAGGTGAGTTCTCCACCAACCTGCATGCAAATTACATTTGCACATATCTGTTCATTTTGCACGTTCCTTGGTTTCAGCTAATCATGAGAACATGGCACTTAAAACTGCTATTTTCTTAGCACCAGACTCACTTATATTCTCACAGCCATTTTAGACTGTGGTATTTCAGTTCTGAACTTTAAATGCCTATATTTTCTAGGATCATGTCTTGAATACTGTTCCTGTGGCACTTCATGTTGTTTCTTTGATTTATCTTAACTCTTTTAATAGTTTTGTGATCCATCAATGCAATTCTGTTATCTGGATAAATTAAAATATAATAAATGAAGCAGTCCTGGTCATAGACAGGAAGTCCAATTGAGCCACATACACCTATGTTTCAAATATTTCCAAAGGCACTGCCCCCAAAATTCAAGCCAACATTCAGACCTCTGATTGATTGATTGATTGATTGATTGATTGATTTTGATTTGATTTGATTTGTGTGCTGCCCATCTCCCCCAGAGGGTGACTCTGGGTGGCTCACAGTTAGAGTAAAACCATTCTTTACTATGAAATTTGGGGCTCTAAGAAAGGTGTAGTCTACATATACAACTATTTTTTTCCAAATTTCAATGTTTCCACAATCCTAAATAACATGGTCATCAATACAAGCCTGTCACGTTTATTCACAAGAAGGTTATTTAATGCCTGCCACCAAATTCCTTTGGAACCAATTTCCATTTCCCAGAAAAAATATTGTAGCTCTTTTGCACCAAAAAGTGGGGTACTGTAACTAGTTTGCTGTTATTTTAATCCTCCTGGGATAGACAGATTCCAGAGTCACAAAAATTATCTAAACTGGCCTATGATTTTAAAACATATAGTCAAACCTCAATTTAACAGACTAATGAGGGGAGGTGTCCATTATTTCCAATTGTCTGCTAAATGCAAAAGTAAGCCATTTGCATCTATTTATATCATTTGCATAATCATGTCATAATAAAAATGATTAAACTAATCCAGATGATGTGATATGTATTAATTTATATCATTTGAGTAATGACATCATTACACAAATCACAACGGATACTGTACAATTTAGATAAAAATAACATGACTTTAACTGCCTTGTACTTACTACTTTGGATGCAACAGACTTGTCTGTTAATCAAGGATGACTGGATGGAACTTTAGTCCATTTCATTTTACATTTGCTAAAAGGGCATCCATTAAATCAAGGTTTTACTTGTACTTACAATCTAAATCTATTTTTGATTTTTCAAGGGTTGAAAATAACTAGCGAGGAAGAGGCAACTCTTGTCCTTAGGTACCAATTTCACAGAAAAAATATACTTGTCTTTACAGTTACTGAGAAATAATAGTAAGAAAGGTCCACTTCAATTATTGATAGTCAAACTGCTGTTAATACTGAAACGCAGTTCAAGGGATTTGAATTTGGATTGAATAACACATAGGATATATTTTTTGAGCAATGCTCATAGGTACAGTCAGCTGCCTTTACTGACTTTTAAGATTTCAAAGTAGGTTCTGTTTTTTGGAAAGCTGTATCACCACTACCAGATGTGGCAAAAATCCCCAAAAGTGGGCTTCCTAAGTAGGCCAGGAAAGAAGGTCAGGTTACCTTAGCATTCATACGTAAGTTAAAAAAAAATTGAGGACCAAGGCTATTTTTAATCTGTTTTAACGTTAAAATGTACCCCCTGGTTACATTCCAGTTCATATATCTCAACAGAACAGATTCACCTCACAAATGCAAAGTTAAAGGTTATTTTTAAGGTTTCAGAAGACTAAAACAAGCACACAAAATTCCTTTGACGGCACTTCACCAAAACCATTTAACTGAAATGAGCAGAAGCTCAGCGGGCAAGTCGCCTTTCCTGTCAGCTCTTCCAAGATGTCCTCAATGGATCTGTACAGATAATGACTATCAGAAACAGAAATAGCCAACCAGTCTGCTTCTGCTGTACAATTTGTAGGCCTTCATATTTAAAATATTCCAATCCTGGGTGTAATTTGCAAGTCAACTTATAGATTAAGTTCCTCCATTTTCTCGAAGCATTTTCTTGAAGCATCCAGGAAGCGCCCATACTGTGTGACTTACTAGAGAAAGAACTACATGTTTGGCACTGAGAAATAACATACATTTGTATAATATATAAATATGATAAATAAATAAAAAATAAGTATCAGACCTAAACAGGCCATCATGCAAATATAGATCAGATAGATTTCATCTCTCTTTTGAAGGGCAGTAAATAGCATTCTGAAATCCAGGGTAACACTAGCACTAGGTAATCTGGTTCACTTTATAAGCACATTATAGCTTAGGCTGGGAGGCAGTAATTCCTAGCAGAGATTCAAAGTAAGCTATAGCAGGCATTTGGGCCAATGACTTGGCCAAGCCAAGGCACTCTAACCACTGAATAACACTGGTCTACTATACAAAATGGGCACCTTTTAAAACGAGAAAACACTCGTTTGCATTTTACACTCCAAACACACTTCAACAGACAATCTATATGAATAGTAAATTTATTAAACCTTTCCTTTTTCAAACTAAAGTTTTGTATTAGTCACAAAAAGAAATGCCCCGCAAGAGGAACAGATAAGGAAGAAAGAGAGTGACCAGAGAGATGTGTGTTCTAACAGACTTTGTGCTCAGCTGTGTGGGGTGAAAAGGTCATCTCCCCTACAGGGCTGGTTGCAAGAGGTACGTTCTGACAGCTGCTGATTGCCCATTGTGGATGACTGAATATCTGTTTCCTGCTGAACAACCAGAGGCTATGGCAAACTGTAGAACATATAAGACAGTCAGTTTCTAGGGAGCAATCTCACTGAATGAGTGTTAATGAGTTTGCCAGTAGAGTTGAGTAGCAGAATTCAAGGGGGAGGGCCGTGAATTTGCCCTTTAAATCAGCAAGGTGTACTTAACCAGCCTAAAAGTTTGAGGAAGCAACTGAAAGAAATGAGAGTCTTCTGGTGGCACCTTAAGAAACAGAAGAGAAACTAAAGGGCATAACTCTACAGCCCTGACGTGCAACACTTGTGGCATGGCCATGTTTCTGTTTTCTTTCTCACTCACTTTGCAAGACCACTGGGAGAGCTGAAGGACCAGGTTAGGGACAGATCACCATGCAGAAAATCTATCTGAGTCAACAATTATTTGATGGCAGATCATCATCATCATCATCTTGCAAGTTTGTAGCGGTACTTGAAGAAAAAGTACAAATAAGACAGGATTAAGTGGCCATACTTAGCTCCTAAGAGCAGACAAAGATTTATTAGCCCAACAAAGGAGGTGCAATATCAACTGCTGAATAAAGAATGGGATTAAGCAAAGCAGAAAGCCCAGCTGATGAATGTGAAAATTAGAAAAACATATATAGAAAATATTCTGGACTACTGAAACTCAGAAATAGTTTTGAGGCTCATGCAAAAAAACGAGCTGTAACCCTTCAGATAGAAAAATAGAGCCACTGCAAAATAAGAAGCAGATCTCTGAAGAGCAGAAAGGACAGTATTGTGTCTTACAAAAGAATGGGAAGGTTCATAGTAACCAGTGACTCACTACAACAAGAAACAGAAATAAATGTATGGCAACTGGAGTCACTGGATTGTGAGATCAGCTACCTGACAAGCAGGGCTGTGGAGTCGGAGTCATGGAGTCGGAAGCAATTCTTGGGTTACTGGAGTCGGAGTACCAACTCCAACTCCTAATAAATTTAAATTGTATATAATATAAATAATATAATATGTTAAAATTTCCTATTTCATAGATAATAATTTGATTACCCTCTTTTTTTCAGGATATATTTTAATTTTAATGCCTTGTATGTTGTGTGCTTGCAGTTGATATAGGAAATATATAATTAGTATATTTATAATTTATTTCCTATATCAATATATAATTAAAGGAGTCAGAGTCAGAGGTACCATGAATAAAGGAGTCGGGAGTCGAAGGTTTTATGCGCCGACTCCACAGCCCTGCTGACGGGAGCATCCATAAGCAATGTAACAGAACAAGTTCCCAAGATTTATCAAAGCCAATGATAATTATTTCTTCTCACTAATCCACACAGAGATAGCTGGTACTATTCCAAAGTCATAAGGAATTCAAATGGGTTCAGATAGGGTTCTCTCACATCCTTCTAACCCATGGAAATGGGTTGGGAAGGAGGAAAATCACTGCTAGGAAATTAATGGCTTCATAAATAGTACTGACAGAGAAGGTTCATTTGAGACGATGCTCTCAGTTTTCTGGATGAGTATTTCTTCTATCTCCTCATCAGACTATTAATAAAAATGTTGATGAATACAGGATCCAGAATCGTACCTTGGGGCACACCATTTGAAAGCCCCCTCTACTATGAGCATTCATCCACAGAATCCGAGTTGGAGATCATCCAATCCAACCCCATGCTCATTACAGGATCCACTAGAGCATCTCTGACAGATGAAGATCCAACCTTTCCCCTTAGTTGTCGTTTATGTAGGCTAAACAAACACAGACCTTTAACTCTTCCCCAGAAGTTTGGCTTCTGCATCCTTCATCCTCTTGGTAGCTATGCTCTGAACCTGCTCCAATTTGTCATTTTTAATTGTGGTGCCAAATCTGGACAGAGTATTCCAAATAGGATCTGACCAGGTCAGATCAGAATGGAACAACTGTTGGACTGTGCGATCTGGATTCAATTCTCCAGTTAATGAACTCCAAGATAGCATTTCTCTTTTTAGCAGCTGCATCTCACTGCTGACTGATGTTTAATGTGTGTTCAGTAAGATCTTTTTCATTTGTACTAGCTGCCACGCCAGGTCTCCCTCTATACTGATACCCTACTTTTTCCTACTCAGATGCAAAGCTTTACATTTTCCCTGTTATATGCCATCCTATTCATTTTGGCCCACTGCTCAAGCCTGCCTATATTAGCCACAATCCCCCAATTTTGTGTCCCTTGCAGATTTTTTAAGTGTCCACTCCTCGTCCAAATGGATAAAAGTGTTGAACAGCGCAAGGCCCAGGATGGCAGCCCTGTATTACCACTACTACTACAGTCAGTGACTGCTTTTAATTCCCTAGATTCTCCTTTTTTCCATTTTTAAACAGGCATAACATTTGTTCCCTATCAGTCATTTAGCACTTCACCTAAGATCTCTCAAAGATAACAGATATCAGGAATTTCCTGGAGTATCCTAGGAAGTAACTCATCTAGACCTGGAGAGGTTTAAATTTAAAGTAAACAAGTACTGCTTAACCATGTTGCTACCTATTAGCATCACTTATCTTTACATAATTTCTTGGTGGCACATATACTGTCTTGTTACATTCTGTCTTGATGACTTTCCTTATCCTGTATGTGTCTTTTTCTATTTTCCATTCTTTGCTAGGGTTTCTGTACAGCTAAATTGCCTTGTTCTGCTGGCTTCTTTTTTTGGTTCGTTTTGTTTTCTGCCCGGAATTGTTTGCATCTGTGCTTTTAGTATTTCATTTTTAGCAAGTCTCACTTTGAGCTTCTTTTCCCATTAGCTGCTTCTGCTAATGACACAAAGATGAGTGAGACAGCTAATACCCTAGCAGGCAAAAATTAAAATTCACAATGATCTTTAGACAAATGGGCTGAAAATAAAAGAGGACAAGAGCTGGGCCCTGCTTTAGATGCCGAAAAGCTGCTTTATGGCACAGAGTTGCAGCAGCCACGTGAGCCTGGAAAAGGGCACTGCTGCTTCAATGTGCTACCAGCAGATCTCCCCAGTAGCTATTCTGAATTGAATCTGAAGCATTATACAGCCATACTATAAAGGACAGCTATAAATACTGACCTATGTATATATTATTTAACAGAATGCAGTGGTCTCCCTATCCTTAACCAGGCAGAGACAAGTAGCTGTTTTCCTGGAAGGCATTTCTATTAATATTCTGACCCAAGCAACCTATTACAAGTTCTAGATTCAAATCACTATTGTTCAGATAAAGCCCAAATGGGAAGTTGTACAACGTCTACCACCAAACCATGAACGTGTACAAGTAACTTTACATTAAAAGCCCCAGAGGCAAATCTGAATTCATAATCTACCTGTTTTATTTATATAACTGCTTAAGCAGATGGTAGTTTTTCAGAAATTATCTCTTTCCTTTAAGAATTACTCCTTACAGTGTTGTGTTAAGTTTTCAATCTATTTCAGACTAAATATGTGAATTAAAATAAGAAATCTAGGAAGAGGCAAACCCTTTCTCCCCACCCCCCAAAAAAGGAACACTTAATTTTAAAGAAGGAAAGCTTTTTTTTTCACATGCATTACTCTCCAAGATTTCTGACTTCAACAGACCTACATTCAATAAAGATGTTAAACAAATAATTCTGTATTCATAATTATTTATTCACTTTTACAAATCTTTCAATATGCTATTTTCCTAAAAAGGTAGCTCAATATCACAGCAAAATCTTAATAATGAAAATAAATATGTTTGAATGTAATTAGTCATGTATATAACAAAAATATTAATACAACCAATCAAGTTACATGTTAGTTATTAAGTTCAACGTACATTGCAGGTTAATGTCAAAAGCTTCAGAATTCTCAGTAACTAAATTAATATTTTATGTTTTGTTTTTTTTAAAACTGGGTACATTGGTGTCCTTTGGGAGCAAATCAAGGGCCAAGTTCCAATAATGCCAGACAAGTAAGACTGAGCACAAAAAGGGGGACAGAGTTTGTTTTGAACCTGGAACAGAACCATATACTCTGGAGATTCTGTCAGGCTGTTCTGGGTCAGCTGTGGTTTGGTGGAACTAAGATCCAGAATGCTTTGGTTGTTCTGAGTTTCGAACTAAACAAAATGTGAAGAAGGGAGTAGAGCACCCATCATCCCTCTTTCCCTCTCAGCTGGCTCGAGCACAGAAGATCCTACTACCGGCCCACCTGCTCTCTCAAGTGTTCCCAGCGCTCTCCCTTCCCTCAGTCATCCATGACCTTGGCTTCTCCATTCCCTGATGAACTACTGCTGCCTGGATCAAAAAAGCCAATTTTGTTCCATTCATGGACCGAAACACCCAAAGCATGTGTTTCAGTTTGGGTCAGGCCACCCAGACAAGCTATTCCATGCACAGGAAAATGTTGCACACCCCTAAAGTCAAGCTTCCTGAAAGATCTGTCACTGCTAATGTTCCTCAGAACTCTTTAGCAGTACACAAAGGGAACTGGGAAAATTCTTCAGCTTTTCTGCCTCTTTTCTCATTTTGTCCAATTAAAAGTTCTGAAAAGCTCCAAAGCCTACAGACTGTTGTGACACCGTGTTGGGTAATCAAAGTTCAAAGACACTTTAGCTCAACTAAGAGCTGAAGGCCTATTCCATAAAGAATTTGATTTTAAAAAATCCCTTCTGCATTGTATAAATAAAATATGCTGGGCTTCCTTTTACCAAGTAAACAGTGGATAGGGCCTTAAATATTGGAAAATAATTAGAATAGTTTTAAGCATTGAAAAACATGTAGAATGCTGCTATATTCAAGGTACACAGGCAGATGCCAGTGACAGCTGGCAAGAGAGAACAGCTTTTGCTTCATGAATGGAATGGTTTTATTCATACCTTCAACTGGAAACACAGTAGTTATACATGGCAAAATTAGCCAATCAGCCATTTCTATGCCAGAAGTTATCAATTTAAAAGTTTATAAATGCTGGTAAATATTAGTAATGTTTTGTACATGAGGTCAGTTAGGTCAGTTAGATGCACACACATGCAAGCACACATGTTTTATGTAATATAGTGGGAAAGACATTTTTACAGCTGTAAGCTTGAAAGAAAAGAATATAATTACGATTCTGAGCATGAAATGAGCTACCATACAAGCCTAAACCAAATCTGTTTTCCCCAGCTGTAGTGAATCAAAGAAGTCAGAATTAAGTAACAACAAAAAGCTAGGAGCAGAAATTCTTGGTACTTTCAACCTAATAATTGTGTAGCACCTGGATCCGGAAGGAATGTCCAGGATTGTAACAGCTTCAGATGTTTAGGGGATGTGGTCGAATGACTCTTTGATCTCCACGGAATGCAGGACCTTAAACAATGCATCTGTGTATTGGATGTATTACAGATCAGGGCGTGGACCTGAGGGGATTTATAAAAGCTAGCATTAAACTGCAGCTGGAAAGGAAGAGAACCAAGCCTATTTAAACTGCAGGCAAGCACAAACACAAATGTGCAAACATGCTGGGAATGTGTGGCTTTATCTATTTGTTAAAATATCAAAAGTGAATTCTATGCACTCTTAGCTTTTCAGAAGAAAAAAGAAATTTTAGTGTATCATAACGTCTATAGCTAATTCAAAGTACTTTGCAATTCAATGAATTTCCTACTTCAGATTTTAGTCACAAATCAAGTCTAATTTATTTATTTACTATCTATTAAGATGGGCCTTGGTAGTTACCTTCCACCCCATCCCACCCCACCCCAACAGATCTGGTGCATGACCTGGGGGCTCTTCTAGACTCACAGCTCCTGTTCGATCAACAAGTTGAGGCCATACCTAGAGTGCCTTTGCCAGCTTCAGCTGGTGTGCCAGTGTTACCCTACCTATACTACAACACCTTGGGACATAACCCACACCCTGATCACTTCACAATGGGACTACTGCAACATGCAATGTATAAATGAAATAAATCCATCTATCCATAAATACATACACACATACATTCCAAGTGCTGGTTACTGCTTATAATGCCCTATACAGCATGGCACCAGTGTATATCAGTTACCGCTTTGCCAAGTATGAATATGCTCATCTTGAGAGAAGACCTGTTAAGAATCTGATCTCCATGTTAAGTCAAGGAGGCTTGCACTAGGAGATAGGCCTTCTTGGCAGCAACCTTCACATCATGGAATATACTCCCCAGTAAGCAGGAGTGTAATCCCTAAAACGATTAGGAATATATGTCATTAGTATATGTTGATTTTAACAGATTAGATGTTCTACTTTTTGAGTTGGCTCTTATATTCTACTTTGGGGGGGGGGTCAGAAATGTAGTAAAATAAATATAAATAAATAAATCTTGTGGAATCCTTTTTGCCCTGCTCTTTAGCTGACAAGGTTCTGTGGCAGCTTACACAGTACAGGTATCATCAGTAATAAGGCATTCCATGCCCAGACAGGTATACAGTCTAAAAGACACAGATAGAGCTGTGGAGGCATGCAAAACTTTCAAGTGCAAAATGCTCTGTTTCATGTTTGAAACAGGTTGTTCCAGACCTTCAGCAGGCATTTCAAGTTCAAAATACTTCCAGGATAATCAAAACAGACAATTAGGAATTCAACACAACTGAAAACTTCTGAAAAGAATTTTTATAGTTTCAGTAACAGCATATGATTCAGATAATTGTTTTTTTCTCTTCATTCTGGGCCTTTTCATATTTTGGGCCCTTTCAACCATTTTCTGAACTAACTTTAGCTTGCTAAATTCCTTTATAAGGATTAATACAATAATTAATTACCACACAAAATCTGTCTGTCTGATACCTCCTCCACACTAGTGAATGTTTATGGCATTTTTTGTGCTTAAGGACTAGTGCGTGGATAATAATGGAATAACCATAACACTGAATTTTCAAGCAGAATGTCCTTTACTATTTGAAATTTATACCTGACTTGATCAACACAGGCATCAATTTACTATTTTTGTATAAACTTTATAATCTTTTGATTCCAACCCTGATTGTCCTGAGAAAAACTATGCATGTCTACATCCAGTGTACTACAGTATCTGCTTTTGGTGAGGGTACTGCTAGTCTCACTGGGTCCCACCCACTGCTACTTTGGCTTGCCAACCTGCTTCCAATATCTCAAACCTTGTTTGGAGAGACCTGGAGGTACCCTGTCTATCAGGATAGGTGCTGAGCTGACATTCCCTAGAACTTCCAAGTAACACTTGCTTTCACACTCTTTGTTTGCTGCTATGTGGAAGCCAATCCAGAATCTGTATCATCATAAAGCAGGAAATCTACCTCAATCTTCTTAGGGACATTCTCCTACCTGTAGGAAAATAGAGACTCCTGTGGCACCAAAGCCAAATCCTTTCCACCAAATTAGGCAATCTGACTTAAATGAAGAAAGAGGAATCTCCGCAAACTGATAATATTTAGACTTGCAGCATTTCAACATTACATGCTACTCCCAATGTATCATTGCTTATTTATGGTTGGACAGTTCTACAATAGTTTAAACACAAATAGCTTTCAAACGAGTCTTATCAAGTCTAAGAAACCCAATTTTCTTTCTAACCTAAATATATGCAGGCTTGCATTTGCCAAAATATTAGCTGTTTGTAAATTTCATGCTTTGTACTCACTAATTCTGCTACGGCTCTTTAGACACGTTTGGGCCTGTGAATAAGTAGTTTCAATCATGCTACATTTTACAGCGCTTTATTGGCAAATTCTTCATTGTTATTACATTCATTACTGAACAACATTCTGATTTTACCTCTCTAGTTGGTTCCTTATGTTAACATATGTCTCAAACTGAACTTTCAGACAAAACAAAAGATGCAATTATGATGGCTGATGCAAGAACAGCATCAATTAGATGTACCATATACAACAAAACTGCAACATACTTTATTGCACTAGAGGTGCATCGTGGTGTCTGAAGAAAAACCCAAATGCCACAATCTGTTAATGTAACATATACAAACTGCTTTGAGGTATATATAAGTGATGTCATGTTTCATTGTATTTATATTTGTGATATCTGAAACTGAGTAAATATTTTTAAAATCCTGTACCTAAATAGCACTATACAAAAACAGCTGAGTTATTACAGCAAAGATAATTTTATCTCCTGTATACAGTTCAAAGAATAAACCACAACAAAATAACAATAATAGATGCATCTAGATTGTCAATAGCCAAATGCCTACAGTTCTTTAAATTGCTAGGCAAGCCAGCACAGTGCTTAAAATGTTAGCTTAAGACCAGAGAATCACATCCAGCCATGAAGCTTATGACTGTGCATGTACAGCTAGTCACTATTTCTCAATTCAACTTTTTCTCATAGGGCTGTTATGAGAGTAAAACAGTCATATGTTTGGCCTTGAACTACTGGGAGGAAATTACAAATAAATTTAAAAATCCACATAACAGATCCAAGCCATACTTTATGCACTGGTAGCCCGTTTTTGCCAACAATGTTTACATGCTCAATTATCACTCTCCGTAAACAGTCACACAATGTTACATTTGATTTAAAAATTAATAAATTTGAGTAGTTAAAAAAATAACAGCCAAAAACAGGGACTTCTTTTTCATTCTGTTTGAGCAGATTAGCTGTTCTGAATTAACAACTAAGAAAAGGACTGAAATTATATTGAACCAAATCATACCACAGCAACAAGTTAAACTGATTTATTCCAAGGGCCCCCGGAGAACCTTGGCCGCTTATCAAGGACTCTCCGTGAAGAGGGCAAGAATAGCGGGCGAGCTCCCCTGCCATGGCTGACCCCATCTCCCGCAAGGAGCCACCTGGACTGAGGATGGACTTTCACTTCACGCCAGGGAACAGGGAGAGCAAGAAAGCCTCCTGTTTCAAACTAAAAAAATCTCAGAGTGAAATAATTCTTGTAACTGAAAAATTAAGGGGAAAATGTTTAGTTTCTGAATCTATTTGCTCTATGTTACAACTACAAAGCATTAAAACAAGTAGAATCTATCACAATGCAGCTTGTATTAAAGAAAAGTTAAAAGCTTTCCTGTGAAAAACAAATACAGGATATTGGCAAGACTGCAAGAATGAGGTTAAAAAAAAGACTGCTAAGTACAACAAATGGATTTTATTCTGTTTGTACAACATAAAGAGGAAGTCTATTTCTTAAAAGGCTGCAATAATAAGTTTACCACTGCCAGAGAGTAACCAGAACTGTTAAGAACCCTGAACAACCATGTTAAGCTAACATCATGGATCAAGTAAAGTCAGCTACAGCTATGTTGAAAAGGGATATGCCATCCTTTCCTAGCTTGGCTATGAAGTCTAGCATATCCAGAAAGCGTCAGATTGGGAAAGGCTGAACTATATTAACTAAAACATTCCCAATTTTCCCTGCTTATTCTGGTAGCTCACTGGGGAGAAATTCACCATCAAATGAATCCATGCTCATTGCAGGCACTGAGTGCCGGCACATGACAGGAGCAGTAGTTGTCATCCCCTTTAGGAATCTGTTTCTTTTTCCCGTCCTCTCAAGGGCCAGCCTCATCCTCTACTACGTTCCAAGGCAAGGCAAGTATCCTCCTTTGCTATGGCTCCATTCCATCAGGCAGATCCTTCTTTGTTTGTCATTTCCACGGAGCTCTAATTCATTTGGGCTCTACCTTCTAACTCCATGCACAATATTTCTTGAAGCAGGAATTCATTATTTTCACTGTATAGCCCTTCTCCTTAACGTTTTCCAGTCTTTTATAGGCATCTCCCTCTCCTATTCACCTATTCCTTCTTCTTAAAGCATTTTGACAACTAAATCAGAGCATTTCCTCCATCTAGCAGAGTATGTATGCATGTCTAAAAATGATATAAAATGTTTCTCATTTTAGCTGTCCCAAAATTTTAGTTATTTATTTCAGAATTGAGCAAAGGGCAGAGCTCCACTGCTAACAATATGCAAAAAAGCAGGTAAAATGTGACCAAATAGAGACAGTGGGTGATCCTTCTAGAGTTTCAACAGAACTTCTTCTCTGGGAATCAGAGGCTACTTATTAGTGCCTGCAAAAAATTGCCCTTCAGTCCTCAGTATCGAGTTATAGTACAGAAACTCTTTCACAGCACTGATTGTCTCAAGAAAAAGTAACCACTCAGATACAAAAAGCAAACCATTGATCACTTCATGCTCTTCATTAAAGCACAGGAGACAAATTTTCATTTCTAGTTTGCAATAAACAGAAGATAGCCCAAATATTTTAGACTGTATCATCCACAATTCCTTATCATCCGTGGTGACAAATGGAACTGATTGAACCAGAAGTATGTTTTATCCCAAGCCTTGAGAATATGTTTGCTTTTACAACAAGGCAATGAGCATCTCCATTGCAAACCCCACGTTACTAACATGGCCAGTTAAGCTTTGGAGAGACATCTGAACAGAGAATATCCTCATCCATTATTTGCTTATTTATTTATTTATTTATTTATTTATTGAATGTCACCGCCCATCTTGTTAAACGACTCTGGGTGGTTTACAAAACAATTAAAATCAATTAAAATTACAAAATTACAATAAAGGAGGATGCATAACTGGGTATCATCAGCATATTGATGATACCCCATCCCATGGTGACGGATGATCTCACCCAGTGGTTTCATGTAGATGTTAAAAAGGAGCAGAGAGAGTACCGAACCCTGGGGCACCCCACAGAGGAGGGGCTGCAAGCTGGACTTCTCGCCCCAATCAACAGCAACTGGGATCAACCTTGGAAGAAGAGAACCAGCGCAAAACTGTGCCACCCACTCCCAACTCCCCAAGTCCACCCAAAAGGATACCATGGTCGATTAATTTAGAAGTTTAGAATTTAAGAAATTTAAGAAATTAATTTAGAACAAGTCAGAAAAGAGAAGAAATGTTATGAAGAAGGAAACAACATGTGTACATGCTCAGGACTGCAAATGGTAGGCCCAAATGATTCTTCCACTTTCTAGCTATGCCTCTGGAGAAAAACTAAAATTAGCACATCCACTCCCAAGACCCATAGCAGCATTAGTCACTAAAATGTTAACTTGTCACATATGATTTTAATCCTCTCTGGCATGTTCAGCTTAGAAAGTAAAGTGTAAGAGTTTATCCTTTTTTATTATGATATAAAAGAAGTGCTAAATATGAACCTAGAGTATGTATGCAAGTGATTTTTTTAATTCATTTTTTTTTCTGAAGTCACTTCTTCTATAGATTTCAGATACAGAACACTGAATGTTAAAATCAATTGAAGCTGTGAATGGCACAGCTACTCAAAACAGAATTGGCAGAGGTAGGGTTGCTCTTTTAAAAATAACATTTCAGTGTCCCAAATCTTTATTTACATGGATATATTGAATGAAGAACACTACTCAGTATTTCTTAAAGAACGTGGCCACCTAAATATGTGCATGTAATAAATTAATTCATCTCTTCTTCCTCCTACTATTATTAGTAGTAGTAGTAGTATTAATCTTTCATTCTGTCTTTTTTTAATATCTAACTCAAGGCAGCAAACACACCTAATCCTCCTTCCTCCTCCTATATTTCCCCACAACAACAACCCTGTGAGGTGGGTTTGGCTGGGCTGAGAGAGAGGGACTGGCCCAAAGTCACCCAGCCAGCTTTCATGATTAAGGGAGGCCTAGAACTCACCATCTCTTGGTTCCTAGGCCAGCACTTTCACCACTACACCAAACCAGCTCTCTACTAGCAATATTACAAGAACAGTTGTCACAGAATTTACTTTAAATGAACCATCTTCTTGCTGCATTAAATATTTGGTAGTCTGTGTTCGTTACCCAAGTTGGCATAATTGTGGAAAAAATAGAGTTGCAATTTTAAGCACATTTATGAGGCGGTAAGCCCTAGTGAACTCAGTAGAACTCATCACTGAGTAAATAAATATGAGTATACTATAACAGCATGTAATATCACAAAAACAGATGCAGCACTGTACACTGCAGTGGATTTTCTGATGAAAATCCAACAGATTTGTATTCCTCAGTATAACCACTAGCAAAAGGCCACTGCAGCAAGCTCCAAGTGTTTTCCTCATTTATTTATCAGATTTGCATACCACCAAATCAGACCAACTACTTATGCGATACCTGTCTTGTCTAGGTTGCCTCTCCCCTGCAGTTATCATGTACAAAAACAAAGTTCCATGACTTTTTTCCAACTGCTCAATCAATCTCAAAAAGAAAAACCTCTGGTCTCAATTGTATATTAATCTTTAAAATCCTCTGAATCAGTATATGTATTTGAATCCAGAATTTTCTAGCTTTTTTATATGTCCACCAAACAGGATAAAATGTCCCTTCTTCTTGTTCACATTTCTAACATAAATTTGAAGTGCCTTTATACATTCTAGACAATTTCTCTGGTGACCTATATCAATGGCACATCATTTTATTAAAATTCTCTTTAAGATTATAACATAGTGTAAATTTCAATCCTTTCAGCTACATATTTTCCCTTTGTTCCATCTGTATATTATAACCAAAATATTTAGCCCACTTTATCATACATTCTTTCACTTGTTCTTCTGTTTCAAATTTCAATAAAAGTTTATACTTTTTAGCAATCACAAGTTAATCATTTGTACACAATTCTATTTCAAACTCAGTCTTACAATGATCAAAACCATAAATTCTTTTGTCTAGTTTAAATCTTTCTAATAATTGTAAATAAGAAAACTATTGACAATTATATCCCTCTGCCACCAGTTCTTCTCTTGATTTTATTTTGTATTACCCTTGACAAAATTCTAGTATCTGGCAATAAGTTAGCCATTCGTGTTTGCCTATTATTTCTCGTCTATAAATTGCTTCTTGTGCTGAGATCAACAAAGGTGTTTTCAGGCACAACCTGAGTTTGTATCTATTCCATATTCTCAATATGGCATGTCTAACATAATGATTTTTAAAATCCACATTAACCTTGACTTTATCATACCACAAACATCCATGCCACCCAAACCCCAGGTCATGTCCTTTTCACTCCAAAAGCCCTCTATTTCTCAGCAACACCCACTCTTTCATCCAAACCAAACAGCAAGTTGCAAAATAAAAGTTCATATCAGGTAAACCCAATCTTCCTCTATCCTTTGCATCTTGTAACACCTTATATTAAACTCGTGGTTTTTCCCCCTGCCATACAAATTTAGATATCTCCTTTTGCCACTGCTTAAATGGTGCATCAGTTGTCAAAACAGGTATTGTCTGAAACAAAAACATCATTCTAGGCAAGACATTCATTTTTATCACAGAAATTCTCCCCAGCAATGACAGTTATAATTTCTCCTATCTTAACATATCGTTTTTAACTTCATTCTGTCTTAACAGAGTTATTTTGAAATAACATATAATTCATATTCATCATAGTGATTCCCAAAAATTTTACCTACTTCTCAATCTTAAAACCCATTTTATTCATCAATTCTGTTTGATCTTCTATTTTCACATTTTTTGTTAATATCTTCGTCTTCTGTTTATTAATCTTGAAACCTGTTAACGCACCAAATTCTTTTAATCCATGTTTTAATTTAAAACATCCATTAATGTTTCAAATCCCTTTAAAGGATCTTCCAGAACCAGCACCAAGTCATCTGCAAAAGCCCTTAACTTGTAAGTTTTTTTAATCTTTACTCCCACAATCCTCTCATCTTGTCTTATATCTCTATTCAGTGTTTCAAGAACAAAATAAACGAGAGAGGAGACAGTGGGCATCCCCATCTTGTTCCTTTTATTAGATCTCCATTAACAATTATTTATGCTTTCTGTGAAGTGTAAATCAATCTTACCCATTTTATAAAGTTCTCAAAATCCATACCTTCCAAAATGTTGAACACGAAAGCCCAGTTCAAATTGTCAAAGGCCTTCTCTGTGTCTAAGAAGATCAATGCGGCTTGCTTTTCATTATGTTGCTCCAAATATCCCAAAATGTCCAACACATTTCTAACACTGTCTTTTAACTGTCTTTTAGGTAAAAACCCACATTGATCCTCATGAATAAATTCTTGCAAAATTATTTTCAGTCTATCAGCTAGAATCGTTGTGAACAACTTATAGTCATTCAATAATGATATTGGCCTATAGTTCCTTGTTAAGGTGTGGCCTCTATCAGCCTCTTGGATTTTTTAGCCTTTTTATCTCTGTAAGTGTGGTTTTTTATAACTTTTAATCATATATTTCTGATTTTAATTTGTTGTAAGCCGCCCAGAGTCCCCCATTGTGGGGAGATGGGACGGGACAAGTCTATTAAATAAATAAATAAAATAAATAAAATAAAGTCAAATCTTGTCCCTCGTTGGGTATTAATGTTATATTGGCCTCCTTCCAACTCTCTGGCATCTTTCCTCCCTGTAGCATAGAGTCCATTGTGTTTTGTAAAGGTTGTAAAAGTTTGTCCTCAAAACTTTTATAATAAGAGCCTGAAAATCCATCTAGTCCTTGCACTTTTCCTAGTTTAATCTTTTTTATAGCTTCAGAAACTTCCCTTATTGTTCTAGGTCTGTTCATAACCCATCTGTGTTCCTCATGATCCTTAGTAAATTTTGCTTCTTTAGATATTCATCTATTTTCTCTAGAGAGATGTCACTTCCTGTATACAAATTGGAATAATATTGATGAAACGCCTTTTATATGGCTGCACTGTCCATTAATACAGTATCTCCCTCCTGTAGTTTCAATACCATTTTCTTTTCTTTTTCTTTTTTATATGCTAGCCACTTCCCTAGTTTATTTGCAAACTCAAAAAAAATTTGCTTTACATAATTCCTTATTTCCATTTCTCTTACTGTTAACACAGATAACTATCATTGTAAAAGCTTAATTTGTTGAGAAATACTTATCTTCTCTAGAAATTTCTTTAATTCTTTTTTCTTTATTTCATCCAAAATAGCTTCTGTTTTCTCTTGGCTCTTCTTTTTAAGTTTACTGTTATGTTGTATAAAATAACCTCTAATAAAAGCTTTACTGCATCCCAAACCATTCTTAAATCAGTGCCTTTACCTAAATTACTTTGAAAAAATTATGTTCTTTTTATAATCCTCCACTATTGCTTCTTTCTGTAGGAACATTTCATTTAGTCTCCATCTAACAGAATTAGATTTTCTTTTATAAACCAAACTCACAGGATTATGATCCGAAAAAGTCTTTGGTAATATCTCTACTTTAGAAACTTTAGTAGCTTCCGGTGATGATTCATGGAGAATTAGATGTCCGTGAAGGAGCAGGGACAGCACTGCAGTGGAGAGTGGCAGCCAGACGGTGAATTCTGGCTGGATAAGTCTCTCCAGAAAAAGGAAAGAATGTGAGATCGCCCACTTGCACTCCAGACAGCTATTCCTTCTGAATAAGACTGCAGGACCTGAGGTTTTTACAGTCGGCTCATGAATTGAATGGCTGGGAGTCGAGGGATTTCAATCAAGCTCACAGCCGTAACGCAGCCTATATGGACATAAGGTTCGCACAAGCCTAATTTCTTAACCACTTTCGGATGTAACTAATTTACAGCTAAAGAGAGATTTTCTGAGTGGCAGGATAAGAAAATTCCACTTGGTGAATTATTTTTTCTGGATTACAAAGGAATTAAAAAAAAAAAGGTTTTAAAGACTTAAAAACTTTTGGTAAAAAGCTTAACAAGGAGTCATTGTAAGAAAGCTTAAAACAGATTAAGGGGACAGTTATTTTGAAAGATTTTTTTGGGTGAAAGTGCTTTTGAACAAATTGGAATTAAATTAAATAAACTGAACCTTCATGGGAATGCTTTTGTTTACTATTAAAGAGTGCAGACAACTGGCGTATTTTACAAAACAAAAGATAAAAGTAATATGAGCCTGACTCTGAAAAACAGCTGACGGCTATTTTAAAAGATAACTGTAAGAATATATGAGTCTTGCCATATAGTGAGTAATAAAACTCAAAACAGCATACATGCAATTTTTTTATAAACTAACATACTAGAATGATCAAGAATCATTGCCCATGCCATACAGACCATACTGTCTTCACAATATTTTTGGTCATAACCCATGGCAGCAATGTGGGTAAACTCTTGAGCTATTCCAGAGAAAGGAATGTGTATGTTATAGAACATAATTAACATATTCTAGAGAAATTTTATAAGCCAATATGCATCTATTATTATCTCTCCATTCCTAATCCTCATCCATTCACACAAACTATTTTAACCTTTTCTCTCTCAGCATTATACCACAGAAAGACACAATTTCTAACCTTAACAGGAGAAAATGCCTGAAAATATATTCAGGAAAGCAGCTGAAATTTAACTCAAGGTTTTGAATAACTCAAGCTATATTACAATTTTTCCCTAATCATTCAAGAATCAGTAATAATTTAAATGGCAGTGTACCCAAGATGTAATTTTGCTAATATAAAAGCCTAATCATTTGGTCTCATTTTGTCTAAGCATTTTACTTTATAACATACGGCTTTTCGGAAGACAGCTTCTGTCTTGAATCACATGGTAAAGCTCTCTTTTTACTATTACCCTTAATTTTGTAACTGTATTCTTGGGAAGTCAAAATGTAGCAGGATTTAAGGTTGGAAAATTTCTATTTAGAGGCATAACTATACTCATCCTCTTAATCTTACACCTACATTTCACGGGAAACTTTGTGAAATTCTACATTATCTGAATTTCACTCCTGCTCAAAGAAAGACTTGACCTATCAATTTCCATACAGAAAATTGTGAGCAGTGAGAATTACACCAGCTGTCAGGTGGTATACATCAAAATTCTTTGTTTCTGAAGTCACCAAGTTCTAGGGTATCGGTTTTGGATCGTAATGATAAGAAACAGCATTCTACAAGAAAACAAAAGCTAGCTAACTCTGTGATAACATTTTTAAAAAAAATAAGGAATGTGCACATAAAATTATGTTTATTAGCGTGGCATAAGTACTTCAAAGGCCTAACAACTTTGCTGTGTCGCATTTTTTGGTATTTCACTAGAGCTCAATGTAAGAGCACATTTGTTTCCTAGTCACCTTTACAACCACAGCTCAGCTTCATTAATAGTATGTTCCTTCATAGCAAGTCAAGAATCCACTGATGGCAGCCTATCATTATTTGCAAATAATTCCCCATTCAAGAATCACCTTTCCAATTCACCAGACAGCTAGTGCTCTTTCAATACTCTAGCATGAAAAAGTACTTTTTCCAATTCAATCTAAAAATATGCTATAATTTCTAGATATCAGTATACACTCAACATTCCAGCAACCTATCCCTTATCATTCATCATTGGCATGAGACTTTTAAATAAGTAATAAATCAGAAATAAGTGAAATTTTAGTACTGTTGTAGATTGGGAATTTGGTAAAGGATTATAGGTATGCACATTCAATGGATCACTGCCAATCAAAAGGACATCTCCATAACATAATGAAAGTAAACCCTCTAATTAACAGTTTTAAGTCTGTTTTTATGTCCACAGGAATATCATCTTTAAGCCCCATGTCATCAAAATGCAGAATATGTGCGGTAACACTTGTCACTTGACACTCATCTTTTGGGGTCCTTTACAAGACCCAGATTTTTTTGTGAAAAATGGTAGGCAAGTTGAGTATTCTGTCTGGAGTTCATTTAACTAACCCTTTTTAAAGTTTGAAACAGCATTAACACTAAGAGTGCCAACATTCACACCCATTATGTAAAGTCAAAGCTACAGCAACTATAATTTATTTGATCGAGGTACAATAAAAATAGTGCATTCAGCAGTGATTCATAAGGATGTGCCAACCCTGAAACAACAGCTCCTGAGTCTCGTAACCAGGAAGAAAGGGGGAAGAGGGCTTATAATGGAGGATTCGGCAACATTCTGAGCCATTGCTGAACTGCCTTTCCCACAGGGATGCAACTGGGATTTTTTTTCAGGTATTTTTTTTCTCCACAGAGCCCAGATGGATGTAACCCATTTTTAACTCATTTTTTTCTTCTGCTGTCTCCCACCTCACCCCCAACATTTGGTCCAGTTCTGTTCAGTTTTCAGAGTTATCCTGCTGAAAGAGAGGCAGATCAAAAGACAAAGTCCTGAGGTCCTTTATATAATTTATTTCCAATATTCCACTGGATTAGAAAGAAAAAAGAATTGTTACTGCATATAAAATAAAGCCTCCTCAAATCAGGCTGGACTCCTGGCAGTTAGGCAGAAGCACTCAAGTTTTTGTTAGCAATAGGATGGAAGTGGTTTGTCACAGCCTCCTTCCATGATTTTTTCCAACCTGCCAGGCTAGCCTACAAATCCATTTTTTTCAAGATCAGCCAACATTGACTAGGTAACGCCACTACAAATACATAGCCTGTATTAAGTTTCACAGAGAAGAACTGATGCTCATCAAAGCAAAATACCATTTTTAATTAACAGAGGTCTCCATCAATAAAATGTCACTACTGAAATAGATGGGCAGTTGACAGGCTTCCCAACGCTGCCAATTTGTCATCTAGAATTCTTACAGTCTCATGGACCAAAAATCACATCTCATGATTTAATGGGCTCAACTTCAGTTAGAGCCTTAATCAAAAAATTCAAGTAATTACTCCAGTTAACTGAATTAGATCTTCTGCTCTGATATATTAATTTCAGTAACAGATTACATTTTCTAATAATTGCTTTTCAGTAACAGCTACTCCAGCTATAGACTAGAGTAAGAATATACTTTGAAACAGAACTTTCCAACTCCAGAAGGAAAACAATCCTTTATCTAGCAAAGTTGCCGGGATACTAATATTTTCTACCTCTAAGTGACAGACAAACAAAAGGCTAACAACCATCCTGTACTAAAACATTGGCCATATTACCCTTTAGGAGCACTATGATGGGCAAACACTGGTCCACAGGCTATAAGCAACCGGGGGACTTTGGTCTTCAGCTGAACTGAAGGACATGAATCTCTCCTAGCATTCCTGCAGAAGTAGGTAGAAAAGAACACTCCTTTTCACTAACAAGTCACTCTGCTTGCCTCTCATGGCTAAGTCTCAACCAGAATTGAAAAGTTGGTTAATGTATAATTTTTGCAAAGATTCAAATAGATGGAAGAGAGGAGAGTCAGGTACAAATCTACAGCACAACCCATAATTAGAACACCATACTTGCTGAATGGCTGTTACAGTGCAATGAAACCCCTTTAAAAATCATGTTCAATATTCTGAAGTGCAATTTCAGTTGTTACTTTGCAAGTTAGTGATCACTTAATAGTAACTGGCAAAGACTTTAGAAAAAAGAAAAGATCTTTGGGGTCTATTTAACACATTACCATGATTTTTTCTGTTCAGATGTATGACTAAAGCTAGGCTTCGGCACAGTACTCTGCAAAAACACTACTGAGCCAGCAGCCAAGGATGTATAATAACCTATCATAAAACTATCTTGCCATTCAGCACTTGGTTGGTCACTTGCAGCAAGTAGCAAGTGCTATCAGATATAACCTTTTCCACATAACTCTCTCCTGGCAAGGGGATAAGAGAAAGAAGGGAACAGCCAATCTCATATTAGACTGCAATTAGCAGAAGGGCTCAGAAGGTAAAAGCAGCTTGCTATATTTGATTCTTTACAAAAGTATGATTTCTGAGCAAGTTTAAGACATTACCCTGTGCTACAAACCAGCACCAGTTCAGCTACTTACCATTAAAAAGGCTTCTATTTAAGTGTCATGAAAAAACACTACCCACTTTCTATTTTTTAAAATCATATTTATGTAAACTATACCACTGAAAAAGTAAAAAAGGCATAAGAAAATAGCATGATATTTACCGATTCCATAGCTGAAAGCAGCAGTTAGCTGGACATAGATAAAATCCAACAAAAGGGTGTCCCCCAAGCAGTGCTATATTCTGAAAAACAAAAAATAGCCCCATAAATATTTCAGAGAAAAATGCAGGCTTAAATTTACAGACAATGTCTTCCTTTAAATTCTATTTTCATTTCATTTGTTTAGCTCCTCCAAAACTCCACTACTAGAAAAGGTTCAAACACACAAAATACTTGACAGGATAATACAACTGAAATTTTGTGTATGCACGCACACACACATATATAATACAGAATTATCCCTGCTCTTTAGCACCAGGAAGACAGGAGTTGGGGATGGCACACTAATCTTATAGCAAGTTTACCGCTTGGGATAATCTGCAACTCACAAATTTATATAACTTGTTTACTCATCATGCTTGCTCTGAGAATTTTTTTTTTTTTCAAAACAAGAGAATGTAAAGGATATATGAAGAAACTAGCACATATTCTACCTCTAAAGAAAAGGTATCACCTTAAAATTAAACTATTTATGGTTAGTTTTAAATACAGAAGCAACATTCTAGAAACTAACACATAGGAATATCTGATGTCTGTATTAGCATTTTAGGACAAGATGTGACTCATAACTGCAGAGAAGCCAGCTGTTCTTAAGTCAAAGCAGCCAAGGCAAACCTAGGAAAGGAAGACTTGTGCAAGTATACAACATCTACACATGCAGCATTCTCTAATAAAATAAACTAAACAAAAGAATGCATAAAATATTAATTTTAGCAATGAAATGGGATAGCTGAATAATTGTCTAACATGATATAATGCACCAGCTGAAGCTAATCATATCTGGTCTTGTAAATCCCTTTGGATGGAACCCTAAGTACCTCTAGAGGAAAAGCAAGACACTGTGTACTATAACTAATAATAAAATGTTAAGGCTGCAGAAATATGCAGTGAAGTTCATATTAACTAAAGGTTACTGGAAAAATGGCCTTAAATATACATGTGAAAATCACATCTAACATCACAGAAACATTGGGAGAATAAATGAGAGTTATAAGCATATTGTACCATGTTGGTTGCATAAACTGGGCACTATTTATTTGAGGGAGAAAGTTCATACCTTGCTGTCAAACTAGACATCAAGTTGAAGTTTATTTATATTTCAAGACCAGTAAATAAAAATATATCAAATACAGCAGATAAAACACATATTTATATTTTTAAAAAAGTATTAACACAGGCCTGAAACAATTACAATAGTAATTACGAACAGGTAATCAGACAGCTTCTATAAAGCTACTGTTCATTTGCTCATGTCATAAAACTCTTAGTTTTTACAAATACAAACTTGGAATTTTAAAGTGTTTTTCTTGTTTTAAAGTATGCTTGCTTATTCATTTTATTTGCAATCCTCTCAATAGTCAGAGCGTTTTTAAAATGTAAAATGCCAGGGGAGGGGAGGACCAAATAGTTTATAGGAATGCCTTAGTACTTTCTCTATCTCTGCTGAATTTGAAAAAAAAATGAACCAATGGGGTGCCAGGCAAAACAAACCAATCCAGAAGAACAGCAGAAGAACAATTATGAAAGATTCCATTTCAATGCACTCTCCAGAAAGTAAGAAACACACCAGCAGTCACCAAAACAATGTTATCAATAATGTCAAGCAATCTAAATTGGAATATATGAGAAAGAAGGATACATTTAAGGGACAGGTGGTGGATGAACTTTCAGGGCGCAGGGTAAAGTAAGGAACAGATGGAGAGGGAATGCTGAAATAAAAAGCAAAGAGTCTGATTGTTTTTTTTATTAAGTGCTCTCCTGAAAAGAAAAATGCCTTTCTAATATTACCACTTCTATTTCAGTTAGCTGCCACAGGGATCTTTTGCAATTCTAAACAGAAAGAGGCTGCATGTGATACAGAGGTGAAACAAAGCAAGTAAAGTAATACATTTTACTAACACTGTTTGTATAGACAGCATTGTGTACACTTCACAGAACTTTTAGGATGGCAAAAGCAACCTTCATCTTTGACTACCATATTTATGTCTGAATCTTCCTTCAAAAAGTTCACAGGATTTTTACAATTTTTTTCCTAATAATCGTCTTTAAAAGCAACTTAACATATTCTAAAACAAGCTACTAAGATGTATGTTTTTTCTTCCTAGCGTTTTTCCAACAGGTGCAGGGTCCACTTTTTTTTCCCCAGATCAACCAAATATTGATCCATTTGGCTGCAACAGGAATTGACTGGCCACCTTGTTGCCCAAGCCTGGCATCATGGGCTCAGAGAGAGTGACTGTCCCAAAGTCACCCAGCCGGCTTTCATTCCTAAGGCGGGACTAGAACTCACCGTCTCCTGGTTTCTAGCCTGGAGCCTTCACCACTAGACCATGTAACCCCAGACCCAGGTACAGGTTCAACATTTTAATTGCAACACCAAAACAATCCTTCCTGTATCTCCATTAGAGCAATTTATGATGTTAGTTAAGAAGTTAATTACCATAAAAGTTCAAAACTTCAGCCCATAATTTAAGACCCAATTTAAAAAAATAGTTGAAAAAAGTATCCAGACAAATTAACTGTATTAACTACTCTGCTGTAACTGCTTACTGAAGTTTGTACATGGGGTCTTCCTGTTCAATATGTGAAACTGCATACTGCTGCTTTTATTGGAAGTAATTCATTTTGCTTTGTTTTCACATGCAAACAGGATTTGGGCAAATGGAAGATGCTGGAAAATTCCAGCAACCCTAGTATACATCCTGAAATGGGGGAAAGAATACTCTAAACAAGATTAGGTTTAGATCCAACAGAAAGCTATAACTTAAAAGCATCAGAATTTTAACTGCAAAATCCTACATACCTTTAAAAATTTTAATCTAGCTTTTATGTAACCTTTAAGTAAAAAGTAAGATAACTGAATTGGTCATTATTATAGCTAAACCCTACCCTCAAAGTAGTTGCTGTCTCTCTGCTTTTTCCTTCCCACTCTCTCTACATCTTCTCCACCATCCAATATCATTAACCTATTTACTTATGGAAAAATAAATACATTAAATAAATAAAAATAAAATAAATAAATAAAAACTTAGATCCAAGCAGAAACACTGAGTGGCACACTAGCAACAATACTGTTTAGCCAAAAATACAATACAGAGCAATGGCCTGTTTACAGTGGACAACAGTGCTATTAAATTATACTCCCTTATTCTTGATAAAAGAAAATACCTGATATTTCCAGTAAACATACAAAATTAATGGGCTTGAAATCTACTAATTTGCATTGAACATGATACAGAACTAAGAATAACTGCCATTTGTTCACACTCCTGTTACAAGTCCAACATTGTGTAGATTCCTCTTTAGGTGGTAACAATGATCTCTTCAGGATACATCCCAAGGTACTCTGCTTCTTTACCACCCATTGAAAATAAAAATTGTCTCTCAACTAGCAGGAATTGTAAAAGGAATGATTTATTGGGAATATGCAATGATCTGATGATTATTTCAACAGACGATCTTTTCCTCCAAAGAGAGCTTAAGAAATTAATGACTCTGAAATACGAGAAACACTCTATACAAAGCTTCACAAGACTGATTATATATAGGGTGCACCAAAATCGGCCCTATAGGCCAATCACAATATGTTTTATTTTTTTCAGAGAAAATGTTAAGGTACTCAGAAATGTTCAAAGGTCATACATCAAATAAATAAGGAACAATTTAAAAGAAAATGGCAACCAAATCATTTTTTTTTAAATCCGCACTCAATCGTTACCGATTCTGCGGCGACTGCCTGGACGAGTCCCTGCAGTTTTCAAGGCAAGGTGTTTCGGAAGTGGTTTGCCACTGCCTCCTTCCTAGAGCAGAGCCCAGCTGGCGAGCGCAAGAGGCGGGGTTTCCGTTGCTTCGCACCTTTTTTGGGCGTGCGTGGCTTCCGCGTTACCGGCAACTGCTCCCATCTCCCATGCAAGCGCCGCCAGCATTTTTCCTCCCACTGGGGTGAGAGTCCCCATTTATCTATTCACGTAAGTTTTCGAGCTGCTGGGTTGGCAGGAGCTGGGGAGGAAGCAGGAGCTCACTTTGCTGTGCAGAGCTGGGCTCAAACTGAAGTGTCGACATTTCTGGCCGGCAACTTTCAGCGTCATTAAGCCTCTGCGCCACCGCATCCCCTTTTCCAAATCAAATATTTAATGTAATTTATGTAATATGTTGTCTGTGGTGCCTGACTCTTGGTATACCCTGTTTAATTTCTCATACCCTCAAAAACTGAGTGATACCAGAGCAGAAAGGATGCAGTATGAATCTTAAATAGCCACTAAACCATATTAAATGAACCAATACTCTCTCTCCATAGTAGCCAGCCAGAATCCTCCCAGAGCCCCATGTACTCTCTCAAATACGCTTTTGCCATCAGGATCATCTTTTTTTTTTTTTAATTAAAAAGAACATCAGAACCATCTATATGTTGGGGTTGGGGTTTAAAAAACTAAAACAATCATTTATTGTTAAATGAGTTATATGAAAAGATGAAAAGAGTACAATTTAAAAAGTAATCAGATCAATTCCAAAATATTCCTCAACTGTGATTTAATATTAAATTCATACATAAGCTCACTGAAACGTTGGCTTTCTTGTTTTTGTTTATCCGCAAGTAGAACGGTTATAACAATTGCTGATTTATGTTGGCGGCTGCTTTGAAGCCAGGAAAAGAATATGCCGCTGGAAATTATGATGTTAAGAAAGCGAAATATTTTTACCATTTAGATGATATGCAGAAAGCAAAGGACTATGGGAAAGTTTGCCCACATGCATGGTAGTTGGTATCCAACCCTTGCGATAAATAGGCCACAGTACTCTCAACCTCCGCTGCTGCCATTATTGATCCAACAAGGGACTCCCACACATAGGAGGAAAGCTCTCGAAAACTCTCCGATGCAGCGCATTAGCTGTACAGCATTCAGGAAGAAACCCAAGAGAATTCCAACGTTTGCATGTACAGAAGCATTTGGCGATATGTAAGGAACTTGCTCAATTCAAGCCAATATCTATCCCGTCAGCTATTTTTATGCTGGAAAAGAAACAGAGGACTTTGAACATTCCCACAAGAATGTGATTCTTTTAGAAACATCTTATCATCAAGAGGAAAGCATTTAGAATGGCTGGGGGTGGTGGTGGCAGGCGATGGGCACGTTCAGTAATTCCTATCATGTCTTCCCCTAGATAGCATCATTTACTTACAAAAATGGAAACTGACCCTCAAAATTAAGGATGACCACAAGTTCCTCTGATTTTTGTTTTAGTTTAAGGTGTATGATTATTTTCATTTTTATGTAATGCTCTTACAGTTTTTCTTTTCTAATTCTTGTTGCTTTATGAAAAGCTACGCAAAAGCTCTCTGAAAAACAACTTACCCATTAAGACAATTCTATGGTCAAGCAGGCTGTGTGTCCAAATTTAGGAGGAAATTGGAACGGTGTATTTTTGTGTTCATATTAATTTCTGTAATGTGTACAACATTTACAGTATTGAACAATTATTCAAATGGTTTTTACTCACCGTAGGTCACATCTAAACTTAAATCAGTTTGTGCCAAAGACAACCCATGTAAGACCCACAAGCCACATGCTGAGATATTTGGGCAGCCCACAGCTTCATGAAAAATAACTCCTGCTTTCTGAAAATGTTTCCAGACTACATTGCTGTGGTGATGTGCTTATGTACATGACAGCACTGTTTTTAATAATACATTGCCTTGTCTTGCTATATCATGTTTTCCGTAATCGTATGTATCAAGGACAGGAGTTACTACAGATCTGAATTTTTAGATAGCTAAAGGCTCAAGCCAGACAGAGAACACATCCCTAACTAATCCACACTGGTGTCTAGTTAAACCACACAAACAAAATATGGACATCCAGAATATGAAATTGTCCATCTGATGTTTTTCAAAATAATCCAAGATGCAGGACTATTTCCATGCCCGTGTTTCAGTAACTGTGCACTATAGGCCATGGTTTCCCTGTCTCTGCTAATGGAGATAAGGCCAGTTCTGTCAATCTGGGACAACATGAAGTTTACGTTTTGACTTATTTTACATAAGAACTCTACTGCTTTAAAAGAAACTTAATTTTAACATTTTTCCTACAGAGAAGTAAACAAAGCCACATGAACTAAGCAGAAATTCATTTCCCTTTAGCATAAATAATAATATGGAACCACTTTTAAATAAAGAACAAGAAGGTCAAGCTTTTAAGGACAAGACAGAGCACAAATCATTTGTTGCTTTACAATGTATTTTAAAAGATATTTCTTCTTTATGCACACAAATGTGAACCTCTACATTTCAAAATATTAAAATCTTCCAAAAGAACTCCATGACACAGAAGTAAAATATCTCTAATAAAATTGTTTAGCTACATAAATCTAAAATGCAAGATTTCAAACCCACTCAACAGATGCTGTGGAAATTTTAAGACCCCACTGAGGAATCCAATTCTTGTAACCAAAAGAACTACTTGTAAAATATATTTACAATTACATTCTGAAAGATGCTGGACTTGCAGTCATGCTACAGTTAAGAACATCTCCAAACAGGCAAAATTCCATGGCCGAAAAACTGCAACATGACTAACACATCTTCATTAAAAAAGGCAATATAACCTAGCACTTGTTAGCAATCACTGCTATATTGTACTGAGTTTCCATAACAACAGGAGAAAAAAAAATATAAAGCAAAATACAGTTAAGCAAAAATTATACCCCATAACAATACATGCACAATGCAATGAACATTAGCAGTATGGCTTCAACATACACCTTGCAAATTGAAAAAAATAAGTAACTACCACAATTATTTTTGAGGTGTATTTTTCATAACCAGTTTTTCCCATTTCATGCAAACACCTTAAGAACAAACTGCTACAGTTACGTTTCAAGCACTAATGTAAATGGTACACTATTTGAATATACTAAGGCTGTGATTTCCCTATCAAAAACAAGGAGCTAGTGAATGTGCAAAGTGCTTTCCAAAACAACATATGGTATTAACTAGATATTAAGATGATTTAAATTCTGAAATTATTTGGGCTGGAAAACATTTTCATTGCTCAAGGACTTGCAGCTTAAATGGCTACTCCTTACACAAAGATCATTGCTGAAAAACTTTCAAGCAGAGTATTTCACAAAGAAGAGTGAAACAGTTCTGACATACACCCTGACGATTATCTGAAAATTATGTCAAGGTTAAAATATTCATTAATTCCTTAGTTCAGATCAGCAACTAATAAATGTAACCATCTGAAATGGTTTATTTTGAGATTTTTAATCTTGCTTTTAAGACCTGAAATAGATTCCTGAACAACTCATCAGGAACTGGACCAAATAAAAGGATTTGTTAAAAGTGAATAAAAGAACAGGCAGTAATTCAGGACCAAAGTTCAAATGCCATAGTCAAAGGGCCTCCATCAGATGTTGAAAGGGTAAAGTCAAGTCCATGCCAGCATCATACAGGATTGCAATTACACAATAAATCACCAACATTAAAAAAATATTTTTATGCACAGATTACTATCTACAAAGGGGCCAAAATAGGGTCTTAGAAAGGATCCACAGGCAAATTGTATGGTAGAAAAGCCCTAGCATATGATTATTAACCAAAAATCATTATACCTGTTTTAAAGCTGCAGGGAAATGTTCACATTACGATTCCTGGTCCATAATATCGCTGCATCTGTTGAAGGTTCCAGTTTTCAAAGGCAATCCTAATATCAATCACAGCAGCCTAATCCATATGTTATCAGAAAATGGACCTCCATTTTATCTGGACCGACTTTAGATAGAACTACCATCTCAGATATTACTTCCACAATTTCACAATCAAAATGGGCACAGAGATACCTATGGTGTATAATCTTAACCACTAACAGATTTCTTAGATACATTCACATGGATAAAATGTAAATGTTGCACCTCATCCCACCATAAATGGAAGCCTTCCAAAAACACTGTAACTTATGTGACCCATACCTGTGCAGTTTCTATTCAATCATTTGCTTACTTTAAGCATCGCTTACTTACATATTTCTAGATTGATTTTCAGAACCATGCCCTTTCTAAGGACTATACAGCACAACTAAAAACAATCAAGCAAAATTTGCAGCCACAGGTGTCTGAAAGCACCTGTGTTTTAAGAGACAATGAACAATTTCACGTTTACAAGAACATTGCAGCCTGTCACAATGCTGGCTGCTTAATTCAACCATTTTGAGAGCCTTTGTAACAATCCTTCGGAATAAATTCAAAACCAGTGAGATGCACCTCGCAATTCGCCTTCCCTTCCTGTAGCCACAGTCATCACCAGAACTGGTCACTGCAGTGGTAGAGCTTCATGGGCTTTGTGAATCCACCTCCCATCGTCTATAAAGCAACATTAAGACTTATCTTTCAATAAGCATAATATTTAAGCAGTTACTACAATATCTGTATATCTCACTGGTTAGCAGGCATCTACAACTTTATTTCAATAAACAAAATATATAGGTCAGAATTTGCCACAATTAATTGAAGTACACTATAAAGCTGAGAATTTTCACTCGGAAAATCAAACTTTATATAATAAATTGGGTTATTGTTTGCTCCACTAGATTTTACCCTGCAAACTCAGCCTTAGCAATCTAAAATATAATGCTGGTTGGAAAGTATCTACATGTCCTCTTACAAGCTGTATTGCAAACTTTAACAGGCATGACTCACGAACAAAGAATGCACATGTTTTCAAAGCTGCTAAATATGCCGCAGAAGGACAGCATGATGTTGCTAGGACTGGGGCTCTACAGGCATTTCCTTCTGCATAAACTTACTATGCATGACAAAATACAAACACTTTGTTTCCATCTTGTGAAGACAGTTCAGAAAACAATATTTTAAAACTACTCTTAGCTTTTCTTCACAAAACAAATAGAGCCCCTTAGGAATCTAAACTGGCATGGAGTCAGAGATTAGGTTAATAGATATTCCTTTTTAAAGGTTGCTGAAATGACTATTGTATACAAAACTAAATTCTCTTTAAGAATATTACCATATGATGAAGAACTTTACTGCAAAAGCACTTTAGGAGCCAAGGGTGGCAGGACGCCTATCTCCACTGCCAAGACTGAACTCAAATAAAGCACTCGTGCCCTGTTCCCATACAGTGCAAACATGACTCATTAAGGGCAGTAAAACTGCCCTTTCACATTTCACTGATGAGGCTTCTAGGAGAAGAAAATTCCTGAGATGCAATGTAGATCCTTACTACTCAAAGACAGATAATTGCTGCAATTATACCAGATCTACTGGGTCAGACTTCCTGATGCTGAACACAGCTATCTGATCTTGTACTAAGCCACAGCAGAAACTCAAGCATAATAAACTAAGCAGTAGTTATAGCACTATTACCTGTCTTACCTGTATACGAAAAAAAAAAGGAGGATAAAAACCAAAAAAAGGAAACAAAACTCCCTCAAACTCAACTCCTGTTGACTATATGGGCATATCCATATTGTTTTCTTGTAAAAACACAAAAGTGGCTGATGCTTTTTTAGGAAGTGCATTATTGCATATCAGTGTTTACAACACTGATTTCTGAAGCACTCAAATCAATCAAAAAGATCTTATCCGAAATCAATGTTTTAATGTGTCAGCTAAAAATAACTGATGCAAAATGACTGAAATCCATTTACAAACTTTGGACTTTCCTTTTCAGTTGCTGGCTTACTAAGGCTTCAGCATGAATGCCAGAAAGTAACAATGCAAACTAATGGCAACGCTTTTATCTAGGATCTCCTGAGGACATGTTGAAAATCCAAAAAAAGCCTCCAGTACAATAAAAGTCTATGCCGCAAAGGAGAAAGAGGGGCAAGAGATAATATATAGTTTGGATTAAGCATCTGAAATCAGAATTTGTTTGCTTATTTCCAGCACAGTTTGTTTCAAGAAGCAGATTAAAATTAAGAATCTACAAGTCACATTTATTATAAAAAAAGAGTTACTAAATCTTCTCAGGTTAGAATGCAGTACATAGATTAATCCAGTTGACCTTCAGTTCAATCCTTTTAGGTAATTTTGGCTAAGAGAGGAGGACTGGCTTGTAATTACTTAGATCTTCAGAGCTGAATATTGAATTTGGGTCTCCCCAGTTGTCCTATCAAAGTGGTAAATAACTTCTGCCTTTTAGGATCAACCATCAACAGTGAGGGAACAACAGTCAAGAAACACGTCACTGACCAGCACTTGGTACAGCAGCCATGAAGGTCTTAAGATGTTCAGGTGCCATGATGTGTCTATAGCTAAACAGGTATAGATCAGAATGAGTCAAGCAATGGTATTCCCTGTGACACACTATCAAAGCGAAAGTTGGACTCTGAAAAAGCAGGATAGAAACAGTAATGATGCTTTTGAACATTGGTGTTGGAGATGACTCCTGAGAATACCACGGACAGCCAAGAAAACAAACAAGTGGATCATCATACAAATCAACCTAGAGTTCTCATTAGAGGCACAAATGACCAGGCTCAAATTATCTACTTCAGGACACATTATATGAAGACCTAGCTCTCTGGAGAAGGCTCTAATGCTGGGAAAGATGGAAGGAAAGAGAAGAAGAGGATGACCAGCAGCAAGGTGGAGGGACTCAGTTACAGTGGCTATGGGTACACCACTGGAAATCAGAAGGACCAGGTTAGGGAAGATCCTCCTGCAGAAAAACCTATCCTTAGTGGTCACTAAGAGTCAACACCAACTTGATGGCACATAATCAGTTGTTCTATCAGTCTGCTTCTGGAACAAACTCCTGAATACCCAATTCCAATTATCAGGACTGTAAGAATTCCTGAATATGATTGCTTTCTATGTCACAGCCAAAAGAACAGCAGTCATTCATTTGACACCATTTCCAGTTACACTTTCCAGTCATGCAGACCAATCTTTGGCTCTAACTCCAGAGTATACTCAAGACAACCAATGTCAGAAAACATCTCTAAAGCTTGCCTAAACATCTGAAAATATAAAACATGATTAATTGTATTTTTTGATATATACAAAGCAACCCTAACTACAGATATGTACAAGGCAACATTGAACGCATACGCCAATCTCATTAAAATGCGAACTAGAGTCAAACACAGTATGACTTGCAAGGAAATAAACCAATATTGGTTTTCAAGAAGCAATATGTCAACTAGGAAAACCACTCCAAAATCCATAGGCAAGTGACCTTTATTAGGACTAAATAAAATAACACAAAAAGATTGCCATGGATGTGTATTTTTAACTATGAGCCAGAATGACAGAATCTACTTGTATCAAAAAAAAATAGCCATATGATGCTCTCTCTCTCCAGAATCAAAAACAATCTTCCCCTGAATCTCAGTTGCCAGGGGATAGAAGCAGAATAGTCCAACTGCCTCCTAGTCCTGCATGCAGACTCATTAGAGGCATCTGTTTGGCCCCTTGGCAAATAACATGCAAGCCTTCACTCCTGAAGGAGGGCTCTTATGTATTTATAACTCCCAATTTGAATGAAAGATGCAACAAAAGCTCTCATTATTTCCCCCACACTCCCTGCCACCATTTTCCTGTAATAGTTAGATCTGTATTTCTGCTTCAACTATTTCACATAAGTAGAACACAGGAGTTCTCATTTTATGTAACTACACAGTGAAAGTTATGAATGCACTCATGTACTTAGGACTAGAAGAAATTTCTCTAAAGGACCTCAGAATGCATCACATGAAACACATTTCCATAAAGCCCACTGCCCTTTGACATAGGAAGAACCTCAGCCCTGACCATTTAAAAATTGCACAATATGGTTCACACATCATTCTAAGCCAAAATGTAAATTTAGGCTTAACACATTTCATGAGCACAGCAAATTATGATTTAGTAAATGATCTACAGATAAACGAAACATGTCTTAACATAGGGTTAAAACTCAACCATTCACCACTAGTTATGATGCCTCTTCAGTTAACAATCTAGAATAGTCTTTGGAATAACTTCCATTATTCCACATCCACAGCATGTCTAATGACTAGGGATGAGGTTTCAACAGCTGCATGTGTGCCTTCCCAAATGCTAAAATTCCATTTCCTAGTCACAGACCAATAAAAGGCAGCAGTACTGTTAGTGGGCTATGGTCATAAACTAGCCACTACTTTTCACCACAAACTTCCTTTCTGCATTACTTAGATATGCAAGCCTAGGTTAACAGCTTCCTGCAAATGGTACCATTATACTCAATAGATTTTATAATAATAACACAAATATTACTACTGTGTTTTCTAATCATAAGGAAAGTCCAAGGTTGCTATTCTCACCTCTACATTTAAAGCCCATTTGTTCATAACACTTCCTTTTTCCAGCAAAATCTTTAAAAACTGGATCATCTATAATAAAAATATGTTACCAACAAATATTTAACCCTTAGAGATAAAACAGTCTTACAGAGGAATTCAGACAGTGTTTGATAGGTTTATAAAATTCTGTATTATTGAGCAATTAAGAATATTTGCCCTTAAAAACAGATCTGTTTTATACCAAAGATCATTCTGCTGTCACAAACAGAAATCTTCTTCTCAACTTTTTTTTAAAGAGGCAGAGTCTGCCCACAGACTCCTTGAGGATCAATAATTCAGAGCGTAAATGCCAAGGGCAGTGCAGCAAACCAATGGCAGATGGCAGAGGCAATGCTGACAAGAATGTGGATGCTTACTTTTCTCTGTAAAAACAATGAAGAACTTGACCTGAGGAGGAGGAGGAGGAGAAGGAGGAGGAATAAAACACCCGGCTTCTCTCAGGTCATGTTCCCCACCAGCAAAAACAGTGACACATTTTTAATAGCTATGAGGAAGTACCTGCTGAATTCCCATACGTGTCAATTTTTTATCTAGACTGTGCCAAACAGAACAGTCTTACTCACATAATGAGCTAAAAAAGCAGCTTGCTAGAAAAAGGACAGATTTAAGCACTGCTTAGAATCTATATAGCAACTTTCTAAGAAATTACAAGATTTGTCAAAGAGGTTTAAATATAGTTTCTTCAATATTTAACACATGAAATATGATTATAACAACAAAGGGGAAATGAGAAATCAAATTACCAATATTCACAAAAGAAAGTATATCATCTCAGTTATATTTCACAATTTAATAAAGCAACTTTAATAAAATTAAGGTATTCATATAAGATACACTGTGTAATCCTTTTAGTTTTATAACAGTCATTATGTTTGCTGAACCAAAGGTCAGAGTAAAAACTTCTAGAAAAAACATACCTTGAAGAAACAATGCCATAGTATTATAAAAGATGATTAAAAAATTAGGCCAGGCCTCACAATTAAGGTTCAGCATTTTCTCTTAAATCCAAACAGCATATTAACCAAGTTTACAGATTTCTAAAACCACAGCAAAAACAAAACAAAACAAACACCCAGAGTTAAGTACTACCAAAACAAGGTACCGGAAACCCACCCCCTACTCTGGTAAACTATTTTTACTTCTTCTTGGTTACCTAACCTCTGGGAAAATCCTCTCAAATGAAATAACCATCAACCATACATAGACTACCTACACTGTTGGTAACCAAACAACCACTAATGCTTGAATGCCTTTTAACAAAATGGATATGACAACAAGCAACTCTTTTAAACTCATGGAACCCTCTTAAATGAGTTCTCTACAGAGGAAGGTACAGAAGCTTCTTAGTGTGCAAGCCGAAGCTTCATAACCACTCACACAGGAACCCTGCCATCTTCTAATGAGTCAACTACTCTCTGGAACTACCTCAGCTAGTCAACTGCACTAGCAGAGCACTCGATCCACCAGTACCAGTTTTTTATTTAGGTAGCTAACTGTCTCTGATGCCAACTGTTAAGCACCAGTTTTTATGAATTGCCACTGTGAGATGTAAGACACTGTGGACACCCCAAACCCCACCTCTCTTAAGAGAGAGATATTTACCAAGTGCTTTTGAGACAAAGCCATGTTTTTCATACCTCTTTCATACCTAGGTTGAAAACTAACTATAGGACAGCTGTAAGAACTGTCATATGGGCTTCTAGTTGCAAACTGTGATTAGGCACATCAGGATAAATGTTATCAACAATCATTTGCTTTATCTCTATCAGCACAGCATCTCTGTCATGACTATGCTGCTTTTCTTTTTGATGCTGTCTAGCATGGGTCTGTTTTCTTATACCCTCCATTGGACAAGTCCCAGGTTAAATCCTGAACTGAACAGCCTGTTCTAAACTAGACTCACTAGACTAATAAATTAAAATACTATAACATACCTCCCTGACAGATTCTAATACTTTAAAAATGCCATTTAAAATGTGGTTTTAAGTCTATCCTTGGCAACAAAGTATTGCCCTTAATATGATTTGATAGCAATTTCCAAATCAAGATTAAATGTTCTGATTCAAATGCAAGTAAATCTGGCTACATACATGTGTTTTAAATAGGCTCCACTTTATTATTAAACTGCTGCTGCTGCAATATACACAAATTTCTTATGCATTTTCCCCAAAATGCTACTGAAGTATTGGTGATACAGCAGAAGGTTATTTAGCAAAGCTGCATGAGTCAAGCAGCAGAATTAAAGAATATCATTAAGACTTTTTTTAACTGAACCACACCAAGAAAATCTATTCCATTAAAAATAGTGAATATAGCAAACCAATGAAAAGACACATACAGGGATTAAAAACAAACGGTAGCAGCAACAATACTGCAGACATCAAGTTTAAATCAAAGGACAATGCAGTTTTTTATTCCACTCCCTGTTCCGTAGCCATAAATATTCTGAACATATTTGCCCCTGTATTTTGGTTCTTATCATACGAAATTGCCTTTTTGACATTGCAGTTTCTCTCACTGTTTACCTACAGTACTACACACACAAAAACTGTATTTTAATTGTATGTTTACTGTAAGAAAAAGGCTTGTAGAAAAAAATTAAGCAAAGCTATATGGAACCTCAACGTATTTACTATCTATTTTTATAAAATTCAAATGGCTATATACATGTGGTTTACTTAAAGAGACCAGACTGATGACACAATACGATTAGCATTGCTAAGAAACAATTCTTTCCTGGCAAACAGAAGCCTACTACAGAAATCAAAGCAGAATCTTCTAAAGCATCACTGGACATTTTATTTTGTGAAGGCAAATTAGAAATATTAAATATTTAAAGATTAAGTTCTTAATAGCAATTTCTACAGAAAGTTGTGATTTGTGTCTTCTTGAAATATTTCTCTGGAAAAATGCTTAAATTCAGATTTCAATACTCAGAATACTATTAACCCAGAATATATACATTATCTTAATGCCACCTGGTGCATTAACTGTGACGTATCATTAGAGCTACCCATTAAGTGTAATAATACTGCCCAACTAAGTCTTTCCTCATCTCCATCCTAGACTTAACAATATTAGCCCATCTTCCCTTTAAGCAAGACAAACTGATATAAAATTTACTGGGGAAATATCTCACCTACACAGCTTATCCTTTATTATTTTATCTCTTTGGTACCTAAACCAAGGGGGAAAACACATAATGTGACGCTCCGTAGCTATGTGCCAAAAAGTACTTATGTTAACATCTACCTTTAGGTGAGAAGCACAACCCATAAGCAGCTATGTGCCATCACTAGCATGTCATGGTACCCCTTACTGTGTGCTATAATTTAAGCCTTTAATTATCCATTCCAGGCAATGTCCAACAACTAAAAATGCTTTTAGGAAACACTTAATGTCCCTTTGCCATGAGAACTGAACTCGACATGCAACTATGCGTAACAACTGAGCACAAATGCACATGCAGCAGCCACAATACACTGTTCTAATCTTGCTCCTAATGCTTAAGGTTCAAAAGACAGGGCAGTCCCCAAGCCCAGCCTCCAAGATGCAGCCTTGTTCAACCAGTTTAGCCAGTTAACTCTTTAAGGACAGAAAGCAGAATAAGTATTTACTTGAGCAGTAAATACCGGGCTGCCTGTGTGACTATCTCTATTTCGTAGAGAATTCTAGACTAAAATACTCTCAATTCCTCAGGGACCTACCTGGAATTTCTGTGCCCTTGCATGAAGCAGTGTCCTCTTTCTCTTCTC
This sequence comes from Liasis olivaceus, assembly GCA_030867105.1. NCBI lineage: Eukaryota > Metazoa > Chordata > Lepidosauria > Squamata > Pythonidae > Liasis > Liasis olivaceus. The sequence goes on along the minus strand of CM061359.1, from coordinate 1,046,219 downwards.
ATTCTGAGTACAAATCAGTTCTTTGGGCCTCCCACAAATACCCACTGTAATCACAGATTATAAAGAACGTCTCTACTTTGTGAAAGAAAGAATCTTACTTTTCAACTACTTTCATCACTAGCAGCATCTCTAATTAACCTATTTTAAGAGTTCCCTTTCAGCATGAACCTGAGGGTCTTTATTACTCAGATTTAAGCCCTCTACTTCAATCAAAATAAGTTTTACTATGAACACTTTAACTCTATTCAAAAATTAGGATATCTTGAACTTCATCAGGAAACAGAATAATTGAGTACACTAGGGCCATAGAAAAACACATTAAAAATGGTGAAGGGAAGGGGAAGAGGTGAAAAACTCAAGATGCAAGCTCCCATTGTCCATAAGAGTAGAATTACTTCTAGGAACACTACGGATAACATTTTAAAGCACAACCATAAACATCTCGTTCGCTGATTGTTATTCTCCTCTTTGCCTGCCTGGCTAGGCTATTCTGTCCATATTCAGTTTCTAGAACAATCCCCAGAGATGCATTTGGCTTTAAAAGACAGTGACTGATCTGCTCCCTCTATGGCCATATTCCTGGTGACAAGGGAGATCTGTGTACAAAATAGGAAAGGAGGGGGAGGGAACAGTAGTTCCTTCCTGCAACTATCAAAACAGAGCTACGATTTTAAGAGTAGAAGCAGATCCAAACACACCAGCCCTTGTGCCTCAATGAACAGGCGGACTTTCAATCCACACGCACACATCCTTCACAGGACAGCTGCTTTCTCTGGGAAAAGGGCAGAGGGCATTAGAGGGCTCAGTTCCTCAAGGCTTCTGGTGGGGGGGATGATTTGCCTTTCTAAACATGTAATCAATCCTCTTCTGAAGAGACTAGGTGGGTGGGAGGTTTTAAATTCTGTTTGAAGACATACAGCTGCTTTTTATTTCTTGTTTTAGGAGGGCAGCCCAAGGAAAAGGCTAAGCAATTTAGAGATTAAACAAGAAAATAAATGCAGCTCAGCCTGCCTCGCTGGTGGATGACTGCTTCTGTACACAGGCAGAGCAATGCTGGCTGAGAGATGATGAAATATTAAACGGAGATTAGCAGAACCAAGTCATTTTCACTGCATCGGCTCCAGCAATTGCAATCCCTCCCCGTGCTGCTACGCAGACCCCGGTTCCTTCACCTCTGCGCTCGGCTGTGGATGCGCAGGCCCCGAGCGAGGCTACCCTTCATTTAACCTGCGCCACCTACCTCGGCTCGACGCACCGAGCGCCTATCTCTGCGGCCGGCTGGAAGTTGCTCCTGCCCGTCTACCGCTCCTTCCCGGTCCTGCTACCCTCGCCTGTCTCGCCGGGGCCTTCCCACCCATCGCCCCTTACTCAGAGGCAGACCCCCGGCCTCCTCCTGGGCATCCGCACCACCTTCCTTTTCGGCATGCCGGAAACCCCCAGCAGCTGCTTCTGTGTGACGCCCCGGGCACGGCTGGCGGGGGCGCGCCTCCAGCCCAGGACGAGTCTTCGCCATCCCCCGGCAGCCCTTGGCTTACCGTCGCCGCCGCCGCCGGTCCGACGCGCGGGGAACCCCTGGCGGACCCGGGGGCGGGGCGGAGGGGCGTCCGGGGAAATCGGGCCAGCAAGGGCGACCTCGCGCCCCCGCGCCGCGCCCCCGCGCCGCCCAGCGCAGGGGAGCCCTCCGCCCCGCAGCCCCGCGACCCTCCCCCGGGAGGGAGGGGGAGGGGAGCGCTGTCACTCGGCCGCGCGGCCGCTCCCTGCTCCCGCCGGAGGTGCGCTCCGCTTCAGTTAGGGGCCCTCCCACGCCGCCTCTCCGAGACCACGTGCTCCGCGCCCTCCCCGCCCGGGCACGCACGACCCCCCAGGTCGCCGCCTGCCGCGCCGCCGGGGGAGGGGGAGGGGGAGGGGAGGGGAGGCCCTGCCGCCGTTCTTACCCGCGCGCGGCGGCGACGGCCGCCTCTTCTCCGTGGCGGCGGGAGGCCCGACGGCGAGCGCGCGAGGCCTGCTCGCAGCTTCGTTCCCTGCGCCCGGCCCGGCCGCCTGCCTGAAGGGAGCGGCGGCGGGCGGGCGGAGCGGAGCGGCGCGGGAGCGGCGGGCCCTCAGCAGTGCCGGCGTCGCCTCCTCCGGCCCACCCGCTCCATGGCTCGTCCGCCTCCCCGGCGGCTCTCGTTGCCTCCCCCCGGCCGCCCGCTCGCTCGAAAGCCCGGCCTGCCAAGCTCGCTCGGCCGCCCGACAGCGCCGTTTCCTTCCTCACGGCACCGCCGCTTCGTCCGCCGCCAGAGCCGGCCCTCCCCATTGGTCCGATGAGCCGGCCCTCCCCATTGGCTGGCGGCGGAGCGACGAGGAAGGCAGCGAGGCGGAGCCCGGCCGCTGCCCCGACGCTGACTAGAGCGCGCGTGACGTGTCCCAGGGACATCGGGCCTCTTCTGGGCGGGCGCGCGCGTGCGGAGGAGGACCTCTCCCGGGCAGCCCAAGCGAGAGGGGGAGGGGAGAGAGAGGAGAGGCACCCTGGGATTGGTCGAAGTCCGGCGGATTAGCGAGTCTCCTCGCAGGTCACGTGAGGGGCGCCGCGCTGCCCCGTGCGCCAGTTGCCCGGGTAACCGAGAGGGGCCCGGTCGCCGGAAAGGGGGCGCCCGAGCCGGAGCCTGGCCGCGTCGCCCCGGGCCGGCCCTGTGGGCGCAGCGCGAAAGACGGGCCCCGGAGCCGCGCAGTTGCTGCGCCGCGTCCGCTGCTGGCGGGCGGAGGGACCCGCGGGGTCTTCTTCGCCGCTCGCGAGTCAGCCGCCTGGCCGCAGGATGCCCCGGCCGGGAGGCGGCTCCCCCCGCGCCCCGGCGCAGGCAGCCGCCGCCGTTTTTCTGGCCGCAGAGCGCCAGCGATCCCCGTTTCGGCAGCCCCTGCCCGTCCCAGCCCTGCTGGCGCCCTCCCGCGAAGCTGCAGCCCTCGGGGGCCCCCTCCGCTTCTGGCTGCAGGGCGGAGGAGCCGGCCGGAGTCCCGGCGTGGGAAGCCCAAGACGCGTCATGCGCCCCCCCCCCCGTCTCCTGGCGGATCCCACGGTCCCTCCGAGCCTCCGCTTGGCAGCGAGGGCGGCCCGAGATCGCGCCGCCGGAACCCGGATTTTCTCTTAATAAGAGGGACGAACTGTCAGGCTCCCAGGGGGCTGAGAAACGCGGTATTTTTTTTAGGGGCTGGAAATCCCAGGCTGCGCTCTCTGGCTCTGTGCCGCCCCGTGGAGAGAGGAGAAACTCGGAAGGCAAAAGATTCCCGCTTGTGTCCTAAAATTTCTTGAGCAATTGTGGAGAATATAGGGGCTGCCCTAGAAATTGAACTTCTCCTATTTCGTGGCCGAGACACAATTCAGGAGCTTTAAAAAATGATTCCTTGAAGTAAAGGAATGAGTCCTATGCCACATAGCTCATTTATGAATTCATTTACATGAGCCATCGCAATTATTTATTTATTTCTATTAATGTCCTCCAGCAGCAGCAAAATAACCTGAAAAAATGCTACCAAAATCCCCCACTGATGTCATAGAGTACGGCTCTATCTGTGATGGCTGAACATTGGATGTATTCCCAAAGAAAGCTTTATTACCACCCAAAGGACACTGCATGAAATCACCCTTCAAGGTTACATTTCATATGTCCAAAGAGTAGAAGATAATGCATGCAATTACATATTAACTCTGAATGGCTGCAATTAAACTTTATTTTCAGAGCCAAAATGGAGAGGCCTGTAACTCTAATAATCCATCATAAGGATCATCCACAGCAAGGTAAAAGGCATTATGAGAGAACCAAGCTGACTGTTTTACTCTGCACCAGACGTTCCCGAGATGAGTATCTTTTTATAATGTTGCATGCTTCAATGTTCCAGCATATGAAGCTACATTCAAGGCAGACATTTGCAGTATTTCATCATAAGAAGCCAATGCCTATCTTAATGCAATTGACAGATTTTTTTTCTCCCAGCCAACTTCCTCCAAACTCACTTTCAAAAGAGTTTTCTTGCTGCCCCTTAACTCCCATAGGTAACATGCCAGAGTGGGTCTGGGGAAACAAGTACCCCCATGCTTTTTGATGGACCCTTGTGGTAATAAAAGTGTTTTTCACACAATTTTATAATCACAAATTGGAAATTCAAATGTAGCTACAATGTTAACCCTAATTATTTGAAAATAAAAGTAATTGAAAAGGACTGCCTGGAGAGAAGATATATATAGCATAAGGACATTCATGTGAAGTACCTTGTGAGTTCTTTCAGAGGACACCCATTACTGTACTCTTCAGAACAGTCCCAGTCACCTCTGTCAACAAAGCTATCTAGCCGAATTTTATGCCTATACATCAAGCTGCTTGTCAGTTAAAAACCAGTTATCTAAACTGGCACACAGGTTATTCAGCAGGCTCTTCATTTGATCAGAAAGTTTACTCACATGGGTCCCGGAGGAAACCAGTTAACATCCTGGGTGTGTCTGTCACAAAGATGATTGTTGAGATACGAACAGCACAAGGAAGAATTTTGCAAGTCTGTTGTTGTTTGGAAATTGTTGCTACGTGGTCTCCAGAGGATGGAACCATTTATTTAGGGAAGAGCAGTGATATTTTTGACAGTGAAATTGTGAAAGCCTCTCAAGCATTACAAATCTGGTCTTCAAACAAAATGTTACAGCTTTAGCATTATTTTTGCCTAAACTAACTTTGCTTTCTAGTCATGCCATACCAAATCATTTTTCTCTTTGTTGCTCAGCTATTAAGTATCTCCCGCTTATCCAGCTGAGGAAGTTGACTTCTGCAACTTGACTCCCCATGCCTTCTTATGAAGGGAGCCCACAGGAATTAAAGGTGTGTGCAAACTCAGAAAGGGTCTCTGGGTGAAGGGAACATCCTTTTAGTAACCCTGCTGGGTCCACATGCAAACCGGAAGACCACCACACCCACTTCTGGAGCCAGCAAACAAGCAAACAAACAAACAAACATACAGAGACAGATATTGCCGGGGTGCTGAGTTCTCCCACTCCCTACTTGGCTCCGCTTTCCGTGACAGACTCTTCGTTCTGCGTCCCAGCTTCGCTTCGGCCGCTGAGTGCCCCGGACTCCCTGCCGGGACGCTCCCGCTTCTGCAACCGCGACGGCAGCGGCGCACGTGCAGGGAGGCGCCTCGTGGCGGCCGAGCGCCCGGCCGGGTTCGCTCCGGCCCGCGGACCGGCGGCGGCCCCGAGCTCCGCCTGAGCGCGGGACGCCGGGCGCGCCCGTCGCTCCCTGCCCGCCCGCGCGTCCCGCTGCCCCGGTTCTGAGTTACCCGGCAGCCTGAGTTACCGGGGGGGGGGGAGCGAGAGGCGCCCGAGAAAGCGGCGCCCGGCCGCGCGAGCCGTGCCCGCCGGGAAGCCCGCTTTCCCGGGGCCGCGGGCGGGGGGCCGCCGACACCCGGCCGATCCTCCCTCGCGCCGCTGCAGACGGGCGGGGGGCTGCGGGGCGAGAAAGGCCCCGGTTCCCGGGCGGGGCCGCGGGGAGCCGCGGCACCACACGGCCCATGGGTCCCGGCCAGCCGAGGGGCGGGGCGGCGGCTGAACCCCGCCCCTAAGGGCTGGGGGAGCGCGAGGGACGGAGCGCGAGAGGCCTCCCCGCCCCCGCCGGGCGACGGCAGCCATCTTGAGAACGGGCTGCCCGCTTCGCAGATGGCCGCCGCCTCCTCCGCCGCCGCCTCCTCGCCGCGCGGCCTGCCTGCCCGGGGATGACGGGCGCGGCCTCGCTGCTGCTGCTGCTGCTGCGGCGGGGAGGCCGCGGCGCCCTGCGGCCCGGGGCTCCCCCGCCGGCCGGCGCCCGGGGGGCTCTGGCCTGCCGCTGGCCCCGGGCCCCCGCGGGGCGCAGCCGAGGCGATGACCTTCAGGTACGCGGCGGGCGGGCGAGCGGGCGGGCGCGGGGTGGGGTGGGCAGGGCCGGGCGGTGCCCGCGGGCTGCGTGCGCCCGCTGAGCCCCCGCTCTGCCTTGCAGCCCCTCCTGTCCCGAGCGCCCGCGAGAGGGCCGGCGGCGCGGGCGGCGTGGGCCGCGGTCCGGCTGCGGCGGCTGCTGGGTGAGTAGGAGGCGGCGCGGAAGCCCCTTCCCGGCGGGCGCCCTTGGGCTCGGGGGCCTGCCGCCGCGTTCGAGAGGAGGCCGAGGCCGGGGCCGGGGCCGGGGCCGGGGCCGGGGCCGGGGCCGGGGCCGGGGCCGGGGCCGGGGCCGGGCCGGGCGCCCGCCCGCGTTCCCTCGGCCGCTTGAACGTTTTCAGACCGCCCCTCCCTTCGCGATGCTGGGCCTGTGCGCGGCGTGCGGGGCGCAGTGCAACCCGCGGCGAGGAGGGGATCCGGGGAGCAGCTACGGCGGCGCAGTCCGTAAGCCAGGCCGCTCAGACCCCCCCCCCCCCGTTTCATAGCACGGTTTAAAGTGCCCGGGCGCCTCTCCGGGCTTGGATCCGGCGCAAAAAGATCGGCATCCCGGCCCAGGTGGGCCTTGAGCCCGCCCCCCCCATCCAAACAGTCCTTGAAGGAGCAGCTCATGCGGAGGATGCTCGAAACGGCTCCGGGGAAGGAGGAGCTCCCTGGAGAGGCTCAAGCTGGCGGTCTTCCACCCCCCTTGAATCTGGCCTGCCCCTCTCTGCCGCCCCCCCGGCCAAATGGAACGGGTCCCACCAGGTGAGGCTCGAAGAGCCGTCTGGCAAGCCGGTCTCCTAGCGGAGCAGACGGCGGCTGCGGTCCCGTCTCCTCCCCGGGGCGCCAGGCGTCGAGCCAAGCCCGCGCCCTGGGTCTGAACGATGAGGACGCCGCTCGCTCGCTCGCTCTGGAGTGGAGGCTGAGCGCTCTGCGCTGTGGCTCTTCTTTGCGCTAAACAGATCGGAGATGCCTCGCCGTGACCGCGGGTTTGATTACGGGCGGCACCTGCTGCTACTTCTCTACTTCTGCTTCTCGTCACAATGGCCGAAGCGATGGAAAGCCCAAAGGGAAGCCCCCGAAGGAAGATGAGGGTGAGTTCCGATGTATTTTGCCATGAAGCCCCCAACAGGAATGACTTGATGGGCTGGACGAGGGGGAAGCTTTGTAAGGGATTTATCTGTTTGGTGGAGCACGTTCATCTTCTCTTTTCTGTCAAACCGTTTAGCCTCCCGTCCAGTTCAGATTTTCCTGCATCTTAGAAGAAAGGCTTGAATTAATTTTCTCCGAACAGGTTGGATCTGATCTGCAGGGTATGCCCAGAAGCATTCCTGTTTTCTTGTTTGGCTTTGCTGAGTTCTCCTAGATGAACAAACCCACATGTATTTCAAGTATTAGCATATTAATGTTAAATTGACATCATGTTCTTGGGTTTAAAAAAACCTTTTGCCCTCATGGCTGTTTTATGCCCCCAGCTTAATTTTATAAGGGACTTCACACCTTTCTCCTAGACAACCGGTTGTGCCTTCTTGCCTGCGCGCGTTTAGTTTTGGTGACCCTGCAAGTGCTGTGCAACAAACGACCGCGAAGCCACGCTGCCATAAGGCAGCTGTGTCCTGGGCGGGGGAAAAGGAGCTGGATATTCTGCTGGAGCTGGGAATACCTGCATCTCATTCTTTTTAATTTTTTAATACATCAGTCTTAAAATTGTTTACAGGGAAAGAATAGCCTTGCTAGATGTTTCTGTTGTAAAGAGCTACCCGTGCGTTTATTCAGGATCTTATTAGACTATTTTGTTTTAAAGATTTATATGTGCGTACATCTTGATACAGACCAGGCATAGCTGCTCACATCTTTTATCTCAAACGCATCTAGGAGGGCAAAACAGCAGGCTACGAGCCTGGTTCCTGATAAGGTCAGCCCTTTATGGCACAGTCTCCCCCGCGGCCTGAAGCGTTAAGGTCTGTGTGGCCATTTTGTTTGGGGTCCACTTGGAAACCCTTCCTTAATAGGCAAGGAGGTGCCTATAACAGTAGTGAGCTCCCCGGTAGGGAGGCAGGTTTGCTTTTCTCAGAGTGGGGAGCAGATTTGCCGCTCATCATGTGCACCATAGCCATACTGAGACACTGTGATTGTCTCTTGGCCACGAGGCGTGCCGTTCTGGCCCCTTGAGAAGGTACCAGGGAGCGGAGGGTGGCTCACGGTTCCCTCCATAAGAATTAGCTTTCTAGCCACTCTTTGTCATACACGGACAATACAATCCATGTAAAACCCTTGATCCTTTTTCATTAGTTCCTCTAACGCAGTGTTTCTCAACCTTGGCAACTTTAAAATGTGTGGACTTCAACTCCCAGAATTCCCCAGCCAGCCCACACACCTTAAAGTTGCCAAGGCTGAGAAACATTGCTCTGACGTAATCCCCAGGAGGCAGTTGCTGCTATTTGGGTTTTACAGACTGGAAAGAGCGTGCCTGAAGGAGGGTGGGCCAGAAGTGCCACTCAAGAACAGAAGGCGACTCTGGGTCTCTCCGATCCATTAAGTCAGCTTATACGTCCCCTGGGAAAAACAGAAGGATTCAGATGAAACCAGCAACTGGTGGTTAGTTGGAAACGTTCTTGCTGTGTATTTGCCCGTAATGGGAGAGGCAGCTCTCTTCCCATGCGGTCCCAGTTTAAAATGGTATGTGGCTGCTTCAAAGAAAGAGTGGAGGGTCTGGCAGCTGGGACCTCTCTCTCAACTGAGCCTCTTTGCCAGGGACAGTGGCTTTTGTAAGGACTCCTTGCGGGTCCTGGGGCTTCAGGGTGTCTGAAGGGCCCCAGGGAATATCTTCAGAGAACAAGCCTCTAGTCTCACTGGCTTATGTCGACTGTTCTGCCTCCTTGCGAGGGGAGGTGGAATCCTCCTCTGTGTCTTGGGGAGAAAGATCACCTGAGCAGGAATTATTTAAAAGGCGTTCTGGAGCCTGGTCACTGCAACTCTTGCGAGCTTTTAGGCGGGTGGGGCAGGGAGGGAGTTAATGGCAGATCACTTCCCTGCCGAGGCTGCCTGCAAGGGGGTCTTCCAGCCAGAAGCCGACTTAGTTACGGACCGTCTAGGGCATCGGAGAGGCGCGATGGCCGTTTCCGGCTGATAAAACTTGGTGCCAGAGGCTCTGCGTAACCAGTGGCAACAGAGGTAGCACAAGACCAAAAGCAGAGCAGAGAAAGGCGGTTTCTCTCACTCTCCTGCAATTTTACTGATAGAGTCAAGCTACGTGAGCCTGGTTTGTGTTGAGTAAACTTTTGGCGGGGGGCACCTTCAAGTCACTGTTGGCTCCTGGTGACTGCCTGGACGAGTCCCTGCAGTTTTCTTGGCAAGATTTTCAGAAGTGCTTTGCCCTTGCCTGCTTCCTAGGGCTGAGAGTGAGGGACAGGCCCAGGGTCCCCAGCTGGCTTTGTGCCTAAGACGGGACTAGAATTCAGAGTCTCCCAGTTTCCAGCCTTAACTGCAACACCAAACTGGCTCACTGAGTAATATACCACAAGCTAAATCATAAGCTGGGCTTTAGAAACCCCAGTGACTGGTCCCCGTGCTACAGTAAACGCAAACCAAAGCACTATATTAGAGACCAGAATTGTGTGCGAACCCAGCTGGCCAGTCGGCTTCTCTGAACTTTCCCACAGCAAACCCTGGGTTCTGGCTTGCCTTTGAGAGAGACCCAAGTAATGGGGAGGGGGGCTTACTCTGGGCAAAGAACATAGGGGCAACATCTGCTTTGACTACTGGGGGGGGAGATTCCTCTGATCAGGCCAGACGGTTTTACTGGGCGGAGAGTGTTGAGCTCTGAGCCCCCGCCAGGCTGCAAGGGCAGTTGTCCAAAGAGGCCATCGGCAGCGGACTGCCTTGTTTCCTGAGCCTCCTGTGGCCTCCTTAGAGGAGGTGCCAGCCGTCTGAGACAGTGCAGGATGAAAGGGCTTTGCAAGTCTGCTTGTGGTTTAAAATGGTGCAAGCTATTAAGTCCCCTGGAATCTCTGGTCAGGCGGCGTTGGGAGGGTTTGTCTTGGGAGTTCCTGAAAACAGCTGGGGAGTTTGGCTGCTGCTCCCGTCTCCTTTTTAGCCAGAAACTGGGCCTCGGACAACAGACTTTTCACGGGAGGGGCTGTCACTTTCCTGCCTCTAGAGGAGACCTACTTCTGGCGTCAGGGACTGCCTTCATAAGAGATTCCTGCTGGGCCATGTCACTTTCTCCCTCATTAAGCTTCTGGATCGTCTGCATGTGTCTTTGCCAGCTCTGCTTTCCGTCCCTGGGCCATCTTGTGGGGGAGCTGGGGGGTCATTTGGCTCAGGCAGCTGGGCCTTCCTGGGAACGGAAGACCGGCCAGTTGCATTGCAGGCGAAAGGCAGGCGTGGCGTGGCGTGGCGTGGCGTGGCGGGGCTCACTTGAGCACCGCTGCTGCAGCTGCCCTCCATTCCCACACTCCTTTTCCTGCAGAAACTAGGGACAGAACTAGTTGCGAAATGCAGCGCCAGACTCTGCATGTCATCAGGACAGGATCAGGCTGCACCTCTGCCCCGTTGCTCTTGCGGGGTGCTCAGTTTAACAGGTTAGGCTTGCTGACAGGTGCTTCTGTTAACAGATTCGTTCATAAATCTGACCTGAAGCACTGCAGATAGATCTCCTGACTGAAATGCAGCCATGTACTGGGGAGTCTGAATTGTGGAAAGGGCTTGAAAAGCACTGTGGGCTTTTTTTCTGGAAGGAGAGCTATTTCACCTTTTAATTCTGAGCTGTTTGACAAAGAGAGACTTCTGGGGCTTGCTAGATGGTCCTGAAGCTGAGCAGACGTGGGCCCCAAAGTGGCAGACGGTTCTCAATGTGACTTGGAAAAAAGGCTTGATGTGCTGAAGAGAAGGAGCCTGCTGTACACGGTGTGGAAGGAGGCTGAGACTGCAAGCTGTCTGATGCCATTACTGTGAAGCCTGTTTCGTTCCAAGCATAGCACACGTGTGGATGGGCTGAGGTCATGGTAATGCTAAGCCCAGTTTTAAGCATAGGTGGTTAGAAGCCAGTGTGGCCTGTTTGTTTATGTATGCGTTTATTAGGTTTTTAGACCGCCAAAATCATGCCACGTTCAGCAGCTTCACCGGTAGTGCTAAGCCATGGTTTGGAAGCCGTAGGCGCTAGGTTCACAGGACAGAGAAGTTCCTTCCCTGTGATGCCAGGGAGGGTTATGGAAGGTGCAGGACTGGTGCAAAGCTGGACTGTCTGCAACCTTCACCTTGGAGAGGGCAGCTTGTCCGTTGGTTCACGTGTGTCGCAGAAGGCAGCCATGCTCTTCTAGCCTGAGCAGCTTCTAAGATAAATACACTGCCTCGTTGTCTTTTCCTTCTGTCTACTTTTGCCTGACTCAATATTTGCTGGCTAACACGAGGCTCCCTTGCCTGCTGAGGACTAGGCTTGAAATCCCAGCTAGGTAGCTCCATGACATCTTCTGCTCCCAAGCCATTGGCCTGGCCTAAGCAGGCCTGGCCTGCCACCCGGCTGGCCAGCCCCGCTGCTGGCCTCTCTTCATTCAGTCCCTGCAACAAGGGCTGAAACACAATCCTGTTCTGCAAACCAGATGCTAGTTTTCTAGCCTGGCTTTGTTTTCTGAGGAAGGCTGAAATGTGGAACAAAAAACAGACCAGGGAGGCAGACTGTGGCCTGAGGCATAATCAGCTTGTTGTAATGTTCATCTTGATGTGCTCTTACGTTTCCTCTCTCCAGAGGAAAAGAGACGCCGGGAGAGGGAAGACCAGATGTATCGCGAGCGCCTGAGGATTCTCTTCCTCATTGCCGTCGTCATGAGCCTGCTGAACTCGCTGACCACCAATGCGGGCAACATCTCCTGGAATGACTTTGTGAATGAGCTGCTGGCAAAGGGGGAGGTCCAGAGCGTGCAGGTGGTGCCAGAGAGCGAAATTGTGGAAATCTACTTGCATCCAGGAGCGATCGTCTTCGGATGGCCTGTGAGTGTCCATTTCAGCAAGGCCAGTCCTCAGGACGCTGGAAACTGCCACTGTGGCCCCTGAGCTTTTAAATCAGGAGCAAAAATTTTTCAGTCATAGCTATGTCCTCCTCTCCCCCACCCCATTTTATGAAGTGTTCCTATTTTTCTGACTAATTTCATTAAGTGATGTGAGGAATGAAAGAAGTCAGCAGCTGAATATCTGTTACTTGATCACTTGCAAGGCCCTCCTAGATGGAATGCAGCTGACGCCATTTGATCAAACTCTTACCATAGAATATTTGAGCTTAAATATGAACTGATCTAGATAATTTTGAGTCCAGGAGTTAACCAGTGGGAAAACTCCAGATACCAAGAATATAGTGTATTAATATTTGAATAAGCAAAAGATTGTTCATAGTTGTTCTGGATCACTTTAGCCCCTGGGTTTTTTAAGGAATCATTTATATCCCACTTTTCCATTTTCCTGTTCACTTATAGCAGATGTTTTCAAACCTGATGGGGGTCCATGAGAGACTAAGGGCAAGAAAGAAAAGAGTTCACTCAAATGCAGCCAATTTTTTATCATTAGAACTTCGCCTCTCCATCAGGGGCTCTGGGAATTTAGTTTGAAGAAAAACTGAGTTACAGCTTCCACCTCCCCTCCATAGTAACTATTAGCAAATAATGCAATAAAAATAGTATAATTCATTGAAATTTAAGTAGATGGAAGATCATCAGTTGACTTAGTGAAATAGTTTTCACCTGCAGCTAGATGCTTAAAAAGGAAGGGAGCAAACAGCCTCTTGCTGAGAATTCCTCAAGGGATGTTTAGCTGTAACTGCAAAGGAAGAGGCTCTGCTGGTTTCGCACCCATCTCGTGGAGGAGAAGGGCCTTCCCATCCCATCCCATCCCACCTGTGGGCACAGGCAAGATGGTATAGGAGGATTCCCCTGTAACCTAACCTTCAACCGTGGCATGCCACCAACTGGCCAATTTCCCCCTTGAATGTTCTGGACCATTGGGAAAAACCATTAGTCTTGATAGGAGTGGATTTCAGATTCTGAGAGGTTTGGAGGCAAAATGTGCAGTTAAGTATTATTCCCCCGCCACCGCTGCTGCCATACATACCACTTTCTTCACACTGTACCCGACCTCGGTGTAATTTCCCTCCATTGCTTTTAGTCCACTGAAGTCAGTAGCCCCAAAATTGGGGCTGCGTGTGGGAACCATGCAATACTGAAATAATCCGTGGTGTTATATTTCAGCTGATTAGTTTTGCCTCCTGGGATCCTGAATACATCTGATTATAGTTTGGAAGGGACCCTCTGCCTAAAAAAGAGTCCTGCCGATTGAGGATTTTGGCTTGTTCTTCTGAATCTCAGGGAAGCACATTTTGGCCCAGGCTTCAAGTAGGCCAGGAAGTTGGCAGGTTGGGAGGTCGTGCAGCTCAAGGAGCCCTTCCTGCCTTGTCTGGCTGCTTTCTTCCTCCACAGAATTGCCCCTCCCACCAGTTCCTGGCAGATGGCAGCTCTGCGTGCATCGGCCACCCCTCCCTCTCCCTGCTGAAGGCTGTCCTTTCCCACAGGAACATTGCTCCTCTTTGTGTCTTACAGAAACTAAGCTTGACCTACATAATGAAGGTGGCTAACATTGACAAGTTCGAGGAGAAACTGCGAGCAGCTGAGGAGGAGCTGAACATTGACTTGAATGACCGAATCCCCGTCTCTTACCGGCGCAGCAGCTTCTTTGGAAAGTACGAAGAGTTTAGGAAGGAGGACTTGAACCGCCACCACTGTGGCAACCTCTGGTGTCCACCTTGTCTGCATTTTGATCGCGAGGTGCACAATCGCCCAGGGGGGCTGAGTGGGCATGCTGAACTGGGCAGCCAGCACAAATGGCCTGTCCTGAAGATGAGGGTCTAGCACAGGTTCTGGCCTGAAATGTCTGGCCCACAGCTTAATCGCACAGCTTCATAACAGAGAGCCTAATTTCCATAGGAGGCTGCAGATGCGGGCAGCCAGAGCCCAGCCTAAGGCCTCTGAGCAAAGGAGTTTCTTGGGGAAACATCCAACAGCCAAATTTCCCGGTGCACCGGAGGCTTAATGGATGTAATGATCACAGAGAGTGGTGAGCTCAGCGGAGACAGTGCATTGAGGCATGAACGAGCCTCTCTGGCAGTATCTGCTTTGATTTAGGAAAGGCCCAGATGTCAGCATACGGCAGGTCATCGCATCAAGTGTACAGATTTTGTCCTGCAGAAGCCCAGCTCTGCAGAGGTTAAAAGTTTCTACTGTGGGAGAACGGTCAATCCCAGAGTCTTCCATAGAGCAGGTAACCTCTTCAAAAAGCCCTAGGCGGCTGCTGCTGCGTGCTTCTGCATGTGTTAAAGCTGGCCAAAAGGGACTTTTGGAGTTCGAAGGAAAGAATTTTGTCCTTCAAGGCTGACTGGGTTCTCTAATGCTAACAGTAAAAGGACATTCCAGGGCTCTGTGTTGCTTTCAGAGGAAGCAATGAAAGCTTTTGTGAGGCAGAAGTGGGCTGTGGGGGCATGGTTTAGGCTGGGTCTGAAGGAGGAGGCTCTGGAGGAGTTTTGGGCAATCTCTTGCCCCTCCAACATCCTTTCTCCATGTTCTCCTCTGACCAGTGAGCGGTCTCCATCAGCTGGCACCTCCCTTGCCAGCTGTAAGGCCTGCTGCCTGGGAGTGGCTTGGTGGTCCAGCTCTGGCGGCAAACTCTGCCTCTCGGCCAGGTCACCAGAGGCTCCTGTGGAACAACACAGACCTATGCAGCATCACTCTGTTGCAGCATGCTGGCTTAGGTTCTCCTTTAAGTCTCACCCACCAAGCCAAAGTTGTATGGGACCTGTCTTTCCTCTCTTGGCGGTTTAAAGTGAACATGCACCCTAATCATTTACAGTAACCAAAAAAGCTCTGTGTGTTTTATTTTTTAAGAAAGCCAGTTTCTTCAAGCTGTTCCAAATTACTGTCCTTCTGGCCCCCCAAACGCAGACCTGTCTCTAGCCGCTAAGGCCTGACCCTCGTGTGCTCCTGTCTTGGCAGCGCCCTCTACACCTTGGGAATGACCGTGGTGAGCGTTGGCATTCTGTGGTACATATTTCGGCTGGCTGGCACATCAGGAAGGGAAGGCGCCTTCAGTGCCTTCGTAAGTAGCCTCACTGTTTGGGGTGGGTTGACGCTGCCCAGGGTGGGGGTGGACGGAGACTGGCCAGTCCAGGGCTCCATCTTCCTGCATCCTGCCTGTCGCCTGCCGTGACTGCATGCTGTTCTACCTCCTGTACAGGGGCGTGTGCAAAAAGGGAGCCCCTTTCCCCTCTCCGGTGGGAAGGCTGAGCTCCAGGGGCTGTCAGGGCCGCTGCCCTCGCTGGAACAAGTCTGCAGACCTCTACTTGGGGCATAGCTGCATAGCATGCGGTTTATTAATAAATTCAACTGGGCATAAGCTCCTCTGGTCCCTGCGTTGCCAGCAACCCTGCCCCTGCAGCAGGTCTTAGCCACAACTCTTACCTAAGCTTTAGGACTGTAAACTGCTATAAGCTGACCCCTTCCCCCCTGCCAGCGGTCACATGCCTGCTAATCTGTGCTGGGCAGACCCCTGCACTCACTCAGCTAAGGAGAGACAGCTGATCTTCACCTGCTGGGGGAAGCGCTCAGAATCCAGCCTTCCCCAACTGCGTGCCCCTTCAAAGATTTTGGGACCGTGCCTCCAACCCAGGCTCCCCAGTCAGCACCTCCAGGGATGTGGAAGTTCTCCCCTAAAACCTAGAGACCGCCTTGGGCGGGGGGCGGGGGCAGAGTGAAAAAACTGTTTCCAGCCCCTCCTCTGACTTCGTGGCTGCAGAAGCTCACAAGCCTGGCTTCCCTTCCTCTCGGGAGCTACATTTCCTGCACATTTTGTCCAAGCCCATCTGAGAGTAGAGCTGAAAGATCAGCTCGGCAGAGGATAATAATCTGTGTTGTGGCTGGTTAGGTGAATTGTTATTTTGTCCGTCACTCTGGCTCAGGGGCGGCTAGAACACGGCGCCTGCCGTTTTCTGGGCTGCTCCACTGCCCCCAGTCACAGAACCCTTTAAGGAGGCAGGGTCTGGGAGCCGCAGGTTTTGCTTCAAAGCTTGCCTACGCTCAGGTGCGTCACCATCAGGCCTTCCAAAGTGTAGATGGGCATCTCTGTATTTGATTGCTAGGCACATGTTTAGCTGGAGGATAGTTGCAGTGCTTAGAGGGTTCCCCACGGCTTGCTTGCGGCCAATCAGACCTCAGTCAAGGCAGCAGCTGAGTCAACGCAGCCCCAGCCCTTGTGACTGAACACAGGAAGTAGAACTCAAGTGAGAAGCAAGACTTTGCCCTGGGGAGGGTGACACGCGGGCTGTGCCATGCGCCCCATATTTCTTGCGGTCAGTACCTGAACTTTCCTTCCCACCGAGCGCCACAACAAATTCAGGCATTAGAGCTTCCTTTCTTCTCCCCCTCCCTGGCAGAACCAGCTGAAAAGGGCTCGCTTCACAATTGTGGATGGCAAATCAGGGAAAGGTATCAGTTTCAAGGATGTCGCAGGCATGCACGAAGCCAAGACAGAAGTCAAGGAATTTGTGGATTATCTGAAGGTAAAAACCATAACTTTCCTTGGAAAATGGACAGGCCAAGGACGGGATCCTCGGGGGAAGCTGCAGACCAATTTTTGCCTCATCTAGGAATGTGGCAAGGCCTTTTCCCCGGGTTTCCAAGAGCTCAGAAGTGTTCCTCCCAAGACACTTTCAGACGAAGGAGTCTGTAGGAGGGGCTACAAAATGTTTTTAGCCCCCTGCTGCACGTGTGGGAAAGAGGACCTTTGAGAACGACGCCTTGTTCCTCTGGCGTTCTCTGCTCCATCCCTTTCTTTTGATTCTAGAGTCCGGAGCGCTATCTACAGCTTGGTGCCAAAGTGCCCAGAGGTGCCCTCTTGCTTGGGCCACCAGGCTGTGGCAAGACCTTGTTGGCCAAAGCAGTGGCTACGGAGGCACAAGTGCCATTCCTGGCGATGGCTGGCTCCGAATTTGTGGAGGTGATCGGCGGTGAGTCTGAGGGTGTCTTGGAGCCACCTGGGGGAACGAGATGCTTTCCAGAGGTCTCTGGCTCTTGATCCAGAGCAGAAGGTGGCTCGAGGCTCCTGGCCCGCCAGAGAGGGGCTTCAGCCAGTTTCCGGGCATCTCCTTGGGGTGGGGCAGTGGGGCGGGTGGCAAGTCTTGTGCACCTCTGGGGAGGTTTCTTTTCTGGAGCATCCTCCCTTCAGCTGGTCCGAAGACTTGAATATTTCTTAGAAACATCCAGTGAGAAAATTCAGTGAGTTGCTGGTGAGTCTCTCCTGAAAGCGATTTTTCAAGTATCTTGTTCTGCAGGGAAAGAGCACTTTGCTGTTCGGGAACCGCAAAGCTTTCCCACAAAGATCTGTGTGGGTTGTTACTGATCCGCTGCTGCTGCTCCTTCCTACATGCTTCCCTCTTACTGATGCTCCACCATCTCTGACCGTAGAAAGCTTGTGCTGGCGCCCCGAGGTCTTTCCGGGGGTTGGGTGGCTCTGTAGGGAACACTTCTCTCGAGGGGCTTCCCAGACCCCAGAAGAAGCATTGGAACTTCTGCTAGCCAAGCTTCCTGGGCTCCAGTGGCCTCCTTGGTGCCCCTTTGCTCTCTGCTGGCACCTGGCAGAAACCAGCCCTGCTACAAATGCACACAGCAGCCTGTGACTTTGCTGGGCTGAGTGTTGTCACGGTCCCTATCCAACAAGAGCAGAAGCTTGAGGGCCAAATTTCCCTTCCTTCGATGCAACTGAGGGAATCCCTTGGCCAGCACTGAGAGTAACTCCCACTTTGCCTATCTGTAGGTCTTGGCGCTGCCCGGGTGCGGAGTCTCTTCAAAGAAGCCCGAGCTTGTGCCCCGTGCATTGTCTATATAGACGAAATAGACGCGGTGGGGAAGAGGCGTTCGACAAACATGTCTGGCTTCTCCAACACAGAAGAGGAGCAAACTCTGAACCAGCTGCTGGTAGAAATGGACGGTCAGTTTTTCATGGCAAAGCGTTTGGTTTGAAGTCCAGGGTCTTTTCTTCCCTCCCAAGAAGGAAAGCTCTTCCCCTCTCCTGACTATGGCATTGAGCCTCAAATATGCCTCTTCCCTCCCCGCCCCATTTCTGGATCATTTTCCTAAGCTGCTGCCTGTTTCCTTAGATCTGGAGGTCTGGGCTTCCCTTAATTGTCAGATTTGATGTTTTTCTCTGCTCCATCTCCTTTGATGAGTTTCTGTTTGTCGGCAAGAAGGGAAGACGAAGGCTGCGCTTGACACTGCCGGCCACGGAGATGACAGCGAGACGTGCCGTCCGAGATGGGCAATTCACGCCTCTCCCAGGGAAGCAGAGCAGTTCAAGGAGTTCCTCCTGCTCTAATTCTCTTCCTCAGTGCTTCAGCCAGGACAGTTCCCAGGCTCGGGCAGGAAGGAGGCTCTCCGTGTTTTCTGGGGATTCTTTTGAAGCCCCGCCTGCGGCACGAAGGCCGGCTAGGGGGTTCTGGGCCAGTCGCTCGCTCTCGGCCCAACTCACCTCACGGGGTTGTGGTGGTGGGGAAAATAGGAGGAGGGGGGAGCTAGGGTTAGGGTTTGTATGGCTTGTTCGCTGCCTTGAGTTGTTTATAAAAAAATAACAAAGGTGGAATTAAATCTAAAATCTAAAAAAATCTAAAGACTAAGTCACTTCAGGGAAGGGAGGCACGTAGTAGTGTGGGGAAGATGGTCAGCCTGCCCTCCAGCCAGTGACCAATAAAGGGGGAGGCCTCCACAGAAGCAGCATTGCTTGAATTAAGCAAAAGTCCCTCCCGATACACATTAGAGGCGGCGGGGCCAGCCACTGTCTGTCTGGTCTTCTGGATCAATTTATAGAGCTGTAAGCAAACGAATCTCTCTGCTTTTAGAAGGATTGCTGCTTAGACTGATTGAGAATGAGTCACGTTCAGGCGTTGGCGTGTGAGCGCTCAGTCCACTCCCTGGTTCCCTGCTCCGAGTACGTTTGGCCGGTCTCTGTTCCTCAAGCTTCTGTGGCTCCTTCTGCCTTACATTTGAACCTTGCTTTGAAACGTCGCTAGTGCCTTTTCTAAGAGCCAGGCACCCCAGATAGCGAACCTTGTGATGGTGGGGAAGCCCCTTTTTCCAGACAAAGGCACGCAAGCAGGTAGCCCTCTTACATCGCTGTCTCCTTGATTGTATTCGGCATCCACCTTTCCTGACAGAGAAGGTGACAAAACATGGGCTGGACCATTAGATGATTATAACGCTAGTTGAGCAGTTCTTCGTCAAGAAGAGTTGTATGGTCATGATAAAAAAAAAGTCCTCATCACTGCACACTCTTCTTATTGGCCAGACCCGCTTGGAGTACTGCGTGCAGTTCCAGGCATTGACAATCTGGTGCGTATCTGGAGGAGAACAAAACTACAGGGCGCCCGGAAGGAAGAAGTTACGTTGGAGGCATTGTGTATGTTTAGCCAGTGTGTGCTGAGGACTAACACTTCTGCACAGAAACTAAAAACTGTAGATTGAAGATTGGTGTCAGGTCTTGGAATTGTAAAGGCTTGGCCTGCAGAGTTAAGTCCCACAGGCTTACATCCGTGGATTTGTGGCCATTGGAGGACGGTAGTGCTGTGTGGATCAGCTTCATTCAAGGGGCTCCCAGCTGCTGCTGCTGCTGCTGCTCCTCCTTTTCCTTGCTTATGATGCTGCAAAGTGAAGTGAGAAACTGGATGACAGTTTCTTTGGGGTTTGCCTCTCCGGCATCCTGAGAGGAGAAGTCCTCGGCTGGGCTGGTGTTGAGCAAAGTGGCAAAGACAAGTTCCTTCTGGCTGCAGTACCAACATTGTTCTGTCGCCATGTGTGTTTCAAGAAGCGGAAAGAGTTTACGGGGCTGTTCTGCATGAATTGGAAGGAGCCGGACCTTCCATTTAAAAGTGGCAGGCTTCTGGCAAACAGCGTGGCCCAAAATGCTGGCTGATGCTAGATGGTTGGGGAAATTGTGGGCTACGTATGCGGGATCCAGAAGGGGCCAGCGTCTTTACAGTGGGAGCTGCCTGCAAAGACTGGGTGGCGTTTTTCTAGTCGTACCCCATGTCTGAGTTGTATTTTCAAAAGCGCAGCAAGTGGTTTAAAGAAACAGTTCAGAGCCTGGCAGATTTATAATTGCGTGACTCGGGATTTTTCCCCCACGAAGTTTTATGAGCACCTCCCTCCTTAGCTTCTCTCCTCTTACAGTGGCCCAGCATACCACACTGGATTGCCCCTGCACGCGTGGCTTGCAGCTGTGCCCATTGGCCAGAGAAGGGCATCTCTGCATCTTTTGCCCGTCCCATTTGTTTCTGCGGTTCCAGTTTTTCTCTTCCGCAGGTATGGGGACCACGGACCACGTCATTGTGCTGGCATCCACCAACCGAGCGGATATCCTGGATAATGCCCTCATGAGACCCGGGAGGCTGGATCGCCACATCTTTATCGATCTGCCCACTCTGCAGGTATGATCATGGCAGTTGGTCTCAACCCTCTAAGAGGGCAGCGTGAGGTCGTTCAGTCTGGATCCATGTGATCCAGATGTTTGTTTAGAAACAGATAAAGCACGGAGCTTAAACAAGTTTACTGCTTGTGTCCTCTGGCCGAGGAAGCTCGGTCCGCAAAGAGAGTTGGAGCTGTCTCCGCTCTCCAGCGGATGAGCGCTGAACTCAGGGCACCGGCGTACCCCCATGTAGAGAGAGCCCCAACTGCACGTTTCTCTCTCTCTCTGCAGTGGCTTCTTTGGGGCAGAAACAGACTCCTCTGTTTCAAGAATAGCAGCATCTCCTTTTCCATTTTCTGGCCGAGCTGCCCCGTCCTGGCTGCTCTCTGTTTTGGCATAAAATTCCTCAAATGCCTGATCTGATCTGGCACCAGAGCGTGAGCTGCGCAGCTGCCCCGAAGGAAGAAGGAGCAGGAAATCCTGGCAGCTGAGCCTGATGTTCTAATCAAGGCCATTGTAACCAGCCAAATGAGTCACTTTCTGGCACAGGGCCAACCTGGTCTGCCGCCCCCCCCCCCCTGCCATTTCCTTCCTTTCATTCATGCGTAGAGGGATGGGGAGCGTTCATGAGTCTGGATTCCCTGTCTTGGTGCAAGTGGTGTGAGGGTGAAAAGGCTTTGGGGTGAAAGTGGAACGATGAGAGCCACGACCGTTGGGGAAAAGAGGGGCTGGCCGGCCAGCCGGCCGGCTGTCTCAGCAGTCGCCTCACTTCGCTCATTCCCTGTTGAATGAAGTCACGGCTGGGCTGCCGAGGCCGAGGAGAGTGAGGCTTGGTGGCTGCGCCTCGGAAAGTCTCGTCCAAGATCAGGCATCTTTGGCTGAGCGCCCACTCCTGCAGACATCCTGCCGTGGAGCAGCGAGGGCTGCCTGGTGCAGTCAGGGCCGAGACAGGCTCCCGGAGTGCTTAGGCCCTGACTCTTAAGGTCAGCCATGCCCAGGCCGAGATGCTGCAGAGCCTGTACGAGGGCCCTTTGGGATGGCTGAGGGCCTGCCCTCCTTTGCCCAATTGCTGACAGAGTCCCACCCCTTCTGGAAAATCTGGCAGCCCCACCTGTCCCGCTTGTGTGTGCCTTCAGGTCCCAAACACATCTGCTCTCTTCTTTGCAGGAGAGGAGAGAGATCTTCGAGCACCACTTGAAGGGCCTGAAGCTGTCCCAGCCTAGCAGCTACTACTCCCAGCGGTTGGCCGAGCTTACCCCAGGCTTCAGTGGTACGTGTCGGCAGCGAGCTCCAGCTTCTCCAGGCCCCCTCCCCCGAGCCAAAGGGGGGCTGAAGCCACATCTGCTGGGCTTGTCCTGCATGCGTGGCTCCAGTTTCTGTGGGGCAGGAGCAGCAGACTCCGTTCTCCAGTTTAGCTTTCAGAAGTCAGTGCAGGGAACGGGAAAGAAGAAGGTTTCACGGTTGTAGCAGTGTGGTAGCCAGGGTTGAACGAAGGGGGAAGAAAGACTTACCTGCTTCTGGAGCCCTTCCACTTTAAACTTAAAACTGGGCTCTTGATCCCAGTTTCCTGTTTGTGCAGAGGGAGCAGAGTCCCCTCCGTGCATTCCCTCTCGCCCCCAGCCCCCACCCCATAGCTGCTGCCACTTTGCCTCTGTCCACTCCACCCACACACACCAACTCGGAACAGATGTTCCTCCTCTTCCCCAGCAAACTGTGTAGTCAGCATCGGAGGAGCCCCAGGGCCATGCCGAGCCAGGTTTTCCCAGCTCCCCTCCCAGGAACACCCTGGGGTTGGGCCTGATTAACTCCTTGCTGCCCCAGTGGAGCACCTCTGGGAGGGCAGCCAGGCCTGGCTTGTGGCTGGAATCCTGCTTAAACAGCACAATCAGCAGCCCAGGCTGTCTGCTCCCTCCTTGAAAAGCCTGTTTCTCATTTGCAGAAGCCTCCTTCCAGCCCACTTCCGAATTCCCACTCCAGCACGCTTGGTTTTCTTTTCTTCTGCTGAACTTTTTATTCTCTTAAGTTTTTTAAATCAAACAAAATGCCACGGTTGATGGAAAAGCTTTTAGAAGAGAATTCCTGGATGCTAGCGTTGAATGAGGATTAAATAGAGAAAACCAAATAAAAGGACTGCGGAAGTGGGGAAGATAATAAATATCTTCCAAGGGCAGCGGGGGATAAAAGGGGTGATGTTGTGTTAGCTGCACTGTAAAGATCCTATTAAATCTGTCAGCTGTAGAGGCTAGAATGTTGGACCAGGATGGGGGAGCCCCAGTTACAGATTCCCACTTGTGAAGCCCTCAAGTGTTTTTGAACTGGTCACCGTTCTCAGTCCAAAGGGAAAGCCTGTGCGCAGCCCTCCGTTCCTGAGGAAAAGTGAGCCGTAATGGAAATAAGGGATGAAAACCAACCGCATTCCCAGAGATACGTCCTTGTAAATGAGGCACAAGGGCCTTTAAAAATCCTTTTGATTCTTTCCAGCATCATAAAATCTTGGAAATAAATTCTGTAAAGATACTGGGAACTGCCTGTCTGTCTGTCCAATCGCAGGAGAACCCTCCAAAAACTGAACAGGACCAAACTTTGTGGGGGCAGGGGAGAAGGGGGCTGGATTCAGCTGGGGGCTCCAGGGGAAAACATTGCAGAAACTCTCCTCCCGCCTGCATCCCTGTGGGAAGGGGGGCCATTGAGCAGCGGCTCACACAGTTGCTGGCTGGCTCTTTCTAAGCCCTGTCCCAGTCACACGATAAAAGCAAATCTTATACAGCCGGCCCTGGACTTCCCAGTTCACACATCCACACGACAACAGACACACACACACACACACACATACACCCCAAACACATTACTTCATTACGTAGAATAAAATATTGATGCCATCTATGGGGATCGACAGTAAAGAAGTTGGAAAGAATTCCAGAAGCCATTCTCTGCAGGGTTTCTCTACCTTAAATTCTGCCAGATGTTAAATAAAAATGTTTTATTACCTTGCACAACAACAGGAAAACGAACCAGTATGTCAGCTACATTTTCCCCACTTTGTCCAGCTATCAGTGCCTTTACTTGCAGAAAAATGATGAAAAATGTTGCTCCCTAAAAAGGTGACTGATCAGAGCCCCCAAGGGTAAGGAGCTTGTGTAAATCCCGAGATCTCTAGGAAACCCAAATATCTGTCATATAATAGAACATAGCCTGGGTTGAAGGTTTTTGAATGTTAGAGATGAGAGATGAAACTCATAGTGGAGCAGTGAGTAGATTCACATTTGAGGTCAGATCCAGCAAGATGAGGCGGTATAGCCCCTATTGCACAGACAGGGAAGGCTGCAGCCAAAGAAGCATTGGCTGAAACTTAGCTGGTTGGATGGCCAGGAGAAGAGGACTGCCTGCAACTCAAGAGGTGACTGACTGCCCGGCACTTCCTTCCACGTTGGGCTGGCAAGTGAGGAGTGGAGCTGACGCTTTGCTCTCCCTCGTTGGTCTCACTGCTTGCCCTTCACATCTCCTCTTCTAATGTGGTATGCTGGACAATGTGGGTTGCCCTGCTGAGGATCATGTCTTGACTTAAGAGCAGCCAGCTGTCTTCCAACTGTTTGACTCTCTAGAACAGCGTCTCTCAACCTCGGGAACTTTGAGATGGGTGGACTTCAACTCCCAGAATTCCCCAGCCAGCCATGAAGTCCACCCATCTCAAAGTTCCCAAGGTTGAGAGACGCTGCTCTAGAAGCCAGGCAAGAATTGTGGCTTTCTCTCCGCAGGAGCTGACATTGCCAACATCTGTAACGAGGCTGCTCTGCATGCTGCGAGAGAGGGTCATAAATCCATCGACACATTCAATTTTGAGTGCGCTGTGGAGAGAGTAATTGCAGGTAAGGCTTTCTTTCTAGTGTGGGGGGGAGCGTTAGTGTTCTTCAGCCTAGGCACGTGAGGAGAGCTCTGCAGGAAGAGCTGGTTTCACCTGAGCAGGCCATCTAAGCGGCCATCGGCCAAGCAAAGCATGTGGGGTCTCAGTCCTGGTTAATTTAGGGTCTGACGTGGACCACAAGGCTGTCGTACGTGACAATCATCTCTGGTACGTCACGCTTGGAGAAAAACATGCACGACGTGCCTTGGCTTTGACAGGAGTTCTCTAAACACAGTTGAATGGGTACAAGCTTCCAGACTGCTGGCAAAGATTGGGCGGTTCTTTGCTTGTATTTTTGTTGCAGTAAGGATTTTCTGATGGATGCAGACCCTAGTTTAGCCTTTTCTGAGTTGGGGTCCTCCAGAGCTGCTGGCCTAGAGTAACCACACTTGCTGGAAGTTGTAGGGGATGAGTTGCAGAGCAACGCTGGCAGAGGTCTTCTGGCGGGAAACATTCTCACATAAACAGCCAGCTCTTTTGGGAAAAGAACCTGTATGGTTCTAACCGCAGGCATTGCTTTTATGCATGGATGTGTCTTTGCTGCAAGGATATCTTTCTGTGAGGCAAAGTTAATGGCAGTCAAAACTAGAAATGGATCTGTAAGTCTCAGGTGTGAGATTGTGGACTTGCGTTGATGGCCAGCGATCCATTTGTAACCTTCCCTTCAAGCAAGCGTTGTTCCCTGCTTCCTTGGCCTCCTCATGTGTCAAGGCCTGCAAGAGGTTTTTTGAGAGCTTGAAGGAAAGAGGCAAAGGTTCTCCCTCCTTGTGATGCTAGAAACACAACCTGGAAAACAGAGCTTTTCCCCCCACCCCTTTGTAGGAGCTGCCAAAAGAAGCAAGATCCTTTCGCAGGAGGAGCGGAGGGTGGTGGCGTTCCACGAGTCAGGCCATGCCCTGGTGGGCTGGATGCTGGAGCACACCGAAGCAGTGATGAAGGTACGCTGGCTCTCTGCCGCGAGGTTAGATTTGCTGAGCGTGGCAGGTCAGCTCAGCTCATGGCTTCTCCTCCTCTTCCTCCTCCTCCCCCATTTCCTGCCACAGGTGTCCATAGCTCCTCGCACAAATGCTGCACTGGGCTTTGCCCAGATCCTGCCAAAGGACCAGTACCTGCTGACCAAGGATCAGCTCTTTGAGCGGATATGCATGGCCCTGGGGGGCAGAGTCGCAGAAGCCATCACCTTTAATAAAGTGACTACAGGTGAGGAAGGCCTGCCTTGCACAGAAGAGGGGCAGGAAGCTACCTGGTTGCCTTGGCCTCCCATGGGGCAGCTGGGTGCCCCACTCTCTTATAATGCCTCCCTTCTGATGAAGTAAAAAAGCCATTTGGCAGCATTTTAAAACGTTTCTGGTATTGCCTTTGTTTTTATCCTCCCTCCCTTGCTCCAGGGGCCCAAGATGACCTCAGGAAGGTCACTAAGATAGCCTATTCGATGGTGAAACAATATGGAATGATGCCCACTGTCGGCCATCTGTCCTTCCCAGAGACCGAAAGTGGCCCGGGGATTGGACGGCGCCCCTTCAGCCAAGGGCTGCAGCAAATAATGGACCACGTAGGTTTTCACCTTGGAGTCAAGCTGCAGAGGAGATGGGCGCTGGCTCCTTTCGCGCCACAACGCTCCTGAAGCAAGACCCCCTCCCCCTTTGCAGCTTCCCAGGCAGGAAGATTATTGAGTGGCACAGTCCTACCAGGGCCAGGACACTTAATTCTGAGCCACCTCTTCTCCTGGCTGGGAGCTGTCCCTGAAAGGGTGCGAGTTGTGGTCAGTGGGTTTGTTCCAATTCTTTCCCCCGTTGCCATTTGGTATCTTTTCTAGGAAGCGAAGATGCTGATAGCCCAAGCTTATAGGCACACGGAGAAACTACTGATGGATAACCGGGACAAACTGAAGATGGTAAGGCCCTAATACAGTTCTGGAGGGCTGAGGTGGCGTGGGGAGGGTGAAAAGCTACGGAGGATCAGCAGGTGGGGCTCAGCACCAGCTGTGAACAAGTTGCTCCCTTCTCGCTTCTCCTGTGAGGCGAAAGTGAACCTCAGAGCAAGTGTTGCATTAAAAGAAAGATATATGTTAACAGTCCTGCTTTAAAGCTAACAAAGAGGTCAGAACTCTGCTAGGGTGACCTCGCTGCAGCACCCTAAAGACTACACGGTTTGAAAGGTGCCCCCTTTCCCAAGCAAAGCCGTTTGGGAAGCTATCCAGGCCTCGAAAGGCCAAAGAAACAGAGAGGCTTTCTGCACTCTTTAATGGACCAGCTACTCCCTCGAGCAGGAAGCTTCTGCCTCCTGCTTACACCTAGTTGTACAATGCTGTCCGTGGTGCACGTTCTCACTCTTGATCTTTTCTGAGCTAGCGGGATCTGGTAGGAGAAGAGAGCTGTATGTCAGAGGATGAATTCTGTCCCGTGTCTTTCCAACTCCTCCTGTGCTATTGCTTACCTGGGGAGCGCCAGAACTAAGAGATTGCCAAGGGTGCACAAAACATTTCACATTGGTGTGATATGTCTCTAGAACATCCCGTTTTTCTTCCAGAGCAGGCTGGTCTGAGATTTGATTCTGGAATATCTGGATGTAGGTCATGCGGAAGTAAAGGCAGCTCGTGATGTTCCAGATACGTTGTATTTTCAAAAAAAAAATGTGGCAGGTTTACCACCTTTCAGTTTTCTCATTGACAGAGTAATTTCTGGCTCTGGGCAACTGTTTCTGGAAGTGATGTACCTCACCTGGAGTGCTTGGTCAGCCTCTTTCAGAGGGGAGAAGGATGTTCTAGAGCCAGATTACCTTGGCACAAAACGTTTTGCAGATGGCCTTAGACTACACCCAGCATTGGAAGATTCCAAAGTGGCGAAGGGGCTAAAATCTTTCTCCAAAGCTCTGCGTTTTCAGAGTGTTTGCAGGGACCAATTGTTTCCTGTTATCGGGGGCCATTTTTACACTCCTGTGGCAAATGGAGAAGCTTTTACTTAGGCGTATTTACCATCTGCCAACTTCTTCCTCTCTAGCTGGCAGACGCCCTCCTGGAGAAAGAAGTCATCAACTACGATGACATTGAAGCCATTCTTGGCCCTCACCCCCACGGGCCCAAGAAAATGATCTCCCCCCAGAGCTGGATTGAAGCAGAGAGAGACAAGCAGGACGTAGGAGATGAAGAGCCCCCGCCTCCACAGTCGCCCCGCTACAAGGAGGAGCAAGAGCCCCACCTGAGCTCCGTTTGAAACCTGTTCATGAAGCAGAGCAGCGGGATGGGGTCAGGCTTCCTTTCCAAACCGAGAGGCGCTGGGGGAAGCCTTGCTTCTGCGTCGTCCGTCCAGCCCGGTTTGGATGTGGGTTGTAAGTGGGCCGAGCAGGGAACGGTGCCAGAAGCACCATTTTTGAGGCCCCTTGGCTTTTGGTTCAGAGCTGCTCTGAGCAACCCACCCTTTGTGGAACAAACCCAGTTCTCTGCCTGGGGTCTCCTGCTTAGTTGTCCTCACTAGAACCATTTATTTACTCACCAGCAAGGATTAGGGTACACAGCCTGAGTTGACCCCCTGTCTTGGATGCAAGAGCTTTCCTCCAGTTGCTCTGGACGGGGAGAAACTGTAGGGACTCGAGCTTTATCAACAATTCTGGGTGCTGCTCTCAGAGAGGAGGAGGAGGACAGGCACAGCTTTGGCTGGTGGATCTCCCCAAAGTTAATTTGAATCTCCTTTAGGAGACTGTAGTTCCCAGAGAGAACTCTTGTTCACACCTGTCCAAGGCAGTGTGGGCCACTCGCAGCATTGCCTCACTTCCATCTCACCTACTAGGAGGGTCTGGCTTGTACGCACGCACTGAGCTACCTCAGTGTGGAGAGACATTTGGTACAGTTTCAAAATAGGCTGTTGCATTGCAGAACTGAGAAAAGCGGCTATTTTAGTTCGGCTGCGTAAGGCTCCGTTGCCTTGGCCCAGCAGTCTCCGATGATCCGTGGCTGCCACCTGGTGGTCTGCTGAGGAATCTGCCCATAATTTGCTCCAGCGGAGAACTAAGAGGTTAAGCTACCCAGTTCCTGACTGGTGATGGCGGCAATTTCCAAGGGCCCCCGATTCATATTCAGCACATCGAATGGTTCTTGGTGAGGTACAGCCCAGCCATTCTAGCTGGTAGCAGCGGGTTCTGAGCATTGGGGCTCAGCAAGATGCAAAGTGAGGCCATAAGCTCCCTACGCCATCCAAGTCTGCAGCCTAGCAACGTCCTCATGAAAACCCCTTTGTTAAAGAAATTCAGGAACAGCAACATAAATGAAGTGTAATTTTAGGGCACATCCATGTGTTTGCCTTTTTTTACACTGGAGAGGCTTGTATTTTGTTTGCAATGAGCTGCTGTATTTTAATAAAGATTCAGAAGTGCTGCACATCCGAGTATTGTTGAACCTTAAGGGGGTTTTAACTAGGAAAACCACATTTTCTATTCCCTGTTCTGAACAATGTTGTCCTCAGATTTCAGGATGAGGGATATAAAGGTGAAGTTCTCTTTCTTTGCTTTTTCTAGAATCTTTCATCTCTTTTACATAAAAAATGTGTTTATTACATTTGTGAAACCATGATTTACTGCTATATGATCACCATCTTTCCAAACAATTGTACGTTGTCCAATATTTACACACCATTCAAAAGAGAATTAAAAAGCTAAGAAGGAAACAGAAAGACCAGAACACGTCTTCTCCAGCAGCCAACGCCCAGATAAGCGGGGATTAACACCAGACAAGCGGAAAACAATACCCTAATTGAGGAACTGCCAAGGAGAAAACCACACCCCCACCAAAACCGGCAGGGCAAGCTACTGTATATAATGGGGAACAGAACTCCACACTCACTTGCACTAATGATGTTACCTAGTTGGGTAATGAAACGTCTGCAAGCAAACCACCCAGCTCAGAGAGCACAAGGACTCCATATTGTCCAACTATTTAAAAAATGCTGTATTACAAAATTCCAAAAGCACCCGATTTAGCCTAACTGCCTATTTCCATTGCTTGTTTCTGCTGATATGATGCAACTGCCTGTAACAATTATCTCTGGCAGCAACAACCAGGGTTTCATTACCTTAAAAAACTCTGGCGTTCAAGATAACACATTTTCCTCCCAAGGCTAGCGAGGGCAATTCTCCTAGACTTGGTGTGGTGAAGAACACCCTTTTGCAAATGATCTTTCAGGGTTTTCTAAAACGTTCTTGATGTGGCTGAGCGGCCTTCTTTATGCGTGCAGGCTTGACAGAGCCACAGACAATACAAAATACAAAATACTTTAATGACCGAGTTTAAAATATATACAAGGAATTCGTCTCCGGTGACGAACAGCAAGATCAACGGTGTGTTGGACCTTTGCTTTAGCAGGCAGAGGCCAGGACGGGGCGGCTTCTGATCAACGGCGGCGGCCGGTTTCTTAGGACCAGCCCTCTGACGCTCCTGGTTTTGACTCCTGAACGGCACCAGTTGTAATTTGTGGCTAGAGGTAAATCTGAAAGCCTTGGAATGTCGTAGGGACACCGATTCGTGAGCCCAATATCATTAGGTCTCATTTCTAACAGCTGTCTGGCATCTGGCAGCCAGCGTCGCTGTTGGCGGGATTCTTCCTCACCACGTGGCTGCCTTTTCCTTCTTGACCCTCCCTCCGTAAGAACACGAAAATTCCCCCCGTGAGCGAGCGCGCCGCTCCCACAGAAGCACGTTTTAGCGTCGGGGATGCTTCCAGCACACGGCTGAGCGCCAACGGTCTCTGGCCGATTCTACAGCCGTCTTCCTGCATTAGATGCTGTCCAGATATTACCGACTACAGCTCCCATCATCTTCAACAGGCACGTCCATTAAGTCTACGGCGGGGTGTAATCCAGTATATCTGGAAGGCACCAGATTAGGAAAAAGCGACCTGCGTTTCTTCGACTTCGTAAAAGGAGGTACAACGGAAACCAGTGGGGGAGGAGGACGGCTCCTTTAAGTTAGGCGCCATCTTTGTGAGGGGCAAAGCGACTGGAAACGGGAACTGGCAATTCCGCTGCGCGCATTGGCCGGGGTGAATTGGCGCCACTTCCGGGGCGCCTCGGACGCGGCGACGGCAACATATCCCGGCGTCCGTCGCGCCCCTCTTTCTTTTTCCGGCCGGCCATTTTCTCTCCCGGGAGGTGAGTTCTCGTGCTGGGGGGGCGCCCGGGGCCGCATCTGCCTCCATCCGCCTCCCGCGCTGCGGAGGCGACCCCCGAGACGGCCGAGCGGCCTCCGGAGGGCCTCGCGGCTGAGCTCCGGCGGCGAGAAGCGGAGCCGTTGCCTGGAGCGGAGGGCCTCTGGACCCGCGGCGCCTCCCGTTGGGGGCTCTCGGTGGCGGGCCGCGCAAGACCCGCGTCCTCCGAGGCTGCCAGCCCGGCCGCCCCACGGGGCGAGAGCCGAGGCCAGCGGCCGGGTGGGGCAGGCCTGGCCCGGCGTTTCGGGCGCCGGCCCGGGCCTTCGCGCGGGGCTGGAACTCCCGGAAGAGCGCGGCGTTCCGGCGTCCCACTCGCGCTCGCCGGTCCGCTTTTGGAACGCGCTGCCCCGTTAAAGCCGCGTGGGGGCTTCTGCGGGAGCCGCGATCCGCGTGAAGGCTGCGCGGGCTCAGTAGACTTGAGGGTCCGCGGTGTTAAAGGGACCGTAATCGGCAACAGGGCAGCTTGTTCAACTTAAGAGGCCTGTAAGCTGCTCCAGCCGGTCGAAGCCAGCTCTGAGTGGCACCCGTTCCCCGCCAGCGTAACCTCAGTTTAAAACAAAGCACGTGGAAGTGGAACGATTAGAAGTGCCTTTCTTAACGTCTGGGCAGGGCGTCGGTCGAGAGGGATTTGATGCATCTCGCTGTCCGTCTGTCTCAAATCAGTAGTTTCCGCTAGGCTGGTGGGATGCAGCGTTGATGTGTCTGGAAGCCATTCCAGGCACTGCGTGGTACCTCCAGCCGCTGCTGGGGGAAAGTGAAATGCTGTCAGCGATGAAGTTGCTGCTGAAACGGTATCCAGAAGGAGCTTAGCGCAACCCAGACGGTTTTGTATTTTCAGGGGTCTAAGCAGGCATGGCGCCCAGCCGGAATGGCATGATCTTGAAGCCCCATTTCCATAAGGATTGGCAAAGACGAGTGGCCACATGGTTTAACCAGCCTGCCAGGAAGATCCGCAGGTGAGGTCCGAGAGCCCACTGAGCTCCTGTGATTTCCAGCACGATGACGAGGGCTCTTTCGATAATACGAAGGACGAGCCTTTGGGGCTTTGTTGCTGCGGCCAGATGATGAGAATTCTCCGGAATCGCTGTACTGCATTGATGATCCTTTGAACCCATAAAACTGATGGTTGTAGCTCCGCCCACAAAAAAGTGGAGTACCTTGTCTCTCCTTGTTGTGACCACCTTGCATGATTTTGCTGTAGCGTATCTTCAGAGAGAGAAAGCGGGTTTTGATGCAATCCTTTCTGTTGCTTTTTCCCTCTCAGGAGAAAAGCCCGCCAGGCAAAAGCCCGTCGTATCGCCCCACGCCCAGTATCTGGGCCAGTTAGACCAATTGTGCGGTGCCCCACTGTACGGTACCATACAAAAGTCCGTTTTGGCAGAGGATTCAGCCTGGAAGAGCTAAGAGTGAGTAAACGGGGAGGTGTGGGAGAGAAATGCCTGTAGGGGTACAGCGTAATGGGCTGTCTTGCCTGTATTTGAGAATCTGGGGTGTTCTATGCTGAGGTTTCTTTTTATATTAGAAACTCATTTGGCCGGTTTTCTTGGTAGGCCAGGGTATGTATTTTCAGAGAATTTGCTTTAGGTTCTGATAAATTGAGATCCTGCCAGTGTCTCTCTCATCTTAGTCCCAGTAAGCCATTTGCTGTCTGTGAGAGCTTTACAGTCAGATGATGACACCCCAAGATATCTGTAATCTCCGTGATGATGGTGCTTTGAACCCTTTTCCAGTTGATGACCGTCCTGCCTCCCCAGAAGGAGCAGGAGTAGCGATGCAGAGCTTGCATAAAGTGAGGCCTCTCTCGACATAACTCTCCTTAGATGGCTGGTATCAACAAGAAATTTGCCCGGACAATTGGTATTGCAGTGGATCCCAGGCGCCGCAACAGGTCTACCGAAGCCTTGCAAGCTAATGTCCAACGGCTAAAGGAATATCGCTCCAAACTCATCCTCTTTCCCCGGAAGTCTTCTGCACCCAAGAAAGGAGACAGCACAGTAAGTGCGGGGTTTGTGTCCGGAAACCTCTTTGTCTGCGGCTTTGCTGGAGCAAAGAGCGTTGTAAGGCACGTTAAAATCTCAGCGTTGACTTTGATAGGAGTTTGCATTTAGAATCTGGGTGCCAAACGTGCTACCCAGAGTAAGAGGCGCAATAGATCTTCCCTCTGTTGGCACTGATGGTTCTCTGCAGCTTGTTCTTCGGTTAACAGGATTGCCCATTGTTGATACGCCTCGTAATTAGTTCCTCACCCGAAAGCCTAGCGTTTGCCTGTATTGGAGCAGAAGAGGCGGCACCAAGGTGAAATGTAAAACATGCTTTTGAGGGAAGATCTGAGTTGCCAAGCTGGAAGCTTTGAGACCCCCAAGCTTGATTCATGCACTCAGCCATAATGTATTGGTTTACTTTTGGCTTAATTCGTTAGGTGAAATTTGTTACTGTGGCTTGCTTAGTAATAATAGTGGGGATTTACCTCAAACGGAGCTGGTCCCAAGAGGCTCCTGCAGTGATGATTCCCAGCCCCTTTTCCACGTGGGCTACTTTATCATCACCGGAAGCTCTTTTGAAAGCCCATATAAGCCACGGGCAGCAGTTGGCTTCCCGCAGACATCCTAGCAAATGCAGCACCCCTCCCCGTAGCTTGTCAGTGGGCTCCAACGTTCAATCTTTTTAAAAAATGTAAAACAGCTGCGATCTTGGGAAATAATCCAGTCTCACTTGTTTTTTGTATTTCCACCTGAGAGTTTGCAAGTTTTGGGACAATAGTGCCAAAAGCTGTGAGATTTCAAATAAGAACATGAATATTTTAAGAGATTTGACAACTACCCAAGTTTCTGGGTGTATTTTTTCTTTCTTTTTTTTACCATTATGTGCATAATAGGGACCATCTGTCGTTCCTCACAGAACTGTTTTTCTGCAGTCCAGATGAGGAATAACGTAGTCTCTTATCGTTACTCCTTTCCTTATTCCTATAGGCAGAGGAACTCAAGATGGCCACACAGCTCTCTGGACCAGTTATGCCCATCAAAGCCGTGAGTGACCCTCGTTCTTGCATTTGCCGTATCTTTCGTCAAACACTTGGTGTTAACCAGTAGATGTTTTCTGCTTTTAATTGAAGTTTGAAGTTTTGCTTTGGGTGTTTTTGGGGGAGGATGGGTTTTTCATGTGCTGTAGACTTACTCCTTGAAATTGCAGATAAACAGCTGAATGGACAGTCCAAGTGAACATTCTCTGGTGGCTTCTTGCCTGTTCGCAAAGCATTACAATGTGTGCAGACGCTTGGAAAGGGCAAGTTGCCAAACCGCTAATTCCAGCTATCTGTCACACTCCTTGTGCTCCAAATCTGAACAACCGGGGAATGGGCACAGGGGGGACCTGCCCTGCTTTTGCTCCCCTGGACATGGTTATGCTGGTGCAGATTTCCAGGGACGCAGGTCTCACCTGTTTTTTGTTGTATTTAAACAATGAAAATTTCCTGCTGGCAGGATGTGAAAGTGGCAGCCTTATTAACCGGCATCTCTTCCCCCTTGAATTTGTCGAATCCCTTTTGATAACTTTAAGGCAAATATCCTCAATGTGGCACTAAGATTCGTAAGTTATACTTATGATACTTGGTGTGAAGAAACATTTTCACTGGGTTTAATTCATTGGAAGATACATTTTATCCACATCCTGTTTAGTTCTGTAGATATCTGCCCTGCCTTCACGCATCCTCCATCTTTCATTTTTTCCCTAAACAAGACATTTTCTGCATTGATTCTCATGCTGCCATTCCAACCCTTTAGTTCATTTGGTTTCCCTTCATGACTCTGATTCCTTAATTGGGATGTGATGATCAGAACTGTATGCAGCTCTGTAGTTGTCAGCTGGCCAGCTTCTTTTCAGTATCTTAAACCATAATTAGAAGCATGTGGGTTGCGGAGAAAAATATTTTCTGGAGAGTTTTAGTGCTGAATATGACTGAGCCTGGAAAACCCTGCTACTAGGTGGGGGTGTGAGCAATTCTGCTACTAGAGCCAGGCCCAGTGTCCTGGTTGAGCTGCAGCTGATAACCTGTCCAAAGCAGAAAAGAAGCCTAGTATATGCGGCGTGTGACGTTGTCTTCTCCCCTTTCATAGGTATACAAAAAGGAGAAAGCCCGGGTTATCTCGGAAGAAGAGAAGAACTTCAAGGCCTTTGCCACTCTGCGCATGGCCCGGGCAAACGCTCGGCTCTTTGGTATCCGGGCTAAACGAGCCAAGGAAGCAGCAGAGCAGGACGTGGAGAAGAAGAAATAAACTTCTTGGACAGATCTGCACAATAAAAGAGGAGAGATTTGGAATGGTGTGGTGTCCTCCTGTGCTTGTGGGGGATAGAAATGCTGCCTCAGAAGTGTGGTGCCCTTACCATCCTCTGCGCGCTGCCTGGCAGAGTGGCACTCGCTGACTGGGCAGGGACTCTGCCAGTTCTAGCATTTGGGTCGCTGGCAGTTTTGAGTTGGGTAATTGCGGGTAGTTGGGGCCCTTGTCATTTGGGTGGTTGGGAACAAAATAGGACAGGTGCCGACACCGGCGTGCGTGTGGAAGCAGCGCAGGAGGAGAACGGGCTGCTGTCTGTCCAGGGTGCAGGTGGGTCACACAAGATTCTCAGTGTACTCAAGAGGAGCCTGCGAGGGATCAGAGAGGAAAAGTCATACATCATTGTTTTGGGGTGCTGTCTTCATGCTTTACGATATAAATGTAGAAGTTTTTCCGAGTGGGACCTAGTGATGCTTCCTGGGGGAGGTGTTTCCTATTGTATCTGTGTTTTGTCTTCTGAATCCAGACAGCCACAGAGGGAATGTGCAGCCAGGAGTTCTGCGGTTTCTTATCCTGGGGTGGGGTGGGTTTTTTCTTTTCACTACCCTGAGTGAGGTCTGCCTCCTTCACCTGTGCATTACATTGGCAGGATGGAATGGCGACTTCAGTCAGTCAGTCAGAAGCTGGGCTTAGTTGACGGTCCTGAGAAATGCCCTTGGACGCAAGGGGGGGGGGGGTCTTGCTCAGAGCTGGGGCCTCTTGGGCAGATTCTGCGTGCCTGGGAGCTCTAGTTGCTTGGTAGAAGCGGAGGTGGCAGATTGCTTAGGAAGTGTTTGGTCTTTGAAATCCTGCCAACATCTTAATCTCTGAACAATACAGGGCCCTTATTGTGGGCAGCTGATTGGGGCATATGCTGTATGGTTTTCTCTAGGTAGATCTTGACAAGGTATAAGCCAAGGGAATGACATTTATGCTTCAGATAAGTTTTGGGATGGCAAGCCAGGCTGGGACATCTGTCACCGTTTAATAAGATGCTAATGTCTTTTGCCTCGTTTAGGGTTGCAGAGGCACCAGTCTCCGCACGGGGGCAGTAGCTGTCAGGTTGGAGACTTCCCCAGCAGGCACTTGGCACTCGTTCAGCTACTGAAGGAGACCTGCTGCTTACGGCCCTGGAAGGGTTGTTGAAACTCCAGACCTGAGAAGCAGACCTTCGGCACTGCATTCACGTTCTGAGCTCCTGTACAAATGGCCCTCCCTTGATGCATCATTCTGCATTGTTCTAGCTGCAGTTTAGCAGAGCAAACTCCACTGGAGATCCCTGGCTCAATACATGCCGCAGGATTGTGATGCAGAAAGGGTGGAGGGGTCTCTTCCTACCCCTGGTATTTACAGGGCAGAAACATACTAGCCTATAATGTAGCTTGGGAATTTCAAGACCTGCAAAGTGGACCACCCCTGTGTTCCACAGCAGCCTCCCCCAACTAAGTGCCCTCTCAAAAATGCCAAATTGCCATGCATTCAGAGAGCACCAAGAGACTTGCTTGCAGAGAAGTGCAAAGCAGTTACCTTCCTGATTAATCTTTTAAAGCTTTCAGTGGGAAGGGGGCAGCTAGTATAGAATCAGTGTCAACAGGCAGATGGCAGAGCAGGTCAGATCGATCTGCCCAGCCACCTGATCTTGGCATACATTCCTTTGCACGCATCCCTTTTTCTGTGCTGTTTACTGGCTAGACCCCTTTGTGCTAGAAGCAACTGAACTTTGGTGGAGAATCCTTGGATGAGAGCTCTTCAGACTTGGGCGATGCGTGTCAGCAGCAGGCCTTGTGAAGCAATTGGCGCCGGAGGCTGTGTTCCCAAGCCTTCCCCAGGAAGCAGCCAGTGCTGCCAACTGTTCTCATTAGAGACAGGACATTCTACTTCCTCTGAGATCTGCCGCACACGCGCTCTTAATGGGCTCTGACAAAGTAGCCAGGTTTCCATGCACCAGCTGCTCAGGCTGTCGGCACAGATGGGAAAGTGGCTACTCCGGTTACACCTTCCTGGCTTGCGAGAGCTGCAAACCTTCAAATATGTGCAAACTGACTTCTCAGCCCAGTGCGCCTGCTAGGAAGGTGACCCTGATAGGCAAAGGCTTTCCGCTCGGAAGACGTTGGGCGGTGCCTCGTTCAAGCGGGAGCATGAAAGGTGCTGGACAGGTGGAGGCTTCCTCTGGCAGTGGTCACTGTCCTCCCCTGATCAGTTTTGTTCAGTAATCCCAGTTCTAGAATTGGGAGGAAAGTGTTCCTTGGCGTAGTACAAGCTAAGTGTCCTAAGCGAAGGTCCTCAAATGCCCCCGTTCGTTCTAAGGGAGCTGCTCCAGGTCCTTTGTTCTGTTCTTCTGTTTTCAGCCTTCTTTTCTGGCTCTGCTTTCTGAGATGTGGCAATCAGAACTGCCTGCAGCATTCCTTATACGAGAGCCATGTTAGTCTCTGGATTTCGGGTTGCTGCTTTTCCAACCGACCAATGTGATTAAAAGGCAGGAGCTGCAGCTCACGAAAGCTGCTACCTTTTAATCAGATTGTTTAGTCAGAAAAGGGGCTGTCAGACTCCTGATGTTTCGCAGAATTCCTGCAATTGCATTCAGTGAAGATACGTCACTGGAGTAATTTAGCAATATGTAGGAGTCCTGCTGAAATAGGCCAACCTTTCTAGTGGTGCTCAAGGCACATAAGCTGGAGGAGGAGGATGGACGGGCAGGGGGGTGGCAAAGCTACAGCCAGTGTAGCTCGTGGATCGGTCAGGGCTCAGATTCCTTGACAGCATCCCAATGGAAGTGTCTTGGCTGTCAGGAGAAAATCACAGACTTCTAGTACAGTACGGAGTCAGAGGAGTGGAGTGGAGTGGACTCTAAGCCCTGCCAATCGATACAGCAAAGCAAAGCAAAGCTGGTTCAGGAAGTATATCCTGCCCCCTGGCAGAGTGCAAGAGAGAAGCTTATCTACAGGGGGCTGAGGTGGGAAAGGGTCTACGCCCAGTACCCAAGGATGGGCTGGGCAGAAGGAACGTGTCGTCCGAGATGTAGGCCTGGGGCTGGACTCGGGCCTTGAGTTCATGGGTGATTCTACATGACGTCACATTCCTGGCCTCGCCTCGTCTGAAAGCGGATAATGGTGATGACCAACCTCACAGGGACCCTGCCGGTCATTTCAGCCCGCCCCACTCGGTCCAGCAGAAGGGGCAGGTTGCAGACCCCACCGGTCAAGGAATTCCGATTGGTGGGGTCTAGGCAGAGAGCCTTTTCTGCTGCAGCGCCCGCCCTAGGGAACGTCCTGCCTCCCGAGGTGCGGTGTGCCCCTCCCTCATGGCCTTCAGGAAAGGGCTCAAATCCTGGCTCTGCCAGAAGGCCTGGGGGCCAGAGGGGGGGCCACACCTGTGGAGATGGCTGTTGTCCCCCCCCCCCCCCCCCAGCATCTTACAGGTTTTTTAGGGCTAAAATCAGAGGAGGTTTTTAGGGCATTTTTAATATATGTTTTTTAATTATTTATAGATTTTATCCATGTTTGGAGGGACCTGTGTTTTTTCTTCTTTTTTATTATTGTGAGCCACCCAGAGTCACCCATTGAGGGAGATGGGCGGCATACAAGTCTGAAAATAAATTAAAAAATAAAAAATAAATAAAATAAAAGAGCAGAATGTCATCCAGGAAAGGCCAAGACTGGGCTCTCTTCAGCCAATGTGCTCTTGGGCCATCGTGGGCATGTTGATACTTTCACTGTCCGCCTGCATCTGCTGGGACCCTGCGGGGGAGGGCTTAATTCAGCGGCGGCGCCCTGGGACACAGATGGAGCCGGGCCAGCCCTTTGCTTGGCAAGGCCGAGTCTCATCAGCTTGCATTAATCGTCACAAACAGCAAAAACAAGCATCTTTGAAGAGACTCTCAAAAGAGCCTCGGTAACGTTGCAGTTAAGCTGCTCACCTCTGTTTTCTATAGGCCAGAGAGGCCTGGGGAGCAGGGTTGCTTCTCAGGAGAGAGGCTTCTTACCCTGACCACCTCCAAGCCCCCCACCCACCCCGTGGGGCAGCTCAGCTTGCAATGGAAGCACCCAGCTCCCAGGCCCTCCTCCCTCCACACACACACATTCTTTTTTGGCTACTAGACTCTTGTTAACTCTCATTTAATTAGCAAATGACTTCCTTTGATTGAGCACATTAATTAGGCCAACGCCCTGCCAATTCCTTGGCATAGGCCCTGGGAGCCCAGCCTTCTCTGCCATGGTGAAGTGAGAAGCTGCTGGGGCTCCCTAGAATGGCAAAGATGCCCTTGAGCTGAGCATGATGCCAGGTTTCTCTCCAGAGCCATCAAGGTGGCTCTCTTAGCAGCCACGTGGACGTGGTTTGCCTTTGCCTTCTGCCAAGGTGGCTTTCATTTTCTCAGGCTAGTCTTCTAACTGGGAATTTCCCAGGGGCCTCCGTGTCCTAGCCAGGCAGAGCCTCTCCTGTTGAGCTTCCAAACCCAAGGAGGTCAACTGCTGCTGCCGCCAGCTGCTGGGAGTTGGGATCGTCAGCCCTCTG
Organism: Liasis olivaceus; assembly: GCA_030867105.1. Classification (NCBI taxonomy): domain Eukaryota; kingdom Metazoa; phylum Chordata; class Lepidosauria; order Squamata; family Pythonidae; genus Liasis; species Liasis olivaceus. The sequence continues at coordinate 1,006,916 of CM061359.1, read as the reverse complement.
ACAATCACTGGTTGAGTCTGAAGAGGGTCATCTAGCTGCTTCCCTGCCTAGGCAAGGACCAATTCACACCACTGATTGGATAGGTCTAAACACAGCTTTGGGTCTCTGCAACTGCAAAGGAGACAGGAAAGGCCATCTGAGAGGGGCTTGGTGCTGTTGTAAAAACGGGTGGGTGTCTCAAGCCTGACAGCGAGCAGCTCATCTGGCAATGGCCCTCTTAGAAAAACATGTTTAGTCTCAGTGGGCTTCAGGTCTGCGCTGGGCCACCCACTATTTCTGGCAGCACAAACAGAATCCACCTTCCTCCAAGGGTTCTGGGGACAGCGAAGAACCTGCACCTCTCCCTTGCGTCCCTGCAGAACCCCCCTGCGTACAAAAGGCCAGGAGTCCCATAAGGAGGTAAAAGCATCTACGTATGCTCTGTGTGTGCATCATTTTACGTGCTGGGGTTGGTATCCAAGTTGCAATGATTAAGATCCAGCCATCCAAACGCTCGCCCTTACTTTAAGCGTGATGTCGCAATTGCATTGGCGTGTGTTTCCATGCTCTTATGCGCCGGAAATAATCACAGGTGTAGAAGGGGGCGGGAAAGGGTTTGCGCTAGAGGTGCTGCCATGCAGGCTTTTTGGAGGAGAACCTGTGAATTCAGGAATGACCTTCAGATGATGGAGTTCATGGCTGTAAACACTAAAAGCAAGGTTGCAGACTGACAAAACTTCCATTATGCATCATACCTGTTTTGTTCAGGAAAAGGGAAAAAAATAACGTGCAGCATACACAAAAGCAAGAGCACTGTTGAGGAGTGACTCACAGTGATCTGCTGTGGCTGAACAGATAAAATACTCGGGTCTGGAGCTGGCGTTTCTCAGTAGTGGGATGTTTCAGTTCAAAATATGGTTCCCGAAATGAACAGAATCCCACCCGGCTCATTGAATCCATAGAGAGCTCATCCAGGGCTCTGAGTTGGGTTTGCTGACTTTTTTTGGGTGAGGGGGTCCAAAGCCAATAATGGATTATACTGTCAATGTATTTTAACTCTTCTGTGCCTATAAACTCATCACTCGGTGTTCTTTCTGCTTTAAAGACCCATTTTAAAATGATGGCTCTCTGCACTCCTCCTTCTTCCTCCCAAACCTGAAATTAAAACTTCAGCCCCATTGTGGGCTATGCAAATGCCAGGAAAATATGAACATATTAAGGCAAGATCTGGTTCCTTGCCCCTTTAAATTAGAGGGGAGGAGCCCATTCTGGGAAGAGGAAGGGCTTGCGAGGCAGGTGCAGGTGGGGAACCCACTGGAGCACCAGGGGGGTTGCATTGCTGCTGATTTTAGAGCGCTTCTCTCTGGGCTGAAAGGCGGAGTACGAAAACATCTGTTGGAAGGCATTGACACTGCTGTGTGTGACAATATTGTTTTTATTTTGCTCTGGGCAACCAGCTCTGTCAGTTCATGAAGCTGCACCTTTGGGAACAGCGAGGCTTAAATGAAGATGGCAAATTGACCATTAGCAGTGAGCCAGCACCAAAAGCATCCTCAGGCGCCGAGCCTCATGAAGGAAGGATGGATGGAGCAATAAGGTGGTTAATGAAACCCATCTATCTCAGGCAGCTGCCCCTGCAGAGCAGGGAGATTGTCCCTGGCTGGGCAGAGGCTTCACCCCCGGCCTGCCTGGGGTAGCTGGCACCGTCCTCCTGCGCCTCCCAGACCAGCTGCCCTGGCTAGCAGGGGCGGTAGGGGCTACCTGCAGCCTGAGACAAGCCTTGCCGGAGAGAGATGGCCTGTGGTTGGGGACTAAGACCTAATCTCTGGATGGGTAGAATGCTGCAAAAGCTTCTGTTTGCGTCTGCTTGCTTGCCTGTCAGTCTTAATTGCTTCTCTCAGACCTCATTCGTTTCCTACCCTGGCCTATGAAACTCCTGCCTGGTTTACTATAGATGGGATTCCAGGTACGGGGCAGCTGAAGGTGTCGAGCAAAGCTGAAGGCCGTGAGATCTCATGCCTTGAAGCCCGCAGAGTAACGATGCCTGCAAGAAAACAATTATAGTTACCGCTTACATGCTGATTGGAAGTATTTAAAAGGCTTCCTCTGCATTAATCTTTTCTTGTTTGGCTTTATAAGATTGGCTGTTGTTGTTGTTGATTCTCTTACTGTAGATGTGGTAGAGAAAAGGTGCCTTGACTTCTTGCAAGCAGAGGCTGGAGATTTCCACCTATAAGCAGACATCTATAAAGTGTATTTATTATTTATTGTGTATTTATTACTGCAGCTGCTATGCTATTCCACTGCCAAAGACACTAATAAAAATAAAAATCAGTACAATTACGATGAATATAAGGTGCTAGCATTCAGGGGTAGCGTGGTCTTACTTGTCCCAAAATGCCTTTTTGGAGAGCCACGTCCTTGTGGCTTTCCCAAAAATGTAGCACTGGGTGGGGTGCAGGATGCCTTGCCTGGGGAAAATGAGGAGCCAAAGGCTGGCAGAGGCCAGGGCCCTGAGGGTGCCTTTGGGATCCTGGAGGGTGGCGAAAGGGGCTCTGCCTGCTTGCAACTTGAAGACCCCTCGCTCTCCCCTTCAGGCAGGAGAGCAGAGAGAGACCTTTCCCTGGGTCTCTTTTCAGCCAACCTCAGCAGCACCCAGGGAGGGTACGGCAGCACAGCATCCATGGTGCCAGGAGGACCCTGGGGTGTGGGGTGGAAACTACTGCCCCTTCCCTCCCTCCTCTTGGGGCAAGAGCCCTGAAGCCCACTTTTATCCCAGTTTGTGCAGTCTTGGCTGGGATTCCCCTGCCCCGTTGCAAGAGAAGTCTCTGAGCAGCTGCAGAACCCCTTCCTTCCACCAGCGACTAGCCCACAGGACCGTGTCTTTGCTCTGTGCCTGGGGAGCCACAGCCTCCCCCCGAAGGCATCCCAGAAGAGGATCCCACCCCCTTACGTCCCTCAGCTGCTTGGCCAGCCTCGCAGGAACGGCTTTGGAGCCCTCAGAATCCAGCAGCCCTGAGAGGAGAAGTCCCAGAATGCTGGCACCTGCCCGCTGACTCTCCCATCTATTAGCTGGAAGTGGTTCCCACCATGGCAGCTACAGCATCGTTCTTGAGATCAGGTTTCAGGGCCTTTTCTGTTCATGGAAAACAAGCCCCACTATTCACCCTTTGCTCTGTGATAAACGGAGGATGTTGCTTGCAAAAGGGGGCTGCTGGGGCGGGGGCTCTGAATGCCTGAAGAGCCACTACTTGAACTCTCCAACACTGCCAGACTGCAATTTCCATATTCCCTGAGCCACAATGATGGGAACGGTAGTCCATCAGAAAGGAGGAGGGCTGATGTAGGCAATATTTGAGCCAGAGAGGCCTACAGTCTGAGAGGCCCCCAAAGGCCAGAGTCCAAGACCCCTTTCCTTTCAGCTTGCAGGGTGGGCCCAAAAAGGATGAATGGGATGTCAACCCTGTCCTGGAGGCAGTCCTGCAGTAACTGCCTCATAAACAGTTGGAAGCATGGATTTCCTCATTTCACAAAGGCAGGACATCAGAGCTGCTCGCCAACCTCTCTTAACCTCTTCTATGAAGAAGTTCCAAGTCAGGAGCCTCCCCTGCTTCCCTGGAGCCCTCTTACAACCCCAGAACTTCACGAGCAGCGGTGGCACTGGCGAATGAGCTGCAGAGTTCAGCTCCCCAGAGTTTTAAAAATGGCAGCAGAACGTCGTCTCATGGCGTCAGCAGCCAAGGTGGCGGTAAAATGTTGGAGATTCAAGAGTGCAAACTGATTGTCCAAAGTTGTGGTATTGTGAGAGGCCTGATTAACCCACAGCATCAGTTTAGGGCAGGTTGCCCCAAGCCACGACCTCAGGGGCAGGCAAGCCTTCCGCTGCTGGACGGGTGGAAGAGAGACCGGCAAAGGTTCCCAGCGGCACCCAGCAGCGGTAAGTGCAGGACTGGCGCCGATCCCGCCCAGGAGGATCTCCGTGCTTGCAGCGTGGGGGGCAGGGTTGGGGGTAAAACGTTGCCTGGCAGCTGAGCCCCAAGAGCAGCTCAGGGGCCGTTTCCACTAGAGAAGAGCTGGAAGTGAGGGAGAAACGGGCTGCCCGTTTGTGCTTGTCCTTCCCGGGCTGCGCGGGAGGCGCGAGCAGGGGACGGTCCGGCTGCCCGCCGGCCGCCAAGAGCGAGCGAAGGTGCGCGCGAGGGTCGCCCGGAGCGCTCCAGGAAGGGGATCCGCGCCGCCAACGCTCCGGCGCCGCTCCGCCTTCCGAAACGTGCGCGGTCGAGGAGAGGCAGGAGTGGAAGTGGGGCCGGAGAGCGAAGCAGCCCTTTCTCTCTCCCGCCGGCCGGGCTGGCCGTTCCCACGACCCCCGGACGCCCATGCGCGGAGCGGATGGACGGACCCCAGAGCGTTGGAGAGCCCGGGCAGCTGGATCCGGCGAGCAGCGCTCGGTTCTCCGCGGGGAGGGAAGCGCGTGGTCGGAACCGGCTGGGGCGAGAGCGGGGCTGCCCCCCGGCCTCCGCCTAGGAGCCAGCAGGGCGGGGGGGCGGCGGTGCGCCCGACTCCTCCCCTGCCCCCCGCCTCCGCGGCTAGCCTGGCGCCGAAGTGGTTAACCGCCGCCGCCGCCGCCGCGCAACGGAGAGTCTCGGGCGCAGCCAGGCTGGCGAGGCGACGGCTCCGCGCGTGAGCCCGACTCTCCGGCCGGCGGCAGAAGCGGTGAGCCCGGCGCGGGCGTCGGGGACGGGGGGCGGGCTTCTCTCGCTCCCCGCCCGGAACTTCGAGGTTGGGCTGGCCAGCGGACGGGGCGGCGGGCGCGGCGGCGGCGGCGGCGGCAGCGGGAGGAGAGGCGGGCTGGGCTCCCGTCCCGCCCGGGCGCAGGAACCGAAGGCGCGCCCGGGCACCTGCCGGGAGGGAGAGGGCGGCGGCGGCGGTGGCAAAGGCTCCGGACGGGCGCGCAAACGCTGCGGTCCCGGCCGGCCGCTGGCTGTGCTGTGCGCGGGCAGCCGCTGGGCTCGGTTCCTGCCACACTCGCTCCGGGCTCGTCCCGGGCAGGAGCCACGAACTCTTGGCACCGTCGGCGTGGCCGATCGGTCGCCCAGCAGCCCCGAGACTGAGCTCGCCGGATCTGGCGCGTCGCGATGCCTGCGGCGGCTGTGTGGGCGCAGCAGCCTGGGCTACGCCGCCTCGCCGGCTGGCTGAGGAAGGGGCGCGCCCCGGAGAAGACGAAGGGCAGCTGCTCTGCCGCTCAGGGCGGCCCCGGGAGCCGCTTGGCCCAGAAATTGTCCGGGGTTATCTGGTGGTGCAGAAGACGCCGGGACAGGGAAAGAGGGTCTTGCGGGAGGGCGCTCCTATCGCGTGCCCAGCCTGGTCAGTGCAGGAGGAGCAGGGGCTGCCCCCCCTCCCCCTCCCCCCTCCCGCAGCAGGCGAAGCTGGCTTAGTTCTAACCGTGGTTGGGGCCCTTCCTGCGTTGGCTGAGCCCAGCCCCTTTGCTTAGAAGATAAATTGACATACTCTGTAAATACCAAACCTGGATTAATCCAGCGATCATAGCCAGTGTGTTGTGGAAACTCAGCCCCAAAGTTTAACTCATAACTTGCTTCATGCATCCTTCCTTATTGTAGGCAATGTTGATCTTAATCCTTTTCGGTAGATTAAAATCCCAACATATGGGGATGTGCTATGTGGGCAGCAGAGCACATGAAGGTGCTGGTGGGTGATTTGATGGGCATCGGTATTGTGGGATCCAGCAAAAGATGCTCTCCCCATCCAGATACCTTTCAAATGTGCTGAATGCAGAGCCTATAATTTCCGGGGGGGGGCCCGAAGAGGGCACGAGGGGGAAACAGTCTAACTCTGCCATCCACCCGAAGCCACGGACAAAGCACCAACTGGGTGCAATCAGAGGAAGAGTCCCCCCCCTGCCTTTCTCCCCAGGGGACCCCCTCCTGCTTCCTGGAGCTGCCCAAGCTTGCTCTGGCAGAAGCACCCTTGGGAGGCTCAGGGCCTCCCACCAAAGAGATCTCCCACCCATGGGTCCAAGCCCAGACCCCTTGCAGCCCTCCCTTTGGGAGGAAGGAGCAGGGTTTGCCCCCTGGTCCCAGGGACGGGGGCCCGATCTCCTCATCCTCCAGATCAGAATGTGCCACGGGGCAAACCAGGTGGCTTTTGCATCACACAGAGTTGAGCTGGGTTGTTGCGGAGCCTAGATGGACTGGCCACTGCTGTCATGGTGGGCCCAGTGCCCTCGGCATCTGGCCTTCCAGGGCAAGCCATGGGCATCGTGAGCTGTGTTTGTTCCACCTGAACAAGGGGGTTTCCCCGCCACATTCCTCCCTCCAGCAGCCACACACACCCTGCTTCAACAGCGTGGCACGTGGGCCATCCTGCCTCCCTCCCTGTGGTTAGATTATCCTGTAGAGTGACCGGGAAAAAGGAGGGGCGTGTGTGTGAGAGGGGAGGGCTCGCACCATGGCAGTTGCTCCTCAGCCCTCACAAGATGAGGTGGTGGAGCCCCAGCAGGCTCTCCCGCCCCAAGAAGGGCTGCCTGCCCACCCCGGGCAACCGCCCCCCAAGCTACTGGCCAGCAGCACACTGAGGGGCAGCAAGGTTTGGGCAGGAACTGCGGCATGGAAGTCCTTTGGCTTCGGCATTCCTGGGAGACGTAGAATCTGCCAGAGTCCAGGGTGGCTGGATTTTCAGGCAATAGACAAGTTCTGGTTGGTTGAACAAAAGTACAACCGGGTGAAGCAGATGAGGCAGAAAGGGCAGCTCTAGCAGCAGCTGAAGATCAGAGGGGCCCGACACCATCCATCCTACCTTTGCTGGCACCATCAGCACCCTCGTGTTAGCCTGCCCCAGCTTCTGGAGGCTGCTGCCTTTGCCCAGGTGCCCAGGGTTTGACAGGATGTAGAACTTGGCAGTTGCATCCAAAGGGCAGGGCTGCGCTCGAGGCAGGCGAGACCCCCTAGACTGCCCCTTCGTCTCACCTGTGCTTCTTCTGGTATCTGCAGGCCACCCTCCTCCTGGCCAGAGAACCCTTCCCGCAAAGGAGCAGGGGGGCTCCGTGGGACGCCGCTGCCCCTCCGGAGGCAGCACACGTGGGTGTCTTGGCCCAGTAGGCACCTCTTCTGCTGGACCAGCCCAACGCGAAAGCTTTGGAAGCCAACACGCAGAAAGCCCCGCAGCCAAGAGCGGCTTCTGCTGTCGGGGATGTGAAAGGCCCTTCCCTTCTCTGCCTTCACTCCACTTCTTTCGAGAGCAGAAGATCAAGGGGTCTCCGCCCCGTCCCCAATTCCTAGTGAGAGCCAGGTCATGGGTACACCCGGGTGAAAGCGGTGCCAGCAGCAAGGGAGCTGAGTGGGACCAACACTGGGGAAAGGAAGAAGCGCCACCGCTGCTTAATTTGCTCCGAGAAAGCCCTCTTAATTAGCTTCATTTGGCAGTTGCCCAGCAGGCACCAGCTCAGACCGTGGAAGCAGGCGTTTGGCACTTGGGAATGCTCTGACCAGCCAGCCTCGCAGCGTCATCCGGCTCCGCTGCCAGCCCCGCTGCTCGCTCGGTCTGTGGGCACGGGCTGGGCCTCCGCCTCCTCCTGCCGCTGCAGCTCTCCCCAGGCTCCTGTCCTGCTCCCCAGCAAGAATGAACGAAATTCTGGACCCGGCATCCCAGGCCAACCTGGGCGTTGTCTCGGCCACCTGCGTCTCCAAGGTGGAGCTGCGCGTCAGCTGCAAGCACCTGCTCGACCGGGACACGCTCAACAAGTCGGACCCCTGCGTCGTCCTCCTCATGCAGTCCCAAGGACAGTGGGTAGAGGTAGGTGGGCAGCAGCTGCAGGGGGGAGGGAAGGCGGGGGGCTTGAGCCGGCGCCCAGGAGGAGGGCAAGCTGGGCAGCTCTTCCTGAGGGAAGCATCTCGAGCACGTAAAGGGACCTCTGCTGCCCAAGTCCCAGCAGCGGCGCTCTGACTGCCTGGGCCGGTCCCAAACGCACATCTCCTGCCCGTCCTTCAAAGCAGCTCCCTTGCGCGGGTCCTTCCGATCTGCTGGACTGACATTCTCATCACACCTTCCCAACCAGCAAAGTCATTCTCCAAGCTGTTCAAAGGCAGTGGGACCTGTGCCCAACACTTCAGGGGGTTAGGAAAGGCTGTTCAGGTCAACCTTTCGCTCCACATGGACCAAGGGACAAATTAGGGACAGGTTTGTTGCAACCCCATTTACCAGCCACGCATCTGGGCAAAAGTGTGCATCCTTGCAATGCATTGGTGATGGTTGTCCCTGCCTTTTGGGGCCATCTGCAGGAGACTTGCCAAAGTCCAAGCATCTTCTCGGAATATGCTGAGATGTTTTTAGGTGTCTGTTTTTTGGGACCAGGTTTTTAAGCCCAGCGAAAGGACTCGGCTGTCTTTTGTAAGACTTGGATCTCTTTGGCTTGTGTGTGAGGATGCTTGCTTCTTCCTTTGAAGGAAGACTTGGAGGATTGGTGTCGGTAGGACGCGGGGATCTCAGGGGCCTGAGGTGGGTACCCTGTGGGCAAGAGCAGGACCAGGGCCAGAGGAGCAGAACAGGAGAACTGGGCACAGACCATCCATCTGCTGCGCCACAAAGCACAAACATCTCCCCCCCCTCCCCCCGAGAAATGATCCGGCCGAGGGGTGGTCTTGGTGTTAAATGGCCATTAAGGCTGCTTATCAGCCGGACGGCTCTGTTTCTACTGCTGGGGTGGGGTGAGAGAGCAGTCTGCTTGTCTGCTTCTCCGGATGAAGGGATCAGCTTTTTCACTGGAATGAACTGATGACTTATTAATCAATTGGAAGTCAGCTATTAGAGGTGTCTCTATTTACATGTGGGTGAAATACATGCAGATTGCGTTTTAAAAGAGGAAAAGATGGGCTCCTTCTTTTGTGAAGTAGCAAAGTGGAATGTCTCTCAGGAGGATGCGTAACACCTTCAGAATTACTAGCGCGCCTATAAAAAAATCATGTATTTAAAGGATCTGCCCAGCTAACTGGAGGTATTTTGAGTCAGTTCGTGCTAATTGACTAAGCTAGTTGACTAAACTGAGTAAGGTAGGCACTACAACTTTACTAGTTGCTCTGAGAGTTTTGCCTTTCTCCCTGGAGGTGGCTTGGCTCACCTTCTGGGGTCGCCTGGAGGGGTTAGCTGCTCGTTGCTTGTTGGTCTTTTGATGGGTCGGAGCGCAGGGGGCTGAAGCCGAAAGGTGTCAGAGAGGGTCCTCTCTGGCCAGGCATGAGCTCTTGGTGGCTCTCCAGCTTCCGGTCCCGTGGTTCCTCCCAGCTGTGGTGGAAGCCAGTCCTACTCCCAGATCCATAGCCAGGATTAATGCGACTCTGTCAAGTGCGCAAGGCCAAGGAGCAGACCCCCGCTGAAATTGCACTACAGTAGTGCAGAAACTCCTTGATGCTGATGGGGCCAAAGGCTTCTTTGGAGTCCCTCCCTCTCACTTATGAGAAATGGACTCTCATTTCTGCTACTGCTGGCTGTGAACTGGGTGGAGGTGGCTACCCCAACCCCCTCAATACCGTTCCTTCCCAGAGGCTTGAGAACCCTGCATGAAATCCAGCTTCCTATGTCTTGGGCTGCAGGAAATGGACTTGCCCCAAGCTCAGAGGCTCCGTCGCTCCCATTTGCTTCTGGCCGGAGTCCTGCCCTCGATTCGTGCGGTCCTCAGGTGCCCCCGCTCTGCTTGGGCCTTGCTTTCTTCTCACCCGCATGGGCCAAAGCCAGTCGAATGAACCAGCAGGTCCGCGCAGGTCAGGAGCATCTGCTGCGGTCATCTTCCCCGCTCAAGTTCCCCAGCATGGCTGAATTTACCTGGAAAAGCTACCCAAAGAGGCAACGTTTTGCCCTGGCTTGCACTTCAGGTTCCCTGGCCTGGGGCCCTCTGGTAGGAAGAATATTTCCTGATTATTGGAAGGCTGGCTTGTTTGTCAGGTCTCTAGCTGGTGTCCACACTCAGCTCATCAAGTCAACAGAGATAATCCAAGAACAAGCTAAGCAAAGCAATCGCTGGAAAGGAGGCTTAGCTATCTTCAGATACCACTGAAATCCTAGTTTAACGAGTAGCGCCCAGAGACACGTATGTGCACGGCGTAGTGTGCTGAGGGCCGTACAGCCTCTGTAGGAAGCATCTCCTCCCTCCCCCGAAACTGAAATGGTGCTTCCTAGTGACAAGGACATTGAAGTTTGCTGAAAGAAATTCCCTTATGCGCAAAAGCCTCATTCCCATTACCTCTCAGAGCAAGCTCTGGTATTATTTGGGGTTGGGGAAAAGCCCCAAGTCAAGCCCCGAAATTCGGTCAGCGTGAACAGATGCCCGTCCGCAGCGCAAAGCGGTCAGATCCGGCGACTGGGCGGTGGCACTCCCAGCCTGCCTGGCTTGCGCTGCCGCTGCCCCCCGAGGTGAGTCACCCCTGAAATCAGAGCACGTGCGGGTGATCCCCCCTCCCCCCGGCCTGCTGCTCCGCCCGCCCGGGAGCCCCCCGCCTTTTGTACGTGCGGCAGCAGCGGGAGGGTCTGCCAGGTGTCCTTGAGGCTCCAGTCTGCGTGTGGTTCTCTTGCTTTCTGGCATATGGCTGCTTTTGTAAGCCCTTCGGGGTTAATTGCCGGCAGCTTCAGATGCTCGTTAGATGTTGGCACCGCAGACTTCCCTCCTCCTCCTCCTCCTCCTCCTCCTCCTCCTCCTCCTCCTCTGCGTGGGGCTCCCAGACAACAGGCCAGCAGTTTGCACCCAGGCAGTTGGGCCAGGAGTCAGGCAGAAAATGCCTCTGTCTATCAAGGGCCTTCCAGTGTGGAACAAGGAGCTTGATCTGAAAGGGCCCTCCCCATGAGGAGGTCTCCCCTTGGGTTGGGAACACCTTAGGCCTGGCACCTTCTAGCACGGATACGTTTGTGGGGCGTGTGGTGGGGTGGGGTGGGGTGGGGAGCGTCCTTTCCGTTGAAGCAAGACCGGTAGACGCAGGCTTTAGTGCCCCTGGAGCAGGCGATTCCTGACTCTGCGTCCCCTTCCCGAGAGCGCCCTGCTGGCCAGCCAGCTGGGCTCAGGGTCTTTCCCCCTGTCTTCGGACCTCTGCTTCTGCTGCGGGGGCCCTGCCCCGTCCCACTTTGCGCAGCGCATACCTGGCCGCAAAGCTGGAGGAGCCGGGGTGCTAGCCAGAACCTTCTGGCGAGGGGCTTACAGAAAACCCACCTGCCTCCCAGCCATGCGGAGAAGGAGAAGGCGATGCTTCCGGGGACAGAGGCAGGGGGGTCTGCAGGCCAGGGTCCAAGGAGTCAAGGCGGTGGTCGCCACAGCAATGAGCGCACCACCCGTTTTTATCTGCATTCTGCACGCGTCACACATAAAGCAAGCAGAGCTCTGGTTGCCCAGCGCTGGTTCGACCGTGCCCTGCGGATCGGATCTCCCCCCCCCCGCCCCCCCCCCCCGTTCAGAGGTCATTGCACAGCTCTCTCATTCAGTTCAGCTTCTGCTCGTCTGAGTTGTTTCAGGGTCCCAGAATCATGGCCTCGGGCTGTGGCCAGACAGCAGGGCACCCCTCCGTGTGGCAGAAGGAAGGCCGAGGGAGAGAGGCTGAGCCCTCCTGCGCCCGGGGCTGGGTCTTAAGGAGACGAGGGGGCGCGCCTGGATCCCGGGGATTCAGCGGCACGGAAGCAAGAGGGGAAAAGGGAAATTATGTCGAAGCGCATCTCGTGCCCTTCTGCAGACGTTCACACAAAAGTTTCAATAAAAGAGGACCCCCTTTCTTTAGCCTGCCCATGCGCAGACTGCATCGGTGAGCAACTCATTCCTAAATCACGGATCACACCAGGTCCCCTGAGCAGGTATAAAAGGTGTCCGCTGATTTGGCAGCAAAGCTTTTCAGGATACGTCTCTTTCATCTCCTCTGAAGCCAGCACTGATTGCCAGTCGCTTTGTTAGGAAACTACAGTGAAGCCGCGATCAAGCCGAGCGAGGGCCGGACGCTGGAAAGCCAGGCAGACAGCTGGCCTTCGAAAAGGGCCTTTTGGGGGGGGGGGAGTTTGAGCCACTTCATCCCCTGCCCTGCAGAGAACAGAGGAGGGGCCAGGCTCCCCCTCCTCTCCCACCGCAGCCCTCCCGAGCATCCAGCCGGGCCTCGCTGGAGGCAACGTGCGCTGGGCCGAGATAATCTGGGGCTGGCCCCAGGCTGGAGGGCCCCGCTTCAGCCACCCAGCCCAAGGGGAGGATCCAGGTGGCGCTGCAGGTGGACCCGTCGGCTTAAAACTCAGCAGTTTTCTGAAAGAGACAGGTTCAGATGGCGCGGCAAAAATCAGTACTGAAGTATTGCTATATTTCCAAAGGAGCCCGGCTGTCTTTGCCCATGTTAACAGCCATGGAAAATCACATTGGCTGATGTCCCAAAGGGTGGTGTGGCCCTGACATTGATAAAGTTACCGTTTCATGCTCCAGCATCATTTGGCAGTTATGACAACGTAGAACGAGGGGGCAATAGGCCTGATTTCCTCTGTGAGCAGCTGAAAACTGATGCGGCTCCAGCAAGGGGGGCTGGTCTCCAGCTTGGTGCCGTGGCCCTCTTAGCATTCAGGGTGCTCGTGAGATGGGAAAGGTCAGTTGCGTTCTCCTCTTCCAGCGGAGGGGAGGGGAGGGGAGGGGAGGGTCCCCTGTGCAGATCACATCCCCTTCTTTACATACGCGGCCGAAAAGTCAGGCGCGTCTCGTCCCTGTGTCTGTGCAAACGTCTGTTCTTGCAGACAGCGAAGTCATCTCAGTGGCTCAGCCCAAGCAAGGGGGCTTCCTTCCTGCCGCGCCCGTGCCCACAACATTCCCAAGGCAGAGCATTGCCCTTCCAGGGCCTCACTGGCTCTTCTGCCCCCTCCCTGCTCTGGGCTGGGGCCCTTCCACTGAGGGATTCCAAAGGCACCCGCTGCCCCTTCCGGGCTGCAGGTTTGCTGCGCTCGACATGTGGGTCACGAGGAGATGGATTAAGCCTCCTCTTCAAGATGAGCTTCATGGCTTATTTTGAGAAGATTATCTCTGACTGTGTGTCTAATTAATAAACCTCCCACTCCTTGGGAAGAAGATATTTGGGGAGGAGTAGAGAAAGGGGCTTTGGGGGAATCAACTGCCACGATGCCCCCCCGCCCCCCGCTCCGGTTGGCTCACCGAAAGGCAAATAAAGCCAGCCTTTGGAGAGGCAAATGGAAGTCTCTGCTGTGTGATCAACAGGGAAGCGGAAGCCTTGGCTAGGCTCACCTTGTTGCCTGGTGCAGGTAGAGAGCAAGGGTACCTCTGTGTGTGTGTGTTTGAAGGACCCCCCCCCCCCAAGAAAAGGGGTATCATCAGGCTGGAGAGAACTTTTGCCTCAGCTCAAGAAAGGTGCCCAGCTCTAGAGAGCAAAGCCGAATTAGCAGGCTGAAACCACCAGAAGGCTGGCTGTTTGTCCTTAACTTTCTGGTCTGTTTTTGGTGCCCTGAGAAAGAGAAAGAGCAGATTGGACTCTCTCCCTCTCCCTCTCTCTGGATATAAATACATATCCGAATTGGAAATCTATGCCTTCTCTTTTATGTCTGGACAAGTCAGTATCTTGAGAAAAGATTCTTCTACCTGCTCAGCTTCCACAGAGGCTTTTAGCAGCAAAGGGGCCCTTGTCCTTCGGCATCTTAACCATTAACACATTTTTTCAGCCAAAATCTTTGTGGCGCTGGGCCAGAAGGTCTCCTGCCAGGGCCAGTTGGCTTGTGCTTAAGATGCAGCTAGACTCCTGGTAGTTTCTGTATTTCTCCTTTTTTGACAATGATTATTTATTGATAAGGTACAGATAGTTTTCTAGGAACCATACAGGGATGAAAGAGCTGACATGGGTGCTGATTAGGGCCTGGCAATCTAGTATGCATGATACAAACGATGGGGAGGAAATGGGAAACCAGGCAGATCCAGGCACTAAAACTTCATAAAGTTATATAAAAAGATAATCTGATTTCCTTTCTGAAAGGCAGCGTGACTGATGATGGCTCCTGGGGAGAGCAAAGAGGTAAACTCAGCATGAAGCGTTTGCTGCCGCTCTCGAACTGTGGCTTCCAGGAAGAGAATAAGGTTTTCTGCAGAAGCTGCTACCTCAGCCAGGACCAACCTCAGTCCCTGGGCGAGGCGCCTCCTCCCTGGGCAGCCCGTGGTCTGCTGTGATGGTGTCTGGAGCCAGAGCTCTTGAAGGGCTGGGAAAGTGCCAGGCAGACTGGATTTGACCCTCTGCGCCCGGCCAGCATGGCCAGGGTGTAGGAGCTGCACTTCCCGACTGCTGGAGGGCATCAGTTGCTGATCCAAACAGCCCTTACGGGTCCCTGGCTCAGAGCACTGCTGGATGCTCCTCCGGCTGCACGTCTGGGAGAGGCTCACCATCCTGCATCCCCCTCCTTCCACAAGGCAACCCAGTCCTGCCCCCAGTCCCTCCGTGATGACGGGGCATGAACTCCCACCAGACAGCACCCAGACTTGGGGGTCCGGTGGGTTCGTGCAAGCCGGCCCCCTCAGAGGCACCTGGAGGGGGCAGCTTGGCCCAAGATCCCCAAGACAGTGGGAGAAGCAGCATTTTCTGCACTGGGGCCGGGAGGGAGGCGGAGGGATGGCCGGGTGAGCCCTGTGGCCGGAGCAGGGCCAAGGCCGCACGGCTGCGAAAAGGCGAGCAAGACCCTGCAAGCGCCCTCTGCTCGAGCAGCTCTGCCAGCCCCACGCCTGGCTCCCCCCCCAGCCTCCCTTCGGAGCTGGCCTCGGCGCCTGGGAGAGGGCTGCTCCTTCCATCCCATCTGCATTCCACTCACTCCGTTCCGAAGGCTTAGTCAAAGTTTCTGTCCTTTCCATCAGAGGGTCCCTAGGATGGCAGGACCACCCCCCTTTGGTGTCCCCATCTCAAGAAGCCACAGCCAAAATGGAGGCGTCCCCTCCGCCCCCCATAGCTTCCCCATCGCAGCAGGGCCGCGTCCGCAGGGGCACAGTGGCACTGAAGCCCAGCGAGGCTTCTGATGGGCGCGGGCCCGTCCCAGCCTCTCCGCTGCTCCCTTTCCTCTGGCTCTGGAGCCCTGCAGGAGCCCCGTGCCCAGCCCACGGGAGCAGCAGCCGAGAAGCGGAGCTCGGGAGCAAGGCAGCTGCCAGGCCCAGGAGTGCCCGAGGGCTCCCGGGGAGCGCCGTTGGGCTGCGTCCCCTGGAGCGCTCCTGACGTGCAGCCGGGGGCCTCTGCCCGGCCCCGGTGACCACAAGCGCCGCACCCCTTCGCGGAGCTGGCTTGCAAGCCGCGCTTCTTCCCACAGGCAGCCGGGGGGCTCTGGGTTTCTCTCCCTCTCGCTGCGCAGGCTAAGCCTTCTGGGCTTTGAAGTCCCGGCCCCCGACGGGTCACACTGACGCCCTCTCTGCGCCTCCCAGGTGGACCGAACCGAGGTCATCAAAAGCAACCTGAACCCGGTCTTCGCCAAGGTCTTCATGGTGGACTATTACTTTGAGGAGGTGCAGAAGCTGCGCTTCGAGGTCTATGATATCCACGGGCACGGCGGTGGCGATGACGACTTCCTGGGAGGCATGGAGTGCACAGTGGGGCAGGTGAGGCAAGGGAAGGGAAGGGAAGGGAAGGGAAGGGAAGGGAAGGCTGATCGCAAGGGGCCGGAGGCAGGATGGGGCTTGCGTCCCTGGCAAGGGGAGGGTTGGCTGGCTCCGGGGTGACGAACGGTGTGAGCGAGTCCCACACCTGCCAGCCACCTGGCCTTGTGGCCGGGGCTTAGGGTTAGGGTTAGGGCAAACATTTCTCTGCCAGCCAGTGGGCCAGGCACGATAGCCAGGAGAAGCGTCTGCGGGGAAAGGCTCCTGTAAGTGGGCCAAGCTATGCTGCTGCCCTGAGCAGGGCGCCGCCCGCTGACTTTTCTGCTCCTCCTTGTAGATCGTGGCCCAAAAGCGGGTGAGCAAACTGCTCTTTCTCAAGTACGGGAAATCTGCTGGCAAGTCCACCATCACAGTGAGTACCCCCCACCCCCACCCTCACCCCTCTGAGCCCGGGCAGGTTGGAAGCGGAAGCTCAGGGGCCCTCCAGGCCAACAGGCCTGGCCTCTGAAGGGCCCCCACTTGACGCCCTTAACAGGTGACCTCGGAAGAGATTTCTGGAGACAATGGCTTCGTGGAGCTGTTCTTTCGGGCAAAGAAGCTGGATGACAAGGTAGCCCTGGCGGGCGGGCGGGCGGGCGGGCGGGGGTGGAGAGGTCACACACAATGTTGGCCGCACTTGGCTTGGGGGAGGCGGGCAGCGGAGAAGGGACTGCAATGCTGAAGGGGTCCAGGGGGGAAACAGCCACCCAGACTGGAGACTGGAGGTAAGTTGGTCTGGACAGCTGCTGTGCCAGCAGAGCCTCCCTACCCCCCTCCCCCCGCCCCGAGGAGCAGGAAGGCCCAGGTTGGAGCAGGAGAGCCGGACAGCTGCTGAGGGAGCTTTAGCTGCGGTTTTTATTAGGAATGAAAAACTGACATCATCAGCAAACATCTCGCAAATGGGCTGTGTGCGTGTGTGTCTGTGTGTGTCTGTGTGTGTGCACGTGCGTGCGTGTGCCTGCAGTCAGAGCCATCCGTGCAAATTCGTCATCTTACGTGACAGAGATAAATCAGGCTAGTATAAAGCTGTGAAATTGAATATGAATGCCTTTTTTTTTAAGGATATTTAGAAGTTGAACAGATGGAGCAGAAAGCGGGTGAAAGGTGCAGGCACGGGGTCTGTCAGTGGGGAGGGGGCTTCTGCATCCCCCGGGTGGGGCTGTGGCTCGGTCTCTCTCTTCTGTGCCAGCCAGCCTGCGTGCAAGATGAGGTTTGCCCCTCGCATTGCATTGCCCCCTTTCCTTCCAGGAGGTGAAGTTTAGGGGATCCTGCCCCCCCCACACGCACTTCATCTTCCCAACAGTCCAGCGTAGTAACAGCTGCCCACCGAGTAACAGGTCCAGGTGGGATTAAGCAGAATCTCCCCAGGTTTAGCCCGGCCCTCTCCCCGCCCAAGGTCGCCAGCGGCATCTGCAACAGACCTCAGTGGCCCTAGAACGATGCCGCCGCCCGCCCACAAAGGACACAGCTGAGGGTGGGCTTGCTATATGCCGCGTCATTTGCATCAAGCCGTTTGCCCGCCCCCACCCTGGGACCCTAGAGAAGCTGGAGAGCCAGCCGCCTGATAGCGGGTTAATCCTATCTCCCCATAGGATCTTTTCAGTAAGTCAGATCCCTTTCTGGAGATCTACCGGATCAATGATGATGGGAGCGAGCAGCTGGTCCACCGCACTGAGGTAGGAGTCCCCTCCTAGCCCCGAGGACAAATTCCCCACTCCCCCTGGCCGGGGGGGGGGGGGGGAAGAGGCAGGATTCAGGAGTGCTGCTGCTGCTGCTGCTCATTGTAAGCTTCTGGTCCTCATGGCGAAAGGGAGGCCTGGAGGCCTTCCTTCCTCCTCCCTTCGGGCAGCTGAGGATAAGCGCCCGGAAGCGCCCCGACTGCTTCTCAAAACCCACATGCGGTTCCCAGAAGGTGGTGGGAAGGGACCCAAAACCTCAGTCAGCCAGAAAGGCAAGGGAGAAAAGGCCTTAGGAGAGAAGAAGAAGCCGAATGGCCACCCTAGAAAAATGAACCTGAAGCTCAGTAGACTTAGAAATAGTAATTAGGCAAAGAGGCAAAATTAAGGCATTCAGAGCTACTGCATCAAACTGATGCGTCATTTCTGATGGAAGAAATTACCTTCCCCATCCCTGTTTCGCGGCAGAGTGCGACAGGGCGACAGCCACCCAAGGGCCGCGACCGAGCAGCCATCTCCCTGAACAGCCGCCCGGTGAGAGGGGCTCCCTTGCCCATCCTCCCAGCCCCCTTGTGCGGCAAGGTTGCAGGTGGACGAGGAGGGGGCGAGGGGAGGGGAGGGGAGGGGAGGGGAGGGGATGCAGCTTCCCTGAAGTGGGCAGAGGCGGCCTGGGGCACTGGTCCTGCGCACTCGCCCTGCTCCAGCCCACGGCTGCGATACCCACGGAAGCCCTGGCGCTGGAGAGCCCTCGGGGTCACGGCCCCCTCCCGAGGCCTTCCCCTCCCCACTGCCGCTGTCTCGTCACTGTCCTCCCCCTCGATTCGGATCAGCCAGAGACCCTCAAGGAGTGGAGTAGAGAGGCATTCGTTGGAGGCCCTGAAGGTGGAGCCCAGCCAGGGGGTCTTCGGGCCCTTGTGGACAGGGACCCCCCAGCCCCTAAAAGGAAGGGCTGCCTGTGGTGACACGGGCCCGTGCTTTGCAGTTTGTCAAGAACAACCTGAGCCCCATCTGGGAACCCTTCAAAGTGTCGCTGAACTCCCTTTGCAGCTGTGAAGAGAAGCGGAAGCTGAGGGTGAGTTTTTGGGGGGCGAAGGGCCCCTCAACTGGCTGGTGCCCTGGGCCAACCCCCCAGCCACTTGGGCTGCAACTTCAGCAGAGCCCCCAGGGCGCTAGAAGGGCGGCTCGCACACAGTGCTGGCACCCCGAATCACCGCTTACGTGCTGCATCCTGGCCTCCGAGAGCAGCCTGCGCAGAGCTGCGTGGGGGCAATGAGGTGGTCACACCTGCCTCACCCGGGTCCAGGGTGGGCCGAGGAGGCCAGGCCCTTGGCAAAAAGGGGCCCGTTCCCTGTGGGGTGCTGAAGGGCTGTCTCCTTGTGCGCAGTGCATTGTCTTCGACTATGACTCCCGGGGCAAGCATGACTTCATCGGAGAGTTTTACACCACTTTTGAGGAGATGCAGAAAGCCACAGGCGGCAACAAGGTTGGTGCGCAGGGAGGAGGCCAGCAGCCCACCAGGATGCTCCAAAGCCGGGGGCTTCCTGGAGAGAAAGCGGCCGTCCACGGGGGCTGGATGGGTCTGGACTGTGCCCAGGGAGCTGAATTTCCCAGCAGAAATAGGGCGAGACTCTACTTCCCTGCCCCCAAACCAGATCCAGTGGGACTGCATGAATCCGAAGTACAAGCTGAAGAAGCGAAACTACCGAAATTCTGGCGTGGTCATTCTCCTGGACCTGAAGGTAAGAGGAGCGTCCGCTCATTCTAAGCGGGGGCTGCACGGGGCCTGGGCAAAGGGGAATCTGTGGACCGGTGGGGACTGGTCTGCTCTGAGTGCTTGTAACCCAACCCCAACAGGCCCCTGCCCCCTTCGCCCCATCCGTGGGTTACAGCGGGCCTGGGCCCCTCCTCGTAATTCTCTCCTCCTGCCCGTTGGGCTCCTGCCTGCTGGGTTGCAGATCTGTCGCCTGAGTTGGGCACAGAGCTTGGCTGGCAGGAAGCAGGTTTCGTCCACCTCTGCTTTTGGCTGACGCGCAGTTTCTCTGGAAGATTCACAGGGTCTACTCCTTCCTGGATTACATCATGGGCGGCTGCCAGATCCACTTCACGGTGAGTAGCCGCGCCCGGCCTCCTCAGTTGGCACACAGCAAGCCAGAGGTCTGTGGTAGCCAGAGCCAGGCAGGAGGGGCCCTCCTGCTTCAGCCCAAGTGCACTGGTGCTTTTCGGTGCCGGGGGGTTGGGGGGGCTTGTTTATCAATCCTGCTTTTCCACTTGCAGCCAGGTTGTGCAGATATCTGTTCTTACCTTGGCAAGTGAGATGTTGTCCTTTGCAGGCCAAGTGCGGGGGGGGGGGGGGGGCAGGGGGCTTTGCAAATGTGGGGTTTAGATCTTTGGCTGTGCCTCCCGGCAGGCTGGGTGCACGCCAGCTCCTTGGTCCCCTCAGCTCCTCGCCATCCCCGTTGGAGCGCCCCGTCAACAGCTCTGCACAGATTTCTCTCTTTCAAAACAAGAAGCAGGCAGATTGCGTTTTGAAAGAGCATCTCCTTCCTGGAGTGAGTCAGTTCCCAGAACATGCCAGGAACAGATTGCTGGCACCAAGCCCACTTCGCTGGTTAGGGCAAGAGATGGGCAGCGTCCAGGAACGAGGGCCCGTCATGCTCAGGGGGTGTGTGAGGGAGAGAGAGGGAGACGGCAACTCTGCCATCGTTCTGAGTTCAAAAAACGGTATGCCAGGTGATTCTGGTTCCTTCGGGTGGGTTTGTCTTTGTGCCCCCAGCCCACAGGACCGTTCGAGCAGCAGACGTAGAAGATCCTGGGGATCTTCTCATCAGCCCCTCCCAATCTCACGCCTCTCGACTGTGGCCGATTTCAGGGCCCATCATCCCCAGGCCCCATGACAAATGATGGGCAAGGGTGGGTCTGCCCACCCTGATTTAGCCAAAAAGCTGGGGAGACTAACCTTTAGAGCTGGAGCCCCCCGGCTCCCTGGTTCTGACCTCTTCCCCCTCTGCCTTCCCCCCAGGTGGCCATTGACTTCACAGCCTCCAACGGGGACCCCCGAAACAGCTGCTCCCTCCACTACATCAACCCTTACCAGCCCAACGAATACCTGAAGGCTCTGGTTGCCGTGGGGGAGATTTGCCAGGACTATGACAGGTGACCGAGGGGGGCCCAGTGTCGCCAGGCCCCAGCCCTGCCCTGTGGGTTCGCCCCCTCCTCCACCCTTCCTGGATGGAGGAGGGTCAGAGAAAGTAGGCCTGGGCTGGGGCATCTCCTCCTCCATGCCATCTGCAGAGCCTTTCTCAGGATCTGTGGCACCCCAAAATCGTGGTGGCCCTGATAGATGTACCACTTGGCCATTCTAGATGTGATCTGGTGTGTTTGCACTGAAGGTATACCTCTGAAGACTCCCCCACACACACAGAGCAGCCGGGAGGGATGACAGTTCTGGGGGGGCGCAGCAGAGGGACTGAACCCCTCCTTGGCTGCTGCAGGGCTTAAGGGGCTGGGAAAAGTCCAGCCCCAAATTCTGCCAAGCTGCTTTCACTCCCAAGGCATTTTCCCCTGTCCCCGAAGGGGATGTTACACTCCAGAACAGAGGGTCCCTCCCCGGCCAGCTCAAGCTTCATCCCAGCCACTTTGGAGGAGTCTCCTCCCCCTGCCATGGTGAAGCCAGGGGTCTTGGGGAAAAGCCGAAGGTTGGGTGGGACGTGGCTGATTGGCTTCCTGGCCCTCCGCAGCCGGAGTGACCCTGATTCCTGCTTCTCCACAGTGATAAGAAATTCTCTGCCCTGGGCTTTGGAGCCAGGATCCCCCCCAACTATGAAGTAAGTCAAGGGACGTGTGTGGAACAAGATGTGGGGACTCGAGAGGAGATGGTTGGGCAGGGTCAGTAGAGGAGACGCATCCTGGTCCCAGAGGCAGCTGGCACTTTGGAGAGGAGGCTGGTCGCTGTTTCTGTGGGAGGCTGGATCCCCAGCTGGGTGAGCTTCGATCGCACCGTCCGGCTGGCCTCTCCGCTCTTCGGACCACCCTGGCGTCTTATTGGCTGACCTGTTTCAGGGGCTTGGCGCGATGCTGGCCCTTGAAGGTTCTGCCTCCGTCAAACTGCTCAGCCACAAGACTCTCGGCTGCTCCGCTGCCCCAACTCGGGACCTCGCTGCCCGGCCTTTCTGGGTGTGGGCGTGCCTGTCAGACTCAGGCAGCTGCTCAAATGGGGCGGGTGGCGCAGTGCCACCTCGGCACCCAGCCCCGACCCTGCTGCCCTCTGGGCCTCCCTCCACCCTCTCCTGCCGGCCTGCTGAGACGTCGGATCCCCTGGCACTTTGACAGCTCTGAGCCTTCCCGGGTAATGGAGCATCTGCCGCCACTTCCATCCATGCGCGATGCCCAGCAGGGCAGCCTCTGAAGCAGAGGGTGGAGGAGGCTCCGCGACTAATCAATCTTGAGCATGCCATGCATGCATTTGAGCGGGGGGAGCAGCTCAGCTGGGGAAGCCAAGCAGCGTGCTTGAGCTGATGCAGATCCAAGTGGGGAGAATCCTCATAAAGCCCTCTCCCTCTCATTTTTCTCCTTCCTTCCTTCCTTCCTTCCTTCCTTCCTTCCTTCCTTCCTTCCTTCCTCCCTCCCTCCCTCCCTCCCTCCCTCCCTCCCTCCCTCCCTCCCTCAGGTCTCTCATGATTTTGCCATCAACTTCAACCCAGCGAACGATGAATGCGAAGGTAAGGGCACAATCTGGAGGGCTTCTGTTCCTCCCACTTTTCTCATTGGCACTGCCACTGATGCTTGTTCCTGCCCCTGCCAGGGCCAGTAAAACTGCTGGAAGCTGTAGCCGGATTAGCACATCCTCACTCTAGCTTGTTCACATAACACGTTTCCCCGGGACAGCTAAAACCCCTTCTGGATCCAGACAAGGAAAACCGCACGCAGAAATGCCCAGGGCTTCCTGGGAGCAGTAGGAAGGATGTTTCTCTGCTCCTGGCTTAAGTTCAAACTGTCCCTTAACTTGGGAAAAACTGCCCCCTCCCTGGGCTGCTGCTGTCCCCCAGAGAAGCAGCCCCACTGAGCCATTCCCCTCTCCTTGTTAGGGATCCAAGGGGTGGTGGAGTCCTACCAGAACTGCTTGCCCAAGATTCAGCTCTACGGACCAACCAACGTGGCACCCATCATCTCCAAAGTGGCAGGAGTAGCCGCTAATGAAGAAAAGACCCAGGAAGCTTCGGTGAGCGTGTGGGAATCAGCAGAAAGCCTCTGGGGGGACAGGTTGGGGACTGAGACTCCTCTGACCTCGGCGCTTCCAGTTATGGAACGTAAGCCCTGTGACCAGACTTCCAGCAAGCAAGCTTTCCCTCTGCTTGAGGGAAAACTATAGAACTGGGAGGGAGCATTATCATTGGGGATTGGGCCCCTTGCCTGCATGCATGGAAGCTTTGGACAGGCTGGGGGACTGCAACAAAATCCTCCTCCGCTATTGACATGTGCCAAGCAGGCAAGGGCCAAGGGCCACGCGTGACTTTTCTCGTCCTGGGATCTTGTCAGCTCATGGCTCAGTAAGTGGCTGAAAGCTTTGCAGCGGGTCTTATCAATTAATGACAGCGGCTAATGGATCGTTACAGCCCTAGGGGGTGAGTGGGTGGAGGGAGGGAGGGAGGGAGGCAAAGAAAGGTGGGGAGCAAGAGAGGGGCGGTGGGGAAGCAGGAGGACTTGAGGAAGTGAATCAGCTCCAACCTTATTGGAGCCATCAGTTCGGTCTGACATTTTGAATCAGGTCAATTTGATTAAGGTGAGCAATTCAGTTTTAAAAAACAAAACAGAACAAATGAATTGCCTGATCAATTCAGAGGCATTTGACAATTTGTTTTGAATGGTTGATCCGATTTCAAAATTGGAATGAGTTGCCTTCCCGTGGCACCTCTGCCCTGAAGCTTCGTTCAGCTTTGCAGAGAGCTTCCGTAGGAACTAGCACCATCCGCCCAAACGCCGGGCCCTGCAACACGTTGGATGTTGCCAGCCGCCTCTTGGGCCTTTGCTGAGCCCCTCTGGAGGCCCACCTCTCCGGTGTTAGGCCCACCACCCACTCTGGCTTGTGCTAACTGGGGCTGCTCCCGATCCTGGCTGCCCCGGGAGTTGTACCTCTTGATACACGCGCAGGAACCCTGCAGCTCTCGGCAGGGAACACCCTTGTCCTTTGCCAAGAGCAGAGGAGTTCCCCCTCCTCCGCCCCACCTCTTTGCAGAAGGAAGCCCTGAGGCGGTGGGTTGGTTTCTTGGTGGGCTGCGATAGAGCCCGGCCTCCCCCACTGGCTTCCCAAGTGGTCTCTCCCGTTCCAGGATGAACCAGCATGTTTTCTGCTCTCTCTTAATGCCTTTAACGAGTGGCAGCAGGGTAGGCCGATGGCTGTTGGGGCAGAGCCATGTAAAAGGGGAATAGTTCGTGGAGGAGATGTGTCTGCAGCCACGACTGTCCCCTCCAGGATTTCTCCCGTCTTCGTCTGCTTATTTTGCAAGCGCCTCCTGACTTGGCACATCTTTCCACAGCAATACTTCATCCTGCTGATCCTAACCGATGGGGTTGTGACCGACATGGCAGACACGCGGGAAGCCATTGTCCGGGCCTCCTACTTGCCCATGTCCATCATCATTGTGGGGGTGGGCAATGCCGACTTCACTGACATGCAGATTTTGGATGGGGACGATGGGATCCTTCGTTCCCCCAAGGGCGAGCCCGTCATGCGGGACATCGTGCAGTTCGTCCCCTTCCGGGAGTTCAAGAACGTAAGTCGCCCCCCCAGTGGAGGACAGCAAATGCAGCCGGCCCTTGCGGATTCTGCAGCCGTAGGCACCCCTGGTGAACGCCCTCCTCCCGTTGCTTAGGTGCAGGGTCCCCCGGGTGTCCCTTGGGAAACAGCTTGCCAGGCCTCTTCCCTGGCCTCTCCCGGCCTTCCTGCTCTGCTCCGAAGGCTTTTCTTCCCTTCTCTCCTGGTGCTGCCCAGATGTTGCCAAGGGACACTGACTCCCGGTCTCCCCTTCACACCATCCGCCCAACCCAGAGTCTCCCTCTCGGAGCAGGGCAGGGTCCACCTGATGACCTGGGTCATCACTGGACACATTGCAAGCAAAATGGGATCTAAGGCTAATCTGATCCAGGAAGCCCAGCAGGGCCACCCCTCTGCTTAGGCAGAACTCGGCTCTGCGTGTCAGAGGGGTCTAGGGAAAGACGGGATGTCCAAACTGCTTCTGAAAGGTTTTCCGGCAAGGAGGCTGCTGCGGGCACGCCAGTCTGGAGGAAGGGCAGTGTCCTTGCATGTCAGCTGCGCGTTTTGCGTGCCCGTGTATCCTGGGACCGCCCCTTTTAAGCAGGAGGGGGTTTTCCTTGTGCATCTTTTCCTGTTTTTATGGGCAGTTCAAATCTCTTTGTACTCCTCCAGTAGGCATTCTTGTATTTAGGTTCTTTGTGTTCTTACCTTCGCCACCTGCCTGAAGAATGCCAAGCGGCACAGAGAGGCCAGTGCGGGATGGAAAGTGGCACTAACCTTCCGGCCTCCTTTGCTTTCCAGGCCTCTCCAACTGCCCTGGCAAAGTGTGTGCTGGCAGAGGTGCCCAAGCAGGTGGTGGAATATTACAGCTACAAGGCCTTACCCCCTCGTTGCCCCAAAGGGAGCACCCCTGACTCGGCTTTGAACTCGCCTCAGTGACCCCGCCGGGCCTCGGCCGCAGCGTCTGTCTCCCCTCCCTGTGCTCCTTCCCCAGGAAAACAAGGCCAGAGAGAGCTTCTCCTCCCGCCCCTGCAGAGCAGGACGTGTTCTTGGCCCCCCTTGCCGTGTGGGCACAACAACAGCGACGTTGCGCAAGAGTCCTGTGTCGGAGGCCAGCAAGTCCAGGAATGGCCCTGTTGTGAGGGAGGGCAACGTCCCGACAGATGGGGGTAGAAAGAATTTCCCTGGGCAGCAGAGGCTCCAAGCTGGGCAGCGCCAAAGAGCCACCGCGATTGCAAAGGAAAGTGAGAGAGTGTAAAGAGAGGAACGAACAGGCAGAGCCGGAATGGGGTGCAGTGCCCTTTGCCCGTAGTCCCCGCCCTTCAGATACGCCCACAAGTGCACACAAAGGGCCTGGGTCCTCCTGACCTTAACTCGGTCTCTCACAGGCTTCCGTTGGTGTTGCAGCCTCGCCCATGGTGGATCAGCGGATTCTCTTTGCAAGGGACCCCCCTGGAAATGGAGGGGTAAATAAAGCCAGGGTATCCTGGGGAGGGTGCAGAAAAGAGAGGCACCCCCAATGGGCTGAGCTTCACAGAGTGGGGTGACATGCCTCCAGGATGGGCACCTGAGGAAGTCGCCAGCCTGCATTCTGCAGCTGGAGCCCGGGGTCCCCTGCCACAGGGCTTTTGGCCCTTGTGAAGTGACCTGCAGCCCCGCCGGTGCTTCCCACACCGGAGGCTCAGCCGTGAGGTCCCTGCCATCTCAACTGGGGTGTAACAGCAGGACCCCCTCCCCCCCACTGTGCAGAAAGGGCTCAGACGGCGATGAGGCTTCCCCTCTACGTGGCAAAGGGGACATGGCCACGTCTGCAGCGTGAAAGGACCCCGTGTTGTGAAGGCCCTTCTGTCCATTTCACGGCCTCATTCTGTGCATGAAGCGATTCGGGTCCAGGTCCCCTTTTCCCTCCATGTGCTACGTGGTCGTCTTTTGCTGTGATGTTGTCATTTGCTGATGGTTGCATGAGAAATACTAGATGTACTGAGGAAGTCGGCCAAATAAAGGAAGAGATTATGTTTCCTCCGCAGTCCACCTTTTTGATGGAGAAAGGCACAAATGTCCCAGTAAACATCTTGAAACAACAGTGCGTCTGCAAGCTTCAGCCAGTTTCAAACACAACGCCATTTCTGGCCAGAGGCAAATGCACGGCATGTCACAAAATGTGCTGTGGCACCCCTTGGTTTATGTCACAGTCATGGTGACAAGATGGGTACTTAGGTGCCCACTGACCAGATCTGTAGCGACAAACCGCTCGTACGAGCACAGCCAGACTTCAGTGGGGTTAGCTTTACAGAGGGTGTTTCATGGAGTTTAAGAACTGGCAACACATTATTTAACTGTTAGAAAAGTATGGATGACGGAGATTTGAGGTACTCACCCCGCGTGCAAACGCCACTGAGAAGAACAAGCCTTCTGTACACGTGCAGGATTACCTTCCCCCGAGGCCCCTCTTCTCTCTGCAGCCGTGACGTTCTAAATCTCACCGTGCTGCTTCTTCCCTTAAAACCCTTTCCAAAGCCTTGCATTGTTCAAAGACACAGGATGCCCACACTCCAACCCAACTGTCTGGTTTGGAGGACTGGTGCCAATTAGCCCAAAGCAAACGGTAACTGAGGTTGAAGGGAGAGGCTTTGCCTCCCAAAACAAAGCCCTAAAGGAGGCCGGAAGGCAACACACTGGAACACGCTGGTGCTTCAGTCCCCCGGGTCACGTCCTCCCACGAGAGCGAGGAAGGCCTCAGCTACTCCTTCAGTGACCGCTCTGCCAGGGCACGATTGTAACACCTCTTAATTGCCACATGTTAGTCTTACTGCAGCAAGAAATAGCCAAGAGACCTGCGGCACCATACGAAGTAACATGCCTTGCAACATCAGCATTGGTGGGATTAGAGTCTATGTTATGGAATACTATCCTAAATCAGGGGAATAAAGGCACAAAGAGGAGGAGGAGGAGGACGCCCAGAGAAGGATCGTGCCGTAGAACCTTAGTGGCCACCGTTCATACAGCCGCCCTAGTACAAACCCCCCAGCTTTGCTAAACTAATTTACACATGTAATGTGATCAAAACTCATTATCGTGATGCAGACCATCAGTGACAAAAAGAGCTTGTCAATAGATTAAAATTCAGTGGCTTAACATGACAGCTTCTCTTTGAACTTTTGTTCAGGAATAGCAGCCGTAACTATCCTGGGAGGATGAAACGTTGCCCTGCTGGTTTGCTGCCATATTCAGGAGAGAGAGCTAAATTAACTGCGAGGCTCGGGGAGGAAGCGGGGAGCACCATTCAGTGGCTCTCTCACGCGGTTTATCAGACGGAAAAGAGAGCTTCAGAATGTATGCCTTAAAGATTCTGCGTTTCAGTCGGTCGATTGCTTTTCTCTCTTGCCACCACTGCTCATGCCTTCAGCAGGGTGCCTTCCAATTTCCATCTCATGACTAGTCTCAATGTGAGCCATGTCAGCCAGCAAACGCGCACAGATTTTCTTGTCCATTCCCGCTTTTGATCACAGCCACCCTGACGTGCTGCCCAGGAGCTCAGTGCAGAGAGATTCCAAGGCAGTCAGCACTTCCATGTGATTAACTGCTGCTTCATACCCTTCACAATGAATAAAATGCCAAGTACTGGAAGCTCTGAGACTCAAGGGGAGCATTGAATGAAAACTGGAATGAAGCATCATCAAGGCCTTTGCATCCCATTGTCATACAATTAAAAACAAGAAGGGGAGAAAGGGGGGTCGGGGTGGGGCGAGAAGGAGACCCATGCCAACATTCTTGGCAAGTGGTTGCCAAGCTCTTTCAGCACTTGGAAAGCACCAGCCGATGACTCCAGATCTGGGTTTGTGATGCTTCAGTACCATGGACAGAAGAAGAGTTTCTACGGCCAGTTTCCAAAATAACAAATGTGTTGGGTTTCCAGGAAAGCAGTCAACAAAAACATCCTCTTTTCTATCTCTCTGTTGTGCTCTGCAGCCATTGATGGATTTTTAGCTTTGTTTGTTTTTAATTGGTTAAGCTTTATTAAGCTTTAACTGGCAGGAGAGGCAAGTTACGGGTCCCATCTATGAAAGAGTGTCATCTGGCAGGACCCAGGAAGAGAGCCTTTTCTGCCATGGCACCCGCCCTGTGGAACATCATCCCCCTGAACCTTCGACTGACCGTGACCCTCCCGGCCTTTGGGGAGGCCCTGAAGACACGGTTCTGCCACTGTGCCTGGGGGTCTGGCAATGGCGGGGAGCTCTGATATAGGATGAATTCTGCCACGGATCCTAATTTTTAAATTGATTATGGATAGTTTTAATATGTTTGTATATTGGTTTTTAACAGATTGTTTTTACCTGTTGTGAGCCTCCCAGAGTCGCTTAGATGAGATGGGCGGCCATACTATAATAATAATAATAACAATAACAATAATAATAATAATTATTATTATTAATTATTTTTAAAAAGCAAAGATCATACCAATAGTAATAGGTGCCTTGGGTGCAATCCCAAAACATCTGGAGCACCACTTGAAGACTATCAGCATTGACAAAATCACCATCAGTCAATTGCAAAAGGCAGCTTTACTTGGAACAGCCTACATCTTGCGACAATATGATGGTAACACCATCAAACCACAACATCTGCTTATCCCAGGTCCTTGGGAAGGACTCAATAGGTGGATAAAAATGCCAAATCCAGTCTAAACATCTGGCTGACTGTGCGACCAACTCTAATAATAATAATGACAGGGGTTCCAGTTCTCCAGCATGGAACTAAGACTCATAATTAAAATCTTTCTTCCCTCCTTCATGGATAATCCCCTTTAAAAATGCATGAAGATCCTCTCTCTTACTGAAATAAGCCCCCCGTGCCAGTTGCTCCAATCTGCCATCTTTAAGATATTCTGGCCTTTGCTTACCCTTGGCTGAAAATGCTGGGAGCTGAGATACATCACATCTGTACAGCAGCAGACTGAGGAAGACTCTCTAATACTGAGAAGATGGACTCCCTTTTTTCCCAACCAGTTTAATACATGGTTATGTTCTGAGGTGCAGCCTTCCTTAAGTCTGGACACAAATGTGTAAAATGTAACACATAACACAATGCAATAATTTAATATATTTCTCCCATACACACACACACACACACACACACACACACACACACACACACCACCCCTCCAGGGCATGTCTGAGCACTCCACAAGCCTGCCATAATGCTGGGGCATTCAAAAACATCAGTACCACTCTGGCCATCCCCCACCTGACCCCCCCCAACAAAAGGAGCCAGGCTGTAACCATGAAACAGCTCTATTCAGCAGAGACAAAGTGATTATTTCTGACTGTCAGGATAATTGCTCAAATTGTTCTCACAATAAATGGGGCTTTGAAGCGAGATGTATTCATGCTGACAAGGATGAAGTTTGATGGGAAAGCACCTGCTGTAGCAAATGGGCTTGCATGGACCGCAGAGTCTGGCAAAGCTGCTGGAGGCTGAGATTTCTGCACCTCTGTTTTGAATTGTTCAAAAAGCCCCTCAGCTGTCCTGCTGGCTGGCTGGTTTCTGAAAGCAGGCCTGGCTCCACCCGAGTCTTGTTTCCCCAAAGAGCCTCCATCTTCAAGGAGGTCCTTGCTACCTTTGGCCCCCGTCTTGTAAGAGAAACAAGCGCCTAAGGAAAAAAGTAGGTGCCAGAGGGCGGGAAGGCACATCTCCCATGTGACTCCAGACCTGCTAATCTATTCCTCCTCGGAAGCAAATGCGACCTGATTTGGATGTTCCCATCTGCTCCATGCAAAGAGATCTACCTGCCCGTCTGTTGACCTCTGGCTAATGTTGAAAGGGAATCAAGAGCTGAATGTTCCAGATGCCCCAATAGCCTCCTCATCCATTTTGCCCCAGATACTTACCTCCCCCACCCCCACCGATCAATCTGCCACAGATTTCTTATTTATAGCTCCTGATTCATCTCTGTGTAAAGAGGGATAATAGATGTCACCATAGTAACTCCTGTGCCTGATAAGATTCATGCTGGAGCCCATCCCTCTGCTGAGAGCAGATGTTTCTTGAAGGAGGAGGAAATGGAGACCTCCTTGTGTGCTTCCGTCATGGCAGAGTGGGCCACCTTGATGGGGAAAAACCAGCTCCATCTTCCGCTCTCGCAGAACTATCCTTGTCTGACTCGGTATTGTGTGTCGGCTGCCAACCTTGGGCTCCCATTCCTAATCCTAAACAGGGTGTGCACTGAGCAGAGACCAGTGGAACAAATACAGGTCACCTTCTTTCTTCCCTTTGATGGAGCTGTCCTTAAATGGAGGAAACCTTAGAGAAACGGCTGTCCCTGCTACTAAAATATGTTGCGCCATGTGCTAATGAAGGCAACTTTCATACTGCAAACTCAGATCATCTTGGACTAGGATGACCTCTGTAACCATTCTCTTCTCTTCTCTTCTCTTCTCTTCTCTTCTCTTCTCTTCTCTTCTCTTCTCTTCTCTTCTCTTCTCTTCTCTTCTCTTCTCTTCTCTTGATGAGGTTGTGGAAGATCAGTGCATTCTCTTCTCTTCTCTTCTCTTCTCTTCTCTTCTCTTCTCTTCTCTTCTCTTCTCTTCTCTTCTCTTCTCTTCTCTTCTCTTCTCTTCTCTTCTCTTGATGAGGTTGTGGAAGATCAGTGCAATGAGGAGACCAGGGTTAACTTCCCACCCTACTTAGAGATTCCCTGGGGCTCAAGGTAAAGAGAATAAACTTTTAAAATATCATAAATAAATATAGAGATGGACCTTTTCCTGGTTTCAGCCATTCCAAACAATAGTCTGACCAACTTCTGCACCCCGTGCATCCTTCATCCATGATCTTCTACTTGACCTCTCTCCAAGAATATAAGACCTTCTAGCGGTGTTCCATGCCTCCACAAAGTTGACCAATCTTCCTTTGAAAAACACACAGGCTCAAGTTTTAAAAGGAAATGAAAAGATCAATAATTGGAGAAGGAGGGAGCCATTTTCTTTGCTCTGTGCTGAACTGAGTTGAAATTGGCTCATAAGAATCCACCTAGGAAATTCACTAGACTGCCCTGACCACAATGTGATGGAAGAGAAGAACTGAAGGTGCAATTCTGGAAAGTCTGCACTGCGGCAAATTGAGGCTGGCTTTGCTCAGTAGGCCTCATCTCACCACAAAAAGTTGTTCTTTGTGGCCTGGCATTCAGGTGCCTGAGGATTAGCTCAGGGAAGAAGCTCTTGAGGGCCACCCTTCAATGCAGTGAGGCTGATGGACTAAGTGGGGTTGGTGCCTCTCTGGTTCCAAGGAAAGCAGGCTGGCAGGAAAGCCACCTTGGGAAGATAATTCTTGACTTCATCATGTGCTATGGGTGGAAGAAGCAAGCTGCGTGTCCCGGTCTGGTTTCAAATTGTGGGATGCAGCTCATGACAAGGCTAGAGATGACAAAGTGACCAGGTCAACCTGGGATTCAGAGAAGGAAAAAAGGAAGGGATCCATGGATTCTCCTTTTCCAATTCCAAGCTTAACTGGATTTGATTGCCAGTATTGCTCCACAGCCATGGCCATCAACCATAATGTCCCTGCGAAGAGTTGTTCAGTCCTGGGTTCATGCCCCCTCTAGGATCGCATGGCCAATCAACGCTTTCCTAAATGCGAACACCCAGCAATGGTGTTTGCATAACACACTTAAGCAGGTCACTTAAAAGCCTCACAGCTGCTCACGCACAATATGCTGGCATTCTTTAAACTTGGAGGGGCGGGGGGGAGATAGTGTGGATCCAGCCTGTGTGGTAGTTCACCGTTCAGATGTATCAGATACATGCAGAAAATGGGTTCATTTAGTAACACACTGAACGCTTGGGTGAACCCAGTCAAAGGGACAAGGGGGTGGCCCAAAGGCAGCACCCCGCCCCGCACTTGGATTGCTCACGGTGCGTGGGGACGACCTCCTGCCAGAAGGCAGCAAGCCCCAAAGCCAACTCTCTGAAGCTGAAGATCAGAGCCCCGAAGCTTCTTTCGCAGCCCGGCAAGAGGGTGAGTCTCGAGGGAGGAAACAAAGGTCTAGATCCGTACTTGGTGGGAGCCCCCTGAAAAACTCAGGCTGTAGATGGGACGGGAAGATCAAGAAAACCCCACAAGAAGGCAGTGGCAACCCTCCTCCACATTGTGGCAAGAAAGCCACCTGGGTGTGGAAGGGAGGAGCCACTGGAAGCAGAGCTGGGAGGAGTCACTGTTTAGGTGACACCACTGGAGGCATCCGGAGGTCCTGGGAAAAGCAGTCCGGCTTGTCTGGAAGACCAGATCCTGCTGCGGCCATTGCCAAGTCCATACCCAAGATCTAGTCTCAAGACTGGCTTTTTGGGTGGACGTGTCTGGGGTTGAACCCAGGACCCTCTGCCCACTGTGCCATGAGATCTCCAGCCACAGAATCAGTCAGCTGCCCTACAAGGCCAGGAAAGATGGCACAGCCACCCAAACCGGCCCATTTCTCTCTCTGCCCTGCCAGCCATGGAGCTCGTGCCGAGTCCTGGCCGGGGTTCAGCAGGAAGTCAGAGCTAAGTGGGTGAGTTCAGCTAAGGCTGAGAGGACTCTCCCGCCTCTTGGCACCCATCAGAAATGGTAGAAGAACACATGGGACCCAAAACCCTTTTCTGTGGCTGCCCTCCCTGGTGGAACACCCCCCCCCCCGGCGATTCGGCAGCCCCCTCCCTTCTAGCCTTTCGGGAGGCCGTGAAGGCCTGTTCTTGTACTGAGGCGGTGGGATAGGGTGGTACAGGTGGAAAGCATGGAAGGGGGCAGCTGAGCCTGCTGTGGGGCATCCCAAGGGGACGGGTTATGGTTTTTGTTTTACTGTTTCAGTTTTTCCTGTTTTACGGTTGTTTTATTCATTGCCTTTATTGTCCTTGCGAGCCGCCCAGAGTCGCTTAAGGTGGGCGGCCGTCTGCATCTTGAAATAAATAAATATCCTTCAACATTCAGCCAGCCCCCCCCCAGCAACCCCCCCCCCCCCCGCTGTTGAGCTGTCCTCACCAGCAGGAATCCTGCCGGTGGGCTTGCACCAGCTGGTCCCAGTCCTGGGAAGAGGGAAGGGAGTCCACTCCGGGCGCTTTACCTCGCTTCCCTCTGCCCCCCCCCCCCCCCCCCCGCTGCAGGACGGCTCCTCCTGGGCTTGAGAGCGGCGGTCCTCTTTGTCCCTCGGGCCGGCAGCCTGGCCAGCAAGGGAGGCCTTGGGGGCTTTGCATCCTGCCCGAACCCGCTTCCTCTGTCATCCGAGCAGCCCTCCTCTTGGCCTCCCCGTCTTTCTTCGCTGCGTTCGGAAGCCAAGAACTTGGTAGGCAGGTTTGCCTCAGTAGCGGCCTAAGAGCTGCCCGGAAGAAGCTGACTTCATTCTCCAGCCAGGGAGGTGCAGGAGCCCCCTTGGCAAGGCCTGGAGGTGGTGGGAGCAGCACCAGCAGCCAGCCACAGCACAGGGCGCCAGCTGTGCGCCGAGACACACAGAACATGGCTAATTGCAGGGCGCGATTGAGCAGGGGGCGGGAATGATTGCAGGGTGCAAGGGAGATGCGCACATGCCTGTCCAGCAGTTCCCCAACCGCCCCCCCAGGACTCTGGAAACCGTTCAGTCACGGAGCTTTTCTGCAGTATGAACCTGTCCGTCCATTCCTCCGTCTGGCATGCACAAAGCACAGTTGCGCACACGTCCATCTTCCAGGACTAAGCAGGCTGTGCTCGGCCACTTCTTCAGGTCAGTAAAGGCTTGGGACGGGATGGCCGACGGAAACAGGAGAGCAGCCTCTCCCCCGCCCCGGCCGAATTTGTGCACCTGACTCCTTTTTGGTGCCCCCTCCTCAGTCACTGCCCCTCGCTCTCCTGCTCTGCTATCGTTAGCAAAATTTGAGAGTTTCTGACTCTCCCCAGTTAGGATTCAGTCCGGCAGAAGATCAGACACGAAAGTACCAGCTGAGATTTTAAAGTTTTATTGAAAGCGGGCCAATAGAGTCAGCTGGGTCTCCCCTTCAGACAGAGAAGAGCCCCGGTCACACCCGCAGAAGAAGATTTTATACATGTTTCTTACAAAGAGGTACAGAAATTAACAAATGATTGGCTGAAATTGGCCTAAGTTTTGGATCCTCCTTATTACTGGGGGAAACTTATCTTCCTGATGACCTATTGGTTACTAGTCAGAGTTCGGGGCACCCCCCTTTGATCTTCTGAATTTTATTGTTTCCTAGAATGCAGATCGGGGTCACTTTCTCCCATATCTTTATGGCCTCGACACTTTGGGAGACAGGATGTCTGCCTAAAGCCTTTCAACATGACAGAAATGAGGGACGTGTGTGAGGGTTCATGAACATCAGTTCCCTTGTTATCCCTTTGGTTTTCAAATATAAGGAAATAAAGATGAGAGAAACTGGGAGCCCTTTTTCATAAGGTTTCACTATTGGGCTTGTGGAAGGACTGGTGTGGCTCTTTTGCAAATCACTAGGAAGTTCCTTCACTAGGAATTGTTGTACCTGTTAATGTTTGCAGCTGTTGTCATGGAGAGAGATCATCGTTTGCTTTAGACTGGTCAAAAACCTGGCTGCGGGCCTTCTCCAGTCAGATGGAAGGTTTCAAACCAGATTAAGACCTTAAGAACATAAGCTGTGCCCTGCCGGATCAGACCCCTGGCCCATCTAGTGCAGCAGTCTGTTCTGACAGTGGCCCACCAACTGCCCAAGGTGTTCCAGAAGAGGGGTCCCATGCCGTCAAGGCTAATGGCTGTTGATCCTCAAGACTTCCTTTTTTGAATTGATCCAACCCTTTTTTGAAGTCAGCCAAGTTGGTAGCCAGCACCACATCTCTGAAACAGCCACTACAGCAACAGATGGTTCTTCATGTCCCAGAAGTGAACTACTGGACTAAGAATGGCTTTCCCGTCTCTTTCGTGGAGGCTCCTTCTCACCTTTGGACTTGCTCCAAAAAAGAAGAGAGCAAGAACTCCATACCTCAGCTCAACTGCTCAGTGTGCTCCAATGCCTCCCGGAAGAATAGGGAGCCTGGGCCCAAATCAGAGATTCTCTCAAATAACTGAGAAGACCACTGCTCTGCAAGCTGCACTGATTACCGGTGACTTCCAGGCGCAATTCAAACTGTTGGTTGTCACCTACAAAGCCCTTCATGACTCAGGACATGGTTACCTATAGGACCATCATTTCTGGCCAGTAAGATTTGGAAAAGTTGGCCCACTCCAGGTTCCAGCTGTAAAATACCGTCATCTTGTAGGACCTTGGAGATGTGCTGTCTTGCTAGCTGTAGAATAGCGTTCCTCCAAAGCCTGCACGGCCCTGACCTGTTGGGCTTCTGTAAAGGCATACAGACCTGCGTTTTTCATCAGGCTCATCTCCCTGGTGGTATTTGGTGGGGAATATATTTGTGTTAGTCATCCTCTGCAATGCGTGCCATATATTTTTTGCTGGTTCTGTTTTGTTATTAGATATTTTTACTTGCTGTCTTAATCCTATTGTAGCATCACAATAGGATTAAGGCATCATGCAGATAGATGAGATAGATGAGATAGATGAGATAGATGAGAGAGATAGATAGACAGACAGACAGACA
The DNA here is from genome assembly GCA_030867105.1 of Liasis olivaceus. NCBI lineage: Eukaryota > Metazoa > Chordata > Lepidosauria > Squamata > Pythonidae > Liasis > Liasis olivaceus. The sequence goes on along the minus strand of CM061359.1, from coordinate 971,320 downwards.
GACAGACAGATAGATAGATAGATAGATAGATAGATAGATAGATATGATTAGAGAGTGAGAGAGAGCGATAGAGAGATACAGATAGATTGACAAATAACCAAAGAGATCTGCACCAGCCTCAGATACAATTCGATTCATCCCTCTCATGTTCCAGAGCTGATATGCAGAAAATGCTGCCTCTCCCTGTATCAGCACCTCTCCTCTGTTCAGTGAGACTTTGGGGGCGGGGGGCTATTGTTGGCCTGGGGTAGAACAACAGTGACAAGGGGCAGGCCTTTTTGTAGTCCCCCCCACCCGACCCCTTCTCCACAGCTGCTTGCTGCGCCAGGAGGCAGGAGACAGGAAGGGGAGCTTTGCTTTTCATGCCTCTGTGACCCCCCAGCAAGATCTTTTCTAGCTTTGCAAGTGGGGCAGGGAGTGGCTGCTCACAGCCATCCTTGACATCAGTGTGATTTTATATTGTCTTTCCTGGTTCTTAAGCAACATGCTTTCCTCAGCTGTAGTGAAATACAGTCAAACGAACCAAACTATCAGGGCGGATCCCGTAAGGCTCGGCTCCACGTCTATTGGCCGCAGCAACCTTGGGACGTCTGGCGAGGAAAGGTGCCTCTGAACTCCTGCAAAGGGCTGGAGGGTCTCTGTAGTTTGCTCGAGGCTCTTGGTGCCCGGTGACGGCGCTGCATGCCCACCTCAGGTTTCCCCCAGGGATGGTATTCGGCAAGGAATTGACTGAGATGGAGCAAACAGAGGAGAGGCTCAAAGGCTTTTGTTCCCACAAGTAATGTGTGCATGTTTAATTCAATCACAGGGGTGCAGCCTTAACCCCATGTGCACTTCCTCACTATCCATTCTGGCAGAGAACTCTTCACGCGTCCGGGGACACCCTGCAAACAAAGATGGCAGACTGAGATGCGCACAGAGGCATTTGCACAGTCCTGTCCAGATTGACCATCCCAGCCAACTTGCATTTTATCCTTGCAATCTCCCCCTCCTCCTCTTCCTTCTGCCCCTCCCTTGTGGCCAAAATGCAAGGCTTCGGGCTGGCTTTTGGGCCCCCTGTACAACCTCAGGGAGGCCCCATTCAGCCTCAGCCCAGGCCAATGGCAGAGACGGAGGGGGCGAGCATATCCATTCAGCCCCCCTGCCGACTCCCCTCCTTCCACTCCGGCTCACTTCTACCTCCCTCCATCTCTTGAGGTCCCCTTAATGGGACTCTGCTGCCCCCTCGTGGCGGCTGGCAAGGTGGGCGCTGCAGCCTTAATTTCCGGGGGATCCCTTTCAACAGCCCCACCTCCGCCAACCTGCTAGGCACCGTCAGAAGATGATTTGCGATTTGCTCTGCATGAAAAGAATATTCTGTCCGCATGTCATGGGGGTGCAAGCACATTTTAGAGCCCCAAGAATGTTCTCCACCCCACGGAGTGTGGTTTCCTCTCCTTCTGTTACCCAAATGACAGCAAACTGATCTCAAAGAGGGAGGTTGCCCTGGGTCAGCCCAGCCAGGCAGACCAGGCCAAGCAATCGGCGCCAAGAAGGGCTAAAACTACTTTTCTCGAGAGTGGCGACAATCACAGAAACGTGAAGGTCTGACTGGGCTGCGTCTCCTCCTCCTCCTTCTACCCACTTGGCAGGGGGGCCGTAGGAAGGTGTCTGCCCGGCCGTTTCCAAGGCTTTCTGCTTGTTTTGGATTGAAGATATTGTTTTCCCTTGTCCCTTTGGTGACGGATCTCACCCCACTCCAACAGTAAAGGTCATCTTCCTTACTGTCTACACCCTGGAGGAGGCTGGGCTGGGGCTGGGGCTGGGGCTGGGGCTGGGTCCAGGCCCAAACTTCTGGTAAGCAGCACCAGCAACACGCTGTTGCATTTATCCTCAAACGCAAACATGTGAAGTTCGGTTGCTATTTAACAAGTCTTGGAGGGAAAGGGGAAGCTGGGGGGACAGAAGCTTCAGGGACATTCGAAAGAGACTTTTGCTTAGGAAATTGCTGGCTCCGTTTCCCTTTAAGCTAGACCGACAAACAGCTACTTCTCCTGCTCTCTGGAACCAGGATCCAGCCTTTCTGCCTGCTCCCCCAACTGCGGGCAGCTGACCTGCAGCAGCCCCTCCTCCGGCATCTGCCTTCACAGATCTGTGGGGTTCCAGCAAATCAAGACGAGAAGGGGGAGACTGCAAGGAAGCAGCTGATCTCAGCTCAGCTGATGGTCCTCCAAGTTTCGTTCTGACCCCTTCCCAGTCGGGTGCTGGGAGCTGCCCTGCACCGACCGGCCATTGAGTTTGTGGCTTGCAAGTTAGACGAAAATGATGGTCACCATCACACGTAGGGCTCGTTTCGCAATAAAAGAACGCAGGGATCGTTTTTCGCACTACAACTTGACCCAGCCCATCTCTCCCCCACAAATTAGTCAACCGAAATCGTCAACACTTCCCTCTTGATCTCATTTTCACCAAGTTTGCATTGTTTCCAGACGGTTTTAAAAACAGGCTCTAACTCTGCAAATACTCCAGGTAGGTGAGCAATCCGTAGTCCAGGGTTGATGTGGACGCGAAGTACTTTTCAGCTGAGAAGGTCTGGCTCCCTGGGATTGCAACCTTAGTGTGGCTCCCATCTGACCTCCTTCCTCCCTCCCCCCGTCGGCAGCTCAGCCCTAAAGGGGGCTTCTGAGGAGCTCTGAATGGACCATCAGCTGCTGGGGCCGGGTGGAAAGGAAAGAATTCCTGCTTGGAAACCATCTCAGCAAAAAGGGGAATACTGCAGACCTAACTGGAGAAAGTCAACTGGTGACGTAGCCTAGAAAATGGTCCTATACGTATCTAGAGGGCAGATTTTCACATCATCTTCACAAGGGTCCAAAATTCAGGGTTCTCTCATCATTTGTGGAACTGCTCCAACTCCCCTCAAGCTGGGCCCTTCCAGGGCTGTTGGACTACAATTCCCTCAGCACACCTGGAGAACATCAGGCTGGGCTGCTCGCTGGGAGGTGTGAAAGAATCAAGGCTGGGAATGAACTTCAGGTGAAGCCCCTGGGGCCCCTCTGTCTCTGAGCTTGTTGGCCACGGGCTTCTCAGTTGGGCAGCCTGAGGAAAGATGTTGCCTTCTCAGGAGGAAGCCAAGCCATATAAGGCCCCACTTGCAGACACTCAGGCCAAAACTCTTCTCTGGACAGTGTGTGTGCGTGCGTGCAGCTGCAACAGCAACCACCACCACCACCATAATCTTCGTAATCATGTCCTCGGGCAGCCCCTACTGTTGCATCTTCCTGCTGCTTCTGGCCTTCACTTTTGAGGAGGAGACCTGGGCAGAGGCCAGAATCCCTTTGACCAGAGAGCCCAACCTCCTAGTGCCTGGGCGGGAGAAGCTTCTGGGCACACCAGAAAGGAACAAAGGCTGGGGAGGCGGGCCCATCCTGAGTCTGGAGGGAGTCCCCCACACCAGCAGGGGGACAGGGATGCCTGATGGCCTTGGGACGAGCCAGGAGACAGCGTGGGACCCCCAGGATGAAAGCCAGCGACCCAGGCTGCACGGCTTGTGCCCGCCTGGTGACCATAGCCAGAGCTGGATGGTGAAAGTGAGCCTCCTGGGTGTCCTGGGGCTTCTGGTCATGGGGGGCAACGGGCTGGCCATCGCAGTGCTGGCCTCCTCCGTGTCTGGCTGGAGCCACAGCAGCCGTCTCGTGCTGCTCTCGCTGGCTGTGTCAGACGCGGCGCTGGCCGTGCTGGTGGTACCCCTCAACCTCTACCGCAGCCTGCAGCTGGGACCGGCAGCCCCCGAGGAGGCTGCTGGGGAAGAGGCCGCCTACTGCCGGGCGGTGGCCTTCGTCAACTCCAGCATCTTCGGTGCCTCCCTCTACTCCCTGGCGGGGGTCTCCCTGGAGCGCTACGTGGCCGTCTTCTTCCCTCTCCGCTACGGCCGCCTCCTGAGCGGCAGGCGGGTGGCTCTGCTCATCGCGGCCGCCTGGCTCCTGCCAGCGATCCTGCTGTTGCCGCTGGCCGTCCCCGCCCCTGCGGCGGTGGTCCAGGTCCGCTTCTCCGCAGCCGCCCTGCTGTGTGAGCCAGACTACGGCTCCAACACCCTCTACTCCCTCTGGATCGCTGGCACCATCTTCTGTCCAGCTGCGGGAGCCATCACCGTTACGAACGTGCGCCTCTGGCTAGTGGCCCGCTCCCAGCGCCGGCGTGGAAAGGACCTGCGCTTGCTGGGGAAGGCGGGGGGCCCCAAGAGGCTTCGGCTGCTCCAGCTGGATGCTGCCGCCCGGGTCCTGCTCCCAGTTGTTTTCGCCTTCTTGGCCTGCTGGGCCCCCTGCATCGGCACCATCGTGTACAACTGTAAGTGCCCCGGGGCGGTGGGTGGCACGGCTCCTCTTCCTGGGCAAAGGTGCAGAGGCATTTGCACCCCCTGCATTCTTGCCCCAGGAGTGCTTCTTTTCACCCAGGCGGCCAGCTCACTCCGTGGGCGTATATGCTGTGGTCAAGGAAAACAGCGTGCACCATCGGGGGGGCGGAGGGGAGGGACGGCAGAGCTCTGGGATCGGCAGTTGTAATGTGCAATTATGCCGTAATCAGCCTCCCCGGTCTAGTGGCCCGCAAGTGCTCGTCTCTGTGCGATTCCAATTATCTCCCCGACGCAGAGGTTTGGGTTCTGCACGTTTGAAAAATACCAGGTGGCCAAAGGCTGCTGTATAATTTGCCTCAACTGATGAGATTAAGTATTGCCATTTAGATGAAGAGGCTGGAGGTTGTGGAGTAAGTCGAGGGAGCTAGAGGTTATGTGTTCTGTCATCTGAGAGTGAGGATGGATTAGTGGATTCCTGAGCACGAGTGAGTGTGGATATCGTTTTAGTTTCTCCTGCAGGAAGAGAAGGCAAGAGAACGTCATCCGGGTGTGTGCAGAACAACTTCTGATTCTTTGATTCATGGGCTTGTGAGTAAATTCAGCAGGCCTTTTTCAGAACAAATACGTTTGTCTAAACATGCAGATCCCAATGTTTAGACCAGCTTTCCTCAGTCTGACATCTTCCAGATAAGCTATGAATCCCATAATCCTCAAACAACGTGTTTCCTGAGGATTCTGGTTGCTGCAACCCTGCTGTACCTGGAAGGCATCAGACTGGTATAAGTGATGAAGCCTTGAACTCGCCTATGGCAAGAGGACGGAGCTGAGACATTCAAATGAAATGTGCTCTGTAACAACCGACTCATGCCCGTCTTCTCTCTCTCCCCAGCGATCACTCAAGAAAGAGTCCACGAATGGGTAGAATTCGTTGCTTTGTGGCTCCCCATTGGCAGTGGCTTCCTCAACTGCTTCGTCTACTTTTGGGTCAACAGGAACTTCCGGCACAAATTCCAGAAGATTGGACAAAAACTCTGCTTGCCCTGCTGCCCAACAGAGCAGGAACTGTGGCCACAGCACCTCCATACCGTCTCTGCTGATGTGAAGGAGGGTTGCAAGCATCCCGGCCTTTCCCCACATTGCTCCTTCAGCTTGTCCCCTTCCAGCAACGGCCTTCCTCTGTTTCAAGACGGTTGATAGCCTGTAGGAATCCAATCCAGCCTTCTTACATTGTGTGGGTTTGTAACTCTTAATGGACCCTCAAGTCCACTGTCTTTGTGCAGCTGAAGAATATTTGTCACTTGGAAGATCTTGGACCCTTGAAGTTAATTCAGGAAATGGATATATCAAGTCAGTTGTACCGAAAACGTGACAGCTTCATTACCTGGGGGCAGAAATGCCCAAGGAGGAGTGAATGCTGTGGCCCCCTCCCCTGGCTGGCCTGCGGTCTAACTGTGCAGACAAGCGTCTCCAGGACAACCCTGGGATGCGGACAGCAGTGCAGATCAGCGATGGGTGATGGTGAAGCATCTGTCTGAAAAAGCTGGGTTCTTTACAAGGCCCCTCCAGGGGAATGTGAGGAAACCAACCCCTGGCGATAATCTCAGAGCATCTGGAATAAAACGGAGCTCCGGGGTCAGCCATGCTCACTTGTCTAACGGGACAACTTCAGCACATCTTGGTCTTTTACTCTCTGCCTTCCCATACAAAGACTTTGCTAACCAACTTGTTTTGCAGTCCCCTGAAAAGATGAAAACCAGGGCCGTGATTTCTAAGATAACATCACTTGGTTTTAATTCCCCTTTTTTAGTGGCTAGACTTTGCTTTTCGCTTGAGATTTAAGAGAAGGTTTTAGCTCGATCCGTGGACTTGGCCACGAAGAGTTGAGCAGACTGGTTCCTCGATCAACCGGGGGGGGGGAGGTTCCTTGGCCATGCTCCGGGAGCATCTATGCCTTTTGTTGATTAACACCTTGCGTAATTGTCCTGAGAGAAAAAAAAGGATGCTGGGAACTTGACTTGGCCTCTTCCGTAGTTTTTTGGATCATCTGGGCTGGGTCCTCCCTCACTGCTCACTGTATCTTGGCGTACGTCACACCTTTCACAAGATCAGCTGGAATATGGCCCACAACCACGGCGCTGCTTCAGGTTGGTCCATAACACCAGCAGCCTGGGACCTGGGACTTTCCCGTGGCTGTTCCATTTTCCTAGCCTAGCCAGCCTTTCTTCTGGCTGCCGCCTGTTTCCTCTTCAGCTGTTTTGAATGCCCAGTTTCCAGTTACCTGCCTTTCCCTGCGGCTCCCTCTCCTTCCTGGATTTTTATATAGTTTAATGACTCAGTTTAATGACTCAGGCTGAGAGCAGAGAACTGGTTGGAAGAGATCAAAGTCTAGGCTTTGTTTTTCCCGCCCCCCACTTAAGAGTAATGGTTTCTTTTGTGTGCTGGGCTGGGGAGAAATGCAGCATGGGTGTCCTCGTTGTATGGTCAAGAAAGTCAAGATGGTGGTCACGACAGTGTGATTGAAGCTCCATCCGTTTTTATGTGAGTCACAATAGGTGTAGTTTTGATCGCACCTTTGTGGCCACCATCTTGATTTTTTGACCACACACTGCAAACGCCTTGGAAATGCAGGCAGGGTCACTGTCTGTGGGAAGGAATTGTCCAGCTGGCCTTCCCCATAGCTGAGGTCCTGTACTGAGGTACCATTCCCACCGTCCCCAGCTAGCCTGTTCTTCACGCTGGGTAGAGAAGGTGGGTGCTTTGTCCAACGCAGCTGGAGGATGCTGGGTTGAAGAGGCTGGACCAGCATCTCGGCAGGGTTTCTCTCTGGAGGACAGGCTGTTTCATGGTGGCATCTCGGAATCTTGTTCTTTTTTCTCTTGCGCCGATTTCTTAGCCCCCACCCAGTGCTCCCTCTGTCTCCCCTTTGGGCGCCTTTCCCAGTCTGGATTGTTATGTACAGGATTTATGGGGAATACATTTTATCATAGTCCAAAGCTGCTGCTGCTGCTGCTGCTGCTGCTGCTGCTGCTGCTGCTGCTGCTGCTGCTTCCCCCCCCCCTTCTTTTTTAAAAAAGACTATGGTTTGAAATATTCTGTGAACATCTGTTTTTGTCTTGCCTTTATTGAATTACTGTACTGTAGTTTCTTGGATAAAAAGAAAATTAAGATGACATTTAAATGTATTAAATAAAAATAAAGGTGTTTTTGATTTAATAATTTTTTTTCCTACTGCCATTTGTTCCCAGGATGAAGAAAACCTTGGTGAGGGGGCAGAGGGGGAGGTGTTTTTAACCAATAATTTGAGTTGCCTCGAGGAAGTTGCCACTGATTTTCTTGTCCTCTGCCACGACAATATCCTGATGGTCAGAAGGGGAGAGAAGTATTCCAACCACTAGATTCCAGCAGAAATCTTCATAATCAAAGATTATGAAGCTTCCTACTGTCTTCAATGCACCTGACTTATCTGCAGTGCCGGACAAGAAAAGTACACTGCCTTCTTCACCCATGGGTGTGAGTCCCATCGGTATGACTCTATTGGACATGAAATACACATGAAGTCCCCTTCCCAGCCTGATGTTCTCTTCCAGATGCTAGAGTTCCCACTGCCCAGAGGACACGTGGCAGGAGAGGGGGGTGCTGCTGTTCAGCATATCTGGAGGGAGGTCCAGCGGCTGGGGAAGGGCAGACTGGAACTTGAGTGTCTCCTTTTGGTAGAACATCTCCATGATCCTTGTGCACAGAATTGCAGATTTACCTGCTCTCCTCAAGCAGAACAACGTCCTGCTGTTTGTGGGGACAATGCCCCCCCCGACCTTTGGCCAATCCATTTGCAGAAGAGGAAAAGGGAGGTGCTCAGTTGGAAAGGCAGCTGCCAGTGGGATCTCTGTGCAGCTGGGCTCTCTCCAGCTCACTGAAAACCCATTTGACTCTCCACCAAAATTCCTGCTGAGCACCCTTGCTTGCCAGGAGGAGAGGAGAGGAAGCACGTACTGGTCATGTGGGCTATTCTCAGGCTTCTCCCCATAAGCAGGAGTGAATAAGTCCTGCTTATGGAGGACTGCGAATAAGTCAGATTTATTGAAGTGAGTAAGAATCAAAGATTTCCAGCAACTGGTGTGAATCAAGAACAAGCCCTTACCTCTGTACATAGTGTTCAATCCCTCTTGCATTTTGTCTTCCACCCTTCTTAATAAACTATTTGGTCCCCCTTCTGACCAGTGGCTTGTCTCCATCTGTTTTGTAATCATCTATGCTGTTTTTCATGACTCTGTGAGAACTCACAGCCACAGGCTTGTGTGGCCACTTCCACGGAGTGCTTCCCGTATCCTCTGCCCCGTGGGAAACAGGCTTAGAGAGCCCCATGCTGTAGCTGCCGTCCTGAGACAAGCTGGTCCTGGATGTCCACTTGCGAAGACCAGCAATGGTCTTGGAGCGGCTGCTGTCAGGCCATGTCCCACTGGAAGGGCCAGTGGTGGTCTCCCATTTCCTGCTGGTATCTCTCATTGAAGAGAGCACTCTGTTTGGGGGAGAAGTGGTTCCTCCAGTCACCAACAGTGCCTAGAAGGGCAGAAGGAAGATCTTGCTGCATCTGCTCATTCACAGTGCATTGTGCTTTTAGCCTTCAGCGGCAGAGGCAGCGGTCATCTAGCAAGGAAAGCTAGTGGGCCCTGAAGGATGAGATGAACCCGGGAACCAGCTCTCCCCAGCCCATGCGTCCCTGTTGCATTCACTGACCTTTCCTCATGAACTGGCTTTTCTGAAAATCCATAATCCCAGGAGGAATAAGGCTGCCATTCACCATGACGTTCTCTTTCATGACAGCAAAGCTGCAGTGTTCCTGTATGCAGTCAATCTGATCTGGGTGAACTGGGTGGCCCAGGAAGGCACTCAGCTGCTCCACACAGCATTTCAGATCCTAGGGTCAGAGGAGGAAGAGGAAGAAGAGGAAGGAGGAGGAGGAGGAGGAGGAGTGAAACAAAGCAGGCTGGGTATCCCCCACCAGAGGAGCAGGAAAGACCAGAACTTATATTTTATCTGTGCTAAAAACTGCAGCCATCAGCCCAGCCAAAAGCAAGGTTGTCTTTAAAGGCTGGGGCTGTGTGCGCTAAGCAGTGAGATCTTATGGGGAGGGAAGGGTGGCTTCTAAATAACTTTGCAAGGCTCCAAGCGTTGTTGAGCAGCTGCCTGGATGTTGGTCTCCTTCTGGTCTGTGAGCCAAAGACAAACACCTCCTGCTTGCACCTTCCTCTCCTGACGTGGACAGAGAGGCAGATATTCCTAGGCTCAAGAGGAACGTAAACGTGGGGTGGAGAAAGGAGGGCCCAGGCCCAGATGAGCAAGACATGGAAGCTGATTGACCCAATCGGAATGGGGCGCACCCTTTGAGCCTTGCTCTGGCTCCAAGACGAAGGTGCCACTGTCTGCACTGGACGCACAGCAGAAGCTGCATCGCTGATACCTGTTGTGGAAGCGGAACCGCGCTTGAATCAACTAAGCAGCCCGAGTGAGAACGATGGGAATTGGGTTCCAGCGCATTGGGAGGGAATATTCTGCCATCATTTTAGAACCTGAATGGACAAAATGTGTCCTTCCAGATATTAGCCAGCAATCCCCATGGTCTTCACAGCGGATCAGGCTAGCTAGGAATTGGGAATTTAAGAACATTGGGAGGGCCCAGGTTGCACACCCCTGCTTACAAACTGGAATAAGTAAAAACAAACGTATCTACTCACATATGCATCTTAGCTTCCCCCCAAAAATCATGTAGAGCCATTTGCAAGGCTGAACCCCATCGCACGAGAAAATGCGCCTACTTGCTCATTTGCTCACACCTCAGTTGGCCCACCCCCTTTCAGCTCCCTCTCTCAGGCACCATCCCCAGGCCTGGAGCACGCGTTTGCCTCTCCGGCCCGGAGGGAAGAGAAAGCCGGGAGCCTCCTTCCTTCAGCGCCTGTCTCTCAACCGTCATGAGCAGCCCGGATTAGCAATCGGGCTCTCTACATTTTTTGCTGTCCGCACCAGCCTCTTCCTTTCAACAAGGCCTACATCTGAAACCACAATCTTGTTTTGAAGCAAGATTGTGGTCTGCTGCTTGCTTGCTAGTTCCAGTAAAAGATTGTCTCCCCCACTGCCATAGCTTGCGCTTGTCTGTGGGCAAACTCACTTGATGTAGCTCCTCGTAGGTGATGCAAAAAATGCCCAACTCTTCTCGGCAGCTGAGCCAGCCTTTGACGTGCTCAAACCAGGAACCATAGTGCACTGTTTCAAAGCAGGGAGAAGACCAAGTTCAGACAGGGAAAGAAGCCGCCATGCCTCCCACATCACCATCATGGCAGCTCACCAGGAGCCACATCCTTTGCTGGCATCTCAGCCTCTTGGATGTCCCTCAAACTATGCTTGTGATTCATCTGAGCAAAGTCAAGCCACAAAATGTTCCAAAACAGCCCCTGCTTTGACCCCTCGCCCGGTGCTGAAGGCAGGCAGGACTCAACAGAGCGGGTGGGTGGGGGAAGAACTGTCAGCAGAGTCCCGGCGCACGCAGTGGCCCTCTTTACCCAGAAGACACCCCTGGGAGGCAGGAAGTTCTTAGACGGAGGAATCGCCCCTTCTGTCCCCGGGAATTTGCCCCCCCACAACTACTTGAAGGAAGAGCTCCTCATCCGCCGTCTGGTTCAAGCTCGCAGAGATTCACTTCTCAGTAGGATCAGCAGCCATGAGGAAGAGAACTGCCCCCGGCCTTGGCAAGCTGTGCCAGACTGCGCTGGAATCAAAGCTGAGGAAGACGAGGCCGAGTGTCCCTGCAGCGATTTCTAGGGTAGTCTCTCCTCCACTAATCCCAAGGGTGGAATCCCTCAAAACAAACGTCTTCGGCTTCCCAAAAAGCGCACTGGCACGCATTCAAGGGCAGAAATGTTTTTAATTAAGCTCCACATGTGCATGACAATGGTTATTTTTAAAAAGTGCTTAAAAATAGAAAAGGGACCGTCCCAAACCATTTTTCAAGAAAATCCAACCAGTTAAGGATGAAATCCAATATGTCAGTACATCATGATACAACAGCATCAGCAGCACTTTCGCCATCTCCAGCACCAACTGAAAAAGCCATCGCCCACCTGGTGCCCTCCAGATGGGTTGAACTACAGCTCCCAGAATTCCCAGTCAGCACGAGCTAAGCTATTCTCTACCGTGTCTGGAGGCCACCGGAGTGTGGGAGGCTCCTAGCAGCCTGCCGGAGCCTTCTCTCTGCAATTATGGCACCACTGTTTCTGGGAGCTAACTGGAAACAGTCATGACCGAGGCAGTCGCAGTGCTTTAAGCTAAAACACCACCCTCGTCTTGTTAAAATAAATGTGCAGCCCTGACGGGCCCCAAATTTGCAGTTACAATGCAAACTGTGAGATGAAGGCAAACGGTGAGAAATATCAAGAGAGTCAAACGCCCATGATGGAGCCTGCAGTGAAACTGGAGGCGGTGATTTAAACAGCCCTCCAGTTCTGCCACCACCACCCCGTCTGAATTTTGCAACTGCTTTTTAAGCATAATGACATCAGCCACCCTGTGTTGGCAAGCAGAGATACAGATTTACTCAATAAATATAAGTAACGATGACACTGATCTGAATGTCTGTGCTCTGATGGGCATCTTGGGGTAAAGCAAACCACAAGATCCTTCAAAGCCCTCTTACGTACACGTGCCAGCCAGGAACTCACAAATGAAGTCCTCAAAGGTGTTTGGGTCAGGGAAGAAGTTGGCCATTCTCTGGAAATGGTAGTAGGACACAGCAACGTCCTTTGGGTTCCTGATCACATAGATCACCTGCAGCAGCCGAGAACAGACAAGTGGACCCCCATAAGACTCCTGTTTTCACCCCCTGCTCCTCACATCCCAACTTTGAGTCTCCCCTTGCTGCAGTTCCCTTGAATAGCTTCACATAACCCGTCATGGCTGGGCTCACGTCATGCTAAGCGGAAGCCAAATATGCCACATTATGGTTATGTACCTCTGAAACACCCTTTGGGACTAGGAGGGCCCAAGATAACCCCATCTGAAGGTTTTGCCTCAGCTCTTGTGAATTCTGACTCTGAAAGAAATCCATGGGCTGCCTCCACAAGACGCACCTTGGGCTTAGCTTTCTTCAGGGCAGTTGCCAGCACTGGCTGGGGCAGGTGGGTGGTGAGGAGGCGAGGACTTGCGAGGTACTGGAGTCGCTCTTGGAAAAAGATGTGCTCCAACCAGGGAGCCCGAGCCCAATTGGGAACAGTCTTTACGGGTTTGAGGTTGCCATTGCTGTAGATCAAGGTCAAGATTTCTTGCATCCATGTGGTGCCTAAAGGGCAAGATAGGAAGATCAGTGTGGGCCATGACCACCTGTGGAACTACCGGCTTCTTGACTGCAAGAACTACAGAGGTTTTTGTTGGGAAAAAGGTAATTTGCTCACAAAAGAAGGTAATGGATTCACCTGGATTCACTCATTCAGAAGACTGTATTCAGGGAACAGAAGCAGAAATTAGCCCTTGCTTGCAGACACAGAGATCCTACAATCTCCACACAGAGCCATAAACTGTACCATTACTGTCTTGTAGCCCAAAACCTAGAATTATATGACAGCACGACTTCCCCGGGGGGCTTCTTACAACAGACGTGTGCTTCCAATTCCAAACACCTCAAGTCAATATTCCTAGATGTTGATCAAGCACCTGGTTTTCACAGCCCTGAGGAGAGTTGTGGAGAACCTGCTCTGCATTTCAGGGCTCTCAGGCCCAGTGGGAAACACCCTCACCCTCAGGGCTAAACTCCAGCAAAACCCAGCAGCCTTTGCCCCATAGAAGTCTCAGGGGCGGAGTTTCAGTCACCCTGTTCCACAACTCCTGTCTCATGTTTGCCTTTCCATGAAAGTCTGTTGGCTGCTCTTGAGCCATTGGCAGAGAAAGGTTTTACATCCCCCAGCCGAAACATTGCACAGGCCTCTCCACTGCTAACACCAGTATCATCAAAGGTGCATGGAGGGACCCTGCAGTGTGATGGCTATTCACCTTGAACCAGCGCAACCGTTGGCCTAAGCTGGTGTGTCTTCCCTGTTGGTGTTGAACTATGAGAGTTGGCACAGGCCAACTTTATATTCCTTTAGAGGAGTGATATTAAACACAGCTCCTTTGGTCCTTATTGTCACCCCAGAAGATATGCTGGCAGGCTGGACATCTTTCTGTAAGCACGCATGGGCTGATTCTGACCCAGCATTTCCCACTGCAGACCTGACTATGCATGTAGGACAAAACAAGAAACAGCATCCTGCAATCAAAATGCAGTCCTGGATCTGCAAAGTCTTTCTGGAACTTCTGCAGAACCATTCCCAAGGAGTCATCTGCATGTTCTGTTAACCCCAGTATGCTGACCCCCCACTCCCCCTTTTTTAGAGAACCATCCTCGTGTCTCAGCCATTGTCTCATTCCAGTGCACCACAAAGGCAGCCTACATTTATCCTTAGCTACTCCAGTTCTAAAGTGATGTTTCTCAACTAAAATCTTGGCACATGAATGACCTATGATATCTCATTCGCAGTCCTGATGACATGTTTAAGGACTGGTTTGTGCTGAGCTCCTGTGGGCTGGCTGAGGCTGTTGCAGGCACACATACACCCTCCCCCCCCCCCCACACACACATTCAGTTACTGGGCATCGCCCTCTGTGCCCATCTTAGAGCCTGGTTCTATAGAGCATCTGCCTGTGCAATGTCTTACCTGCTCTTTGCAAAGCGATGCTCAGGCATTACAAGGGCTCCTTATATACACAACTATCTCAGTCTCTTGGAAGACTACTATACCTATATTAAACCCATGTTCAGTGGTCTTTCAAAAGCCCCAAAGATAGCTGCTGGTTGATTTAAACTAGCAAAGAGATGCTTTGCTCCCTCTGTTCCAAATGACTGCATTGAAGATTTTCTGCTGCTTCTGCCAACAAGAGTTTATGTATGCCCATGCTTTCTAGCGTTTTATTGCTTTGGGAGAGAGGCAGTGCAATTTTTGCCTACCTTAACAGCATTTTGTATGCTCCACTGTTATTTCCAGCTCCTTCTGATTGACAGTTGCAATCCTTCTTGATCTGCGATATTGGGGAGCTGGGGTGAAATTGAGGTGAATCTGCCCATTTCCCTTTTCAGTCCAAGTGACAGGAAGAACAGTCAAGCTGTCCACCAGGATTCTGCAAGGCTGGTAAACCTCTGCCAGAAAATAGTCCAGCTGACCTTCAGAACAGAACTTTACCAGTCTTTCAGAAGACCAGCAGGCAGTTTGGCCATACTTCTGATCATCTGGTCTTCCAGAAGACCAATACATTTGTATTCAGAATGACAGCCCAAGTGGCAGGTGATTGAGCATCTCTGCACTAGGGACCTGCCACTTGGGCAACTTGAAAGGCAACTAGAGCTAAGGCACACCCCCAACATTTCCCCAAGCCCACTCTGCCATACTTTAAGGAAAGCAATTGGGGGTGCTTTTCCCCTGGCAGGTGACACCGAGTGGGAGAGAAAACAAAGCCAGAGAAATCTACCAGCCAGTGCCTTTCAACTACCTGCAGTAAAGCTCTCAATTAATTGGCTGATTTATTGATAGTCCATTAAACATAGACCACTGTTCCAAATGCATGCCTCCCCAGTAAAAAAGATTAGAGCTCAGCCCTTGGGCACAACCAGTTATGCCAGCATATCTGTCCACTGATTCAAGGACTGGAAGAATGCACATTCATGCAACCGTGAGAAAGAGGCCTGCATGAAAACAAACGTTCTGCTCTTCCCCAGAATTACTGATAAAATAGACCAGTCCTCTGAAGGGCAGGGAGATGTCTCTCAAGTTCTCAAGAGTACTTTGTGGAAGAGGGAATGAGGGTGGCTCCATCTTCTCTTCGTCCACCTCCTCTTTCTTCAAAATGGTTCAGAGCAGTTCATTGCCCAGAGGACCTTCCCAGCCAGAGATCCAGCTGATGTTCAACAAGGGACTGGCTGGGATTCAGGGGTTAGATGGTAAAAACTACCTCAAAGGACAGACAGGACCTCCCATGGATTCTCTGGATTTGGGGGGGGGGGGGGGGGGACAAAGATCTGGCCGATGAATCAGGGTCCTGCACAGCTTTTGGGGAAGGGTTTTGCTGGGAGGAGAAGACTCAAACTGGGCAGTAGTTCAGGGTTAGTCAATGATTAACTCACTCACTGCCCCTGAATATTCCAAGAGACTTCCAGAATAAACTCCCATTTGTGCCAAGACAGAACATTGGTTGTTTCAGCATCCAGACAAGGCAGTCCTACCAGTGCCTGGGAACTATCATCTGACTTATTGCCCCCACCTCAAAGAGCAGCCCCCCACCTTCCAAAGCAGTTTATGGGTTCCCACTATCAAACCGCTCAGGCAGCCACAAAGTCCTGCTTAAGGGTTATTTGAAATGCCACGTTGCAAGACTATTATATGTGCACAGATGGAAAGACTCTGAAATACCCACAACGGAGGAATGGTTGGTGAAGATGACAGAACTAGCAGCGACGGCAAAATTAACTTGTTTGCTTAGAGAATTATCAACAACTACATTTATCAGTGACTGGAAACCCCTCATGGACTTTTGCTGAAAAAAAGAGAAAAATGAACTTGGGATTGATGGGTTTGGAGATTCGAAAGGGTAGCTTAAGGAAAGAAGGAAGGAATTTATATAATGTAACTTTAGAGAGAGAGGGCAAAGTATAAATATATTTATAGCCACTGCCAAGAAGATCAGAAGCCACGTCTTTCTAATCTTTCTCTTTTTTCCTATTTCTTTTCTTATTTTCTTTCTTCACTATTTACTATTTATCTTTATGTTTTTTACTTTGTTAAAAACTTCCTCAATAAAATATACATACATACATACATACATACATACATACGTATATATATATATATTAGCTCCATTGCCTAAGCTACAGCCTTTCAATTATCTTAGGAGGAACTTGTATTTCCTCTGAACCCACCAAAGAAACCCGCAGGGCAACGTCCAAGAGCAGTTTGGGGGGGGGAGGGGGGGGCAGAGAGAAGGGAAGCAGGGTTTCATGAGCGATCTATTCCACCCAATCCCGAGAGAAAAAGGCTCTTTTTCTGTCTTGAGAAGAGGCTCCCTTTTGTACTGTGAGTAAACACACTTAGCATTTAGTCTCACAACCCGAAGTGGTTAGGAAGGCTTTACCCACGGAGCTTGGTTGGCAGACAAAGAGCAACTTTCACGCTGGAGACGTGGTCCTTCTCTTCTAGCCTCCCTCCACCACCGTCTTTACCTGATTTGGGGTAGGTGACGAGAAGGACATCCGAGCTGTGAAACTGAAAGTTGCTGGCAAAGCGGAGGGAGTCCTGAGTGTGGAGGTGCCCAGGGAGACGTATGTCGGCAAAGACCTCCGTCACATCCAGCCGAGCCATCTCGCTGGCAGCAGGAGGCCCCTTTGCACTCTTGCAGCAAGAGCCAGCGAGGACCTCCCTCTCTGGCGCTCAGCTCGAGGAGGGAGGTGCCCTCTCAAAACTCTTTTGCTTTTCTTACACACGCTGTGAGCCAAAAACCATTTGCTTTGGGGTGTCAAAATCGTCGTTAGCAACAACTGCCTGTGGATTCAGAAGGGCAGCATTTTCGTATCTCTGGAAACAGAGTGGGACCTTCCTTAAAATCAGAATTTCCTGATTTTCGTTTTGCCTTTCCAACAGCTTTTGATCTTTCAGACAAACTGGATGCCTCGGAATGGGTGATTTGCAACATGTTGGCCTCCTCAGTTTCCATGGCTGATTATTTTATTTCAAATCCTTTTTAAAAAATGTAAATGGCAGGACAAAGGATAGATTATTCATTGAGATGAAAGCAGTTCAACAAAGCAGCTAGGCACATCTGGTCTATTTCTACTCTCTGTGAATAGGAACCCAACTAGCAAATCTTAACCTTAATTTAAAAAAATAAATGGTTTGAAACGCACAGCATTGTTAGCTTATGAGCAGAGAAACTGGGCCAGAAAAGTCATCTTGGGAAAGTGTGGGTGCACGGTATTATATTCATAAATGTACGTGGAAAAAACACAGCACTGTGGTAAGGTGTGGAAAAGACTTCCTGTGGATTGCTGGTATCTGGCTTCACTTTGTTTTCTCAGCTTCATTGTTATTACTACAAGAAAGGAAAAACCTGATTGGCTTGTTATGGTAGGAGAACCATATAAGAACTTGTCAGAAAGGTATAAAGAGAGAGATTAAGTGAAAATGTATGACTACGCCCAAGGTAACTTAAAAAATGCAACAGATTAGGGAAGCTAACTGTAACACCATTGCATTTTATGTCTGATGTTGAAGTCCATCCTTAAGGAGATCTGTACCCCTCCCACATGCAAATGTATGCCTTTTTAATTTCCAGTGGTCTAGTCATGATAGTCTGCTTGCAGCAAGAGCAGCAATGCACAAATTTATGCAGCCATAAATACAACTTCAGCGCTTGATGATCCTTCTGCTACCCCCCATCACCCCCCATCCCTCTCTCCAAATCTTAAATTTTTCCGGCTGCTCTCCCCAGTCTTAGCGTGGAGGAGAAGCATAACAACCCCGCTAGTTTGCACAGAGGGAGCCTTGTGACAATTGCTGCAGACTCATCCGCCAAAGCGGAGTGGGGACACAACGATCTTTCTGGCCTTTGGGGACTAATCCTTTTGGAGCTTTCAGAGGAAACGCACCGCAGAATCAACAGCTCTGTGTGGAGCATCTTCCGGAGTTTGAACCAGCTGCAGTTTCTCCACGTGTAACTGGCAGCCTTTGTCAGCTGCGACAGAGCTCTTTAGACCTGCCGATGCCTGTGAACCGAGGGACAGCCCTTGTTCCTCGACGGGGAGCAAGGTGCTGCCGACCGGCTGCATGAAAGCAGAGCTGGGTCTAGGGAAGCCCCCAAAGAGCAATCTGATGCTTCAAGGAGAGAGGCTCGCTCTCTAAGCAAGGCTGAACTTCATCCTGGGATCTGCTGCCGCCTTGCCTGGCTGTTTGGTCTTCACCCAGAGGACAGATGTGACTCAGACAGAATTGGTTGTTCTGTTTACATCATAAAGGAATATCCCCAATCTGGTTTCCATCTGTAGCCTGAAAGAGGGGCTCTGAGGAGGAGCCTCCTCACCTAGTTCATCCCCACCCAGATTGCTGCAACATTCAGACTTCAAAGACTGATAATCTCCAAGGGAGGAGCCCTGGGGGACCTAGAGCCCCCCCCCCAGAGGCGAAGCTGGAGGAGAACAAGAGTTCAGGACAGGCAAGATTGCTTAGCAGGGAGGGGCCGCTCTGCCTTCCGGGGGAGTCAAGCTGGAGAGGCCTGCAGAAGAGGTCTAGGGGTCCACAGAAGGAAGTGGGGAAGGGCGTTATAGGAAGGAGGGTCGCAGCTGCCCAGACCCTCCACTGCTGCGCCCACCCAGAGGGACCCTCGCTGTGCCTTCCTCATTCAGTCCCAAAGCGCAGGATGAGCTCAGCTGGCTGAAGCCTTCTCTCGCTCCTCCCAAGCAGCTCTCACACTCAGGAGCTACGACGTGATGGGTGGATCCCACTCCGGGCACTCCCCGGGTGATCCTTGCCACTCCACTTGTATAAGAAGATCCCCTGGAGGAAACACTTGAGAGCCTCAAGGAAGTCTGCCGATCCAGATCTCCCTTGCCCCAGGATGCTGCTGCTGCTGCTGTGGATGCCTTACCTCGTCCCTGCTTGGCTCCCCCTCTGCTCGGCAGATGTGTATCAGCTGGAGGCAGCCAGGATAATGAATACCACACCTGTGGTAGATGGGTAAGATCATGCACTTCCTTTCCCCTGCGGTGGGTTGGTTCTGTCTTGGACGATTGGGTGATGCGAGGACCGTCCTTTGGCCCTACAAAGCCTCCTGCTGGGAACACAGCTGGTACACAGCTTTCCACCAGACTGCCTTGTTGGCACAGTGCCACACTACCAAGCGCTCTTCAAGCAGCGCTGACCCACCTCACTTCTGTGAGACGCCCTTAAAATGCTCTTGCAACATCGCTGGACTGCTTCCCAGAGACGGAACAAAATATATAGGGCTGACGAGGAAGAAGTCTTTCACCAAAGCTTCCTGAAAACCCTTTTAGAGTTGCTAAATAATGGAGTGCTGGGAACGGCGAAGGAGGAGCAACAAGCGGGACAGAGATACTAGAAGTGGTGGGCTTTCCCAAGGACAGCCCCTTGTGGGTAGCTGTTAAACAAAAGCTGAGGACAGAGAGTTCCAAAAGAGTG
Organism: Liasis olivaceus; assembly: GCA_030867105.1. Lineage (NCBI taxonomy): Eukaryota > Metazoa > Chordata > Lepidosauria > Squamata > Pythonidae > Liasis > Liasis olivaceus. The sequence goes on along the minus strand of CM061359.1, from coordinate 951,730 downwards.
TCTGCAAATGAGGGGATGGACATTGAAATGGCAAATGTCATTCAATGGAAATAAAGTAAAGCATGTGGGGGCAAAGCGTTCCCACACAGTATAAATTGATGGCACCTGGACTAGAAGTGACCAACAAGGACTGAGAACTTGAGGCTGAGATAAATCATCTGGTAGTGAGGGAGGGAATGAAAGCGCACTGTCCCAGTGTCACCTGTAAGAAGGCAAATTCTTTGTGGAGGTTCCTTAGCAAAGGAACCAGAGAGGAAAGTGCCAGTATCACAATAAAAGTGCATGGTGTAGCCTTCTTGAAGCACCTTGCTGAATTATGGCCACCTCAGAAAGGCTACATGAAGATGGAGGTGGCAGAAAAAACCACCCAATTAGTTAAGGGCTGGGACAACACCACAGGAGAGGAAGGTTTCCATCCTAAGGGCTCTTCGGAGTAGGAAAAAGGGAGGGAAGGCAACTGAGTAAGCTTGTATTCCATTATGCAAAGTGTGGAGAAGGTGTAAGACGTTCCTTCTCAGAGCTCCAGAAGCCAAGAGGGTTCAGGACAGAGCACAGGAAGAGGCTACAAACCAGCTCCACAACAGCCTTGATCAAGGAGCAGTTTGCTCAGTGAATAATCAACAATCAGGTGATTGCCCTCAGGTGATTGCCCTCGGGATCAGCCGAACTTGGCACATCTCCCTGGAAGCTCTGGAATTGAGGTAGAAGTACAATAGCCAGCTGGTCTTGGAGGTACACAAGGCTCAGCCTCTTGCCAACTCATAGGAGATGAAGGGTGGCAAGTCTCAGGAGCCTCCATTGGTCCCTCTGAACCTCAGGAAGGCAAAACACCAGAACAAAGGCCCACACTTTGCCCCCAATCAAGTCAGAACGGGGCACTGAGAAGTATTACTACTGCCCATGTTAGGTGTCCTGTAATGGAGAGTAGCAAGTCTGACCTTCCCAGAGATCCATAAGCAGGAGGGGGTGTTTGAAGAGGGTTTTTTTTAAACCCTCCATGCAAAACTCCCCCCTTGCATGCGCGTTCTGCCGTGCTTCCAGCACTTTTGATCACACAAGGACATAGGAACTACCCTGCAAACCACTGTAATCCAAGAGGAGCAGAGAGAAGACAATGACTGGTTGCCTTCAGCAGCAGATGAAAAGGATGAAGATACTTGCATGAATGAGCTGAAATGGTCATCTCACCTTTTGCAGGGCAGCAAACCTGGTTTAGGTGACTGTCACGATGCAGTCAAGCGGCTGAATCTGGATTGCACATTTTGAATGCCCCTTCAAAATGCCTTTGCTCTGAGTCTGACTGAAATCGTGGGCGTTAGTGGGAGGGGTAGCCCTGTTGGGCAAAGAGCCCCCTTTCATCTCTTATATACAACAAGCCATGAAACAACCGGATTTTGCGGACAGAAGGAAAACCATCTGGAAGATATTTATCAGGGACATCTTCCCTTTCACTTAGAACTGCTTCCCCATTCTTTGGGGAAATTGGATTTTGAGATAACTTGCACATCCTCTCTACAGGTCTCATGCCATGAAACTGATGTAATTTTTTTCCCACCCAAACAGGATGTCTAATATTTATTTGAAAGGCTTCACCAACCTGGTTGGAATGATTGAAGCAAACACTTTGAATGTCAGGGCAGAAGCATGCCGGTGGGGCATGGGCGACACTCTTGCCGGCGGGTGCCAACAGCTCTGCCAGGGTTTGCCTTTTCCCTCCTTTGTTACTGCTGTGTTGGACAATTCATAAGTGAGCTATTCACAGGAACTAGGCTTATTTCTTTAAAAAAAAAAAACCAGAAGTGAAGAAACGTAAAGGCTCTTACAACCCCCCCTTGCCCGTTTCTTGAAGACCAGAGTGACTTCCATTCTAGAAAGGAAGACTCTAGCTGTACAGCACAAAAGAGCATACCTTTGGGCAATCTGACAAGATCTGAGACAATCTTGGGAACTCCAGAAGGATGCGAGCCATTTTGTGTTAACAAATATAGTTGAGTAGTGGCTGGGGGATTCTGAGAATTCGGGAAGTAAGATCAGTTACAATTCAGTACAAAACAGCATTCAAGATCAAAGCAAACTTTAAACAATAATAGAGCTGACCTTACATCTATTATTTTAAAAAAAACTTGCTTTGATCTTGAATGCTATATTCTTTTGAATTGTAACCGACCTTATTTCCTTCAGATATTGGAAACAGATGCCAGTTTGAGGTTTGGTTGATCTGCCAATTCAATTAAATGTAATGAATAATGTAATTGCTTAGTTACAAGACAAGTAATTAATTGACAAAAAATAGTCTTTCATCTCCTGTTAAATATGGTTGTCAAAAGGAGTGGATCTCTTTCCTTCTGCAAATCTAGCAAGGCTGCTGGTTGTGCTCCCCTTCTGGAAACCATTTATTTATTTATTTATTTATTTATTTATACATACATACATACATACATACATACATACATACATACATTCGATTTATTGTCCGCCCATCTCCCCCCAATGGGGAACTCTGGGCGGCTCACAAAGTACATGTATATAATTCTAACAGTGAGACAGTGAAATCTTACGATCTTACAAATCTTACAACTATACAATTAGTGCTTGTTACACTGTGTGACCAGAAGGGGCCACTGGGGGGGTCATCCGGGCTTTTCCTCCTCCGTAGATCTTCCTCGCCGCGCGCATTGCTCATCGCTCACACCGCTGCATTCGGAGTTTGGCCAGCACTGGTATTTTGCTCCCCCGCGCAGCGCCGCCGGTTCCTCCCATCTAAACGGGAGTACCCATTTATCTACTCACAGATGGAATAGCTTTCGAACTGCTGGGTGGGCAGGAGCTAGGACAAGGGACAGGAGCTCACCCCATCCCGCGGAGCTGGGCCCGAACCACTGGAGCGCCGATCATTTCTGACCGGCAAACTCCAGCGTCATTAAGCCCTTGTGCCACCGCGTTATTAACTCTTATAGTAACAGTAAGTATGGGTAAACTGGTCAGTTTTCTGCATTAAGGAAAAAACCAGTGCACACAAACTGGAGTCTACTCAGTCACACGAGCTTTCAGGAAACAACTGCAAGCTGAAAGAACAATGAGGGTCACAGAGTCAGGCTGAAACAGAAGTTGGAGAAGGAGAGACATCTTAGTCTAGCCTTGCACAACCATCTTCCCCAGTGTTCCTGCGACTGCCACATCACTGACTAAGTTCTCCCTGATGGTTAATATCAAGTCAAGGATAGTGGAAAGTCTTGTACTTTCTTCCCCAGTCTAAATGAGGAATTTGTCAAGAAGACAAATCAGGAATTCCCTGAAAGCACCATCTTCCCAGAGCTGGTCTCCAACAGATGTTGGGATAAGTACCCACTACAGCTTACTTCATGCCTGTTTGAAAGACCTGCAATTTGCGAAGAGCAGACTTGGATCTGTATCTCCCGTGGGTTCCACTGATTTCCTTCCTTCTTCTCCTTTTGTGCCCAGAGGCTTTCCACAGCACTTCCTTGAATTTCTGTACAAATGTGGGTATTTTTAAAATACTATGCAATCCCTCCTCTCTTGTTGCCATTCCTGTTTCTTTTGAAGAAATACTGTCCTTTGATTGTCACATGCCAATCATGGGAAGATCCCTGTTATACTTATTAAATCATACGTGCTTTCCAATAGCAAGAGTTCAAGTTCACTGTGTTTTGCTCCTTAGTTAACTTTTAGGCCCAGACAGACTATGCCGACGAGTCAACAGCCTCTCTGATTTTTCACTGAGTGGCATAAAATGCCCCACTTCAGCAACTCCTCCCACTTTCTTGTGCTGTGCACAGGTTTTCCTCTGAGGTCCTTACTCCAGGGGTATCATCTTTAGCAGCCCCCCAAGGATTCGGTTTAAAGCCTTCCTGATCAACCTCATTGAACTTCAACCAAAGGTTGTCTTAGGTGTCCTTCTGAGAAGCCATCCATGTAAAGCCAGCAGCCTGTTGTCCATAGAACCAAATCTCTGCAATTTCCCTCTCTCTCTTTCTTTCTCACTTAACAAGAATCATTTGTTTAAGTAGGAAGACCTGAGACACAAACACAACTCTGGAAAAATGCAGAGTTATCTGTACTTGTACAGAGGGAGAATTTTAAGAAGTCTCACATGTGAGGCAAGACCATCGTTTCTGTTGCTCAAAGGCCAATCTAAAGCTTGTTTTGCTGGCCAATTTCCACACCCGATCAATGCACAAAGTCTGATCGCCCCTGGTAGTCTATTGCCTATCACACGAGCTGTAACAAGGCAGATGGATGGAAGCATATTGACAGTGCTGTGAATTTCATTTTGAATACAGTTTTTCTTAAAGATTTTTTAAAAGAATAAAATTTTGAAAAAAGGATAGTAGAGAAAAGTAATCAGTGAAAAAAGTGCAAAGAAAAAGAGAAGAAAAGAAAAAAAAAAGAGGTTATAAAGAAGCGGCTTCCGGTCTTCTTAACACACTTACAAGTACATTTATATTTTACCCTCACTGTCTAAGGTTAACAGTGCTGTGAATTTCAGGCAAAAATTTAGTCTTAGGAGGACAAAATCAATCCATGTGATTTTGAATCCCCAAATTATACCTCCTATGGCAGTTATTTTATCCAACCCTGCTTAAGTATTTCAATAAGTATGGAACAGTTTTTTGTTGTGCTTTCTCTGATCAAAACAAGCTAGAGCCTTAGTTTGACAAACAACTGGCAGCTACTGATTTACAACCACAGGGCACTTCCTTTAATCTGATGTAAGGAACAGCAACTGGTGTCATCTCGGCCTTGGCTCTCTAAGGGCAATTGCTCTACAAATTAACCTGCTTTAATCAGCCTCTCGAATCATAACCCAGCATCTACTCAAACTGATAAGATGTTATCTTTCACCTTTGTAGTCACAACGATCTACCCTGGCAGTTGCTGAAAAAATTCAACAACCAGCTATCTTTGAAGTCGGCCAGTTTGTATGAGCTGCAAGGCACTCATACCAATATTCGCAAGCTGCACATCGGGCACGTGGGAGCACAGGTAAGAGACGAACAAAAGACCCTTGCAAGTATTGCATACAGCGAAACTCAAAATCCCAGAGATTAACTTTCTGCTGAATCATCCGATCATTCAGATTCTTGCAAGTAGCTAAACCATACAAGTTTGCTTATTTTCAGGTAGAGCCTTCCGGCCAAACTTATTTGTTAAGTCTTTTGGCTTTGTGCGTGTGCTTCAACACACACATGGGGTGAGTGGGGTCCAGGTTCTGCTACCTGAGCACTTCCTTCCTGCAGAAACCACAAGTGCTTCCCACCTGCACCCCAACCTTAGATTATCTGCTGAGGTTCTGTGGCCTCCTAGTGAGTGATAACATTCACACAGGAAGCATAAACAAGGCAGCTTCGACAGACCTTTCCCTTCCTTGCGCAGTTCTGGGCAGCCTACGTGCCCTGCGACACCCAGAACAAAGACGCAGTAAAGCGAACCCTGGAGCAGATTGATGTCATCCATCGAATGTGCCACCAATACCCAGATGACTTTGAGTGTGTCACTGACAGTGCAAGTAAGTGAGGAGGCAGTGCAGTTGGAGGGTGCTTCTTGACTTGTGTCTCCTCAGCACATGGCACAAACCAAATGAGGAAGGCACCAGGCTAGGCAGGTGGGCTGGTCAAGGTGATTCCAGTGGTATCCAAACACTGCTATCATTTGTTGAACCATGGTTCATTGACTAAACCACAAATTGCCGCCTATAACCCATGGGTCACAAAACATCATGGCTGGGTTCACACAAAGACAGCATTCACACATCACCCTGGTTTGATTTTGGCTTGCTACACTGCGTGAATCCAGGTGACTGCGGTTTATTCAAGAAGTCAACAGTTAAGCAAGCCACTGCTTAGTTGATATGTGAACCAGGCCAACATTCTACGTACCCATCAGACTCTTAGCTGCCTTAGTGCAATGTGTGAACTCAGCCTCTGCTAGAATTCTCCATTATTCAATATGCAAAACACTAGTCGGACTGGGGCAGGGAAGGGCAAGCTAGCCTTAATTGCGAAAGTCTGGCTTACAGCTTTAAGCCATCTCATACTCCCAGCTGACTGCCCCATAAAATGAGTAGGTGACCCTGGAAGCTGGATGGAAATCCTTCTCTTGCAGGTATCCAGAAGACTTTTGGCACTCGCCGTGTGGCCAGCCTAATTGGCGTGGAGGGGGGGCACTCCATCGAGAGCAGCTTGGCCGTCCTGCGCACCTTCTATCTGCTGGGCGTGCGCTACATGACCCTCACCCACAATTGTAACACTCCCTGGTAAGCCTGGGAGGTTCTGGGGCCAGCTTTCAAATACCTGGGAATAGTCCTGAGGGCCTTGAGCAGGGGCCAAGGAACACCGCACTGCCGTTGTACAGTCTGCCAAGGCAGAAGAGTGTCACGGGTCATTTCATTTCAACGGTACCCTAGTCACATTTTCGGGCAGAGAAGGGACCGCTTAAAGACCCTTTAGGGCAGGAGGGTGCAGAGAAGGGAACCTGCAGGGGCACATGCAGACTTCCCCCCACCCCCTCCCAACTGTTTGCCAGGCAGCGCTGATTCTTTGGTCGCTTCATCTGGTGTCTACTTTCCTTGACAGGGCTGATAACTGGCTGGTAGATACAGCTGAAGAGCAGCCAGTTCACAATGGTCTGACGGAATTTGGGAAGGTCAGTGAAGGCTCTGCGGAAGGATCTGAATGGGGGAAGTGGGCTGTCCACTTCTACAAAAGCACGGCATTTCACGTATGAAATGGAGAAGATGCTTTGTCATTGGCCTGAAGCAGAGCAGATTCACAAGAGCTTTGAAAATGTGTTGGCATAAGTAACCGCCATGAATGAGCAAACCTTGGATCCGGATTGACTCGAAATAGGAAGAACGTGCCTCGCTAGAGCCATTTATTGGAAATGAGTGCCTGTGAAAGAGAGATTGGGGCAGTCCTGGGTCCTCCAATGCTTTCCAGGGCTTTTCCTCTTGAATTCAGAGGCAGTCTCCCGAGTTCATCTGCTCACAAATTCAGAGTGCTAAGGTGGAATCAGAAGCTCTTCTTTCTCCCCAGACCAAACATTCCTCGATTTCTTTGCTCCACAGCGTGTGGTCCACGAGATGAACCGCTTAGGCATGATGGTTGATTTGTCCCACGTCTCTGTGGAAACGATGAAGGCTGCCTTAAGTATCTCCAGGGCCCCGGTGATATTCAGCCACTCCTCGGCATATGCAATTTGCCCAAACAAACGGAACGTACCAGACGACGTGCTCCGCCAAGTGGTGAGCAAGGCTCTGTGTGTTTGCGAATGTGGGAGCACGCGCTTCCACCAGAGTCAGTTCAGGTCACGTGGGAAGCTTTTGATTGTCAGCAAGTTCTTCCTTGGCTCAGCATGCCCTCTTCTGAGGGACTGGCCAACCACCTGTTGGGTGCAGCAGAGCAAGGAGGTGGCAGAGAAAAATGAGGCCTTGCTGTATTTCTGGGCATCAGCTTCTGGGTGCCTCCCTTTGATGTTGTCCTCTCCTCTTCTTGCAGAATGAGACACGCAGCCTTGTAATGGTCAACTTCTACAATGACTATGTCTCTTGCAGCACCAGTGCCACCCTGGCCCAGGTAGCAGGTAAATCCAGCAGAGCAGGAATGGCACGTAAGGAGGCCGGGGAGTGGGGATTCAGGCACGCAGAGAGCTGGTCAACCTTCCATTCTTCCCACCTGCAGACCACATGGACTACATAAAGCGTATTGCTGGAGCAAAGTCTGTCGGCATCGGAGGAGACTACGATGGGGTGACCAGGTATCAGCAGGAGAATGCGGGGGGATGAGCGTAGACTTGAAAGAAGCCTGGCCTGCAAGGGGACAACCTGTCTAAAGGCCTCAAAGAAGCCCCAAGACTGGGGTGACATTACTGCTTGTAGTTGTAGGCAGCTGCCAAGAACGGCACTAGCAGGGAATTTAGCGAAGGGCTGCAGGAACCACATCCCTATTACGTGTATTACATGTATATTACATGTATGTGGATGACCTTGAATGAAGAGGCATCTTGAGAGGGAAGGAGCTCCTAGTACTTAGATTTCTTGCACTCTGACCAAGATATGGCCGGTTAAGAAGCAAGTGTGTGCATGGAGTGGCTCCTGGAGTGGGTGCAGCACCGAAGAGAAGGCTGCTTTCCACCCACTGGCACGAGAAGAGAGGAAGTGGGGGTGGGGAGTCATGAAGCCCTGACCTTAATTTCTCAGAATTTTCTTGGTTCTTTTTGGCCCACAGAGTCCCTCTTGGCTTAGAGGACGTCTCCAAATATCCAGACTTAATTGCAGAACTGCTGAGGAGGAAATGGACAGAGGAGGAAGTGAAGGATGCCCTGGCCAACAATCTCTTGCGGGTGCTACAGGAAGTGGAGAAGGTGAGATCTCTGAGACCTAAAGAGGGGCTGGAGGTGGGTGGTGGAGGCTTGGGCATGGAAGAGCCTGAGCTCTAGACTGGCAAAGGCCAAGCCCAAAGCCTTCTCCTCAGCATCTCTCGTTCTCACCTTGTGCTCATTTTCCTCTTCTTCTGTTTGGGCTGCTTGACTCTGGAGAACCTCTTCGCAGCTAAGATTATAATTTGACTGAAGTCTAGATGAAACAGTGTGTTGTAACAGTTGAAGTAGATTCTAGTTCACCTCCATCCATGGAAGCTCACTGGGTGACTTGGGACCAGTCATTTTCTTTTCCAGTCCAACCTACCTGAGAGGATTGTTACAGAGAAGATAGGAGAAATAGAAACCAAGCAAGTGGACGAACTAATCTAAACAAGCCCTTCTCCTTCCTTAGGTGCGGGATGAGATGGCTTACAAAGGAGTTGCTCCTGATGACACACCCATTGCCTTCCAGGAACTGGAAGGAGGATGCCGAACATACTATGGGTACTCCAACCAAGGACACCATCCCAGGGTTTTGCCTGCCGTGTTCCTACTGTTATTGTTCTCCACGCTAATCTAACAGGAGCCCCAGGATCTCTTTCCTTGTCAACTATGAGGATCCTTCAGGGTTAGGAAAGGAGAGGCACTGTTGCATCCTACTCCTATCACACCCCAAATTTTGCTGAGGCACTTTTGCCCCATTCTTTGCCTATCTAACTCTTATTACCTCCCTTAACTTATTGCCAGTTTCTTGAGGCCAAAACACCACTTGAGCCTCAATCAGTTCCTCCTTCCCTAATGGGAACACCATGAACCCTTCAAAGCACTTGCTAGACATCTTGTTTCCTCTGCAGGTAATGGGAGCATGCTTAATGCTGGACGTGCACGGTGGAGCCTAGAGAGCGGCACCTTGCACCACCTACGTATTTCTTGGGTTTGCCTGGTCCCATGCGGAGGACTGTAGACAGTAAGGAAGATATGAAAAAAGCAGGATAAGACTACAGGTAGTCCTCACTTGCCAACTGCCTCATTCGGCAACTGTCTGAAGTTACGACAGTGCTGAAAAAATAACATTATGACCAATGTCCGCATTTACCACCTTTGCAGTGTTCCCTCAGTTACTTGATCGCTATTACATTCAGTATGTGTTGTTCTGTGCCTCACCTATTGTTTTTCTTTTTTTTCCCTCTTACAGAGCAGAGATTAGAGAGGAAGGGATTACAAGAGAGTAAGCAGGCACACAATGGGCAATACACCGGGCTGTTTGTGTAGCGCACTTGGGGCTGCCAGTGCCACCACAATCCTTTCAATGTGTTTTTCCCACTGTGTGCCTGCTTACTCTCTTGTAATCCCTTCCCCTCCAATGAATATAAATACAAACATTAATTCCTTTCTTGCTAATTATCCCAGCGCTGGGGTGGAGTAGATGGAGGCGAACAAAAGCAAAGATGTGAAGCTGATCTCTTGTCAGTTCTGAGCAGGCTATCCCAGCGCTGCAGGGCGAGCATTCCAGCAGGCAGGGGCCTGGGGAAATGTAGTCAGGGTCTTGTGATTTCCTACTTAGCCACCATTTCACTTAGCGACAGTTGCTGGTCCCAGTTGTGGTCCGTTACCTAGGCAAGGAGGGCTGAAACGTTTTTTAAGCCCTGAGAAAGGAGATAACATCTGGAAGTGGCTCAGGCAGACACCTTCCTGATTCACAGGGGTATTAGGACAGGAAGTACAGAACAATCAAACTTGCAAAATTCTCTGATTATAGCTAATGTCAATAAAAAATAATTCTAGTTCTTCTTGATGTCCTGATCTGGTCTACCTGTGTGGCTGACAAGGATTGCCTGCTACGTAACTGGCTATCTAAGTAGGCTTGTGTACCACACCCATTGGGACAGTGGTCCAAGGAACCCCTACCTTTCTCCAGTAAGCCATGCATGTGAAGATGGACATAGTGCCACCTTCCACGGGAAACAGTACCACCTTTGAGGGAAAAGAAGCCCTCTAGTAGCGAAGCCATTTCCTGCAGAAGTTCCTCTCCCCCTCTGCCCCCAAAGCATAAAGCCAGCCTTAGCTCCTTCTGTGCATCTCAAACAACGAAGCTGCTTCAGTGGGCAGCAGTTCCCTCTCAGAGTGCCGGCTGACACACTCGGTGAACCAGCTTTGCAAACCCCCATGCAGCTCCTGCTTTCCAGAGAGAGAGTTTGTTTATTTAAGCCAGCATTGAACAACTGACAACATTCACTTTTCATTTACAAAAAAGAAAAAAGGCAAAGACAATTTTTCCAAGTGTTGGAAATCTTTAAAAACAATGTTCCAGCAAGGATGGTTATCATCTCTCTTCCTCCCCAGCCCAGAGCTCAGAGAGCAGGGCCGCCTCAAGTGACTGAGGAGTGAAAAGAGAAATACACTTTTAAATGCCAGCAGCAGAGGGGAAATACTTGTCATCACAAGCTTCTCTTTTTTTAAATAAGACTGAATCCTCAAGGGAGGAGGGGAGGCAGCCTTGGCTCTCATTTACACCCTCTCCCCTTTCCACCCAATGTGAGGAGGCCCTGATGCTTGTTAGCAGTAGTAATGGGGGCAGCTGAAACACCAGTTAGGGGAAGCCCTTCTCTCTACAGGAGGATCCTCTCCTGCAGCTGAGATGTTCTTGGGGAAAGGGGTGTTCCAAACGCAGGCAAACCGTCTCCCTCACCCCCACATGACAAACTTTTGGGAGGGGAGGGTGTGGTGCACGCAGAGAGGCCAAGGGGCTGCAGGCCTCTGCTTTCAAAGGTCACTTAATGGTGTGCAAATTCAAGGCAGGTTCCACAGCTGCCAGAAAAAGGGACATCTCCATCTTCCTGGCAGCATCTCTCCTACTTCCAAGTAGCCTGTTCTTCCCGCACACATAAGCCATGAAAAGGGAACGGGGCAGGAACTGATATCAGGAGGAACAACCAGCACATCGGAATCCACGCACGTAGCACCAGGGAGGTTCCTGACCCTCTTAGGAACACATGACCTAACTCCTGCAAGGGCCATGCTTCCACCATGGGCAAGCGTTGCATGCTCGTGTTCCTCGCATCAGACCGAGGAGGAGGATGGGAAGTGTAGGCTGGAAGGAGAAGCTGTGGGGGAGAAAGGGCATCCCTTCCAGGAGAGCCCTTCGCCAAGGACCAGGCACGCTCACACAGACCCTTGCTGTCGCCGCTGCTTCTTTAGAAAGTAGCTATCGTTGCCGGATGAGGAGCAGGTCCACCGCTGGACACAGCAGGCCTGGAGGAGTGGAGAGGCCAATCTTCTTTCTGGCCCTTGGAGAGGTTGGTAGGAGGGCTGGAAGGCCAGGACCCGAGGCAGGAACCCCCCCAAATCCGAGGAGAACAAGGCAGGAGCAACAGTCTGCGAGAGGGTGGGAGAATCAATTCCGTAAGGCAGCCAATCTGAAAAATGGTGAGAGAGGAAGACCATTAACCCAAGAACAAAAAGTGAGTCTCGGAAGAGGTACCAAAGCTATTCAAAGGCTCTTCGGCTTCTGGCCCCCCGGGCTTTCTTGAAGACTACCCCATTCCAGCTATTCACTAAACAAACAGCTTCTGGTGGCCTTGAGCACGTTCAGACCTTGTGAGAGCTTCCCTCTCAACTTTAGCCTTTTCTTCTCATAAAGTTTTTTTCATACTTCTTCTGATCTGCCTCCCTCTTGTGAACACACAATGTAATTTCAGCTAATTAAGGATTAACTCAGATTCAGGCTGTGGTCATGGGTAATGCTCAGCCAGGATTTCTTTCAACTCTAATTTCCTGAGCAAGCCACAATGGCCTGGTCCATGTGTAATGCCAAACCATAATGGATGAGTTCACAATACCCTAAGCCAAAATCAAACAAACAAAGCAATGGATGAGTTTTACTCCTGATCCAGGGCTGTGGTTTGCTACTAATATGCATCTATATCATAATGAGGAAAAGATGAGAAAAGAAGAAAAGGGGAGGGGCTTGTGAAATGATAAATGGTGTGGGAAAGGTGCAGAAATGCTTTTCCCCTCTCCAACAAAATTTGAATTAGGATTGGGGGTGGAGGATATCATCCAGCGACACTGAGAAATGAGATGCCTCCAAGATAGACAATACTTTTTCACAAGACGTGTAACTGGCTTGTACAACTGCAGGAACTTTTTTCCAGAAGAGCATCATGGAGAAGCAGCCATTCCCTTGATGGAGATGAAGCTCAAAGGCATTTCTTAGCAGCCTGTGAGCATAAGCGAGGAACGATGATTCCTTCTAGAAGGCCCTGCTAATAAGTCAAGCTGCCGCCGCCACCTAGCACACAACAGGGCCAGTTACACCTCTGGCATCATCACAAGCCAGGCAGATCTTCCAGGATTAACCATGGCAAGGAGCAGGGAAAGCCAGCAATGCAGCCCCTGAGCAGCAGCAGACCTTGGGGGACAGGAGCCCTCAGCAGGCCAACTGTTTTCCTTCTTCAGTCCCATTCTTTCGGGTCTTTGTTGGCTAAGCATGTTATGTTGTTCACCTTTTGGAAAGCGCTACCTGCCTGGCAAGTTCTAGACTTATGGGACAAAAGGAGCTGCCAGATGGACTGCAGCCGGCCAGAGGTCCAATCCTGCAAGCAGACAGAGGGAAGCAGACCAACCTCCGCGACAGCTGATCCTCCTGCGAACGCACAGAGCTCTCGCCCATGGCCGAGGCCCCTTCCGGCAGCTGGTTCAGCTGGTCCATAATCTCCAGGCCATTCTCCTCGGCAATCTGCACTATCAGACTGTCCACTTGCTCCTGGGGTGTGGTCAAGGTCGTGGCTGAGCTCATGGAGTCCTCCATCACCTAAGGGGACCCAAGGTGGAAGCTGGGTGACGGACTGAACATATACAAGCAGTAGCAACAGCAGCCACCAAGGCGAGACAACCTGAACAACCGCATCCCAGGACAGATTGAAGATCAATAAATTCACCCACCTCTTGCTAGGGACAGAGGTCCTCTCACTGACCCAAACCATCATCCCTCTGTCCTCCCTCGACTTCTCTCCAAGCAAGAAGTGGGTGGCCACCTCCAGCTCTTTTGTCCAAGTAGTCTGGGAACAGGAAATGAGGGTGCCTCTTCCTGCCCAACAGCAAAGCACGTGGCACAAGGGTGGAACGTGGTGCTGCATTCCCACAAGCTCCATTCCGTGTGCCACTGACTTGAACCGTGACAGGGGCTGGCAGTGATCAAGCAAAGCACCAGCTAGCAGATTTAACACCGGACTCCCTTTAGCCTTGTTTCAAGGCCTGCCTGCCCATAATCTGGGCCACCTGCTTGGTTTGGAGTAATTTCTGCTAAGCGGGGAATTACCACAGACACCCAAACCCTTCCACAAGCATGCAGAGAAGGCAGCAAAGGCTAGAGAAGAGCAGGAGCAGATTCACTGGCAGGAGGGTGTGAAAACATTGCTTCCCAACCCCCAGCTCTGAAGCTCAGCATCCCGTTGTGTAGTCAGCATGCAGCACTTACTGAAGTGTGGACATCCAAGTTCTGGACCTGCTGCTCAAACTTGTCCATCACAGCAGAAACCTTCTGAAGGTCCATGGAGCTGAGAGCTTTGTCCAAGGCCTTGGTCACCTGGGCCATATTCTTGGTTACCTGCAAGAAAGTCAGGAGGTGCATCCACCTTAGCAGAATCACACCAAGCTGGGGCCAGACCTGAAGAGGATCTGCCCCAGATGGCCATGGAGACAGCAGCCCAGATCCAGACCAGCAGAAAAACATGCAGTGGCCACTCAGCGGAAACTTCCCAGGGAGTCCCGGCTGCGTGGTTTCATCCTCTTCTAGTCCTGGAAGCCCTGAGGCAGGAAGAGACTCATGGCCACCAAGTCAAGCTCAGGCTGAGTCTCTTGGGAGCTGCTGGCTGAAAAGGACTCAGGCAGAGTGGCAAAGGGCAGATGGGGCAAGAGGAGGCCAGTTGGCCTGGTAGGAAATCCAATGGGTGATTCCTGCTCATGTATCAATATAGCATCACTCCCATGCAGCACAGCTGGTTGGGAATTATGGGAGCTATCCACCACCTGGAAGGCACCAGTTTAGCGTAGATTATGTTTTGTAGCCTTAGACAAGGAAAACTTCTACCTATTCAAAGGGAGCAAGGAAAAGCCATGTATTAAAATACATCTCCTTACCCCCTTCATGGTCACGGCTGTCTGGACCTTGGAGGCCACCGCATCTACACGGGAAGCCATGCGGAGCCAGTTCAAGCCTTCATTTTTCTTCCGGATGGCATTCTCTGCGTAGACACGAGCACATTCCACATTCTTCTGCTGAAGGGCCTAGAATTCAAGAAAGGGAAGATCCCTCAGATCCAAGCTTCACAGTTTCTCCAAACAAAATCAAGAGTAGAGGGAAAGAAAAAGGATCAGATTTCAATAGATGAAGCGACGCAGACTGAACCAAGGATATTCTAGAAATTAATTTGCTCTGGAAATGAGGAAGAAAAAGGAAAGCAGGGGGGTGGAATGGAAAGAGGGTGGGTTCATGCTAAGCAGAGAGAGAAAGTACCCACAGACAGTCTTTAATATCAAAGACTCAGAAGATTAGAAGCTTGATGGGTAACAGAAGTGGGGCAGCTCAAAGTCTTGATGGGCAACAGAGCCCCTTCTAACGGAGAAGCAACTCAGTTTTCAAGAGTTATCACCGTCCATTATTTCTAACATTGGCATTCAGGCCCCTCACCTTCTTGACTTTGGCTTGTTCCGTTTTGGAGTCCTTTTCTGCCTTCTTGGCAAGCTTCTCCAGCTGCTTGGCTGTAAACTAGAGAGAAGCAGATGTTCAGCAAGCCTATAGGCAAGAGCAGATACCTAGCCCCCCAATTCCTGCTTGCTCTGGATACAGCAGAGGAATAAATGACCCACTTGATCCAGTGGCACATAACCAGGCACCAGACGAAACACCATGGCTGTAAGAGTAACAGAGAGAAAAGCAGATTCTACCCAAGACCTTCAGGACAGAGGAGTATCAACCATAAGTCTAATTCAGCATGACAAACCTTTCTGGTCACCATACCTCCACAAACAGCATTGCAAAGCTAGAAAATTCACTGACAAGGGAAACAGGGAACTAGAGCAGTTCCCCAACAAGGTCTTCTCCATATGGAAGGGTTACAAGATTTGGGACTTCATCATTTACAAAAAAAGGCAAGGAAAGTTGGCTGGCAGAGGCCAATAAAGTTGTTTGTGACACAGAAAGTGAACAGGGAGTTTTTCCCCCTCCCTTCTGATACCACAAAAGACAATGGGTCTTTCCAATGATTACACGCTGCTGCCTCCAAACCCAGAAGCAGCTGCTGTCTGAATACCCAATGCTGAGAAAAATGAGGAGGCGGCAATGGTGTGCCATTGCCTGTTTGTGGCTCCCCAAAGGACTGATTCAGTATCAGGGCACTCCTTCCCTGCAAACAAAGGCCAGAAGACTCTATAATCCACCACTTTTAGACTGCAAATGTCAAGCAATTCTTTGGTTTGGGGCATACTCAGAAACCCTCCATCTGAAGCCTCATTTAACTGCAGTGACATGAAGCTCACAGACCCGGAGAAAGTCAATCAAGGTTTAAGAGACAGAGATGGAGGGATATGCACCGAAGGCATGATGGATAGAGGTGAGGCCATTTGCTGGCTCAGCTAAACCCTCTGCAGCTCCAGGTGGCTTCAAGAGTAGCTGCCATTCCCAGATTTCTTGACAAAACCAGACTAGGAATTGTTCTCCTAGAAAAATAGACATTCTCTGTCCAAGGAGGACAGTGTTTCCCAAGCAAATACAGCAGTTGCCTAATGTTTATTGTGAAAAGGGTAGATCTCTGTTAATTGTGTTGCAAGAATTCTGATTTTTAAGCCTTAAGGAAAGCATATTTCATAGCACTGGCACTCACCTTTAACTGGAAGAGTGTATCTGTGAAGAGAAAGATGAGAGCAGTTGGAAGATTTAAGGATAAAGGGAAGGATGTATTTTAGGAAACACGTTCACAACATTCCTTCTGCTCAAATTTGGGGCACTCCACAAAATGTTTCCACAGACTTGAAAAGTCCCTATACAAAACTGCAGAGTATGTAGAAACGTTTTAATAGAGGCTAAGAATATGACAGCAAAAAATCAGTTCCTAACGTTTTTACATTTGATACTGTTTTCCAAGGTCTGCAACTGCAGAGTAGTTACTATGATACCTTGGGGCTTACGAGTTTTAAGGACTAGACTCTTCAGAGGCAGTTTTGGAGACAGCGAAGGTAAACTCTAAATTCTTCAAATTAAAAAAAAAGCGTGCCACCAAATTCCAGCACTTTCTCTTTCCCGGCTCAATTCCGAAAGCGGCGGCGGCGGCGGCGGCGGCGGCGCTTCTCCCCGAGGCTGCCCTGGAGAAACGCCGACCAGCGAGGATGCTCAGACACGACCGACGTCACCCGCTTGGCCTGCAGGGACAGGGAGGGGCCCCCGGGACGCGGGCAAAGGGTATTCCGGCGCCTGCGGACCGCGAGCGGGCGGCCTAGCTCGGATTCCCACGCAGATCCGCGGCCTGGCGAGGGACGCTGCGTCCCACTCCCCGGGGACGTCCACAAAAGCAACGAGCCTCCAAGGGCCAGGAGAATGTCGGCCCCCCCCGCGGGGCTCCCCGTGCAGCAGCTACAGCGTAAGCATCCGGGGGCTCTTAGCCCGGAAGAGCAGCGGGTTATAAGTGCTGAGCGGGGGACGCGAGTCTGCCGCGCAAGCACCCCCGTCTCCCGTCTACGGCACGGCCAGGTCAGCGCAGGCCGCGGGGCCCCGCGACACCGGCAGTCCGCAGAACACGCGGCCGGGACGCCGCCTCCCGCCGCCTCCCCGGCGCGTCGAGGGCGGGAGGAGATGCCCCCCGGCCGCCTGCACGCCCACCACTCCCGGCCGAGGCCTCCAGGCGGGCCGCGCTGCAGCTCCAGTCAGCCGCAGCCGGGAGGGCCGAGGCCGCCCGAGATGAGGGGACCAGGCGTCCCCAATGACCTCCCCCCCGCCCTCGCTGCGGGCGAGACCCCAGCCCCTGGAAGAGAACCCTCACCGTCCATCCTGGCTGAAGTCCCCGGGCGCCTCTCCTTGCCAGGACTTCCGGGTTCGGAGCCGCTCACTTCCGGCTTTCTTCCGCTCTCGAGATGCCCGTCCCTCGCCGAAGCGGGGCCTCCGGCGGCGCATGCGTCCTCCTGCGTAAGCGGGACAGGGAAACAAAAGGAAGGGACGCCGCGGGCAGTCACGTGCTGGCCTCGGGAGGCGGCGCCCGCGGCGGCGGCGGTCGCTGCGGCAACGAAGAGCCCGGATGTTGCTGGGCACAGAGCGGGCCTCCGGCCTGACTTTATTTTACTTTATTAAAGAGGCGCCTCTATAAGTCCGCGGGCGGTTAATAGAGTTAATTGTAGAGCACCGCAAAGCATCTTTCCCCAGGGGTAAGGCTGGAACTACAGCGGCACAATCCCCAGCCAGTACGATTGGCTGACTGGGGATGATGGGCTTTGAAGTCTGATCCTCTTGGAGACCCCGGCCCGGCCTCAGGCGGGCTGTCACACCTGGCTTTCCATGCGACCCTACTTGCGAGGGTAGCTTTGACCCCGCGCCAACACGGGTTAGCCACGTGTTCAGGCGTGGCCCGAAATGCGTGTCTGGGGAGCATCTGCAGTGTCAACGCTGCTCGCCTCTGGGAAGCAAAGAGGGCCTGCAGGCTGGGTGAGGAACTTTACCCCCTCAGGTTGACGTCCTTGGTCGCGTTTGCACCTGCAGGCGTAGTGGAAGTGAGTTAAATTAAAAAGCTGCGTGTAAAATTAGCATATAATTTTGGAGGTGTCAGAAACCAAGCTCCTACTACAATGCACGGCCTTTTGCATTTGGCTGAAACGAGAGGCCTCCCCCCAGTGTTGGGTTTTATGGAATTATTGTAATTGCCTTCAAACGGGATCCAAATTATAATAATTTAAAGTCAGCTCTATTTTTCATAATACCCTAGAAGTGAGCCTTTTTTTGGCTTCGCCCTTTCCTCCTCGCCTACCCCTACTATTCCTTGTTTTATTTCTGCAATGTATGTGTTGTTTTTTCCAAACAGACTCTGAGGGGCTGAGCACAGGAGGCTGAAGCGGCTTGGAGACCTTGGGGTCCCCCACGTAACTCCCCCTCGCCATAAAGAGGATTCTTGTGGATGTCTTTGTCTTGCTTTTTTGGTTTTTAACTCTGTTAACTGCCCAGAGTTGCAGCAGTGAGATGGTAGAGATTGTGTGTGTGTGTGTGTGTGTGTGTATACACACACACACACACATACATGTACACATACACAACACACACACACAGAGACAGATATACCCTAACCCTTTGCTTCTTTTGCAGGATCTACGTTGCTTCTCAGCACAGGTTCTGTGGGAGACCCATCATCCCCTTATTCTTTCCCACCCGTCTCCCTCAAGGCTGTCCTCACACCTACCTCATTGTTACGGGCCTTTGGGAGGCAGTCACTGATTCTAAGTTGAAAGGAGGAGAAGAGAACGTGTCACAACAGAGAGGCTCTTTCCTGAACTGAAGTCCCTCCTGTGGTGGGAGCCTCTGGGGTCCTCCTTCTTTGATGATGGCGCTTGGCTGGTGCTGAGTCACAAAAGGACCTAGACAGTGCAAGCTAGGATGTAGATGTGCCAGGTAGGGGGGGTGAGGACTTTGGCTCATCTATGGGGCGGTCGCACAGCAAACATGAAGAAGTGCCAGGAGGTAAAGTGTTCTTGTTACTCTTTAAGGAACAATGCCCAGGAAGGGTGCAGGTTAGAGGCAGTGCAGTAGCCTGATCTCTGCAGACAGGAGCAGAAGGGACCATAAAATCCAGATAAAGTTGAATGAAGGATGTGCCCTTTCAGCTTCAGGGAGGTGATTCTGTTTCTAAATGACCCTCTGTGTGGACACGGTGGAGAAAGGTACCTCTCCTGCTCTGTTACTTCCTTGTTTGTGGGGACAGCCATTGGTCTTTCTGTTTATTTAATGACAGGTATTAAAGAGTAATCTTTCAGATGGTCAGGTTCACATTTCAGCCCATCCTGCAAATGTAGACATTTGCTTTCTGGTAAATATGATAAGGATCAGATATCAGCATGTCTGTTTCTATTTCAAAAATAAGCTAACTCACGTTATTTCCCCAACTAAAACCCACATTCTTTTACTTCTTAAAACAATATGTAAAGCACTGTTTCCTTGCCCCCTTCCTGAGACCCTATGCTAGATTGCCAAAAAAAATTAATCTCCCAACATTTCTCATCAGGACGTATTTCTTCTTCAACGTGGCAGCCTCTGCGAAGCTCACGGTAGAAGGTGGCAGAGTTCTTGGGTTAAAGACAGATGAGAGCAGATTTGGGGCAGATGCTGATGATGCCAGTGGAGCAGTTTAACATCTTCCTCAGTAGGATGTTGGGTTGCCAGTTCACAAACCAGTGTTTTGACCTGTAACTGCTGGACTTCTTCAAGGGTTCCTTTTTATTTTCTAACTCTCTCAGGACCCCAGTTTTGCCCATAATAACTGTGTATTCTGTGGGTTCTTTTAGAGAAGAGTTAGTAAATCTTAGTGAACAAAGTATTAGTCCAACTACTATGAATTCAAAGCAAATTCTTAAAGCACTGCTAGGAATGAACAACAGAGTTTGAATAAACACATTTATGCAGGAGAAGTCTACTGATATTTGCAAGCATAGTAAGCAGTGTGCTTCTGAATGACCAAGATTGATGGCACAGAACAGGAGAAGACATTTGCCTCCATTCTTTGGTTATGAATTTCCTGGAAATATATAAGCCCATGGATGAGAGGCAGGTTCTCTGCTGAGAAATGAATGTAGCTCAATTGAGTCGAGTGAGTCAGTCACAGACTCACTCCTAGGACTGTTGGAACATGTAAAAAGGAGGGAAAACTGTACATTGCTCCAAGCTGCTTGTATGCAGCATGAAAATACAGCTGGAAGAAAAACCTTGCATTAGACCAGCCTTTTCTGGCCCGCCACCCTACCTTTCCCAGAATTGCAGCCAGAATGGGCCAGACATCCCAGCACAGCTGGAAGGCTCCAGATGGGGGAGAAAATGCCTTACTCCAAGATCCTGTCTGGCCCAACAAGATGTTTTTATTTTCTAACTGGCTGCTAGTCTTTGGAACAAACAACCATAGTGCAAAGGAAAGGATCTCTCCTTCTGCTTTTTTCCTTCCCTTCCTGTCTATTTCTGTCTTGTCTCGGCAGCTCACACTCATCGAACTGTAGAGAACAGCAAGGTCAAAGAACCCAAGCAAGTCTTTCAAGATCAGACTCACTCAGGCATTCAGCCCTCGACCTCCAGAGCCGGGAAGAAGCTGCCGCCTCACCTTATGCAAGTAGACGGTAAGAGAGGCGGCGTGTTCTCAGAGGGACTGACCTGCCTCTCTTTCTCGGTGCATCTAATGAAATGCACTGTTGCCTACAAAAAGCAGTTTTCTTTACTTCATTTTCTACCTCATCCTCTCACCTTTACAGCAGTAAGCAGGGGGCAAAGATAGGGAAAAATGCCTAATTTTTGTTTATCCATTTAAAATAAATGAAAAATCTCAAGGCAGTTTACAATGCCTACTATTCATTTAAAACAAATGAAAAAAACTGGGATAAAACTAGAGCGCGAGGGCTCTGTTCCAGTTCTGCTGTTTTAAGGCAACTGGCACCTGGGGTTCTGTTTGGGGTGGGAGGCCTTTTGGCTTCCTGCAGTTTGCAAACAGGTAGCACACACTCGTACACAACCCTCCCATAGCTGCTAAGACCTCTGGCTGACAGCGGGGCAAAAGGATGTTATCCTCCTGCCTGAGAGCAACCCCAGCTGCAATGGTGCATTTTGTTCCAGCTGGATAGCGGTAACTTTACTAGGCACTCAACAGCAATCTTTATTAGCGTTATTCCTATTTAATTTCATTAAATTTGTTGTGACTCTTTTGGTGGGTTATGGCTGGACGAAAGCAGCATCTGGAGCCTCTGTGGGTAGAGCAGGGCCATTGCACAATAAAAGCTTGTCCAGAAGCACTTCAGCCAGATTCTTGATTCTTCAGCTGGAAAGGAGGCAAACCTAGCTGAGTTGCTGTAACACTTGGTGATAGAAAGTGTTGCCAGGTGCTGTGAGAAAGCAGAGTGGGTTGGGAAAACCAGGCCTGAAATGGGAATTCAAATTATCGTCTTCTCGCCATCATCCATCCTTTTGATTCCAAGTTCCAGGGGTCATTATTTGCCATTATTACTGCACAGAAGGCTACTCAATGCACCTATTCATTCTGCAGACAAATCTTAATGTGAGGTAGAGTTTGCTTCCATGTTCCTGGAACCTGTTCTCACGCATCCAAGCCTGCACAAGTGTTTTCCTCTGACACTAAGCATCACTTTACATTATAATGGTAATGGCTCCTTATATGAGGAATTAGGCTGCAACTTTTGATATTTCCAGATGAGGTGTGAAAGAGAATTGAAGTTTTCATACACTTACAGCACTCAAATTTGAAGATTTGCTTATCCTTTTGAAACTTGCAGTATTGGTGGAAGTCCCACCTTTGCTTGCTCTTCAAAATGCCAGAAATAATTGTGCAGGTCTCTACAGAGTTCATGAAGGACTCTTGATTTCCTACCATCATTCCTGACGTCTGAGGGCTTTGTGTAGAACACAAGATCTTCGTGCAGGCTTTAGCACCTCTCTGTCTGAACATGAAGCCCCTCGGTGTCTGTGCATACATCCCCTCTTACTCGCCCAGCCTTGTATTGACAGTCAGTAGCAAGACGCGGCTGTTAGTTTCCGCAGATGTGGCATTTTTGTATTTCCTCCCTTCCTTGCAGCGTCTGCTGATAAAATCGCTAAGAAGAAAAGACTTATCCCCAAGATCATCGTCACTGGGCCCTCTGAAGAAGTGCTGATAAACAGCTTTACCGATGAGCTCCCCGAGACAAGGACCATCCGGGAGTCCGACTACGGCTCGTTTACCGTGCACTCAAAACCCAGCACAGTAGATGCCTACAGGACGAGCAAAGAGCAGTGAGTGCTACCCACAGGAAAGTCCGCAGCGCTTGGGACGATGGAAATCACCAGGAGACCGGCAGCCTGGTCCTGGAGCCCCTCTCAATAAATGGGAATCCACCACAATGAATCTTTTCATGGTTTCACTGTCCTGACCTCCATGGTCACATTCGGAGGTGGCGGAAGAGAAGGAGGAGTGGCAAGCCTTAGTCAAATGTAAATGAGGGAGCTGTATGTTCACTTCCAAATAAATATGTTTGTTAAATGTCTTAAGACTTCCAGTCAGTAACAGATCCATAGCCGCATGGACACACTGATATTGGGAATCTACATTTCAGGTGCAATCCTAGAAGCAGAACTTCTTTGCCTCCTAAAGCGGATGAGGTTCTTCTCAGCAGGTGCTTTCCCATCTGAGGGCAGCCTCCTACAGGGAGCCAGGAGGGGGTAGCGGTGGCCGGAGTCCAGAGGGGGTCTGTGCTCCGGAGGGAAGGAGGGAGAGGACCTAGCGCCGTGGAAGAGAAGCCGTCTCTGAGTCCAACTGCGCCGGGCAACTTCTGCCCGGTTTCCAATCTCCCCTTTCTGGAGAAGACGGCGGGCATCCGCTACGGAGAATCCCGGACAAAGCAAGTTGTTTTGATCCCTTTCAGTCAGACCCAAGCATAGGACGGGAGCTGCAATGTTCGCTCTTGTCAAGACTGGGTGGAGGGATCGCACCCCTCCTGGTCCTATTAGTGGCCTTTGATCCTATGAACCAAGGGACCGTTCCGGATCTCCCGTGTGGCTGGGGGCTAGCAGCAGCAGCAGCAGCAGCAGCATTTTACGGTGATTGTGCTCCTTTGAGAAGGGGGGGTCACTCAATGCCGACGGGGACTGAACGTTTGAGCCTTTAGCCGCCTCTCTGTGGATTCTTTGCCACTGAGCATTTAGAGCTTAAAAGGTACCGTTATTTGTCATGCTTTGGCTTTGAGTTGATTTTATGGTTTACGTGTTTGGGGTCTACAGCTGACTGCCGGGGAAGGTAATTTTATTACTTTCGTGGGCTGGGCAGGATATAACGCAGAATAAACAACGTCCGGCTAAGGGTTTGGGGCATCGGCTGACGGCCATTATACCTGAGGGGTCTGACCGCAGCAGAAGGAGCCTTAACTGTGATAGCCTCTAAAGCCGCTGAAACTGTGGCCTGGCTCCCTGGTCCCCCCCCCCGCCCAATACTCCTAATTACCTATCACCACAGTAATCGCAGAGTCTTCCCCGGCTTGTTCATCCTCCCTCCCCCTCCCGCTCCCCCTCCCCGTTTTGTACATTAAAAACCCCCTCGATTATTTGTAAGGTCCAGAGTGCCAGTCAGCCGGTCATCCTCACAAGCCCGTTCCCTAAATCCGCAGCGTGGGCGCGGCGACGCCGCAGAAAGAGGCTGAATTCACGCCCCAAGAAGGGCCCGGAACTGGGGCCCCCTGGCCCCGGAGGCCAAGGGCGGAGGCGCCGCGGAACAGCCCGCCCCGCTCTCCGAAGCGCTTTGGAAGGCGCCGGGCTTTCGGGTGCGGCGCGCGGGGACGCCGACTCGTCTGCCTCGGCCTCGGCAGCCTGAAGGTGGGTGGGTGGGCGGGCGGGCTTCAGCTCCCAGAAGTCCCCAGCAGGAACCCCACCGTCACCCAACCGCTGCATAGAACGACGTTGCAAACTGGGAACGTCGTACCCCACCTTTCCTCCAGGAGCCCAAGGCGGCGCGCCGTTCCTTAGGGGTTGCAACTGCATTTGAGTGCCACGCCACGCCACGCCACGCCACGCCACGCCACGCCACGCCACGCCCCCCTCCCCTCCCCTCCCCTCCCCTCCGGGCTCGCAGGAGGAGCCTCGGGACCCGGCCGCCTTTCTCAGCCCGCCCCGCCCCGCCCCGCCCCGCCGGACTACAGCTCCCACGAGCCCCCGCGCGAGGGGCCGAGGGCGCCTGCGCGGAGGCGGCCGGCGGCGGAGAGGGCCATGGCGGAGCCGGAGCCGGAGCCGCTGCGCCTGAAGCGGCTGCGCGGCGGCTTCTTCGCGGTGCCGTCCGGACACCGGGTGAGCGGGCGCGGGCAGGGCCGCGGGCCCTCGGGCGGGGCGGGGCGGGGCGGGGCGGGGCGCGGCGGCGGCGGCGGCGGCGGCCTCTCACGCGGCTCTCTTGCAGCTGGGGCGGTGCCGGAGCGTCAAGGAGTTCGAGAAGCTCAACCGCATCGGGGAGGGCACCTACGGCATCGTCTGTGAGTGCGCCTGCGCCGGCGCCGGGGGTCTGCGGGGGGCCGGGCGGGGCGGCGCGGGGCGGCGCGGGGCGGGTGGCGGCGGCTTCGCGGGAGCTCGGCTGCGCTGCCGTTTCAGACCGCGCCCGAGACACGCGGACGGACGAGATCGTGGCCCTGAAGAAGGTGCGGATGGACAAGGAGAAGGACGGTGAGCAGAGCGCGGCCGCCCGGGCGGGGCGGGGCGGGGCGGGGTCGCCCCGCCGCCGGCCCGCCGCTCAGCCGACCCTCTCCCCGCAGGGATCCCCATCAGCAGCCTGCGGGAGATCACGCTGCTGCTGAGGCTGCAGCACCCCAACGTCGTGGAGCTGAAGGAGGTGGTGGTGGGCGGCCACCTGGAGAGGTAGCGGCGGGGGCGGGCCGCGACGCTGTGTTGCGAGCGGGCGCACGCGGGCGCCCGGGGCGTCCCGGCTGAGCGAGGAACGTTCCCCTGCAGCATCTTCCTGGTGATGGGCTACTGCGAGCAGGACCTGGCCAGCCTCCTGGAGAACATGCAGGCTCCCTTCTCCGAGGCCCAGGTGCGTCCGCGGGGCGGGGCGGGGCGGGGCGGGGCGGGGCGGGCCGCGCCTGGGGGAGCAGCTTCCGCCCCCGGTAGCTAGAGCGGGTATTGTCTGCGGCGTTTTATACGGAGCTTTCGAAAGACACAAAAACGATTGATAAAACCAACTAAAATCAGCAATGCGGCAAGGGCCCGAGAAGCACATTTTAAAAATTCACTTGATGCCCCAAAGAGTACAATGCAAGGTAGCCTCTTGGGGGGGGGGGGGGAGGACAGCCTTGCAAGTTGATGCTGGCCTGCTCTGTCTGAATGGACTTTATTTCGTTCGCAGAAAATACTTTGCTTTGCGCTAGACAGGCTGAACAAGCACAGTGTACGTGATGCCGGTGCTGTTTTTCAACTGAGGAATCATCATTTGTTTCTCACGCTGGATCCCGAGTCCTGAATGGGGTCCAGCACAGGACAAGCGGTATCTGGGGGCCCCGTAACGACACTCCTTTGTTTGCAGGTGAAGTGCATCATTCTCCAGGTTCTCCACGGTCTCCAGTACCTGCACAACAACTTCATCATCCACAGGTGAGAAGAGCAGGGATGGATCAAGGCAGAACAGGGAGGGGCGCATCTGCTCGCGAACGCCCAGCTCCCCAGCCTTCCACAAACCTGTGTTTGTCGACTGACAGGGATCTCAAGGTGTCCAATTTGCTCATGACCGACAAAGGTTGCGTGAAGACAGGTGGGTCTCTGGCAACAGCGTCTCAGATGCCACGCGCTCCACGCAGCTGCCGGAGAGAGAGAGTGGCAGTCGCTTGACCTCCCTGCGTCGTCTTCTCTTGCAGCGGATTTTGGGCTGGCTCGTGCTTACAGGGTTCCCCTGAAGCCCATGACGCCAAAAGTGGTGACGCTGTGGTGAGTCGGCTCCGATCGATCCCACTGCAGAGGCGCGTAGGGTATTGCGAAAGGAGAGGAGGCCCTTGGCACCCGCCCTCGACTGCCCCCGTGAATTAAGGACTGTGGAAACTGCCCGGAGTAGTTACAGACGCAGAGGCCCAGGAACGATGCACCTTGAAACGCGCGCAGTGCCAGAAGCGCTGGGGCACAGGAGTCTCTCTCTCTCCAGACTTCCAGGGGCCTCCGGTAGCAGAATTATGGCGGCGCAAGGCTGATCGATTGCAGACACCGTCCCTTTCCACGTAGAGCACTGCCGGCCTCCCTCGGAGCAGAAATGGGTTGGGCGCGGGCTGGGCCCGAAGGCTGCTCCCACCCTGGAGTGCCTTCTCTCTTTTCTCCCCCTTGCAGGTACCGGGCCCCTGAGCTCCTCCTGGGCACAACCACCCAGACCACGGCCATAGACATGTGGTGAGAGGAGAAGATCCCCAGGCTCCCTAAGCGTTGGGCTCTGCCTGAGGGGGGAGGCGGGCAAAAGGCTTTTCCGCAGGGTGGCACTGCCACAGCCTGAAGGAGCGAAGCCGCATTTGCCAGGGGGAGCACCAGAAGGTGGTTTCCATGCTAACTCTGAGTCTGCCCTGCAGGGCAGTGGGCTGCATCTTGGCGGAATTGCTGGCCCATAAGCCTCTGCTGCCTGGGAGCTCCGAGATACAACAGGTAGACTTGATTGTGCAGTTGTTGGGCACTCCGAATGAGACCATCTGGCCCGTGAGTACTTTCCACCCACGCTGTCCTGCTGCTCTTCATTTCTTGGTGTGCCTCCTTTGCTCCGGGGTTCTCTTGATGAAAACCGCAATTCGTGCAACACTGTGTTTAGCTTTGGCTTAGCAGGCTGGCTGGGGAATTCTGGGAGCTGAAGCCCACACAGCTTAAAATTGCCAAGGTTGAGAAACACTGATCTGGGTGATGCCTTTATGTGAACCCAGCCGCAGGCAAAAGGCGAAGATTTGGTTCAGTGTCTCGCCCCCCTTTTCCAGGGCTTCTCCAAGCTGCCCCTGGTGAGCCAGTACACCCTCCGTAAGCAGCCCTACAACAACCTGAAGCACAAGTTTGCGTGGCTGTCGGAGGCCGGGCTTCGCCTCCTCAACTTGCTCTTCATGTACGATCCGAAGAAGAGGTAACTGGCCTCACGTGCCCCTCAACGCGGCCGGCCAGTCGGGTGCCCCCTTTGGGGGCGAAGACTCCGCTTCCTCCCTCCCAGCCCAGATGGTTGAGCTGAGGAGCAGCGAGGGCAAAGCACCCCCAGGCTGCAGCTGCGAAGCTCCCCTTGAGCCACCCCCGCTGTCCCACGAGGAAGCTGTTCCTCCTCAGCTGTCTCAGAACAGGGTGCTGGGGGGGGGACAGCAGAGAGGCTCCAGGATGGGCTTCATAATGGGGGGGCAGGAGAAGGAACTGGCCCTTTACTGCTGTCTCCTCCGCAGAGCAACAGCGGGAGACTGCTTGGGAAGCTCCTACTTCAAGGAAAAGCCGTGGCGTAAGTCGCTCCCGGGGCTCCCTTTTGGCAGGGCGGGGCTGCCCCCTTCTCCAGGGCCCCGACCCCTTTTCTTTCCTTCCTTCCAGCCTGCGAGCCGGAGCTTATGCCAACCTTCCCCCATCATCGCAACAAGAGGGCAGCCCCCAGCACAGGCACGGAATGCCCAGGCAAACGTAGCCGGCCCTGACCTGGCAGCTTCCAAAGGCACCGGAAAGGTACGGGGGGACCCTCCTGAAAGGAAGGGGCGCTCAGCAGACGGGGGTCAGGTTTTCACGTTTGTGATTTGTGTGCATTTGTGCCAATGCAAGAACCATTTGGTAGAGTAGGCCAAATTAAGACTGTGGTTCTGTTAAGAAAACTTAGACAAAAAGGACATTTTGGTCAGCTATTCTGTCAGTTAAATCCGCAAATGGGTTTGGCATTTTCTTAGAGGGCCCGTTTTGCCTCCTCCCCTTTCAAGAGACCAAAAGAACTGGGAGTGTCTCTTTGAAGAAGGGGGGGCTGTCCACCCCTGCCCATAAGAGGTGGACCCTTTTCCTGTTACTGCTGGGTTTGACCCCTGCCAGTTTTGTGAAGAGCGTTTCTCCTGCAGCCCAGGAGCCAGAGGTGGCCCAGCGATACAGACCACACCAGGAGGGAAATGGCTACCAGTCTGGGGCCTTGATGTTCTTAACTAGGGATGGGGACTTGCAACGTCTCCTCCACGCCAGGGGATCCGCAGTCCCTCTGCGCTGCCGCCTCCTTGCCCAGAGGCTGCCCCTCAGCCTGAGACTTCCAGGGGCAGCGGCCCACTTTGCTCAGGTGTTTGGGGCAGGAAGCCAGGCTCAGCTGCCGGTCTGAGCTTCTCCTCTCTCCTCAGCTCTGCCCAAAACAAGCGGAAGCTCTGGATGCTGGAAGAATAAGCAAAGCACCCCCACCAGAGCCGCGAAGGAGGGAGTGAACCTCAAAGACCCGAAGAGCCTTCGGACCTGCTGCAAACCAGGGACCGGCTGGGGCCTTGGAGCAAAGATGCCTTGTCCTCGGAGCGCTGGGGCTGAGCTGCTGCTTACCCCCAGCTCTGCTCTCCGGCGCAAGGAAGGCAGCAAGTGCAAGCAGCCCCCCGTGGCCCCCCTCTTTCTGCAGACAGCCTTTGGGGGGGAAGGGGGACGGCTTTCAATAAAGACTTTTCTCCTAGCCCAAGGATTGCTGGGTGCCTTATAAATGGGGTTGGGGGGGGAGAGATTCCCAAGTGATTTCTATGGGAGACTGGAGGCTGTTCCACGGCCTCAGCATTTAAATCTCTAGGTGCTGCTTTGCTCTCACCGTATGTGCCCGCCTGCGTGGGATGCTGCTTCCTCCTATGCTGTAAATAGATTATTTGGGGGTGGGAGATTCCCTGTTCCAGCTACATTCCTTTTGCACAAACGCGCACACACACTCTGCCCACCTGCGCCAGGCCTTTCTGCTTCAGAGGCTGAACCTCTGGCAGTGCTGCAACGTGGCAACAAGCTGCCGCCCACCCCGTGCTCAGAGGCAGCGGCAAGGAGCTTTGCCTTCCCCGAGCTCACCAGTCAGAGAGAACACGGTTTTGGGGGAGAGCCTCTTGGGAGACCCGACAGCCTGTCTCCCTCTGCTTGTTCCCAGAATGCTGGAGGAAAAACGGCCATGTCTGTGAGCTGCTGGGCAGGCCCAAGGGAGCCTCTCTGGGCAACGGCAGCAGCTCCTGGCCAGCTGAGCCGGGGCAGACCCTCCCAGGCCTGGCCCTTCTAAGGGAAGGCGCTGTGGGGGCAGGCTGGGGCTTTTCTGCAGGCAAAACCAGGCTACTACCCCAGTCCTGAGTGGGCACAAAGGTCCAAACCCAAAACCGTTCTGTCCAGACTGCCAAGCGGCAATGAGGGGGGCCCATATATCTAGGGAATCAGATCAATTTTAGTTACGTTTATTACAACTGCATCTTTCGTAAGACATCGGGGTGGCAGCTACCAAGGGGTCCATCATGCCTTCTGTTAAAATGCCAGCAAACACACCCGGTGAAGCAGGAGGCTCTGCTCTGGCCTCTGCCCTGCACAAGGCTCAGGAATTCGGGGGAGGCAGAACCAGCCAGAGCAGCCCCGGGGCCACCCGGGCCTTGCCACATGCTCTTTCCTCACACAAACGCCAGAACGGGCATCCGGAAAACCACGGTCCCAATGCTGGAAAGCAGTCTCTGGCATGGGATCTGCCCCCCCGCCCCCACCCCAAGGCATTGCCTCGCCACTTGCTTAAACCCGGGCCGAGCCATCTTATCTCCTCGAGCGCAGAGAGAAGAAAGGGGCGCGCTCAGCTGCTCTGGACTCCGCCCCGCCGCAGGCGTGGGGAGGGGCTGCCAGGAGGAAAGCAGGCTCGGCGGGGGCGCTTCTCGGAGACATCCCAGGGTGGCAGGGGCGCGGCCGTGCCCGCCGAAGTCGAGCCGGGCTCTCGGCCTACTGCCAGGGCCCCCCTGCCTCGTGCAGCAGCCTGTCCACCTCCGTCCGCTGCAGCCACAGGCGCTGCTGCTTCTCGCTCTGCAGCTCTTCCACGTGGTGGTGGTTCCGGCAGACCTGAGCCCCGTCGCAGCTGCTGCCGTGCAGCAGCCTGCAGGTGTTGCAGCAGGAGCACGGGAGGGCCCCCGGGAGCAGGCAGGAATGCATCTGGTAGTGCGCCGGCTCAGCGGCCGCCCCCGAGCCGAGCCCCTGAGCGTGGCGCAGGCTCCTGGGCTGCCTGGACGGAGAGGCCGGCCCACCCGCCCCGTGCGCCTGGGGGGCGGGGCTCTCATGGGGAATGCTGGGGGCCAAGAACGGATTCCCCAGCTGGGCAGGGAAGTCCATCTCGGCAGTCCTGCTGAGCTCGCGCCTCAAGGAGATGAACGAGAAGGAGGTGGCAAGGTCAGGGCCCTCCGAGGCCAGGAGTCCGTTGCCGCAGGAGGGCTCCCGGGTCCAGGAGGGCTCGCTCCTGCTCTCCACCAGTGCCTGGGGGCTCCACAGGGGCTGCTCCCGCCTCAGCAGCCGGGGGCTGCCGCATTCACTGAGGGGGGCGGGCTCCCGGGACAACAGCCGGCCTCCCGGGGGCTCCCCATAGGGGCTCTGCCCTTCGGGGCTCTCCCGGTAGAGATCGAGCCCGTCACTGGGCTCCGGGCGAACCTCGCGGCTCCGCGGCCACCGCGCCAGGCTCTGCAGCTTGGCAACGCACCTCTCCAGACTGCCCTTTGCCTCCTTGCGAGCCATCAGCAGCTCGTCGGGCGGCACAACTCTCGGCTCCAGTTCCTCCACAATTTTCGCCAAGATCTCGCACTCTACCCGAGCTGCAAAAAAGCAGCAAGCTGCAGAGAGCAGGTTGGTGCCTGGCGGCAGCCGGGAATTCACCAAGTAGAGGTGGTCTTGCTGGACGTAGCCCAGTCGGCGGAAACTCCGGGCAAGGTCTGCCTCCGGCAGGACCCCTTGAAGGACGTGAACGTAGACCCCCGAGAAGGTCTGCAAAGAAAGATGCCCATCAGCTCCTATGACTTCTAGACCCTCCTCTGTGTTCCCCGCCCCCCACCCCCAAAACAAATCTCACCTTAATGGTGCCAAATTCTTTGCGCCAAGGGAAAAAGTACAGATTGACGGCTGCCAGCTCCAGCACCTCAAAGGCCCTACCGAGATCCCGGAGGGCCCCTCTCAGGTCCAGGTGTCCCCGCAGGGCAGCGGCCAGCGTGGCAAAGGTGTCCTCCCCATCCAGGCTGCAGTGAAGCTCAGAGTCCTCCAGCAGGTGATGCCTCAGCAAACCCTTCAGGGACGCATCGCTGCAGGCTCCAACGTGGCCCCTGTGGAAGTCCCTCTCCGAGCACCTGCGGTACTCATCCCGCAGCATGGCGCCACGGCTCATCCTGAAGCTGGGAGAGAGGCGGCTGGTGGGCCTCTGCGCTCCTGAAGCTCAGCCAGCGCACGATTCCTGCAGACGGTCACCCCACATCTGGCCAAGAGAGGCAAGAGGAAGACAGCAATGGGGCTGAGTCCCCCCAGCCCTCTGGTGAAAGGGACACGCTGCCAGCTTCGGTCTCGGGAGGAAAGGACTGTTTTCCCACTCTAGGGGCATACAGGCCCGGGTGCAACGGAAACGCGCAAAGACAGGCTAGGCTGGGCTGGGCTGAGCAGGTTGTGCCCACCTGCTGGGAGGCAGCCTGATTCCCCTTCCCTGCCGGGGCACCGGAAGCTCCTCTGCTCCCCTTCGGGCCACCGGCGGCCTCAGCCCCTCTGCCGCCCAGCAGCCCAGTCTCAGCGCCGGGAGAGGGGCGCGGGCGCGGGTGCGTGTCGGGCGGGAGGCGCTTCCCCCCAGTCCCTGGCTTAGTCTGGGCAGCGGGAAGCTCTCGGGAGCCTCCGGCTGGTCTTCCCTGAAGCCTCCCTCGGGCGGGACTCCGCTTCGGGCCACCCCTGCCGGGAAGCCACGGGCGGGCGCGCAGGGACGCTGCTCGGGCGGACGGTCCGGCGCAGGGCCCCGGCGCAGTCGAGCCCTTCGGACCGCGGCGGGGGCACCGCTCAGAGGGGCGGCGAAGCGGCGGCGGCGGCGGCGGCCACGGGCGGGCGGGGCAGAGCCGGTGCCACCCGCCCCGCCGCCGCCGCCCAGGCAGGGGAAGCCCCGGGCGGCTGGCACTCCGCGGCTCTTCAGCGGAGACTTTACCGGCGCAGGACCATCGCCCGCCCCGGCCGAGCGCCACGGACACGGTCAGCGCCGCCGCGGGGCCGGCCGAAGCAGCCGGGCCGGCGCCGGCGGAGCAGGGCCCCCGCGCAGCACCGGCAGCCCGGCCGAGGCGGCGGGTTCGGGTCCCGCGGGCGTCGCGCGGGGGTCCGGGCTCGGTGCGGGGCGCCGGCCGGGGGCCGCGCGTGGGGTCGGGGGCGCGCGCGGCCAGCGGCTTCCCGGGAGCTCCGCCGGTTGGGGTTCGAACTCGCGCCCTGCCGCTCACCTGCCGGCGCCTGGTGGAGGCTGGCTCGCTCGCCCGCTCGCCCGCTCTCCTTCGCTCTCTCGTCCGGACCTTCCGGCCCCGCCCCTGGCCCCGCCCACCGCGGGAGGAGGTTACGTCACAGCAGCAGCCCGGGCATTAACTCCTTCGGTGCTGCAGAGCTCGCGAGGGAACCCGAACATCCACCGGCGGCAGCGCGAGCCTTTTCAGGCGGGCGGTCGCCGAGGCCGGCTCCGCTCCGCAGCTTCCGCTCTCCTCGCCGAGGAAGGGGGCGCTCGCAGAGGCGGCCCGGGAGGGCTGCGCAGCCCCCGCGAAGGAGCCTCCCTCGACCGAAAAGCCGCCCAGCCTCCGCTAGGGGAGAAACGGGGCCGGTCTGCCCGAACTCGCAGCGCGCCCCGAGGCCCTGCGAAGAGCCGCTTCTCGCCTGCCCCCGCAATCGGGGAGGGGGCTCTTTGGAGGCCGGGGCCGCAGCCCAGCCACTCGCAGGGGTCCCATTCTCGCCATCTCACGGAGCAGAGCCTCGCGCAGCAGGAAAGCAGGCGGATCTCAACTTTTTGTCCCACCTTTGCCCACCCAACGTCCTCGCCCCGGCTGTAGGGCTCCGTCCTTGGTTCCCGCCGCGCTCGCCTATCTCCTTGCTGAAGCCCCTGGTCTGTGCCCTCCGGTTCACCTGCGCGGGCGGGGCTCGTGATCCATTCCCCGCCCCCGAATCCTGAAAGACGCGCGCAAGTTTCGCCTTCCCGGCGGCTCTCATCTCCGTGGAAGCCCCCGAGCACCAGCCCCGGGCGGCTGAAGAGACCGCCAGACGCTCCACGGGCGTCTGAACGCCAGAAGACAGCCGCGGGAAAGTCGTCTCCAGCCTCCCAGCGTGGAAGGCTGGCTTGCCCAGGATGGGCCCACGGGTAGTTAGATTGGGGGGTTACTTTACTGTTGCAAGAGGTCAAGCCCCACACTGAACTGCCTGGTCCCGCGATTCAGCCCAGCCCAGCCCAGCCCAGCCCAGCCCACCTCCTGAAGTAGCACCAGCTGACTCTTTGCAGCGAACAGGCGCCGTCACCTCCTCCCAATAACACAACTGGCTGAGCAGGGAGAAGATGAGGTTTATTACCAAACAGCTTCCAGGAGTGAAGCCAGTCAGGACGGAAGGACAGCAAGGAGAGATTCTGGCTCCGAAGGCGGGGGAAGGCCAGGCAGGGGCACCACCCGGGAGGAAAACCGGTGCGAGTGCCTGTAGTTGCAATGGGGCCCCTGCTTCCTAGGACCCAGCGGAGGGGAGGCCTCTCGGGACCAGCAGAACCCAGGCGCTCCCCAGGACCCTGCCGCAGCTGCGCTACGCAGGAGGAGAGGTCCCTGCCTTCCTTCCCCCCCCCCCGCCCCCTCATATGGCTGCCATCTGGTTCCACCACAGCTCGAGAGCAGCCTCAGAGGCTTGTGCAAATTCCTGCTGAGAATCCACTCGGTGGCCCTGCCTCCCGTCTCCTGGCCCTCAAGCTCTCCCCCCCTCAGTAGACAATGCACAGTCCCACGAGGAAAAGTTCACATTCAGGCATTCTCCTCTTCACATAAGGTCGTTCCTGTTTGATCAGAGGAACTCGAAAATCTAAACTGATCAAAATTGGGGGTGGGGGAAGAGTGAGCAGACAGGTTCATCCTCTTTCCTGGTGCAGGTGTGCACACACACCTCCTTCCCTTAACGCAGTAAAAATCCCAGCGGTGGCTCCCGTTAAGGCAAGGAGAAAGTGGCCACGTAGTCCTGCGATGTGCAGAAACGGATTCACTCTGCCACAGACCTGCAGGGTTGAAGCAGCTGCCATACAGGAAGGGGTCATGCGGGGCAGGGGGAGATGGGAGGCGCCAGGTCAGCAGACCACCGGCTCTGCTGCTGGCCAACCCTCCGGAAGGAAGAGGCTGCCCAGTGGACGGGACGGCCGGCTGGCCCTGCAGCTGATGGGAGGGGTGGTGCTACAGCAGCAACTCTTAGTGTAATGGTGGGAAATGGGATGCAGCCCACCCCTCTTTTCGTGCTCACTGGCAGAGAAGCACAGGAAGGCTCAGCTGTAGCAACGGGGAGTGCTAAGCGTCTGGCGACACCACGCTGGGACACAAGCCAGCGCTGCCCCAGTGCCACCAGACCTGCAGGGCTGCACCTATGCTAGTGGGTGTCGGAGCCACACCGAAGCTGTATGCACACCCCTCTCCCAAATATTGCACGAGGTAGCCCCGGGGAGTGGTGCCAGTTTCCCTTCTGCAGTCCTCTGAAGAGCAGCGAGGCACGCGTCATCCAGGTGAGGCGGTGCAGGGAGGCGCAGTCCCACTGCCCCCCCGCCAGGAGCTCCGCTACTTCTGGAGGGACGGCCCCTGCAGGGTCTGCACGTAGGAGAGGGCACTCTGCAGGGAAGTCAGGCAGTAGCCCTCCTCCCCGATCAGGTAGCTGGATGGAAAAAGGGAACCGGTCAGCCCCAGCCAGGAGGAAGCATTGCTGAGAATTGTCTTCAGTTCTCCCCCTCCCTCTGCTGAGCTTCTCCCCTCCTCTCCCCCCAACCGTATGTAACCGGCAGGAGAAAGTCTTGTTTCGGCCCCGTCATGGCACACGTGCAATGTGCCACTGCTTCAGGAGCCCTCAGAAATTTGCAGAGGGCAGCTAATGCTGGATGCTGCGAGACAGGGCCGCTAGGCAGAGGGCGGGGTGAGCTGCCTGCCTCCCGTCCTGCCTGGGGCTTCCGCCTGGCCCCTGCAAAGTTAGGTGGACGTTTGCCATGCCAAACGACCCCGCGCCTACCCTTCGTGGATGAATTCTTCCAGAGCGGCGCACTCGGAGACCAACTGGGACAGGCTGCTCTTGAGGACCACAAAGGAGAGGATGGGCAGGAGGTCATCTGCACCGCTGCGAGGAGAAGGCAGACCAAGTCAGCCCGGCCCCTCACTCAGCAGCCATCGGTGGCTGCGTGACGGTGGCAACAGCACCAGGGGGTCGTGTACCACTGCCCGTTTCAGGACACGGTCTGTCCAGCGAGGCCTGAGCCAGCATCAGGGAAGTG
This sequence comes from Liasis olivaceus, assembly GCA_030867105.1. Lineage (NCBI taxonomy): Eukaryota > Metazoa > Chordata > Lepidosauria > Squamata > Pythonidae > Liasis > Liasis olivaceus. The sequence continues at coordinate 916,196 of CM061359.1, read as the reverse complement.
GCAGAGATGGCTTCAGAGCCAAGCATCCCCTCCAAACAGAATGCCTGCAGGCAGGGTACTCACATGGCAGCGGATGCTGGCTGGAGCCGGCTCCCACAGTATTCCTCCGCGCATTCGCAGATGACTCGCAAGGTCCGCACTGCCAAGCAGAAAAGGCAGGGTGAGCAAGAGCACGGCGCACAGGTCTATGCACAAGAGGAACCGTGCCACTTTCCTTTACGCTCCCAAATCCCACAAATATTTCTTCCTTCTCTGATCTCTGGGGCTGGAGGGCAGGCAAGCGGACTCATGCACAGGAAGTCTGGTCCCAGCCCACCCTTGGGGAAAGGAAAGGTTTCAGCCCCGAAGAGCCGGTAACCTTGGACCAGAGAGACAGACAAGTTCTGCTGGAATACGCTGGTTCTTGGGTCGCTTTTTCTGGCCAAACTTCCAGCTTCCTCTGAATGGTGGGCAACATGCCCACCTGCACAGACTGCACATGAGGAAGGGCTGTAAAGGCAGAGCCTCTTTTATGTGGGTAGGTGGTCCCAGGCTGGAAACCCTCCTGGGGAGCCTGAGAGCAGTTTTGTCACCACAGAAAAGCGGAGCCCAGGGGCAGATGGCCAGGCCCCTAAGGCAGCCCCTCCTCCTCCTCCCAGCCTCTCCAGCTTTGTGCCCACCAAGCTCAACCCCTCAGTCGTTAGCCATCTTGGGCACCCTGGAGGGCACCAAATGGGGAAAGTCTGCTCTCAGGTTGAGGCCTCTCCCACGCCTCGTGCAGCGTTCTCCTGCTCAGATTTGTGCCTGTCTCCATCCAGAGGCACCCTGAATCCTCCCGCCTCTCCAGCCAAGCAGGCTGGTCTTTCCCTCTCAATTAGGTTAGGAAGTCCAGCGTTCTGGAGGGGGTGAGGCCAAAAAAAGTTGCTTGCACACCACATGGGGTACTGGAAATGCTGTCAGGGCAGCTGAAGCCTGGCACATCTCTCTGAAGTGCTGAACTGAACTGAACACCGGGGGGGAGGCTTCTAAGGTTCCCCCCCCAACCCCCAGAGCAGAGGTGCTTCCAGATGCCATCTGGATTCCCGCCTGGCCACAAGCCTCCCAGCTGGGCCTCCTGGTGCTCCCGGCCTCACCTATGCACTCCAGCTTCCTCTGCGGGCAGCTGCTGAGCGGGAGGAGCAGCAGCTCCTGCACAGCCGCGCAGTAAGGGGGAGGCCCTTCCCCTGTGGGCAGCCTGCCCTGGGGAAGCAGCTTGGAGGGGATGCCCATCTCTGCTGGCGAGGTCTTCCTGTGCAGCTCCATGATCCTGGAAAGAGCCTCCTCCTGGGCCCGGTAAACAATCCTGAGGATGCAGAGAAGAGAGGGGCTGAGCAGACCACACCACGCAGGAGGCCGGTTCTGTCCCCTCCATCTGCCCACAAACCAGTCCAGCTCACTCCAAGTCACAAGACACTCCTTGCCAGGGGAAACCGGGGGCGGGCTTTCTGCCTCTTCCTTGCCCAGCAGCCCCTAGGCTTAACTCCCCCAACTCAACCTTTTCCCACAGCGCCAGCTGATCCTCTGCCAAGATGCAGAGGGCAAAGAGGATGTTGGTTGGACCAGTCCTACCTGTACACGGCCAAGAGGGGCCCCCAGAGTGGGCCAAAGAAGGCTTCCTCCAGCCGCGCCAGGCACTGATCCTTGGCGGCCGCCGTGTTGAGGCCTTCGAAAGCCAGCAGCATCAGGGACAGCAGTCTGTCTGCAGAGAGAAAGGAGCCCGCCCCCATCAGCACGAGCCTCTACGGAGACGGGTTCCACCCAGAGAGACCCGAGATCCTTTTTCCAGTTGTTAAGGGAGCAGGACAGACCCAGCAGAAGATGGCGAGGCGGGTCTTCCATGGATTTGCCTGCAAGCTAGATTTCCCCCACCACCAGACCAGACCGGACCAGTCCCGCTGTGGCTGCCCACGCAGGGACCTCACCGATGGAGTTGTGAATGTCCTTCACTATTGCCTTGAGGGCCTCTTGTTGGGAGCCCTTCTTCCCAGCTAGGGGCTCTTGCAGGGGCCCTGCTGCCCGGGCTTCGGAGGCTGACAAGAATTGCTCCAGGTCTTCGAAGGAGCTCTCCCGGTCAGCCAATGGGGAGGACGCACATTCTTCTTGGGGGGGAAGCAGCAGGCTCTGGTCCTCAATGAAGGGGGTGCCAGAGATGCTATGCCGGAGGTTCAGCTTGTTGTGTTCCTGGACAGAAAACACCGAGTGCAGGCTTTGGGATGAGCGCAACCTCCTTCCCTCGGTGGCCGATGGCCGGAAGGCCTCTGCATCCAGCGAGGAGGAGAGGGACCCGCCGCGGGAGACGTCTGCGGCGCTCTGGCTGACGAGAGGATAGACGCGATTGTAGACCGAGCACTGCAGCTTCTTCAGCAGCTGGCAGATGGGATGATCTGCAAAGCTGGAGTCAAGGAAGGGGGACCGTTACCGAACCTGGCTGGGTATCCTCTCCCTCGGGAGACTGGGCAGCAGGGATGATCTGCTCCTTTTCCACTTGCTCTCTCTGCAGTGACTGCTATTCTGTGCAGAGGAGGAACGGACATACCGAAACATCTTCCAACGCTTCTGAAAGATGCTCGGGCAAAGCCCTAGCAGCTGAATGTCTTTCTGTCCCACGAGCCATCTCAAAGCATGCTAAGGGAGAGGGGACACATGAGAGTTCTTGAAATTATGACCCCCACTTCCCCTTGGTCTCATTCCCCATTGGGGGGGTGGGGGAAGGTGTATTTGTGCATTTTGCCTGAAGCCTCCTTGCAGATCAGAGGGCTTCAAAAGGGGACCTCTCAGCCCCACACCTCCTTACCTGAGCAGGTGGGAGAGAAGCTTTGGCACCAAGGACAGATCACCGGGGTGCTCCTTCAGCTGGGCCTTCCACAACCTTGGCCAGTCCTGCAGGGGAGAGCAGAGAACACCCCCCACCCTCTGCGTCAGGGCTTGACCCAGCCAGAGAGGGGGCACAAGGGAGATCTGCAGGGTTAGGAACATCTTACAGGTAGTCCTTGGTTAATGATGGTAATTGGGACCGGAATTTCTGTTGCTAAGCGATGCGGTTGTAAAGCATGACATCACTTCACAGCGTCGCTTAGTGACAGCAATCCCGGCACTCCCCACTGCTGTCATTAAGCGAGGACTGCAGGTCGTTAAGCAAGTCCCAAGCGGCTGGCAGGCAGGTAAGGCATGGCACATGGCACGGTGGGGCCAGGGGTGGCCGCGGACGGGCGGGGGAAGGTGCAAGCGACTTACTGGAGTGACCTGCAGTCTTCCCTGCTGGCTTCCCCATTGACTGTGCTTGTGGGAAGCCGGCATGGAAGGTTGCAAATGGTGATCATGTGACTATGGGGGTGCTGTGACGGCCAGAATTTTGAGGACCTGTCACAAGTCACCTTTTTCAGAACCGTCGTGAATTCGAACGGTTGCTGAATGAGCAGTCAGTAAGCGAGGACTACCTGTACAATAAACGTGGCCCCATTCACCTTCCTTTAATGTTGGGCTCCCCACTGAGCTATAGCCCTCCCCCCCTCCTCTGCCTCCCTCAGCTTGTCCAATAAAAAGCCACATCCGTCCCAGTCTGCCTCTCAGAGACCCACCGGCTCCTGCATGCTCCGGAGCCCCTTACGTACGTGGTCCTGCTCGTACTCCAGGATGGCAGCGTAGATGGCCCGCTGCTCCTGCTCTTCTGGGGTCAGCACTGCGTTGCTGGAGAACCTCCTAAGGGATGGAGGAAGACGGGCTCAGAGGAGAAACTGACGCACCATCCCTTGCCACTGGGCAGAGTGAAGGGGGCAAGGCAGCCCAGCCCAAGCTCACTTGCCTGTTGGCAGCTTCCTGCAGCCGCAGCCGATGCTCCTCCATCTTCCTCTGGAGCTGGGGGAGCAGAGTCAAGGTCCTCCACGGCGAGGCGCCAACCTCCCCGGACAGCCCCCCAGGTCCTCTGGCCAGATGGGCTGCATGTTCCCAGCAAGGCAAACGCCAAGGTGGCTGGACAAACTCCAGCCCCGCTCGGGTGGGGAGAAGCCCCAACGGCAGCCGGCCTACGCAACGGAAGTCACAGCCCAGCAGAGCTAGAGATGCGGGGAGAGAAAAGGCTGCTGGAGGTGCAGTCAGAAGCCACGCAGGGAAAGCTCAGGGGTCCCTTTAGCCTGGCGGGAGAAAAGCATCTGACGCCTTTTCAGTACTTAAAAAGGGTGGGCACAATTTACGGTGGGCAGGGGGCCTGACAATGGCCACTAGCCATCCAAGGGGGATGGAAGCCACACACACCCCCATCCTCCTCCTGGCAGCCCAGAGCCACCGCCAGAAGAGGGACCCTGACCCAGCTCTCCCCTGCTCTGGCTCTTCCTACGGCACATCTTGCCCCGCCACAAGTGTCTCTCACAGTGTTTGCTGGATCCTTTTTCTGTCTTCAGCTGAAACCAGAATTAATGCGTTGTAGCAGACGGGGCCCCTTCCCGTTGGCTACAAACAAGCCGCACTGTCATTTCCTGGCCTCATCCTGGGGAGTGAGAAAGCCTGTTCTCCTTGAGAGTAGCTCTCTCCTAAAAGCTGCTGGCCAAGAGCTCCTCTGACCACCGCAAATCTTCCTTCGGGGCAGATAAATGGCACACCACGCTTTGCCGGCCTCCCTCATTTTACTTTCTGCTTTCCCCCGTTGAGCAGAGACGCAGACGCGGGCAGAGAGCTCACGCCAAGAGGTGGCTTCTCCCTGGCTCTACCCGCGCCCGACTAACTCGTCAAGACGTCCGCTGGCGCCGAAAGGGAGAAATGGCAAAGGACCAGCTGGCTGCCGGCTGCCAGGACAGCCAGAGAAACCAGAGGGGGCAGGACCTAGCTAATCTTGGCTGATCCCCCCAAAGTTAAGCAGGATGGGGATCTTGGATGGGAAACCACCAGGGGATCCCAAGTCTGTAGCCTAGTCTTCTCTGGGTTTGCCAGGAAAATGACGTCGGAGCTGAGCTCAACGTGGGGGAGTTCCTACTTCCTTCGAAAGGATACCGCCTCTTCCCGGGCTTCTGCGATCACCAAATTCTCCATCATCTGACGTTGCAGACAAAGTGTCTGTTGAGCAAAAACAGCAATAAAGCAACAGCCCACCGGGCTAAACGGAGGGGATGAAGGAAAAAAAGAACGTGCCACAAACCAACCCATCTTTGTTTCAAAAGGGGCAACGAAGGCTCCTGAAGTCGCCCCCCTCCAAGAAAATGTCTGGGCCACACTGCCTGGCTCACCACACGGGTCCCCCAGAGCCGCAGAGACCCATCTTCCCGGGCTGGCTCCACTTGCCAGAGAGGTCTTCTGCACCGCTTGGCTGGGGTTCAGCCGGGCCAGTCGGGCCTCGTAGGTGGCTCTCAGCTTTTGGTTTTGCAGCGATGCCTCCTCCAGTGGGCTGAGCTCTCTGCTGCAGAAGAAGCAGCAGCGGCTCCTTCAGGGGCTGCCCCATCTTGCCCAGCCCAAGGCAGCGGGCCCGAGAGCCCAGCCACCCCGTCGCACAAAGGCCCTCCGCGCCCCCTCTTACTTCCTGGGGCTTTGCACTTCAGTGATCTGCAGCTTTTGGAACATCTCAGGAGGCAGGAAAGGCGACAGCTTCCTGCCTTCATCAGAAGAGACTCGGCGGTGCCGGGAGACAGGAGCAGGGCCCACCTTCTTCTCCACCACCAGCCCGGCCTTTGCTTTTCCTGGAATTGGGGAATTAAGAAAAACAAAGGCCCATTTTGGCCAGAGCAAACATCTCAGGACTCACTGGGGGGCAAAACAGGCCAAAGGGCAGGCCAGAGAAGAGGGCTCCTTCCTCGGCCAAGAGAGCACGAACGCTGCCTATCATAGCTGGAGGGCCAGGCAGCTGCAGGGACAAATTTTCTGCCCTGATGCAGCAGAAGCCAGCTCCCGACGTTCACACAGAAATGCAGAACACGCTCCAATCGCTAAATGTGCTGTCCCCTGCTGAGGACAGCGCATGGGCTTCAGCAAAACGCGAGGGTAGCAGTTCAGATTGCACGTTTGGCCAATTAAAAAAACCCAATCTATTAGTGGATGCATTCCAAACTGATTGTGGCCAATCTTGAAAAGCTAAGCAGGGTCCGTCCTGGTTAGTATAGATGGGAGACTAACAGGACACCCAAAGGGCATTAGGCTGGCCTGGAAAACTGAAAAACACCCTAGAGGAAGGCAATGAGAAACCGTTGCCAAGAAAGTAACATGAGGGGGTCAGGGGAGCCCTCAGGAGTCCACGTCGACTTAAAGGAAATTCTACCTTAAAATCACTGACTTCCGTTCAGTTGGTTTAAAACACGATTGGAACAAAATACCTAAAAACCAAGAAGTCTGGCCTGCACGAGAACTGCAGGAAACGTTAGTTAACTCTTACTGAGAAATGTTTATGAACTTGTTGCAATATTTGCAGCCCACCCTATTTCACAGATCTCAGGATGGGGTAAAATCCGTCAGTCTGGTCCAACAGCATGACTCTAAAACAGTGTTTCTCAACCTTGGCCGCTTGAAGATGCGTGGACTTCAACTCCCAGAATTCTCATGCTGGGTGGGGAATTCTGGGAGTTGAAGTCCACACATCTTCAAGCAGCCAAGGTTGAGAAACACTGCTCTAAAGCTTCTCTAGCAAAGACACTGAAACCCATTCTGTGACGCACGGACTTACATAAATGGCCAGGCTTCAATCTAGTGCTGAAATAAAATCATCCCCTGCCCAGATGGTTTTCTTAAGAGTGTTAAACAGCAAGCAGTCCTGAACACACCCCAGAGGTCATTATCCCACACAGGGTGGAAGGGAAAAACCGAAGCTGAGGCTTGGAAGAACACCCTCTGGGAGATGTTGGACTACTTCTGCATGGAGAACATTAGGTTAAGCGAGGAGGTAAGGCAGTGTCCAGGTGGCCGAATGGGACACGGCACCATTTCTAACCCCAGGAGGGCAGCGATGCTCATCTTGAGCACCACTTAGAGAGAATGCTGACACCAAGGAGTGGGACCAACTGGCTCCTTCATGTCTGGAACCATCTTCTTGACAGACAATTTTCTTTTCTTTTAAATACAGAACCATATCAGAAGACAACCTCACCACCTTCCAAAGAAGTGACACATTTCAGGATTATACCAGCTCATTCTGCTGCAGATCCCGTTGAAGTGGGGAAGATTTTCTTCTGGAGCAGCCTGCTTGATAAAAGATACATGTGTGTATGTGTGTGTGTTTATAAAAGCAAACTGTGCTCACCTATTTTAGAAATGCTGCTCTTGGCTCTTTCCAGGCACTGCTCCGCTACTTTGAGCATCTTGGGAGTGTCAGGCGCCACGTCATTTTCATCCCCTTCGGGACAAGGAATGTGTGATTGTGTCTGTCCAATTACAAGGGGATGCAAAACCCACCTCAAAAAGACCTCCAAGAGACTTCGGTGCCAACCGTCTTCTCCATCTGCCTGGCAGGATTTAGCCACTCCATGACCCCCTGCCCCAGTGGGGCTACCCAGCTCCAGGAAAAGCAACTTCTGCCAATCATTCGTCCCCCAAGAAGAGCAGGCAGCAAGCGTCTGAGGGGTCCACTCCTATGGGCGCTCTGGGCCCGTCATTCTCACAAGAGCTGACTTCAGGCAGCTCGAGATTTGAGTTGCAAAACATGCCTTTTCCTGAACCAGCCTCGCCGCCAAGGAGACCATGGGGGGGTGATGGGGGGGGTCTTGAGAGGGGCAGGGCCAAGCGCAGAAGCTTCAAAGGAAATTATCTTGAGATTATTTAACTAACCCTGTCAAGGTTACTTGTGGTGGAAATGCCCCCACATAGGGGGGTTTACATGACTTCCATTTTGTTGTCCTGCAGACACCAGCAATAAGGCTCACTTTCCATCTGTGCCTGCAAATGTGCCCATCTATTTATTAAGATCCCACCATTCCTCTCGGAGCTCAGGGCCCTGGGCAGGGAGGACGGGGAAAAGCAGGAGTTACCAGTCACAGCGGCAGCCTCTTCCAGGAGGACCTGGGCAATGTAGCTGATGCTCTTTAGGTATTCCACGTAGGCTTCCTGCCAAGAAGAAAAGTTTCACGGGGTGAAAAAGCAACCCTGTCCTTAGGACCAGCCTAACGTTGGGCTGCCCTGGGCAGACAGCCCTCATGATGCAGGAGGCCTGCTTCATCTGCCCTCCCAGGAGAGGTCAAAGTGTGGGTTACTGCACTGGCACCCCGTCCAATTTGGGCCGGGACAAAGCAGAAAACCAGGCCCCTTTCTGGGAGAGGCGCCGACGGAACCCGGTGTTTGCAAGCAAGACCTGCCAAGGTGTTTGGCTGGTGCCCTGCCCGATGCCACTCACAAGGGATCCTAATACAGCTTGGACCACAGCGACTGCTTGCACATCGGAGCTCAGGCTGTGTGTGCAGAAGGCCAAAGGGTTCGTCCCCAGCGCCTCCGGGGAGGTGGGGAAACAGCCTGGCCTGGGGTGACTTCGGCCCCAGGTTGGCAGGGGGCCCACACACTCGGGGAAGGCCGCCTTTTGATCCACCCTTTCCAGCCCTTCTGCCCAGAGGGCGAGCAGGAGCGCCTTCCCCCACTGAAGGCTCAGGGTTCCAACTCTCCGGGCAACGCGGCCCAGGGGAGTTCAAGTCCAAAACATGCGAAGGGTGCCAGAGGCAGAAGGCGGGAGAAAGGTTCGGCCGGCCCCAGACTGCGCCCACCCGGGTCGGCTGTGCGAGAAAGGCCCCCCGCCTCCCTCCCCTCCCCTCCCCTCCCCGCTCCGCTGTCGCAGAGGCAGCGGGGGTGGCGCCCCGCCCGCCTCCCGGCAAACAAAGGGGACGGGGGCCGCCGCGGGAAGGCTGGGAGGCGCCCAGCCGCCGCTCCTAAAGGGCGCCCCAGCGAGGACCAGCCCGCCCCACGGCTTCCAGGCAGGGAACGCCCCCGGCGCGCATTCACACGTACTCGGACCCGACAACGCCCCCGGCGCTTCCTCAAAGGAGGGCGCTGCCCCTCACCCGCGGCCGGTCGCCGGCGTCCAGCTCTAGGGCACCTTTGGCCAGCTTCATGGCGCCCTGCAGCGGCTTCACCGGCGGCTCTGCGACGGAGGGCGCGGCTGCCATGGCCGGCCCGGAACTTCGCCGCCGAGGAGCGGCGGACAGTCGGACAGGGCCGGGCTGGGGGCCGGGCGGATTAGCGGGCCGGAGCCGGTGAGGTCAGAAGGGGGCGCGGCTCCTGCCGGGCCGGCGCTGCCCCGCGCGCTCTGCCGCCGCTCAGCGGCGCGCCGAGAGGCCGGCCGCCCGGCCGCCCGGGGAAGGAGCGCCCCTCGCTGGCCACCAGGCGCGCCCGGAGCGGCCCCGGGGAGCCGCGGCTCGCTGGGGCCATGGCGGGGGCGGGGCGGGAGCAGCTCCGCGCATGGCAGAAGGGCCGCGCATCGCGCTCCGCAGCGCCGTCCGCAACGCAGCTCGGCGGGGCTCGGCGCTTGCTCCGGCGGGCGCCAGGCGAGAGCGCGAGCTTCGCTCTTCTTCCGGAGGGTCGGCTTCTGCGCGGGCACGAGCCCGCCGCCCCTTCTCGGAAGAAGGGGGCTCCCCTCCAGGCGGCAAAGCCCTTGCAGCGCATCCTCTCGGCCGGGTGAACCCAGCCGGGCTCTGGGCGCCCCCGCCCCGCTTCTGGCTCGGCGTTCTGTGCACACCCAGCCGGCCTGGCGTACTCCTAAACCCCGACTAAGCAAACCACGAGGGGGACGCGATGGGGGGTCAGCCCTGGGCCATGAATCCGCGGGTTCAAGCAGCCTGTCCGACCGGATGCCCTCCGGGGGACCGGACGCAGGGCCATCCCAGCCAGCAGGGCGCCCGGGGGCTCCACTGAAGGCGGCGGGAGGGTGGCAGCAGGGCGCTGGGAGCGGGCCTCCAGCCTTCGGCCGCCGGACGGGAGGCAAAAGCGGGGCGGAGGGGTCCCAGGCCGGCGCCGCGCCTTGGGCGACCTCCCTGCCGGGAATGGGGCGGACGCGCGCCTCCAGGCGCTGCCTGTGGAAGAGCGGCCGGCCGCGAACCCGCCCCGCCGCTCCCCCGCGACTGCCGGGGGGGCTCGGGGGTCTGAGGCGGCGGCGCCCACACCGTCGGGCGGGGCCGCTGGCTGGCGCGGGCGGGCTCCTCCGTCCACCAGGGGCGCTGCGTGCCCGAGCCGAGCCACGGGGGGAGGGGGACCGGCGCCGGAGCCTCCGAGCAGCGACCGGTGTGGGCTCTGCGCGGCCATGAAGCGGGATCGGCGTGGCCGGTTCTTGCCCGCAGCGCTGGCGGCCAGGGTCGGGTCCGAGCCGACGGCTGCCGAGACCGCCAGGCGAGACTCGGCCAGCAGGACGCGCCGGGAACGTCCCGCCGCCGCCGCCGCCGCCGCCGCTCGGGAGGAGAAGAGCGCGCCGGAACCCAAGCGCTGGGCCTCGCCGACCTCGGAAGCGACAGCCGCACCGGCCGTGGCGGGTGAGCGGGCCCTGGGACCTCCGCCTGCGGAGGGCCGCCGCGCGCCCCTACGGAATCCGCGCTGCCGCCGCCGCCGCCGCCGCCGCCGCGCCCGCCGGCCCCTGGGGAGCGCCAGTGGCGAGAGGGCCCTGGAGCCACTGGCGCTGGGGAGGCCGGGCGATTTGGGGGGCCCCAGCGCGGGCCCCGCCTGCTTCCGGTTCGGCTTTGCCACTCCGACGGGCGCCCGAACGGCCGCTTTCCTCCGGCGGGCCCGCCTCAACCGGTTCCGACCGGCGCCGGCGCTCGGCAGGCGGGGGGGCGCGGGCGCGGGCCGCTCCGGGCGCTGTCCCCAGAAGCCGCGCCGCCGCTTGAGAGTCGTTTTGCTTTCGGCGGGACTGTGTCCGGCAGGCCAGATTCCGCTCCTCGGGCAGGCGGGCGAAGCGGCTGCGCGGCGCGCTCTGAAGCTGCGAGCAACCCGCGGGATTTGGGCGGCCTTTCGCGCGGTGGGGTTCGGGCAGAATCGCCAGGTCGCTTTTGGAGAGGGCCCGGGGCCCGGCAGGGCCCGCTTCCTCCGCTGAGCTCGGTAGTGGCCGTGAGAGCGCCCTGGAGACACCTGGAAGACGTCCGGGGCTGGTTGAATCCAGGGCCGGGAGGCAGCCCCTCTCTTCCCCCCCACTCGCAAAATTGGCGGAGACGCTGGGTGTTGCCAGGGACCTTTCCTAGCAGCCTTGGGTGCGAGGCTTCACCGTGGGCCTGGTGCCACGCTACCTGAACCCATCAGTGTGGTTGGACCTCTTCCTTGACCCCTATCAGGCAACTGTGCCAAAGGCAGCCTGAAAGGAACATTTTGGCTTGGCACAAGGCAGAACCATCATAAACAATCTTGCTCGTGCACGCGCGCGCACACACTCATACAAACACTGCTGCCCTGATGGCACTTTTCAAAGTGCTGAGCAAAGCTGGAAACCCCCAGGATAGGCACAGATGGGACAGTGACCTGGGCAGCCTCCTATGATGGGGATTTGGTTTCAGAGTGGTTAAGAAAGGCAAGGACAGGCCATGAGCACAATGGTCCCTTCCTGCATGGGGGGCTGTGATTAGGATCCAGCTTTCAAGGACTGAGAGGGGGATTCCATGGGCTGGGCAGGACTGGAAAAATGCCATGAGCCTGGTAAGAGATCTGCTGGGGCCTTAGAGGCGACCTGAGCTAGTTCTTAAAACGTTGAGAGCCCCTCACGCCCGCTGGGCCTGGTGCTGCCAGCCTGTCGCATGCACAGATTCCCCAGAGTGAACCTCCTCGGGGAACTGGAGGGCTGCAAGCGGACCCCCGAGGAAGGGCCCTGCAAATGATGCACCCTGGCTTTAGCAGCACGGCCCACGAGCAGGGCGGCCTTGGCCCTCGACAGGCTGGCGTGGCTGTGAGGACTGAAGCCAAGAGCCGTCTGCAAAAATTGGGTTCCTCTAGCAAAGGGGACGCTGAACAGTGAAAGGCAGGGCTAACCTCCGCCCGAAGAGAAAGAGTCGATGCCAAACCCTGTTTTCAGTTTCGAGAACGAGGTGGGGCGTAAGAGGTGAGAAAATGACGTGGCCGCAGCGACAACCGGTCAGCGCGGCCCTGTGCCTGCAGACGGGCTGGCCTGCTGATCGAAAAGGGCACTGACATTCGCCCTCTAAGAGAACCCTGGAAATGAAATGTAGCAGGAGAGATCAGGCTACGGAGGCAGCAAACGCTATCTTGTATCGAGGCAAACTCGGGTTTCTCCGCGTGCTTCTGGTGTCAAAGTGAGTGGCTTTGAAACAGCACTTCCTGGGTCCTGAGCTTAAAATAAGCTCTGCTCCTAGCATACAGATCCGCTTCCAGGGGGAAAACCTCTAAATATTGCACTCTTCGCACATTAAATGTTTGCTCCCCACGTATGGTCTAAATCATTTTGCTTCCAGAGAAAAGTGCCCTTTTCTGTAAGGGAAGGGTGGGGAGATTCAGCTTAAATCCAGACCTGGGTTTAAAAGGACCAGAGTCCGATGCCGGGAAGGCTGAGAGGGCCGTTGCCTTTCAGTCCAGGAGGCCTCTCCTGAGCTGAGCATCCAAACCAGCCTCCTTTCTTGCAGTCCCTGCAGGAATTAACCGGGGCCTGGGCACAGGCTACTGCCGGCTTTGCCATGGGAAGTTCTCCGCACGGAGCCTGCGAAACGCCTTTGGGAAAGTCCCCACCGCAAGCGAGAGCTCCGAGAAGCAGCGGCGCTTGGACCAGGTCTTCTTCACAGACTTCCAGCGGCTGGTGGGGGTGGCCGTCCAGCAAGACCCGTCCCTTCCCCAGTTCGTTTGCAAGAAGTGCCACGCCCAGTTCTACAAGTGCCGCAGCATCCTGAAGGCTTTCATCCAGAAGGTGAACGTCTCACCCGCGGGACACCCCAAGCCACGAGGAAAGTAGGTTGAGCAGCCTCCCCAACCTCCTGGTCTCTGGGTGGCCCATCGTCTGCCCGCCGCCAGTGCAAAGGTTTCTCCTCTCGGGGCGGGCATCTTCTTTTCTCACCTGCCCTAGTGATTTCCAAGCCAGCAAAAACAACCCCGGCGCTTTTGCACGAGAGAGCTTCCTGCTCTCATCTGTCCATCTTCTCTTCTGCATACAGGAACAACCTTGTCCAGTCTCCACTGCCCGCTGCTTCAGCTGGAGAAGGAGAGGCGCCTTGTCTGGGTACGTAAGGTGCTGAGTTGTGCCATTCCTGTCGATGGAGTTTGTCTGCTGCTCCTTAGCCTGCCCTTGTGGCTGATCCCTGCCAGCTAAGGGTGGTCAGCCCAGGCCTTGCGCTCCAAATGGATGCCAACAGGATAGCTTTGAATTCCAGTGAGTCTGCATTGCCATCCTTTGCATAACTAGGATGTCAGCATCTGATCTGAAGCACGGAGCAGAATGCTTTTCCCGCGCAATTCAAGTGCTAGCTTAGCTGATCCTCCCATAGGGATTTTACTCAGTGTGGTAGCTTAAAGCAGATACACCAGCGTTTTTGTAGGTGCCACGCACTGTTGATTGAACACATCATGCAGATTTCCCAAATGATGTATTTTGGACTGATTTTCAAATAAGTTCTACATAGGGGAGCATTCACTGGGCTTTGAAAGGACTGGTGGGAAGAGTTAGAAACTGGACTCATAGCAAATTCTTACCTGGTGCACTTCACGTCAGATATGGCTAAGTCCGCATAGGAAACTTCTCTTCCTTTGAAAAAATGGAATGGTGTGAGTGGCATGAATGATAGAGCATGGATTTCATGTAAGTGGTAAGGGGAAGCCCCCCTGCCTGCCCCAAGTGTGATTCTCATAGGACTGAAGCCACCAGTCTGCAAACTTCCACATGTGTTCATAGTCTGAGCCTTACCCCACACCTGTGAGGTATGCAGATGTGAAAGACAATGCCTCAGCTGGGTTGTCCTGGCAAAACGCACACAGGCTCCATTTTCAGTTGTATTTTTTGAACGGAAATTCAGTTTATACACTCTGGAAGTGATCCAATGCCCTTCTAGCAGGGACTGCATCGTTGGCAGGGTGCGTGTGGGAAGGAAGGTGGTGGCCAGCCCTCTGGGTTGCAGTAGGCCCGCTCTGAGCACGGCAGGCTATCCTGAATTTTAGTGGGGAGGCTGGACCGCCCCCAGGAGTTCTTGCAGCTGTAATGGGGATGGGGTGGACAGGCTCCTTGACCGCAGGCCCTGTTTCCTCCCTGTGAACAGCAGATCTGATCACCTCCAGCCCACAGTGCCTTCACCAGTTGGTGATGTGGAGCCATGGCCATGCGGAGAACTGCCCGATGGCACCAAGCCTGCAGAGTGTCTTGTCGTCTGAGTACTGCGGGATCATCAGAGCAGTGTGGAGCTGCGAAGAGGGCCACAGTTACATCATGCACACAGATTCAGACTGCAGCACCTTGCTGGTAGACAGCGCCCTGGCTGTCCAGTGGGAACTGAAGAAAAGCGTCTCTCAGCACGTGACGGGCAACGGGGTGGCCTCTGATAGCCCGGGGGCTGCCGTTCCGCCATTGCAACCCCAGCACAGCACTGCTAGAGCAGCTGCTGGCCAGCAGCCTGCAGACAGCGGGACTGCCTTGCCGGCATCCAGCGCAGAAAACCTTGTCCCTGAGAGCCAAGGGTTGCCTTCCTTGCAAGACCCTTTGCAGGAGGACCTGCCCCAAGCAATCTGTCCCCGGACCGGTAGCCCAGGTAAGAGCGTAGCTCCTGGCGGTGGCCAGTCAGTCTCATGGAAGCCGCTGCCCCCGAGGGAGCTGATGTGCTCGGCTGAAGCTAGAGAGCCACCCACCGGGGATGCTGGTGCCGAACAGGGGTTGAGCATAGCATCTCTAGAGTTCCTGGCCTTTCTGTGCTCCTCCCGGGCCGCTTATTCTTTTGGGTCCTGTGGAGAGGAGGTGATAGTTGTTTAAACACTTGGAGATAAATGCTCCCATTCGTGCTTTATAGAGCACTTCCCTCACATGTTCTTGTTTCGTGTTATTTTTAGATTTTGCCCTGTTAATTGGCTTTTCACCCCTTTTAGCCCAGACACCCTCTCCTTCTCAGGAGGAAGCAGGGGCTTGCCACAGAAAACTCATCCCTTTCCATCTCTGATGGCCGAGGACCTCTGCGTGGAAAGGCCTCTGCTGTGCAGGGCTGTCTGCTCTACCCTTTGTAACCCATGCCATTTTCGGTTTCCTAGGACGACCGAGTGAGAAGCTGGCGCTCTCCACAGCATCAGATGAGCGGGTAAAAGACGCGTTCAGTGACCTTTCTGAGGGGTGAGAGAAGAGTGGGTTTGAAATGTCATCTTTGCAAGCATGAAAATGATGGTGTTGCAGGGAGAAGTTTATCACGCCCCACCGAAAGGATTTGGTTGCTGGAGACTGTTTATGGGGAGGGAAGGTGGCAGTTGATAGTGGCTGAATGATAGCTTTTATTCTAAGCTTGCAATGCCTTCTTTGAACAGTTTGACCCCAGCATTCTTTGAACCAGTTCCACACTAAACCAAGCCTCTCCCTGTTGCTTTATATGAGAGAGAAGAGCACCTCCCTTTGTGGGAGTTTCCAAGCCCAGCTTGAAGCTTTAAAAAACTGTTTGGGGGCTGCACCCTCAAGTCTGTTAAGCACCAAATTCTCACATCCCTTTCTGTTGGCCATGCTGGTTGGTTGCTGGAAACTGTTGAATCTGAAGATCCTAGGCCCAAAAATAATATTTACTGGAGTTGCAGAGACCGGAATTCTTATGGTGCTTATGGATCTTCCTTGGTTTGATGGGGATGCAGCTACCATGATTTCCAGGGTCCTTTTCAGGAGACTCTGCAGCCACCTGTTTGCCTTCAAAGTCACTCTTTGTTTAGCTGTCATCTTCTGGACAGAGCTACTGGAGCGCTGGTGATCCCAGAGCAGTTAGGGCAGTGACTATTGTTATGGAGGCTGAAGGTAATAACTTGGTGAATGCTGTAATCAACCCAAGCCAAGCCAGGGATTGCTGTGTTACCATAGCCACAAAATTGCCTTTCCTGCTCCTTCTGTTGCTTCCAGAAAAGCCTCATCCACAAACAGACCTTTGGAGTGTAGAGCGAGGGCTGAGGATCTAGGCTGCATGGAAGGGTTCTGGGTTCAGCCCTCACCTCTCCAGCTAGAAAGGATCAGCCGGCTGGTGACGGTGAAAACAGATGCTAAGTCTGGGACAGATAAAAACGGTGGCTGGCTTGTTGTCATTTTCCAGGCTGGGAAGCCCACATGTACAATTTTAAAATTTTGCTAACTATTTAAGAATACATGGACACTGGAGGGATTTGATTGAATAGGATTATATATTGGGGCAAAACCGGGCAACCATTACTGGTGGGTCTAAATATTAAAGTGGTGTTTTGAGATACAACTAATTCATAGGAAGTGACTGGGATGTACAGCGAGAGAAAGTTGTAGAAATCTATCCCCTCTCCCCTGGAATCCTTCCAAGAATTCTCTCTCAAGAACATCTGCAGGCATTTTTTTAAAGCTTTTAGAAGGGATACTGCCACTGATGAAAGCTTGAATCCCGATTTTCACGAAAGCCCTGAATGCTAGGATCCAGTTATTTGTCTGGCCAAGTTCTTACAGTCCCTTTCAGACACACAGCCAATTTTCTTCCTTGCTTTTTGGTGGCACTGTAGCCTTTGCACAATGCTTCATCAGCCTGCTCTAAGCCACTTTCTTTCAGTAAAATGAGATTCGTTGATTCCTGAACTCAGAGCTGCTGGCCAAGGAATGGTTACTTGGCTGCCAAATTGTTCCTTCTGATGATGGTATTTCTATTTTATTTATTAAACTTTTGCTTTGCCTGTTTGCTAAAAAAGGCTCACTGAAGTGTAGTGTATTAATGCCCAATGAAATAGTTAAAAGTCTCTTTTCTTTCTCAGAGAGTCTTCAAGTGATGATGAAAACAACAGGAGAGCACAGTCTTCAGATGATTCTTTTGAGCCTTATCCAGAAAAGAGGTGGGTCTCAGCTCTTCTCTGGGTAAAGATTCACCAACATTTTCTTTCTCCCCATTTCCAAATTCAGAAGCATAGCTCTTCTCTGTGGTAGCACTGATAACCTCCATTGGGAGAGGACACTAGCCACTTTTCATGCTGTGTTCCCTTCCTCTCAGGGCGTCCAACAACAGGAAAGCGGAAAGCAAAGAAGCAAACTTGGAAGAACCGAAAATAAGGAAGAAGCCGGGACCCAAACCTGGCTGGAAAAAGAAGATCAAGTGTGAAAGGTATCAGAAACTTCCATGGTGAAAGAGCCGGAGGGGAAGCTACCTCTGTTCTGACCCAGCTGCTCCTTTCTTCTCCAGGGAGGAGCTGCCAAACATTTACAAGTGTCCTTATCAGGGCTGCACAGCTGTATATAGAGGGGCGGATGGCATGAAGGTAAGCACACGTCGCCCTGCTAGGGCTGTGTATTGAGAGGAGCCACCCTTCGGGGGTTTATTTCCAAGCCAGGGGTCTTCCATGAGGGTAGGCATTTTAGGGGTGTGGAATTCCTTCCAGTAACTTTCAGTGGCATGAGCCAGTGCAAGGAAAGATGTATCTAAAACAAAGCATCCGGTTACTGGTTACAGTCTTTTAGCTAGTTTCATTTTGGGTGGGAACCCTTTTCAGATTCTAAAGAGAAAAACGTCTACGTTACAATTGAAGCGACGCATTCTGCAAAGCCCAGCTGTTGCTGCAGATTTGATTGAAAGCATGGAACTCATGGGTTCTGAATGCATGATTGCTCCTGCAGATTCAAAATGCCAAGGCAAACTGCCTTGGGAAAAAAGGGGGTGGAGAGGATAAGAGCCAACAGCGCTTTTGGGTGAACGTGATAGTGAAATCGTGCCTGAGGATAACCCACCCGTGCAAAGCCCCCTCTCTTGTTGGGTCTAGAAGCACATCAAAGAACATCACGAAGAGGTCCGGGAAAGGCCCTGTCCCCACCCAGGATGCAACAAGGTGTTCATGATCGACCGCTACCTGCAGCGTCACGTGAAGCTCATCCATACCGGTAGGGCCCTTCGCTGTCATCATCCTGGGCTGAATAGTTCCCCTGTCCACAAACTCTGCCAGCTGCTCTTAGCACCACGGATGGGGCTTGTGATTGTGCTTCTGTCTGGCAAAGTTCAGGAAGGCAAACTTGAGTGCCCCCCTTCCCCCCCCGCAGGGCCTAGCACTATCCTGTTTCTGCAAGCATCCCTGTTAGAAGAGCAGAGGAGACAAACCGTCCGAGGGGCGAGTTTTAAAGAAGAAACAGAGCCGCCCCTCTTTCCTCCGGCTCACCCCACCCCAAGATTCCCTCTAAGTAGATGTGGACCCACAAGAAGTAGCAGACTGACCTATTGGGTTCCTTCCCTAACCAATTTATTAAAGGGTCTGTGGCTAATCCATAATCAGTCAAATGTGGATGCTAGAAATGGTATCTCGGAGTAGGCATGGGATTTTCCTCAGCTCCCCCCACCGTTTTCCCAGTCTCACCAGGAAGCCCTCCTTCAAACAGATGGCACCTGCTTGCAGCAAGGAGGCATTGACACCAAGCTTCTAGAATACAATCCAGAAAATACAGAGAATGTAGAGTTCACAATATAAAAAACCTCTTAGAAGATCTGGACAGGGAATAATTGTTTGCGTTCTTCTCCAACCAGAGGTACGGAACTATATCTGTGATGAATGCGGCCAGACGTTCAAGCAGCGCAAACATCTGTCCACCAGATGCGCCACTCGGGAGCAAAGCCACTTCAGTAAGTGCTGGTGCCGATCCAGGAGCCTGCTTAAAGCTGTATTTAGAAGCTTTCTGACAAAGTATGGCCTTTACCTGTAGATATGCCATCAGATGGGAGATCTCGCACAAAAAGTGCGCACAAAAAGTGGCTTCCTGAATGCTTGATATGGAATTTGGAAGGTTTTTCAAATAGGGTATGAAGTCCAGCTAGAATGTATAGACATGGGGACATTTTCACTCACCTCTGCGAAGCTATGTAAAGGTAGATTTTTCGTGTCCTTTTTGGGGGTTGCACCCTCTGCTCTGCTCTGCTTTCCTTCCCCAGGTGTGAAATCTGTGGCTTCCAGTGCAGGCAGCGAGCCTCTCTCAAGTATCACATGACCAAACACAAGGCAGAGACAGAGCTGGAGTTTGCTTGCGACCAGTGCGGGAAGCGCTTTGAGAAGGCCCACAACCTGAACGTTCACATGTCCATGGTGCACCCCCTGACCCAGACGCAGGAGAAAGCCAAGCGGGGTGACCCCGAGCCCAAGGTGCTGCTCGACACTGTGGACGGCCAGCCCGTAAAAGCGGAACTGAGTGTGCAGCAGGAGCCCACCTGAACAGCTGCTGGAAGGAACGCCCTGAAACAGCATTGCATAAATCTCACAGAGAAGGAGTTTGTGTACGTTTTGATGGATTCTTCAGAAGAGGACCCCGGGAAGTAACTTCCACTTGCTTGCGAAGAGCTTTCCCTCGCCGTGGCCACTCTCTCCCTGTGCTTACGTCGACCGTGGCCGCAACGTCTTACGGAGAAATCGCTCCTCTGCCAAAAGGGAGGGCCCGTTCTGCCCTCCCCGTTGACATGCTGATGATCAAAAGGCATCACACCTGTTGTAAAGGTGCATATAGTTCATAGACACCCCTGAATTCCCTGTGATGGATCTCGACAATGATGAAAACTTGAATCCAGACCAGATGTTTTACATTAAATTCCAAAGCCAATCTCAAAATGAAAAACAGAACATTTGTAACCTAATTTTTATTGTTACAAAGTCATAATTATGCTTGTAATAAATTATTTACACCATACTCTGGACAGACTCGGCTGCAAGGCACGTACTCAGTTTATCCATCTTTGGCTGGGGTGGGGGGCTGCAAACACTTGTCTGGGGCCCTGGCTGGTGGGCTTTGGCCTTCAGAAAAGCAGGAGTCCTTCCTCAAGCGAATCCCCCCCCGTGCTGACGAGGGCAGCCTTGAGCTCCGGGTCCAGAACGCCACAGAGGTCCAACATCTGGGAAGGGAAAGAGAGGCTGATGTGGCTCTAACCTGGAAGCAAAATCTTTAGCAGCAGAGCAGAGAGGCTGCTGTTCGTTCTCATGCCAGTCAGTTTGAAGAAAGAATGTTTGTCAAGCGGTGGTGTTTCCCAAAGCATTGCATCACCTCATAGTGTCCAGCGACTAGATAAGAGTGGTCAGAGTAGGCCAAAGCCGCAGGACAGGCAGTTCCTTAGTATGAAGAATCAAGAGTCTGGGGAAAAGGGAAGCTGCCTGTCTATCGGGCCAGACTCCATCTAGCCCATGGTGTCTGCTCTGACTGGCAGCAGCTCTGTGACTGGCTTCCTTTTAACCAGAGAAGCTGGGAGATCATCTACATGCAAAGTGGAAGCTCTGCTGACTGCCTACGTCTCTCGCCCCCCCAAAATGAATTTTCAGGCAGTAGAGTCTGCCTTGTTGTCGGGGGATGAAAAGGCTGAAGGTGCGAGCGAGGCCAGCTGAGGCCAAGGAGCTCTGAAGGCAAGCAAGACATGCAAATGAGAGATTCGGGTTGGATCCTGGCTTCTGTGGTGGAAGGAGCAGAGAGAAAGGACTGGGAAATTCCTGCCGGAGCCATCCTAAGTCCATGTCTCTGTCCTTCCAGTGTGCTAGAGCTGATTTATGCATGCTGTCTGTGTCCTCCTAGCAGAACTGCAAAGTTCTCTCAGTTCCAGTAAAGGCTGAATTTGAAACCTGTGCCGCCCCAGTGAAATGTATAGGGAAAGCTTTGGGAAGGACACAGATTAAAGTAAGAAGGGCTGCCTTTTAGACTCAAGAAGGTTCAACAGAACAAGGACTGTGCCACTGGATATTTCTGGCACTCACCTCTTGGAGGTTGGAGCAGCTCTCTGGAGGACACCAGGGGATCGCACAGAGTAGGAGCTGTCGCGCTCGTTTGATCAGCATTAATGGATCTCCCTAGAGAAAACAAAACAAACCAGCTTTGTAGGCAATTCAGTGTAAGAACGGAGGGATTATCTTCTCCAGCCATCCTGCATGTCTGGCCGTGCTTAAGTCTTTTCTCAGACAGTGAGTAATTGTATGCTCACACGTGCTTACACGTACTAAAGTATTATTCTTGTTCAGACATCGCCTTTGATAGCCTTCTGCAGTTGTGTTTAAGTTTTCATCAGCCTGGGTGTTCGGATTGCCCTTCCCAGAATTCTCAGCCTTTGGCCATGCTGGCTAGGAATTCTGGGAGCTGCAATTCCAGCAGATCTTTCCTGTTAGGGAAGGCTGCTTTCTCTATTTTACAGGGCCAACCAACACAAATGCAAAACTGAAGGACAAAATTGTTTGCAGCAGCAGTTACATTTCCTTGTGATGCAGCAGCACACTCTCTTCCCTCATGGTGTGCGTGCAAATGCACAGCAGCACCACTCAGCCCTATTTGGAGTGCTCTCCGGGTGAGCTGGGCGCTTCCCAATTAATGGATCGTGGAAATCAACCCATCGAGTAGACAGACACCCTGTGGATGCCAAGAAAAGAGAACGACACAGGAAGGAGATGCTGGAGGGCAAACCCAGCCATGCAAGAGAAGGAGCCTGCGTGCTCACAAGGTTGCTGACGTGTAGACTTCGCTCCCCCTCGCTTGGTCCGAGCGCCGCTGCAGTCCCTTCTGTAAAGAGCTGGAGCAGCTGCGTGTACATGTCAACAGCAACGTACAGGAATGTTTGCTCTCTGATAAGCTGTTCCGCATCGAGGGCGAAGAGGAGACTGGGGAAAAGCAGCACTCGTTAACCATGAGCAGACAGCTGGGCAATTCAGGGCATCTCTGTATTCCCCGGAGGAGAGAAAGGCTGCAGGCGGGGTTCAAGCTGGCCCTCAACAGCCTATTTTTACCTGAACATTCGAGTCAAGTGTCGGGACGATAGAGGGCAGGAACCCACGTGAAGAAAAAAAATAGCGCTTCACACACTAATTAGGACAATTAGTAGCCTGCAATCTTGTGAGAACATCTGAGCAACTATCATAAGCACATAACTAAAGAATAGATGCCCTGAGAAAGGCTAAGTTGCTGCCAGAGGAAAAGAGAACAAGACCACGGCTTGACCTGCACCCCGGAAAGCCCTCCTGGCCCCTCCACCAGCCCCAGAGGGCCCACGCCCGGCCCCCAGTCGGAGGAAGACAGGGCGGCTCTTGGTCTAAGAGTGAGGAAAGCGCTCTTCCTTTCCCCCTCCTCTTTAAAAGATGCCAACTGTTTTGAAACAAACTGGCTTGGCAAGTTCCTTCTGACATTTCCCCGCTGCCCTTCTTTTCCTTGAAGTTCAATTTCTTATGCGCAAAGTGCAGTTCTGAAGTTTACCTGTAGAAGGCAACCGGCAACATCTTCACGTGCCGATCGGATACGGCATCCTGCAAGATTTCATAAAGCCTACAGCCTGCAAGGCCAAAAGGTATGGAAATGCCAGGTGTCATTTTTCAGAGTGCTGCTATCAGTTCTGTCCTGAAGCTGTAGCAGATGAGAGATTTCGTACCTTTTCCCGCGGGACAAAAGACAGCCAGCCAGCCGGCCCCTCGTTCCACCAAGCACTGAAGCACCCTGGAGCTCCATTCCAAAGCTGTGTGAACATCCGTGCCTTCCTGGAAATTACAGTCAACATCAATTAAAGTACATTTGTATTTCCTGGTTCTTGGTATAGCCCTGTGCAGCTCTAAACAAAGCTTGGCCGCCTCTGTTCCCCATCAGCAAAAAAAAAAAAGGTTTTCATAAGCAACCTACTCTGCAGTCATCTTCTGTGGACAGGGCTCAAGCCAGTTCACACAGATGACGCATCTTTAAAAGGATCTGTGTGGCGCTTTAGATTCAGCTCCAAAAAGGAGCTTCAGAGCACGAATCTGCAGCTCTTTAATGCAGCTGTGTCTTCCTGACCTCGCACAGCTTTAAACAGTATGAGGCAAGGCAGATTTACCATGTCTGCAAAGGTCCGACTGGGGTGGGCTCGGCAGTCACGTTACCTGCTTCCATTTCCCTGTCACAACCAGCCAGCATGCAAATAGAACTCGCCTGGGGTGCCACTTTTGCTGAGATGAAATCCATGACGGAAAAGAAGAGGACGTACACCAGGAACTGCCAGTTTAAATGGGAACAACGAATAAGAACAGCCAAATAGTTACGGACTTGAAGCTCAAGTTCCCAGTCCGTCCACCAGACTACCAAGTGACAAGTCAACCTTTCTGTCCGCTTTGGGGGTCCCCTCCCCTTCCTCTAGCAGTATTTTTTTAAATTCTGCATTTGGCTAGACCTCTCACCCAAACAGATTTTCCTCCTGGAAGCGGAAACTGAAATAACTCACCGGCTCTGCTTTGGGCCCCAACCTTTTCAGCACTTCCCCTCTTTTTTCATGCTCCACTTGCTGCTGCACAGTGAAGTGGAGGAAAGCAGCAGAAACCCACGTCCCGTTGGAGGGCAGAGAAGTTGCTTCCGATGAAAGAAAGCTAGGAGGCAAAGGCAAAGAGTTGGTGGGAGAGTAGCCCAGTCAGCCCTAAAAGCTGACCGCTGGTGGCTCCAGTGGGCCTCTGGACACAGCCCCTGAGTGGGCACACAACCGGCTGGATTTCTGCTCTCTGTCCTCTCAGATGGCATCCCCTCCTGGAAGGCACAGGGAGGGCTCACTTCCTCTTTTGCCTTCCCCGGGAGAGAAGCCATCCCGACCACCAGGCCGCTCAGGGAGGATACGACCGCCTCTCGAGCTTCTCTGAAGCACGTCCCTTAGCAACTGCTTGCTTTTAGCGCTGCTGCACTGCGAATGTGCACCTGCGCCAAAGGTGAGCCATTCGAGGAGGAGGAGGAACAGCCGGTAAAGGGCCTGGGACAAGCTGGAATGAGGGCCTGCTTGGGGTACGGAAAGCCCCCAGGGCCACACAACGGCAGGTGGAATTCGTGGGATCAAGGGAAGAGACAAAAGCTGCTGGACCACAATCCCTCTCCATCTGCTCTCCTCTGCAATTTGACGGAGGAGCAGATGTGAGCACCTCACAGAAGCTCAACAGCTGCACTGATACAGCTCCTTGGACTTACCTGTTGAAAGAAGACTGTAAATCCTTGAGGCTCTGCAGCCCCTGTGGGAGGGGAGCACCCAAGAGTCTCTTCCATTGTGAGCAAAGCACAGGCTCCAGCCTCTGCCACCACCGCTTGAGGAAGGCAAAACGGCAGACGTAAATTTATTGCAGAAACGCCCTACTTCGTGCTGGACTTTACTGAAGGTCTTCCACCCCGAGAATCCCATGGATCCTCACCCTTCTACTCCTAGCAATGCCACTGCAACAGTGGCGCCCAGGGCTCTCCATCCCCAGGCCCACCGTAAGCCCCTTTTCAAGCCTTGCTGGGGCAGCTGCTGTTCTTCCAGCTAAAGGAAAGGTTGGGGAAGAAAAGAAAAAAGGACTGAGGTTCTTATGGACTGGTCACACAATGAGCCTGGGTTATGAGGACTCTGCATCGCCGATTAATAGAAACGGCCCTCTACGACTGCCCAAGACCGTTGAGAATTCTTTTTAAGGACAGTTTTAGAAATGAAGGTCTCTCACCACAGCAGAACAAAGGAGGATAGGACACCTAGCTTGGCACGAAGAGAGCACGGCTGTCACCTCCTGGGCAGGACTGTTGCACTCCAAACTGGTGCTCAGCAGGCCCTGAAGAGCAGCAGACCCACCAGAGTGTGGGAACCCCAAGCAGAAAAACCGCACTTGGCATGCCCCACCAGCCAACATCATCATCATCATCTAAATGTGTATGCTGCCCAACTCCTGGTGCCTTTAAAGTACTTCCAACCCACAGACCGCAGTGATGCAATGCCACCCTCTTGCCCTCATTATTCTCTGTTGCAGCCTCCTCCAGCCACTGCCTGTCCCCCCACCACCAAAGCCACGAGGAAAGTGAGCAGGGGACCCAGGCCACCTAGAGGCTGTCCACACCCACCTTCCCCTCGTTCTTGCAGTTTCCCATTCTAACAGAGTTCCAGAAAAACTCTCAGTCCCCACAGACAAACTTCTGACAACTCTCCTATTTACAGCCCTCAACTGCTTCTCTTCCATCATCTCAACGTAAGTCCTCAGAGCAGGACAACTGAGGCTCATCTTTTGGGGTGTGCTGTTTTCCTCTTTCAGTCATACAGGCACCTCCATTTCTTAACAGTAAGGGGTGACTCAGGCGTATCCTCACACAGACACACATAGAGTGAAATAACAAGCCCCGTTGCCTTATTTACCCTGAAGAAATGAGCGGTGATGTCATAAGGCAGAGAACATCCTCTGGAGCAGCTATTCCTCTGTAACAACAACAGATTTTTTTTTAAAAAAATAGTGCCCATAGAGAATGGAAAGAGATAAGGAAAGCATTCCCGAGAAATTGAGGTAACAGCTCCCAAGTCAGTCCTCCAATGGAGGTGCTTCTGCTACTTAACGAAGTAGCAGGCTGACAGCAGAACCCATTTGGATTCTGCTCCTTCTTTTGAGTCAGCAGGCAAGGCAGTAAAATGCTGTTAAAGGAACTGGGTTCACCAACACTGATTCCCCAGCACAACAGGCTGGAAAAGAAATCTGTAACAAAAACCAACAGACTCAAAATGCCGGTGGGAGTCACTCTTTTTAGCATGCCCGAGATATCAGAAGGGGAGCAGCCTGGTTTACGCGGAGTAATACCACTCCCACGTTGCAAAACAGACCACCTGGGGCAGTTACCAAGAACACTGTGGGTGCTTAGGAAATGATACGCACCAGTTCCGTGTTTACAAAAGAGAAAAAGTCTTCACAGGCCATAGTGATTTCCCCTCCTTTCTTCTGTGTTGCCACAAGAACAGACGGAGGCAGGCCTAAGAGAATCCTGAGGAAGAAACAAACTCTTTTTAGGCTAAGCCCATCCCATCTCCCCTATTATTCAGAGCTGCAGATCTTCAGGGCACGCAAGCTGCTAACGACGACTGGAATGCGCAAGGCAGAACTGGGCCTTCTTGCCTCCCGTCCACCCGCGGAGAAAGCAATAATGTAAGTGGGGTGAAGCTGCAGGGTGTTTCCCAGTCGGTCCCCTTCCTCTTGTCCCTGTGCATTCACCTTGTCTGGAAGAGCAGCTCCTGCTGCCGGAGCAGCCTGTCCCCCAAAGCAGACCCGGTTCCCAGAGCCTTCAGCCTCTCCCGGAACACCTGGAACAGGAAGGACTCCTCTCTGCTGGAGGCACCCGGCAGGGCCCTCCGGCGCTCCAGCTCCAGCTCCAGCACCAGCTCCTGAAATCAAGACAACGGCTTTTGAGGCTGCTTTACCTCTACGAAGCAGGGCGTCCAAGATGAAGGCAACCAGAGAAATCCATTACGTATCCGAGGCAGTCCACAGACTGACGTAATGGCTTGAAGTATCATAACGCAGAAACACTGGAAAAGTAACAGGGAAAGAAAACGTGCAAAGCCTGACAGCCATGTTTTCGTATTGTTATGCAGTGAATTACGCACGCCCTACACCCTGCTGAAGAAGGTTCTGGAAGAGAAGTGGGTGGGTGGGTAGAGGGGGATGCCTGTCCCAGCCAGGCTGATGGAGCAGCTTTACAGCGACTCCCACAATGCAGCCAAATGGAATCACAACATTTGGCCAGCCTGGCCGGGAGTGATGGGGGTTGGGAGTCCAACACATCTGGAGGGCACTAGGTTGGAGAGGCTTTCCAGTCCATCAGCCCCTACAAGGGATTGTTTCTTCATCCTCTTGTAGCTAATTCACGGGATCGCGGTTGGAATTCCACCCCCAGCTGCCCTCTTTCAGTGCAGTGGTACGTGTGGGTGCGCTCCCTCCTGCCCTCTCATCCAAATGGTGATGAGAGCCAGGTCAGGCTGGCAGGCACAGCCCACCCACCATGCAACTGGGCCATGATGCTTGTGGGGTGGAAAGCCCCCTGGCCGTAGCGTTTGCGGAAAAGAAAACAGGCCCACCCAAAGCTCATGGAAAAAGATTCACAACAAAATGATGTGAAACGAAAGAAAGCATACACAGCTACACCACCTGAAATCTGCAGTAGATATCAGGGTTTCCTCTTGTGTGGGTCACGGAACACGTGGGGCTCTTTAGGAAACCGCATGCTTCCGACTCAGTCCTAAAATTCAAAGCAATGTAAAAACAACTCTGAATACATAAGAGAAATCATGGCATTTGCTAGGAAAAAATAGATCATGGGATACACATTTTAATATCTAAAGGGCTAGATCTAGATATAGTCGGAAAACAAGTCTTGATTCCAGGTCACTTAGTGATTTCAGCAGATCTGTTCTTAGATATGACGGAGTCTGGTCTAACCCAAATAAAACACATTAGTAATGAACCAAACCATTGAAGGAGTGGTTAAGTAAAGAGCAAGATCAACTGTAAAGGATATTTGCATCAGATGTGTAGGTACAGCATTTTGTTTTATGGAACTAATTATAGGCAGCAGATATTGGCTATAATTTGGTTGCGGAAAGATCTGGTGCTCTGCTTAACACATCATTAGAAGACTTCCGTTGCCCCAGTAAACAAACACTTCAGAAAAACAGCCTACCTTTGAAGGAAATCCAGAATGGCATGGGTAAGAGCAGCGCCCATCTCTCTCAAGTTCCCACCACAGCCTCCGGCCGCAACAGACCTCGGGAGGTAGTGCTGATACAAAGCCCAGTAGTGGAATCCCTGCCTGCAGAAGAACCAAAAGCCCAGTTTGGGAGCACGGAGTCAAAAACCAAAGCGAGGAAGTCAGGAGAACAGAAACGGCACGACATTTGCGAACGGCTGCAGAAGTAGGCTAAACATACTAGGGTGGCGGTTCTTAAGCTGCCTGACACAATTTTCCTTTTCCCGGTCTTAAATAATGTCATGACGCCCCTCACCCTCCCAAAAAAACTAGACTCTGTTGTTTTACACAATTGTCTCAGCAGTGGCAGTCCCAAACTGGATCCTCGACTCACAAACAAGTACCAATGAATTGCCCCATTGCCCCCAGGATATGCCCAAATTACCCCCTTGGGTAGTTACCCCCAGTTTAGGAACCACTGTACTAGGACAAAGAGCAAGAATTTGGCAATTTTTTTTAAAAAAATCACAGATTAAATTCTGAATCTTTTGGATAATAATTGCCACTGCGTTTGACCTCAGAAGGCCAGATGCTTTGTTCAGATAGTGTACGTCACCTCCGGAGAAATTGAAGAGGCATTTTAGAGAATCTATTTCTCCAGTATTGTCTTCAGTATCACTTGCTCAGTGAACAGCAATTGCTTAGACCAGCGTTTCTCAACCTCGGCAACTTTAAGATGTGTGGACTTCAACTCCCAGAATTCCCCAGCCAGCCACTGGCTTAGATGGCTGGATTCACCCCTCTCCCCCACTCACATCTTTTCAGGAAAAGGAGTCCGGTCAACCCACGGAGGCCACAGATGCTTAACTGAAACTCCCTCTGGACTCACTAGCAAGCGACTTAAAGAGCACATCAAGAGCGTGGAAACCCACTTTCAATCCCACCTTAAAGCTAAAGCAATTCTGCAGCACGCCTTGTCTCATTATTTAATCCCATGTCACAGCAGAGACTTGAAGGCATTCCCAGCATTTCCTGTGGAAATACCCAAAGGGTAACCCAAGAGCAAGAAGGGCTGAGTTTGTACTATTTCACTCCGCCACGCCTGTGAGTTTCCTCAAGCGTCTTTTGCCTCACCTCTGCACTTACCCGCCCCTCACTCTGCTGTCCCCAGCCAGGATGGCACAAGCTCTTTTACTCAGCCCGGCGGCTCTCACCTCTCATCCGCAGAAAGCATGTCTTGGTCAGGGAGGACTTCCAGCTCCATCCTCAACCACTCTGGGAGGGTCAGCTGGAAGAAGGGCAAAAATATTCAGTGCAGGAGAAGAAACACAAATAGGAACAATCCCCAAGCAGGCTGCATCCTACAGTCAGCCGGCCTCCCTGGTTCTGAGGAGGAAGGAGAAGGCCAAGCCATTCCCTCTGGGCAAGGTTTTCCTCTGGATCTCACTGGGCGGACCCCAGCCAGCCCCAATCCCCCTTCAGTCAACTAGCTGACCCGCATCCAGAGAAGCAATTTCAGCAGCTCTCCAACCAGCAGCGGTGCTGGGGATAAGAGGCGGGTCAGCAGGGCTATGAGAAGAGCAGGGCTTCACTTTGCGGAGTCACCTCAGTGCCACTTGATTGCTGGAGCAAAGCAGCACCGCACAGAGCCAGACTTTTCATCCCAGTGCTGCCAATGGGAGCATCCAAAAAGGCTGCTTTCCTTTGCCTCTTCACTTTCCTTAGATGGAAAAGGTTTCTGCACATGTGCAGAAGCCCAGCAAAGTGATCTAGGATCAGGACATCCATCCACTTCTTGGGACCACACTGAGGGGACACTTCATGAAACGCTCAAAGAGAGCCAAGCAGCCCTTCAAGACTCTGCACCGCCCTGTTTCAGGGCAAGGGTGTTTCCAGCGCCCCTAAATCGCCTGCCTTCCGCTCAGCGGGGCGGAGGTCAAGTTTTATGGTTGTTGGACAGGCCCAGAGGACAGAAATGCAAAGTGAGGGGGCCCTTCAGGACCATGGGCAAGGCTAGAATTCTGCACAGCAGGGAGTAAGCTTTGCCTTCATCGATTTAACTGCTCTATCTAATGCTTTCAGGTCATGAGTTTTCCATCTCAAAATGGAGGGAAGGTCAGTTGTAGTCATGCAGTCGGAAGGTGACTCCGGGAGCTGCAAAAAGGGGGCTCAGGAGCGCATGTGCCCCTGGACCCAGGATCTCCACCCTGTCCTTAACGTGCTTCGCTCCTTCGCTCAAACAATAACCTGTTCAAGGGCAACTCTGATGTGGGTCAACTTCAGCCCACAAGCCAACTGCCCCCAGCCAGGAGGGGATTAGGGCAGCACTGGATGCGAAGCCCCAGCCTCCACTACGGGATTTACTTGGAACGCCTTCTCCTGCAGGAGTTCTTTGAAGCAGGCTTGTCTCCACAAGCGGAGGGCAGCTTTTCGGTAGCAGAGCGTAGGGCAGGATAACATTTTCCAAGGAAACGCAGCGGTGTCCCCTTCACAGCTAGTTCCTCGTGCTT
Source organism: Liasis olivaceus (assembly GCA_030867105.1). NCBI lineage: Eukaryota > Metazoa > Chordata > Lepidosauria > Squamata > Pythonidae > Liasis > Liasis olivaceus. The sequence continues at coordinate 886,229 of CM061359.1, read as the reverse complement.
CTAAGCAAAGGCGTGTCACGACATACTGAAGCTGCAAAGCAGAAGAGGTCACTCGCTGTGTTGCACTGACATAGCGCAGGGCCGGATTCGAACGAAGAAACCCTCCTGAACTCTGTCTCCTAGAAGGGTGTCGCTGACCAAACACCTCAGGTACAAACCGAGATCGGACTCGAAACGTACCCGCCGCCGCCACGAACGCCCACACGTGTTCTTCATTTCCACCCAGTTTCTCCTCTTCAGTCATGCAGCTACAGAAATTAACTTGGTAGCATGACATTACTTATTCATGTCTCACCCCACACTGCTCAATTATTATGCAGCACTGGCACACATGAGATGTTGGAATACGAAAACTCCCTGAACGAGGAATAAGAGAGTGCCACTTTGGGGAGGCTGAACTAATGAGGCTGCAGCCGCCACCCAGTTCTGAGCTCTCCTCAGGCAGAACCGAGGACAAACGGGCAGGTCCCGCCCAGCACCACATTCTGAGCAGGAATCTCTGTGGGGGGAAAACAGAGAACGGCTGGACTGAACTTAGTGCAGGAAGGTGGTCATTTCCTTAAGAAACCAAAGATTACCTTTTTTACAAGACCAGGATGAAGTGAGGAACACAAACGCTCATGGGAAAGGGAAGGAAACTTGCACAGAAAGTATGAAATTGCCGCAGTACAAAACCTACAGAAAAGGGGTGGGGGAAGGGTCATTTTGTTGGGTCCAGCTTTTCGAACATTAGCAGTTCATCCCCCCTCTTCGTTTGAGGAACAATATATATGCAGCTCTTTCTCACCAACTGTTGGATTTGATCCAACCACGCTGAGAAAGAGATCAGCCCAAGAAATAGCACCGCTGTTCCATACCGGCCCTCCATTTTTATAAAATGCCTAATGCACGTAAGCTCTCTCTAAAGGTCATGCAGATGAGTCCTCGCCCACAAGCTGGCAAGCCGGTTAAAGTGCGGCATGAGGCACCATCTTACCCTACCAAAGAGAAGATTTATGACCCAGATGGGGAGAGAGGCTTACCGCAAGCAGAAGAGAGCGGAGTCTCCAGACCTGCACACCAATAAATAATCCCACAGCTCAGCGAGGGGAAGGTCTGGGTGAAGAGCAGCGCGAGGAGCTGAGGGGAAGCAGAGGTCCACTGCCGGAAGCAAGGACTCGGCTTCGTTGAAATGAATCGCGAAGGCAGCCAGGCCCAGGATGTGAGCATCGCTCAGAGAAGGACCCTGCAATCAGCGAAACGGGAGACGGACAGGTCAAGGCCCGCAAATTCACTGGATCTACTGGAGTGCAACTTCTCCAAGAGAGGAATTCCTCGAGTCGTTCCCTGCTCCACAGTCCCGCGGAACCAACCTGGTGGTAGAGCAGTTGACAGAGACGGCTTAGCAAGGAGGACAACAGGGGACGGTGCCCACAGATCATTTTCACAAAGAGAGAAGGCCAGGACCCTTGCCTGTGGGGAACACAAATGGACCGTGGCAGAACTGTGAGGACGAACAATGGAGGGTGTGTGTATGTTTTAGCTTACAAGCTGCAAATAACACAGATCTGTTTTACCTATCAGGAGGGAGGAAGTAAGAGGCAGCCATTACATTCTGACAGAAGGACGCCAGCAGAAGATCAACAGCCTGGAACAGAGACACAGCCTGCTCACTTTTACACCTTTCCACTGATGAACCTAGCACGTCCAGGTACAGCTAAGCTGGGGCTAGAGGGACATAGCCCTTCCAGACCACCAGCTGCCCTGCCCACCTCAGCCACGGGCTCTGGGAACAAAGCTCTCCTACACACCGCTTGATCCGCTTGTCCAACCTCAGGAGCCAAAAGATCCAGCCTGACCCTCAGCGTCAGGGTTGCCGTTTCATCTTCATCTTTCGCATGTCCCAAAACTTTCATCAGCTTCTCAGAGATGACCGCAATCTGGGCTGGAATTGCTGCAACCGGAAGAACCCCATCTCAGAAAAGCTGAGAAAAGAGACCCTGGGTACAGCCAAGGAGCAGCAGAAAGAAAGGCAAGGCTGTTTCTACCGAGCTGCTGAATGTCTTAAAGGAATGTTTAAAAATCTCGCAAACACGCTGCCCTCTCAGCTCGGAGAAGCGGTCGTGTGCTTTTGACAGGCTGGGTTCAAACGATGCATCCCAAAAGCAAAATGTTGCTTGAATGATCTAAATGGATTTGGGGTAGACCCACATTTAACCAATATGCCAGAAATGATTCACAGGCTTGCCCAAATCTTTTGCTGAGACAGCCGCTCTGCCAAATGCTAGAAGAGCGGATCCGACGTCTGTTCTCCCCTCGGCTTGGAGAGCCACTCTGCTCCCTGCCTGCAGCAGCCCGACCCCAAAAACCTGAAAGGGCACGTTGCAGTTCCCAGCATCAGGCAGGAAGGGCCACGCAGGAAAGCCCATGCGCATGTGCAGCTGCTAAAGACCTGGGACCCTACTTGCCGTTTTGGGTCCTCACGTAATCTAGGCACCATGTTCTGAGCAGCAGCCCTGCTGAAGCCCCAGGGAATTTCTGAGGGTCCCCATCTCATCTCGCAGAGGTGTCTTTTCAACCCAGTCACGTGAACAAGCCTGGAGGCCCTTCAGCGTTGCTCCGTTACATTACAGGCTCAGGGAGATCCTGAAAGAAGCCTCTGCCATTCTCTGCCCACTTCCTTCCCCACGGGCCCATCCACCTTCACCTACCACAATGCTTGTTTGCGTCTGTGACGAGCAGCCTCAGTGCTTCTAGGTCAGCCTTTAGCAGCTCCAAGGGCACCTCAAGGCCCCTCGCCTCTCCTTCAGCCGACCCCCCTAGGGAGCAGAGAAAACCGCTCTGGACCACACTGGGAATTCTGGGGGTTGCAGTCGCAGAAACAGTGGAGGGGGGCCATGACTCTGACAGGCAGAGGCCCTGCAGGAAGAGAGCTCCCAGCCACCTGCTGCTGCTGTTCACCTGAAGACTTTTCCTGCAGAAGGGAAGGGCCCTGCCTGGAACCTCAACGCTCACAATCTGAAGTTTCGGCAGTTTGACAGAGCAAACTCAGCCCAGCCAAGGGTATTATGGGGTGCTGGGTTGACATACGGGACCTATCATTGCCTGTCATTCTCTCTCTCTCTCTCTCCCTCCCTGGCTCAAGTTGCTCATCCCGAGTAATAGATCACAATTTATATGATTGGCCAAATGCAGCCCGTCAGATAACAAAACTAAAGTGTTTCAGCATTTGCAAACTGCCTGGCCAATTCAGGGGTTCGGGGTGTTCATCCTACCTGGCAACTACAGGAACAGCTAGCAGCCGCTTGGAACTTAACAGGCAATGCAATTCTGTCCATATCAGTCCGGTAGGATTAAAGGGCCAAAAGAGGCCACACTGGCAGATCCAGCGGTACTCAGAGCGAGAGAGGGCTCCCGCAGCCACTAGAGGTCAGCCTCCACCGAACCAGCTCTTGGAGATCACCCGTCGCTGGCTGGGCCCCTGCGAGCTGCCTCCGACACTTCTTGCCCTGCCCGACTCCCGACTCTCAGGACTCCGAGCAGCCAAGAACAACTGCAGCACCTCAGGTTTTGCAACGCTGAGGAAGAATCGCATCACCTAGTGCTGCATTTGTTCTAGAAACTGCAGAGTAACTCTGCAGGCTTACCAAACGCGGCGTCCCAGAATTCTCCCTGCCCTGAAGCTCTTTGATGACTCAGCACCACACGACCCAACAAGGCTACGGATTCCCCTTGCAGGCCCTGCCCTGCTTTTCTGCCAAAAAGATGTGGGGGCCTCAGCTCAGCCAGGTATCGCCCTTTTTCATAACAGATGCGGGTCCCCATACGTAGGAGAACAGAGAGGGCTCTTAATCACGCAGAGCCAAAGAAAGGTGCCTGAGTTCACGTGGCTCACCTCGCAGGAGCTTATTCTCTGCAGCTTCGCATCCTTCAATGTAAGTGGCATATGCATTCAGAGGAATTTTTTCAGCCCTAGTTGAGGAGACAACAAATTTTTTTTTTCTCCACCACTCAGTGTTGCTGCATGCCAAATGCTTAGTGGCATTCCTCTCCCACTCCCTATTTTCTCCAGACTTGAGACAAATGTCTTTGCTCTAAAATGCAGTTGAGATGGCAGACAGACGCTTGCAGGCATACAGGCAGCACATCCAGCCTCTAGAAACCCTTCCTAAAACAACTAGGTGCCAGAGGGAAGAGAAGAAACCAGTCAGGTCTCTTCAGAAACAGCTTCCTATTACAACACTTCTAAAGAAGAACAGCGCTTGGGGAGGAGCTTAAATATACTTTTAAAGAACTGTTATTGTCTCACAGTATTGACCAACTAGTGAAATGATAAATGAGGTGAAGGGGGTAAGCCTCCATCCAGAAAGCTTTTAATTAGCATTAGAAAGGCTACTCTTGAAAGAAACTTGCTCCTAGGACTATGCTTTGTATGGCCAAGGGGAAGGGAACTGCCAGAACCAAGTGGTAATCCCATTTCTAGCTGTTTGTGAAAAGGCAATACCCTCAGCTTTTCTAACGGCATGGAAGCAGGGAAATCACAACCATCATGTTGCATTGCACGGAACATTTGTATCTGGTGCTGTTAGAAGAACCCCTGGCTAGCTGCAAAGAACAGCAGTTACTCTAAGTTACAGAAAGATCAAAAACCAGGGGTTTGGTTAGACTGCTGTACACACATAACAAAGCAGAACAGATCGCGCATGAAACCAGGTCAAAGTAAGTTCAAATGACACAGCCTCCCTGTCAAAAAGCTGGGAAAAGACGACTTTTATCTGAAACGTTGTTTTCCTACCTGTTGAGGGATTCTATCAAAGCCATGCAGGAATCAGGGGTCTCAGGAAGCTGCAGTAATAAAAATAAAAGTTTGGTATAAATCTTGCCTCGCAAAGGTAATATATTGTAGGCATTTTTATCCCGCAGGTCATTTGAGAGTGTCTTCTTTTAACAGAGCAAAATTCTGAGCAAAAAGGGTCACAACCAAAAGATTGAAAGATTCCCTTTGGCACCTAACAATGGCAAAAAGAAAAACTTACCACTCGTGGTGCAAGCAAAGCAGGAAGGAAATAAGAGGCATAATAGGACCGCCTGAAAATACTGGAACAGAAGAAGGCAGATTAATCGCAGTAAATCAGCCAGCAGCAGATTAAAAGCAAATAAAACTCAGGATTAAAATACAGATTGTAAGTATGATATGACTAAATGATAGCTCTCTGATTTGTCTTATTGTAACGGAGAGAAGTTCCCCGAGGCACGACTGACCAGCAAGACATCCAAGGAATGTCTTTTGGTTCCTCCAAGGACACATCTCGGACCCATACAGATTCCTCAGAGCAAGAGGGTCCACTGAAAGTCACTGGAACCAACCAAGGGGCAAACTCGCCACAATTTAATTGAGAGAAAGTCACAGCGAATCAAACCTGTATCTGCCCAACCATTTCATTCCCGCAGGGTTGGCGCCCTCCGAGTTCCTTTGATTGAACAATGACATCTATCGGGACCCTGGAAGCGCGCCTTCTCTGTAAAAGCGCCTGCCCTCTGGAACAAGGTTCCCCCCAAGATCTGGATGGCCCCCTTGTTTCATTCCAACCGGCCTGCTACGCTTGCCATTTTTTAATCTTTTATCGATTTGATTGTAATTTATTTGATTGTTGTGAGCCGCCCAGAGTCGCTGGGAGTTGGGCAACGAAGACGTTCAATAAATTATTATTATTATATCTGGAAATATGCGAGAGGGAAACTGCTGGGCTTGCAAAGTTGCTCTCAAAATAATGCCTTTTTAACTGAGAATCTGCCATCCCTGTATTTTGGCTTTTTTCCTCCCCTGAGGACTCTTTGTACATCAGCTGCCTCTTTCAAGGTTCTCTTCTTCCACCATATGCCTTTTCAGAACCGGAGATAAGGCGGACCCTACCTGGCTTCCATCACGCTTGCCGGGATCTTGCCGGTATTTCTGAATATCTGAATGGCCTTTTCAACATCTTGAAGAGCTTGACAGCCTGGCTGCGTCACACACAAACAACAAAAGAAGAGCATCTCTTTCCTTCTGCACAACCGGTCAGGTCGAGAAAGACTCCTCAGCACGGGAGAGAAGAGTTTGGATGCAGAGCGAGCATTTGCCGACAGGAGCGACATCAGTGCAACAAAAACAGGAGAAGAGGCCAAGAAGGCCAAAACGTCAACGCAAGTAGACGCTCCTGAGCCTGAAGAACAGCTTCGGATAAAGACAGGCTGAAAGAAGATTCAGGCATCTTTATGCCTGGCACAACAATACGGCCACAGCAGGACGCAAAAGTTTTTTGCGCCAGCCAAATCATTTTTGGGAGGCTCAGCGAGGACGCGAAAAATAGCCTTTCGCCAAGGAGGGGACGCTGGGCAATTAGCGTGCTCAGAACGGGCATGAGCTCTTGTCACGTGCCACAGCTTGGAAGACAAGAAGGTATCTCATTAAGCTGCCTTTCAGTGGCCCCCCACAAATTCCAAGATGTGAGGCTTTGGGGAAAGGAGCTGGAAGAACAAACCCTCCAAATACCCCTCTCTGCTTCTAAGCCCCAAACTCCAGGGGGCACATCCCAGACGCTTGCATTATTTAGGCACATCACAGCTGGTTAAAAAGTTTGCAATGTAACACTATAACCCCTCCCCCAGCCCATTTTGCAGATATGAAGGCGCAATCTGCCCTTAGATGTTGCCATGACAACAAGTGGCGGCATTTATTAGGCTGGAATTTGAGCGAATACCTGGGAGGCTTCCTTCGTGGAAGACACGTTTTCATAGAGGCCCATGTCTTCTATCGACACCTGAAGAGGCGGACAAGAAAGACCTGAACAGCTGAAGATGGGGAAGCACAGGCGGCCATGGGGGTGTGGAGGGGGGCCCTTCTGCTACCCGTCTCCGTTTCCCCTCCAGGGAGGGAGGGATGCACCTTGAGATCTGCCAGGCGGGTTTTGGCCAAAGTGACATATTCCAGCAGGAGGGGGCGGCACTTGCCGGGCACAAACGGGGGATGCAGAAGGTGGACCTAGAGAGAGTGCAAGACAAGGTGGAGCGCAGAGCTGAGATGCTTCCCGTTCCAGGTACATCAATGCAGCAGGTCTCTGAGCTGCACATCTGGGACCCCGGGGAAACTGCAGGGCCATTTCAGGGGCCTGGATGTCCTTGAGCCCCCAGCCTTTCTTTCTGAGGAGGGGTGCAGAAGCTCCCGAGGACAGAAGGCGAAGGCACTTTCCCCAGACCTGCTGGACATACGCCTGGCCGCAAAGTAAATGCATGTGTTTTGCAGCATCGTGCTTTGTGTGTGCAAAATCCACTCTGCAGAAATGTGCAGATTGGGGTTCACGTTGCTTAGAGCAGCATTCTCCAAGCCGGCACCTGCTTCAGTTTCAACTCCCATAATCCCCAGCAAGCGTGGCTTTTGGGCATTCGTTCAATAGCCCTGGAGGTGGCAAGCCCCAGCAAATCCTGAAGCCCTCCCCGTTAACGGGAGGCATTACGGCAGCGCAATCCACGCAGAGGCTCACCTTCAGGTACTGTGGAGCTTCGAACGGCACCAGCTGTGACAAGAACTTGAAGAAGAAGACAAGCGCCTTCTTGCTGCTGCCATGGAGGCTGCTGGCATTCCCGAAAGTGAGCTGAAAGCAAAGAATGGTGCCTAGAGCCCACCTGGCCAGCACCCTCCCTCCCTCCCTCCCTGCCCCCAGTGTCCAGAGCAGCTGCCTGCAGCCCTTCACAGCACAATGGCCCAAGCACCCCTCGCTCGGTTTGTACGTTATACGTTGGCCTTTCTTTCCACCTTCCCTTTGGGTGAATTTGCACGAAAGCACGCGGGGATCACAAGGCTGCATCTTTGCTCCGCTGGGACGGCCTTATTCCACCCGCCCTCCTCCAAACCCGCCCCAGCTGAGGGAGGAGTTCCTGCAGGCCCAGGAGCCTCCTCCCCAGGAAGCCCCCCTGCCCTGGCTTTGCTCTCACCTTAAACCATTCTGCATAAGGGGGGAATAAAGCAGGCCCTTCCAAGGCTGCCTGGCGGATGATTAGGAAGGCCGTGATCATGTTTTCCAAATCATAATTCGCAAAGGCTTTTCTCAAGAGACCAGCCAGGAGCTCTAAAAGAGACACAGTAAGATCTCTAACCCAGCCGTAGGGGAGCTTGGCTCCCAAAGCCGTATTCCGAGACCAAATCACAGCCTTGCGCAACTTTTAGGGTCTCCCAATTCAATCATTTTGGGGTGCAATAATGTGCTGAAGCTGCCACTGCCAGGAAACTCCGAAACAGCATGCCCAAAATATAAATCCCCTCAAAACCTTTGTACCCAATCTCAGAACCTCATGCATAAAGGGGTGGGGTGGGGTGGGGTGGGGTGGAGAGACACACACACAATACCAAGTGGAGGGAGGACATGGGAAATGTATTCTTCAAAGGATGCTACCGAAGAACCTCAGCTGGACATGCAGGGCCCTCCCCTGCTGTCCTTACATCAACCTGCCAAGGTAGGCCGAGAGGGGATGGCTGGTCAGGGGCACCCCACCTCACAAGGACCGGCCAGATTCCTCCCGGATCCCACTACAAAGCCAGGGACCCATTTCCCAGCCCCGGCCTGTACCTTTAACCAGCTGCTCTGCTTGGGAATGACAGACTAACAGGGTAGAGATGCACGAGAGGACGTGATGCCAGTTCACTTCGCTTGTCTCCAGGACCTGCTGCAAGCGGTGCACGAGCTCCTCTGCTTTGAACACCACAAACAGCTGGAAAGAGGAGGAATCACTTTTGAAATAGTGGGGAGGAGCCTTGTGATTGATGGCTCCTAGCCCCCCCAGGGTGGTCCTTCTGCTCAGTGAGCTAGAGGTTAGACTTGAGCGAGGGGCCCTCGAGGGATCACCAGGGATGTTGGCCCTTTTTCACGTTCCACAAGGAAAAAAACTACTCTTCCTCCCCCCTGCCTTGCCCTGCCTTGAGTCAAAAATGGAAAATATCCAAGATGGTCCTTCCTTTTCCTTTCCCTTCCTCCATCTGTTCTGCAAGCCTCTTGGCAAAGCAAGCTTGCTGGTGCATTTCTTGGCTTCCCCCCACTTTTAACACGGTTACCTGCTCTGCTGGGCCAGAGAACCAGGTCCTGTTTTGTAATAATTGAAAGGAATAATTTCTAAGTAGTCCCAACGTTGCCCGGATTGCACGTGACAGGGATTATCGCATGAAAACCCGAGAAGCACAGCCTTACTTATTACGCAGTAATGTTAAGGAGCATTCGCTGTAAAGGAAGACATACTTTGCGGTATAACGTAACAAGCGCCGAGCTGGTTCTGGCAAAGCTCCATTCCCTCTGCAGATTGATGGCATCGGACACTGTTCGGAAAGGAGGGGAGCGGGAAAACGCTAGTTTCATAGAACAGTAAGAGCAGTGCTGCAGAAGAAACATCTTCACTTGTTTGCGTCTGACAAAACAGGCAGGCCATTCATTTCTCGCGGCTCTTCAGAACAGCCACCCCACACACCATCCCTCCCTCCCTCCCTCCCTCCCACAGGTCGCTGCTGAAGAGTTGACTCATCAATGAAGAATCAAGGACCCCCAGGGACCCAGAGCGTCTGTGTTCTAAGCCTCGGTCACCTTGCAGGAAGGGCACAATGCAGGAGGAGTGGAAAAGGAGACCTTAAGATCAGATTTAACCGTCCGTAGGGCTTCAGTTGGCTACCCGAGTTCCATCACCAACTTCCAGGGGACACTGAAATCCTGTCCTGTCCTGTCCTACCCCACTCCATCCCCAATCACTGTGGAGCCGAAAGGCAGTTCCAGAGCTTGAAGATGAAGAGTCGTGTTAACTATTAATAATTCAGGAGTAATACATACATTCTGACTTTGTCCTCAGTTTTAAGAACTTATTTGACTGAGCAACAACAAATGTGTATCTCAGAATAGATAAAGACAGTTAGAAGGAGCGAGACTCTGCAGGCCGCCGTGTTCCAACCACGCGCTTGGATCCCCTCTACTCCGCAGCCCTGCCTTCAAACGCACACCAGACAGAGATGCCGGCAGCAGCCTGGTGCGTTAAAGGGGAGCTGCTCCAGAGCCTGCTGGAGGCGTTTCAGGTGCGGCAGAGGGGTCCCCCAGAAAGACCTCCCTCCCCCTTCCGCAGTTCACCCGGCCCCCTTCCAGGAGTCCTACCTTTCAGATGAGGATCGTAGGTGAGCACTTGGGTGAAGATGTGCCCAAAGAACTGTTGCAGAGACTCGGGAGGAACAGTCCCTTGGGAAGCCATGATGCTATATACCTGGAGCCTGTGCGTGAAGAGGAAAAATGTCCAAATACACAAGAACAATGAGTCAGCATGCCTGAGAATTACTGCTAATTGCTCCCATTTTCTCAATAAGCAGGCATTGACCAGGAAGGCTGTAAATAAATGATAAATATTTATTTTCTGATTATTACTCAAGCACCTGAAAAAAAATATAAAAGCATGCTATTATTAGTAAACATAATATTCTTAACACAATTCAGCGGGCAAACCTTTGGACCCACAGAGAACTGCTGCTGGAGACAAGAGTTCCATTCTGCTTTGTACTCATGGGAGTGAAACAACTTGGGAAGCACGTGCCACTGAATGGATCTCTTGCAGAGCTCAGAAATGCTCTGTTCCCCAGTTTGCTGCTCTCCAAATCCCTCCCTCTCGCACCCCTAACCTCAGGGAGCAGTCAGATCCTTACCAGCATTTCACTGCCTTCAGTGTGGGGGAGGCACTGTCCTGCTTCTCCTTAGCTACAGCATCAAGAACCCCTAAAAAAACAGTAAATAAAAGGGTGCACCTTCACTAAGGAGAAGCTAGCTTAAAGCAGGACTATACCGATCCTTTAAGGAGAGGGCCTTGTTAGGAAAATAGGGGAAAGAGCGAGCCATTGGAATAATCTCTTAAGAGTAGAGAGTTGAACATGGTAATGGCCTGGGAGCATTTTATTTAGTTATTTAAATTTATATGCTAGCCCTAACCCTAACCCTTTAGGTCTGAAAACCTGTCCTACTGTTGTAATAGACGTGCTGCAGAAGCACTTCTGCAGGGAACACCAGCTGCTCATTAGCATGGATGGGAGTGAAAAGCAAAAAGCTCTGTATTTTGGAACAAAGCAACCTGCAGACAAAGATCTTCAAAGCCAGTGTTGTGGTGGAAGTCCTTCCCTGAGAGAATAACGCCCAGCATTCTTCCAGCTCTGCGATGCAAAGTGGGGGGGAAATGCCTAGCAATTCACAGATGGGCAGTTTGGAAATTTCAGTGTCACTGAACATGCACACCTACAAGGACGTAATGCGGTTCACGCTATTTGTGTGGTAGCGATGTCTCGCCAGTGATTCTCGCTGCTTGTGTGCGGAGGGATCAGCTGGAAAGCTAATTATGTACCCAGCACATTCCAGCATGCCAGAGAAGCCTCTCTCGCAAGTGCGACGACACTCCTGATCCCAACACAATCCGCTTCTACAACCACCACTTACATGCCAACATTCTCTCAAGCACAGCACAGCAGATCTGCAAAACAAAACAGCACAGTCACCAACTTTTCAGTGGCATTAGCAATGTTATATTTTGCCCTCCTCCCAGATTTCAAAGCAGCATACAGAGCACCTTCTCCTGTTTTTTTTAATTAATTCCCCCGTGGGGGAGATTGACCAGAGAGAAATTGAAAGTGGGCTTCCATGGCCGAGGGGGACCCGAACTTGGATTTCACTCACCTCAGCCTACTCCCTCAACCTCGCGCTGGCTCTCCTGCCACGGAGGCCTCAGCCGTTCTGGCATGCTGCATGAGCTCAGCCCAACCGTGGCCCATTAAACAAGCAATGGCTTGCTACAGTGCACAAACCCAGCTGATCAGTGACTGGAAAGACCTTCATAGGATGTTAGGCAGGATTTTTCCTAGGCCACCCTGGAGATGGTGAGGACTGGCTTGTTTCATTTATATCCGGTGCTACAGAGCAAATCTGTTCTATTCTTACCTCAGAAATCTTCTTCATTTCCAACTTCTTTTCAAACTCAAATGTTTTTGGAAATCCATTCTGAAGGAGTACAATAGCAAAGTCTAGATATTAAGAAGAAAGCCCAGGTCAGGGATCTCCTATGCCAACTGGATGAGGCAAGAAAAGATGTAGGATACAATGAAAGAGGGGCTACAGACAAGAAACGGTGCTCAGAAACACCTTCCAGAATCAGTGGGGTCCCCTTTCGCTTTAATAAAACCTAATTGATGAAGCAAAAAAAAGGAAGAAGCATCAACAGACATCAAAACTCCAGCCCTATATTCCTCAGTAATTGAAAATTTCTCACATTTTCCTGCCCCAGTTTGTACTTGCCCTTTGCTACAATTATTCTAAACATAAAATATTCTAAAGTCTGGCAGAAGCCAGTGTATGTGGAAACGGCATGCCATATCAGTCGGGGGCCTGGCTGTTGGCTCAACAAGTCACACCAATATTTAACAGCACAAACGGAAGAGACTTAGTTTCAGTGGACAGGCAGCTATCACAGGACTCTGGACTGGGTCTCACGTTACTGGAGAGGAGCTCAATTAAAGAGCTACGTTGAGAGGAAATCAGGCCTGCCACCCCCCAGAGCAGGGCAGCGGCCAGTACATGCAAGGTAGTTCATAAGTCTTGGCCTATTTCGGGCCATCAGCCCCACGCCCATCGTTTTTGTCCTGCCTTGCCTGCGAGAATGTTCTGCCCAGTCTCTGTGCCCAGGGGCATCTCTTCCATCTGCTGGCACAGGAGACAAAGACTGCCGGACCACCAATCCACCAGCGCCGGTATATCGGGACTCCTGAGAAGACACAAGAGACTGCATCATTTGCCCTTTTCCAAAGATAGTTTCTCCCTACCAAGCATCCAGCTAAAAGGACAAAAATGCACCATTTGCTCTTGGCCTGAAATTTAAGTTCAGAACCAGAGAAAGTCAAAGTCAAAGTTTATTGCGGTCCTGGACCAGGACAACCAGAGAAAGCAATTTCGCATCATGCATCCGCTTGGCTTCGCATCCATGTAAATGCAGCTATTGTTCCCACTGAATAAACTACATAGGGATGTGGAACCTTTGTTCAGCATTATCTAAACCAACTAGCAGCTGTTCTCCATGGTTTCTACAACAGCCTTTCAACAATGAGCAAACCTTTAACCTCCACATGCAAAGCGGATGCTGGAAGGAAGGCCGCAACTGTTTTTAACCTGGCTTGGGGTGGACCAACAAAGGCTGGATTTTAAATCCAACACTTTGACTGCCCCTGGGCAAGGTGGTAGTTTATACTAAGCAGAATCCAATGAAGACATGCCACATATTTCCAGCACGGCTTAAATTTGTAATTCCCAAATTTCCTTTGCTATGGGAGAATAACAGGTTGTGCCTATTTATTTTCAGGAGGCAGCAGCATCAATGGTTTCAGCACGTGAAACAGCCAGGGGTGACTCTCCAAGACGCGCCACTGAAGTTCCAGCCTTCATGGGAAGCATTTGTTTCGAATGCAAAGCACTCGGGGGGAGTAGGCAGCGCCAGGATTTGAACTCATATCTTGCAAAAGGCTTGAGTGTGTTTTGCATTTTAAGCCCTTCAGCCTGATCCCCGTGTTTGGCAGTTCCGGGAGCCTGTTTGTATTCGGTCATTATTTATCATCCTTTATCACTCTTCTGTTACAATTTGCCAAGAATCATTGCAAATCTTGCTCAGTGCGCATCTGTCTAACAAGTGGAGGATCCAGGCTTCCACAAACAAGAACCCAAACTGCTGACAGATGTCACATCAAGCCAAAGCCACAGGCTAACATTCAAGCCTCTACCTACTTCTCCAGTAATTCTTCCAAACGAACAATGTTCTCTCTGTGCAGGTGCCATGCAACTTCCAGAATAAGTGGGCGCTGGGGGAAATAATGCTAAGGTCAGATCATCTGGAATGCAAAGATGCCAAGCTGATGCCAGCAACCCAACAACTTGCCACCACCCAAAGACCACCCAAGTAACTAACTAGGAGGTCCACGTGCCTTGCCAAGCCCTACACGCCCTCCTAAGGCTATCCTGCAGCAGAACCACAGGACACCGAACAGACCGCCGGATATGGCAGCCATCGCGTTCTTTGGAAATGTTCCGTGTGAGTCAAAAGCCACAATGAGAGTCTAGCAGGGCAGCCCTCAGGAGTTTGCTACTGATTTATATTCCAATATGTGTCGTTTGGGAGGTCAGAGGATGACTCAAAAGAAGTCTGCATTTTTGTGCAACACCTGGATGGAGCAACCTGATCTGGTAGAGCAAGTAAAGTTGGAACAGTAGAGCTTCTGAAAAACCAGCACCTGCTAGACCCCTTCCAGCAGAACCAAACTGAGGGAGGAGAGCCATTTGTGTCTCCCCCCCACCTCTCTGTCATGTTTTTTTTTTTTTTAAATCCTTTCTAATGGTTTCTATGGGAAAGAAATAAGCCACGCCAGCTCTGAGGCTGCTTTAGTTTAGGCATCATTTTGTCAACATATTGGGAACTAAAAGCCCTGCAATCCCTCCTAGTACCCCACTTGGTTCCTTACACCTCAGTTCCAATGTTAGAAAGAACTGGCTCTGGAACTAGGAGCAGATTTCCAAGGCCGTACCCCCCTCTCCATCACGGGAGCACTTACTTTCTCCCCATCCTTAAGAGGAGAGCAATTGAGAAATCATATGGCCCCCAGGATGGCCTTAGTCATTTAAGCTTGTTACCAGATGAGCTGCCATATATGCATGTACAGATTCTCTGCCTGCGTCTCCCTCTCAGCCCTAATGCTCTTACCTGCATTTTCCACATTTCTTGAGCAAAAACAAAATGACAGAAAGCATTATCAGTTATTAACTCCTTCAAGGACTGGAGCAAACAAAACAACTTCTTCTGCAATTATAAAAAAATAAGAGAAAACGGAGTGATTTGAATAGATTTTTAGTCAGTTGCCTAAAAGAGTAAATCTATGTTTATACATAACACTTAGCCATATGTTTTTTTTTAATTTGTTGAACAAGACATAGGGGTCTGGCTCACAGTATAAACGAAGTATATGGCTTAGCATTATTTTTGAACAGTTAATGAACTAATCCTAAATTCATATACATTCTTCAAATCCTGAATGACAGTGCTTTTTTGGAAAATTAACTACTCTTTTAAAACATTTACTTAAAATACTTTTAGGCTGCCTTTTTAGGTCTTGTAAAACAATCTCCGTCATATAAATCAACCTTCTTCCACTAGCCTGCAATTCCCAGAATTTCCAATGGCTGTTTCAGAAACACTAACCACTATTTCATCTTCAGTTCCCTCCACCCTGCCACACATGAAATTGGTATATTTCCCTTACTCTCTGTTCTGCATTCAGTAGCGTAGTTTGATCAGACTCCACAGAGATCTTCTCAATGATGTTGGCTGCCATTCTGGCTGATAAGATTCCCACTGGCATACCCAGCATAGAGGCCTTATCCTTCAAGGCTGAGACTAGAACAGAAGAGAAGCATCTTAAGGTAAAGCAAAGAGGGAAACTACGTCCAGACCTTAAATATACCACCCAAAATTGCAGCAGGAAATAGCGCAACAGGATGGGGCTGAAAAAGCAACGAAGAAGAAAACCCCAACTGCTTGCATAGACATTGAAAAGGCTCAGCTTGCAGGCAAGGAAAACAACTGCTTGAATTCTGGAAAGCTGCACCTGCCATAACTACTGACCATACTGGACTAGACAGTCTCAATATTCTTCTTTTACTGAATAGACATTTCATTTCAGACACTCTCCCTGGCAAAACAAATTCTATTTCACCCACCTACAAATTGCTCTGGAACTGAAACTTTGCTTCCGCCTCTGCCAAAGTTATTGGAAAGTACAGACTCGCTATGTTCTGAACTTCCATTCTGCCGAAAAAAAGAGAAAAAGGGCAATTGTCTTGACTGTATCACGTATCAAATCCTTTGGTCATTCCTGGCCTGCTCCAGACACAACATGAGGCATTACTAACTCATCAGATATGTCAGAGCCCCCAAAGGAACACAGTGCTTCTCTAAGAGGGAGATATCCTCCCAGAATACTTAAAAGAAACATCCCATAGACAGAAAATACCTAGCATTTTTAAAAAGGCACGGCCGCATATACTAACATTCTGCAGCCTGATAAACAAGGTCATCAACAGGGAAGCTAAAGGTGGCTGTAATATCTGGGGCCGGTCTATACTTCTTCCGCCTATGGACCTTTTCAGCAGGACAATCCTTTAACCATCACGGAGCACTATTGGCATTAATCCGCTACGAAATCAAGGCTGCCACCCTGAAAAAGGGAGTAAGCGCCACTGAAATGTAAGTCATCGTCGTTTTGGCTAAATCCGCTCTACTTTTCTTATCAAAGTCCTGTACTGTTGTGTTTTAGCTGTTTTACGGTTCCAAATATTCTACCGAACGTTATTATCGATATCACCGCTTCTAAACGGCGTCAACTGATGGCCTATTGCTGTTTATTTCCCCCCTGCTTTTAACAATGAAGAAGCCAATCGAAATAGTGTAGAGCAGAGTTTCTCAACCTCGGAGCCTTTAAGACGTGTGGACTTCAACTCCCAGAATTCCCCAGCCAGCATGGCTGGCTGGGGAATTCTGGGAGTTGCAGTCCACACATCTTAAAGGCTCCGGGACTGAGAAACACCGAGGCAAATGCACAAAACCACCGGGCCCCGCGCCGGGCCCAGCCGCCGCCCTCCTCACCTCCAGCAAGAGCTCGTCCAGCCTCTGATGGCAGCTCAACAGGCGGAGGGCCGCTTCCTGCAGCTCCTGCTGGGTTTTTCCTTCCCTCCTTCGCTTCTTGCACCTACCCGCTAGGAAACAGGGGGAGAGAGGAACTCATCAGCCTGAGACCTGAGAATTTTTTTCTTTAACTGAGTGGGCCTCTGGGCATACCCAGAGCGCAGCTCCCTTCCTATTGCGTGAGGACTGCCTCCCTCACAGTGGCACCGGCTCCTTGAGCATACTCAAAGTGCAACTCCCCGCTTCCGCGGCAGGCCGAGGCCATCGCGGAGAGTCTCTGGGCATGCACAGAGCGCTGCCCCCCCCCCCGCCCCGCGTACCCAGAAGGGCGGAAAGGGCCCGACCGGCCATTCTCCCGCAGCGGTGCCTCCCACCAGCCAACTAGCGCGCCCTATGTTCTGATTGGCCGCCGTCTGAACGTCTCCCCCAATAGGAAGAGGACGAGAGAAGAGAGCTTTCCCATTCGCTAAGCGGGAGCCGCGGCCATTTGGGGAGTGGCGATAAGGAAGGAGCAAACGGACCGAGCGCCATGTTTGGGGTGGCAGGAAAAGAGGTTCCGGCGGAGCCCGCGGCGCAGGGAAATCTATCGCGCATGCGTGGCTTGCAGAGTAAGGCTACCGTGCGGAGGGAGCGCGTGCATTTCTGCGGATCTAATTGAGAAACTATGATTGCATAGACTGGCTGCTTTCCGGCCGTCGCCCAGGAGAGGGTGGCCCTTGGCAAAGCGCGGGACCGGGACTGGGGCTGATGTGCAGCCGCTGGCCGGCGCGCTGCCTGGATTTAAAGATTCCCCAGCTCCGCCGCCCGCGCGCCGCCCGCCGAGAAGCGCTCCGCCGGCTGAATGCGCCGCCCGCCGCCTCTCTCTAAAGCAGTGTTGTCCAAACTTGGCCGCTTTAAGATGAGTGGACGTCAACTCCCAGAATTCCCCAGCCAGCATGGGTGGCTGGGGAATTCTGGGAGTTGACGCCCACTCATCTTAAAGCGGCCAAGTTTGGACAACACTGCTCTAAAGGGACCCTTCTGTCCCGATTGCCCTAGATTGCTCTCGCCGCACGCGCCTCCGTGCCAGAGGAGCTCCGTGCGGCGAAGATCGGAGGGCTCTGCTGGGCTGCGGTTCTCTTCCTCCAGCGGTCTAGCCGCATCGCGCGCGGGGTGGGGCCCTGCCTTTCCACGGAGGAGGATGCCGTGGAGGGGGTTGCTAACGGCTAAGTCTGCTCCCTGCCCCGAAGAGCCTGCAGCCTCAGGTTAGCAGGAGGAGAGCCGTGCAGAGGGGCGCTTCCCATTTTCTGTTGGTTGCCACAGCAATGCTATCGAAAGTGGGAGGCGATGATAAGGACGGTAAATATTTGGCCAGTGTACATAATGATGGAGCAGGGAAGGAATGCCTCGCCTACGCAAACGCAAACAGGCCAGGAGCCGGGGCTCCATCGTTAGGGGAGAGGCTGGGCTGCGTTGGCCCAGCTCGCCCTGAGGAAAGAGGCGCTCCTGGTCACCAGCTTTGGCTCCTCCTAACCACACGCCTGACTAACGCTCTGCCCTTGTGCTGTGGGGTGAGCACAGGGCCCGAAGCCGTGCTCCCGTTCCTGTGGGGTCCTCTGGTAGCCAAGGCCAGTTGCTCTGAGCTTCCTTGACGGGGCTGCTGCGAGCCTGGTCTGGAGCAGAAGCTTGAGCTTCCGGGACCGGGACCGGGATGGGCCGTCTGCTGTGCACAGCAGGACACGACTCCTGTGGGAAAAAGAAAAACGCGCCACGGCACCTTGATCTGCTGGAGACTGACCTCTTAGGAGAGAGAGGGAGACTCTGAGGCTTTGTCGAGCCATTATTTTCTTCCCCCTAATGTATTCAATAAACTACAATGGGCTGGCTTCACAGAACACATAACGAACAAGGGAAGCATATGAAGGCTTGGCATTGTGTGACCTCATCCTTACACATTGGACCTGGTCATCTGCTACTTTTACGCCAAAGTAAAGAGGCGAAGCATACAGCCCTCTGGCTGCACACCCCACAATGACTATTTGACTTTGGCTGCTGACTTGAACGGATTATCCTGGGAACGTCTCTGCTCCTGAAGCAGCTGCTGCTGCCTCCACTTAACTGGTAGCCACTAGGAATTGCTCACTCTGTTTTTAATTTTCTTGAAACTTTCTACAGCCTGGCTGGGCACCTTAGTTGCTATGCTATTTAAATATCATTATGAGGCTGACAACTCTGAGCTAATGCATGTTAATTTAATCAGATAAAAGTGGTTTTTTTTGTAATTAAACCATTAATGTAGAGCCTAGAGATTGAACTGGGCTGGGGGGAGTCATTGCTTCCAACGGAAGTATCTGCAGATCTAGAGGACGCTGAAGGGCAGGGAGAGCATCTGTGTTCAGGCTTTTGCCGAAGAGTGAAGAGGATACGCGAGGCTGAGTGACCAGAATCGGCATTGCTGGACCACAGATGAGGCCAAGCCCAGCTAAAAGTCCCCTTCCCTTCCACAGGGTCCAGTTTAGCCCTGCCCCCCTCCCCAGCTTCTCTGCTGTCCTGCGTGGCCCAGCTCCAGGCCTCTCCAGATGGATTTGATCTCTTGCCAAGCTCACAGGCTCTTCTGCCATTCTGGCAGGTTCATCTCTCCTCCCCCAGCTTCTGAGGGGACAAGGATGAAGCCCTCTTTTCTCTTTCAGCCCCCAGGAGAAGAGGGAACAACCGCCTCCCCTGGGCTCCTCCTGGCCAGGCCTCAGAGGCAGAAATGGACTCCCCGGTCCAGCCAGTGGGGAGTTCTGAAGCCTGTAGGATAAATAGAAGCCGGGGTCCCAGCCCAAAGCTCTTCAGCAATGAAGCAAGAAAGGGGCTGCATCCAGGTTGGTGTGCGTGTGATCTAGCTTGGAAGGGTTTGTGTGAAGCTTCCAGGCCAGCAGAATGCACCACACTTTGGGCTGAAAAAAAATCCCCTTACCAGATTTGTTGTGATCCCAACTTACTGGCCCAGACACACACGTGGCACTTGCTGCTTGTCTTAATTGTCAAAAAGAGCCTAAGCATTATGTTTTTCCAGATGCTGATAATAACAACAGAGCATCGCTTCTCCCTCCAGTGCAATAGTTAAAGGCAGAGCGTACACAGTCCTCAAAAGATGTTTTCCCTCTCCTGCATTTTGGGCATTATGTTTTTAGAAAACATAAGGCACTAACAGATCATTTTTATTATTATTATTATTATTATTATTATTATTATTATTATTATTATTGCAATTCTCAGTTTTCTGCTTATCTAAGACTCCAGGTGGCTTACAACATAAAAATACAAAATAGGTTGGTAACATCAAAACATCTAAAGACATTCTCTGCACATGAAGCTGGCTAATCTAGCGCTCTTCATCCTGGAAGCCCTTAGTGGCTGGGAATGATGCAGTTGACAAGGGGGGGGTTTCCCAAGATTTCCCAGTGGGGAAGCTGCACTAATCCATCGCAAGCTGCAGAGGCAAAGAACGATGGGGGAGAGGATGAATCGTCCATGGACCACCTGATTTTTGCATTTCAAGGGGATCTGATCCCTTGGAGACCGATCTATAGCAACTCCTGGGCGGTTGTTAAAGGGGAAGATTGAATGTCCCTCCTCCTTGTCTGACTCGGCCAACTTCTCTTGCTTATGAGTTGCCTGTTTCTTTAACATTGTGATTATGCCCAATTTCCCATCTCCCCCACTAATCAGCAGGAGGGTTTTGTTTATTAATGTCCTCCTCTTTGTCCAACAGAATGTCTTAATGGGAGCAGCAGAGGACTGCTGGTTTGGTCCTTGTAGGAAAGACTTAATGGAACCTTGTTTAGGTATGTGATATTAAGAGTTTGGTTCTGGGATCTTGAAAATCAATCATTGGGGTTTTTTTGAAGTTTGTATTGAAAAGGGCACGTGTGTAATTTTCCAATATCCTGGTTACGTAACTAGAACAAGTGTGTAGTGGACAAGCTGGGGGCTTTAAAGAGCTGCATTAACCCTTCCGCTCTTGAGCTTAAAAAATTCTCCTAACTGGCACGGTGCAGTGCAGGCTGCTGAGCGTGTTTGTGTGTACACACAGAGACACATTGCTGTTGCCGTTAACAGAAGTTGCCCTTTCCTAGCAACAAAATGTTATTACTGGAATAGCGAGAGAATGGAATCTCTCTGTAATGAGTGGCCTGGGGGCAGAGCCCTGAACAAATTGTTTTTTCTATGGGGAAGCAACTCTATGTCTATGTGGCTCTTCTCCCTGTTGTTGCTAATAGCAGCCAGCCTGGAGCTGTGTTTCTGAAGGGTTAGTCCTTTTCCCTGCAGGTGTAGAAAATGTGGTTTAAAGTGAACTTTTCCTGGAAGGTGTTTTAAGGGATTAATGGGCTAAGGGTAGATTGCTCCAGGATTGCATCTCCTTCCTTCCTTCTTCCTTCCCTGGGGGCTTGCCTTTGAAAATCAGCTGTTGACCTCCCTTTGAAAAAACAGCACTCCCGATTATTTGGGAAGGAAGGAGGGCAGGCAGGCGGGTAAGTCACTGGGTCCTTGGCCCTTCCCTGCAGGCTTTGAGACCCTCCAGGCTCACAGGCAGAGGCTGAAATCTAATCTGATGGGCCCCACCTCAGAAGAAGGGTTCTCCCTCTCCTACTATGAGCTAGAATACACCAGGGTTTAGCCCCAGAAGCTGTTTTACAAGGTAGAGGGCTGGTGCTTCAGAGCGTGTGCAGAGTGCTTGCCTCATTCCTACCAATCCAGACTAATGTGTTTTATTAAAAAGCATCTGCTTTCATAAAATGGCGCCGTACTTCACAAAAGTTTCTTCCTTTTAATAAAATGTGACAGTCTCCAAAGGTGCTACCTTTAACGCAGCTCACTGTTCCTACTGCGGCCAAATACAAATCTGCTGAGTTTTGGTTTAGTGTCAAGTGTGAATCCCGCCACGGGGAGCGAGAAACCATGTGCGAATCCAGCCAGTTGTCTCATATTCAGTAAAAGAGGGTCCAATCAAAGGGGTGACTCCAGCCAGTCGCTGCAGCCAGACATGAGCGCCCCAAGTCAGAAGGTCAGATTCCCCCCTTGGATATTGCTGTGTGATTCGGGGGTGGGGCAGCTGGTTGATTTCACACCCCACCTCCCAGAATCGTTCTTGAGATGAAAACAGAATGCTTTCCAGTTGCCTCCCACCCCAAAATAGACTTACTCAGAGGCAAGCGCCACGGTGACGCTTACTCCCGAGTAAGTCCGGGTAGAATCGCGGACTAGGGAGCTTTCCCGGGTCCTCCCGGGGGCGTATAGCTGGCGCCTGAAGGCTGCTTTGTGAGCAGCTAGCAGAGGCACGCGCTGCCTCTGGACCTGGAGGCTCCGCTCCTAATCTGCGAGATTCGCCCCATTTCTTTCGCCGTCCTCCCGCGGTTCGAGCCGCCCCGTCTATCGGGAGTTGCACAATTTCTACACAAAGTTCACTCTGCGTCTGCTGGGGAGGGCACCCCCTCGCATCTTTCCGGGCCGAGCCCTGGGCGTTTCCTTGGAAGGAAGGCCGAGGAGCCGAACGCCGCCCTGCAGGAAGCGGGGCCTCCCCAGCGCAGAGCGTGCAGGCGCTCTGCGCGCCCTCAGAGGTCCTGCTCTGCGGCGTCTGGGCTGCGCTGCCACTCCGGCGGAGCCGCGTCCGGCCGCCCAAAAGCCGCGCGGGCCTTCCTCCGGCGGGCGGCGCGACCAGGCAGCGCGCGGCCGCTGGGCTCAGCCCTCTCCTCCTCCCCTTGTCTCCTCCTCCTCCTCCTCCTCCTCTCCTCCTCCTCTCAGGTTGCCCGCCGGCGGCGGCGGCGGCAGCAGCAGCAAGAGCAGCAGCAACGTCGGCGCCGCCGCGGCGATGGACCTCGGCGCGCGGAGCCGATGATGGAGCCGCGGCCATGGCGCGAGCGGGAGCCGGGGCCGGGGCCGGGGCCGCGCCGGGCGAGGGGAGCGGCGCGGCGGGGCGCCCGGCGGAGGAGCTGTCCCTGGAGGAGGTGCTGAAGGCCTACGAGCAGCCCGTCAACGAGGAGCAGGCGTGGGCCGTCTGCTTCCAATGCTGCCGCGGGCTGCTCCAGCCGGACCCGCCGCCGCCGGGCGCCGAGGAAGAGCGGCGGCGCCGCCGGGGACCGGCCGGACGCCTCCGCGACACCGCCGATCTCCGCCTGCACAAGGACGGCGCCGTCTCCGCCCGCGGCGAGTACGGCGAGGCTGGTGAGTGGGGAGGGGGCGGGCCGGGCCGGGCCGAGCGCTCCGGGAAGGGCGTCCCGCAGCTCGGAGGGCGCGGGGCGGCAAGGGCAGGGCAGCAAGGGCGCTGCGCCCCGGGACCGCAAGCCTTCAGCGGCCTCGGCGCTTCCTGTCCCCCTAGGACGTCCAGGCTCGTCCCGGGCAGGGCAGGGCAGGGCAGGGCAGGGCAGGGCGAAGAAGCGACCCCCCGCTGCGGAAAGCGCCTTCCTTCGCCTGAGCGGAGGGGGAGGGCGAGTTCAGCCCCCTCCGCCTGCTGTCACCCGGACGGGTTCCCAGGGCAGAGGGCGGCCTGGGCTCGCCCCCCCCCCATCGTGCTTCAGCCTCATGGGGGCCTGGCCCGTTGAAGGTGTTCTGCCCCTTTTTAGCGTCCTCAATATGCGGCGAGAGATTTCAGAGTTTGGGTACTTTAGGTTTCCAAAGCAATTCCAGGAGAGGAACTGGGTCTGAAGACCTCTTGTGGCAGCTGGAGGGAAGGCAGAAACTAGCAAGGCGGGGGTGGGGGGATTGCCCCAAGCTATGAAGAAAATAGCAGCTGGGTAAACTGTTTCCCAGCCCGCGGGGTCTCTGGGTGACGGTGACATCGCGCAGATGAAGGCGTCCCGGTTTTCGGAAAGTTCTCTCTCTCCCCCCCCCCCCCCGCCCTCGGCTAGGGTTGCTACCATGTGTTTAGGTGTCCCTTTGCCCCAGTGAGCTGGGTGGGGATTTAGTTTGCAATGAGTAGTTTATTATCTTTATTGTGTGAGCGCACAGGTCAAAAGTATCTCTTTCATCTCCTCCTCATGTGTCTGATGTGTGTAATTACATCAACTGCCAGTGCCAAAGCAGGCGGCTTCTTGTTTTATGATGGCCTTTTGGGTCCCAAGTGCCAGCAGTCCAGCGGGGCCTTAATCCTGAGGGCTTCTGAGGGCAGGCAAGAGGGGACCTGAAGTGGGTCCTGCTCCAGCATAGCAAAGTGGTCTAGTCCCAGAGAAAGAAGTGTGGACAGGTGGCAAGCCTGGGTCTTGGGTGGCACCCAAGAGTAGGCGGTGACCAAGCTTGGATGCGAACAGTTGCATCATCCGAGCACGTGGCAAGCGAGGAGAGGCCTGTGCTTAAAGTCCCGGCCATGATGGGGCTCTTCCTGAGCTTCCCTGAAAACAGCAGGGAAACATTCTCGACAGCAACACTCATGCCTTATATTCAGGCTGTTACCTTTGTCTTAGGACTTGGGACAGGAAGAGAGAACCGTGCAGAATATCGCATGCCGATTTATGAGGCCTTAGTGTTACAGGGTGTTTTAATTACAAAACAGTGTTAAAGCCAGAACATTTTTTAAAGATGAGGATTTGTTACTTGGTGTGGGGGTGGGAGAAAAGGTTTGTACTTAAATGTGAAATGCCAGGGCAATCTTCTTCGAGGAAGGCACTCTACAGTTGCAGAGACATCATTCAGCAGCCTTTGCATGCAGGCCACTACGTTCGAATGTCAGGAGAAGAACACCATTAGGGGTGGACAGATGTCCTCCTACTGATGTTATGATCACTTCCTGTGGAGTCTACGAGCCTCAGCACTGAATTTTGGACTCCAACCTCCTCTTCAGAAGCAGTTCCATTTATACATTATTGCAGTAGATTGTTTCTGCAGACTTAGACTCGGCTCCTCACAAAACACTAAATCATGGCTGGTTTAACTGTTGTGTGAACTCAGTCACCTGTGGTTTATTCAATAAACAATGGCCTAAAAGTATCAAAAGAATATTTTTTTTCCTGAGTGTAACTGGCAAAGCCAGCCTAATAACAAAGACAGCTGCTGGTCAGGAGTCAGGACTGCCACCTTCTTTTCTTAAACTCCATGATTTGCAACTGACAAACACCTGCATGCAAATTTTATCCTATCTGAGGTTCCTTTTACCAGCCCAAATCCCCAGAGGAGCACGCACACAGGCTGCTTAATCACACCAACCAGGTTCACTAGAAACTCCCTTCTCTGCAAACACTTGATGTTCTTGGTCTGAATTGAACTCAGTTGCTTGTCACTGAGTTTGCTTTGAATTCAGGTTGAAACAGTCTAACTATTAGACCCTACCTTGAACATCCTTCTCATTTTTAGTGCTTGCCTGGTTAATTCTTTTTTTTACAGAATCTGTTAGCAAGACTGGGCATACTCATGCCCCTGCTGCCATCTTAGTCTCATGCATTTAAAGAACTAAACTGTCCATGGAGGTTGGTGCCATAAGATCTTCTTTGTATGTATGCTTCTTTGCTGCAACAACATTGTGAAATGTGCCGTCTGCCTAAAAACAGCAAGAGAAAAGGCTTGGTGGATTTTCCCAGGGAGAGATTTTTGCAGCGGTGGTGCCACCACTGAATACGTCCCTCTCTTGTATTCGCCAATCTGAGCCTCAAAATCTGCCTTAAGGCTTAGTGAGCTGACTTGGCAAACCTGTAAGGAATGTATTCTGCAGAAAAGTTACAGGTAGATTTCTCATCCATTTGTTGGAGCTATGCTTAATAAAGCTGGAGAGAACTCAGTGCGAGAGAGCTAGATATCACTACTTGTCAGAAACAGGCCTGACTTTTCTGTTCAAGCAGTCAAGGAACAAATGTTTCCATGCCCTTTCTTCACTCCCATATCTCCTCTCCTCTTCCATGATCACCACCTTTCCCTTCTTCCTATTGCTAAATTGGGTTTGTTGTAGTTGCCACTCTAATTTCTTCCTCTTGGGCTCAGTCCTTAGTTTAGCCAGTCT
The DNA here is from genome assembly GCA_030867105.1 of Liasis olivaceus. NCBI lineage: Eukaryota > Metazoa > Chordata > Lepidosauria > Squamata > Pythonidae > Liasis > Liasis olivaceus. Next base: position 860,548 of record CM061359.1, on the reverse strand, counting down.
TCCGTCCTGCATCTGTATTTGAGTGTCTCCCTGGTCCCAAGCAAATGCTCAAAAAAACAACCCCCAGGAGGGGTAACGGCTGCCCATCCCTCTGTTCTAAATTGCTTACGAAAAGCTCGATATGAGTTTCACAGAGGAACAGCGCAAAGTCAAACGTGAAGTGCAGTGACAGGAGGACTGCTGGTGCGGCAGAGAGGCCCGAAGTGCTGCTCTTAGGCGGATCTTTGCTTCTGCCTTGTACAGGATGTAGCTTGTTGTTAGGGAGCCTGTACAGAAACGCTGCTGCTGCTGCTGCTTCTGATAATATTTACTTAGAAGGGCAGCGCAGCCCGCCATCAGAACTGGCCCATCCGGTTCTGCACTCTACCCAAAGCCTGGCTGATGAGTTATGACCGTGGCCGGCAGCTGAGGGTCACTAACTCGGTGGCTTCCTTTGCTGCTGCGTTTGAATCGTTCCGGCCCAAGAGGCGCCTGCCTGTGGGCAGGGTTGGTGTCTCGGTGGGGAGGAGCCGAAGAGGGCATCGGTTTGATGGCTCCTCGAGCGGCAGACAGACGGGATCTTTGCTGCTGCAGAGCAGCCTCTGTTCCGGGCAGCGCTGCTCCTGGCTTCCCAGCCTAACATCATGTGTTCGTGGATCAAAATGCACGCAGCACATCACCAGGAACGGGCAAATGCATCAGTTGCACTCAGTTCACATTTTTGTAAACACTGGCGCATTGCTTGAGGTTTTCTTTTTAAAGTCTGCACAAAAATGTATCTATTTTGGTACACACTCCTCCAAATGTATGTATTTCTTTTTTCAGTTTTGCCTAATGTATAGTTTTTGAAAACAAATTTCTCCTAATCGAATGCATATATGCATTTTGTACAGCTTTTTTTTTGGTAAATTGAATGGTAAGGTTCAAGGAACTGTACACTTCAAATGACAACTAAATTTTGATTAGTTTAAGAATGTGAATTAGGTGACAGAGATTCAAATGTGAGTTGGAAAAACACGTCTCCCACCCCTACTTATGACATTACTCACAGGCTTTCCTGAGCACTGGGCTGTACGAGGTCCTGCTAACCTTTTCTGTTGCATGCATTGCTGCTAAGCATCACCTGCTTCCCGTCTGAGAGCTTTGGAAATGTACTGAAAGGGAATTGTATTGGAGGTGCCAAGTATGTCACAACAATTCAGCAGAGTAGGCTTCTAGTAAGGCCAGCTTTGGTGTGGGGGTGTCCCACTGCTTGCCACTGGCTTCCAAGGCAGGAAGGAAGCCATGATGGTGGATATCTCAGTTGCTCAGGGCCCAGCCTGCTTGGAAGCCTCCGCATCTGCCCAGGAACTTGTACCAGGCGGTTGGGAAGGCAAAAGAATTTGCAACATGCTCAGAAGTATTTTTTGGGTTACTTTGCTCCCTTGAGAGCTATGCGGTGGGAGGGTATGAAATGGGCTGAAGTCTCTGACACAAATGAATCTTTGTGGTAAATTTATTTTATTGTATATGTGTGCCTTCGAGTCAGTCTTGACTCCCAGTGACTGCCTGGACAAGTCTCTGCAATTCTCCTGGCATTTTCAGAAGCGGTTTGCCCTCCTGAGGGCTGGCCCAAAGTCACCCAGCTGGCTTCCAAGGTGGAACTAGAACTGATGGCCTCCCAGTCCCCCTCTCCTGGTGCCTTTAACCGCTGCATCGGCCTGGCTCTGTGTGTCAATCTCATCCGTACGTTGGCTAGGTTGGTTCCCCACCTACCTATAGAGTAATTGGTTCTTACATGACCATCAGCTGTAGCTTGCTTGAGTGGCTGTACTGAGCGAAACCCGACTCGCTGGGTTTGTGTATTACATTAAGCCATAAATCGTGCCTTGCCAATCACCGTGGCTAGGTTTGCGGCATTCGCTAAGCCAGACCAAACGAACCGCAGGAAGGTTCAGGGTATTGTGTAAACCGGAAGAGGCCTACACCACTCTAGAGCCGTGTTTCGCAACCTTGGCAACTTCAACTCCCAGAATTCCACAGCCAGCCAGCTGGCTGGGGAATTCTGGGAGTTGCAGTCCACATACCTTAAAGTTGCCAAGGTTGAGAGACACTGCTCTGAAGGGGTACAACCCTGTCTGTGCCTGCATTAATACATTCCAAAGTAGAGTTGTGGGCCTCTTTGTCCTGTTGGCGCCATGGAGGAACCGTAGCCACCGCACATCCCCATCAGAACACTGAGCGTCTAACACCAACCGCAACGTTTCCAGCTTTGCAGGCACCCGCGCTTTGTCCCTCGGGGCCTGCCTTCCAGCAGGGCTGGAACTAGGGGAGGATGGAGCACGGGGGATGCCACTCACAGGGGACACAGGTCTTGGACCGGCTCCAGGGCCAGTTCACAGGGCTGGGAATGTGGGCGGCTGCTTTGCTTCCCTGCTGAACGTTTGAAGTTCTGCCTCTGCCGCGTCCTGGGAAAACATCGGCTCTCCCTGGGATGCCCTGCAATGGCTGACAATTGCCGGGCCTCAGCTCTGCCCCACCAGCTTTGGCTCTGTGTGGTGTCAGCGGGTGGAAGAGGAGGCAGCTGAGGACTTGGCTCTGCCTGCGCTGCTGCGTTAAGCGGTTCTCTGCTTTCGCCTAATGGTCCGGAATCTTTTTGTGCCAAACTTCAGTTTATCGACTGCAGTCCGTGTAATTCTCTCTGGAGAAGGGTGACCCCTAGAATCTCCTCTCGGCGCTCTTTCCCATCATCTCCGGGTCCCAGAAACGACATAGCAGCTAGGCAGAAGAGGTGGGGGGAGAGAATGGGAGAGAGCTCTCCCTAGGTACCAACACACACGTTCATTCTTGCATTTGTGTGCATAAGGGGTCCCCAAAGATAAAGTACACCTGTGAAATGGGGCTGGTGGGCATCTTGGCATCTCCCGAGAGAGCCATTTGGGCCTTTAAGTGGCTCGTTGATTGGGAAATGGCAGGAAATGGGGGTCTGGACTGGCTGTGTGTGGATGCAGGAGCTAAGATGGTTTCCAGACTGTTCTTAGCTTCATATTCCAATAAATGCACAAAGAAAGCTGCTTCTACAAGATCTGTTTTTACAAGTAGTTATTCTTTCAGTAGTATTTACCCCAGCTAAAATCTGTCTTGTTTCCTTTTCTTCTTCTGTCTGCAAATTCCAGCCTCCTGTGTTTTCCCTTTCCTCTCAGAGTTCCCACCCACCCTCCAAATGTTTTACACGGGTGGACAAAGAAACGCCTTGCGTGTGTGGCACGGACGCGTGAATACCACTTGCTTTGACTGAGGCAGGAAGAGAATTCTCATCTGTGCACGCGGGCGCGCTCGTTTTGTGAATAGCCGGCCTCTGTGTACCAAGCACAACATACAGTGAGGCGTTCCCCATTTAGGCAATCCAAAGCTGGCGCTACCCAGTTGGCATCTCTGCCCTTGTACCAAAAGGCAGGCGCTCAAGTTTAGGAAGGGAGGGCTTTGTGGAGCCTGCTTGGTTCTGGCTCGGCTCTCGGGCCTAGGATGGGCTCAGATATGGAGGTGGGTACATATCTCAAGTTAACCACGCTGGCGCTCTCTGCCTCCGTGGACTGGCATCTTCTAACAGCGTTGTCTCCTTGCAGAGCTTCCGCTGACCCTGACGCCTGCAGCTGAAGCACAGGTAGGTGGCTGGATGCCCTGTGGAAAGCCCCGCTCTCTTCTTACAGGCCTCTGCACTAACTGGATAAATCTGGTAACTACCCAACATTCTGTTCAAGAGCTATTCATTGAGCCTTCCTCTGCCGGTAAGCGGAGAAGTCCTGCCACTTTCACTAGCAAAGCACTGGCCATTATGGAAAACTTCAGCCTGTACAGAACAGATGACCCATTTGGCCACCTCTCCCAGAAGCCATTGGGGTCCGCCCCTCCTGGCGCCTCCCCTGCCTCAGCGCAGCCGCTTGGCAGTTCCCACTGTCCCCACCTGCCCGTCCTCCAAGGGCACCGCACTTGGCGGGTCCTCCGACGCTGATCTTCGGGAAGTGATTTTTACGTTTGCTCTGGGCGCGTCTGGATGAGAGAGGGAAGCAGCCCTGTGGATATTAACCAAGTTGTGTCTTTCCCTGTTCTGCTAACCCCGCCTTCCGCTGCCCTCCCTGGCAGATGGTGCAGTCTCTGGGCTTCGTCATCTACCGAGCCCTCGACTGGGGCCTGGAGGAGAACGAGGAACGCGAGCTGACCCCTGAACTGGAGCGGCTCATCGACCTGATGACCAACAGTGACTCTGAGGACAGCGGCAATGGCAGTGCTGCAGACGAAGGCTACAGCGGGCAGGAGGAAGAGGAGGAGGCGGTGGCCAAGGGGACCCTGAGTGCCGTCCGCACTTTCGGCCGGGTGATGCAGCTCTGTGCTACCCGCCTCTCCCAGCCCCAGGAGGCTCACGTTCACTACCAGGCGGTGTGCCGAGCGCTGTTTCTCGAGACGGTGGAGCTGAAGGCTTTTCTGGCCAAGATCCGGGATGCCAAGGAAGTGAGTGACACCTTGCCCGGCTGTGGGCCGTCTGCAGCTGGGATTCTTGACGTGTGCCCTGGATGGGCATTTGGTGTCTGCCTGGGGGTACAGCTTTCCTGGGCCTTGATTTGCAGCAGAATCCAGGCTCCTTGAGCCTCCTGCTCACAGCTGCCTCCCCAGTCCATCTGGGGGCACCAGGCTGGGAAGACAGCCCTTGGGGAAGGCGGGGAGGACGGTCCAACCCTGCATCTCCTGGCATCTGCCAAGAAGGTACCTTATTTGCCTGGAAAGCGAGAGCCTCAGCATCTCCAGAGCAGCTGGCCTGCTGCTAAGGAGGCTCCTTGGTGCTCCTCAGAGCTGCTTGGCTGGGCCTGCGTGCCAGGCTGCTGAACTGCAAGCTCAGCTTCTGGTGATAACTGCAAATTATATTAAAATAATTAAAATACTGTAAAATAGTAATGTAATGTAATGTAAAATAATTTAGCAGCATTTCTAAGCCATCCTGGTCCCATAGGACTCTGGGTGGAGTAGAAATCTCTCAGCAGCAAGGAATAGGAGGGAAATAACCAAGAGGGCTAAAATGACCCACAGTGAGATCTGCTGGGCCAAGGGGTTGTTGGAATAATACTGATTTTAATTGTGTACAAAAGAGTAGGGATGGGAGGCTGCCTGTGCATCTCGAGGAAGGGCATTTCAGAAAGAGGAGCTGCCGCAGAGAAGGCCTGTCATCTGCTCCATCTCCTCCTCCTCCTCGCTGGGGAGAATTCTCAATAGCCCACGCCCCCCAGAACCAGACCAGATGGGCAGATTCAGTCCCATTAAACAGCCTGATCTATCCTGGCGCTCTTTGGCACACGTCGTCTGCTGCAAGCGCCAAGGAGATGGGCAGCTCTTGGTCTGCCTGCCTGAGTTGACTGCTGCTCGGCTGAGCCATGGCCACGGGGTGCCTGGACTACGCAGGTGCTGCCGGAACTCTGCCTCGCCTGGGGCAGCTGAGCAGGCAACGTGCCACATCCTGGCGGGCCACCAGCCCCGTTGTTCCTGCCCTATCTGGAACAAAGCTGGGGATGGTCTCTGCTGCCTCCCTGCAGTTCTCTCTCTAGAACTGTGCACCCGGCCAGGGTCCCTTCTCTGCACAGCTCATGCTGCTAAGAGCCAGGAGGGGGGAGAGGGCGGACACCGCCACGTTCCTTTGGCAGGGCCTGTCTCTGTGGAACAGGTGAGGCACAGGGATGCTCTGCTCTTCCCACTCCTAAGGATGGAGCTGAAAAGATGGAGATACCTCCTGGGATGGAGGTAGGCAGGGCCGCTGCCTGGGGCCTGCCGAATGCATGAATCTCGGTGGGCTTGCGCTGTGTGCCTCTTGGGAAGCACCTTGAGCAGCTAATGAGCACTACTAATTAGGGACTCTCCAGCCCAGTGCTCATCAGGGAATGGCACTGTTTTCCCATGGAAAAGAGTTCATGGAAAAGTGATTTCTGCCACCCTGCTGAAATACTAGCTCAGGGAATAAATTCTATTCTAAAGTCTCATAGCAGAAGTGAGAAAGGCAGGGTGAAAGAGGAAGTTATAAAAATTACAGATGGGAGTATCGCACGTGTGCCCTAAGCTTCTGGGAAGGCTAGATAAAAATCCCTGTCTCTCTGCAAGGGGACCTCGAAGAAGGTCCACAAGAGCGTAAGCCAAACATGTCCTGGTGACACCTTGAATGCGTAAGCTGTCTGGCTTCCCCCAGACTGATGCTTGAACTAGAAGGCTAGCAGGCAGAGATTCAAGGATGCAGCTGCTTTTATTAGAGTTACTAGAAACGCTGTTAGTGCAAAGAAAACCAGCAACTGCAAACTGTAAAACCCAAGCCAGGCACGTGGGAAAGACAAGGGTCAAGCTTTCCGCCCTTTTCCCCCACCTGCGCACCCTAAGGCTGAGAGCCCCCGCTTTGGGGAAGAGCGGCTGACGGCTGTGGATTGTTCTTGAGAAGAGCTGTTCTGCGCCTTTGCTTCTGCTCTTGGTCCTGGCAGCCCGTGCGCATACTGTTACAACTACCGGTCAGAATCCTCTCTCTCTCTTGGAGAATTTCTGCCCCCATATCCCCCCACCAATGCTAAAGCTGGTGCTTGTTCCCAGTTCCGTATTTGCACAAAGGAGCCAGCAAAATAAGGACTGATCACCCAGCAGCCCAAATTAAGCTCCGGGTAGTCCCCCTGTCATTAGGGGACTGCCTCTTCGGGTTAACTAATCCCAGTCAAAACTATAACTTTTATGCAGCAATTAATACAAGCTCACCTGTGGTGGACAATGGAAACAGGAAAGGCTAATCTGTTTCTGGGTCTTGGGATGTGCAGATGCTGACCAAGCTGAAGGACGAAGAGCTGAGGGACCGATCGGCAGCAGATCTTGATAACCTGAGGAACACGGACTGGGTATGGAGCAGGGCTGGAAAAAGGAGAGGAGAGCCGTGGTGTGCTTTTGTAAGGCACCCTGGAATCTCTCTGGGCGGGGTTGGGATATAAATATTCTAAGCAGAGAACTACTTCCTCTCAAGAAAGAAGAACGGAGGGAAGAGCTCGATCCTCTTCCATTGTTCCTCTAGTTTTGCACCTGATATGAGCTTTTAAGCTCAACAACACTGTTTTTTTAAACACACATCTGCAAACATAGGTTCTCCCCACATACTCATTTTCAGAAAGAGCTGGCATAGGTAGAATAATGCCACATCACGGCTACTATGGTTTGGCCTTGAGAAAGGACTCACAGGCTGTGGGAGAGAGGGTCCGTTTAGTCCTACCGGGTGGGCATTGCTTGACTTGGAGAAAGCTTGGAAGAAGGATCGGCTTCTCAGAGCGAGAGCCTGCAGCGAATGCGTCCCCAGCATCTCTTCTGGCTCAAGCACCGTTTGGGGAAGACCTCTCTCACGGTGGCTTTACGCTTACAGGCTCGGCTCTGGGTCCAGCTCATGCGAGAACTCCGGAATGGTGTGAAGCTCAAGAAGGTCCAGCAGAAACAATTTGACCTGCTGCCTACAGAATACCAGCTGACGCCATTTGAGATGCTAATGCAGGACATCCGAGCCCGCAACTATAAGCTCCGCAAGGTCATGGTGAGAGGAACAGGAACTTCTCCTGCCCCTCTTGTGCTACCAGACAGGCCCCAGGGCAGCTCTGCAGCTCTCTGGTGCCTTCCTGTTCATATGGATCTGCACTCACAGGCCTGGGCCCTAGAGCTGAGCGTGAGGTATCCCCTTATCTCGGTTAAGATGGGGCATTAGCAACTCTTCCCCCGAAACTCACAGAAGTCATTCCCAAAGGCAGAGAAGATGGACAGGATTTTGGAAGGAACCAGAAATAAAAATCTGCCCCAGGAAACTAAGGGCTCCTGGAGAACAGGAGCAGCTGCTGCTAATTCTTCCTTATGGGTATCCATCAGGTAGACGGTGACATTCCACCCAGGGTGAAGAAGGACGCTCACGAACTCATTTTGGATTTCATAAGATCCCGCCCACCTCTGAGACAGGTCAGCCACGTTTCTGTATTCTTTACTGGGGAGGGAAGGGACTGAGAGGGTCTTTGGGCAAAAAATCTCACTGCATGTTCAGAGCTATGGAGTATACCGCTCACTTTTAGAAACAAGGTCCTTCCTCTTTAGCCAGACTTTGGGGACTGTACTAATGATCATCTTAGTTACTTTTACCACTTCTATCATTTATTGGAGATCGTTTGCCTTCATTGCCAAATAGGAAATTGATTTCTGAAACCAGCTGCTGGGCCGCTCTGTGAACTGGACGGACAGAGTGGGATTGTTTGGAATCTCTAGGTCAACAACTGGCCAGCGCTCCTTGCTTGGGAGGGCAGGGCCTTCGAGCCTCTTCGCCGCTCTGCCTCCCAGCAACTGCGCGTTATTGAATGGCACAGTCCAGTGTAGCATGCTAGCTTGCGTTGGTGGGAGCTGTGATTCGGTAATATCTGGAACACCACACACGGGCACCTATTTCTGTGGCATCAAGATGCATTTCCAGTTCCATGGTTGGAAGAGCAATAGCCCTTTGGAACGTGGCTCTCTGGCTTCCCAACCCCACTGCAGGCTTCTGAGCGCAGACTGCGCCCCATGCCTCAGCAGCAGAGGACGCTCCATGAGAAGATCTTGGAGGAGATCAAGCAGGAACGGAAGCTTCGGCCTGTGGAGGCACAACACCAGAACCAGAGAGGTGTGTCTGTCCTTAAAAAAGGGGGGAATCCTGGAAGCTAGAGAGGACCAGTTTGCTTTCTCCTAAGATGAGACAGCAAAGGCGGGAAAGAAATTGCTGGGTCTTAGGGGAAACTCCCAAATCACAGTGTAGTTCTCCAGACATGTTCCAAAACCGAGAATGCAGCTGTGACTTCTTTCATATAATCAGCCAAAATTGAGACTCTGGCAGTTGGGAACTTGGAGTGACTTGGAACTCTTTTCAAGGGAGGACCTTTTGTGCCCAAACAGTCAAGTTGTGTCCCATCCTTAAGCCTTTCAGCTTGGATCCACTTTGACATTTGGATGGGAAGTCTAGTGCCAGGTTGGAGAAAGCCGGTCTATTCTAAATGCTACTTGTTGGAGGGGAGGCCAGGTTGGAGTTTCCTATGTGCCCAGCGCAGAAGATAGTTGGTGCCACACCACGCCCTCTCCTCTTGTCCTGCCAGGGTTTGGTTCCTTGCCCTGCCTCGTGAATGCCTGCTCCAGCAACATGAAATCGATCTCTTGCATCAACCTCTCAGTTTCAGACTCCTGTGCCCCACCTCAGCGCCAGAGGCCGAGGGTCCTGCTGAAGGCACCCACACTGGCAGAGATGGAGGAGATGTTTGTTTCGGAAGTAAGAGCTTGGCTTTGTCTCCTAGTTTCTGTGCGAGAAGAGCTCCTTGGCCTGCTGGAACTGGCAACAGGCTGTGAGCGGACTTTGCAGTCCAGTCGTTCTGTTGACCTCCTCTTCTTCTCCTTCCTTTGCCCCAAACCCACTCTCTGGCAACTTCTGCTGCCACTGAGACTATTGGCACCATGCTCCCAAACGTCTCTTAGTTGTGCATGCACGCCCTGGTTCCAGAGCTCCTCCTCTTTGAGGACAGAGATGCCATTCTGGTATGAGTTCGGGAGCGATGCTTCTGGGTGCGAACACTTGCATTTTTGCAACATGCCGAGCTGTTCCCTTTCCTGCAGGAGGAAGACTCTCCCTGCTCAGAGGCTGTTCAGGAGCCTGGCCCCCTGATGCCCCTGAAACGGGACCGCTCCTTCTCAGAGCAAGACTTGGTCCATTTTTGGAGTGAAAGTGAGAGCAGGGAGCCTCACCTGGAGTACTTAAGACCCAGCATGTCAGACCCGAGACCTCGTTCAGGTACCATGAACTCTGCATGGACCAGCATGGAAGATATGGGCAAGTGAACCTTTTTCATGACCTAACCCCACTCTGGGACACAGTTCTAGGCTTGCTCCGCTGCTTGCTTCTCCTCTCTGAGGGCCCCTCCTTACCTCCTTTCCCACCAGGGAAGGCGGGGGGCAGCAGCTTACTAGTTCTGCCTGGGTTTGAATGAGTTCCTCCTTCCCATGGTAGCTGGGAGAGCATCAAGTGCTGGAGGAGTTTTTTGTTTGTGAATGTTTGTGGGGTGTGGCCCCTGTTTATTCTCTGAGGTTGCCTCCTGCTTCAGCTACGCACACAAGCTACCTCGTATCTTCATAGCAGGAAAGCAAGAGGGCCTGTTGTCCCACTCCTAGGCAGATGCTGACACTTGTCGGTTTCCATTCTGTTCTCCTTCAGGTTCTGTTCCAGCTAGCTACCACCAAGTCCCCTATCGGGTCAGTTCGTGTCCTCGTAAACAAGACATCCTCACTTCTGTGGAGGAGAATATGGAGGCTGGGTCTGTTCCGGTCACAGATGCTAGTTTGAAATACTTGTGGCTGGTAAGCATTTTAAGTGGTGTGGTTTCCTCCACACAAGATTTTCAGCACAACCTCTGACATGTGAGGCTGGTTGGGCCACCCCCACTCCTAGTCCTTGTCCCAGGAATGTGGCCCAAAGTGAAATGAGTCAAGCAACAGTAACCTGGAAGAACTTTAATAGGGAGGCACGCGAATGTTCTTGAGGGGCTTCCCAGAGGCTGGGTTTTAGGCATCCTGTGCTACCCACAAGAGCTACAGCCTTCTTCCCCCAAGCAATGTCTCCAACCCCACCATCTTTCTGGAGTTAGAATCCGAGCATGTAGAATGTTTGAAGCATCCTCCTTTGTGTAATTGACATTTTGCTATTTTGGGCCAATTCCATGTGGATCTATATGTTTTGCTTTTTCCAAATGGGAGACAGCCTTTCTCTGTATCTCACTGGATGAACTATTTTCAGCTTCACTTGGCTGTTGAAACATGCCAGGCTGAGGAAGGGCGATGTAATGGCTGACGCTCCTGCTGGAGCCCTAGTTGCGGGGCCTGAGTGGTTCTCAAAGTAAAAGCGAGAGTGCGCGTGCTTGGGCAGCAGGACCAAGCAGCCTCTCTGCCTGGGATGCGGAGAGGTCTGAGCAGGTGGACTTCGCAGGGAGAGCAGCCCTGATTCCCATGTTCTGACCTTGACAGCAGGAGTTCAGCCACCCGGTAGAAAGCCTGGCGCTCACTGTGGAGGAAATGATCAATGTGCGCCGGGTGCTGGTGAAAGCAGAGATGGAGAAGTTTCTTCAGAGCAAGGAGCTGTACGCCAGCCTGAAGAAAGGGAAGGTCAGGCTGGAACGACTCCTGGGCCCTGCAGGGAGGGGAGGGCTCACCCCAAATGAGATGCTGACCGTCTCTCCCTCTGCTACTCAGAGTTGCTGCTGCTGCAGAACCAAGTTTACGCTGTTTTCCTGGCCCCCCACCTGCCTCTTCTGCAAGAGGTGAGTTAGCAGGTGCCTGGCTGGGAAGGCCAGTGGGATCAATAGGGCTCTTGACGGAGTCTTCTCTTTTCCCCCTTTGCTTTTAGGTCTGTCTGCAGCTCCTGCAGTCTGAAGGTAAGGGGCTTCTCCTGATAGCCAAGCCCAAAATCCAATGGCTGTCCTCTGGAAGGCCTCTGGGGACCTTCTTGGGGTGAGTCGGGTGAAGCCGCCCTGCTTTCTGCTCCACTGAAATCCTTTTTCTTGGCCTTCTAGATCAAGATGCCCTCCAAGAAGCTTGCCCATATCCCGGTCTACGCCCTGGGCTTTGAGACCCTGCATGGCTCACTGGGTGCCAAGGGTCCCCCAGCCCGCCGGCAGGAGGCTTTCCAGTAGGTGACTCTTCTTCTCCCTCTTCACGCCCTGTTTCCTCCTCAGCTGTTTGGGATGTATAGATGCTCATTCAATGGCAAGCAGTAAGGAGTAAAGCGAGGGAGTCCCTGAGGCTGACGATGACAGATGGGTACTTTTTCTGCTCCACTCGTCTTGGGCAGCTGTCTCCAACTCCATTTCCAGACGTGTTGAGACTCCAGCCATCAGCATTTCAAACCAGCCAAGTCAGCCGAAGGGGAATTCTGGGGGCTGCAGTCCCAACACATCTGGAGGGTACAGGGGTTAGGGAAGGCGTCAACTCCTCTGCTGCCGGTGGTGTGAACCAGAGCCAAACAGGTTTGCAAACTGCAGTAGTTGCTTGCCCAAATATACTAAGGTACAAGCCAGCAATTGCTTCAATATGACATCAGCAAAAGGACTGCCAACACCTCCTTTTCATTCATGGACAGGGGGTTTTGGCTGAGAAATGGAAGGAATGCAAAGCCCGCAAAAGACCCCCTGGTTGATGGGACCAGCTCATGGAACCCCTTCAAGTTGCTGAAGGATTGCAGAGGGCCAGGGAGTGTAGTTTAACAACTGTGTGATGCATGAACCTGCTCTCTCTCAAGATCCAGGCCTAGCACTAAGGCAGGACCGTTAAACCATGGTTTACTGGATATCACACAAAGCAAGCTGTGTATCTCATCGTGTTTACCAGCAGGTTAGCCTAGGGTGCTTCCAGATTCTTGAACCTGAGGTTGCTTTACCCTGGTTAAACAGAAGGGGGCCCAGCATCAGGCATAGCTGCCCCCTGGAGCAAGGACCCTGCTCAGAGCACCCCGTTTTTGCCTTCCAGCTCCCTGCAAGGCACCCCCTGGCGCAGCGTGGAGGAAGAGTTCCCGTGCATCTATGCTCACGGTTCGGTGCTCAAGGACGTTTGCCGCGACTGCTCCGGGTTTGTCACAGACGTTGTCAGTTCCAGCCGCAAAAGCATGGACGTTCTCAACACCAAGCCGGGCAGGAGCCGCAAAACCCAGTCCCTGTACATCCCCTCCAGCTAGAGGCTCCTGGAGCACCCCCCGAGCCTGCCGCCACCCCCTCTCCAGCTAACGGCATCCAGCCTTCACTTTGGGGGCCTCTTCGAAGGCCCAGGCAGCCGCGACTCTCTGGCAGAGCAAACGCGGCCCGGCTGCCCCTGGGCTTTGGGGGTCTGCTCTCTCCCATCTCCCTCGTCCAACCCACCCCACCTTCCAAGAACATCTGCCTGCCTGCTTATGTACATATACATATATGCATACATAAATATATATACATATATATTATACACACACCACACATGCACACACACCCTTATAGATACTCTATATTTATATGGCGGATAAGTTGCTTAGCTGATCAGCATGGCAACCCCTTCATTGGCAAACGAGGACTTTGCTGAAGGCGCTGAAAGCATCTGGGCCTGGCTCTCTTCCCCCTCTGCTCCTTTGGAAGGGAGCAACGCAGGAGGCTGGCCAAGGTGATCCTGCAGCACCAGGAGCCCAGCCACACCGGCGGGCAGGGAGGCAACCCGGCAGGGTGGAGGCCAGCTTCTTCCCAGGTGCTGTTTCTCCACACGGCCTCGGGAGCAGCTCTGTAATCCTGGCCGCCTCTTGCTGAGTTCTCTGAAATGTCCTCCTTTCAACTGTTAGCTTTCTTGGGAAGCAGGACTACCTCGCAGCTATGTGCCTGGTGCGAAACGCATCTTCGGGAGCTGCCGGCCTGCTCCTTGTCGTTTCTTTGCCCTCTTGCTTGCGGTCTTTCTCCCAGATCAAGGAACGAGGGCGTCTCCTGTGAAGGCTATGAAAAAGGGTGCTGTTTCCCTCTCATTCTCCCTCTACAGATTCAGGAGTGTGTCTTATTTGTACCTCCAATAATAAAATGCCTAATTTTGTAAGCATTTAGATGAAGGCCACCCGTTCCCAGGTGCTGGGACTCGTGGAGTAGTCTGCGTAGGGAGGGATGACTGTCGACTGCTGGCTGCGTGGATGGTGCTGGGACCTTTGAATCCTGGGGGGAGGGGGGCTTGGGCTGGCCATGTCTGTCTATGAAAGAATCTTGGCTCCTGCACAACGGGGGCCACATTCACACATTGCACTAAGCCACAATGGGGCTGCTTGTGTTGTGGCTTAGCATGTGGTGGATACTTTACAGCTTATTTAACAAACCATCTCATACAGTCGTGTCCTGCACGAGCCTACTGAGAGGATCAGTTTCCGTCCCCTTTTCACAACTGACTTGAAAGGAGGAGTAGACACCTAGAAGGTGGACCCTGCGCCCAGACCTCTCCTCCTGTGAGTGGATCCAGCGCCAGCTGGAGCCACCACTTCTGCCAGGCATCCTGGGCAAGGCTGGCTGCCTTTGAAGGCGGGGGGAGTGGTGTTTGCTGGTGGTGTTGCAGCTGCTGCTGGAGAATGAGCAGCAGTGCTTAGGGCAGCTGTGTGTGGGCCTGGGTTACCTGCCTCAGTGGCTCTTTCTGGGAACCAGCTAGCCCTTGGAAGTCTCCCAGAAGAGGTTAAAACTAGCATGTCATTTGGGGAGGGGAGGCAGAATCAACCAGATGGGCAGAAGAACCCCATCTCCTCCTCCGGGTTCTTGTTCCCCCTTCCTCCAAACTACTCTCTCCACCCCCTCCCCAACTGCTGTCCACTTTGTCCAACCCTGCTTTCCATACTTGGGGAAGCTCAGCATGTGAGAGAAGAGGCTAGATTCAGTAGCCTTCCATCCCTCCCCTTTGTGTCTCCCAGCTGCACCTTCCAAGACTAACTCTGACAGGAGTTTTTTTGGGGCCGGGGAATCTACTGTGTTTCCAAAGTGGGTCTTCAGTGCAAGAAAGACTACGCCACGGCCCCTCAGCCTTTTATGGTCCTGCAGCAAAACAAAATGAGCCGATGTCTTTTTGTACCTCTGAGGATGTTCTCTCCTGCAGTTCGGGCCTTCCTCCGGTCTGCTGTGGTCTTATTTTCTCAAACGAAAGGGACTTAGCAGTGCCCTTTGGGTTTTGCCAAGAGCCTCCAAACCTGTTTCTGCATGTCATCGCCCCCTCCCTTGCTCCCCTGCTACATTAGCAGCCAGTTTTGGAAGGAGCCTCCCTCTTGTGCCACTGTTTTGTGCCTAGCATCATAGGGCCCAACTAAGTCGAGAGCCAGTTTGGTGTAGTGATTAAGGTGCTAGCCTAGAAACCAGGAAACCATGAGTTCTTCATGCCTTAGTCGTGAAAGCTGGCTGGGTGACTTTGGGCCAGCCCCTCTGAGCCCAGCCCACCTCACAGGGTGGTGGCTGTGGGGAAAAGAGGAGGCAGGAGTATTAGGTATGTTTGCTGCCTTGAGTTATATATAAAAAAGGTGGGATAGAAATGTAATAATTCAACATGCCAGGCTTTGCAAAGTGCACATGCCCGTGGCTAACAGGGTGGGGGGAGTACTTCATGCCAGAAACTCTCACCTGCACACAGGTGAATGCACAAATAACCTGCATATAACCAGCCAATGGCTGCATGCAGAGTACATGGAGAGACTGTGGTCAGGGAATTGCCCAGAACTGAGAGAATGTAGTCAGAAAGCAAAGCTTGAGTGTGGAAGGGAGGTTTGGGAGGAGACTGGAAACTCAGAGGAAGATTTCAAGAACAGAAGAGGGACATCAGGATTTGGCAGGCTGGGGTGATACAGCCAGGTCTTCCCCTGCCAGTGTTCTAGGCTCCTCTTCCTCCTCCTCTTGCCATCTGTGCCAATCTGCTTGCTTGAAATTTTGCCCTGGCTGCACTGCCTGCTGTCTGGACCTTCATGTGCTGCGTTGACTCACTCGCCCTTTGCAGTAACTCCTTGCTGTGTCAGAGGGGGCTTCCCCTCCCCCTTGTTAGTCCTGCTTGCACTCGTCCTCCTCTGCCAATGTTTTATATGCAGTATGTACTTTAAAGAAGTGTAAATAAAATTTAAAGTGAAGCAGACCTAGTAACGTTCCTCTGTAAATCCTGCTCTTAGGCAGTAACAAGTTCCCTTGTCAGCAGCAATTAGTGGCTGTTGGGATATCTGAAGGGAAGACTAATCAAGGGGGTGGGAAACTGGTTCGGACGGGGAAGTGCATGGATTTGAGGCTGATGAAAATGCTTCCTAAAACTACAGGTGGAAGGACCTGTTGATATCTGTTCAGAGTAGGACTCCTGGTTTTGCCCTGTGCCCACTCATTTCACTCTCATAACACCTATACAGCAAGGTGAACCCAAGGAGATGTTTAAAGGAGCCTTGGGAGCTGTGCTTGCTATTCCAGGGCTCCTCTGCTTGGCATTCCAGAGATGAGGAGTCCTCCCTCATGGGAACAGAATGCTGGCTTAGCCAGGCCTTTGGCCCGATCCATGACAGCTCTTATTCTCTTTCCAGAAGCTCGATCTCATCCTCAATTTGAATAGATCAACAAGGATTCTCAACTGTTTAATACTGGCTGCAGCAAAATTATATCCTAAATGCTGCTGCTGAAAAGGAGAAAATTGGAGGCAGTTGGGAGCGTTGAAGGTCTGGTTCATGACTTTGTTAATGTCTAGCATTACTTTTACTTTAGTAAAAATCACAGCAGCCTGAAATCTGCCAAGTCTGCTCTTGGACATACAGATTATGTAGAATATCATTGAATTCAGTGTATTTATTCCAATTTATATAGCTGCCCATCTCATATGTACGACTCTGGGAGGCTTACAAATGGTTAAATATAAAACAGTAAAACACAGTGCAATTTAAACACAAACGAAGCAAATAAAAGCAATATAAAAACACATAACCGCCATAATCGCGTCCACCAAAACACTCAGTACAGCCACTGCACGGCGCGGGGGGGGCCGCCCGTTGGCAGATCCATGTTTCCGGGGCCTTCAAACATTCCAGGGCCCTGCCCCTGCCCCTGCCCCTGCCCCTGCCCCTGCCCCTGCCCCTGCCCGGCAGGGGGGTTGGGGCCAAGCTGATCTGACACTCGCTGGCTGACGGGACCCACAGCGTGGCCCCCACCCCCCGTAAGGCCTGATGGGAGTCTGGTGTCGCGGCGAAGGCCCCAGGCGAGAAACCAGGAGGCACTGAGTCCTAGGCCCGCCTTAGGCCCGAAAGCCTGCCGGGTGACTTGGGCCAGTCCCTCTCTCTCAGCCAGCCCACCTCACAGGGTTGTTGTTGTTGTGGGGGAAATAGGAGGAGGAGGAGGAGGAGGAGGAGTATTAGGTATGTTCGCCGCTTTGAGTTATATGTTTAAAAAGGTGGGATAATAACAATAATAATAGAATCGTAATCATAATCATAATAATATCTGCTGCTTAGGGGGAGAAAAGCAAAGGACCTGCCTTCAGGCTTGCAGTCAAAGGGGCCAAAACGCTCCAGAGCCAAAGAAGCCACGTTTTGCGCGAGACAGCTGCCCTGGCCTCCGCACGGCCTCCGCACGGCCCAGCCCCGGCTTCGGGAAGAGGAGCCGCGGCCGAGGCGAGGCGAGGCGAGGCGAGGCGCGGCGCGCGGGCAGAGGACGGAGCGAGGCGGCCCACACCGCGCAGCCGCCCGGCGCGCCGAGCCGAGCCGAGCCGCGCGCGCGCATGCGCGTGCGGGGCAGCGGAAGCGCGGCGGGCCGGCGCCTAGATGGGCATCCTGCTCCCCTTCGGGTTGTCTTGCCGGCTTCCGGTCCGGCGTCGTTACCGGCTCGGGTGCCGCGGGTCGCGATGTCGCGCCGGGCTCTGCGGCGGCTGCGGGGCGAGTCGCGCGGGCAGGGGCTGCTGGGCGAGGACCCGGCCCTCGGCGGGCTCGATGCGGGAGGCAGCGGCGAGGACGATGACGGGGAGGGCGCGGGGGAGGAGCTGCTGCCCGTGTCCGGCGGCGGGCGGCGGCGGCGGCGGCGGGGCCCGCGGAGGGAGCCCTTGCAGCGGGTGGCGAACCCCTTCGAGCTGGTGAGGATCCGCCGCGGCCGGCCGAGACCCTCAACAGCAAGGCAGCGCGCCCCGCCCGTGCCGCGGGCCTCCCGGAGCTTCCGCTCCGAAGGGCAAGAGCCGCCCCCGGAGCGGCCGGCTTCGCCCGCATCGGATCCGTCCCCAGGCCGGGCGCTCTGTCGAGGGGCCGGAGCCCCCGGTGCCTTCCAGCGGGCAGGGTGGCAGCTCCCGCCCTTTGCGGTGGCTGCGATCAGCTGTTAGCGCTGGAGGTGCGGAAAGATTCTCCCAGGAGTTCGCTCTGCCAGGTGCCGCCTGGTGGGAAGCGCGCCCCTCTTTGCCCTTCCGACCCTGCTGCTGGCCGTGCTCCTTACGTTGAGAGAGGGGGAGAAGGAAAACGGTGGTTGCGCGCATGCTGGCCTGTGAACTGGGGAATTTTTAACCTGCGCAGATAAACAGCGAAGGACTGGATGAGGACCTGGCGGCCAAAGAGGAGATGGATGACTCCCGGCTGCAGGAAGGAGGCGGCCCGATGACCAAAGAGGCCGAACCTGAAGGGCTGGAGAGCGGCAGGAGGGAGGAAGGGGGAGAGGCGGAACAGCTGGACCAAATGGCAAGTATCCTGTAGAAAACGGGTGCCCGTGTCTCTGCGGTAGGAGACTGGGTGCTCCCTGCTCCTGTTTGCACAACCAGCTTGCTGGCTGGGGAATTCTGGGAGCTGAAGTCCACCCATCTTAAAATTGCTAAGTTTGAAAAGCACTGTGCTGAACGATAAATTAGGGCTACATATCAGCCTGGCTGAACCAAACCAAACAAGTAATGCTGTTTCTTAACATGATCTGAGGGCCTGGTTCACGTCTCAAGCCATAACTCTGTTTGTTTGTTTAAGGAAAGTGTGATGTGGATAAGAGCGTGGCTTGTTAACGATGGCTTGTCATGTTTTTGTTTTATTTACAACTGTTTTCGTACCACCAGTGAAAAACAAAGCAACTTTAATTTTAATTTTAATTTGATGTAAACCGCCCAGAGTCCCCCATTGTGGGGAGATGGGCGGGGACAAGTCCACTAAATAAACAAACAAACAAACAAACAAACAAACTTGCAGAGCAGGTTACCAAAAGTAACTATACAAAACATACATATAAACATCAACAGTTCAACGTCATGACAATAATAGTAACAAATAGCGATCAGTAATTCTTCCACATTCCAGACACTTGCATCATTAACATCTCCCCAAATGACTTCCTAAACAATCAACCTTTTTACCAGTTTTCTGAGGCTTAATACTGAGGATCCTGATCTTATTTCTGGGGGAGGTGATTCCATAGGAAGGGAGTTCCAGCAGAGAATGCTCACTTCTGGGCCTTGCAAGGGGTGGGGTTTCTTAGCATTGTTTTGTCGGTCGACACACTTTCGGGTGTTATGTGTGTATAGTTTCTGAACACACACACAGACATTTTCCTGGGTTAGGTAACTTGTTTAAATTCATACTTTTGATGTCATGCCTCCATATATACATCTTACTACCTTTTGTTTTTATGTTTAAAAGTCTATCGCAAACAACAAATCACGAAAGAAAAAGAAGAAAAAAAAGAATAAGAAGAATCCTTCAGGCGAAGCTCTGGTAAACTGAATTAGGTTTGGGGGTTAAGCACTTGTAGGGAAATGTTGCTGCCCGGAATTTGAGACCTTAGGTGGGATTAGAACATTAAAATAGGATGCTACCCCTACAAAACCGTAATTTCAGCTCTACAGAATCTTTGATTGTTCATTCACTAGGAAGAGCTTGCAGTTGAAGAAACAATGTAGGTGGTCATGGGTAAACCTGTGCAAGGGCAAGCTGAAGCAACTAGGGTTGAAAGGGGCCTGGGAGGCCTTCTAGTTCAACCCCTGCCTGGGGCAGATTGTCAGACAATCCTGGACAAATGGCAGTCCTATTTTCAGTGATGGGGCATCTACCGTTCCAGAAAGTGTCGGCCAGATTAAAGGGAGGAGGGACTATTATGAGGGTGCTGCATGCAAGAGAGCACTGACAGTTCCCTTTATAAGGATTTTGTCTAAGGAGGGTGAAGCTCTTTTGCTCATTCTGTTGCTTCTCAGCAGTTCCCTGGAGATGATGACCAAGTGGAAGATATTGAAAGCATCTTGCTGAGCATTGAGAATTCCAGTGGGCCCCCATGCCAAAGCCAGAGCAGGTTGGTCACGGATAATCGGCCTCTGCTTTACATTGAACACAGGTAGGAAGCTAAGTGTCCTTCAGTGGTGGTGGTGGAACCTTAGGTTTTGCACTGAAGAGAAAATTATCAGTTTTATTTTATGTGTCAGTGTGGAGGCTCTGAGCAGCCTACAATTAAAAGAGAATTTAAAAAAGAACAACCTATACATATGTTGTATTTCCTAATTGTTGTGAAAGACCAAGAATCACAAGCTATGGTGGTATATCCCATAAATAAATAAATAAATAAATAAATTTGAAATAGTTCCTGAATTCCAAAATGTAATGCATACATGTAAGTCAACAACCCCAGCCGTTGAGGGGCAGATGGTGTAATAAGCGAGATTCTTCAAGGCACCTGAGTCCCTCCCTTTTCCTCTCTTGTCAAGATTAAAATTGTAAATGTGTAATCCAGGATTTCAGTACTTTGTGGTGGTAAAAGGTACCCCCCATACACACGTAAGCTGCATTCGCTATTAAACCTATGAGACAACCCCCGCCCCATACATATGAACTGCTTAAACTGCTTAAATGTTTAAGAAAACATCTAAAGCAAGCTGAATTTACCCTGAGTGGCGACAGGGAGAAGAATCAGTCAGGGACCAAATTGCTTCTATTCACCAGCCATATCTCACAGACACTATGCCTAGCATGCTGGCCTAGCGGGAAGGATAATTAATAAGAAAGTGACATGGATAGGTTTATCTAAAATATTCCCAACGTCACGCCGTAATTTCCACTGTGCTGCCTGTCTTGCCTTTGCAGTGTGGTGGGCCAAAGGTCTATAAGCTCTGGTTCTGTTTTTGCTCGTGGAGGTGGCTGCTCAGCAAAGTGCAAGGGTTTGGTGGGAGCCCAGTATACTGTATTATTGATTTCATGCAAATAAAAGCATGTGGTATTTTCAGAGTGATTTGGTTGCTTCAGGGGAGCCAGGTTTTGGCCACAACAACTTGTTCTCTGCATTGAATATTATGCAGGAATTAATAAATTTCAGAAGAGATTCATGTTCCCAACTTTGCAGGAACCTGAATCCTGAAACGGAGCTGAAGAGATACTTCGGGGCCCGGGCAGTTCTTGGAGACCAGAGGTGAGTTCCAGTGTTGTGAGACAGAAACCTGTCTCTGGATCGTGTGGGAAGGCAAAACATCTGGCCATGCAAGCGAGGATCTGGGGAAACCTTTTGGCAAGAATGCCATTTTCTAGACTGGACTGTTTCTGAGGCAAGGGCTGCTCCACCCTGCCTGGAAGTCTTTGTGTGCTGAAGGAAGGGAAGTGGTACCTTCCCAGTCGAAAAGCAAGGAAGGATCAGTTTGGGATCCCTCTGAGCCACCCTGGGACCATGGTAGTTCTGGATGGAGAGGTGTTTTTATCAGCCATTTGGACGTGGCTGAAACAGAGGAGGCTTTGATCCGTTCTCGTGCGGCTGCTTGCAACCACAGGCGGCCGATTGCCTGCTCTGAGGAAGGCCCAGCACACAGCCTGCATCAGGATGCAGGAGCAACACTGTGGGGAGCAGTCAGCTGGTCCAGTTCCTTTGATGAACTCAGGCAAAGATCTGAATCTGCCTTTCTTATGGACGTTGCATGCATGTGAGGACAAGCGCGTGTCTTGACTTCAGATGTGGTTGTTCCCCCTTCCGTTGCATCTCTTTGCGCTTGGTCGGGAGGTGGCGCTGTTACAGTGCTTCGTTCAGCGCTTCCCGGCCGGAGACCGGAGACAGCTCCCTTTTCCCAGGAGGAAAGCCGACTTCTTCCTCATTCCAAAGACAAGACTGTGTTTATTTTTTAAAGACTGACGATCACCCAGCGTGGGGGGGGGGCAGGATGCATCAATAGGGCTTTGAAAAACAACTGCGCCGCCCATGTGGGCTTGGATGCAGGTGCTTAGAAACTAGAATAGAGAGAAAGGCTTTGCAGTTCAAGTCTTCAGGCGTGCTGCTTCTTTCCAGGCCAAGGCCGAGGCAGCGTCAATACGTACACAGCACGTGGTTGACGGCGCCCAAGGAGACTTGGCCACGTCACAGCAAAACAGGTGAGGGGCCTTTCCTTAAGGGCCTGCATTTGGGCTGTCCATGCTGTTGCTCTCCATCTTTGCCTAGGAGAATCCCAGATTTGTTTTACGGCTGAAGAAAGCAAGAATGCTTGCTTTACACTGAGCAGCTGATGAAAACGTTAACATAGCTGGCTCCGTTTGGGTGGTAGATTCCTTTAGCTTGGAGTTGTACATGTGTCACATCATGAGAACTCACAAGATTGGGAATATGGACAATTGAAATTCAGATTTGGACTTGTGCATTCGGATGAGGGAAAATCAAGGCAGTCAGAACGGGAAAGGGGATGGGAAGATCCAAGCCAAGCATTTCTGTCTCCAGAGTTTCCTTTCTCTCCAGATAGATAGGCACTTAGCTTTCTAGATGTTGGTTGATCCCTTTGTTGAGGCTGACCACCCTCTTTCTCCCACCCACAATAATTCTGCCCAGGTATATCCATGGTGCTGCTAGAAACAAGGCGTGGAGAGCAGCTTTTTGCCTTTGAGCACAACCGGGAGTACCAGCTAGTACAGTTCAAATTCTTGGATGCTGTGGAATCGATGGACCCAAACAATCTTGTGGTAGGTTCTCTGTGAGGCTTGCCCAGAGTCACTCCTTCAAATCCAGCAACTGTGAACTGCGGCAATTTTGCTCTACCCCAGCCTTGACTTCTGGACATGCTCAGCATCTCGGTATTTTTCAGCCACCCCCAGCTGGTGCCTTCCAGATGTGTTATTCCCAGAATTGCCAGTGAGTCTTCCTTCTAGGCTGTAGGACTAGATTGACCCTCTTGGGCCACAGCAGTGGTCTGGCCAACTCTGCACGAAGACTCCAGCAGAGGCCTCGTTTGTGTGCAGAAGCACCTTAGCAACCCAAAATTCATTTGAAGATGATCATTTCAAGCGTGGGCAAAACCAAAAATGTTCTGAGCTGTCTCCTCTGAGAGAATGTCACATGCGTAATAAAAAGGGATGTAACTTTCTGACTAAGTCTTACACTCAAGACTTACACGTGGGTATGATTTGAACCAGTAGAGTTGTGTATGAAAGGACCTTGAAGCGTAGTTCTACCTGCTATAGTAGTTTCTTATCTTGAAGGTCGTGGACGCCAGCTCCAGTGAGCCTTTTCCCCCCTCCCATACTGTCAGTTCCGAGTTCCATCTGCATCCCTACGATGTGCGTGCAGTCTCCTTCGGAAGAGACAAGGCGTCTGCTGGCGCTAAGAGCAGAACAGCTGTTGCTGTGGGAAGAAGGAACCTGCAGTAGGGAAGAGAAGATGCTGTCATGACCCCCGTGCATTTGCAGCCCTGCCGGCAGACCAGAGGCCCCCCCCCCGTTAGCAAGCCAGCCCCGGGGACTCTTCTCCTGCCCCATTTCCCCAGTGCTGAAGACAAAGACTGCAAATGGGGCTGGAGAGCTCAGCATAGTGAGATCTAAGCCAACTTTTGTGCTATATTTAAACATTGGCTGTCTTTGAGGAAAGGGGCGTCTCATTTCTCCAGGGCGTAAGAGAACAGCCTCTGCTTTGAGGCTTTTGTAGAGCTTGTCCAACTGTATTAACTGGCAAACAACTTGATGGTAAATACACGGCGTGGACAAAAGTGTTCTTAGCCTAATATTAGGATAATCAAGACATTGAGTTTGGAGAGCTCCCCCCTTCCTTCCCCCTCAGTCAGGATAAATGTGGCTCTTTGAAACTTGAGCGTTTTGGAGATAGAGCCCCTTTGTCCGGGAAAGACTCCGGCTCTGCCTTCTCTGCCCCTGCACTCTGGCTCCTCCCGGGGGAACCCACCGCAGTTGAGGAACATTTTGGATCCTCTGCAAACAGTTGCAGGAATGTAAGTCCTTGGAAAACAGGGAGGATGGTGGTTTCTTTCATACAGTAGCTTGTTTTCAGCACAGCCTGCTGAGGCAGCCAGATGGCTTTTCCTGGATCAGTAAAAGGTGAAGAGCAAAAAGCTGAACAGGGTCTTTCCCATAACTGAGGGCACCAAGGAAAAACAACATAAATTCAATGGCAAGCAGACACAAGGTGCCACTGAAAATTGATTCCGTGTCTGAAGTGTGAATATTTAACTTTTGAGAAGTGGTTCATACTTAAGTTTACTGAATGTGGACTTTGCAAATCTAAAACTGAGGGGTGGGGGAGGTGGAGTGGAGGTTGCCATAATCGGGGGAATGTGAACAGGAAGAATTCTTCAAGTATTCCCCAAACACTGCTTTGGAATTAACGGGTGGTGTGCAAAGAAGTTTGGTGTTGGGCACCACACTGACCTCATTGGGCATATCCTGGCATTCCTGGATGGCAGCCCCCCCGCCCCCAGCAGCCTCCTGTTTGGCTCTGCTCTTTCCTGTTCTGTGTTGCTTTTCCCTTGGAGAGCCCAGGTCCTTAAACATCACTCTTCTGCTTTGTCGTTAGCTTCTGCTCCAGACGAACCCTTACCACGTGGACTCGCTTCTGCAGCTCAGCGATGTGTGCCGGATGCAGGAAGACCAGGAGATGGCCAGGGACCTGATTGGTAAGCATCGGAGGCTGAGGGGACAGGAGGGCGAGGCGTGTCCAGGGGAGAAGGGAGGCCGACGTGGGGGGGTGGCTTAGAGTCCTCGGTACTGGGGGGGCAGGAAGGGCAGCCCTGAAAGCAATGGGTCCAGGTCTTTTGGACTTGATTACTGGGGGGGGATGTTGGGGGCTCATCGCAGGGCAGCCGCAATTGCCTTTTGTGGTGCATTTCCCACTGTACCATTTGGTTATGCGGTTTTAAGCAAGTATAGCCCGTAAAAAGGGAAGGGGCGTTGGTGACAGGTTTTGAAAAAACAGCCCCATCCCTTTGGAAGCCCTGGGGCAGAAAATGATGTCTGCAGGTGGGACGAGTGCATCACAGGCCACCAATGTGACCAGGCCACGATGCCTGTTTTGCAGAGAGAGCCCTCTACACCCTGGAGTGCGCCTTCCACCCTGTGTTCAGCCTCACCAGTGGCACCTGCAGGCTGGACTACCGGCACCCGGAGAACAGGTGGGCGCCCGCCCTGGGTACTTCAAGGTGGGGGGCTGCTTCTTGGCAGGTGACTCCCTCTGCTGAGTCCCAGGGCCACTGTTGCACCCCGCCACCCCCTTGCCCGAGCTGAACATCCCCACTTCTGCCCCTGGAGTCACAGCCTTTCCTTTTGGTATCCCTCACAGGGCTTTCTACCTGGCCCTCTTCAAGCATTTGCTTTTCCTAGAGAGGAGAGGCTGCCCACGGACTGCCCTGGAGGTCTGCAAGCTTGTCCTGAGGTGAGGGCTGCTCTCGGAGTCCCCTTCAGGCTTGGCCTGTCCTCAGCCAAGCACCTTGGCCAAGCGTGGTGGGCAGTGGGAAGGACTGGCCAGCATGGCCCTCTCCCAGTTCCGTTTTGGGTCAGGAGTGTGTGTCTTTGAAGGCCCCCAAACCAGGTTGTCAAGGGGAGCCCTGAACTTCTCCCCGTGACCTTCTCTGTGGAACGCTGTTTTGCAGGTGCCCAGCTGGTCCACCCCGGCCAGAGGCTAGCGAGCTTTTCTTTGCACTGCTGTCGTGTAACGGTTGTATTTTTTTTATCTGTCTCCTCTCGCTGAAGCCTTGATCCGGAGAATGATCCGCTGTGCATGCTGCTGATGGTGGACTTGCTGTCACTCCGAGCGAGAGAGTACGGCTTCCTGATACGCATGTTTCAGGAATGGGAGGTAAGGGCCCCGTGGAAGCCAGGAGAGCCCAAGGAAGGCAGAGCCCCACCTGCACAGACATTGGGCCAGTCATCAAAGGACTGGGCAGCGCAGCCTGTCCAGCTCAGTGCCCTCCCCCCTCTTTTCCTTGCCCTTCAGCTGGTTGCCAGGGAGAGACCACCTTTCTGTGCTAGAGGGAGAGCCCTTGACAGAAACATGCCATCACTCCTGGCCTCCTCTCTAGTGCCCCGAGGTATTTTCTTCCCCCCAGATCTCTTCCCTGGGGGGTGGGGGGCAGTTGTATGGAAAGCCTCGTCCCACTTTCGGGTCCTCCCTCAGGCTGAAGAGAAGCCTAAGTGGGCCCAGAAGCATTTGCGGAAGCAGGACTGGCCTAGGCTGGTGCTTTGCATTCCAGAATAGCTGCTTCCTGTTAATTATCTTTTAATTAGAGAGGCTTTAAAACAATTAAGCCAGATAAGGCTGGAGCAGCCCCAGGAGCAGGATCAGCGGGCCCTCAGCTGCTGACTATCCATTTTTAGTCCCGGTCGGTCACTATCATGCCAGGCTGCCCCATTTTGAAACTTTCCTAAGCCTTTGGCTGGGGAATAAAGCATAGACACGTGGGGGGCTTGAAAAAGATCTTGGTTGCCAAAGGGTCTTTCGGGGACCTCTAAAAGGGAACAGGATCCAAGCTGCTTTCTCCCCAAAGCCACCCACTCCCACCAGCGACAGTAGCAGATCTGCGGAGCCTCCAGCAGACAGAACTCCCTCCTGTCCTGCTGCTGCCACTTTTAGGGCAGACGCTGCCCTCCTTGAGACTCGCGTGCAAAGCAGATGCTCAGCCACTGAGTAAAGGTGCTTTCCCCACTGTTTGAGGGAAGACTCTCCTGAAGACCCAAGTCCTGCTTCCAACCCCACACCCACCTTCCCCTTCTCAGTTTGTCTGGAGCTCTGGAGTTGCCTCTTCCAACCCCCCAAAGAATCAGCTGAACTGGATGAGAACTGGCTTCTTTGTGACATCTGTCTCTCCCCTTCCTCACCTCCCCCCCGATCTTAGGGCCATCGGAATCTGTCACAGCTCCCCAATTTTGCCTTCTCCGTCCCTCTGGCTTATTTCTTCCTGAGCCAGCAGGAAGATATTCCTGAAGCAGAGCAAAGCCGAGCCCGTGAGCAGGCAGACAGTCTCATTCAGCAGGCCCTGATTATGTTCCCCAGCGGTAAGTTTGCCTGTGGGACCTGCCCAGGTCACATGCAGAGGCAGGGCTGGGGCAGCAGAGAGGAAGAGAGGGCCCGTTGTGTCAAGCGCTGGATGACTGCAGCGAAGGGGGGAGAGTCGCAACAGAGGAAGGCGCCAAATGTCACGTTTTAGACACGAGCAAAAACTGGATCTCCCTCTTCGCACACACACATACGCTCACACACGGTTCTGAATGGCTCCCAAACTGCCTTGCTTTGTTGCTGAGAACGTCCTGAACAAAGGGACTCGGGACAAGGCCTTTTCAGGGCCTCAGCAAACCCCCTAAACATCGATGAGGGGGCCTGAGCATTCTTGCCCTGCAAGAGGGAGCCATGGTTCTGGGGAGGCTCTGACTCCCTCCCATCTCCCTTCCAGCCCTGATGCCGCTGCTGGACCGGTGCAGTGTGCAGCCTGACTCGGCGGTCAGCTCCCATGCCTTCTTTGGGCTGGAAGCCCAGCTGAGGTAACGGGGAGGGGAGGCCCTTTGCAGGACCAAAATTATGCCTCTCACAGGAAGTGGGTAGCCGCTGTGGGGCAGCAGGTCCCGAGCGGGGGTGCCAAGAAGA
This sequence comes from Liasis olivaceus, assembly GCA_030867105.1. Lineage (NCBI taxonomy): Eukaryota > Metazoa > Chordata > Lepidosauria > Squamata > Pythonidae > Liasis > Liasis olivaceus. The sequence goes on along the minus strand of CM061359.1, from coordinate 833,234 downwards.
CCATTTAAACCAGAAATCCGTGATGAGGATGATTAAAATGAACCCTTGCCAGGGGAGATGTGAAAAGCAAAGGCTGCTCCTGAGAACTTGCTCTTAGGGCCATCGGAACCTGTCACAGCTCCCCAATTTTGCCTTCTCCGTCCCTCTGGCTTAAACATCCAACCCTCTGCAAAAGGGGAGTCATGTGAAAGGACAGTAAAAGGATCCCCAGAACGGCTGCACGAAAGCAGTGGTGGAACTAGCACCTCATCCCCTGGAACAAGGACGTGGCCACACCAGTTCGCCTCTTAGCCTAATGCAGGGCCTCCACCTGCCTCTTGAAAGCCCCTCTTCCCCTCCCCCCAGCGTGCCTTCAGCGCTGAGCCAGCTGGTCTCCCTCTACCTGGGGAGGAGCCACGCCCTCTGGAAGGACCCCGCTGTCATGGCCTGGCTGGAGACCAACGTGCACAAGGTGCTGCGGGTGGTGGATGCCAAAGACCCTGTTCTGGAGGAGGCGGAACAAAAGTGAGTCAGGCAGACGCTGGTGCCCTTTCCCTGCGGGCGGCCTGGGGTGCTGGGCAACTCCCTTCCTCTCGCTCGTGGCATTCAGCGCTGCCACGTTCCTCCCACCATAAGTGGAATGAGGGAAGTGCTTGCCAGTCTGCAGCTTGGAAAAGGTACAAAATGGGGTGAATGGCACTCCCTGGTTTTAGCTTTTCTGCTGGGGGGAGGCTGAAAGGGGTTCTTAAAGGAGCTCCACGTGAGGTTCCTTGCCAGTTGGGCACAGTCCACTGACTTGTGACCGGTGGAGAAGCCCAGGGGACACGCTTGCTCAGAGGCTTTTGCTTCAGGGCTCTGGGCAAGAGCGAAGCAGCTTGGAAGACGCCCTTGGCTTGTTCTCCCTCCCTCCCTCTCTCTCTGTAGGCGAAAGGCAAGGTACCAAAATGCCCCCAGGAACGTCTACCGCCACGTGATCCTCTCAGAGATCAGGGAAGCCACAGCAGCATTACCTCCGGTGAGGGATCCAGCCCTGCTGCTCATCTTCCGGCCTGGGCCATTCCCTGGCACCTAATCCTGCCCCTCCTGGTCTTCCTTTCCCTTCTGCTGTTTACGGTTCTTTGTGTACAGCGAGCCCCCTTGCCCTCCATCCCTGGTGTAGCACTGGCACTGCTGTCCACAGCATTTGGCTGACCCCCTTCGAACTTTCTGGTGCCAAGGAGGACCCGGGGCACTCGGGCCGTGGCTGGCAGCTCGGGTGGCCGTCAGAGAATCTCGCCGGGATTCAAGAAGAGGCGCAGGGCAAAAGATAAGCGGGCTCGCAGGTCCCTGCAGGGAGGAAGGCTCTGACTGGCCTCTCTTCCAGAGCTCTCCCAGCTTTGAATCTGTCCTTCTCGATATGCTCAGTAGACGAATGCTGAGTAATGGTGGTGACAATGGCAATTCTGTTTGTTTTCCTCTCCCAAGGAGGTGACCTCACAGCCCATAATAGGATTCGACCCTCTGCCACCTCCGGACTCCGTCGTTTCATACACGAGGCCCGAGAGGTACTTCCTCTCTGTTTCTCTTCCGTTCCGCCTGTTGCAGTTCTTGAGATGCCGGCTTGGTCTGGCCAGTCCGAGCGGAAGCTCAGATGCCGGCTGATGCTTCCACGCGAGACCCGCCCTTATCTCCCAGCCTCTCAGCCCATCAACAGCTGTATGCAAAGGGGCATGGGAAGCTGTCTTCCCTTGGGTCTGCCTGTCGGCTCTTTTCCACCCCGTGTTGCTGATTTGCAAGCCTTCTGCCTGCCCGCCGGCACGCTGACACGGAGCTCTGGCCCCTCGCTCCCAGAAGAGCTGTTTCTTTCACACAATCTACACCATCCCAGCCCTCCACTCACACACACAGGGAAGGCTCAGGCGTTCCTTCTCCATAGCGACAGGGGTGTGGTCCTTCTCCCCCACACAATTCATTTTGGGTCAGCTGTGAGAGGGAGATTAGGATAAGAGGGAGGGGTTAAATGGAAGCCCTCCCAGAGGCCCCGTGGCCAGCTGGCATCTGGTCCTACTTGACAGGCAAGAGCTGGGCTGTCACTTCTTGGGGAGGTGGCCTAAATGGACATCTATCACCAGATGGGCACTCTCTGTCATTCCAGGGCAACCCACCCAACCAACGAAAGTACTTTATCGCTCTTTTTTCGCTCGCTGTTGCCAAACTTCAACTTACAGGTAAGATACCCCTTTGAGCTGGAGTGGAGGCAACAGGAGCCAGTGCCCAGAGCGTGGCCGGGGGTGGGCAGGGCTAATGACCCTCCGTAGGCCAGGGTGGGGTGAAGGGCAGCGGAGGGGGAAAGATCTGCCAGCAGAAGTTTTGGGATTGGTCTGGAGGTGCTGAGGTGGGCCATCCAGGTATTTGGGTCAGAAGGTTAGGTGAGCTCTGCTGGTTGATATGTTTCTTTGTGAGTGGGGGCTACTGGATGAACCGTGGGTGCTGAGATTGTATGCTGGGGTCTTGCATTTTAATCCTCGTACGCTGCCCAGAATCACTGTCACGAAGCGGGCAGCCGTATCGATCAGTTAAATAAATAAAATCCAGCCGTCGTCGGGTGCAGGGAGAGAGGCCTGCCGGAGGAGCTACCTGGCATGGCTTCTCCTCGTCCTGTGCTGCATTTCAGGGGGAAGTTAGAGCCGGAGGAGAAGAAGAGCCAGGGGCAGGGCAAAACCTCAACCAGGGAGTGAACCGGCTGATGGCGGCTATGCGGGACATGCTGGCAAACATCCAGTTCCAGGAACCCCCACGGGATGACAACGCTGAGGGTGATGGGGGAGAGTGGGACTGAATTCTGGCTCCTGTGTAATGAGCCCACCAACAATAAACAGGTGTAAGCAGGAATTGTCTCTGTACCTTGCCTGTGGACGTACCTCTCCATTTCCCTCTCTCCCCATGAAGAAAGGAGGACTTGACTCAGTTTTGGACAGCATTTTAGAAGGGAGAAGTTTAACAGCCTGCACCCCACCCCACCCACCAGTTTTCTTGATCCAAAACTCTTGCTGGCTCCTCCGAGGAAAATAAAGCAATTACCTTCTGCCGTGCTCTTCTTTCCCACCGAGCCTATTAATGTTGAAGGAAGCGGCATTTCTGTTAAAGAAACGTTCAGCGCCTCCCTTGATTGTTGCCCTGGTCTTAATCCCGTTGAGCCCACCTTGATCCCAAGGGTTAACAATGCCAATGCAAGGCCTGTTCAGGCGGCCCTGCCCTTCTGATTGGCTGTGCCCACGGCATGACTTGTAAAATGGGCAGCGGGGGCTGGGTGTCCCTGCCTTCCTGCTTTCCTCTCCTCTGCTGCCTGGGGGTTCCCCCAAAGGTGTTTGTCCATCAACAGAGATTGGTGGGCTTTGTGAAGAAGGTCTAATAAGCATACTCGTGCAGGATTCAGAGATAATATGTAGCCATGGGTATCTGAATAAGCCATTCTGGCCTGGTTGGTACAACATGCCAGGCAGGGTTTATATAAACCGCCGTGGGTGAGTTCACACATCAGACCTAGTCAGAACCAGATTGCTGCTTGTGTTGTGTGTGAATCCAGCCATAAACCTGGTTTAGAATGGAAATGTATTTATGGAAATGCCAAGTTAAATTGATTAGTGGCTTTGGGGGAATGAGAACCTAAAGGTGGTGGGAGCCTTTTTGCAGCATAAAAACGTTGCGTAGCCAGCAGGGTGTCTCTGTTTCTTCATCACCAAAGCTGCTTCAAAGGGCTGGTGAAAACTGTAGGGCAAAATTACGTTCTCAGGACAGGCCTGGGGGCCAAAGCGGAACTGTTAACGAAAACCAGTTGGGATGGTCAGAATTGGCTCAAAAGTCAAACGCCCGTCTCACCACAAAGTTCTTCCCTGGAAAACGGTGAGCACCTGGTGGCGAAGGCTGTGAGGGTAGCAGTCAGCTTCCTGGCCCAGAGCAGACCCTCCCCCAGAGGCGGGAATGACGGAAGCGCTCAAACTGGCCTGCTTCAGGTCCCCTCTTGGGGGGCCATGAGCAAAGTGGCACGACTTCTCTCTCTGAAGTCCTTCTGCCCCATTTCCTTTCAAAGCCTTCCTCGATAGAGCTGGGACTCTCCTTGCAGTTTCCTGGCTCCGAGGCAGGGAAGAGCAACACTCCTGAGATGGATGTTAACATCCTCTTCTGCCTCCATTACAAGACATCCCCCCCATCCCCCCTCCTGCCCAAATTTCCATGCCACCAGCAACATTTTAGGTCTTCTGGGCTGTAATTATGCCTTACCACTTTTCAATTAAAAAAAAAAAACTTTTACTTGACTAAAAAGTTAGACTTTGTTAGGAAAATATTTTTTAAAAAAACTCTTGATATAACTATGGTTGGACCTTTCAGTCTTGATATTTTGTGGAGATCTTTTGTGGGAGGGAGAAATGGTGCCGGAGTCCTGGGCTGACTTTGGCATGCTGTTGTTCTGCACTGGGGCAGGGGGTGTCTGTGGAAGAGCCCACCTTGTTTTGGAATGCTTGATATCTGTACAACCTCCAGAATGGCCCACATTGCCTGTGCAGAAGTCTTTCCATCCGTCTCTCTCTCTCTCTCTCTCTCTCTCTCACACACACACACACACACACACACACACCCATCTGCAAAGTTGTTTATAAACAGGGTAACCCAGGCAGACTGGAAAGTTCAGGAAGGACACCAGCGTGAGAAGGCTGCCACTGTTACTGAGCTGGGCACGCGCCTGTTTCCGGTGCTTGGAACTCCCGGGTCACACTCAGTCCACAAGCCCCAAAGCTGCCCCTCCTGATAGCCAAGTCATGCACGCTGGGCCAGAGGCTCGTGCGTTCCGAGTGGCAGAGCCAGAGAAATAAACACGCCACAGAGTGACGAGGAGGCCTCCGGTTTTGCTGGGAGCCAAATCACAGCTTCAGCTTTGTTGCTGAGCTTCTGCTTGACAGGAGATTCAGAGGGGTCCTTCGGTGCCTCACCTTTCAAGGACCGACTGCCCGTTGCTGACTTCAGGCCAAGGGGAACTCTTTTCCTGGAGGAACTGAAGAGGATTAACCTGGTTCTTCATCGCATTACGCTGGCTCAGCCTGTTGTATATCGGTAAACGCAAGGAACGTTAAACGCTTCTTCCCACTTAGTGCATTATTTGGCTCATCGAGAAATCTCTCCTCGGTGTTCCAGTTCCTGAAGTCTCTCCGGTACAGAGCCCTTGTCCAGTGACGTGTTTTTCATGTATGTGTAGCTTCCAGGTTAAGGAAGACGCTGTGAGACTTGAAAGATAACCGGACTGCCTGTTTCCCTGGTCTTGATAAAGAGGGTGGACTTCCATTGCTCTGGCTCCCCTCCCCTCCCCTCCCCTCCCACCAGCGGGCAACCACGGCTGCCTGCACTCAGTTGTCCTCACCAAAGGTGTCTCTCTGGACAAATCAGGGTCTCGTGGTGCGTGGTCAAAGATCTCTGCAGAAAGTATGCTTGATAGGAGCCGAGGGGTGAAGCACGCTAGTCCAAACACTTCAGAGTTGGGGAGTTGGTTTTATGGAGGGAGGTGCTGCCCAGCAGCCAGAAGACCTGCTTCCTGACTTACAAGGTATCCCCTGCTGACCCCGTCCCTTGGCTGATGCACACTGGCCTCTAACTGACCAGCAGCTTTGCTGAGCCTCAGTCCTACCCATCGCTTGCTCTTTGACCCTTTCTGTAGGCGAGGGGGCTGCGGGGGCTGCCTGCGATTCCCCGCCACTGAATGTGTCTATAAGAGACGCCTGTTGACTGATCTCTACCCTAGACCAAAGGCACGTACAGCAAAATCAAATCAAAACCTTTATTACGACCTTTAGGCCAGAGAACACCACAACGAAAATACATAAACCTGTAATTATTAATCAAACTAAAATGTAGACATAAAATATAAATATCCAAATATAAATTGCTTCTCAGCCTTTTGGCTAAGATCGAGGGTGCATGGTAGACGTAGGCTGTGATTGATCCACCTGGCACACCTTGATGGCAACGGTCAGGTGCAGCGACCACCTTCCTTGGTTTCCTTCTCCATCATAAGTGATCACTCCGGGGTTCCAACAAAGGTGGCAGTTTGGCTGCTTTGCCCTGGGTGCCTCCACATCAGTTAGCATGATCTAGAGATTACAGGGCATTTGTACATCTGGACAGGCAGAAAAAGTATCCCCTGATATGCTCCTACAGATCCAATCTCAGAAGAACGTTGACTACTAATAGAATAACATGCCATAATAATAAACATAGACTCAGAAGTAGATGGTGATTCTTTCAAATTCCTCACAGCAGAGACCTTTTACCACCACCCAGTTAAAAAAAAAGGGGGGTCAGAAAACTGGCCGTGCTGAAGGCTAAAAGAAGGCAAAGCCCTCCTATCAATATATGGTGTGTGTGTAGATAACTCAAGAAGTGATTCAGTGGCAAATGTTGAACCGGCTAATACAGGTCTCCTGTAGATAGGCCCAGTTTGTTACTTAAGGCTACTCTGAACATAACAGGAACCACGCTGAAAGAAATATAGGAAAGGGTACTTAAAAGAACTGCGTATCAGATATGGTTGATGCTGTCCTTGCAACAACCTGGCTCAGCAGCAGCGTGGCCCAGCACTCTCTCTGCTGCCACCCGTGGCCCACATTCCACCATGGGATAATCCACTCCTGTTTCTGGTTTTGTGGTACTTCATCTTTGGGAAAGGCCATCCCACTGTCAGTGTATTTACGGAGGCAAAACGCATCCTGACTTTAAGGACTGTTTCATAACATCTCCTTGCCTTTCAAAGTGCTCACCGCCTGACTTGTTATCATGTGGATCACCCTCCGCCCCTCTGCTAAAGGAGGAGCTGCATCTATCCCTTTAAAAAGGGAAAAGAAAGAGTTCTTTCTTTGCTGTAAATTTTTGCTAATCTATTTTGGAGGCAGAGACAAATTCAGCAATTATAACATTAGGAAGGAAGCCAAGCAGAACTTTGACATGGACACAACAAGATGCTGGGCGATCGCTCTCCTTAGCCGCATAGGCTGAAGAAAAAAGGAGTGCTGCAGAAACCAGTGACAGGGGAAGAAAGGCCAAGAAGAAGAAGAAGAAACACTCTAGGATCCAGGACAGTGTCACGACCAAAGAAGTCCTTGTGGAAGCTGGTGTCTGCGCTGCTGGCTTTGCTCTCCTGAACCCTTTGTTGGGGAGCACGTGATCTCAGCATCTGGGATTTTCTGGGAGGAAAAGTGCTGACGGAGGAACCTGTAGCCTACAGGTGAGTGTTTGGGACAGGCTAAAAATACCTGCATTCACCTAAAATCACTTCAGAAGAAACGCCCTTCCAAAATCCGTGTCCCCCCCTCTTATTTCTCACTAGCAGCCCCACAAAGTGTTTGAGATGCCTAAGTCATCAGCACCGAGGCTGTATTTGGACTTCTCCAATAGCACCACTGATCTTCCTGCCAACTGGACCAATGAGACATTCTGTGCAAGTGACCAGCAAGTGGTAATCCCTAGTGAACTCTTCTTGACTCTGGGGGTGATGAGTTTTGTGGAGAACGTGCTGGTGGTGGCTGCCATTGTCAAAAACCGGAACCTCCATTCACCCATGTATTATTTCATCTGCTGCCTGGCTGTTTCAGACATGCTGGTGAGTGTCAGCAACCTGCTGGAGACCCTCTTCATGCTTCTCATAGAACATGGGATGCTGGTCATAGAGCCCACAATAGTCAGACAGGTAGACAATGTCATGGACATGCTGATCTGCAGCTCCTTGATGTCTTCACTCTCTTTCCTGGCTGTCATTGCCATGGACCGCTACATCACCATCTTCTATGCCTTGCGGTATCACAGCATCATGACCATCCAACGGGCCGTGATCCTTATCGTGGCTGTCTGGCTGATCAGCAGCATCTCTAGCATCCTCTTCATCGTCTACGACAGCACTGCCGTCATCATGTGTCTGGTGGTCTTCTTCCTCTCTGTGCTGACCCTGATTGCAGGGCTCTACATCCACATGTTCACGCTGGCACACCAGCATGCCAGGCAGATTTCTACCATGTATAGCAAACAGCAGGCTCCCCAATCTACCAGCATGAAGGGGGCCATTACCCTCACCATCTTGCTGGGGGTCTTCTTGATCTGTTGGGGACCCTTCTTTCTCCACCTCTTCCTCATCCTCATCTGCCCCAACCGTCCTGCCTGCAAGTGCTACTTCCGTTACTTCAGCCTCTACCTCATCCTCATCATCTGCAATTCAGTGGTGGATCCCATAATTTACGCTTTCCGAAGCCAAGAGCTCAGGAGGACGCTGAAAGAGGTGGTCCTGTGTTTCTGGTGACAGAGGAGGAGAGGCTGGGTCCCTTAGGATGTGGTGCAAACCTAAGGTACTCACCTCACCCCAAACAGGGCGGCTGCCTTGCTGTCCGGGTTAGGGTTAGGGTTGATGACCATTTGGAGTGACGCAGCACAGGAAATAGCTGCGCTTTTGATTTCTGACTGTCCTTGGAGGAGCTCGGCATCCTGCCGCTCTTGCTCTCCTAGCCAGCTGGGCACTCATTGGATGCCCACCAGCTGGAGATAAAAGCAATCGCCACTGCTGGGATCTGGCACGATCCATGCCTTCTTTCATCTGCTGCCTCCTGTTGTTCCCAGCAAACGCTGCCTTCGTTCCCACAGGCTCTGTTTAGTCCCATCTGGCAGACAGCAAAGGTCCAGCCCCCTCCCTCCCAAACAGGCCAAATCCTGCTTTAAAAGTGGTGGCATAGAGGGAGGGGGATCCCAGCGAATGCAGCCCAGGACATTTCTCACCTGGGACTGGAGATATCTTTTGCTGGAGAGCCGGATTCATTGGTTGTCTCTCTTCTTCTGGCAGATGGGAGTGTTCAAGTGTTATTCTGTGAGAGGCTACACGAGAGGAACTCAGAGAATAAGGAAATCATCCAGCTCAGTTCCACGTTTCGCTTGGGCAGGATGTATACTTTATGCTGGCAGTTTGAGTGCAAATACCTTTCTGTACAGGATGGCTGTCGCTTTTTACTAAAACGAATGCTTGAATTTCAGATGGCCCAGGATGTTTTTTGGTAGACCAGTGTGCTTACCTCCTTTAAATTTTGCAAGTTCCTCTCTCCATCATCATCAGCTATGCCTGCAAAGTTCACTTAATTTTGCCAAGCAAATAGTCCACCCACTGTTTAAAGGTGAAAGGTATCTGAATAACATGAAGGGCGTTGGGGGAGGGCATACAGAGGGAAATGCCAATGAAGCATAACAAATCAGCCACAAGATTTTGGGCTCGAAGTAAGAACCGGGGCCTCTGATCTGCAGCATTCTTTGCAATATTAGTGTATTTCTGTCTGCTGGACTGCTTTTAGCATAGACTCCTTGCGAGGCATCTTTTTCGGCATGCTGTTTCCCAAGGGCATATTTAAAATCCTACTTTGATCATTGACAAGGCTAGTCTTGCAGATGTGAATCCACTCAAGAAGGTGGCTTGATGGGCAAATTGAAACAGGGAGTCCCGTTTGCTGAAGGGGACAAGCGGGCCGTTTTCCAAGGTGTGGAAGGAGAAGACGCAGGCTTGCCCGCCTGCCTGCCTGCCTGCTTGCGCGGCACGGATGGACTGAGTCCCAGGATGCCTGGTGAAAGGAAGCTGAGATCCGAAGAGGATGGATTTCAGCCCTGACTCCGGGGAGGAATCAAGGGTGTGGGTTTGGGTGGGCAGGATAATTGAAGCCCATCTTCTATATTCCACCAGGGTTTCATTTCTCTTGCCTGAGATATCATTCTTGCAGGTTGTTCCTCTGTAAATGGGAGATAAAAGGGCTCAGTTGTTACAAGGCAGGGAGGCTCACCTGACCAGGGCCTTTGGGTCCAGGTTTGGCCACAGAAGTGCCTCTTGGCACCCTTTCAGGGCACTCCCCAGTCTGGCTGCAGCGTTGGGGGGGTGGTCTGCTTCTTTCCTTGGGGCCCAGCTGAGCCTTTGGAGTAGAAAGTTTCCTCAGAACAGATGCTCCTCAGCAGGGAATCCTCTGCAGCAAGTTACAAAGGAGCTCTGGGTGAAGCCCTGCAAACGCCATCCTTGGGCCTGCTCATCACAGCTGCCGGCACCAGCCACGCACACTCTTGGGCAGAGCTCGGTCTTGCCTAGCGCTCCAGAGACCCTCCTCTTGGCCGGACCCTGAAAGCTTGGCACCCTCTGCTGCGCAAAGAGGACCTTCTTTTGTCCTGGTGTGCGAAAGACCGGTGCTGCTTTGAGCTCGCGAACCCAGCAGCAGAGGTGTCCCCCACCTCACCTCCGGCTAAAGCTAGGAACCCATCCTGGCTGGAACGTGAGCATCCCCGCCACGGCCCTGGAGGAATCATCCTCCGGAGCATCGCCAGGCGAGCAGCTTTGTGTGTCTCCCTGCGTTGCACCCGCTCCCTCTGGGCCCTCTGGCTCCTTCTGGGAGACTCCTCAGCTGGCCCTCCGGATTGGTTGGGGTTCAGTTCCTGGGGGTGACAGGAGGCCTGAGGGAGCGGGAGGCCATTTGCTTCAGAACGGCAGGCCTAAGGGGAGGCCAGGCCCCTCTGGAGGCTCCCCTCTCCCCCCAGGGCCCCCGTGGCTCTTCCCCTCTGCAGCTCTGCCTGCAAGGGCCGCCCCTGGAGCAGCAGCTGCACCCACATGGCGGGAATTCAGCAGCTCCTCGGGATGAGCCCAAACGCCTTTTCTGACTGTATTTGGCTAGTCCCTCCGACGTCCCCCTGACTGCGAGAAGGCTGGGCTGCTGGGTGAGTCCTACAGAGGGGGAAGAGCTGAGATCCATGACTAAGGGGTCCCTCAGTTACCTGGGCTGGAGAAAGGCTTGTGCTCAGAAGTCAAGATGGTGGTCACGCACTGGCAAGGGTGGAGCTGCAATCGCTCTGTTGGGGCTGCCATCTTGACTTTTGTACCATACCCCGTGGGCACCCCTGTTCGTGGCCTCCTGATGCCAAAGAGGGCGTGCTGCTCCCCATCTCCTCTTTGTTCTAGCATTCCCTTGTTTCCCTGCCTGCCTGCCTTCCCCTCCCCGCAGGCCAACCGCCTTCTGATCTTCCCTTCCCCCCTTCCAACCGGGAAGCTTGTGGGAGGGCAGGCGAGGTACATAGGAAGGGGAGAGGCGATTTGTCCGGGTGGGGCGGCCAGGCTGGATCGCAGGCAGGTCCCGGAGCCGCGGCTCGCCTCGGCTCGCCTCGGCTGCCTTCGCGGCCGGTTCCCACCTCCAAAGCCAATGCGGACGCCGAGGGGGGCAGCCCGGAGCTCCCCCCGACCTGGCGCTCGACGGCGGGACTGCCGGCGAGAAGGCGCGGGAGGCGGGCGCGGGCAGCCCTGCCTCGCCGGCGCCTTCGTGCTCAGACTCGCGCCGGTCCGCAGGCGCGCGCGCACGCGCGCGAGCCAGCAAGCGAGCGTCCGCCGAGGCTGCCGGTGCGGCGGAGGGGACAGGAGGCTCCGCCAGCCCTCGCGGATCGGGCGGGGACAGCGACGCGGTTCCGCTGCGTCCCCGGCTGTGCAGGGGCCGCGGCAGCTCTAGCTTTCCGGCTTCGCCCCTCCGGCCAGCCCCAAAGGCTGGCTCCGCAGCCTTTTGCGCAAGGGGCAGAGGTCAGGCCGGCACGCGAGCCTTTGTTTCCCTCCGCAGGGGCCGCCGGCGCAGGCACAAAGCGGGGGAGCGTGGCCCCTCCCTCTCCCACCCGGAAAGGCAGGGCGGGGGGCTCGCTTTGTGGCCCGGCTTCTTTGGGACGCCGGCGCCTGAACAAAGGCGCGGAAGGGGAAGGGAGCCGCCCAAGCTGGGGCTGCTGCAGCTCGTTTCTCCTGCTGCCTGCCCCCCCCCCCCCCATTGCAGGCAAGCAGGGCTTTGTCCCCCGCCTCTCCAGACCTGCCCCCGGCGCCCAGCCCCTCCCCCTCCTTTTAAGGCTGCTGCTCCCGGGACAGAGCCCCGAGTCGCCCCCTCCTCTCTGCGCGCGCCGGCCCGGTGGCCGACGCCTCCCAGGGCCGCGGGGCTGGGAATTCGTCGGGCGCCAAGAGCAGCTCCGAGGGCGAGCCTTCGGCCGGGACGGAGTCACACCGCTGGGCAGCCTTTCGGCGCCGCTGTCGTTCACAAACAAGGCATAATAAAAGCGAACTGAAAACACACAAAGGGACCCTCCCCGACCAAAGAGATGGAACCGGCGGACAGAACCAAAGTCGGGCTGCGGTCCCGGCTCGTTCTCTGGAGCTGCAGCTCCGCGCCCGAGGGGGCGCGTGCGGGAGGGGCTGCGTCTTAAGGAGGAAGCCCTCCGCACACGCTCGGGAGCCCTCTCTTCTTCTCCGGCAGAGCTGTCAAAACGGACCCTGGCGCGAGGCGTCGCTCCGTGAGGAGGCAAAGCGCCCGCATCCCGGGGGGACAAGCGCAGCGCCGCCTCCTTGCCTCGTGCAAGCGCGGCTGGTCCTGATGCTGCGGGCCGGTGCAGTATTTTGCAGCGGCGCCTCCGGATTGGCCGAGCCACCCGCGGTGACGTCAGCGCCCAGCCCGGGTGCAGCAGGCGCCCCCGATAAAACCCGCCGGCAGAGCCCGGCCGCCTCCTCCAATCGCTCCGCGCCCACCGCGCCCACCGCTCCTGCCGCTGCCCGCCCGCCCACCCTCCAGCCCGCCGCAGCAGCCGCAGCCGCCGCAGCCGCCCCGCCGCCGGTGCAGCATGAGAGAGATCGTGCACATCCAGGCGGGCCAGTGCGGCAACCAGATCGGAGCCAAGGTAAACGGGCTGGAGCCGGGGAGCCGTCCCCGAGGCAGGGGGCTCGGGCGCGCGGGGTTCCGTCCGCACCGCTCTCTGGCCTGGACCCGTTTGTGCGCGGGGACGGGGCGGGGGTCCTTCGGCTTGGCAAGGCGGGGCTGGTTGTGGCCGGGTTCCTGTGCGGCTATGCCCGGGCGAAGGGCGTGGGCTGAAGAGGGCCGAAGCGGGACTCCCCCTCCCCCGCCGCCTCTCAAAGACAAAGCGGGGAGTGGTCTCGCTCCCGTGCTGCCGCCGTCACATCTCGGCAGCCGGAGGACACCCGAATCTCAAGAACAAAGACCCGACTCGGTCCGCGTGCCAGGCAGCCTTGACCTTGGCGAGGCCAGAAGCTGAGGGGTATCTTGGCCTGTCGGCTCCCTCCTCCCCGCAATTTTCCCGCGACCCCTCCCTTTCCCGCGAGAGAAAGGGAGGGGTCCGAGGAGGGGCATCTCCCTTTCTTTTCTTAACCTGGAACGAGGGCGGTGTTCGGCTACTTTGCGAAGTGGAAAGGGAAGGAGGAGGGTCGTTACGGACTTTTCCACCTTGGCAGGCAGCGCTGCGCGAAGGCAGGGGACTCGTCCTCCGACAAAGCATCTCTTCACTCCCGGGACACCAGGTCAGGGGGTGTCCTGGCCGCAGACAAAGATCTCGGTGGGGACCAACGAGAACCCACTGTCTGAAAGGACCGGCGCTGCCCGAACTGGTTCCTCTTGTGCCGGCCGGGGTAGCGCTGCCCGTGGCAAGGGCTGTGTCCTGGGAAAACGGGGAGTTTTCTCTGGGCAGAGACAGGGAGGGGTCTGCCAAGAGAAGGCAGAGAAGCTGAGGGCTTCTCAAAGGGTGAGACACCAGCTGCCATGACTCAGTGCCACAAAGCTGGCTAATCATCCCTCCAGTCCCCTTCTCTACCGCCCCCCCCTCAGACATTTGTGCCTGCTTTGAATAAAAAGAAGGCCAACTCCCTGCAGTAAGACCTCGCCACTTAAGGCTCTGTCTATCCCCGTGGGTGGAGGAGCACAGCAGACTGAAATCAAATCAGCCTCCGGAGCACTTCTGCAGCTGAGCCTGGGGGCCCTCCCACCCACCCTCCTCAGGGGAAAGAGAGCCTGCCTTTATACTGGCAGGGGGTGGCACTCCCCAACCAGCCCAGGAGCCTCTGGTGAATAATGAGCCATCTTTCCTTTCTCCACCCCCCACCCCCACCCCCACCCCTTGCTTTGGTTTGTGACAAAAGCAGCTCGCAGTCTTCCAGTCTGGCCCGCTGAGATATGGGCGGTTTTGCCCCACCTCTGCAGCAAGAAAATCTCAAGGTCCAGGAGGTGCTCCAGAACAAAGAAACGTTTTAAAAGAATTATTATTATTATTATTATTATTATTATTATTATTACTCACCAACTTCAGTGAAAGAGAAGTGAAATACCAGAATCTTCAGTCTGAGATCTTACCTAATTCTGAATTAAGCTTCACTGCAAACAAAATACATGGAAATGTTGAACAACGCTGTTTAAATTGCTTAGTACCCCCCTCCCGCCATGAGATGCGCCAGGGTGGCTGGTAGCCTGTCATGAGCTGTGACACTGCGGGGGGGGGGGGGAGCAGGTCTTTTTTCCAAGGGCTATCCAAGCATCTTCACGCATATGCTAATCATGATGAACAATCCATTGCAAACTCAGAGGTCAGGTAACTGAGAACTAGATCAATGCAGGACTGAGATTGGCCTTTCTACATCCCCAGTCCATAGGAGGGAGATTTAAGAGGGGTTTTTGAGGGTCAGCTTCAACTAATATGGCTGGACTCCCACGTCAGTGCAGTCACAGGAAAGGAGTTTTGCTGCGGAATTCAGAGGATCTGATAAGGGAAGCAATCCCCATTTCCCCAAGGGCAACTACTTCTGCTTATTCCTATCCTGTGACTGGCTCTGTATTTTAACACATCTTACAACTCTGTGAAGGCCACCCAACTGGGCCGGGTGGAAGTTGCATAAGAAGCTGCCATTGGTTCATAATCTCCACCTGTCTCCTTTGCTTGGGCCCTAGCTGAGGAATGGGATCCCATCGGAATATGTCAGCCTGTGAGCCGCTGGAGGTTCCGCGTCCCAGATCAGAAGCTTTTTCTCTGTAAGCAGACCAGCTCACAAAAAGGCCTGTCCCCAAACCTGTCTGAAGTTCTGGGCTCTCTCGTTAAAGACAAAAGAAAGTTTGGAGGGTTTCTGTCACTTGACCAACTCCGGAAGACCCTTTCCTGTATCTTCCATCTCCCATTCTTCTACATCGCTTCTAGAAACAAATTGCTGGCAATGGTCCTTTGAGTGCAGGATCTGTTCAGGGAATCAGTCCTGTCACGTGTGGACACTCACTCCACTCCTGACCTTGCCAATGAGGAGCAGCCGTCTAGTAATCACAGCTCCGTCTGCTGGGGACGGGCAGCGCTGAGGACCAGCCTCTTGCCTTTGCCTTCCCTGATCTGCAAGCCGTTTAAGGGTGGTGCAGTCTCCTCCAGTTCCACTTCCTCCTAATTCCACGGTGAGAGAGTTGGATTCCTAAATTAACAGGACATGCCACCCAGAGAAGCTGTGACTGCCACCGGGGGGAATGCTGCTTAGCCCTTGTTTACACCAAGTGTTAGAAACTGGATCCTGATGAGCTGTTGCCCTTCAGGGCTCTCTGGGGAATATGTGACGCTCTTGCTGCAGTCCGCCTCAGACTGTTGATCCAGTACATTTGCACCAATACCCAGAGGTCACATGCTTTATCTCTCAGTTGGATTAGTCTGCAGAAACGGGTCTGCTTTCCTGGATCTGCTTTCAAAGGCAAAGCGCTGCACTCCTCTTTCAGGATGTGCTTGGCAGGCTAGTTGGCTTTCGGATTAGCCAGGTGTGCCTTTACGGCTAAGCAGCGCAGAAGGCTGCAGGGCACGGTGAGGGCTAGCAGAGGCCCCACAGACATTAAGCCTCCCTCCCTGGTTGGCTGTGGTGTGACCCCCGCCCCCCGCCCCCCGCCATGTATGAGAGAAGCCAGGAATGTCTTCAAGTAAGGAGGAGTGGTTTCAGCACCACGGTCAGATCCCTGGGCTGGCACACATTGCTCCTGTGGCAGGAATGGCAGATTGCACAAACTCTTTTGAGTTTTTGGAGGTTTGCGTGGAAAAGGCTGCAAATTGGGTTGCTTGGCAAAAGGAGGACATAACAGGAGCAACTAGGAATGTTTTTTCAAAGTATAACTGAGCAGAATAAGTGTCCTGGTAGCGCTCTGATTCCAGTTTTCAACTGTTTAAAACATCAGAATCACGTATCTCAAATTTTTCTAACTTCCTCTTGTTCTTTTCTCAGTTCTGGGAGGTGATCAGCGATGAGCATGGGATAGACCCCAGTGGGAACTATGTCGGGGACTCTGATCTGCAGCTGGAAAGGATCAGTGTGTACTACAATGAAGCCTCCTGTAAGCTCTGCTCCCAGCCTAATCGATGTTTTCTGATATCAAGAACTTCCTCCTGGGCCCTTCTTGGAAAAATTATACAGGACGACTGTTGCTATCATCCCATTTGACATATAGGTCCTTCCCATAGGCACTTTCAATGCTAGCAGGGAGAAAATGAAGCCTACACACAGATGGTCTCACAATAGCTTTTATCTAGTCCACACTTGGGGATTCTCCAGGTGCTGGTGCTGAGAGCCAGGATGTGGAACAAGGGTCCCCAAACTCAAGAGGGAAGGTCATTTGGCCATGTATCTTTTCAACATAGCACTGCTAGCAGAAGGAAGCATGAAGGAATGGTAAGGATCGTGAGAGGTTTGGAGCCCTCATGTGTAGGTTTTTTGGTGCAACTCTTGGCAAAGGAACTCTTGGATTGCCCTGTAGCACAAAGCACTTGTTGAGGGACCAAGCTCTGTACTTTCATAGGCTCAGTCCAGGCGGGTGTAAGAAGAGGGGAGGGAGGAACCAGGTTGAATGAATACAAGTGCCTGCTTGGTTGATAAACCTCCTAGGTTAGTCCACTCAAAGGAAAATGTTCTTTGTCCTTCCAGCTCACAAATACGTCCCCAGAGCCATCCTGGTGGACCTGGAACCTGGCACCATGGACAGTGTTCGCTCAGGCGCTTTTGGACACCTCTTCAGACCAGACAACTTCATCTTTGGTATTGTCCCTCTTTCTGCTCCTCTCACCCAGATCTCCCTCCCTAATGTAGCATCCAGTTCTACCCCCTGGAAATGGCACAGCTTCTCTTTAGATGTGTTTCATTCGGGCTCCTGGGAGGTTGATGGAATTGCACCTGTTGGTCAGGAAGAATGGAGAGGCCATGGTGGGGTTGGTGATTCCGAAGGGGAACCAGCTAGGCCAAAGGTTGTGAGAGGCACAGAAACTCCCACTTAGACTAGGTTGCTCTTCAGTGCCTTATTGGTTTCTGAGGCAGAATCAGATATTTTTACACAAGGAATAACGCAGGCTGGTTACCAAGCAAACGGGTATTTAAGTCTCTTCCTTCACAGGTCAAAGTGGTGCTGGGAACAACTGGGCTAAGGGGCATTACACAGAAGGTGCTGAGTTGGTGGATTCTGTCCTGGATGTGGTGAGAAAGGAATGTGAAAACTGCGACTGCCTGCAAGGCTTCCAGCTCACTCACTCCCTCGGTGGGGGCACAGGATCGGGCATGGGGACCCTCCTTATTAGCAAGGTCCGTGAAGAATATCCAGACCGGATCATGAACACTTTCAGTGTGGTGCCTTCCCCCAAAGTATCTGACACCGTGGTAGAGCCTTACAATGCCACCCTGTCTATCCACCAGTTGGTGGAAAACACAGATGAGACCTACTGTATTGACAACGAAGCCCTCTACGACATCTGCTTCCGGACCCTCAAGCTGGCCACTCCAACCTATGGAGACCTAAACCACCTGGTTTCTGCCACCATGAGTGGGGTGACCACCTCTCTGAGATTCCCGGGACAGCTGAATGCAGACCTGCGCAAGTTGGCTGTCAACATGGTTCCCTTCCCTCGCCTCCACTTCTTCATGCCTGGCTTTGCTCCCCTCACGGCCCGTGGGAGCCAACAGTACCGAGCCCTAACCGTGCCTGAGCTCACACAACAGATGTTTGATGCCAAGAACATGATGGCAGCCTGCGATCCCCGCCATGGTCGCTACCTCACTGTGGCCACAGTCTTCAGAGGACGCATGTCCATGAAGGAGGTAGATGAGCAGATGCTAGCAATCCAGAGCAAGAACAGTAGCTACTTTGTAGAATGGATTCCCAACAATGTCAAGGTGGCAGTATGTGACATCCCACCCCGTGGCCTGAAGATGTCCTCTACCTTCATTGGCAACAGCACAGCCATCCAGGAGCTCTTCAAACGCATCTCAGAGCAGTTCACTGCCATGTTCCGGCGCAAGGCCTTCCTTCACTGGTACACTGGTGAGGGCATGGATGAGATGGAGTTCACAGAGGCCGAGAGCAACATGAATGACCTGGTCTCTGAGTACCAGCAGTACCAAGATGCCACTGCTGAAGAGGAAGGGGAGATGTATGAAGACGATGAGGAAGAGTCTGAAGCCCAGGGTGCTAAGTGAGGGGCCTGGATGGAGCAACACTCAGCCCTCCCTGGGAGGAACCCAGCATTGACATGATCCTGTGGCTCATCTTCATCTGCCAACTTTGTTCCCCATTTGCTGAGTTTTAGGCAACCGGATTCTAGTTGCTTCTGATTCAAGAGTTCCAAAACTTAAAAATTCAGTATTTGACCATCTTTTCTCCCTGCTCCTCAGTCTCCAGTTTTATGAGTTAGTGCAAATCCCTCTGTTCGTCACTTTGATAATTTCAAGGACCCTGTTCTTTACTGGTCTGTGTCTATTTTTATGTTTTGGAATACTTAATAAATTATTGACGTCCAGCTTGTGGGTTGTCTGCTTTCTACCACTCAGAGGGTTGGGTGGCTGGGTCAGCAAATATGGAAGTATGAGGTGTCCATTCCTTTGGTCCCCGTTTGGGTGAGCTCATCTGTCTCTCTAAGGAGGCAAGATATGACTCCTAGAGATATGCCCTGAGTGCTTCCAGGAGCCCAGCATTGCCTCCTGAGAGGAGACACCCAGGAATGGCTGGTCGGGGCCATCTAGACTCACAATGTGACAGCAGCAATCTCTTTACCTGCTTGTGGGTCACCAGCAGGAAGATGCTGAGCTGTTTGAGGCCATTCCCTGCAGGCCCATCACTGGCTCTTGCTAAGAAAGTGGCCTCTGCTTGCATAGATTTGCTAGAAGGGCTGCCTGACTGATTCTGGAGACAAGCCAAAGGGATAGGTGGTCACTGCTGGATGGAAAGAGTGTGATCTGCCTGTAGGGCAAAAGGATCGCTATCCTTGCCACTTCTGCATCTGCCATGGGGCCAGGCCAAGGTGCCAAGAGTGGGAGGTCACTTGAGTTGAACTGCTTAGGTCAGAAGTGTTAGCAGCATCCTTGACCTTGAAGCATGGATAGGCTGAATATGTACAGCAAACCTGAGATATGTGGGATGAGTTACCTCACATTCATCCCCTCGGAAGAACACGTGCACGGTGCAACATTTGCCTTGCAGGTGGAAAGAGGAGGCGTTTCATTAGGAAAAAAATATCTGGTAGCAGTTCTCTGGTAGCAGTTGCCACCTTCTCAATGCCCTTCACTGTATACATGTCCTCTAGGGGAGAAGGCTGCTGCGTCTGCTCAAGTCCTCGCCTTCTTCTCCCTGTCCCTCTTTGAGGCTCATTCGCTTTTGCTGCCAGGGAGCAACACAGCGCTCTGTCTGGAAGTTCTTCCCGTGCTCAGCCCGGGGGTGTGCAAAAAGCCGCTCAAGTTCTCTGCCTCCCTCTGCTGCAGCCTGTGAGTTAATGGTGGCTTCTGGGCTGGTCCTTTGCTCTTTTCCATTCTCAGAGACACAAGAAGCAGCCTTTCCCCAGCCCACTGAGCCCCAAAAGGCTGGTAATGGAGGAGAAGCGACTCCTGGAGCTTCTCTCCCAGGAAGTATAAACGAGCACTTTCTGCCCATTGCTGCAGAGAAAACTTTTCTCAGTGGGTGTGCTTAAACAAAACACTGAGGCCCAGGGGAGCCAACCATACTCTGGCTTAGCCTATGCGGGTCTGTTTCAGGAAAACATCAATGATCTTCTGGTTACAATCTTTCTTCCTGCCATGCCCCTTATTTAGGAAGGCAGGGTGGGGGTGAGCAAGCGCCCCAGCACAAGGTGCCCAGCAGACTCCTGCCTCCCTCCGGCCAGGGGGGGCTTACATCCCATCCCTTCCTGATAGCTGCATCCAACCGTCTTCCTCGTGGTTTGGCCCAAGGAGGGACGGGCCGTGGCTGTAGCGCTGGGAAGGTTCCCTGGAACGGGGTCAAAAAAGTCAGGATGGCACTTGTAAGGGATGCACACATGTAAAAAAGGGGTGGGCTTAAATGGTGTGGTCACAACTACCGTCTTGGCTTTTGTGACCCCTACTCCCCGCAAACATCTCTGCCTGGAACAGACAAGCAGGGGAGGGAGGAAGGGCGAGAGGCAAGATCAATTTATTTACTGAATGCATATCTCCACCAGTAACACACGATTCACACTCTTGCTTGAATAAAACCAAAGGAAAAATAATTTAGCAATAACAGGAACTCCTTGCTAAAGCCATTAAATAATAGTGACAGGACTACTACACCTCCTCCCTCCCCGGGATGAGTCAAATCACCTTTTGAACTGAAACCTTTATGTCATGGAAGGGCCGTATCACGCATGATAGATGGGTTTCTGCTGCAGGGCTTTGTTTCTTGGCATTTGCAGTGCCCGCTCTTGCCGCTGCCAATGTGTTCTCAGAGAGACAGATGGAACAACATCAAGGACAAGAATTTTGACTGGAAACCAAGGACGTGCTCTGAAAGTCCCTTCAGGGCACTCCAAAGAAGACATCTCCAGGTATGTTTCCTCTCTGACCTTGACCCACCCTGAGAAGGACCTCTGACATCTTTGTTAAAATGAATGAATGAATCCTTGCCATGCTTTAATCAGATGTATTCCTGAGAAAACAAGCTTAAGACTCCCTAAATTGCTTTTGAAAAGGGGGAAACAGCTTTTCCTTCACCTCCCTTAGTTCCAGACCACTGACTTGGAAGGGATGGGCAGATGTGGCTGCCAGTGGCTGTCAACATGTCCCCAGACCTCTGGGCAAGCAAGCACAGCGTTGGAGTCGGAGTCAGAGGTTGCCGCCCACTTGGCCACTGGGGAAGGGGCAAGCAGAGCTACTAGGTTCACACCTCAGGCTCAGCCCCCATTGGCTGACTGACTGATCCCTGGCTGGGCTTGCATCACATGCACCATTCAGGGCCATTGCTGGGTGTGAGAGCAGGTTCTGGCTCCTCCCGGGCCAGGAAAGTGGTGCGGTTCCCCTTCATCGGCCAGGTGGTGGCCTCGGGGCCCTGCCTTGGCCCTCTGCTGTGTGACCTCAGTGAGAGACCATGGGGGGACTTCTTTCAGGGCTCCCGAGTGGGTGCCACCGGTCTGCTGATGCCAAGAGCTCTACCGCTCCCTCCCAGCAGTAAGCAACTAGCAGGACCCTTGGCCGTCGCCTACCCTCTGTGAAGGGCAGGAAGGCAGCTGGAGAGACGTCCAGAGGAGACCGAAAGGCCCTCCCTCCGTAAGGAGGCAGCTGGACTTGGGGGCTGAGAAGAGGAGGGGGCAGCGCCTTCCAGAAGGAACAGCTCACACTTTGGGGGGGCTCCTTGCCTCAGTTTGCCTTATATTGCATGCTTTGCTTTTTTCCCCTTTAATTGTTTAAAGCCCCCTCGAGCGTTGGAATAAACAGAAAAGCCAGCGGAGATAAAGCCAGGAATGATAGGTGGTGATAGATACCGTATATGATAGGTAGGTAGGTAGGTAGGTAGGTAGGTAGGTGAGAGAGAGATGCGCGCGAGAGAGCGCGAGCCGCGGGTTACGGGTCCCACCCCAGAGGGGCCGGCTCGCGGCGGCGGTCCTCGACTAGGCGGCTGGGGACCGGGCAGGAGCTCTTCCGGGCCCTCGGCGTCGGCGGGCGGGCGGGCGCGCGCTGCAGGGCCGCGGCCGGGCGGGCACGCGACTTACGCCGAGCGGCCGGGCTCCTCCGGGCCGCGCGGGGGCAGCAGCGGGCGGCGCGGGCGCTTCGGGCAGCGCTCGGCTCAGCGGGCCGCGGGCTACAATGTAGCGAGCGGAGGAAGCGGCGCGTCCGGGCCAGCCGAGGCGGGCCGGGCCGGGCCGGGCCCCCCCATGGGCACGCAGGTAAGGGCCGCGGCGGAAGCCCTCCCTGCCCGCCCGGCCGGCCGGGCGCGTCCCTCTGCGGCCGGGCTTCCCGGCAGGGCTCCCGTGGAGCCGCCCGGCGGCGCCCCTCGCCGCGACTGGGGCCGCCCGGGCCTCGGAGCAGTCCCGGCGGCAGCGGCGGTTGCCCCCCGCGCCCGAAACGGGGCCGCCTGACACGGGGGCCCTCTGCATCCGGCGCCCTCCGGGGCTGGCCTAGCTGCGCCCTGCCGGACAAGGCGCCTCCGGTCGGACGCGGTCGGCCTCCCCGCCTTCGGCCCGGGTGGCGCTTCCGCAGCGCGAGCCTTCCTCCGCTGCGGGAGGTGGGCGGCCGCTCCGAGGCGGTTCCCACGGCAGTTTCTGGCTCTGCAGGGGACGTTCGACTGCCCGCTGATCAGGCGGGCTGAGCTGGCGCAACTGACTGCGCCACCCTGCCCGACAGCCAAAAAGAGCAAACTAACCAGGTTAAAACCAGGCTGAGCGCTTTGTGCGCTTTACCTGACCTGGTTACCCTGTAATGCAAGGCCAGCATGGCCACCTCCCGGATCCCCTTGAATCACGCTTCAAACTGGGCAGGGCTCAGCACCCCCCGCCGCCGCCTTCCCCTTCCCCTTCCCCTCTCCCCCGTTGCCTGCTTGTGCGTCCCTCCAGGGGCTCAGCCACATTTTTGTTCGCGGCCTTGTAGCGCACCTGCTCGTCGGTGATTTTCCGTCAGATTCAAAGCAAGACTTTCAAGCAGAACAGTCCTGCCGTGTGGGATTCTGACTCCCCTTTAAGGCATTCCGGGGTGTGCCCTTTAAAAGCTGAAGCTCTTGCGGAGCTGAGGGTGGCCTCTCGAAGCCGACCGGCAGAGCCTCAGCGGAAGCAGCAGGGCCTTTCATTCCCCCTCGCCGCGGTGGGGCGGGGGGAGTGGGAAGAGCTGCATCATCACTGGGGAGACTTTCTGGGTAATGATCCACCCGGCAGAGAGGCCCTGGATGATGTCATTCTAAAAGCTCCTTGAGGAAACGTGGCAGAACAAAAGAGACGATATAGAGAATTAATTGGGAAGCGTGTGCAGGGCTGGGTCTCCTTTCCCAGACCCCGGGCATAGAGAGTGCTGGAGTGAGCATTACAGGAGCACCCCCCACACACTCTTTTTGTCCTGCCAGACGATTTCTTTTGCTGTTCAGGGACAACCAAACAGGGCACATTTCATGCCGTGCTGGCTTCACACTCATTCCGCTCCCTTCCCTTCTTCGCCTGCCCGTAGCCTGGAGCTCCCTAAATCCACTTGGTAGTTGTACAATTAAGCCCAACATTCTTTTCCTGGAGAGAGGCAGTGCCTTTGCACGGCTAGAGTCCCCAGAGCTGAAGATCACAGGACGCTGGGGCTGGGTTTTAAAAATCCTCTGTGGGGCAGCTGTGCTCCAAACTGCCAGCATCTCTGAGCTGTATAAGTGGTCCTTCCCCGTTAGATCGGGTGGGGGGAGGATACGGCAGCCGCTCTCTCTGCAGCTCTTACGCATTCCTAGGACTTGACTGGCCGTAGCAGGGTTGCTCCAGAAAGTGCCTCTCACCTGTCCAGTCAGATGTGGGCATGGCTCTGCAAAGTGCGCGGGCACCATCCGATCTGGAAGAACTGGCTTTTCTGCTTCCCAGGATGTCAACAAGCTTGAGAGGCTGGGAGGAACTGTTGGAAAGCTGAAGCTGTATGGGAGACACGCAGTAGCT
The DNA here is from genome assembly GCA_030867105.1 of Liasis olivaceus. Classification (NCBI taxonomy): domain Eukaryota; kingdom Metazoa; phylum Chordata; class Lepidosauria; order Squamata; family Pythonidae; genus Liasis; species Liasis olivaceus. Next base: position 809,540 of record CM061359.1, on the reverse strand, counting down.
TTTGGCAGGTTGAGACCCTGACCTTGGGCTAGGCGTGCTTTGTCCCCGCGCGGGATGGCTCAGGGTCTTCACCCCGACCTTTGCGTCCAGCAGGTTGGACTGCTATGGAATATGATGAGAAGTTGGCCCGTTTCCGGCAGGGCCACCTCAACCCGTTCAACAAGGCCCCGCTGCAGAATCGCCAGGACCAGAAGACAGCAGGAGCTGGAGAGGACTTTCCACAGAAAGGTGAGTTAGCCCCTTCCTCACCTTCACTTTGGGCAGAACTCCGTAGCACTGGATCCAGGAGGATTATCCATCCCTTTCCCTTATGACCGGATCAATACCCTTTGGAAACGTGAGGGCAGGCTGTCCGTGGCCAAGGCCAGGAGTTCCCATGACCTTCAGCCTCAGGGGTGACTCCAAGGTCAGTGTCCCACCCTTTCCTGGTTCAGCTGCTGGCGACAGAAGACCGGCACTGTCCTGAGAATCTGGAGGCTGCTGTGGCAATTTGATTTCTTAAGCAGAGCCCAGATGCCTGCTGTCACGTGGCAGAGGCCTGCTTGCTCATCACCAAAGCCTTTGCTACAAGCTGACCTGTCCTCAGTAGAGAAACGGGCCATCCTGTTTTCCAACGTGGACTCTATCTATCTATCTATCTATCTATCTATCTATCTATCTATCATCTATCTATCTATCATATTTATATAGCCGCCCATCTCACAAGGTGACATCCTTATTTTGTGGGCCTCTTCCTGCCTTTGAATCTAGTTCTTTCCACCGTGACTGGCCTTGTGATGGCTGGCATGCGGAGTCCATCAGGTCTACATGCTTCTGACCAGCCGCTAGTTTTGCCAAGACAGGGGCTTCAGGCTACAGAAAGAAGGAAGCCGTGGCCTCTGGCCTCTGGCAGATGTGGTGCATGGAGGGCTTGGGCCCAGCTGTGTCTTGCAGACAAAGATTGCGGGACTCTCCGTTCTTCTGCACTGTCAGAGGTAGAGCTCTCCTGGTAATGCTTTGTGTGTCGAGCAGGCTTGTCTGAAGGGCTAAACAAGTCCACTGTTTTTCTCTTCCCCCCTCCCCCCACCCCATGCAGACCTGAATCTGGGATTTTCCCCAGAGGAACCTGTGTTCCACTGCTCAGAACGCACCATGGACTTGGGCCTGGCAGAGGATCACTTCTCGCGCCCAGTGGTGAGAAACCAGCGTGTGGGTTTTGACCTGCTGCGCTGGCTCCGAACAGGCAGCTGCAAATTGTGCAAAATCCCTTTACATGGCAGTGGGGGTGGGGGATAATGTGGAACCCCTGCAGGCCAGGAACTCTCAGGCTTGCGCCCCGAGCTGCATCTGTGCCAAGCCAGCCACCGCCTCGTGGGCCTGGTCTTGCCTCTGGCTGCTCCTGCCCTCACCAACAGCTTATCACCAGCCTGCTTAGCAGAGGCTGGACACCCCTCTGGTGGGCTGTGGTTCTTTTTCTGTAGGGCCTGTTCCTGGCCTCGGATGTGGATCAGCTGCGGCAGGCCATCGAGGAGTGGAAGCAGAGGATCTTGGAGCTCCCGGATAACTCTGAGATGCAGAAGGATGCCGTGGTGCGGCTCATTCACCTGCGGCTCAGGCTCCAGGAGCTGAAGGTGCGGAGCCAGCCAGGGACGGTCATCCCCAGCCACTGCCTGGCTGGGGCGCACGCCAGGGGCCGGAGGGCAGGCGGCGCTCGTTCCGGCAGAGGTTCTCAAACAGCTGGATTCTCAGGAGGCCTTGCAGTTGCTCGGCCTCTGTTTCCCACTCCAAGGAGAGGGTGGGACTTCCTCTCCCCCCTCCCCCGCTGAACAGCCCCAGTCCCCGGCCATGATGCCTGGCGTTAAGGAGGAGGGCTTTTGGCTTGGAAGGCAAGGGCCGTGGCAAGGCTGGGCCCCACACTTGGGCTCTGAGATCAGGACAGTGGGGCCAAAGTGGCAGTGGGGCAGTGACGGCGGCTACGTATTGGATTCCCCAGATCTGACGTTCTGGAAGTATGAGGATCCTTTAGAGCTTTGCTTTCCAGATATGTTGGATTATGCCCCACATCTTCCTTGCCGGCAAGTGAATTAATACCCTAAATTGGGCTAGACAAGGGCATTTCATGCAGTCTGCCCACTGCTGCTTTGCAGCCTTCTGTGACAAAGTTTAGGGCTCTGGTTTGTGGGTGCCGAAGCCATAGGAGAAGGCCTGCGACCACCCTCTCCCCCACTGCAGGACCCCAGCGAGGATGAGCCCAACATCAGGGTGATTCTGGAGCACCGCTTCTACAAGGAGAAGAGCAAGGGTGTGAAGCAAACGTGCGACAAGTGTAACACCATCATCTGGGGGCTCCTCCAGACCTGGTACACCTGCACGGGTGAGCATTCCCGCCCCCCACTGTGCCACGGAGCCTGGGCTCTGGCAAAGGTGCGGATTGGCCTGTCTGCCCCACGGGCTGAGCAAGACGAGGGCAGGTGTGATTCACCCTGAAAGGTGGAGCCATCATGAGGATGGAGCTGAGTCAGCAGAAGGGCCTCTCTGTTACTTCAGCTATCGTGTCCGTAATCTCTTACGCACATCCTCTGTTTGTCCTGTGGAACTCCAGCCCCCATGATTTCAGGGGCTGGCAGCCTCTGCTGCTTTTTTTGAGGGGGGTACTCTGAAGAGGGTTGAGAAGCCGCTGTGAGGTGTCCCTGGAAAGGAGGCCGGGCCACGTGCTTGTGTCAGGGTGGCGCTTCCTTCTCCCTCCCCACAGGCTGCTCCTATCGCTGCCACAGCAAGTGCCTGAACCTCATCACCAAGCCGTGCGTGCGCTCCAAGGTCAGCCACCAGGCCGAGTACGAGCTGAGCATTTGCCCGGAGACGGGGCTGGACAGCCAGGACTACCGCTGTGCCGAGTGCCGGGCACCCATTTCTCTCCGTAAGTCTGGCAGGGAGGGAGACTGAATTGGAAGTGGCCCCAGGGTGCTGCTCATGTTTTGCACCCCTGAAGGCTTAGCTTCAGTCCAGGATCCTTCCCAGGAAAGGCTCTTCTGCAGCAAAAGGCTTGGGAAGGACCATTTCCGGCCGTTTGGGTCTCACGAGCCGATGTGACTCTGGGCGACCTCCCTTGCTCCAGCTGTCTGGAGACCGCCAATTGGGGAAGACTGGAGTCCACGTAATAAGGTGGCGCTTTATTGCCCCAGCACCTAGAACCTGCCCGGCTTCCCGAGGACTCACTGCCTCGCTGCTCACCTGACTTCCACTCCTTCCTGCTACAGGTGGGATCCCAGGTGAGGCTCGGCAGTGTGACTACACAGGCCTCTATTACTGCAGCAGCTGCCACTGGAACGACCAAGCCGTCATCCCTGCCAGGGTCATCCACAACTGGGACTTTGAGCCCCGCAAGGTAGGCGGGGGCGGGGGGGGCGAAGTTTCCCCCAACCAGAGGAGGTAAGGTAAGGAGAGCTACAAGGGGCAGTCACTTCGGGAAGCATCAAGGAGAGAGAAGCTGAAGATGGGGGAGCCCTTCCACCCAGCCTGGGGTTGGGAATGAAATGTGCCAGTCTCACAGCTGTGAACCAGGCAGAAGAGCCAGTACGCTTGTCTGCTCCACCCTGGTGTCCTTCAGTTGTGTTGGGCTGTAGCTCCCATCATCCCTGGCAGCATGGCCAGCTGTGGTGATGGAGTGGTTGTCCAGACCAAGCAGGAGGGCACCTGGCCTGCAGGGCTGTTTAGTTGCAGGCCTTCCCGGCAGCGTGCTGCTACTGTCTGCTTCAATAGGCAAATGCGATTTTCAGGTCTCTCGGTGTAGCATGCGCTACCTGGTGCTAATGGTGTCCCGGCCAGTCCTCAAATTGCGTGAGATCAACCCTCTTCTCTTCAATTATGTCGAGGAGCTGGTGGAGATCCGGGTGAGTATCTGAGGGGTGGGAGTTGAGCCTAGAATGCCTCGGAGGTGTAGATGGCCCTGAGATTCTCAAGCATCAGGTCCCGTGCGGATGCTCTCACACCGAAACAGAGTGTGAGTTTGGGCAGAAACTGCTCGGTCAGGTTCTCCAGGCCAGCCATCTCCTTCCTCCCCCTCAGAAACTCCGTCAGGACATCCTGCTCATGAAGCCCTACTTCATCACCTGCAAGGAGGCGATGGAGACCCGGCTGCTGCTGCAGGTCAGGCGGAGGCAGCTGTCCAACTAAGGCCCCGTGGTGCTCTCGAAAGCGGGGGGCTGGGGGGGTTGCACAGCCGAATTGGAGGCGCTCTGCTTGTCTAGCTGGGAGTTGGGGGTGTGAGGAGACCATCTGGCCCAGGGCTCCCAGCCTTCTTGTTTACCTCCCCCCCATGTTTTGTCTTCACTCTCCTCCCCTCCTCTGCATTTCCCAACAGGCAGGAACACTAAACTGTTGTGCCCTCTCTTCAGCTGCAGGACCGGCAGCACTTTGTGGAAAACGATGAGATGTACTCCCTGCAAGACCTGATGGATGTCCATGCCGGGCGCCTCAGCTGCTCCCTGACAGAGATCCACACGCTGTTTGCCAAGCACATCAAACTGGATTGTGAGGTGAGGCAGGGCAGGAAGCAGCAGTCCAGCAGAGAAGAGGTCCTCTGGCCTTGTCATTACCGCCAGCTGCTGCAGGGTTTGAATAAAAGTAGGAGTAAGCCGGTGTAGAGAGTAAGGAAGAGGACCTTGATGGAGATATGCAAGAACTGTGACCTAACAAAAGGGTCTGAAACATTGTTTTTAAGACTAAAACTGCAAAACAACATCTGGAAGTGGCTCAGAGAGAGACCTCCCTGATTCACTGGAGTATAAGAAGGGGAAGAGGCACAGCACAATCCGACTTGCAAGATTCTGTTATTAGAGCCCCTGTCAATAAAAGTCGTTTTAGTCTTCCTGCGGAGTTGATTTCCTGGTCTGGTCTACCTAGTGGGGCTGACATCCTGTGAGCCTTTTACTCCATTTTCTTTGCTGGCCAGCTAGTTCTCACTGGAAGCCGCTGACAGGACAGGAAACCAGTCCGCTCCCCTGCAGAATGTCATTCCTCAGTGTCTTGCCTCCGAACAGAGGAGCTTCGGGCTTTGCGACTTCCTCTCTTGTACTAGGAAAATCTGCTTCTTCCGATAACTGTGATGACAATGAAAAGAAGAAAACATGGACATCATTAAACTGGGGGATTTACTCTTGTGTGACAGGGACACCAACTTAGATGCTTTTGAAAGGGAATGAGTGGATTCAGGAATGAGAAGGTCTCCATGGCTATCAGTCACAGCTGCCACACAGTCCTTCCAACCCTGGGCGTCTTCTTTTAACTTAGTAGCCCCTGATGGCTTCTACCCCTTGGCTTGCCTCTGCTGAGCTAGGGGCCCACAGTTCCATGCGCTGTCTTACATGAAGAGGTGCTTTCTGCTGTTCTCCCATCAGTCCTTTTCCTCAGAAGCCCCTGGTTCAAGTCTCTTGAGATGCTGACCTTGCTGATTTTTGGTCTTCAAGAAACCCTCTCAGATCTCTCTATCATGTTGAGCTCTATCATGTTCTCCTTTCTTCCATAAAATTTCCTTTTCCCTAGAATATTTTGTGTTGTAAAATTCTCTCCCCCCCACTTGTATTTAGCACCCCGCTGTTGTGTGTCTATGTGGGTGTTGCAGGTATTTGGCAGTACAGGGGTGGTGGAAGTGTGAAGGGCACATCACTGGCACTGGAACTCACCAGCTTCCCTTTTTCCTTCTCGCAGCGGTGCCAAGCGAAGGGCTTTGTGTGTGAGCTCTGTAAGGAGGGGGATGTACTCTTCCCCTTTGACAGCCACACCTCAATGTGCATGGACTGTTCGGCTGTCTTCCACAGGTGAGTGCAAGGATTTGCGGCCACCTGCTGCCATCTCTAGTACTAAATGACAGAAGATCTGTGGAAGCCAGCTGGCCGTTGGCTCCTCCGGAAGTGGGAAGCTGACAAGCCCTTTGTCTTTCCTCTCACAGGGACTGCTTTTACGACAATTCCACAACATGCCCCAAATGCGCTCGACTCAATCTAAGAAAACAGTCGTTGCTCAGGGAGCACAGCATGGAGCTGCAAGCGTAGGTGTGACTTCTCTTAATTAGAGAGGGACGATGCCAAAGACGTGGAGTTCCCAGCATGCCTGTGACTTACTTGTCCTTCTTGGAAGGAAAGCAGCTCAGACTGGTGAGGAAAGAAGTCTGCCGGGGAGGATGACATGGGAATGCCACGCCCAAGCTGGAGAAGGATGCTGCCCACCTAACTCTGGACAGATGCTGAGGTTCTCCTTGTGTTTCCGGCTCCGAAACTCTTCCCGAGGGAGCTCTTAGTCCTGGCTGCAACTGGCAGATGTGGAGAAAGGGCTCCCAGATGATTTTGTGGAAAATGGGTGGGCATCTCCCCTCAGTAATTGGCTAATAACACCATTGCTTGGCTGGCATAGAGTCCAGCTGCTATGGCTTCCTTCCAGACCATGATAGTTCAGCGAAGATGTTGGCTGCAGTTGGGCTGGCTGTAGAAATGGCTTGCATTTGGGAAGTCATTCCTTTGACTTGGAAGTGTCTGCCTTGGAGATGGAGAGAGAAAGAGACTTGGCTTTCCTTTCCCACCCCCCACAGCACAGGATGATGGCAGTTGCCAGGACTGGATGAATTACAAAATAGTCTCTGCCAGCCATGAGAAGAGACTACTGGACTCTTTATACCACAGTAATTTATCACAAGCACTAAAATCACTTTAAATAAAGCTAAGTATAAATATTGAAGTGCTGATGTGGTTGTAGGCTGTCTTCGATGTTGTTTCTCCTCTCTCTCCAAAAAGGTTTTCATGTTTCATCCTCTAAAGCTATTAAACAGAATTGGGGCAAATAGCTTAGATGTGCTTCTATATAGAAACCGAAACAGAGATTATGCAGACAGTTGGAAATGTGTAACTGTCACTGTAAAATATTTGACTGTAACGGTATTTTGCTTCCTGTCACAAAAACTCTGCATGATAGAATTGCCTCAAGTTCAGATCCATCACTGCTGAAGAGGTACCCAAAAGTTCAGTTTTAACAATGGGCAAAATATACAGGAGAAGAGGAAATCGCTGATCGTGGTCATATGACCTACTTAACCAGGGTTTACTTAATTCCATTTTTGCATTTCATATGAAAACTGGATTACAGTACAAAGTAACTACACTGACCCAGTTCATATAAAATGCTAAGCCACAAAGAATAAAAACAAAACCCCCAGATTAAAACCAAGCATAATTTGTGTGCAGTGCAAATGTAACAAACGCACGTAGACTACCATCAGGCTATTTGTCCAACGCAAATAGAAGCCATGCTATTGCCATCTTGAACACTGACATTCCCTTACTCTTCCTCATTGCAATCTATTGAAGATTACTCTAGGTGAGTGTGATGGAATGGTTTGGTGAAGGCTGCGCTCAGGGAGATAAGCATTTCCTTAGCCCCCAGCGAGAGTGTGGGAAGGTTAAGAGGATGAGTCTGGCACCACCCTAAGGAATTCACAGTGTTTGCTTGCTGGCTTGGGAAGTTTAGATTCAGTCTGGCAAGATTGATGTCAGGTTCAGCCCAAAGAACTCCACCAGACAGTACAGATCTAGTTCGATAGCTTTTATTAGCTTTCAACCACAAGACAGAATCTTGCCAGACTGAATCTAAACTTCCCAAGCCAGCAAGCAAACACCGCAAATTCCTTAGGGTGGTACCAGTCTCATCCTCTTAACCTTCCCACGCTCTTGCTGGGGGCTAAGGAAATGCTTATTTCCCCGAGCGCAGCCTTCACCAAACCATTCCATCACAGTGAGTGTCAGAACAGGGTTAAGTAGAGTTAGATGAGGATGAGGTGGATCAAGCCAATGCAGTCCCAGCACTTGTCTCCCATAGTGACTGAGCTGAAACCCACAAGGAAGGATGTGAGGGTGGCAGCAACTTCCATTCAAGTCTCCTGGCACTGACCTATATGCAGCCTTCATTGAATGCCTTCTCCTCACTGAGTTGGTCCACTCTTTCAACAATATCAAAGCTGGTGGCCATCATGACTTCAGGCACCAGTTCCCTTGCATTGATTCTGATCATTTGGGGTTCTGACACTGACTTGTTTCTGGAAGTAGAGAATCTTCTGACTGAGGCCTGCATTTTGCCCATCAGGTTTTGAAGCTATGCTTGGAGACACTGGGGGGTTATCAATCCCAGCTCAGAAGAAAGAGGATTTCATAGGACACCTGAAAAAGTGTGCAATGCCTTTCAGAGAATGTGTCTTGGAGACAATATTCATATTCTATTAAAAAGAGGAAAGGCTGAGGAACAAGCTTGTCTTGATTTTGGCCCCTCAATAAAATAGCTTCTGGAGAAGAACAAAGCCTATGACCCTCATTGGTCCTCTCAGCAGTTTCAGAGAATCCATGGAACAAGGCAAGGGAAGCATATTTTGGTGCAGGGCAGTTGCCTACAGCCCGGTCAGCTAGCCCGTTAAAGCCTAGCCCTTACGGAGGACGCCAGGTTGGAGCAGCTGCAAGGCCTCGGTCTGCGCAATTCCAGCCTGGCGCTTCCGGGAGACGCGGGAGTAAGTTTAGAGGCGGAACTGAAGGCCACGCGCTCGGCTGCCCGCCGGGCTGCTTTTCCAGCGACACCAGCACGCCAGCCTCCTCCGGGGAGGCGGGGAAGGGCTGCTCCGACGCCTGCGCAGTACGTGCGCTCGTACGGGGCCTGGCGCGATCCTCCCTCGAGAGGGGGACAGCTGCGGCTCTCCGACCGGCGGCGGTAGCGGGTTTTGCGCCGCCTTATGGCGAGGCCGCTGCCGTGGTGTCGGTAGCTGGCAGCCATGCAACAGGTGAGGAAGCTGCGGTCGCCGTTTCGTTGCTCCTAGGTGGGCCGGTTGTTGTGACGTCGCACCCTCGCGCCGCGCCTCTGGCGGGCGTGGTCAGAAATAGAGTGCTTCCGTAACGCGAAGGGTAGGCCCCGCCTCTCAAGGGCGGATCGGCCCGGTTTTCATAAAGTGACGTTGCAGGAGCAGATTGGCGGGGCCGCGCACAAATGGGAGGGGCAGAATGGACTGGGCGACCTTGCAGGGTTGTTGTAAAGCAACGTTTTCCAATCTTGACGATTTCCAGGCACTCCCAGAATTCCCACCGGCAGCTATGCTGGCTGTGGAATTGTGGGATTTGAAGTCCACACACCTGGGAAGGGCCGAGGTTGGGAAGCCTGTCGTGAACCTTTCCTCCGCCGGCTGCCGCGCGGGCCACGGCGCTGGCAGCCCTGCGGGGCGGCTGGGAGGGCCGCCTTCCGGGCCCGGGGCCTCCAGCTGCAGCGCCGGGCTCTGGCGGGAGGGCCGGCAGCCCCGCGCAGGGGAGCCGGAGGCCGCCGGGCCGCCCCCTCGCTCGCGCAACCCGGGCGGCCGCGGCGATTCGAGGAACGCGGTGGACTCTGGGCGCCCCGAGCGGGCGCTTGTTGCTGCCCTGACGCGCGGCGGAACGACGGGAAGCCGCGAGCGGAAAGTCCGCGCAGACCGCCGGTCCCCGGAGCCACCTGAGGGGCGAGCAGCGACGGGCGGGAGAGGCCGCCGTTCGCACCGGCCCCGGGCCCAGCCGGCCCTTTTCGGCCAGGAGAAGGGCCGTGGAGGGCAGGAAGGTGGGCCCGCCCCGCCGGCTGGCCCGGGTGGCCACGGTCGCCTCTGGCTCGGCGCCGGCAGCGGATGTCTTCGAAGAAACGCGGGGCTGCTCGGCCGGAGACGGGACTGGCCTCCTCCACCGGGCTTCGGAGCCCGCCCCAGAGAGCGGGATGGGCGAGTGCCGGGCCGGCCTGGGGACAGCAGAAGGCCTGGGGGCCCAGCCCGGTTCGCTGGCCCGTTCCCCTTCTTTTCTTGCGGTTCCCCCTCGGGGGACCTTTAGATTAACTGGGAATCACTTTCTCCTTCGGAATAAACGCCAGACCGCGGCTGCGACCCCATGCCAGGTGCCAGATGGCTTGTGGTGTTAGCCGTGATGGCGTGGCTGATGCGTAATGCTAAGCAGAAAACCATGGCTGAATGACCAGCTGAACCACTTTATGGGTTTGGGGGCTCTGTGGCCTGAGACCCTGACCGCGTGCTTGCTTTGTCCCTGCAGGTGCAGATAGTGCCAGGGCTGGCAGTGAGGCTGCCCTGAGGGCTGCCCGATACGCCCGCCCCATGGTGAACGATTGAGAAGGTCATTGGGGGTGAGCCTCTCTGCCTGCCTGTCTTTTAGGACAGCCCCTAGGAGGCCTGAAGGCCTGATTTTGGTACTTGGAAGTGAAGCCTCCTAGTTACTGTGGTTTCCTGCAGATTTATTTAGCAGGGGGGATCACTGAGTGTGCATCTGTTGCTTTTCTCTTACGGTAGGTAGGCAGGTCTGCACTGCGGTCTGCACTGCTGGAGACCTTGTGTCTTGCTCGTGGCCTTCCAAGGCCCCTGGCTGGTACAGGAGAAGCAGGGGTTGGGCCCAGCTGTCCCTTTGGCTGAGCCAGCAAGAGCTCCTTGTACGTTCTCATTGCTCTGCAAAGAAAAACTTGATGGCCTGACTTTACCTGCAGCTGTTCCTAGCAAGGGACATCCTCTGCACACCCCCTGCTTTCCCCTTGCTGAGCGGAGCCAAGTGCTGGCAGGTTCCGAGGGACGAGCTGCTTCCTGTGCTGTGTGACTTTGCCCCCAAGAGAAAACGGTCCCCACAGGAGCCCAAGGAACAGCGAATGCTCCAGAGCTGCTTTGAAAAAGGTTAGTGATAGGAAACAGGAAAAAACAGCCCTTTTCCCCAAGGGAAGCTGAAAAGTTCATTGGCTTTTTGCCCTATTATCAAATGCCTCTGCCTTTTGGGAGTGGAGATGCTGACTCCGTTGCTTCCCAAAGAGTGTTTTTGGTTGCCCAATTAGAGAACGGAGTTTCAGAGAGGCACTTTATCATGAATGTAGCTTAACGTTAGCGAGACTGGGGTGACACATACTAAGCCAACTACCATTTAGTTGGGTTCACAAGTGTGCTAAATTATAACGCATGATTTCAAATGAGCGATGGTAGAGCTTAGCATATTGTGTCTTTGGAGTCGTGAAGAGCAGGTGTCATTTGTCCCAGCAGCTACTGAGGGCTTCCACCACCTGGCAGAGCCGAGGGAGGTGTTTCTGCAGGGGCCCTCACTTTGCCTGTCTCTGTTCTGTCCCTGGGGCTCGAGAAGAGGACTCACGCTCTGCAGCCCAGCCACAAGACCCTTGTGGCCTACCATGAAGCTGGGCACACTGTGGTTGGGAGGTTCCTGGAACAGGCAGACCCTTTGCTCAAGGTGCATCTCTGCTTCTGGGTTTCCGGCCATCCCAGAGAGGAGGGGAGATGGGAAGAGGTCCCAAAGCAGCTTATTTCCTATATTTTAGTTAACCCAACCTTCTTTACTTTTTCAGGTTAAGAATTTCCCAAAATGGCTTATGAGCAAGATAAACCATGATCAATAAAAACAGAATGAATATTATTTAAGTGACCCTTTTTCTGGGGCAGTTGGTGGTGATGGCCCAGCCGGACAGCTCCTTGCTTACCATCATCTTCTGTGTGTTCAGAAGGGGCAGGTGGGGCTGTACATTGTCATCCCTGGAGCCTCCTGCGTCTCCAGCCTGAATTCCCCTGGTCTGAATGTGGAAACAGATCTGGATCTTGGTTTTCACAGGAGGGGGGCAAGAACCACCATTGCTCACCCAAAGCTCAGGATGGTGAGGAGCAGAGGGGACCCTCCGCAAGCCATGTGTGGCCTGACTACCTGCAGCTGCAGGAAGACGAGGCTGGGGCCAGAGGAGGTGCAGGAAGGGAAGCCCTCTTGCCCAGTGGTGCTTTTTTAAAGATAAGAGCAAAGGTTGGATCCAAAAGAAAGACTGCACTCAGAAATAAAATTTTGCGCTCTCCTTCCAGCTCTCGATGGCACTTGATCTACAGCATTTCTGTTTCTGTGCTTGTTAAAGGATGTAAAAGTTGTGGGAAACTGAGGGGGATTTGCTCTTCTGGGACTAAGTATCTCTGTATTCAGTTTTGGCCCTCCTGAGATGGTCTTTTGTTTGCAAAGTTTTGTCTAGGGGAGAATGCAGTCCATATTTGTCTGCCTTCACCAGCGGGATGCGGAAACATTGTTTATTTTTCCATTGGTTAAAGGTATGTCCTGCCTTTTCCCCCTGGGTTCTAGGCAGCCTGCAAAGCAGCTTTTTTCCTTGTGACAACATCCCTGTGGAGTAGCTTGGATTGAGAAGTAGCGACTAGCTCAGAGTCACCAGCAAGTTCCCGGGGCAGTCAGTAGACTTGAACCTGAGCCCCGCTAATCCGTCCAGCACCTTGGGCTCTACCCCATCCTGGTGGTTCTTCCAGTTGGCTCAGGAGAGAGTGGCCATTCTGTTCACCTGGGATGTGTATGTGCGTGTTTGTCTCTCTGGCAGGTCTTAATCATCCCACAGGGAGAGGGCCTAACCTATGCCCAGGATCTGCCCCAGGAACAATTTCTCTGTACCCAGGAGCAGCTAGGGCCACACGTGCATGATGCTGGGGGGCTGCATGGCCGAGCAGTTGCTTTTTGGCCACATCACCACTGCTGCCCTCTTTAACCTTTCATGGGGGGGTTGGCGGGTGGAGACTTGACTCCTGAGAAACCATACAGTGAAGCCACAGCCTAGGGATCTGCACCTTGATAAATGCTGCCTACCAAAAGACCCTGGAGCTGCTGAGACAGCTGTGGGTAGGTGGAAAAGACACAGAGGCAGGATGGAAGCTTCCAACTTAAGTCTCCTGCACTTCAGATTGGGCCCAATCACCCTGCCTTTTCTCTTAGGAGAATTTAACTGAGGAGGTTAATGGGGAAAAGGGAACAAGGCAGCCAGGCTTGAAAGGTTTGCATTTAGTTGCATATTTTCTTCCTAGAGAGGCCAGAGTTTGCGTAGTCACTATCTGCAGCCCTGTTGCACCCACAAGCCATAGTGCTCAGTTGCATTGCAGGTGCTACAATGATTGTTCCACACGAGGACCTGCCAACACCTGGCTGCCTTGAGCAGGGTCCAGCTGCTCTTGCCCTGGAAGATGCCCAGCTGCAGCTGCAGCTGGAGAGAGAGAGGAGGCTCTCAGCTGGCAGAGAGGGTGTCGAGCAGAAGGGGGAGAAAGCCTTGGAGGCCACTTTGGAGGCCAGAGGGATTGGAGAAAGATCAGTCGGTGGAGATGACGGAGGGCTCCAAAGGAAGAGGTTTGGGAGGTGCTGTGCTGTAAGATTTGGGGAGAGGTGTCACCTCAACCTGTACCAGGCCCTGCAGTGTCCCACCGACTCCCAGTGTCCAGCCCTGTGACTGAAGACACCCCTGAACCTGAAGGGACTGTCTCTACCGAAGAAGGGACCAAGAATCTTTCTCAGCAAGACCCCGAGAAGACACACAAATATGTGGGGATTTCTAGTGGAGAATCCCAACGCCTGCCCCAACCATAATTCTAGGTCAAAACCGGTAAACTCCTTTGCACTGAAGTGTGAAAGGGTGGTCTCTGAACCAATCCTGGGACTGCTTTATTCTCCCTCCCTGCAGGTTGGAAAGCATCTTCTGGAGAAGGAGGTCTTGGAGAAGGCAGACTTGGTGGGGCTGCTGGGGCCAAGACCTTTTGCAGAGAAATCCACATATGTGGAACCTGCTGAGGGGACAGGTGGCTTAACTGAAGACACTTCCCATCTTGAGGGGCTGGAGAACTGGAGCCTGGAGCAGGAAGGGGAGAGCCCGTAGAAAGCCTCCAGAGGAACAAGGCAACCGAGAAGGACGCTCCATCCCTCTGGGCTACAGCTTGTTTCTCCAAGGACCACCTTCTGGCATCGCAGACGCTCCAAAACCATCTGTGCCTTGCTCTGCCACACGAGTCCAGGGTTGGAGAGCTCCCTTGCTGTCTGGATGGCTCTCAGGCCCTCTCACCAAGGGACCAGGTGCAGGGCTCCAGGAACTCTGTCAGCGGCTCCCTCGGCCCCCTTGGGGAACAGGGGAATGGGGGGGGAGGGACGGACTGGGGCATTTGCTTGCAACAGAGACAAGCAGGACCCCCAGCCCGTGACAGACGTGAGCCTTGTGCCGTGGCCGTGAGCAGCTTGCAGAGTCAGTGTCCTTGGGAGATAAGGAAAGGAACAGCCGTGGTTGCTGCTTCTGCCTCGGGGATTCAGTGCTCTCCCGCCATTTTCACCTGCCTTCCACCCCCCATCACCCAGTGGCACTGCCCCCCCCAACCTCCTACATTGCTGTCTCGGGCAGCATCTCCTCTCTGCAACAAAAGGAGGAGATGGAACCAGGAGCAGTTGTGAGCAACTGGCCCCGCTCAGTGGCAGCTGAATAGAGCGTGGGGTTTTTTGTTGAAGGGGCTCTTCAGCTGCTGGCTGTCAGCACGGGCCCTCGATGATTCCGAGGCATGAGGCAGTAACGGCCCCGCGTGGTTTCCGTTGCGCAGCGTCCGCAGTCCCACAGGGAGCCTTCTTCGCAGGAGGAGCCCAGTCTCGGGAGCTGCATCCATTCCAGTTGGCATATATTTTGGTCTAGCCGAGCTCACGCAGGGAGCGGTCAGGACATCAGGCTGAATTCTGCCCTTGGCTTGACGAGGCCAGCCAGATGAGTGCCCGGATCTACGGCTAGCAATTTCCACACAGGCTCCGCTGATCACGTATCCAGCAAAGGCAGGGTCCTCCCAGCCTGTCTGACTGCTGGCAGTCTGTTTCATGCCCAGGTGGGGGCAGCTGGTCCCCTGCCGTTTCCTGTGCCGCCACCACCTTGTCACTTCCTATCTAGTTATCTCCAAGCCGCGGGAGGGAGGGTCTGCCATCTGGACTGACGACCCTTAAGCCTAGATGCCTTTTTCCCAGCCTTGTTTCCCCAAATGCTGTGCCTGGAGAAATGCAGATTCCCCCTCACACACACACGCTTTCTGCCTGCGATGCCTGGGTGCTAGCACAGAGCAGAAGACGCTGCCTTAGACCAAGTCAGGTCATTTTCCTGACTCGCATGGTTCTATCTACCTTCGAAGTTAGCAAAGGTCACCTTGATAAGTTGCACCAGATGCTTCCCTGCTGTGGCTTTCTTTCTCAGTGTTTGCAGACACTCTTCTGTTCAGCCCTGCCCGGCCGTAGCCTCATTTGAAAAGAGCGTATTCAATTATGCGCCAAAAGAAATCCTTCTGAAAAGAATCCGGAGGAGGAAAGACCTTACAGAGACCATTTGAAACAACTTTAATCACCAGAACGTCGGAGGTAGCAGAGGGGCGCTGTACAAGTGTTGACAGAATTTAATCCAAGGGGGTGGGGGGTAAAATAGGAGGAATGCAGAGCGTGGAAGGGACACACACGAAGATGGAGTGTTCCAAATGAGGAGGATGGATGTCAGACCTAGTTGGGTAGAGTTTTGTTGAGATCCCAGATGGATCTTGCTTTGCAGAAAGCGGGAATTGTGCACTCTTAACCAGATCTTGGCTTCCTTCTCTGAGCTCAGCCGGTGTTTCCTTGATGGTGGGACCCAGGAAGGTGCTCCTTGGTGTTCAGAATGCGCACACACTCCTTGTGCGTGTGGGCTGGCTTCCTTGGTGCCCTAATAACAAAGCAGACAGTCATTGTCTTTCTTTAATGGTTCAGCTGCACGTAATCAGGAGCAGGCAGCCTTGCCGTCTTGTAAAGGGGTCGCTTCATCGCTGCACGAGCGGCTGACACCGTCTAGCCGAGGAAAAGCTAGCAATCGGCACTCGGTGCATCTGCGCTGTGGCCCCCAACACGCAGCCTGGAATGTAGAGAAGACCGGGGTGCCTCCCTGATGCAGGTGGTTGCCAGGATTCGGCCAGAACCCGCGAGGGCAGCGAGCTGTTGTGCTGCTCCACCCCTGGACTCACGTGGGATGCACTGGGCCTGGGCCGTGGGTTTTGAGGGCTGCTGACCAGCCTCTGCCCAGCAATCCAGCTCTGCCCTGCCTCTCCAGCCGCTTAGCCCAGCCCAGAGGATGAGAACTGATCGTGAGGAAGCAAGCAGGGAATAGGGGGCTTGTTATTTCCTGATCCCTTCCTCATGATATCTGCTGAAAGACCAGCTTGGCCCTTTTGTGCCAAGGTGAATCCTGCCTGGATGCCTAACCAGCTGGCTTGTCTTCAGTACACAGTCCCTGGCCTGTGTTGCCTGGGGGTGGGCCCCCCTCATGGTGTCCGCGTTGAAAGAGCCTGCTTTGGTCCCTCTGGATAGCCCGAAAGGAGATGAGAGCAGTAGGCTGTTCTTGCTATCGGCCCAGGGAGTTATCATCTTTGTGGCCCGCAAAAAGGCAGGGCCAAACGAATACGGAGCCCAGGGCCGACCTGGCTTCCTGGCATCTTGTCTCTGAGTTGGCCTGAGCCCAGGCGGCCTCGGGAGCTGCTCTTCGAGCAAGCCAGAGGGGTGCCTCCAAGCCAAGCGACTGGACCCTGGAAGCCAAAGGTGCCATCTGCAGAGCCTGCTTACCGCTTCCCGGCCCTGCGGAGCAGCCGCTGCAAGGAAAAGCAGAGGGAAGCATCGCAGGCCACTCGGTGGTACCGCGATGACCTCTCTTGCCTCTGGCAGCTTCGGGTGCCAAACGCTGGCTGGCCGCCTGCTGCTTGTGGCACCCAGAGGAGGAGGCAGCCCATCCCCAGCCCCCGCCCCCTTACCCTGGCACTCGCCTTGGAGCAACTCGGACTTCACAAGGATTTGGGCCCTGGGAAGACACGATTCTTGAGGGCTGTGAGGCAAACGGCTGGATTTGGGGAGGTGGCTGAGCCCCCTTTGGTCAGAGCTCCTGTGACGTCCTCTGAGGCCCTCTGTCCTTCCCCCTGGGTTGCGTTGTAGTGAGGAGGTGCTTTTCCCTTGGGGAGTGGCCGGGCGCCCAAGCCTTCCTCCTCGCAGGGCGCTCCAAGGCTGCCCAGCCCAGCCGCAGCGGAAGCCTCCAAGGGGGAGTCCAGGCCCAGCATCTCAGAAAGCTGGAGGAAAGAGACCGGCCTGGCTTTGCTGCTATGCTCGGGGCTCGTTCTCTCAGGCCGGTTGCCGCTGCGGGCCAAGGGCTGGCTGAATGAGCAAGGCCAGGGTGGCCGTCCCTGGCCCGATAGTCCGGGGAAGGCTGGGCAGAGGCTGCAGGAGCACAGCGGGGGGCGGGGGCAGAGCCAGCACTATGCACCAGCCCCCCCGCCCCCCGCTGAAGGTCCCCGAGAACAGCTACCCCCTCATAAAACTGAGCTCCCCGATAGGCTGGGTTTAACTAAGATCAGATAGTATAGTCTTTTCCCGGCCGAACTTTTCCTGGCCGCAAAATATTTTAAAGGACGCGAGTTGGGGAAGGCAAACGGCTGTTCCGTCCTGAGTCAGGCAGGCAAAATGGGCTCCAGGGGGCAGGGAAGGACGCTGTGCGCAAAGCCCGCCCTTCTGGTGTCCCCCAGCCCAGACCCCCCACTTCTTACAGAGAAGATGAAGCTGTGTGGTGAGGACATGGGGGGGGGGTAAGAAGAACTCGGAACTGATGAACTCTGAAGTAACTGATGTCTTGGAGGTTCGAGGACCGGAAGGGGAAAGGCAAACTCACGGGGGAACTCTTGCTTGGACGTCTCCCGGGCCCATCCCAACAGGAGTGATACTTGAGCTTTTATCCGCGGGAAAGGCCTCTGCTCTCAACCAGCAGCCTGAGCCACGCTCGCCTTTCCTCCAAAAGGTCTGTTTCACAGGTGGGGGTTCCGGAAGCACCTGGATTTGGCTTCACTGCCCATCGTGTCACCTTCCTTGGCTCAGTCCTGTCCAGCCCCAGGGAGGTTAGCGAGCAGCTGCAGCAGCAGTCTGGGCCCCCAGGCCTTGCCAACCACACCACGGGCCGGCCTCTTCTCAAAACCAGTTTTTCTGCTGAGCAAGGCGCACTGCCGTGACATGGGTGAGCATTCGCTCCAGTGGGATATTCCAGAGCCTGGCTGGAGTTGGTGCCAGTTGCATTGGTGCTGGGCACTTTGGGAGCAGTGGGCAAGACTTAAGGCCATAGGGAACAGCATGTGCTTAGAAGTGAGGCTGGGACGTTCTTGCCCAGCAGAACCACAGTACTTAAGGGTGCCCAGGAATTCACACTTTGCTTCAGTCCCTGGAAGTGCCCCAGAAATGGTGCTGTTTGCCCCTTGGTTCCTTTGGTATAATGGGTACCTTGTCTTGGCAGAGGAGCTCCCTGGCTCGCCCCAGCAGCACTCAAGGCACATGGCTGAAGAGGCCGCCGCCTCTCCTTTAGGGCACAAGCAGCTCTTGCCACCAGCTCCCCAGCGAGGTTGGGGGAGTGCCCCCGTCCCAGTCTACCTCCTCCAACCAAAGGGAGCAGTGGAGGGTTCAAATTGCCCGCAGGAAATGGGAAGGCCTGGCAGGGTGTCTGCCGGGGGTTGTAAAAGGAGACTGGCAAATTAAGTGGTGGGCAAGGAGCAAGGGAGTGGCACTTGGCACAAGGCGCGGTTTGCAAACATCCTGGCTGTGTAGGAGAAATCCCTCAAGGTTCCAAATGACGGACTGGGCAAGAGTGAATGTTGGCCCCTTGGCGGGGCTCCGGCCCCGGTCACTCGTCCTTTGGCTTTTCTGCAGCCAGGAAAGTGTCCGCTTGGAGCTCAGAATCGCTGAGGTGCTTCTTCTCGCGCCCCGGTTCGGCTTTCGTCCTCGTCCAGGAGGGGGAGCGGAGGTAGCCGGCTCGGGGGGTTGGGTGGGGATGCAGGCCTGCGCAGAAAGAGAAGGGAGAGGAGAGGGAGGGGGAGGGGGTCCCCTTTGGCTCTTTTCCTCTGTGGGCCGGAACAACGGCCCTCCGCCTGCCATGGCTGCCCAGCGGCTCTAGCTGGGGAACCGGGAACTCCCCGCTCAGCACCCTCTGCTGAGTCCTGCAAGGCTCATCTGTTTGCATGGGGAGCGAAGGGTACAGAGTCCCCCTGGAATGGGAGAGGGAGTGAAGCTGTACTTCTTTCACACACACCCAGATTCTGAGCTTCTGGTCTACAGGAAGCCCCCCTCCACACCAGCTTTTCCACCTCCCTCCTCCACTGGTGATTCCAAGTAGGGAGGTCATCCTCACACAGGGTGGTGGCTTTGCATCTGTCTGTTCCTGGGAAGCAGCAGCAGCTGTTGCCACCCTCCTCCAGCAAGACATTACATGCAGCAGCAGCAGCACATCATCTCATCACACCATCTTGAGGGAGGGGTGGCAGAAAAGGGAGCAAGGTGGGGGTGGACGGACACCGGATGGACGCACGGCTGTTGAGACAGCTGTTGAGCACCCAACTGCTGGCCCCAGCCCAGTCCAGCTGTTCTTGAGCTTTGTCACTCTGATATCAGCAGGTCCTCTTTGGAGGCTGTGGAATTTATGATGCAGCTTGGATACCTCTCTGTGTGTGAGACACACACAATGTGCACGCCCAATTAAGCAGGTATCATGCAGTGTTGACTGCCACACAGACCTTGCTGCCGTCTAATGGGACCGATTGGCTAGCTGACCTTTCCGCCCTGGCCAGGCGAGATGAGCCAGCGGCCCTGCAAATCACGCAGACCCCTTTGGCTGATGCACCCTGTGGGGAGAGGATTTCCCTCTGCCCTGAAATTGGCCTCCCTGCCCGCGCCCACCGTGATTAGATGCATGGAAGTGACAGTAACAATAATAATAGATGCTCTTGTAATTAGATACCTGATGATAATAACAATAATAATGGCCGCCTGGCTACCAAATACTATCCATTGGGTTGTGAATCAGTTTGCCCTTCAGGACTGCCAAGCCTATGGTGCACAACACCTCCCACAAGCCTACCCCGTCCCTCTGCTGGGGCTAATTTCCACACGTCCCTCTCCAAATGCTGACCAGGAAGACGGCTGGGGGGCACGGGAATGCAGCGACTTGAACAGCATCCTGTGATTCCCCCAGTCTGAAAGAGGAAGGAAGGAAGCAAGGAGTCTCTAAGGTGGCCCGAGCGGGGCAGCAGTCCAGGGAGCCGTGGGGAAATTAAGCTTCCCCTCTGGACCGGGGTCTCCTCAGTCAGCCCTGGGCCCCCCGGAGCTGCCAGGCTGTGGAGAACCGCTGCTTCTGGCTGCGTCTGCAGCGTTGTGCGACCCGAGACTACAGTCAGAGGGGAAAGTGGC
Organism: Liasis olivaceus; assembly: GCA_030867105.1. Lineage (NCBI taxonomy): Eukaryota > Metazoa > Chordata > Lepidosauria > Squamata > Pythonidae > Liasis > Liasis olivaceus. The sequence continues at coordinate 789,480 of CM061359.1, read as the reverse complement.
AGAGCCCGTTCCTCTGTTCCAAAGGCTGCCCCTTCCAATCGCTGCTGGGTCGAATGGGCTTGCAGAGCCGAAGGCAGTGGGGGCACCCCAAAAAGCAAGGCAGGAAGCGGGCTCTTCGGGCCAAGGCTGAGGTGCCTGCTGTGCTCCAGCCAGAAGGTGGGGCTCGGCACCGAATGCCCAGGCCATCAATTAAGCGCCCCCCTCGGGGACTCTGGGAGGGGCAACTTACCCGTAGGGGGCTCGCGGGCTACATTTTCCTCGTCGGAGTCGGCAAAGACCTCGGCCAGCTCTTGGTCAGACATGTCTGTCAGCTCTGTGAGGTCCAGCAGGTCGAAGTGCACCTCAAGAGAGGAGACACTGCTCAGGGGTTCTGGGAAGAGATGGGGGGAGAGAAGCTGGGGAGGGGCCAGGCAGGGCCAGAAGAGGGGGGCTTTCAAGGGCGGCCCCCTCCCTCTGGGAGAAGCTCTTCACTGGAGGCGGCTTGTTGCCTTTCTCCTCGTTCCCCCTCCTTTTGGGGGCCTTCTGCCAACTCACGCTGTGAACATTAATGGGACATACATTCGCAGGAAGGTTGTTTAAACGTTCTGGCGCTGGTGCAATTAACTTCGGGGGATGATATGCTGCTACCTTTAGTCCAGGGACCTCAGAGGGTCGGACACTGGAGAAAGAGGCCTGCTTGGAAACGTTAGAAAGGTGGGAGGCCCATATTTTCATCCTCCCGCACTCTGTTGCCTTGGGGGGGCTGCCCTCCTAGCGGCACAGATTTTATTGATTAACATGTTTAGTCAATTTACATCCTGCCTTTTGCGAGAGCAGCTCAAGGTGCCGTTTCTGCCCTGTGAGGCAGTTTTTGCTCAGAGCACGCGACTGGCCCAAAGTCACCCAGGGAGCCGCGCCAGTGGCGGAGGGCGGACTAGATCCCCGGGCCCCAGCTGCACGTCCAGCACCTTCACCGCTGCCCCACCCTGGCTGTCCGAATCCTTCAACCAGGGACCCCCAGGCTGGCTCGCTCTCCCCGCTCATCCCCACACGCTGCATGCAGATGTTTGTCCTTTGGGGCAACCCTGATGTCCATTTGGACAGCGGAACCAAGACCAGGTACTGACTCGGTGCAAGGAATCGCCTCCTTCCCCCTGCTAATGCAGGGACAGGCAGACCCTCGATGGCAGGGGACTGTGGGGTGAGTGGACGGAGGGTTTCCACAGGTGGGGTTTGGAGCTTTACACTCTTTCTCTTGGGGCTTCCTTGTTTCCAGGTTTCACTGAGCCCGTCTAGGGCTGGTTCTGTACTTACGTCGGCGCTCTGCAACCTGCAGCAGCCCTGAAGTGGGGGCTGGGACCCCTCCTTCCTCCTCAGCCGGAGAGCTGCGGGGCTCTTCTACCAGTCCATGCATGGAGAGGGTAATGGGGGCCAGCCCCTCCAGTTTCGGGGCTTCTTGGGTCAGCTCTGAAATGACAAAATGGGCATCAAAGAAGGGGTTGTTGTGGGGTGACAACCAAGAGGCCCGGCCTGCTGAGCCTCACAGCCGCCTCCCTGTTTACCAGGGAAGGGTAAAACCAGAGCCCTGTGGGTAGTTGGGCAGCCGCACACATTTGGTAACAAATGGCATTTTAAAAAGGGGAGGTCGGAGTCTCCCGCACAGCCCCTCCTGCTGGGTACTTGAAGGTGGGCCTCTTGCCCGCCTAAGGGGACACCAGCGGGGCCTACGGAAGAAGGCTCCTCCTGCCACAGTCAGGGGATCGAGCAGAACCCCTGCAAAAATGCTAAGAGCGAGGGAGGGCCAAGGCCCCTCCACTCCCCCAGTAGCCTCAGGGACGTCCCTGTTGGCAAAGGGAGGGGCCTTGCGGGGCACTGCCAGGGCTGCAGAGGGGCTGCTCTGCCCGGTAGCTGGCTTCTCTTCGGTGATTCCTGCTTGCTTAACCTCTGCCCCCCCTTTGAAGGGACCACTTTCCAACCGCTGGCTGTGTGCACAGGCCGCTCAACACCCGGTAACTGAGAGAGAGCCCTCGCAGACAGGCAAGGTGCAGAACTGGATGAGCAACAGCTGTTGGGTACCAGGAGCCTAAGATGCGGCTCCAGCACAATCTCCGCGCCTGCAGAGACAAAGGCTGGCTTGTTTCGGAGCAGGTGGCAGGCACCACAAAGGCTGATCTGTCCAAGGAGGGAGAGGCGACTGGGGCTGCAGCCCTGGCCATGTGCCAGGTGTGCCTCAGATACCCTCTTCCTCCCTTTGCCAGTGGGGTGGCCCTGGGAGCAAGTATGCCAAGGCCCCATCGCGTCTGGAAGTGCCTGAGAGCGCTGTAGCATCTGTTAGCAGCTGCCTTGCTGATGCCTGCCTGCTGGCTTGCCATTTAGTTTCCAACAGTGTCTGCTTCAGTGTGTGATGGGGGGCACCAGGAGAGTCTCTTCACAAGGTCCCTTTCAGCCTGGGGAAGGAACATAACTACACGCCCGCACAGGGAAGATGCTTAAGGGCCCTGGGCTCGCCGCCATGCAGAGGTTCTGCCCCAGCTGTGTTCAGGAAGGGGCCTTGCAAGCGCGGCTCTCCTTATGCGCCCTCTTCTCTGGCATAATTGCATCTGGATCACCAGATCATTTTGTCCGCCAGGAGGGTGAGCCAACTGTTCTGCCCACAGCCTTTTCCATCAATGCTGCTGGTTAGCAGGGAAGTGAAGGCACAACAGGATCTCACAGCAGGAAGCGGAAGCTTAAACTCCTCTTCTTCAGCGGGCAGAAAAGGGGAGGGGAGGGGATGAGAACATGTGTGTGCCTGAATGCGAATAGATGGGATTGCTGCACATGCGTGTGGGCGAAGTGAGAGCTCTGACCCACAGCCCTCCCCTAATGCGGGACCTAAAGGTCGCTGTCCTTGCCGGGAGATTTACTGCCTGCTCAGATGCCCAAGTTGCTTGTCTGCAGAAGCTTGAGACCATCCCAAAGAAGTGGCTGCATTTATTGCTCCCCCAAAGGTCTGGGGGCACCTTGGGAGGCAAATCCACTTGAGAGCAGCCCCCTACCGGAACGGGGCTAGCCGAGAGGACTGGCGTCTGGCGCAAGACTCGAGAGCCGAAAATAAGCCACGTCCCCTTGACCAAGAGGCTTGGGCGACTGGTGCCCTCCAGGCAGGCGGACGCCAGTTCCCCACCCAGCACCGCTACGGCTGGGAACGAGCATTGAGTGCCTGCACCTGAGGGGGCCCAGATCGCAGGAGGCCGGGCTGAACACCTGCAGGAACAGTTTCAGGAGAAGGATTTAAATCTGGAAGCTGAGTGGAGGAATGGTTACCAAGAGCCCCAAGCCACGCCAGAAGCCTCCTCTACCCCTGGGCTTGCCTTTCCTAACGGCACAGGAGATTTCCTTCAGCACTTGTGCCACACAACCTGATTTGGCCCCCAGGCCCAGCCGGGGGCGGGCGAGGGCAGAAGCCTGCTCCAGATTGCTGGGGAACATCCCAGCTTTATGTACCAGGGAGGGGAGGGAGGGGGAGCCAGGCAGAAGGGAGGAAAACAGCATCCAGAGCGCAAAGCCGTGAATTATTCATGGCCAGTTTTTTTTAACAAGCCTAGTGTGGGAAAATCGCAAAGCAGCAGAGAGGCGCGAATATAGCAGGGTACTTCCGGTTCTCAGTAGGCTGAGGTCAGCATTACAGGCTTGAAAAAGGGGTTGAACTTGGACGCATCTCTCTTTTGGAGGGGGCTCTCCTGTGCCTCTTCATCTGACAATGGCCTTTCCTCCTGGGCCCTGAGAACCTGTCTTCATCTCGGCTGCTCACTCAGGCTGCTTCTGGGAAGCCCCGTGAAGGCCCCCAGATGTGCTCTGTCAGCGAGGACCCCTTGCAAGCGGTGTATACCTGCCCACTTCCCACAAGTTGCATGTCCACAACCGATGGGGAAGAGAGTGCTGGGAAGGCTCGAACGATAGCTTGATGTTCTGATGGTGGCCATTTCAGCAGGACACCCGAGACGTTGCTGGCACAGAGGGTGCCCATAAATGCCATCCTCCCCCAGGGCTGCCTCTCCATTCACCCACCTCCAGTGTTTGGCCAGACACAATTTGCCCAGCATGTTCAGTTAAGGCAGGAGCATATGGTTGTATCCCTCCCTCCCACAACAGTCTGCCACACTAGTGTGGCTATTCTTATTTCGCAGCAGGGCGGATTTTGTGCACAGGAAGGCTGTACCTATACCGTGCAAAATCCTTCAGCTGGGCCATCCCCCACGCCAAGGCCACATCCTGCTCCGCTCCTCCGGGCCAGGATCGAGCCGTCTCTCGGGCACTCTGGGAGCAATGTGCTGGCTCCCTTTGTGCCCTCTCCCCACTCAGCCTTCGGCGGCTGAAGAGATGGCGCTCGGCTTGAGGGTCTTGTGGGATGGAGGACCCAGCTCAAGCCCTGGGAACTGTAAGCAGCACAGGACAGAGAACTGGGCCTGCGCTTCAGCCAGCCCTGCAGCAGGTCACAGCGCTCCACGGTCCAAACTGCTCCCTTGAAGGATTCCTCCTTGCGGATGGCTTTCTTTTCCAGTTCTGAGCCTGGCTACGGCTTCTCTGTAGCTGATTCTGTTGCTCCGTTTTTGCACTTACGGCTCCCTTTTCTGGCTGGAGGGCCTCTCCCTCGAGCAAACATCGAAGCTTGCGTGAGCAACCGGCAACCGGTCCTTTACCCACTGAAGGAGCAAGCCTTGGCTTAGAGGGAGCTAATTCTTACTGGGACGGCTAGAGAAGCCTCCCAGAATAATGAGACACTGACCTTTCTTTGATCTCCTCTGTTTCTTATGGCTGGCGAGAATTTTGCAGCAGGGAAGACAGCAGGATAAGCTGCGTGGTCATGGCCCTAGAGAAGCCAGCATCAGAGATACGGGGGTGAAACTGGAGTGATCGGGCAGTTCAGGGGACGCCGTAAAGCCTGAGGCGGAGCAGCTCCTGGGTTTGTGGGTTGCTCTAGGGCTGGCAGAACTGCCTCAGCTGGGCTTCCTGTCCAACTCTCTGGCCCCCTTTGAGCTTCCACCTGCCTCAGCAGCCCCATCCTCCCAGGGGCACTGAGCAGGCTGTTCCCTTCACTCTGGCCCAGGGGCTGCTGCCTTCCCTCCTCCAGCACCCGATTCCCGCCCGCCCTGCCTCTCTCTGCTCCAGCAGCCGCCCTGCAGTCGAAGGGGGGCTCAGAAGTCTTGGGAGCGTTATTCTCCCATCAGCAACAAGGCTGCTGCTGCTGCTGACTCACATTACAGGACCCCAGCCCAGCAAGCTGCAGGTTGGCACAGCGGGGGGGGGGGGGGGGAGGGGGCGGACCTGGCAGGGTCTGCTGAGGTCTGAATCACCACAAACTGAATTTGCCAAGCTGGCAGCCCTTCCCCAGAACCATAAATGAGGCGAGGGGCGTGCTAAATTCTGGGGAGGGGACTTGCAAAGTCATCGATCCAATGCAGAAAGTCCCCAGAGCTGTTCCACCCTGTCCAGTCACTGCCTCCCCGGTTGGCATTTGGAGGAGGTTGCTTTTGCCCCGTTGGGTCAAGAGGGGAACTAACCTGGTCCATGCTCAAAGGCACGGGGCACATCCACCCCATGGGAAGGAAAGGGTGAGCTGTAGGGGTGGGGGGCAGGTCCTGATCAGACAAGGAGTTAGAGAGGAACCCTGGAAAGGGAGAGCAGCTGCACAGGGCCTCCCGCTGGGCTGCCGCTCCCCACCCCCCTTTCTGGGCGCACAGGGCCAGAAGCCCACCGCCCTCCTTCAGCCTTCAGACTGGAGCCACGAAGATCCCGGATCCGAGGTGGAGGCCAGGGAGGGTCGGGAGACTCACAGGACCCGCCCGCAAAAACAAGCACCCCGCCCGGATCGTGGCACCCGGACGTCTTAACTTCTTGACACGAGGGCCCACGATACACCCAAAGCCCCAGAAGCTTTTGTGAACCGCAGCGGGCACCGACCTGAAATGCATGCCTCCTTCCTCGCGCACATTCACACGTGCTTCATAGCGGCGCGAGTCCGACAGCATTCCAGTCACACCCCGCTGCGTGCTCCAGGGATTCCCCAGGGAGGCCGCGACCTGTTCTGCCTGCCGTCCCGCGGGAAACTCCGTCCCCTCTTGGCGTAAAAGGGGCCACGAGCTCCGGGGCGTTCGAGCCTCCGGCGCCTAAAGGACTAATCCCCTCTTCAGTGGGGGAGCCCTAAGGACGGGGGGGGGCGGGGGGAGAGAGTTGTCTGCCAGACCCTCCCTGCTTTTGGAGCCGCTTAGCTTTCAGCACTTCAGCCGCGCAAGTGAAAAAGTGGGAAGGGGCGTCCAAAGTTGGCAGGCGGCGCCTTTCTGGAGAGAATCCCGCTTCTGGTCGGGGAGGAGAGGAGAGGGGAGGGCCCCGTCCTCCGGTCCCATTACGCCCTTCCCTCCTCCCCTTCCCCCAGACCGGGAACCTCCCAGGCGCCCGGCACGGCCAACGGACGAGCCGACGACTCCCTCGCCGCAGCGCCGGGCCGACCCCGCGGGCCCCGGGCCTCCCCATCTGGCCGGCCCCTTCCAGCAACGGCCGCTCGTCCGCGCCCGCCGGCCGAGTCCTGGGCGCCCCTCGCCTCCCGGGCCGGCCGGCCGGCCGAGTCACTCACCCGGAGGGGCGGCCCCTCCCGGCGTCTCCATCCGTCCCGGCTGCACCAGACGCTCGCTGAGCCTCCGCCGCCTCCCTCCGCGCCGCCGTGGCCACTGCAGCAGGAGCAGCAGCAGGAGCAGCCGCCCGAGTGCACATCGCCGGCGGGGAGGAGCGGGCCCGGCGCGGGGGAGGGCGCCCCGCAGCAGCAGCCGCAGCAGCTGCAGTCGCCGCCGCCTTAGAGGACGGAGGAGGGCCGCCGCCGCCGCCGTCGAGCAGCGCAGGCCGAGGGGAGGAGACTCCGGGCGGGGCCAGCCGCGGGCTGGCACGCAGCCCACCCGTGGCTTCACCCGGCCCGTGGCGGAACGAGCGGGCGGCCGGGCGTCGGAGCTCGGCAGACCAGGAGGGGGGCGGGGGCGGGGGCGGGGGCGGGGGCTCCTCTGCGCACAAGCGAAGCGCCAGGCTCACCGAGTACCTGCGCGCCTGAGGCGGGGGGCGTGACCCCCCCCCGCCCCTGGCCTCGCAGCGAAACGCAGCAGCGCCGCCGGCTCTGGGGGCGGGAGCGCCCGCCGCCCCCTCGCCCCCCGTCCTGCAGTGGGACCGCTGGCGGCCCTTGGGGAGGCAGCCGGAGACCTGAGCCGCGGGCGTTCCTCCGCCCCGCTTCGCCCCTCCCGGCCCCGCCGGCCCGGCCTGGTGCCCTGCCCCGGCGCCCGCCGCCCCGCGCCGCCGCCCCGGTCTCGCCGTGCCCGAGCCGGGTCCCTGGCGGGCGCGGGCCGAGGGGGAGCGCGGCCGCTCGAAGCTCGGTCAGCCAAGGCGGCACTCTGCGCATGGACAGGGGTGCTCTCCTCCGGCTGAGCGCAGCTGTGGGGCTGACCCTGATTTGCGGGCACTTCCCAGCGCGGAGCCCCTCCGTCCGTCCGTCCGTCCGTCCCGGGGCGCCCAGGGAGCCGCCGGGGGCGGGGCGGGGCGGCCCGCGGGTGAGCGCGCGACGACGGCCCGCCCCGTTGCCAGGGCGGTCGCCAGGGGCGGAGCGCGGCCCCGCCCCTCTCGCGAGGCTTGGGCGACGGTTGCCCGGAGACGCGGCGGCCGAGCGTCTCTGTCCGGCGCGCCATGGTGAGGGCCGCTCCGCTCGGGGGGCGCTGGGGGCCCTCTCCCGGCCGGGGGGCGCGGCTGCCCTCCCCTCCCCTCCCGCAGCGGGCCCGCCTGGCTGCGCTGCGCTGCGCTGCTGGCCGGGCGCGAGCCCGGGTGGGGGCAGCGCGGATCCCCCCCTCGCGGGCGGCGGGGCGCTGCCGCGCGGGGGGACCCACCGCAGCTGTCCTCCCCTCCCCTCCCCTCCCGCTCCCCCGTCCTCCAGGCGCCCAAAAAGAAGGCGGAGAAGGCCGCCGGCGGCGGCGGCGGCAAGAAGGGCAAGGGCGCGAAGGGCCCGGCGGTGGTGGACGCGCTGCCCCCCGAGGGCATGAGCAAGGAGCAGGTGGGTCGCCGGCGCGGGCCGCCGGCCCCGTTCCGGCGGGGGAGCGGGGGTCCCGCCCGCCCGCCCGCCCGCCCTCCCTCCCTCGGGCAGCCCCCCAGCGCTGGGTCGCCTCTGACCCCTGCAGCTGGAGGAGCACGCGGCGCGCGTGCGGGAGGAGCTGGACCGCGAGCGGGAGGAGCGCAACTACTTCCAGCTGGAGCGGGACAAGATCCACACCTTCTGGGAGATCACGCGGCGGCAGCTGGACGAGAAGAAGGCGGAGCTGCGCAACAAGGACCGGGAGATGGAGGAGGCCGAGGAGCGCCACCAGGTGGAGATCAAGGTGAGCCGCCGCGCCGCGCCGAGGGCGTCGGGGCGGCCAAGAAGCCGGCCTGCCGGGGGCGTCGGGCCAAGCTGCGGGCGGGCACGCGGGGCTGGGTGGCAGGAGAGGAGCTGAGATCCGACCGCAGCCGGACGGAGGTGCCGCTTGTCGGAGCCGTCTGGGGTCTCGCCCACCTCGCGGGCGGGCGGGCGGGCGGGCGGGCCGGCCGGCCAGCGTCTCGGCTCGTTTCCTCAGGTGTACAAGCAGAAGGTGAAGCACCTGCTCTACGAGCATCAGAATAGCCTCACCGAACTGAAGGCGGAGGGCACCGTGGCCATGAAGCTGGCGCAGAAGGAGCACCGCTCTCAGGAAATGGACCTGCGCAAAGACATGCGCACCCTGAAGGTAGAGCTGAAGGAGCAGGAGCTGGCCAACGAAATGGTGGTGAAGAACCTTCGACTGGTAAGCGCGATGTGGGCTTGGCTGCTCTGCTTTGGGGAGGGGTGCCCCCCGAGGAAAGCAACCTTGTCTCTGCTTCGGCGTTCGGCAGAGCAGCGTTCTGCGTCTGCGGGACCCGTCCCTAAGCAGCACTGCTGTCTTAACAGAAGCAGCAGGAGGACCTGACACATCTACGCAATGACTTTGAGAGACAAGTGAAAGGTCAGTCCCGGGACTTGGTACGTAACCCAGAGCGCAGAAGCCCGCCTCCACCACGCTCGGCGGCCTCTCTTCAGCACAGCTCAGCAGCCACAGTCTCATTTCTCAGACAAATCCAGAAGTATGTGAGCACTGTGGGCAGTGTGAATGTTTGTAACTGTGGAGTCAGGCTGTTTTCCTGCGTCTCCTTCGTGCTGTTTTGTGACCAGAGTGGGAGGGGAGGGGAGGGGAGCTGGGTAAGGAGGGTGTGTGTGTTCAGGGTCCATCACCCATATCAGTCTGTGAATGAGTTGCACGCTCCCGTGCTACACGATAAGAGTTACAAAAATGATCTGCTGCTTTATGGGGTGCGAGATTTTCCGGTGCCTTTGGGTGGGTCTTCAGCCTAGAGCCTTGTTGGGGCCTAGCGAATACCTGCCCCATCTCCTCCAGAGCCGCTGGCCTGGGGGAGCACTCAGCCTGCCCCGGGGGCTCCTTCTGCAGAGATTGAGGCCAAGTACGAGAAGAAGATGCGAGTGCTGCGTGACGAACTCGACTTGCGCAGGAAGACGGAAATCCACGAGATCGAAGAGAGAAAGAACGGTCAGATCAACACGCTGATGAAGAATCACGAGAAGGCCTTCAGTGACATTAAGAACTATTACAACGATGTCACGCTCAACAACTTGGCGCTGATCAACACTCTCAAGGTAAACCACAGAACAGTCTTCTCTCCCGGCATCACCAGGTTGCTGAAGGCCTGAGCAGCCGGACCCAAATGTGGGCATGGCTTGGCTTTTCCCTGTTTGGGTGGTCTGATTACAGCAGGGGATGGCCCAATATTCCATTCACGCCTTCCAATGTGGGCCATCCCCTGCTGTAACCGGGAGCTTCATATTCTTTTTTTGGCCCGGAACAGAAGCTTATCTGAAGGGGGTTTTTAGGAGCTTATTGTCTCTTTGGTGTGAATTGCAAGCATGAAAAATAGCGGTAGTCTTTGGTTCAGGAAGTAAAATAAAAATCTACAGCGGGGTTGCATTAGGACTAAGCAGACAGACAGAAGAACATGCGAGCGTTTGAGTCGTCCTGCCATTGTGTCACAGCTTGGTCCTTACGTGTTTGCGTGCGGGTCTTTTGTCTGAATGGAAAAGGAACAGTTGGAGAGAGGGGAAGTGGCGACAGCTGGCCTTGCAGGTCTGAGACGCTCCCCCCTCAAATTCTCTGGAATACAGGAGCAGATGGAGGAAATGAAGAAGAAAGAAGATCACCTGGAGAAGGAAATGGCTGAAGTGCTGCTGCAGAATAAAAGGTTGACGGAGCCGCTGCAGCGATCCCGGGATGAAGTCTCTGAGCTGCAGAGGAAGCTGACTCACTATGAGAAGGACAAGACCATATTGGCAGTAAGTCACACCTACGTTTGGGATGGGGACCAGGTATTCAGGCTAGCTTTAGGGTAACAATGTGCAGCGGAGTTGATGTAATGCAGCTAATGCTAATGTGGCCCTCTTGAAAATGGCTTCAGAGTGTTGTAGGGAGAAAAAAGTGAAAGGTGGGTACTTTCTCCCTTTTCTGCCACTTTCTGCAGACTCCCTGAATGGAGCTCGTGGGCTACCAGTAGATTATAGACCTGCTTGAGGACTTCAGAGTTCAGGGTCTTTGGGGCATGTAGCATGTTCAGCAGAGCGTTGATGTTCACAGAATGAAGATTGAGGGGTGTAAGAAAATCTTGGAGCCCTCTCTTCCCATTCTTACACTCCTCTTTTGCACTATCTCTGAGAAGTGCCACACGTGCATTCTTCGCTCCTGCTATTCCACAAATGTCTTGCGGCTGTTCTGAGCCCCCTTTCCCCTCCAGAGCATTCGGGCCCGACTGAAAGTCACTGAGAAAGAACTGAAGGATCTTCAGTGGGAGCACGAAGTGCTGCAGCAAAGATTCATCAAGGTGAGGGTCGAGGGCCAACCGTTACTCTGTGGTTGATCCTGGTATGGGTGGAAGAGGGTCCTGGATGTTGAAGGGGGAGAATGAAAAGCCAGGCCTGCTTCTGCAAATAGCCAAAGGAACTCCACCCCACTGGGAGAGAGCCCAGCATGCCTGGGCTCTGGGGTTTTCGGCAGACGTTGAGGGCCGAACCTGGACCTCTTGCATGCAGGAGGGCTCTGCTCCTGAGCAGCTGTTTCTTTCTGACATTTTCTACCTCTCTGGAGGTCTGGGTGCTGGGCACCCTTACTCCTGGGCATGCAGTCTGATGCTGGGATGCGCTTAATGCTCTCTGCTGCTGACTCATGAGGGAGGTTGCCTTGCGGACTGTCTCCACAGGTGCAGGATGAGCGCAATGACCTGTACCAGAAGTTCACCAAAGCCATTAACGAAGTACAGCAGAAAACCGGCTTCAGGAACCTGCTGCTGGAGCGGAAGCTGATAGGCCTCGCCGGCCTTCTGGAGAAGAAGGAAGTGCAGCTGAACGAGGTGTTGGCTGCCTCCAACCTCGATCCTGGTGCGCTCTCTGTGGTCACCCACAAGCTGGAGGTAGTGGACCCCCCCGAACCTCACCTGCCTGCCGTGTTAGCACTTTGCTCTTCAGTTAGACAGAATCTTGGGTGGTGAAAAATGGGGCAATTCCTCCCTGTTGCAGGAGCGAGCAGGGCTGTTTGGGACTGGACCCTCTCTTGCTGCTGAGTGGTCCCCAGGAGCAAACAGGAGGGGGGAAGGGGCTTCCTAGAAGAAAGGTACTTCGGTTGCCCCCCGAGCCATTCACCTTTTCCAAGAAATGGCACGGGAGGGGGTCTGGCTGAGCCAAGGCTGCATCGTCACAAAGCGGCAGAGCCACCTGGGAGTCCCTGAGGCAGCGCCAGCATTTTCCTTTGAAAACTGGACCACGTGGCGGTCTTCGGCTAGTGATGTGGTAGAACAGAGGCTTTGCTATACTCCTTTGCTCTCCCTCAGGGAGGAGAATATAATGGGGGAGATCTTTTGGGCTTTTCTGATGCTTCCAGTGCTAGAAGTCAGATTCCTTCAGACGCGCTGCTTCCCAGCCCGAAAGCCCGGCTGCTCTCGTGGGAGCCTAGCAAGAGCCGTGAAAAGTTGATTGGGCATCTTCTCATGGCCCTGGCACAGAGGAATGTTTCCTGGACTGTAAGCAAGCCCTGGCTGACAGCAGGAGGTGGCCTGGCGGGTGGTCCCCACTAGGATGCAAGGGCAGACCCTGTTCTGCCCCCTCTCTTCAAGGACGGATCACAGCCACCGAGAGCACTGTGGCTCCTTCTTGTCGGGATCCCAAAGGTCTTCTCTCCCCTTGTCCTCCTCTCCTGGCCAATCTCTGGACTGGCTGGAGGGGTGGAAATCAGCGTCTCCAGCAACTTGGCCTGTCTGGGAATGGGGTGAGCAACTTACACATTCCAAGCCCGGTTGGTGCCAGTAACTAGAGATGCAACTCGGCAGATCCTTCCCCAGGACCCACACCTCCTTCCACCAGCTGCTTTTGCTGTCAGGCTCTCTGCATTCCTGCATTCAGCTGCTGCTCGTGCAGGAGGCACCTCTGCAGAGACCTCCCAGCCATTGTCCTTTTCTGACACTGGGACCTGCACCAAAACCATCAGAAATGATCTTTTAGCTCAGAGTTGCGTTCCATTTCTGGGGGGAAAGTCAGCCTTACTCTGACTTCCAAAGCACCAGAGAGCCTCGTTCTCCTTCAAAGGACAGAGTCAGGGGCACCTGCAGGATTCCTCTTTCTCTTCTAGAACTTATTTGCCAGAAAGAAGTTGGGTGTTTGGCGCAACACTTAACCCCCTCGGTTACCTGCAGTTTCTTTAATGTGAAAGTAATTGTGGTTTTCAGTCCTCGTGGCTGCAGAGGAAAGCTTGAAAGCAGGCTGGCGTTTCTAGTGAGATTTCAGAGGTAGGGAAGTCCGGAGGTAGGTGGGGAAGAGACAAATGGGGTCTTCAGCTGTTCCTGACAGGATGGTCAGGGACCCACTCCAGTTGGCAGTACCGCAAGACGCCCTGGGCACTGGAGAGCCGCTTTTGAGCCGGGTCCCTTGAATGGGATTTTAACGGGCACGGTGCTCTTCCTTTGCAGGATGTGCTGGATTCCAAAAACAGTGCCATCAAAGACCTGCAGTACGAGTTGGCCAGGGTGTGCAAGGTAAGAGCCATAAGTGGAAAGAGCCACGCTGGGGGGCTTGAGGTGAGAGCAAATGGAAGGTCTCTTTGGACCCTGAGGGGAAAACTAAATCCCATCGCTCCTGCACCAAAGGTGTGGGGCTTTCAGTGATCCTTTGCCGGAGAAGCCGTTTCTGCTTGTAGCACCTGTGGAGCCCTGTGGTATTCAGAGCCCATCCCCCCGCAGGCCCCCTCTGGACCTGTTGGACTGCAGCCTTTCCAGCTGTTACACCAAGGGACAAAGAGGACAGTTGCCTGAGCTCCCCTTTCCGCTTCGCAGCCTTCTAAGCAAAGCAGCCCATCGCCTGCGGTGGTCCTCTTGGCTGTGCGAGGGGGCAGGGTCCCAAGCGGGGAGGCCTCCTGAGCCATCCAGCAGCAGGGGAATTCCCTCCCTGTCCCCAGCCCACCCACCGCTTAGCCTCACAGCCCACCTGTCCCCTCGCAGGCACACAATGATTTGTTGCGGACGTATGAGGCAAAACTCACTGCCTTTGGGATTCCCTTGGACAATTTGGGCTTCAAACCTCTGGAGACCTCCGTGCTCGGACATACACTCGGCCAGGGCCCTGCAGGATTTGTCTCGACCCCTACGTAGCATGGCCTGTCGAAACCCGCTTCAGAAAGTGATTTGCTTGAGCCCCACAGTCAAGCCAAGCCAAGCCAAGCCAAGCCTCCTGCGGCTTTTTTGGGTCAGTGGAGGACGCAGCCCACTACGAAGAGACTGGGCCAGCCTGCACTCCTTTTGTATTAAAGAGGTCTTAAGGGGTCTTTTTGTAAGTGTCAAACCAGTGGCTTATGTACAGCAGTCTTTGATTCACCCTCACAGCAGCCCTGCAGAGTAGATCTTTTATTGGTCTTGTGCTTCCTCGGAGAAAGCCGCTTGCAGCCAAGCCTGTACCCTGAGCTGGCACCACAGCTGGTCTTGGGTGCTGCCCCATCTGGGCACCCAGGATCCCAAAGACTCTCCAGACAACCCTCTTGGAGCGAAGCCCCTGGCTCTTCCACTAGTTCCCTCGGTAGGTAATGTAGGAATAGGGGCTGAGCAGCAAGGGGATGTGCAGCTTACGTTCCGCCGCTGCGATTGTGAAGACGACCTGCAACAAACAAGCCAAAGATTTTGGGAAGGGTGAAGGGTTGGTGGGCCTCTTGGCCTGGGGAGAAAACACCTGCGGAAGGCCAAAGGCCCACAGCTCCACCGTCCGTGGCCCTTTCCATTTTTTGACGGTTGGGGGCCCAAGTACAGCAGGACCTGTTTACCCCCCTGCGTGTTCCTCTGCCTACAGAAGGACTCCAGATTCCCGCTCCTCAACAGGGCGCTGAACTGTACTGGTGTGTCTGCGTGCCAGTTCGCGCAGGGGCTCCCTCAGAAAGGCGGGTTGGGCCTTGCGGCAACAGCAGCCAATCCAAGCAGGCGGCAGCTGCTGATTTGGGAGGCTGCGGGATCCTCGTGTAGAAACAGGCTTGAAGGAGCCCCACGTCCCTGCTGTTGCCGGCAGGGGAAGGGAGAGAAGAGCAGCACCTGCTTCCCCTCCTCTGTCCCTCTCCACACCAAGGTTTCCTTCCGTAGGGAGGAGGTTCTCCGCCAGGGCTGGTGACGGCATAGCTGGGGGGCCTGCCGGGACGGGGGTCGATCCACCGCCCCCCGGCCTTGCTCTTTCTGCCTCTTCCAGCGCTGGAGAGCGTGGGCAGGGGGATGTTTCTGAGGTCAGATCCCTCTCAGGATGGACCCCCTTTTCTGGCTCTGGGGGGGACGCCCCTAGAGCTGCTGTTGAAAGGGGGAAAACGCCTCAGACCGAACGCCCACGGGAGCCTGCGAGCGGGAGGAAAGCAGTGCGGCAGCTGTGGAGGGAGCGATCGCTCGCTCGCAGCTGAGGAGAAGACTTACTTCCACGTAAGGATAGAAGCTGGTGAGGCCCTGTTGCTGCCAGTACTCCCCTGTGGCAAAGCGCAGCTTGTAGGTGCCAGCCTTCAGCTGCAGGGAGGCCATCTCAGTCTTGTCCATGCGCCCGTCAGTGCTGGTCATGCTGCAATCAAAAGAGAGCTGGAGGATGCTGCTGCGGTCCTGGCTGGCTAAATGGGGGGGGGGCTCCCCCTTCCTCCCCACCTGGTCATTAGCTCCATCCACGTCTGGCTGGGATCTCCGAGCTGAGAGAGGCAGACAGCCAGCCCGGTGGCAGGAAGGCCAGTGAGCACGTTCAGCGCATGGACGCTCAGGGAAGTGTGGTGGTCCTCGCTGGAGCCGGCAACCTGGGTCCAAGCAGAGAGCCGGGGAGGAAAAGGGAACCCCCCCACAAAGCGACCTTGTTTTCTGAGCTGCAACCACCCCTCGCAGCCCACTCCCCGCCACAGGAAGCCTTGCTTGCCGGTGCCTCTGCCGCCCCTGCGAGGGAGGAGGCCCGGGGGCTGGGCTTCTGCGGGGCTGCCCAGCCTGCTGGGAGTGGCACCCCCGCCCCCAGCTGCCAGAAACTCTCCCCTTTCTGCCTCTTCCCTGCCAGAGGGTTTCTTACCGGATTTTCCTGGGGTCGCGCCCCACCCTCCTCTGGCAGCCAGTCCATTTTGGCATTTCTGATCCAGCCCCTTGCCGAGGCGGCCTGGCAGGGGGCCAGCCGTGACTCAGCAGGAAGAATTAACCCTGCCAGGCCCGGCTGTTACTGGCGAGGAGCGCTTGTTAAGACTATTTCCTTGATGGGAGCAGCTTTCTGGGGGCTGGGGGGTGAAGGGCAGCACTGGGCAGACCCGGTCCCAAAGAAAGGAAGAGGAGGCAAAGCAGCCGCTGCCAGAGGGTTCTGGAGAGTTACCTGAATCACTGCTGTGGCGGTGGCGGAAAGGCCAGCCCCTGCGAGATCCGACGCCTGCAGGGTCAGAGTGTACCGGGGGACTTTCTGGAAAGGAATAATTTCATTGGGGAGGGGGCAGCAGAGCCCCATAAGGCTAAAGAGGGGCATCTCCGTGGACCCGCAGGCCTTAGGGATTGCGATGGTGCTGCTGTGAGTCAACAGCTGGCAAGGGCAGCGTGGCACAAAAGTTGACCCTGATGGCTGGGGAAATGGAGATGCCTTCTTGCCTACGCAAAGTTGTAGCTCCTGAGAAAAGCCAGAGGGGAGCAGAGGGCAAGGGGGCCAGGTCTGGCCGAGGTGCGAGCTGAGGGGGTCAGAGGGGCAGCCAAGAAGCCGTGTGTGCTGGCCTGCTGGTGGCATCGGGCCGAGCTGGAGGCGGGCATGAGCGGGCTGGATGGGAGGAGAGGAACTGAGATTGAATCGCAGCCAGAGGAAGGTGCTGCCTGTTGGAGCTGTCTGGGGTCTCGCCTGCCCCACTGATTGCTCCTGGCGACCGGGGGGAGGCTGGTCCTCCGAGAACACGGGCCCTGGCGACGGCCTTATCACCCCTAGACCTGAGCACTGCAATGCGCTCGAGTGCTTCATGGAAGCAGGCTGGGTGCCAGCAGAGAAGCACCGTCAGTGCCACTGTGGGGACTGCCTTGGCTTCTGTGGCATGGGGGAATTCTCCAGAAGGTACCAAAACACACAAATGAGCTAATGATCTTGGTTGTGACGTTTAGAATTAGAAGTTCACCTGGAAGCCAAACTAAATTCCATCATTGAGGGCGATTCCAGGTGATTAGGAGCAAACTGTTAACATCTCAGACAGCGAATAAGCATCGCAGAATCACGTCGACTGACCGTAAGCAAGAAGCGTGCTTTGGGGTCTCTCAAGTGCATGGGGCGCTGGGGCTCACCCAGGGGCTCCACAGCGGGCACGCCTGGCCTGAGCAGCCCCCATTGAAGGGTATTGGCTCCTCCCTCGCCGATCGATGGGTAAGACACCAAGGAAAACTACTTTGCCTCTCTTTTCCGTGTGACTGTAAACTTGGAATCTAAGTTTGAGAAACTGGGTGGAGGCGTTCCTGTTCTGCACGCGGCAGTCTAAACGCTTTCCTCTTTGATAAGCGCACGGCAAGAAGCGCGAGCGCCAGCTGGGCCACACGGAGCACTACACTGTCTAGAATTTGTCTTGAGCTGGGATGTTGAGCATTTTCCTCAATGTGAGATCAGAGGAGAGGAGAAAGAGCACATCCAGAGATACAGATGACCTGTTCCTTGCTATTCTTAGGAAGGCAGTAAATACTCCACAGATTTTTCAGGGAGCACTTTGGCTTGGTTTGTCTTGTAGGGGCTTTGTGTTGATGCTCCTTACTGGCATGCCGGGGTGAGTTAGATTTGCTTTTAGGTAATGGGCTTTACGTGTGTTTGCTGACAGTATACAAATACTGTAAATAAATAAATATACATCTCTGCAGGTGTTGAAATAGAGCCACCATGTACCTCTGATCAGGTCACTTAAAACCTTTAAAGCAATGAGCTGTTCTAGGCTTCCCCTGGAGTTTCATAGCTGTTGTCTTTAAGAGGATGCCTGATGATCTCAATTCTGTACATCCCACACCCCCAAGTGCCCCCCAGTTAGCCCCCAGCCCCTCCCTCACCTCTCTGTCCAGGCTGGCTTTGCTCAGGGAGATGAAGCCTGTTTTCGAATCGATGGCGAACATATCTCTGAGTGGCTCTGGAGGCTCCTGGCTGAGGATGGAGTAAGACACAACCCCGTTGAGGCTGTTCACGGCATCATCTTGGTCCGTGGCTGACACTTGCATCACAACGGTACCTGGACAAGCACAGCAAGGCCCTCTTCTAGACGCAGCACATTGTTCCAGCCCGGCCAGGGAACAGAACCTGCCCCAGGCAGTTGGAAAAGATCATCTGGCCTCGGGAAGCAGGTCACGAACTCCATGATTCTGCTGGGCTGCGGCTGCCAGCTTTGTAGAACCTCACAGCCCAGCTAAAGAGGAGGAAGTCCCTCAGGCGTGTGGCGACAGAGCCCTTGCAGACTCGCCAAGAGTGCAAAAATGAGATGCATTCTCAGTAGAAGAAAGCCCACAAACCCTTTGCTGTAGCTGACCATTTATCCTGCCCCAGGTAGGTCTGTCTCACGCACGTGCACACAGGTACACACCTGGCTGGGCTGCTTCTGGGACAGATCCCTGGAAGACTTGCTGGATAAACTGGGGCCTGTTGTCGTTCTGGTCCAGAATGCTGATCACCAGAGTCATTGGCATCTCCACTTCTTGGCCATCTGCTGCGACTGCGTGGCAGACGAGCTGCAGAGTGGAGCAGACCAGGGCCATTCCCTGGGAAACTGTGGAAGACCAGTCCCACCCCCGGAGGCCTTCAGAGGAAGAAGGGGAAAGGGGTCCCAGAAGGAGAAGGCAATGGAGACTCACCTGGTAGCTGGGAATGTTCTCTCTGTCCAGCGGGCGAGTCACCTTCAGCCAGCCAGTTTCCCTCTCGATGGTGAAGGTGCCAACCGGAGGGCTGTCGGCCCCCTGCCCTGTGATGCTGTAGAAGACGGTGGTCTCCTTTTCTTTGCTGGACTTGATCTGATTGGGGAGATGGGGTGGAAACATCAGTGACAGCGCTCTGCCCCTCTCCGCCCCCCTGAATGTGAAACAGGGAACTGGGGCAGGTCCCGGGGAGCCCAGGAGCAGAGCAGACCGCGGCAGCCGTGCCGCCCGGCCCGATGCAGGAGGCGGGCGCCAAAGCTTGGCTGAAGTGAGATCCCAAGGGGCTTAGGCAAAACGCCTACGCGGCACCGTCACAAGCTAGAATTTTTGGATTCCTGCATTTGTAAGTCGTTACCAACTCTGGAGGCGAAACCGATTAACCTAACGGAGCTGCCACGAAGCAAAGTCCTTACCCGCGCCAAGTTCTTGGGGAAAGGGCCCCTCTCATTCTCAGAGCAAAGAAGTGGGGGGATGACCCAGTCTCTCTTTTGCCGCCTCAGGCCAGGCCCAGATCGTGGGAAAGTCAGCACCTCCGCCTGGGCAGACCGACCAGTCTCCTGTGAATAGAGAGCCGTGTCTCTGGTTCCGCAGGGAAGGAAGACGCTGGTTGTTTATGCTCCCTTCTTGAGGAGTGAGGGATTCAGGGCAAAGCAGAGAAAGAGGCTGCCCCCGGGTGATTCCTTGCCCCCCAGAGACGGTCCTGGCCATGCAGGGAGATCTTGCCCCAAAGCTTCATGCCCCAGGTCTCAAGCTAAGATGGGGGGCAACCTCACCCCCTTGAGGTTCTCCTTTGCTAGCCTCCACTTTTCTGTTACCAGCCTTTTGACTTCAAGTAGAAAGAGCACCGAGCAACTGTCCTAATAAACTCCCGAGAGAAGAGTGGGGCAGACCCCTTTCCACAAAGTGTTGGCCTCTTGCAGCCCTCCCGGGACTCTCACAGCTGGAATTGCCAGGGTGCTCTCTGGGGAGCTGAGGGATCTGCACAAGGGCTGCCATGAACAATCTTTATTCTCCTTGCCTCTCCCTCTTATTCCAGTTAGTTTTTAGGAAGAATTTCTGCTTTTTTCTATGCATCTGCTTAAATCTTTATCTTCCACTTATACAGGTAGCCCCCAGTTTGAGTTCCGTTCCCAAGGTCTGTCCTTAAGTCAAATTTGTATGTAAGCCCGAACAGTATTATTGTATAATACTGTATAAGTAATATTGTGTAACGGACTCGAACTATTGCTTATTTAACTCAAAACACTGTGTATTTAACTTGAATGTGTTCATAAAGTAAACCATCCAGTTGATCAGGACTTATTCCTAAGTGAGCCAGAGAAGGAGCAGGATGGACTTGGCTGGTGGTGGGCAGAAGGTGTGGGGGGGGGGGAGGCTGCAGCCCGAGACAGGCAGAATGGAGTGAGAGGAAGGGGATGGGATTACAGAAAAGTGCGTGGGTTCACATGGAGGAATGCAACAAAACGCCCTGTTCCACCTGCTTCTGGCAAGCCTCTTTCCTCAATGGAAGGTTCTCCATCATGGAATCCAGATTTCATGTCGGAAAGGCTGCTTGGCAAAAGTGGGAGAGGATGAGCCCTTTTGCAGCAAGGATCTCATTCAACTCATGGGCAATCTTTTGGGCTCAAGGTTACATCCCTATTTCTCTCTGTACACACACACACACACACCTCTTTCACATCAGGATTATGCTCCACTGCTTGTACTGACAGAGCAGTTGTGACAAGCCCCTAATCTTTGTATGGCCCAAGAGTGCCCCCTAAAACATCTGATAAAATTACATCAAGGAATTCAGGTTTTTTTCCTCCCAGAAAGCTGCTGTCATGTAATCCCATTTATATAGTGGCACAATAGTGAAAATTAGACGTCATCGTTATCATCCACTAAAGGCTATTGGGAATGTAGATTGAGCCACTAGGTCATTCCTTCTTTGTGGGCTGGATCCAGGATATCACAGACAAGAGCATTTCCCTGGGTTCAGTCTAGCAACAATCAAGTCTTCCCAAATGCTGGCTATCCCTTACCCTCTGTGGTCTACAAAACTGAGTAGTGCACGGAAAAACAAAAACAAAGAAGGTGCAATGTGGACTTACCTAACAACATCCAAGCAGGAGTCTGAGATAACTCTTTCCAACCATCATCCCTGCAGTGAATTCTGAACTGTGCTAAAACCAAGATCTTATTCGAGCAGATAATAATATATAACTGGTTTGGTTAGGCTGGCTGTACTTGGAATTCTGTGTATGATTATTGCCTTCTCCATTTTTCTGTGTTTGTCTTTTCACAATATACAACTCTTTATGTTTAGAGATCCGGCTCTGGTAGTTTGATTAAGGGAACTTATGTGCATGACTGTGTGGTTGCAGAGCTAACCCTTGAGTTTCAGATTTATTGAGTTCAGCATTTCTGGACTTCCAGCAGGAAAGTCCAAAGCACTTTCTGTTTTCCTTAGAGCTTGGAGGGAGGGAGAATTTCTTGGTGGAAGGATTACAAACTCCCCAGACAAGCAGGGAGGGGTATCTGGAGGTTCAGCCTGGCTGGGGGCAGCCTATCACACGTCTCCATACAGAAGAACCCTCGCAAAAAGAGGTCTCCCCCCCCCCCCCCATGTAGCTGAAACTTTTCTCAGCACAGAACACGTGATCCATGAAGGAGGCGGCCGAGCACTTCCCACAGCCACGCTCCCACCTCCTGTTTGATTTCACTGAAACTCAAGTGGAGTAGCTAGGGGAGACCCCTCCCATAACAACAAGTCACAAGGACCTTGTGACTTCCCCAACCTTGGTCTCTGTCTTGTTACTTAACATGTTTGTCGTGGTTTCTTCCACAAGGCCGCGTGTTTGCAGGGCATGGAAAATAGCTGCTGTCCTGTTTAAAGTTTGTTGCCCCCGTTTCACCCTTACGAAAGTGCATATTTGCTTTAAGTTAGAGAAAAACATTAGGATAAAGCCAGCAGGTCTCTGCGTATTTTCAGACCACACCTGGCCCAGCAGCGTATTGTGCTCTGCGGCCCTGTGGGCCTCCTGTGAGCAAGGCCGAAGAATTCATCTGGCGAGCCAAGCGGCTGAGCCACCCCGGAATGTTTTCTGGCGAGCAAGCAACACGGTTACATGGGACGTTGCTCTGAGGGGCCTGGGCCCTCTTTCCTGGGGAGGGGGAGCAGTGTTGCCCCTCACCGCGTTGGCGCCCCACTTATGGAACAATCCTGGGAAAGCTCCCTTGGTGGCGAGGCTGTTGCCTGTCTGCCGCCCAACGATTCTTTGCCTGTACTTTGCTAGACTTGGTATCTACGTGGCAGTTGTTCTGAAGGTTTTGTACCGAAGGAGTGAGTTGTCTCGGCATGCAGGGCTCGGATTAAGCTCTCGGGGGTTCTGCCCAACAACTGCAACATGACTTTTAATTCCCGGCAGCCGAGCACCATCATCTGTGGTGCCCGGGGACTGGTGCTTGGAACCCTGCTGCCCGGGAGATAAAGGTAAGGTCCCAGTTTCCCCTTCCCCGGCCTTAGGAAGAACCTCTTCTGTTCCATTCCTTCCCCAGTTAGCGAAGTGGGGAAGGTTAGGGATCTACCCTGCAGTACGGGGGGCCACATTCCCGCTGAACAAGTACTACGGGTGGGTCGGTCTTCTCACTTTGCAGCCAGAGCTGGCAGGCTTCTGCATCCGAGCTCCATTGTTGACAAGGGGCGGGGCGGGGCGGGGTGGAACAGAAGAACCGCCAACTGACTGTCCCCCGTTCCAGCCCCGGCTCCTCCGCTTAGTGGGGCTAGTCTGAGAGTTCCAAAGACGGCTTCTGGTTCTGGCTCTGACGCTTTCCTACGCCGGCCACGCTGATAAGGGCTGATGGGAATTGAGGTCCAAGATCTCCAGAGGACTAGTCAGCCCAAGAGGAGGATCCCCACATTCCCCGGCACCCGCACTCCCCTCCCTGCTGGGATCCCACCCAGGATGACAAGCCTACCTGGAGGAGGAAGGAGAGGCAGAGCGGCAGCAAGATCCCCAGGCAGCCCATCGTCCTCTTACCTGCTCTCAGTTGCACACAAGTGGCCAGCAGGTGGGTGGACCACAGGGCAAAAGTCTCTGCTTGGGCGGCAATTTAGCAAGAGGAAGATTAGCCAGGGCCGTATCCGGTCTCTCACTCTTCAGATCAGAGGGACACGTGGGAGAGAGCTGCTCTTGTGCAATGCTGCAGCCTACCTGGAGGCAGAGGTTCTTGAGGACGAGTTGGGAAACTGCTTTCCCGTGTCAGGCACTGGCACTCAGGTTTTAATCCAAAGAAGGTTTCCTCACTGTCAGCTTTAAAAACAAGATTTCTCAAAATAAGCCACCGCGTAATTCTGTGGGTCACATTGTCTCTTTCTGATTCCTTCTTTCACTGCTCCAGAGATGGAGGGGCCTCCCCACTCCCCCCCAAGCCTCACTGGTGCTGGAAAGGGGGTGTGTCTCTTCAGGGCCAAGGCCGTGCCCACAGGGCCCCTGGGGCACTTGATTCAGGGGGCCTGTGCACGCAGGTGGTTTTTACCCACTCTCAGGCACAGCCCAGCGCTGAGGGAAGGAACCCGCAGCACAAGCCCGTTCCCCTCCTGGCTCTTGCGTCCCAGTCCAAGCCAGGAGCCTGGCTGGTGCCACATCGGAGTCCTCGGGCGCTGTGGTTGCATGGCATTGCCCCTTGACCAAGTGTGGAAGGTCCCCATGGAGTCGAGAAATGCTACAGATGGGAAAGGAAGGAGGTGACCAGACAGGAGGCAAAAGTGTTCCCTTCTTTGGAATCAAAAAACCTAACCAGGTTTTGGATATGCTCCATAAGTTTGTCTGAGTTTGTCCAAGATCCCGGATGAGGTTTAAGACAAGGCTGGGCAGTTTGTGGTTCAGCAGGTGGTAGAAACCCAACCCTGGTCTTAGCACAGTGCGAGAGCTGGACCTTCACATTCACACGGGGTAGGGTTATTTCTTTGGGCACAGGATGTTGTGTGAACAGAGCCCTCTGTGTTCTGTTAACCTGGGTTTAAGGTCAAGTGTGCTGCGTGAACAGGTTGTGTGGCATGCTGGTTAAGGTGTTGGAGTAGGAGTGGGGAGAGTTGGTTCCAGCCACCCTCCAGTGATCTTGGGACAGCCACTCAGTCCCAGGGCCTCCTACCTCGCAGGGTTGTTATGGGAGAAAAGGGGGAGTGCTGTGAAAAGCAGGCTATAATACTAACAAATAAAGAAAACTAACCACGGACTTTCTTCACATTCCCTGTAAGTGCCAAGGAGAATAATTCTTTAGGAAATTGTTTAGCATGGTTCTGCCTAGTGCTGAAGCGGAGGTCATTCCTGGCTAGCCTCGGCCCCCAACAGAAGCGCCGCTACCGCCCTGCTTCTCCTGCCTGGTCACAGCCACGTCCACGGCCTGCTAATGCTCCTTCCTGGCCTTCTCATCTGCTGGGGGACAGAACAGCAATCTGGATCTGGCAGATCACCGGATGACTTCCAGAGATCCACAAGGGTGCCAGGCTTCCGACCAGTGGCCACAAAAGAGGCGGGTGAAGAGGCGCGCCGCAGGCAGATGCCACCAGAGGGCGCCCCGAGCGCATCGCAAAGCATCCCACCTGCTCGCCCTCTCAGGAACAGACTTGAGGTTTTTAATTGAAGCAAACCCTAAAACGAGTGGTTTTCATTCCCACCAGTGGGAGAGCAGCCAAAGAGAGAGGGAACGGTTCACCTGCAACCTGCTGACTCGTGGGGCTGAAACTCACAGGACATAGGGCCAAGAGCTTGCAAACGGGGCCTACTCGCCAGGAGTGGGGGCATGCAGGATAATTTTCTCTTACTTGATTGCCTTTTAAAGGTAGCTTAATTCAGATCAATATATGGAGTAGGGCGATCATCAAGGTCATGATAGCTGTTTCTGGTCCCTGAGTGCTAATGGCTGGGGATCCCGTGCGAGGGAGGGCTGTCCTGCTCTGGGTCTGCTGGCGGGTGCCCCATGGCATCTGCTGGCCACCCCGGGAACAGCCCTGGGCCCCCTGGGCCTTTGACCTGATCCATGTCTGTCTTGCTAAGGCAGCAAGTGAGAGGGCCATGCGGCCTCAGTTGTGACAAAGGAGAAAGGCAGTGCAGCAGAATATAAAAGTATGTCTGTGTGTGTCTGTGTGTGTGTCTGTACACACACTGAGGGCATCATCAAAGGAGACTGGAGAAGCCTGGATCTGCTCACCTCCTTTGGGAAAGTGGAACTGCTGCACCTCAGCGCCCCAGTGACTGCTTTTCCTCTCCCCTTGCCCTCCTTGTCTGGGCAAGAGATGGTTCAGGGGACGCCCCGCAAAAATCAACTGTGCTCTGGACCAGAATTTGCCCGGGTCCATGAAGAGCGGGCAACCCTTTGTCCATGGAAGCGCCGGTGCTCCTGTTGCGCGCTCAGAAGGCACCTTCAGCAACTCACTCAGCTTTTCCTCTGCTTCAGGGACCCTGCCCTGCCCCCCAAGTGGGTGGTGATCCCACCCGATTGGCATTTGCGAACATAATCCTAATCCTCTTTTGCTGCCAACCCACAAGACGCCTGATCCTTTCATCCATCTGAGTGAGTCTCCTTGGATAAAGGCAGCAGCTTTGCACGCTGGAGGCCCTGATGCAATCCAGGGAGCTTCGTGAAAGCCTTTCCCAGGCGGAGCGGAACGTGACACCCTTTCCCACGTTCGTTTTGAGGAGCTTCAGTCGGGTGCCAGGATCCCAGAGATCCCTACGTTCCACCCCACCCTGAGGGGTATTTCAAGCTGCACCTGAAAAGGCTTCCAGGTCAGAGTCGCAACCCCAGGAAGACCTGGAGCTGAGAAGCCCTGCAGCATGTGCCCAGGAACATGGACTTAGCGGTCACCAAGGAAGCTGGCGTGCCAGACTGATGGAGCAGCAGGGGGCCCAGGGACGCAAGGGGAGGAGACACACACACACACACACACACCCTTTTGTCCAGACTGAGACCTTTTGTGCCAGAGGCCCAAGCATTGTATCAATTTGCTTGTATCCTTACACACCTGCAGATAGTATATAATGCTTTGCATTCTCCAAGCCTCTGTTTTAGCTCATTGACTGAAAACTGAAGAATAAGCATTCATAATTTAAAATATAAAAATGGCCTTTAAAATATCTTTGACTTTCCAATTCTTAAAAAGTCAGCTGTATTTTTTTAGTTGATTAGGACCTGCCTCCTGCCCATCATCCAGAGGCACGCAAAGGGCACCGATCCGCCCGGCTCCCTGGAAGAACCCTCCTCATCAGCCCCCCCCCCCCCCCCCCCCGCCTTGGTTGATGGCGGGTGGGGAACCGGCTGCGCCAGGAAAGCTGCATCGGAGTGAACCCGGGCCCGACGGTGCCTCCTCTCCTGGGGCTGCGCTGGAGCCCGCTGGCGCTCCCCCAGGCAGCCAGCTTGGCACCACAGGCACCAAGCGAACACCCGCCTGGTCCGTTCGTGGCCGAAGCGAATCTAGTTGTGAGAACCAGGCAGAGTTAAACCAGGAACCAGGCAGCTGGGGAAGAAGCGTGGAAGGCCTTCGGCAAGGCACGCGGGGGGGGAGCGGGGGGGGGGGTTGCCCGGCGGCTGCCGGCTCCGCCGGGCCTCCGGAACAGCGGCCCTCCTCGGCTCCCCCGCGGCTGGGCGCGAAGGCCCGCCTCTCGCACGTCTCGCCGTTGCCCAGGGCTGCCCGCTCCCCGGCGCCGCGGAGGTGGCGAGAAGAGCTCGGTTGGACGGCCCGGCCCGGCCCCCGGAAGACTCAGCCGGGGAGGGCATCGTGGGTGCACGGGCAGAGCTGCGGGGGGGGGAGCTGGGCAAGTTTTCCCTCTTTCGGGCCGGGGACCGGCTTTGCCGGGAGTGGACGATCGGCCCTTGGGCCGCGGAAATCGCCGCCGTCGGGCTCGGTCAAAGGCGGGGAGGGGCTCTCGGGAACGCGCCTTCCAGCGGGAAGGTCCCCCGGGCAGCCGTTCAAGGCGGCTCCCGCTCTCTCGCACGCCGGGCCGGGCCGGGCCGGGCCGGGCCGAGCGCGGCACCCTCGAAGGGCTCCCCGCCTCGTGCAAGCGCCCCTGGCGGGAGGGGCGGGGAGGGGAGGGGAGGGGTCGGCGGGGCGCGGCCAGCGGGAGCCCCGCCCGCGGTGCCTTACCTGGCGCGGCGCCTTAAAGGGCTCGCGGGGCAGGCGGAGCCCGCAAAGGAGGAGGGCGCGCGAGTGCGGGGCTGCCGCCGCCCGGGCTCCGGCTCTCTTCCGACGGCCGCGATGTGCCGCCGGCGGGCCGCGCGCCTCCTCCCCTTGGGCTGCCTCGTCCTCCTCCAGGTGAGCATCCCCAGACCCTCCTCCCAGCCGCCCCCGCCTCCGCCCCGCCAGCTCGAGGCTCCTTCGGCGCCCGGCTCTCGGGAGCTGCAGGCCTGAGCCCCGCCGTTTCCCCCCCACACGCAGGTGGACCTTCTCCTGGCCGCCTCGTCGCCCCCGTGCCGCTCCGGCTTCGTCTCGCAGCGCTTCGTCTTCGCGGTGCCCGACGGGCAGCTGGCTCCAGGCCACGTTTTGGGCGAAGGTAAGCGCGGGGAGGGCGGCTACCGAGGCCGTCGGGAGCGCGGCCGAGCCGTTCCCGCTTCGTCCTGGCTCCCCGTCCCCGAGTCGAGCCACGGCCGGAGGCCCCCTTCGTGCCGCCCCGCGGGGCTCGGCTGGCGTTCCGGGCGGGGGCGGCCGCCTCCGCGTGCCTGGGCCAGGTACGTGCCCCCGGGCGGGGTCGTGGGCGGAGCTGCCTGCCCCCTTCCCGACGGGGCCGCGGCTGCGGGCGGGTAGCGGCGGACCGGTAGTTCCGGGGGGCTCAAGAGGGTCGCAGGGGGTCCCGAGTCAACGCTTTCGAGCCGTCCGGGAGTCAGCGGCCGATAAACGTTGGGTGCTTTCGACATTGAAGGACTCCTTTCTGCTGCCTGTTAGGGCCCCTCAGTCCACCGTGGGCTTGATCTTGATTTATTCCGTGGAAAGGTCTCCCTAGATCTAACACGGGGGATAGGCCGCTTCCCAGGGAACGGGGGAGGGGTAGTGGCTGTTCCCGCTTTGATTTTTTGCTCGTCAGGTTGTTTAAGCCACCCCCCTGCCCCGCTTTGAAAGAGGCGCAATTAAAAGCAAGAAAGATAATTCCCCCCTGCAATTGTAAGGGGGACTGTAGAGCATGAAGTGCAGCTTCCAGCTCCCCCCCCCCAAACTTTGAAGCAGCCTGAGAGCAGGGCTAGGCTGAACAAGCACAAACAAGCCAGAGTGGCTGGGGGGTTGGGGAGCAGAGGCCTTTGCTCCGGCACGGGGGGGGGGGGAGCGCTCTGTGGGGCTAGCTCCGAAGCTGACCTCCCAGCCCCCTCCCGTAGTGGGCGTTGCCTCGCCCGCTGTGTGAGAGCCCCTGGCCCTTGAGGCTGCTGCCCGTCCGAGATCCAGGAAGCAACTGTTGTTTTGCAAAACAGGCACATTGTGCCCCAAACAGAGCCTGGTCTGTCTCTGCTTCAGCCCTGGGCCCTGCCAGGAATCCTTTAACTCCCGCTGCCCCGGCCCTTCCGCTCCTGCAGACCAGAACTACCCTGGTCTCCGTGGGGCTGGGCCTGGGGCTTCTGCCTCCCCCAGGGTTGGGAAGCGGTCCGTGCACCCAGCCAGGCTCGAGCCCAGGCCAAGCCCAGGGGTTGCTGCCTTGCCTCTGAAGCCCAGGGAGCTCCCCAAAAAGCGAATGGCTCTTTCTGGTCAGAACCTGGACTTTTTAGAGGGGAGGGCGAGTCCCCCGTGGCTGCTTCTCACCTCCTCAGTGTAATTCCACTCAGTGCTGTCCTCCAGAGTGAGGGGCTCCGGAGTTGCTGGAGTCTGTCCCCGTGGCTCTCTCTGCCTCACGGTGGGCGCGCTCCTTTGCCCAGCCAGGAGGAGGAAATGATTCAGGACTTCTGATGTCGCTGCTGCTCTTCTGTGTCTTGCTGTGGGCTTTGACGAGGAGACAGTTGCAGTCCCTGCGAACCTCAGTCAGCCCCCCGTGCGGGCACCAGTCGTGATCTCTAGGCAGTCCAAGCGGCTGCTTAAAGCCTGCGCCTGACAGAAAGGCCTGAGGGGGTTGAAGCTGTCACGGGGCAAATCCCGGGGATCAGGAAGCGTGGCTCCGTGGCCGGTCAAGGTGGCTGCGGTGCTACTGAGACCCTGCCTTTCTCTTCTGAAGAATAAAGCCTCACGCTGGGGGAGCCCTTGTGGAGGAGCCGGGGTGCTTTTCCAGAGAGCCTCAGGAATGGATGCTCCTCCCCAGCAGTTGCCCTCAAGTTGTTGCTGACCGTTAGTGACCACAGCCCCCAACGGGGCAAAAGCTGCAGTGAAAAATGCACCCCCCCAACTCACCGGCTAGCTTAGGGACAGATTTTCTCCCTGGCAATGTGTTCCTAACCTAGTCAGTGAGTTGGGGGGGGGGGTGCATTTTTCACTGCAGCTTTTGCCCTGTTTGGGGGCTGATCTGGCCAAACGTCCTTGCAAATAAGTGCGGCAAGGTGTTTGTACTCTCTGTCGGACCAGATGTCAGTGGGTCGTTCCTGCATCCCACCTCTACATGAGCCTAGTGTTTACTGAGCCAAGTAGAGTCAGACTGTTTAATCTGCTTTCCTCTTCCTCCCTCCCCTCCCCTCCCCTCCTCCCCGCAGCCGGGTGTGTTTTCCTCACCTTTTGGGCAGCCTGACCCTGTAATGGAGGGCTTAAGGCAGCAGCCTTAAGATTCCTGGGATGCTGGAGACGGGGAGGGAGGGCTGAGTCAGACCCCCCTCCCCCTCCCCCTCCCCCTCCCCCTCCTGACCAGGCTTAGGGAGGCAGGGAGCAGGGAAGGATCCTGTGCTGCGTTTCCTCCTCGGATGGGAGGTGTCCTTGGTCATCTTCTCCTAGCCCCTTGATGGGGGCGGGGGGAAGCAGCGCTGGTGGCAACCTGGACAGGGAAAGGGTCCCGGGGCGAATGGCCACGGCCGGCTTGCTCCTTGGGCTGGGACGCGTGGCAGTTAACCGCCGCAGGGGCTGTTCGTTCACACTCCCAGAGATTAAACGGTGGTTCAGGGCCGAGGGGCAAAGCTGCTGGGCCTTTCCGCTCCTTCTGGCTGTAGCCGGTTTGCTGGGCGGGCTCCTGCTCTTGGCCGGCCTCCTGGGGAGAGGTTTCCAGTAATGGCCCACAGAGGGTTCTGGGATGCTGCTAATGGCTGTCAGACGGGTCCAATTCCACTAAGTGATGAGAGTGCCGGGATGGGCTGGGAGAGGGCTCCGACCTCCAAGCCTTTTCGTGCTTGATGGGCAGGAAATCAGCAGAGCCTGTTCCTTCCAGCTCAGCCGCTGCCCTTCTTCAAAAGTGCTGAGCAGAGTGGCATTCCGGGCAGCTGGAAAGAGGGGCGGGAGGGCGGGGTCCCGTGGGGGGGAGGGGCTTCTGTGCCCAGGGGCATTGCCTGCAGCGGCCTTGGTGGATGGGCATTTGGGGGTAGCCTTGTACCCACCCCAGGACAGGCAGATGGTGCGCTGCGGCATCACAGGGCCAGGCCCAGGTCACACTTGTTGCCTGGGTGGTTGGAAGGCAGGCGCTCTGGCCCTGAAAGACACTGGCGTCGTTCATGGGCGTCGTTCATGGGGGTCTCCTTTCAGCGGCTTTGTGGGATCGATGGGTGTTGGCTCTCACCATTGCTTTAGCAGCTGGTGGAATAAGCGCGGCTCCCCAAAACCAGCTAGGCTCACCAAACCTGGAGTTGGAAGGATCCCTTTAGATCTTGCCCGTGCTCTGGGGAGGAATCTAGAGAAATCTAGAAGACGGTTGAGCCTCTGCTGGAAGGCCTCTGTTGGGGGGAGACCCAGCTGCTGTTAGGGGCAATCCAGCGACTGCTGAGCGTCTTCACAGCCCCTTGTGCTAGACCTACACGTCTGGCGAGCTGGGAACGCCTTCGTGGCTGGGAGCAGAAGCCGGCAGGAAAGGGCGCCCAGCATTTCTGGGAAGCCCCGGGAGAGGGGCGGCTTTCTGAGTATTCCACGTACAGCAGCTGGTGGGCAGATCCTCCTGTCCACCAGAGCCCCACACGGAGGCCCCGCTGCCACTGCCGTCAGCCCGCAGAGTCTGATCTGTGTCCTTGGGGTTCTGGGGGCCATTGCTGGTCTGAGTGAGCTGCTTAAGGGTGAGCTGATCTGGACGGCTTTGGGGACAAGGGCTTGAGCCGGCCGCTCTGCCCCGAGTGCTGAACCAAGAGGCCTAGGCTGTTTCTGCTGAGGGGGGTGCCACGTTTCTTCTTCTTTGAGCCTGGGAAGCCTTTGGAAGGGACGGGTCAAGATGGAAGCTCCTTCCTGTCCTGTTGCCAGCTAAGGGAGGGATGTAGCCAGCCTTCCCCTTGTGAGACGAGGGGAGGAAGGTGAGGCCGGGCTAGAGCGAGGGGCTTGCGGGTGCGGGGGGGCTAACCCAGGCCACGGGGTGCCCCTCTGGACCCGCGTGGCCTCTGCCTCTGCAGAGGGCTCACCCTGGTGGTGCGGCCCGGCTTGAGCTGAGCCTGGGCCATGGCTGTGGAGGACGGAGGGGCTGCTTCTCTCAAGGCCAGACTGCGGGTCTTATCTGGCACGTGGGGCACTTGGGCTGGATCCCCCCGCCCTTGTCTCTCTGTGTAAGCAATCCAAGGACTCGAAGTGCCAATCCATTAAAGCGCAAACAAGAGCCTCCCTTCCCTGGCGATGCTATCTCGGCTCCAGCTGAGATGGGGGCGCTGCCTGCCGGAAGGCTTATCGGGCTTATCAGGCGCATTCCAGCCCCTCCCCTCTAACTCTCGCCCCTCAGTTGGGGAAGCGTGTGTGGCTTCACAGAAGGGGAAGATGCTCGGGAGCCTCCGCCTGCCCGCGGTTAAAGCCAAGGGGTCAAGGGTCGCTGCCCGGGTCCTTTTCTTGCACGTTTCAGGCCAAGGTTCTCCTAACGCCGCTGCTTTCCTCCCCTCCTCTCTCCCCTCCAGTCAAGTTTGCAGATTGCCGGGGAGGGGGGCTGGTTTCGTACAGCACCGACGCCACCGGCTTCCGAGTGCTGGCAGACGGAAAGGTGGTGGCGCATCGGCGCTACAGGCAGGAGCAGGAGACGACTTTCTCGGTGAATGCCAGAGATTCCAGGGGCGTCCAGTCATCCGCCTTGGTTGTCCTGCAGAACAAAGGCCCCCCTTCTTCCCAGGTAGCGTGCTTCTGCCCGCGGGTGGCCTCAGGAGAGCACAGGTGGCAGGTGCCATGGCAACCTTTGTGCCTCCACAGGCGGTTGTGGTGGAAACTGTGCTAATAGAGCACTGGGGCTCCGCGGGCAGGTGGAATGTGCTGGGGGAGGGCTCCCTCCCTGCGCGCGGGGAGGTGCTTCCCCGGGCCTGCTGGACGGGGTTTGAACTGAAGCAGCGGCGAGCAGCCCCGATCCCAAGATCGCTGCGTCTGAATCCGAGCCGTAGATCAGCACTGAAGTTCCCGGTATCGTCTTATCCTTCAGCTGCCGTGGACTACGACTCTCGGCATCCCCAGCCAGCGCAGCTAATTACAAGGCGTGATGGTGGGGGTCCTTCAGCAGCATCTAGAGGGCAACCACTACAGCAGAATTATAGCGTGCTGACTGTGAGCAAAGTCACATTAAAGAAAAAATCTCAAATTTCCCTGGGTTTTATGCGGGGCTTCATTTCTCGAACTTCTCACAATCACGGATTACTAAATAAATGTTCAGAAAATGCAGGGATTGCTCAATGAAACAAACATGCTCGCTCTACGTTTCCATCTGTAAGAGCAAGGAAATTCATTTTTCATCAAATAACTTAATAATCATAGTTTTATTCATCTCTGCTTCCTGTCCCCTTGAATGGTTAGGCATACCTCATGCCATATAACAAGATGAGCTCTTAGCTTCGCAGCACCGTAACCGAAAGTGCGCAGAGGGCGGGAACTCTTCTGCTCAAGGAAATTGCATGGTTATGTTTTCATCTTTGGATTTGCTGCTCGCAATTTTCCTTTGCGCCCCAGTGCCTTGGGTCTGTCACTCAAGGTGGGGCTGAGGCGGCCAGGGGGTACCTGGCCAGCCGAGCTCAGAGGCGCCACGGACCACCTGATGGGCTTCTGCAGGAGAATGACCGTTCTGGAGCAGTGGAGGCTGATGCTGACCTTCCGGTCTGCACGGCCACTGGCTGGGTGCCTGTTGGCTGAGCCCTCGGAAGGACCACCAGCTCTCCATGTGATGAATCCCCAACTCATTGCAGCTGTTCTTGCAGGAGGAAGCTTCTCCTGCCAAGTTCCCGTCAGCCCAGCTTGGTCTGAGGCGGCAGAAGAGAGACTGGGTCATCCCTCCCATAAGAATACCCGAAAATGAGAGAGGCCCCTTCCCCAAGAAGCTGGTTCAGGTGGGTGGAACCCTGGAAGGAAAATTCGGCCTCGCCTCAGGTGGCTGGAGCTGGCTTTTCTGGATCATGATCCCATCAGCCCAGATGTCACGAGTCACGCATAGAAGGTGCCAGGCCGGGCAAGGCCATTCTCTTGGGTGGGTGACCGTCCTGGTGGGCCAAGCTCCCTGGCATTCCCAGGCATCTCCTTTTTGGTGGGGGGGGGGGGGAGGGAAACCCTACCAAGCCTACTCTTTCTTTTCCGCCTCAGATCAAATCAAACCGGGATAAGGAAACAAAGGTCTTCTACAGCATCACTGGGCAGGGGGCAGACACCCCTCCAGAAGGAGTCTTCATCATTGAGAAGGAGACGGGCTGGATGAAGGTGACGCGGCCTCTGGACAGAGAGGGCATTGACAAATACCACGTACGTGGTCCCTCTTTCCACAGGCGATCATCGCTGCGGCTGTGATGGAAGGCTTTGGGAACCTGTGGGCACCTCAAATTTGGATTTTTATGTTTCCGCAGCTTCTATCGCACGCTGTTTCTGAAAATGGCAAGCCCGTAGAGGAACCGATGGAAATCATTGTCACTGTCACGGATCAGAATGACAACAAGCCCCAGTTCACCCAGGAGGTTTTCAGGGGGTCTGTTTTGGAAGGAGCAACGCCTGGTAAAGAGGGGAGAATTGGGGTGGGGGCGGGGATAAACTCAGCCCCAGCAGTGGGGAGGCGGCGAGGCTGGGCCACGTGGGCTGATGCTGGGCAGCTTCACACGGGCCCCTGCTCAACTTCTGCCCTTCCCAGGCACATCTGTGATGCAGGTAACTGCTACCGATGCGGACGATGCCGCAGAAACCTACAATGGGGTTGTGGCGTACTCCATCCTGAGCCAAGCACCACAGGCGCCCCACCCCCAGATGTTTGCCATCAACAGAGCCACGGGGACCATCAGTGTCATCGCCAGCGGCCTGGACCGAGAGGTAAAGCAGGGCTGGGGAGGAGAAACAAGCCTCCCCCAGAGGCCAGCTGGCATCTTTCTAAGGGCCCAGCTGCACCCTGACCTTGGCCGGGTTGCTCCTCAGTTAGAACCAGATTGGGAACGGGCAGTGCCCTCCTCTGAGGATGCTGGTCAGTTCAGGCACTAACCAGAACACTTTCTCTTCCAGCGAGTGAGAGAATACACCTTGACCCTGCAGGCAGCAGACCTGGATGGGTTGGGCTTGACCAGCACAGCATCGGCAGTGATAGAAATTACGGACGCCAATGACAACGTGCCCGAGTTCAGGGAGCAACTGGTACCCGTTCTGCAGGAGCTGGGAGTGGGGGCGCCTTCCTGGGAAAGGGCACGGGGTCCACCAGCACAGGTGCTGAGCTCCCAGACCGTACTGCACGAGCTACAGTTGGCTGGCTTCACACAAGGGTGTTAAGCCACAACCATAGTTTATAAACTGGGTGTTGCTAAGTGAAAACCAAGCAAACCAAGTTATAACTTAGTGTGAGGTCTGAACCTAGATTATGGTTTGCTGTAATAGGTGTGCAGACTTCCTAGGATCTGTGCGTAGCTAAGGTGTTACCACCTGTCTCCTCTGCACATCGCTCCCCCAGGCTTGGCAGAACGGATGCTCTTCCTCTGAGGCAACCTGGATGGCTGAAGGCTCCCACAGAGGCGGGGGGAGGGTTGCAGTCATCTCCTCAAGCACTCTGCCCTGCAAAATGGGTGGAGGGCTCGTCCTCCTCCAGGTTCTTAGTCGGCTGCTTGCACCCCCCTCAGTATTCGGCAGAGGTGGCCGAGAACGCGGAAGGCGCAGAGGTGGCGAGGCTGGCTGTGACCGACAAGGATGAGCACCGCTCTCCTGCCTGGCATGCCGTGTACAGCATCGTTCAGGGCAACGGCGGAGGGTTCTTCTCCATCTCGACGGATCCAGAGACTAACGAAGGAATCTTGACAACGGCAAAAGTAGGCACAAGCACCAGCTCCTTCTGTGCACAAGCTCCTGTGTGCACGCGAGGGGCCAGAGGGAAAGCAGGGGATGCACCACCATTGACACCGACAGGAAGCCCCACCTTTCCAGGGGAGGGCAAGGGCAATTCTGTGCCATATAGGGAGGAAAGACTAATATAGATCAGGGGCTGCTGTTGTTGTTATCCTCCTTCTCCTCCTCCTCATCTGTGAATGGACATAGAGGAAACTTCTTGTCCAG
Organism: Liasis olivaceus; assembly: GCA_030867105.1. Classification (NCBI taxonomy): domain Eukaryota; kingdom Metazoa; phylum Chordata; class Lepidosauria; order Squamata; family Pythonidae; genus Liasis; species Liasis olivaceus. The sequence goes on along the minus strand of CM061359.1, from coordinate 754,475 downwards.
TTGGTTAACCAGATGACTCCCTTCACACATGGCCTCGGCGGTGCAGTTACATCACCTGATGAGGCTTTTCCTCCACCTTGTTTAGGGGTTGGACTTTGAGACAAGAAAGCAGTTCGTGCTGCAGGTTGCAGTGGCCAACGAAGCGCCCTTTGCGGTGAAGCTGTCCACCTCGACAGCCACTGTGACCGTCAACGTGAAGGATGTGAACGAGGCCCCCGTCTTTGCACCGATGGTGCTGAAGGTGAAAGTCTCGGAGGACAGCCCGGTAGGGCAGAAAATTGCTGCCTACACGGCGCAAGACCCAGACACAATGCAGCCCCAGAAAATCAGGTGGGCTGCTTCGCTGAAGAGCCAAAGGTGGGCCCACCCATCGGCCTCACGAGGCGGGGAGGGGTAGAGGGGGCAGGTACCTGGCAAGACAGCGCAGGGAAGAGGGGCCCAAGCATCTTCAGCTGGTGGGAAGAGGCTGCCCGAGCACACTGTGGTCCCGTCACTCAGCAGCGCCTCTTAGGGCATCCAGGTGTCTGTTCACGAAAAGGAGGCTTGAAGCAGGGAAAATGAAAGGGTGGCTGGACCGGCAGAGGGTGACAAAATTTGCCACAGAATCTAAATGGGAGAACTAAAGGAGGTGACAGTCTCAAGACCCCATAGCAGGCAAGCAAGCAGATTCCTGAACCACCAGACAGATGTTGGTCAAGAGGTGTATTTATTTCACTTTGGGAGCAGCTTCCCAAATAAGGGCCCCTCCAGCTGCCTCTTTGCCTTCTCCAGCTCTGCTTTCTCTCCTTGCACTTTCCTTTTCTTTTCCCCCCCCCCGCCCCGCCCCGCCTTGCAGCTAAGCTCCTTTTCCTCTCCAACTGCCAGCCCAGCCCTAATTAGGGTTCAGGCTGCTCTGGGGGCATTAGGAGCTCAGCTGGGTTGTGGCGAAGCCTTTCTCTTCTGGGCCAAGCGTGTCCTGAAAGTCACCCGTCTGTGCAGCCTCCGACCTGGCACCGCCACCTCCCTCCCTCTCTCCCTCTTGGGATTCAGTCAGGATCTCCTTTCCCTTCAGGTACTTGCTGGGGAGTGACCCGGCCGACTGGCTGGCTGTCCACCCAGAGAGCGGCATCGTCACCACCAAGGCCCCCTTGGACCGGGAGTCCTCCTTCACCCAGAACAACACCTACATGGCTATTGTGCTGGCAGTGGATGATGGTAACTGCTGCGGGGCTGGCGAGCGAGGGGCCCTCCCCATCCCTTGGGGCTGGGGGAATCAAGAGCGCCTTTGTTGAGTGGAGTGGCTCTGCTGCTCGAGAGCTGCCCATGTGAGGGGCGCATGGTGGCAGGGCTGGGAGGCTCCTGTCACGAGAACGGCGCTCCAGTGGTCCGGAAGCAGGGAGGGCAGGTTCGTGGTCCTCAGAAGTGAACAAGTGGAAGGCCAGGCCCGGGGGTGGGAACATCGCTCCTGTTTTGCCTTCCTGAAGGATGCCTTACTCCCCAAGACCCACAGAGCACTGATTCCCAGACTAAGGTGGCACGGTCCAGCTGGGCCCTGTTCTGAGTTAATTCTGTTACTAGCCATGTACAAGGTCGGGGGCCTTGCGGGGGGGTAGATAGCAGCCTCTGGAGCAAAAGCAGACTGGGTGCATGCGGAAGCCCAGGGGACAAATGGGGCAAGCCGTGGCAGAAGAATTGGGGGCTGTGGGAGTGCAGCACCGGGCCTTTGTTCCCCCTCTCCTTGCAGGAGAAACAGCCCAAGGCTTTTCGGATCAACAGCAGCGCATCTTTATAATCTGGCCTTCGGACACTGCTATCTTATATGCTTTTTTAAAGATGTCTCCTCCTCCCCCTCTGCCAACAGGGAGCCCTGCAGCGACCGGGACAGGAACGTTGCTGCTGACCCTCCTGGATGTGAACGACCACGGCCCTGAGCCCGACCGGCGGAAGTTCACCGTGTGCAACCACGAGCCGGCACCACAGCTGCTGCGCATCTTGGACAAGGACCTCCCCCCCAACACCTCCCCTTTCCGTGCGGAGCTCAGCCACAACTCGGAGGAGAACTGGGCCGTCGAGATGGACAGCAAAGGTGGGCTGCCACGTGCAAGGGGGCTCTCTGCTCTGGAGCAGCCTGCCAGCCCTTGGGCTTGGGAAATGGGCACTAACCTGACTTCCGGAAAGCACCTCCTCAGTGCCAGGGCAGGGGCTCCACGTCAGACATGAGCTTTTGTGCCCCTCTGCTCTCTTGCTCCCCAAGGCCGATACCCAACGCATTCCCGGGTCCTCTCCCGCAGGCCGCCCAGGCAGGGAGGTTCCTGCTGGGAGGGCAGAGAAGCAGCACAGCCCTTCCTCTGAGAGCAAGGGCTGGAACTGGCCTCTGACCCATGGTTTTTCTCTCCGTTGCCCAGGGGAGACGGCTACCCTGAAGCTGCTGAAGCCCTTGAAGCGAGAGACGTATGACGTCTACCTCCAGCTCCTGGACCAGCAGGGCAAATTGCATCTGACCATCCTCAGGGCCACCGTCTGCGAGTGTGAAGGAGAGGTGGATGAGTGTCCGGAGGGGCAGCTGGCTATCATTGGGGCACCTGTCATTCTGGCCATCTTGGGGGCCGTTTTGGCCCTACTGAGTGAGTGTGCAAAGCGCTGGCCTGCCCTGGGGGGAGGGGAGCTGGGAGCTGACATCGGGGTGCAAGGGGCCAGGTTTCCTTTCCCTGATGCGGCCCGCGTCCACACAGGATGCTGGGCTTGTGGGAATGACCACAGCTGGGTGGCAACGCTGGTGAGGCTGACAGATGGAGAGCTACAGCCTTCCCTGGCCTTGTGAAGAAGGCTTTGGTTTGCGTTACCCCCGTAATACTGAGGACTAGAACCGTGAGGTTTTCAGGGGAATGGTGGCTTTGGCCCCTGGGACTGTGGCAACACTGGACCTGCCTGAGCTCCACTGCCTTGGTTGCAACTGCCGCAGACGCGCCCTCTGAGCCCGGCCATCTGTCTTCCAGTTCTGCTGCTGCTGCTGCTGCTCTTTGCGAGGAGGAGGAAGGTGGCAAAGGAGCCGCTGCTCCTGCCAGAAGACGACACACGGGACAACATCTTCTACTACGGTGAAGAGGGAGGGGGCGAGGAGGACCAGGTGGGTCCTGCAGGGGAAGGACTGAGCTCTGGCTTTCTGTTGGTGCCTGGACGCGGGCAGGCCCAGGGCAGGTGCGAGCTTTGTGGAGGCTCGGCCCCCTCGGGAAAGGTCTGGGGGTGCTTCTCAGCGGGCCCCCCCCTTGCCCTGCTCCTCAGCCCCAGCCAACCAGCCCGCCCTTCCCTGTCCCAAAAGGACTATGACCTCAGCCAGCTGCACAGGGGGTTGGACACACGTCCAGAAGTCGTCCACCGGAATGATGTCGTGCCAACCGTTTTGCCAACCCCGCAGTATCGCCCCCGCCCTGCAAACCCTGATGAGATTGGCAACTTCATCTGCGAGGTAAGGCAGGGGTTGGCAGGCCAGGCAGCGGCACCTCGTTCTGTGCTGCGCTGGCTGTTCCTGGTCTTCGCCCCCACGGGGGTTGCCAAGCTGTGTCCGCTACCCACTGTCTCCATCCGTAGCTCTCCATCTGTCAGCCTCACCAGCGTTGCCACCCAGCTGTGGTCATTCCCACAAGCCCAGCATCCTGTGTGGACGCGGGCCGCGTCAGGGAAAGGAAACCTGGCCCCTTGCAGCCCTCGTGCAGCTCTTGGGGGTGAAGTGCGCATCTTCCTCAGCCACATTCAAATGTAATGCCCTCGGGGTTCTCACGTTGCCACCAACGTCTGCCCAGGCTTTCCTTGCAGCCCCAAGACTGCCCTGCCCTGCTGTAAGTCAGCAACTTGGGTGCTTGGGGGGGCAGCGGTGGGCAAGAACGGAATGAGGCCCTCTTGAGATTTGAATGGCTGGAAGCCCCAGCTCTTCCCCCAGGCCTTTGGAAAGGGTGCCCGATGCCCCTCCTTGCTTTCTGTTCCTCTGGCTTTATTTCCTTTGCCATCGTTTTTCTTTTGTCTTGCGCCGTTCTTGTGAGTTTTTTTTCCTATTCTTTGTTTTTAAGTGTTTTAACAATTGTAAACTGCCCAGGGTTGCTGAGAGTTGGGCAGCATATAAATTTAATAAATTATGGTTGGTCACAGAGTCAGCCAGGTGTTTAGACTGGATTTGGCATTTTTATCCACCTATCGAGTCCTTCCCTGGAATAGGCAGATGTTGTGATTTGATGGTGTGAAAAGTACCGTCGCAGGATGGAAGCTGTTCCAGGTAAAGCTGCCTTTTGCAATGGACGGATGGTGATTTTGTCAATGCCAATGGCCTTCGAGGGGTGCTCCAGATGTTTTGGGATTGCACCCGAGGCACCTATTACTCTTGGTACTACCTTTGCTTTCTTTTGCCACAGTCGTCCTACTTCTATTTGCAGGTCTTTGTATTCTGTGATTTTCTCCAGTTGTTTCTCTTCTCTTCTGCTATTCTGTCTCCGGGTATTGCAGTGTCCACTATCCAGATATTTTTGTCTGTCTTATCAACAGTTGTTAAGTCTGGGGTGTTGTTTTTTAGTTTTAGCTTTTTTCTTTTTAGCTTCTTCATTTTCTATCACTTTGTCTGTTTTGTGGTCCCACCAGTTCTGGCTTGCAGGCAAGTGACGTTTCTTGCAGATATCCCAATGCACCGTCGTTGCTACTTTGTCATGCCGTTGTTGTAGTCGGTCTGTGCGATCTTCTTGCGGCAGCTGACTAGGTGGTCCATTGTTTCTTCAGCTTCTTTGCGGAGGCGGCATTTGCTGCCTGTGGCTGCCTTCTCAATTCTGGCTCCGTATGCGTTTATTCTTGAGGGTTGGTCTTGTGCAGCCAGAAGTAGCCCCTCTGTCTCTTTCTTCAGCTTTCCTGCTCTTAGCCATTGCCAAGTCTTGTTGTTATCTGCTTTGCCTGCTAGTGTGTGTGTGTGTGTGTGTGTGTGTGTGTGTGTGTGTGTACTGGCCATGTAATACTTTGTCTTGCCATGTCTCTTTTCTGTTCTTCATTTGGTCTTTCTTGTAGGCCAGTTTGGTCTCTTCAGTATTCAGGAAGCCTTCATGGTGTACTAGCTTCAGTGCATCTTCTTCACCATCCTTCAATTACTCTTCCAATGCCTTATTATTATTATGACAAGGACTCTTAAATCAGCTGACCCCTATTTTAAGGCTGGTATTGTAGTTTCCGGGTTTCCCATCTCAGCACTGTCCAACCTATGGCACCAATTTTGGAGCAGGCCTCAGGGCTGTCTTCACCTCTGGGGCCACATGCTGCCAGCCAGCCCTGACTCAGAGTAGATGGGTGACGAAGCCCAGGAGCAGATGAACTTTTGGGTGGCGCTGCTGCCCCACGCACAAGGCCGACCCCTTCCTCCTTTCCCACGCAGAACCTGAAGGCTGCTGACCTGGACCCGACGGCCCCTCCCTACGACTCCCTGCTGGTCTTTGATTACGAGGGTGGCGGCTCCGAGGCCGGCTCTCTCAGCTCCCTCAACTCCTTGGCCTCCGACAAGGACCAAGACTACGATTACCTGAAGGACTGGGGCAGCCGCTTCCAGAAGCTGGCAGACCTGTATGGGGGAGGCGTGGCTGACTAGGGAGCCTCGCCCTGCAGCTGGACCACTACCCGAAGGGTGCCTGCTCCTGCTTTGTGCTGACTGTTGCTTGGCCACACTGACCACAGCTCCACGTTGGGAGCCAAAGGGGCTGCTGGGACCTTTTGGGCCCCCCCGAAGATCCTTTACATGCCTTCCCAAAGGGGCAGCTCCGAATGGGCTTCCTGGGGAGTTTTTGGGGCGGAGGCATCTCTGGATGGGGATCTGTCCTGGCTGAGGGGACCTGGGTGCAGCCAGGGGAGTCTCCACACTGCGCCTTGCGCCCGGGGTCCCCTGACTGCCAGGGGCTGGAGAGGCTGCACCAGATGGGCCTGCGAGGGGAGTTGGAGGCTGCAGGCATGATGGACTCCTCTGCCCCCCGTGTGGCAGCCTTCCTGAACCTTTGCTGCCTTTTTATTATCACGTATTGTAGCTCAGTTAGGGGCTTGAGTTTTTTCTTTTCTTGTAGTATGTATGAAATAGACTTGACAATCACTAAAGAACTGGACAATCAGGATGTAAAGTTTAATAAACGTTTTTTTAAAAAAAATTCAGAAACCCGTGTCATGTTTTCTGAGGGAATCAAGCTTGTCCTGTGCCCGAACAGCAGCGAGTTTTAGTCTTCACAAGACAAGGGGACAGCCGGCCCTCCCCAAGCACTGCAGAGTTCGCCCTGCGCCTGACTTCTCCAGTTCCCTGCAAACATTCTTGCTTGTCATTCCTACCCAAAGTCGCTGTTCGCTGCTCAGCCCAGGAGTGACGACGGGGGAAGGAGAGGGTCCCGTCTGGGGGCTGCTTCCTGGCTGGAGGGGGCTGCCCCAGCCGAGGAGCAGAAGCCTCCGGTCCTCCAGGAAAGCGAGTGCAGCGCAGGGGAGGAAGAGGCTGCTGCTTCAAGGGTGAAGCGGGGGCTGTGCTTGACTTCTGCTTGGGGGCAGGCCCCACAGACCAATGGGAAACTGCCCGCCACGCAGCAGCAGCAGGACGTGAATGGCTCGGCCAAAAGCATTCGCTCCATGGCTGCCTTCCCTGCCCCCAGACAGCTGTGCCTGCTGCTTTGTGGTGGTGGGAGTTGCAGTCCGCTTCACTGAAGGGGGCTAGGCTGCAGTTGAGACGCCCCTGAGCTTTGCAGAGGGGGCGGGGGGCGACCCCGGGAAGGTGTCCTCCCATCACAGGATGTGACGCGCGCGCGCGCACACAGGCAGGGGTGACCTCCAAGCCCCTGCTCCCACATCTCTGCCTAAAGCCCCCCAGCGGCTCTCAACGTTTCCCCAGCTCAGATGCGAGGAAACCTTCGAATCGAACGGATCAAGCAGGGCAGGTGGGCGCGGCGTCCCGCACGTCCAGTCCTGTTCTGGAAGTGAAACGAGGAGCCGGGAGTTGCAGCCGTCGCCTTCCCAGAAGCTCCTGCACGAAGTGAACGTTTCTACCGGTCCTCCTTACGAGGGGGGCCCGACTGCAACCCTGCCACGGCCTGGAGGGGCAGTCCTGCCTTGGCCCTCCGGAGACGGGCGGCAGCTCTGAGGGCGCCTTGGCACAGCGGCTCCCTGCCGCGCCGCGCCGCGCCACCGGAGGCAGGCGGAGAACGGGCTGGGAGCGGCTCCCGCGTTCGGGGCCTGGCCGCGCCGAGGCGGAGCACGCAACCCCGAAGCCCTGGCCCCCGCCGCCTGCCCGCTCCTGGCCCCCTGGCTGGCCGCCAACCGCGGCGCTCGCCCGACCGGTTTTTCCTGCCGCTGCAAGCGGCGTGCCTGATCCCTCAGCCGCGGATGGGGCTGCCAGCCCGAGGCGCGAGGGGGCTGGGGAGAAGAGCCCACGGCCTCAGGGCGACTCAGAGGTGCTGGCGGGACCCCGCCGGCCTGCCCGGGAAGGGGGCGCCCGATGCAGCCCCGCTCCGCTCGGGCCGCAGGAGAGCCGGGCTGCCGGGGGCGAGCGCCGCCTTCCGGAGAAGCGTCCGCATTGCCCGGGCAGCGCGACCAGCCGGAGCGCGCCGCGCCCCTCGTAACTCGCGGCCCGAGGGCCGGCCGGCGTCACCTGCCGGCTGTGATTTAGCAGCAAAGCGGCCGAGCGCGGGGCGCAGACCCAGCCGCGACCACGGTCGGGCACTGCCCCCAGCCCGGCCGAAGGCTCCGGGGCCGCCGCCCTCCTGCCCTCCCTTCCTGCCCCGGGGGACGCGGGCGCAACTTGCGCGCCGCTTTTCCCAGGCAGCCCTTGCCGGGAGCTCGGCGCTGCTTGCGGCCCCCGGCGAAAGCCGCCCTCGGGCCAACCGAGCGCCCGGTCTTGGCCAGCCGCCCTCGGCCCAGCCTCCCGGCTCCGCTTCTGCCGCGACGCCGTTCGAGTCCGAGGGCTTCTTCCCCCAAAGCGCCGAAACAGCGTCCTCTGCCCGGCCCAGCGCTCCCGAGGCTGGGCTCCCAAGGGCCGACGCCGGCGGGCGGAGAGAGGCGGCCGGTCGGTAGCCGGCGGGGAACGGGCCAGGCGGATGGGCTGCCCGGCGCCTGAAGCCACAGGTAGCGCAGGCTTCGGCGGTAACGCGCCCGGCCAGCGCCAGCAAGCGAAAGCGAGCTCCGGAGGGCCGATCCGCCGCCGCCGCCGCCGCCGCCCCGTCTTGCGCGGCCTCCCGACGCGCCCGGGCGGCCTCCCCGGCAGCACCTGCGGATCCCGCGGCGCAAAGGCAGGGGCGAGGCCGGCGGGCCCCGCCCCCTCTCGCCTGGGGCGGGGCTTCCAGCGCGGGCGGAGCCTCTCACCTGCCACCACCGGGGCGGCAGCCGACGGAGTCAAACTTTCCGGGCTTCGGGGCCGCGTGCACCTCCGCTCGCCGCGATGGGGACCCAGACGGGACTCGGCCTTGTGCTGCTGCTGCTGCTGCTGCTGCTGCAGGTGAGACGGGGCGGGCGCTGCTGCTCCGGGCCCGGCCGCCGGAGCCCCTCTCCCCGTCGCCCCCGCGCCTCTTCCTGCCCTGCCCTGCCCTGCCTTGCTTCTGGGCTCCCCTCCTGCCGCCTCGGCTCCTCTTCCCCGCCCGGCCAGCCCGCGAAGTGCTTCCTCGGGGAGGCGAGGCCCGCCTGGCCGGAAAGCGCCTCTCTGCTGCTGCGGGGCTCAGGCTCCGGACCTTGGGATCCCTTCCGAAGGCTTCGCCCCAGTAAGAGGCTCCTGGGGGCTTGGCCTGGGCCCCCGGGCAGTGGGGCCGGGCGCAGAAGGGACTTCAGACCCGCTGCTCCCTCTCGAGCGCGTCCTCTGGATGAACAGGTGGTGGGAAGTCAGGCTGGAGGAGAGCTGTGTGCCCCCCACCCCCCGCCACACCCCCTCACTCTTGTCTTTTGGCTTCCCAGGGTGAAAAGGGGCTCAGTGAGGATCGGGTAGTGGCCCGTTGCCAGCCAGGTTTCAGGTTGGAGGCCTACACATTCCAGGTGCCCCGGCGGGACTTGGAGAGGGGCCGGAACTTGGGCAGAGGTAAGAGAGCCCCTGGGCCCGCTGCTGGTGGGTGGGCTGAGGGAGAGAAGGAATGGTTCCTGGGTGCCTGCGCTCCCCCCTCCCAAACAGGAAGGCATCTTCTGCTCCTGCTCCTGTGTTGGAGGAAGGAGAAGGTAGATTCAGGTTGCTTTCACATTCGTCTTGTGAGCTCACTGGGTGGTGATCGTTTTCCTGCTTCTGTAAAGGGAAAGTGACTGCTCTTCAGGCAGGGAATCTGTAAAATGGGTGTATCAGCGTTCTGCCTCTCGTAAGACTGAAGACTATCACTTTGAATTTGGAAGGGTGAATATCGGCAGTCCTCAAAGGCTGATTCTAGTCAGCTCCGTTAGGCTGGGCATTTGCATGTGTGAAGGTTGACTCTGCTGCTTACTAATTTACTTGGCTTTCACTTTTATTGATTTTCTGATACAGTTTTTAAGTAATGTTGTAATCCATCCAGAAGTCAATGAGATGAGGCAGCTCGGAAGTATTTCTAAGAATAATTTTCTCCTCCGGTGTGGCTGTCTTTTTATTAGTGATTTTAATGTGTTGTTCTGGTTTTAAACCTTGCAAGCTGCCCAGATTTGTTGGCATCGTAGAAATGTACAGTGTAAATAAATAAAAACCTAGTTATGCTAAGAAGCCCCCCGGAGCTCCTGCTTGGGCCAGGTTGGAACGCCGTGGCTCTACTTCTATGTTGCCCCCCGGCATGAGGCTCAGAGCCAAGGAACGCCCAGGGCCCTTGCCCTTCCTGGAAGCGGGAGGGAGAGGAGGCGGCAGGGGCTCTGGGGAAGCTGGATCCGTGTTTCAGAGGCAGCTGGCCCTTGTCGGCAGCATCTTTCTAAGCTGAGCATTGTTGCTGAGTTGCCTGCATGGCTCAGGTAGTTTCCACCTGGCCCTTTCCTCCTCTGGCGATGCAAGGTGGAGCTTGGCCAGGCGGGTGAGGCCTGCTCCTCCTTGCAGCTGTGCAGGGTTGGGCCTGCACAGTGTGTGTGTGTGTGTGTGTGTGCGCGCGCGTGTGCGCTCGCGCGCACTGTTTGAACTCTGATGGTCGCCGTTTGGTTTCCTGCTCGGCTGCCTAGCGCAGTTCAGCGTGAGCGTGACGAGGCAGGGGCCGTCGCTGACGTTGTGTCAACAGCCTCTGTGAATCATTTACCTTTGCCTCCACTGGAGCTGCTCTGGAGGCCCGATTTTTCAGCCCTGCTTCAAAAAGGGTTGTGGCTCCAAGTTGACCTTGCCTCTTAGCGCAAAACGAGCAGGGATCCAAGCTTGTTTTTCCGCACCCGGTCTGGCCGCTCCCTCCGCGATATCGGTGCTGGTTCTTGATCTGGGTAGCTTTCACGGCTCGAGTACTGCTTGAAAGGCAGCAGCGACAGAGCCAAGCCACGGTGCTCCTTTGCACAACCAGGAGTCAGCTCAGCTCCAGCCCCAGCCTCTTCGGCGCTCTTAGTGCATCACATTAGGATCATTTTATTCATACAATATACATTTTTATTTTCGGGAATTCTCGGTACCAGCGTCTTTAACACATTTCTAGAAAACATTTTCTGTGTGAGCTGTACTAGGTATGAAAAAGAGAGTGTTGCAAGAACGGGAGAAATAGTTTAGAAAAACCTTCAGATGTCTGAGTTGGTGACAAATGTGAAATGAAGGATCTACAGCAGAAGCTGAGACTAAGTGGAATATTTTAATGTTCTATGTTATTAGTATTATGCTTTGTGTGCCCTTTTGAGGAGACCCTGGAGTAGTTTTCACACGGCCAGACTTTGAAAGTACAACTGTCAAACAATGGCAAGTTCCTGAAACTGGCTGCTAAGTGCATCACCTTCTCAAAACGCTTAGAATTTTGCTTATTGCCCAGCCTAATAATAAGAAGGATGCATGCAAACTGGTCGTCCCCCAACTTGTTGTACTGCCATTCCCATCATGCCTCAGCCAGACTGGCCAAGTTGGCTGGGGCTAATGGAAGCTGTAGTACCAGTTTGCGGCATGATGCCCTAAACCCGTGTCTTTGCGAAAGCAAAAGAGACGCAGCTCATCCTCCAGACAAGCGAGCTTGACTCAGGAGCTTGGAGAGAACTTGAGATCTGCCCACAGGTTAGCTCTAGTCTTGCCAAGCAGAGTCAGCACGTTGGTTCCTACGGCAAACACGGCAGGAGGGAATGGCAGGCTGGTTTTCCACCTCAGTGATGGAGACGGGCAGAGGATACGAAAGCTGGAAAGGTGTCACGAAAGGAAAACACTCCAGAGTTTCTACTCTTCGTGGGGCTGAGGGAATCCCTTGAGAAAAAAGTGAACACTGTTTTATTGTAATACTCTCTCAGTTTTAAAACTAGGCTCAAGAAGCGTCTGATCCCCTCCTGCATAAAAGAGCATAACATACCATTGTCCTTTTAGTTCATTTATTTCTGAGATGTTTTGGTTCATCAGTGGCCTCCATGTACAAAAAAGAGAGGCTAAACCAAGTTCAAGTGCAGGGATTGTCCATGAAAGCTACTTACCCACCCACTTGGGTTCCTACAAATGTAATGTCTGTGCCTAAGAATTTTAAATATTTTCTTGACTGCCTACAGAGCAAAAACATGAAATATTTTCCAGTGTTCTAAGGTTTTCATGGATAATTCTGGAAGGCTTTCAGCCTTTGTGTATCGTCTTCAGAAATAGCATCATTAAAACCACCCAGCAGAACAAAACTTGTCCAGTCAGTTTTGTATGGTTCATCAGATGTTCTACCAGCCTTCTCTAACCAGATGCCTTCCAGAAGCGCTGGAAATTTTGGGAGTTGTGGTTCCAAGGTGACGGGAAGGTATCAGGTACAGAAAAGTTGTATTCAGAGCAGCTGTAATTCTGGACATGCCAACGAAGGGGAAGAGAGCTAATCTAGGATGATGTTGCATCTGCCGTTTCTCATGCATTGTGTTTATGTCCTCTGGGGTGTAGGATCTGTCTGTGCTAGCATCATGTTGGCCTGCAAGCCCTGGGTCTGTGTACGCTATGAAAGGAGAACAGAGCTCTAGGACTAGGCCTTGTTACGATTAATCTTTCCTTTAATCAGACTCTTAGGCCAGGTGGATCCTTTATTTGGGCAAATTGTCCATCCAGCAGCAACCCTTGCTTTCTTTTCCAGTCTGAATGCTGTTACTGATTGCTGCTGTGAATAATAAAAGGATTCGATCCTTTATTCTTAATGACTGTTGTGGTGTGGCATCAAGCTTTGAAAGGAGGACTGAAATGGGGTGCCATGCACTGAGTTATTTGTCATACAGTCCACCTCTTCAAGATCCTTGCATATCTCTGGCCCAGCACGTGCGAGTCAGCCTGTAGGTCTCTGGTCTGCCTCTGTCTTGAGAGTTCTTCTGCAGCGGGTCTCTCGCTCCTGGGACTGTGGGCCACCTTTGCATCGGTTGCCAGCATGTTTTTCTAGTTGCAGCTAACATGGGCTCCCCTTTGCCAGGAGTGTCTGGGTGGAGGTTAGGCAGCCATTGGTGGGGGATGTTTGAATTTGGATCCCTGCACTGAGCTGAGACTAGGATTTTATGACCTCAAGGGCCCCTTTGAACTTGCGTGGTCCGTGACATAGCGTGTGTGTGTGCATGCACGCAATACTTTATTGTTCACGCATTGCAACATTTGAAGGAAGCTGAGTCAAGTTGTCCTGCCCCAGCGTGAGTAGCAGTGCATCTTGGGCTGGGTCCTCGACTCCTTCCTGTGCGTGTTCCTGATCCATGGGGGCCATCAGCTTCCTGCTGTTCCGCAAGACATTTGACCGGAGGAGACTGAGCTCCTGTTTGGATTCGTGCCTCTCCCCTTGATGGACTTGGTGGCCCTAAATCAGCCACATGCTCTCAGCCTCCTTTGTTGGCCCTCTGGGGGAAGGACGCTCTAATCTGCTCAGGAGGCTTTTTATAAGGCTGGGCATGGCTAATGTGCGTGGAGCGCCTTGAAAACAGTCCGCCGGTGTTAAATATGAGGGTTATTATCTCAGCCGCACCGTGACCTCCCCGCTGAAGGTCCATAGAGCTCACCTGACTTGTTTGCACCATTTAGCCTGCCCCATGTTAGGCACGCCTGGGTGTGGACGGGTGGGTGAGATTTTCCTGGTTCACACGTCCCAAGCGTGTGCTTTCGTGGCTTCGGCTCAGCAGGGTGTATGGATCCAGCCATTGTGGCCGGAGGGTCATGTGTACATCAGGCCACTATGGTTTGTTTGAAAACCCTGGCTTAGAGGTACGTATGAACCAGCAAAAGAGGTACTCAGAATTCCTCAGGCAGCTGCAGTTTTGTCCCCTGGAAGCTTACACACTTTTACCTTCACCTGAGGACACCTGTAACTTCGTCACTAAGCTGTCCCATCTCCTGGATCCACATTGCTTAAGAAATTGTATATCCACAAAAAGCTAACTTAAAAAAATCCTAGCCACACTTAGTGTGTTGGGGAAGTGCCGGAGTGCCTGGTCTTCCTCTGACCTGGTTACACGCCTTATGCAAATAAAGCCCAAGTGTCTATTATCTCCGAGAGGAGCCCCTGCGGCACTCGGGGCCTGGATCTGTGGCTGGATCTGTGCAAATGAAAGAGGAAAGCCGGATGGCTCCAGGCTGGCACACCCAATGGGCTTGGCATGGGGATAATTAGGCAGCACCAGGGGCCCTGAGGGGGGTCACCTCTGGCCAGTGCTCAGCTCAGCCCTCCTGCACAGCAGGGAGTGGGCCTGGACGTGGACTGAGGAGGGGGTGGGGTCCCACTGGGGCTCCTCACTTCAGAGGCAGGCCCTGGAGGAAAGGGCTGCCTTGTAATTAGGGCCAGAGCTCGACTCCCCTCCCTGGGGGGGATTCCTGGCTGCCGTGTGCAGATCTCTTGCTGTGGAAACGCGTGCTGGCTAGAAGTAAACCGGGTTCTTTGGCTTTAAAAAGCTCTCTTTGGAGCAAAGCACGTGCCCCCCGGTTTGTGCAATGGACGCACGCCCCGGCGTCCTGCCATCTTCCAAGCAAGCCTCAGGCAGAGCTTCGCATGCCGCGCTGTCCTGGGCCTGGCAACCGAAGGGAGGTCGTCAAGCACAGGAACCTCCTCCGCCGACCCCTCCAGGGCCGAGGCTCTCAGCCTGGGCCGCGGCGTCACGCGGGTTCTGCAGCTGCCTGGCGGGTCCCGCTGGCTCAGCCCAGCCTGGAGATACCAGGGTCTGCCGCGCGCAAGCCGGGCTCTCCCGCCAAGCCTCCGGCCGCTTCCCACTGCTCCTCCGGCAGAGTGGCCCCAAGGAGGGCAGTGCCGCTTCAGTGTGGCGGGTTTTGACCCTAGGCAGGGAAGAATCCATCTGGAGCCCTGGAGGGGATCCTCCCCCGACCTCGGCAGCGGTCTCCAGGCCTCGCCTCCTCGCTGACTGACCGGTTCACCTGATTTCAGAGAGCCTGGCTGCCTTTCCAGAGCGGGGAACTCCCGCTGCGCTGGGTGCATGTCTCGGTCCTCTGAATCAGCTTTCAGGTGAAACTCTTGTTCTGCAGCTTGGATCGTCATAGCGAAACTCCAGGGTGAGATCACTGCTCAGCATATCCCCGGAGTCTGGCTCATGCCCCAGGGAGGGGGATCTGGCCCACGGTGCGTCTGAGACATCCGGAGCACCAGATGACCTTCCCTGTTGCTTCTCTGGCTGTCAGAGACGACCGCGTGGCCGGCCTCGTCCCTCGCGGCCAGACGTGCAGCGCTCAAAGGCAGGCGGGGATGGTGCCGACGCAGGGAAGAGCCCGTTCGGGTTGCTCAGGACTGGGGCTGGGCGGAAGGCAGATTTTGCCAGCCAGATTCGAGGAGCGAAGCCGCCAGCGTCTGGCTCCGAGCGCCGTCCCTCCATCTCCTTTTTCTGTAGCTCTGAAAACTTAGCAGCGGTCGTGAGCGTATTTCTTCTTCCTCCCCTCCTAGATTGGGCAGAGGGGCAAATGCCTACTCCCACTGATTCCAGAGAGAACAAGACATAGCTTTTAATGGGCCCTGTGCGCCTTTTTTTAGTTGTTGTTGTTGTTATTATTTATTTTTATTACAAAAAAGGAAAAGATACATAAAAGTGCTTTACCATAAAAGTGAAAAAGTTCAACGAAAAAAGTAATATGTCATTATAGCAGTACACAGTTCCAATGCTATATGTGCTTGTCTAACGCAAATATGATTCAAGAGCAGTAGGCCCCGTCCTCCTCGAAGGCGCCCAGCCTCCCGGGTTCGTCCAGACTCTGGTTGCCCCGACTTCCGCCCGTTGTGGAGCGTGAATCACGGCTTTTCCTTTGTGAAAGGGCACCTCCTGCCCTTCGGTTTCACTGACCAGCCCGTTGGCAAGAGGGAAACCAGCTTCCCTTTTCTTTCTGGTGTGACTGTGACTGTTTTCTGCCTATCCTGGGCCTGGATGGGGAAGTGAAGCCTTTTCTGTGGCTTTTGCCGCGCCCGCCCTGCCCTGAGCCGGAACGTGGGAAGGTGACGTGTTTTCTCTCCCTGATAAGACTGTCTCATTAGGAAGCAAGGAAGTTCTGCCCATATTTGGCACTGCGCGAAAGGTGGCTGGGTTCATCCTGGCTCTCCAGAATCCACAGAAGCCATGGTTAATAGGGGGGCGGGGAGACTTCTCAGCCACCCTCTGTTCCCAGCCACGAATCTTAATTTAGGCTTTTTTTCTATCCGAAGGCCAGGGATCCCCGCTTCTTTGAGCAGAGATGAGAGCTTGCTTTCAGGGCCGGCGGCCCATTGGCCGCTGTGGCCCCTTCCTCCTTCCCCTCCTTCTCTTGTCAGTGTCTTGTCGGAGACAAGGCAGCCTTCTGTGCAGACCAAGCCCTCTGGGGACAGAGCTGGCTCAGGGCATCCCCTTCATGTTGCGAAGGATGGGGGGGCAGCTGCTTGGGTCAGTCTGGGTGAAATGGGGGTGGGGGTGTCCCCTTCAGGGTTTATGAGGAAATGGCACCCTGGAGGGCTTGGGTCCTTCAGAGAAGCCCGAGAGCCCCTCGCCCGGACCCCACTGCTGGCGGTAAAGGGGGCAGAGGAGGATTAAATTCTGAGCATCAGGAACCGAGTCCTGTGGCTGGAGAGAACAAGCTGAATCATGTTTTGTCCAGGCGCTGTTATTCTGGGAACACAGAAAGTGTGCTTTTAAGCCCATCTTCATAGATACGAGGACTAGAGACTTTTTAATGGAAAATTGAGGTTCCCGAGATGGTTGTTACGGAAAGAAAATCATATGATTTGCCTCATTAAAAAAACAACAGCCAACCAATGACTTTTCTTATTTGAGGAATGCATGGAATTGAGGCCTTGGCTGGAATGAAAATGGGGCCATACGTTGCAAGGGAGATTAGATGTGATGGGAGGAAAAAACCCTAATCTAACTGGAAAAAAAAACCTTTAGAGTGCAGGGATTTCATAGGTTAACGCCAAGATGGCTTTGTTTTTCTCCCTGGTGGGGTCTTGACATGACCTCCCTGCTCCCTAGAAGGACAGGGAAGTTGGCAGCCCGTGTCTTTCCTGGAGGGAGGGTCTCGGCCTCATGGCAGGTTCGTGGCCAAGAAGGAGCCTCTCTTGTGGATCACGGCTGGGGGAGATGCTGCCCCATCGCCATTTACTCCCTCCACACAAATCTCCCCAAGAGTTGAGGGGCGACCTCAGAGGCTGGCAGCCCCTCGGGCCGAGACGCCCTTCCTGCTGCCCACACGCTGAGTCGGACCTGCAGCTGCCCCACTGGAGACGGGAGACGGGAGGCCGGCACCCTGCAGTGTTGCTTCCCACCAGCTCGTTCCTGCATATTGCAGCGGGTGGGAGGGGACGTGAATGGGCAGGAGAGCCTGGGTCTGGCGGTCCTGTGGGGAAGGGTCTTACAGGATGTCCCCCAGCCCCTCCTTTCCCATGCGTGGCCTCTTTCAGCGGTGAGCCTCTGCCCTGGAGCTCGGGCAACCCCCGCAGACCTTCCCCTGCCGGAGCCTCAGAGGACCTGCCTGGGCCTGCGGCAGAGAGATGCGCTGGGTGACAGGCGCTCCTTCCAAGCCGAGACTCAGCCTCTCCTGCCCAGACATGGCTGGATCGGCGCACACTCCCCTTCCAAGTAGGCCAGCTGGAGGAACCGGCTTGGAGCTCCCTCCGCCTTCTCCGGCCCCCGCCAGACGGAGCCCATGCCGGCATGCTTGCTGTCCCACCCGGGGGCTTCTGGGGCTCGGAGTCCAGGGCAGAGCCCGCCTGGGGCCCCAGCGCAGGAGGAGGGAGAAAGCCTGGCCGCTCGCTCAGACAGCCCCTCCCACCCCCCCTCCGGAAAGAGAAGGTGTGGGCACGGAGAGGGAGGGAAGGATGGCAGACCCGCCCGAGGCTGAGATTGCCCTGGGAAAAACCAGGAAGGGGCTGGAGAAAGGTGCCCCCTCTCCCACCCCACAAGGAAGGAAGTTCTTGTGAAAGGGTCACTGGGGATGCCCGGTGCCAGACCCCGGGCTTGGCCCCTGCACCTCCATTGCTTGGTCCTGATGAGCCAGACCCTTCTCTGCCTCTAACCCCCCCAAAGCTGCCAACCGCTGACCCTCAGCAGCTTGGGGCCCCAGGCAGGCCACCCGGATGGCCCTCACCTTCACGGCCCTGGGCACCTTCGAGGAAGATGGCCCCATCCAGGGGGTCAGGAGCAACATTGGGGCCCAGAGCTCGGAGGGGCTTCCTTCACCTTGTCCCAGGCAGGTCCCTGAGCTAGAGGTGCCTCTCTTTGACCGGGCCAGAGCGTTAGTCCAGCTGGGGGGGCGCCTGGGAGGTGGATGGCAGGAAGACCGCAGCAGATCTGCCAGCGGCTGCGCCCAGCTCACGGGCCCACCAGCAAGAGCGGCCTGGCCAGGGCACTGCTGGGCGGAAGTGGTTCCTCCTGGGGCCTGGCTGCTTCCTAGCTGTGGGGGGGCAGGGGGAGAGGCTCGCTCTCGGCCAGGTGCCCGGGCATTGAGGGTGCAGCTGGAACCACCGTGTCTTTTCCTGAGGAGAAGCAAAAAGGAGCTTGAGAGTCGTGGTTCTCGTGGTTTTGTTTCCTTAGAGGGCCCCAGATGTTCGAGCCTTTCTCCGAGCGACCGGCCAGTCAAGGGCTCGCTTCCACTTGGGTTTTTGCACCAGTAGCCTCCTTTTCTGGTGTTTGGCTCTGTTGGCATGTACAGGATTTGGTCTCACGGCTGCACAGATCATAACCGCCCTGTGTGTCCCTTGTGGGGGGGGGGCTTTCGTGCGTGTTACTGGGGATCCGCTGTCCCTGCCCCACCCGGCACCTTCTAAGCTCCCCCTGCTCCATGAAATTGGCCTTCTGTCCCTGCTGTTTCTGCACCTCTGGAGAGTCCACTCGGTTCAGTTGACTCTGTTGGGGGCCGTGGAGTCTCCCCTTGCCCGGCACTCCCTGCTCTTTGGACCTTGGCCTCTGCCGGCTGCATCGCAGAGAGGGAGGGGTCTCTGCCTCTGAAGGGGCTGGGGAAAGCACCTGGTGGCTGGTCCCAGGAGCGGAGCACCCAGCCAGCCTAACAAATCAGAACCTGCCCAGGTGCCAAGCCTCCTGGGGCATCCTGCTTGGCAGAGATCCTTAGGCTATGATACCAACTAGTTAAACCTGCATCGTTTGTTATGATCATAGAGACAAGGCACATTTTGGCCTAGCATGTTGTGGGAGCTCAGCCTGTGTGGTCAGTTTTTGGTTTGACCTGTTGTGAAACTCCAGAAAATGGAGTCCATTGAATAAACCATGATTACCATTCAGATGCTTGCATATCTTCCCGGAAAGTGGGGAGTAGCGGCTGAAGTGTGATCTTCTGGTAGAACCTGCCTGGCTGGGTAAATGGGTCTCTTTCTCTGGGCCAGCCAGGAACTGGTTACGCGCTTGCCCTGTTTGGGGAGAAGCGTGGGAAGGGCAGACCTGCTGTCCCCCTTACGAGAGGGCCTTGGAGAAGCCTCTCACCCTGCTCTGAAATCGTCTCAAGGCTCCTGCCTGCTATAAAAAGAGGGGGTCTTTCGCAGTCCGGGGTAGGGACCGTTCCAGGTACAGTGATGGGGCTGCCCTGCTGTGGTTTGGGGGGCCAGGGTGCAAGAGGCACCCTCAGCTCCTTTCCTGCCTTCTTTCCACTCAAAGCAACCCGTGGCTATTGTGCGTGAGATCTCCAGAGCAAACGGCTGCTTGGCCCTCTTTTCAAGTTGAGTTTCCAAGCTACGCTTTTGTAAGACAAGGAAGGAGAGTTGCTCAGCCTGGCACAGAAGCCGGTGCTGGAGAGGCAGGGTGGCAAGAGGGGAGGCTGCTGCAGCCTGGAGGGCAAGGGGCGAAGAGGCAGCTGAAGGCACCTTGGCAGGAGATGCCCGGGGCCTGCAGGAGAACCAGCATGGCTCAGCCGCTTCGCAGGGGTATAGCTGGGGAGAAAAGTGCCAGTTATGACAGGTCATAACATTTGCTTTTTTCCTGCAGTGATGGGGAGGTGGGGCGAGGTAGCTGGAAAAATGGCACAGAGTGGCAAATGCCGCTGCAGCTGCTTTCTGCCCTCCCTCCTGATGAGTCGCAGGCAGTTAGTGAGGCTGAACCCGGGGTGGGGAGTGGCAGCCAACAGGGCAAACGTTCCTTGTTTGTGTTCAAAAAGCAGCCTCTGCTTCTAGTGGTGCCACACTGGCGCCCCCTGGTGAAGCAGAGCTGGCCAAGCCAGCTTGGCAAGACTAGGCTGGCAATCCTGCCTTGGGCTCCTTGATCACTGACTTCTGCTCTCTCCCCCCCCCAGTGGACTTTGAGGACTGCGCAGGGAGGAGCCCAGGAGCCTACCTTTCGGAGGACACGCGCTTCAAGTTGCGTTCTGACGGCGTGGTTGTGGTGAAACGGCCTCTGCATCTCCACAGCCGGGAGCTGAGCTTCCTCGTCCACACGTGGGACCTGGCAGGCAGGAAACATTCAGCCAGGGTGACGCTGCAGCTCCAGCGCCATGGCCATCAAAAACGCCATTCTCATGTGGTATGCAGCCCCTTCCTCTGCTTCCTCATCTCCTTGGGGGGGGGTATCTTCTGGGCCTTGGCTGGTCTTTGGACCAGGAGCCAGCGTCTTCCTTCCCTGCGGAACCAGAGACACGGCTCTCTATTCACAGGAGACTGGTCAGTCTGCCCAGGCGGAGGTGCTGACTTTCCCACGATCTGGGCCTGGCCTGAGGCGGCAAAAGAGAGACTGGGTCATCCCCCCAATTCTTTGCTCTGAGAATGAGAGGGGCCCTTTCCCCAAGAACTTGGTGCAGGTAAGGACTTTGCTTCGTGGCAGCTCCGTTAGGTTAATCGGTTTCGCCTCCAGAGTTGGTAACGACTTACAAATGCAGGAATCCAAAAATTCTAGCTTGTGACGGTGCCGCGTAGGCGTTTTGCCTAAGCCCCTTGGGATCTCACTTCAGCCAAGCTTTGGCGCCCGCCTCCTGCATCGGGCCGGGCGGCACGGCTGCCGCGGTCTGCTCTGCTCCTGGGCTCCCCGGGACCTGCCCCAGTTCCCTGTTTCACATTCAGGGGGGCGGAGAGGGGCAGAGCGCTGTCACTGATGTTTCCACCCCATCTCCCCAATCAGATCAAGTCCAGCAAAGAAAAGGAGACCACCGTCTTCTACAGCATCACAGGGCAGGGGGCCGACAGCCCTCCGGTTGGCACCTTCACCATCGAGAGGGAAACTGGCTGGCTGAAGGTGACTCGCGCGCTGGACAGAGAGAACATTCCCAGCTACCTGGTGAGTCCATGTCAGCCGCTTTGGCTATAAATATTTCTTTCCATTTCAGGCAGCTGCGTGTGGTGGCTGAGTAGGGCCAGTGCTTGGAGATCTCCCTTGTGGAATGGGTGGGAAGCTGAAGACCAGGGCCGCCTCTGGGAAGCCACAGCAGCTGCCAGGCCATTTGCCAGTACACAAGAGTCCCTGTTTGGCAGTGTCTGCATTTCTTTCCTGCTGGGAGGCCCTTCAGGAAACCCTGCTTAGAAGCAGGTGGCTCTTGGGGAAAGCCGCCACTTCCTTGCTCCTAAAGCAACTGTGTTTTCTGCCCAGTAAAAGTTCCAGGCCCTTTCATGGGGGTCTCTAAAGTATCTGAGAGGTTCTCCGGGTCCCCACCCCACCGCTTCGTATTACCCTGTGGAATCCATCCCTTGTCCATTGGGTCAGGCTCTCCAGAGCTGACAGCGGTGGGTGCCAGGAACCGTTGCTCTCCATGAAAAACGCTGCCGGTGGCTTCTCTTTTCTCCCCCTGGTGAATAACAGCCTTTCTCTGCTCTTCAATGTAGCTGTTATGCCACGCAGTGTTAGCCAATGGCCAAACAGCAGAGGAGCCCATGGAGGTGACCATCAAGGTCGGTGACCAGAATGACAACCGCCCAGAGTTCATCAAGGGCGTCTTCCAAGGGTCTGTGGAAGAGGGAGCTAAACCAGGTAGGGAAGGCTATTGGAGGGTACAAGCCTCCCTCCGGCTGCGTTCCGGCCCTCTGGGGCACAGGCACAGGCCCTCCTGGTCAGAGCCATCCAGACCACAAGCTGAGACCATCCAGCCCGCGCAAGCCCCATAATTTCAGCTGTGGCATAGAGTGGTCAGTCACTGCTGCAGCTGGAGGTGCTCATATTTCCTAGAAGCCAGAGGCTGTTTTGGCTGGCTGGTGCAGGCAGAGTCGGACTTGTGCCCAGCTCCTGGGCTGGTTTCAACAGAGGCTTTAAGCAGCCCCTGTCTTGGGTGTCCCCAGGAACTTCTGTGATGACGGTGTCAGCCGTGGACAAAGACGACGCGGTGGATTCCTATAACGGGGTCATCACTTACTCCATCCTCAGCCAGGAGCCACCTGAACCAGAAAGACAGATGTTCACCATCAATAACGAGACTGGCCTGATCAGCGTTGTCGTGGCAGGTCTAGACCGAGAGGTAAACGCCTGGCAGTTGGGAGGAGCAAACCGTTTCTACAATGGGAATTAATCAAGGGACAGGCCGCATCTCTCTTGTGCTGCCTTCAATCCAGAGGGATGGGGGATAATCCAGGGGCTCTTGCGCGGTGGTTTGTCCTAAAGCGAGCTATGGTTGGTCCTCCAGACAAGAAGCGCAACCAGGAGCACTGGCTCTACCTTTACTGTAAGGCTACATAAACAGGACCTTTCAGGATTGAAAGCGTTTCTCTCCTCCTTTCCTTTTACTCTCCGGAAAGGGGCTCTTCCCACGCCCCTTTTCCTTCGGGGGGCTGGGATACCTTGTCCGGCCTGTGGCTCTTCCTCCTGTCTCCCAAGGCCATTCCCACAGACCGTGACGGCTGTGAGCCGCTCACACAGCGGTCGCCTTTTAGGGGGTTACCAGGGTGTGTGTTCTCATTTCAGAGATGCCCCAAGTACACACTGATTCTGCAGGCGACTGACATGCTGGGACTAGGCTTGAGTAATACTGCGACAGCCGTGATTACCATCACCGACACGAACGATAACGAGCCGACCTTTAAGCCGCTCATGGTAATGCTGGGCCTTGCCCCCCTTTGTGCCTGCAATGCTGGCGTCGTCATCCACGGTGGGGCCCGTTCCCGTGGGCCGGACCTTTCCTGGCCAGGACAGGCGCCTGCTCTCCTCTGACGGCCCCACTTCTTTTGTAGTACAACGGAAGTGTGCCGGAGAACGCAGTGGGGGCCCCCGTGGCCACCCTGAAAGTCATAGATGCAGACGAAAAGGACAGCCCGGCCTGGAAAGCGAAGTACAGCATTGTGAAAGGGAACGAGGGGCAGGACTTTGCGGTCACCACTGACCCTAACACCAACTACGGTCTCTTGACCACAGCGAAGGTGAGCAGGGGCCCCTTCTTTTGCGGGCCAGAATCCTGTTTGTCCCCAGCCCCATAACCTGCTGGAATGTCACCTTTGGGGGTTCCATCCAAGAGAGAACTGCTGACCACCTCTGGCCCGGCCAACTCTCATTTTCCCCCTCTTTCGCGTCCTTTCAGAAACTGGATTACGAGACCAAAAACCGGTATATTCTCGAAGTGTCTGTAGTGAACGAAGTTGACTTCTCGGTCCGTCTCCCGACATCCACGGCCACCGTCACTGTCACTGTGACGGACGAAAATGAATCGCCGGTCTTTGTTCCACCTGAAATGAAGGTGTCGAAGCCGGAAGATCTTCCCGCTGGGCAGCCAATAATCCAGTACACGGCCCAGGACCCCGACACGTTCCTGCAGCAAACCCTCAGGTACGGGGGTCTGGAGAGATGCCGTTCAAAGGTTGGACGGGGAAACCCGGAAGCCGCTGCAGGCCCCTTGTTCTGAAAGGCGCCGGCTGAGCCCGGGGACTGTTTCCTCTTGCAGGTACGCGGTGCGGAGCGACCCAGCGGGATGGCTGAAAATTGACCCTGAAACTGGCCTGATTAAGTCAAAAGCCAGCCTAGACCGAGAGTCGGATTTTGTGAAAAACAATATCTACAAAGCAATCATTGTGGCAAGCGACAATGGTAAGAGAGGACTGGTCTTCTTTCTTTTCCCCAAGACTCTGCATTTGGTCCTGCACCCAAACGCAAAAAACCCTGTGCAGCTGGGGGGGGTGAGGGGTGGTGCCAGCCAAGGATATGGGCCCCTGGCAGCGCTGCCCTTCTCTGGCCTTTCCCCCGGCCAACCCAGGACCTGCTTTGCTCCTTCGCCAGGAGGAGTTCTCTGAAACTTCTGCCTCCTGCAACTTCACGTTTGTCTTGTGAAAGTGCCTTTTCGAACAAGGAAGCCGCAAAAAGCAGAAATGACTGTAAAATACTGAGGACTTCTAGAATTAAGATGGGTGTGCAGTCCATACCAGTATGACACCTTTCCCCAAATTGGGGAAATTAGGTAGATTAAATGTTCCACGATAAGGGAGCCATGACAGAGAAGGCCCTGCTCAGCCTCCCACCACCAGAGTCATGAGGACTCTGAACATGAGCTTTCCACATCTCCACCAGAGGAAGGGGGAAGCAGCTGGCACATTCATGCCCTCCTGTGGCTGGGTATCCCTCTTAGCCAGAAGCAAGCCCCATTCTAGGGCAAATAAGCTTTGGGGCTCAGCTGATGGGAAGGGGGCAACCTGCAGCCACGGGCACCAACATTTTTGTTGTATTTTTAATTAATGTTATCTTCTCTGTAAACCGCCCAGAGTCGCTTTTTAACGAGATGGGCGGTGACAAATTTGATCTTGAAGGTTTTAGGGCTAAAATTTATAAGGGGGTTTTAGGACATTTTTAATGCATGTTTCTATTTTAATTATTTATGGATTTTAGCCATTGTGGAGGGATTGGCGTTGTTTCCTTTTTTGTTATCGTGAGCCGCCCAGAGTCACCCGTTGGGGGAGATGGGCGGCATACAAGTTTAATAATAAATTAAATAAATAAATAAATAAATATATAAACAAACACACAACCAAACAAACACCTCCAGATTGCACTGGGAAAATGTGTGATTTCAGGCCATTCTTCATTATTGGGGGAGTTGGGGGGGATAAAGATGGAGATGGGAGCCTCCTACCCTGTGCACAAGTTCTGAAATGGCCTGGAGAAAACCGGTCTGGTCCTTCTAGTGCAGTGTTTCTCAACCTTGGCAGCTTGAAGATGTGTGGCCTTCAACTCCCAGAATTCCCCAGCCAGCATCACTGGCCGGCTGGGGAATTCTGGGAGTTGAAGTCCACACATCTTCTAGCTGCCAAGGTTGAGAAACACTGTTCTAGTGGCACAGCATCACTGGCCATATGCCTTCCTGGGGCTGTCTGGAAGGTGTAGAGGCTTGGGTGCTGCCCTGATGCCCCAACACTGCTGGTGCCACTGCCTCCCTTTGGAGCAGCTACTCACCCCACCGTTTCTCTCCAGCAAAGCAGCCGGCCACCGGCACAGGGACTCTCCTTTTGCACCTGGAGGACGTGAACGACAACTGGCCAGAACCGGAGCCCCGAACGTTTGACGTCTGCAACCGTAATCCGGAGCCCCAAGTGCTAAACATTGTGGACAAGGATCTCCCACCCAACACCGGCCCCTTCTCTGCAAAGCTGGAATTTGGCTCCGATGCCAATTGGACAATCCAGACCAACAAGGGTAGGCCAGAGGGTCAGCTGCACTCGGGGCAGTCCAAGGGAGGTGGACAGTCCAGCGTCTTCAGGTTGAGTGGTCAGCGTAGAACAGCTTCCTGCTTTCCTCTGAACTCTTTCCTCATTCTCTTCTCCAAAATTTGCATTAAAATAACAGAGGGAGATGTCATTGGTGTTGATCTTCAAAGCTATTAATTACATAATTAGTATTTTAAAGGTTAAGTAAAGTAGAGCAAGGCTCTGTTTTAGGGCAAATAGGGATAAATCCCCAACCCTCACCTGCATCCTGGCTGTGTGTCCTTTGCAGACAGTCTGACCCTTCTCCTGACCAAGCAGCTGGAGCCTGGGGACTACAACATCGCCCTCAAGCTGACCGACGGTCAGGGCCTGTCTCACGTCACAACTGTCAAAGCCGCTGTCTGTAACTGTGAAGGGTCAGCCAAAAACTGCGATCGAAAGGCATTTCTGCCAGCAACGATACAGACCCCGGCCATTCTGGGCATCCTTGGGGGCATCCTGGCCTTTCTGAGTGAGTACTGCATACCCTTTCTCCTTGTCAGCCCAGGTTGAACCAGGTGTGCTCCTCTTGATGGGCCACCTGCAAAATGCTGTGCTTCGTGGAGTCTGAAAGTCTCCAGCTTGGATGCGTCACCCACCCAAGGAGCAGCTTGGGGGCTCCTGCAGACTCTCACCAGTGAAGAAGCGAGAAGGTGGGGGCCTGGATTTTGTTCAGAGCTGGGGAGAATTGCTCTTTCTCCTTCCTGGCTGCTGGAAACGCTTGCTTCCTCCAAGATTTTGCAGGCATGTTGTCCAGGCTTGGCAACCATGAGAAGTGAACATTTGTGTCCTTCTACTTGTGTGGGCATCCAGGAGGCTAGAGCTCTGCGTCAGATAAATCTGCTTGCGAGCTGTTCATAGTGTTCTGGTGGTATCCCGGTAGGAAAAGTATTCCCAGACCAGGTCCCTGTGGGCACTGAAGTCCTGGCTGTGTGGTAGCAAGGCGGTCTCCAGTTGTGCCAGGGTTCAACCGGATGGCGCTCATGGGGCCTCCTGTAACGATCTGCTGCTTTCAACTCCCAATGCCAGTAACTCTCTTGCAACCAATAAGGGTTCAATGAAAAGTTAATTTACTGAGAAAAAGTGTAGCATTGCTAAGACTGAGCCCACACGTGCCAAAAAGTTATTTACCCCCTTTGGTTCCCATGCTCCCCCCTTTGCCTTCCAGACATTCTCACATTTGCCCACTGGTACCACCTTGAGCGTTCCTGCCCTGTGATAACAGCCCATCTGCTTCTAACATCTTCCCAGCTCCCCCACCCCACCCCCCAGTTCTTCTAATGGCAGAACCGAGGCAAGCAAGCCAGCAAGCAAGCTGGTTAATTGATTGCGAGGATTCTGACATCTCCCTACCCTTGTCTTGTAGTCCTGCTGCTGCTGCTGGTGCTGTTTGTGAGAAGGAGAAGGCAGGTGAAGGAGCCCCTGCTCCCTCCTGAGGACGACACGAGGGACAACGTCTACTACTACGACGAAGAAGGCGGAGGGGAGGAGGACCAGGTGGGTCTCTGGCTCTTGGGCCCAAGGGACCGGGCTGCTCCTCCTCAGTCCCCCATAGAATTTGAGCCCTGAGCGGTGCTCCTCCTCCCCACAGCCCATTTCCTTTCCGTGCGCCACTTCTTGCCCTGGATGTGTGCATCTGGCAAGGTGGCCCCGCTTTGATTGGCCTCCTGCACATGAGTGTCTTCCACTGGGCTGGAAGCAAGCTACGGCCAGGCATTTGCTTGGTCTATTTCGACTGTTCTGTTTGCACGTTCTCCAGCGGCTCTGGTTAAAATGACATCTTTAAGCTTAGATTTAGAAAGGAATCCCTCCAGGGTTAGTGCTACGGCCAAAGTGAGAGTGACCCAAACAAAGCCATTTTGTTCTTCCAAGGGAAAGAAGAGAATGTCCTCTGTGTTCACTTTCTGTGCTGGCGGAAGATTTTCTTCCTGCCTGTTGGCCACCACTCCTGATTTTGATCAGCTCAAAGTCCTGGAGTTTTCTTCCTCTACCCAAGATCCTGACGGCATCTTCTCTTCCTAGGATTATGATCTGAGCCAGTTGCATCGCGGCCTGGATGCCCGCCCTGAAATCACCCGCAACGACGTGGCTCCGACGCTGATGCCAGCCCCACAGTACCGCCCACGCCCTGCCAACCCTGATGAGATAGGCAATTTCATTGATGAGGTGAGCGGGACTTGGGGCCCAGTTTGCTGGTGGTTACCCAGCTCATGGACACGAACCAGATACTCCTGTTCCTGAGGTCATTTGCCCCTGTGATGCTCTTCGACTGCAGAGAGTTCTGCCCAAATGGTGTTTTCCTCCCCTGCCGACAGCAGCTTTTGAACCCGGAAATGCCAAAGGGAAAATCTTTATCAACTAAAAAGCAATCACTTCTATCCCCTCCCTGGTAGAGGCTCAACCTGATGTCCAGAACAAAGAAGTTATTTAAAAACAATTGTAAGAACAGCAAGAAGAGATCTCTAGCAGCATTAAAACAGGCCAGTGAAGTGCATCACCAGCCTTTGGGCAGCTAGGCTGGATATGTGCTGAGCCTTGCTTTATTTGCATTTGATGTCTGCTCTGGAAGGAGCAGAAAGCAGTCTGTGTAACGCTGGCAGTCTGCTTGGTTGCTACGCCAGAGGATCTCCTCTGCCCGCAGCACTGAAGAGCAGTGGGTGGGTTGCTAGAGAGGAAGACTCCCTCCTTCTGCCAGTCTCTTCACTCGCCTGGCAAACTGTCTAGTCATCTCAAGTGACCGAGCACTTGGTGGGAAGAAAAATGTGGGCAAGAAAGCTAAATCATAGCTGCTCAATAGCTCTAGATACAGCCTGCATAGAGACAGTGTAGTCCAGTGTCTCTCAACCATGGCAACTTGAAGATGTGTGGACTTCAACTCCCAGAATTCCCCAGCCAGCCAGGCTGGCTGGGGAATTCTGGGAGTTGAAGTCCACACATCTTCAAGTTGCCAAGGTTGAGAGACACTGCTCTGGAGAGATGGTTGTGTTGTCACCAGTTTGCTCTACTGTTCAAGAAATGGACGTTTTGTTGGTTTCTCTTCTAACAGAACCTGAAGGCAGCAGACACAGACCCCACTGCTCCCCCATATGACTCTCTGCTGGTGTTTGATTATGAAGGCAACGGCTCTGAAGCCACCTCTCTCAGTTCTCTCAATTCCTCCAATGGAGACCAGGACCAAGATTATGATTACCTGAACAACTGGGGCAACCGTTTCAAGAAGTTGGCTGACATGTATGGAGGGGGTGAAGAAGATGACTAGGTGAGACTTGAATGGTGGGGTAGAGGGTGGGGGCAGACGGCTAGGAGGGAGAGGGAAAAGAGGCCAACTCTTCCCACGAACTGACTCTGGGTGATTCTTGCCAAAGTTTCCATAATTTACCAAAGCAGACAAAAAAGTTCCCCTTGAAAGGGGTAGATCCTGACAGTCTCACCTCTGGGATAATTCTAATCCACGTGGGACTGCTGTGCCCTTTTGGAAGCTCCCAAACAGGTTGAGTCAGGCTCTGTTTCTCAAGGGGTGGACACCGTCAAGGGGAAAAAGCTTCTCCAGGAAAGAGAAAAGTACCTGGATTCTGTGAAGGACAGAAAGACTCTCTGATGCTTGGTCTTGTGTTCAGGAGTTTCACCTGAATCTCTCTGACCCCGTCTTCTTGTTCATCTTTCCTCCTGCTTGCTTAAGTAGAACATCGGGCTTCTTGTTGCAAAATCGTATCTTGGAGAACGTGAGGAGGAAAAATATGCAAGAAAAATACGTTTGTGAGGGAGAGGATAAAGCACAGCTGATGCTGCGGTCATGTAATAATAGGATACAGGTTCCTACTGAGGGTGCCAGGAACGTTGAGGGGTGACCACTTCTGCTCGCGCGGATCCAAATCCTGCAGCCTGGCTATGGCAGCTAATTCTCTGAGCTTTCTCCAGGAAGAGCTGTCAAGCACGGCGTTTCCAAAGCCTAACCAAAGATGTTTCTGCGGACTCTGGGTGGTGGTTCTGCAGGCATGCGACATTCGGTTTGGGAGAGGAATTTCCGCCTCTCCAAAGGCGGTCTGTGGAAGTGATGGGGAGTTGTCTCTCAGAGGAGATGGCGGATTTCTGATGGGCGTGGGGAGGCAGAGCTCCGACATAACATTTTCCTTTTCTTAAAAAGAGCAGATCAGAATACAGCAGACAGATTCTCTGGATGACTTGATGCACTTTGCTGAAGGAATTTTCCCTTCCACTGGAGGTCTGCCTGGTTTTAAAGTAGAGGGGCTTCTCAATTTAAATGCAGGCCTTTTTGTGTGGGGGGGTGTCAGGTGGGGAAGGTGTGACCCTCAAAATGTGCTGAGCTGCAGGACTCAACATCCTTTGCTACGGGTCCTCCCTGGGCCAGATGGGAGCTGCAGTCTAGCACATCTGGATAGTTGCCACCGCTTCGAATTTACTCCAGAAGGAACTCCACTGAAGTCACTGGGAGCGAGTTCCATACAACTGTGAAACGAGCTGGAGTCCTGAAGGCTAAGAGGCTTCTTGCAGCAGCACCTCCTTGCTGGGTGGCAAAAAATCAGGAGCAGTCCCGGAAGCTGGTGCCTTTGAATAAAATGCGTCAGCCGGAAAGGGTGCTGCCAGACTCCTCCTGATTTTTTTGCCACTGTGGACTAACATGGCTCTCCTCCTAGAAACTCCCTCCTGGGTGAATCCTTTCAGGGTCCCTAATCGACTTGCCCCGCATGCCTTTCCTTTCAGACAGTGTCTCTGCTGGTCCTTTGCCTTTCAGATGCCCAGAATCCAGTCTTGTGAGGCATCTGCAAAGCCGTCCGCGTGAACCCTCTTATTGTGGCTTGTAAGCCATGGTTTATGGCTCAGATGATGTCTGTCCACAGCCATTAGCATTTAGTTAGCAAACCTGGTTTTAACGCAAGGTGTTGCCCCCCAGTGCCTTCTCATAAACTGCCCGAATGGGTGGGAGCAGTTGCCTTCCCCAGACAGCCTCTTCTTGACTATGTTGGCCAACCCCTCCCTGGCTCTTTCAAGCTTTTGGCTGCGCCTTGTGCCCGATCCCCGGAGGGGAGGCTCAGCAACGGCCCAGGGCCCGGCCCAAGCTCTTCCGCCTGGGGCCTTTGGTCCGGCGACCAGGCCGGACACGTTCCTGCACGGAGGCCTTGCAAAATACAGCTGCACAAAGCGGCATTTGTCCGCCAAGTAATCCATTTTAATTAGAAGCGGTTCTTCTGCCGAGGTACCAGTTGTTTCCTGTGATGTGTTTCCCACTCTCTAACCCTGATGGTGTAATTACCGCCCTATTGATGGGCACCTTTTGAAAAGTGGTTTTCTAATTTTAGATCTGTTTAGCTATTCTTTTTGGATACATATTGTGGAAAGAGTACATTTTTAAAATTATTTTGTTGCACAATTGCTTTTAAAAATAAAATTAATAAACTGTTTAGAGTACTTTTCCTGGATTTCTGTGTGTCACATTCTATTAGACATTCTCCTGAGATTGCACCTATTTTCTGACCTAAATGTATTTGATAGGTTTTCTTTTATGTATATAATCATTTTACTTCCAGCTTTCAGCAGTTTTTAACGGCTGTTATGTAAGCGGGGCAGAATGTGTATGACCACGTTTAACTAAAATACGTTGTTTAAAGAGTTGTGGGGAACTGAATACATCTTTACGCGGCCCTGCAACGTTGCCACGAGGCAGGTCCGGCTTCGAGCAGTTTTACCAGCGCTCGCTTGCGAAGCACTTGATCGTTCGCAGTGACCGACGCTGCTGAGCCCCCGTCGCGTCCCAGGAGGAGCCTGGGCCAAATAACGGCCTTCGGGGGTTCCTCTTTCCAAGGGACGCGGGACGAACAGCCAAGAGTTACTGTCCCGTCCGCCGAAGGTGCGCTGCCGTTTCCATCATCTGAAAGAGCCATACTTGTGTTCAGACCCTCGGGGTGGGTGTCCGTCCGTCCATCGATCGATCCGCACCGGTCCACTCGGGGCGCCTGTCGGCACGAGCTCGACGCCAACGAGCCCCTGGCCGGAGGGCCGCAGCGCCTCCCGGCTCGACCGCGCCAGGCCCCTCGGTGCCAGGCTGCCCCCGGGCAGGCATTCGGGGCCCGCTCGAACCGCCCTGCCGGCCCAGGAAGACCCGACCCGCCCCGCCCCGGGCCGAGCCCGCCGCCCTTCCCTTCGCACGCCCCTTTCTCCGCCCGCCACGGGAGAGCGCGTCGCGGGCCGGGCCGCCTCCAGGGCGAAGGGGCCATGGGCGCTCCTGCCGGCCGCGGCGCACGCCGCCCTCGCGCGGGGCCCACCGACGGCCCTTCCGAGGGACGGCGGCTCCGTGGCCCGCGGCGCCCGCCCGGCCCTCTCTGCGATTCCTTCCCAGCGAATTCAACACGCTGCGCCGCGCATGCTCCAGCGGCGCCCGCCCAGGACTCCCACAATTCCCCTGGCCGTGCCACCCTCTCAAGAGGGCCGCTTCCCTTCGTCCCTCGCGCGCCCGCAACATGGCAGGCGGCGGGGACTTCCCTCGGCCCCTCCCAAGATGGCCTCGTCGCCGTCGCGCAGGCTCGCCGGACCTTCCCAAGATGGCGGCGCCCGCTAGCGCGGAGACCGAGAGCGAGGCCGCGGCGGCGGGGCTGCGGCAGGCGGTGGAGGCCCTGCAGCTGCTGCTGGGCCGGGGCGCGGGCGCCGGTGAGGGCCGAGGGGGCGCGGGAGGGCCGCGGGAGGGCGGCCGGCTGCAGCGATCCCGGTCCGGGGTCGCCGCTCGCGCCCGGCCCGGAGCCTTGACCGCCGACGGCCTTCTCCCCGCAGGCCCGCTGCCGGCCCCGACCGCCGCCGACCCGCCGGAGTCGCTGCGCCTCGGCCTGGCCGCCCTGGAGGAGAGGCTCGCCCGGGACCCCCAGTGGGCCGCCCTGCGCAGGACCAGGGCCGAGGTGGCACGGCAGGCCCCGGGGCTGAGCGCCGGCCCCGACGCGCCCTGGGCCGCGGCCTGCCAGGTGCTGCTGCTGCTGCTCTGCCTCAAGCGCTGCCTGGCCCGCGCCGCCGAGGCCGGGCCCGGGCCGGGCGAGGCCGGGGGCGCCCCCGCGCTGCGCCCCGATGCCCTGAGCGTCGCCCAGGAGGGGGCCGTGCGGGCGGCCGCGCAGCTGGCCGTGGCGCTGGGCCTCCGCCCGTATCTGCTGCCCGGCGTGGCGCCCCCGCCGCGGGACAAGGCCGGCCTGGCCGCCGCCCTGCCCGACGCCCCGCGCAGGCTCCGCGCCGCCTGCGCCGCCCTGACGGAGACGGCCGAGCACCCGGCGCTGGGCAGGCTGATCCTGGCGCGCCACCTGGGCGACTTGCTGGCCGCACTGTGCCAGCTGGGCTTCTGCCCGCCGAGGAGGGTCAGGGCCGGCGCAGAGACCCAGGTGAGCGTGGCAGAGCAGCCCGGGGGGTCGGAGGCCCCGCTCCGGTGCGCCTTGATTCCCCGCCAGAGGTGGCCGGGCGCCTCTCTCGGGGCATTTCCAAAAAGCAAAGCGGGCGTCTCCCCGTTTCCTCTGGGCAGAATGAAACGGGGGGCCCGTCAGGCCTCCCCACAGAGCGTCTCTGAGTGTCAGCAGCTCCCTGGGGACTCTGCGGCCAGGCCACCCTTGGGTCGCGCAAGTGAAAAGATGCTGCAGGGCGCACAGGTGTGCCCATGGCCTCCTGCAGCTGCATAAAGCGGCTGAGTCTCTTGCCAGTCCTGGGGAAGGTAACGTGGAATAAGGCGCCTTGTTGCGTTGCTCAGGCCTAGAATTCGTTTCCTGTCATTCTTCTGCCCCTCTGGGACGTTTTCAGGGCCTGACGGAAGAGGAGCGGAACAGCTGCAAAGAAGCCTTGCAAGGCCTTTTGGACAGCGTGTACCAGCCCCTGGTGGTCCGGGAACTGCTGCTGCTCCAGGGAGGACCTAAGCGGGTATGACTGTGTGTCACGGAGAAACTAGATTTGCAACCTCTGAGTTGGTTCCTTTGGCTTGCAAATCTTTCCTCCTCATCCTCCTGCAAAACTGAAGCGTTTTCGGAGAGACCCCAGGTTACCACTTGCGTGGCTGGGACCTCCAGGTCAGTTTGGTTGAACTACGACACTGGGTACCCCCCACGTGAGGACCACAACACTGATTCAGTATCCCAGAAGGAACCAAGCACCGAACGCACAGAAGCTTCATACCCAACCCTGATCTGTCCTTCTAGCTCAGCACTACCTCTGGTCACTGTAACTGTGGCTCCCCAGAACCTGGTCTTTCCCAGGGCCTGCTCCTTGACAGCCTGTCACTAGAGACCCCGTCAGAGATCCCGCTTGGGCCCTTCTGCTTTTCTAGCACGTTCTTCACAGGGAGGGGGAAAGGAAGAGCACCCATGTCTAAATTTGAGTAGGATACAACCTGACCGAGCTCCAGGCCAATCCTGGAGATCTGCTGCCAGACAAATGGTGTGCTCGGAGAAGCTTTCAGTCAAATAACCTGAGTCCATTCTCTTTTGGAAAGAAGGATTTTGGCTGCCTCTGTCGCCTAGTGTCAAAGCCCATCAGGGCAAGGCAGAAGGAGGGATTCTGCACAGAGGGGTTGGTCGTGGTCCAGCGTACGCATATGTTTCTTTTCCAGGCTTCCCATCCCAGCCAGCAGAACAATGAGCCACCAGTCCCAGCCTGGCTTCGGCGTCTTTGTGGGCACCTGCTGTCTGGGAGGCTGTTAAGACCTGGTGGAGTCCAGGCGGTAATCCGTGGCATCCTGGAGGGAGCTGGAGGTGAGTGAGGCCAGATGAAGCAGCCAGATACCTTTAGAAAGCTGTAGCAAGGACCGAAAGGTAATTGCAGTCCTTTGCTCCAGTGTTTCTAAACTTGGCCTGGCTATTTAAGTACAGTAGTTCCTGTTTAAATAAATAAGGGTACATGTGAAACAGGGAAACGTTTTCAGTCTGGAACAAATCATTGTGTGCCAGTGCTTTTTGGATCAGCCCCAGTTTGCCAGAAGAAAACCTGAATTTCTAGATGGGGTAAATAAGGCAACCGGGTGCATGTTACCCCTTTTCTCTCCTCCCCTCCAGCCCCAGTGCAGCCTGTCCCACTTGCCCACCCAGCCTTTCCCTTCTCCTTCCACTCAACCACTGTTCCCACCTCTGTCTCTGCACAGCATATGCCGTGAACCCATCAGCCCTACAACCTTCTCAGTACTTTCCTATTTCCTTCTTTCTCCCAGCCGCCAATGTTCTTAGCTTTTTCTGTGTTGCTTGCCCCCATGCCCAAAACACTTTCCCCCCCAAACCATGCATGGAACAAAAGTCCAATAATAGATGTTTTTGTTCTGGCGCAGGCCACCCAAGACCAGCTCTTCTAGACAGAGAACAGTTCATTCCCAGAATTTTTGCACCTCCCTATTTAAATCATTAAGAAATAGCATCAGGAGGAAAAGCGGGGAAGATCCGAAGCAGCCTGGCAAGATACAGTGGTACCTTGGTTCACAAACGCTTCTGTTCATGAACAATTCGGTTCATGAACAGCTCCGGTCGCAAAATTTTGCCTCCGTTCGCGAATGCCGGATCGGGTTACGAACAGGATCCGTGGCCATTTTCCCTCCCGTGACACGTGGTTGCGGCTTCCTGTAGGGAGGGGGACTCTCCCTCCAAGCAGTAACCGCCTCCCCACCCACCTTCCTGTCCTCCACGCTAGAAGTTGCTTCGAGCAAGATTAGCTTTCTCTCTCTTCGTACTGTACTTTGTGTCATATTTTTGCGGTTTAAAAAAAAAAAAAACATAGTTCAGAATGGATAAACTGTAATTACATTGAACCTTATAGGGAAATTTGATTCGGGACGCGATCAAAAATCGGTTGGCGACCAAATTCGTAGGGGTCAGAAAGGATTAACCATATTTACATTGAACCTTATGGGAAAATTTGATTCGGTTCACGACCAATTCGGTTCGTGACCAGAGTTGTGGAACGAATTAAGTTCATGAACCGAGGTACCACTGTACTGAGCTAGCGGGTCAGTGCCTGGCTTGGTCGAAGGCAGTCAGTCTCCCTAGAGGTCAGAGCAGGAAATTGTAATTCTCTGTGGTCACAGGTTGGCTGTTTTCTGCTGTGCTTGTCTAACATGGAGCCTCCTGCTTTCCAGCTGGGGCTGCGGGGGGCAACAGTGCAGAAGCGGCAACAGCTGACTGGCAGAAGTGCGAGGCAATAGCCAAGGTCCTGTCCTCATGTCCTCAGCAGTCTCTGTCCCTGGAGGATTATTGTCAACAGATATGCCCACAGGTACATCATTTACCCCTTCCCTTTACAGAGCGACTTGCATTCTGGGGCAACCCAGCTGGCACATGGAAAGTTTGTGAGCCAGGGCTCCCAGGGCGGCTCCTGCTTGAAGCATGCCCTGCCAGGTAGAGTGCCTTTCCCCTACATCTGCTCTCTTACAAAGCAGCTCTCGGTTTTCCTGGCCTTTGCCAGCTGTTGATGGTCCTTGACTTCTGCAGTTTCTGCCTACTAATGCTGAGCCTTGGGGGTTTGTAGGCCTGCTACCCCCCTCCCCCACAATCAGTCTGTGATAGAGTGCATGCTATAAAGCATAATTTTAGAAACATTGCTGGTGAGCATCATGTGAATTGAGCATAAAACCGTGTGTTTTTATTCTCTTCTCCTGAAGGTTCTGCAGCTGTTTCTAATCCAAGATAAGTTCACAGCGCGCCAGTTCCAGCGAGTGGCGACCGCAACTGTCCTCACCATGGTGAGGCAACACCCACAACAGGCAGAGAGGCATCTGCTGTGTCCCCTGCTGGAGCCACTATTGCGCTGCCTGGGGGGACCAGGTAACGGCCTCCCACCTCATAAACATTTGGCCCAGGCTGGGGAATCAGATGATGTCCGCAGGAGAGGCAGAGGAGAAGCCTGCCTGCTCCTCTGCAGCTACTTACTCTGTCCTCTTGGAAGATGGAAACAGTTCCTTGTTTCTTCAGGGGCTTTTTTACCTAGAATTAGCGGCTCTGGGGTTCTTAGGCCAGATAGTCCTCCAGCGGGACTGTTCCTCAGAAATGTGTCCCTCTGGTCAGTTCACCAATGAATTCTGGTCAGTTCACAACAATTCAGTGTTAGCAGTTGAAACAGTGCTGGGCAAGACACGCTGGGTAGGCTATGATGCATTAGTTTGAGTTTTACTGATATTATTAATTAAATTTATATCCTGCCTTTGCGTTATACAAGCCAAGGCGGTGTACGTAATGCTCCTGCCCCCTCTTTTCACCTGCGAGGATGGTTGGACTGAGAGAGGGTTTGCCCCAAAGTCACCCAGCCAGCTTCCAGGCCTGAGGGAGGACTAGAGTTCGCAATCTCATGGTTTCTGGCCCAGCACCTTCGCTGCTGCACCAGGCTGGCTCTCAGAAAAGTAATTCATGCTGGAATTAATGGGCTATTTTGTTTCATTCGCTGGTTGTACCATGGCATGTGGTTAAGTGAAACAAACCAACCTGATGGTCCTTTTCTTTGCTGTGTTCAGAAGGTTCCCTGGCAGACCTGCCAGCTGGGACCGTGCTGGTGAAAGAGGAGTTGCTCACTGGGTGCGTGGAAACAGTGTATAAGGTATGGCACCGGCCCTACTTGTTTGCGTGCAGTGTTGGAAGTGGGGATGGTAAGCAAAGGAAGAACCCTGCATTTACTTTCAGACTGAAAGTTCCTGTAACAGAGTTGGGCTGTGTGTCTCCTTCCTCGGCTGTGGCCTCTTCCAGCTGCACTGCAGGCCTTGCTGCTTCTCAGTGAATTTGTGCTGAAATAGGCGAAACGGTCTTCTGTGAAACGGCAGTGTCAGTCTCTAGGTGGAGGGCGCCATTCCTGCTTGCTTTTCACACTCTGCTCAAAGTAATCCACCTTTTTATCTGTCCCTGCCAGTCCAGCACTTGGGTAGTGAAGCAAGGAAAAACTCTGCCAGTGGGGGAGCAGCTGTCCTGTGCATCCAGCTATGGGGGGGGGGGTACAAGTGGGGAAATGGTGAAGGAAGTTGGAGCCCTTTCTCAATCTGCCGTGGCTGAGTGCTGATGGAACCAAGGACAGGCAGCTTGAATCACTGGGCTAGAGGAGGAGGTACAGATTCTCTGTTAGTCTGCTCCTGCTTCATTGCACTGGGTGTAAAAAACAACAATCAGTCTTCCCCCTCCCTACCCCACCCCCAGAAGGAATATAGAATGTGTGCACGGCTGGCTTGTAAACATGAAGGCTCAGGGGCTGAGCCTTTAGCAGCAGCAGCAGGCTTGCCCAAGGTAGTTGTCTCAGGAGCCCAACGGGGGGCGAGGGGGGCTGCAATTTCAGGAGCTGAGTCGCAGCGAGCTGCCACAAGATCTTTGGCAGACACCTCAGCAGCTTGAGCTCTTAAACACTGTGATTGCTTGAGAGCATCTTGGGCACTAATGAGCTGTTTTAGAGAGCTGGCAGGCAGAAACAGGTCCATGAGGCCATAATGTGGCCACAGTTCCTTCTGTAAATGTCTGGGAGAGCAGGGGGGATCCTCTGCTCCTGGCAATGTGCAGGAATCGGGGGGGGGGGCGGGATTAAGGCTGCAAACAGCTTGTGGGAGGTTTGCTTCCCAAGTGTCATTGGATGCTGGATGGGGAGGCTCACCTTGGGCCATCCCCCAACAGATGTTGAGGAAGAATGGCTCCTGGGGGATTAGCCCAGGAAACATCGCTCTCTCGCAAGGTTGCCTTTTTGTCTGGCAGAGAGGTCTGTGCCACTCAGGATGACTTTAAAACGTCCCTGATGGCGGTTCTGAGATCAGGAGAACTAGCAGTGGTGCTGCCAAGTCTAAGGACCTAGACAGCCATTCAGTTGCAGGTCAGGACAGGCTGGTCTGAGGTGTGGGTGGGCTCTAAAGGGCTGGCAACGAAGGTGCCGGGTCTTGACTTTCTGACTGAGTGGGTCAGCAGGCCACGTGGATTCCAAGTTCTCTTGGGGCTGACACTTTTGCCTGGGCTGAAGGCGAATAAATAATTGTGTTGGGATTTCCTGGCAAGAAAAGGGGAATGCGCGATCTGTTAAAACAATGCAGACGTGCATAAATGTTCTTGTCCGCCTTCCTTCCACCTCCACTAAGAAACCTGGATAGGACATCATTTTGTCCTCAGGCCCTGGAATTCTTCCTTAGTTCCTGCTCTGTGGCTTCTGCCATCTCAGCCAGCGTTGCCTATTGCTCTCCGTAGCCCAGAGAGCTAGAGACGTGTTCATTTCAAAGGAATTTTAAAGAGCCCTCTTGGGAGAAGGACGCAGTCTGGGATTAGACCTACTCAGTCTTGCAGTGAGATGCTCCCTTCTTCCTCTCTCAGCTGCTCGCTGCCTTTTGTTCCCTCGCAGGTCTGTGTGGTTGGTGATGAACCCTCGCCTTGCCTCTTGGGCTCCTTGCAGCTTGCGCTGGGGGCCATCTTCTCCCTCTGGTGTTTTACCAAGCAGAACGTGTCTTTCTTGCGGTAAGGCACGTGGCCGGGGCGGGAGAATCTCCTGAGCTCTTTTGTGGGCTGGGGACAGACCTCCCTGGCTGGGAGCCTCCTCACAGGTAGCTGTTCTTCTCCCGGTTCCTGGTAACTGAGACGCCACCGTCGGCCTGAAGGCCAAGCTCCTTGTCCCGAGGAGCTGTGAGCAGCGCTGGCCTTTGCTTTTCTGCCGGGGTGGCAAGTCCTGCTCCTGGGATGGAGGAATTTGTGCTCCTTGTCTGGAAAAGAAGAACCTAAAGATGGCAACGAAGCGTAAAAGAGGAACGGAGGAAGGGGGGACGCTGAGGAGCATCCAAGGGTCCTGGTCTGTCGGCCGAAGCATTGCACAGTTAGGCCACTGCCAAGTGCTTTTCCTAGTTCCCACCACCCTGGCCCAGGAGGACAGGCAACAGGGGTCTTGCCTGGGGGGGTTCTGGGCTGCCTCTAACCAAAGCCATCTTCCCCTGGACTGGGGTTCATGCCCCCCTCTGACCTGCTGCTTTCAGCACCCCCTGCCAGGAGATCCTGTTGTGGTTCCTGGAGAAGAGTGAGCGGCAGGCCTCTCTGGCAGTCCTCGAAGGCTTCGCGGAGCTCAGAGGAACCCTCCGCCTGCTCCACCCACGCTGCCAGTTGCAGGTGGCCAGCGAAGGGGGCGTGGTGGCCACCATCAAGGAGGCTCTGAGGTGAGAGACTGCCGGGGCTTCCCCAATGAGAGGAAGCAGAAGTTGGGTTGCAGAAGACGTTAAAGTGTGGGTGGGGGGGACTCCTGAAGCAGATGGGCTGCAGTTGTGGGGTACTGGGCTGTCAGGAAGGCCTGCACTACCCTTTTTTTCTCAGGAAGTGGGTGCAGAGAGTCTGCCATGTTCAAAGGCGGCTGCAGCCCATCCATATCTAGGAGGTGGGGGCCACAGCTTGGGAGGCTCCCCTTTTGGAGCAGCTTCCCAGGAGTATTGTCAGCTTTGTAACTGCAGGTGGTCAGCAGGGAGTAAAGAAACGCACAGAGAAGGATGGAAGAGAACTGTTCAGTGCACAGAGTCTTGTGGGCTTTCCCAGGGCTGCTCTTTGTCCCTCGATGAAATATTTGTCCTCTTGCTTCGCAGCGATGAAGACGAGGCGCTCTATCAGAAGGTTTCGTCAGAGCAGTGGCGGCTGGAACAGCTGGGGGACTTGCTGTCACACTGTCGGAGTGGTGGCCTAGCCGGAGACTTCTTCATATGCTGCTTAAAGGTAGGGCTGAGCGTGTCTCTGTAGCACATGTGTGTGCATGCTTCTTGCACAGTAGTTGGATGGATATGACACGTGTTGCAAAGATCCAGGCGTTGTTCTTCAAGCTCATGCTTCAGCTGACAAGACAAATCCAGGCAGGGGAACTGCAGTTCTCTGGACTTGGGCTTGGGCGGGACTATGATTGGAAAGGCCCCTGGAACTTCAGGGTCTTGACAGGGTCTTGTCTGGATTCCTGCACAGTGCTGTAGATGTGATGCTCTGCATTGCCCCTCCCAGCTCTGTGAGCAAGCCATGTACCCAGTGAGCTACAGTCCTTCCCGCCCATGTTTTTCTGGACAGTCATCCATGTATTTTTAAAAGCATTTGACTGTGCTTTTTGGCCAAGAAGGAAAGGCTACCTAGCAGCGGGGGCCAGGCATTACGTAAGGAGCAGGGGACCAGGGCAAGCAGGAGGGAGCTGGCCTCTTAGTGTGCTCCCCCTCTGGTCTGTTGTCTCTGGGAGACCTTTCTGCCTTCAGGGATCCTGCCACCTGCACGGAAGATGGCTGCTTTGGCCACCTGCCTGAAAAAGATTTCAAGAGAACCCCCGGGGCGGGAAGGAGTTAACCCCAGTTCCCCCTTGATCTGTTGTGACAACAGCTGGATGTTTGAAGTCTCCTGGTGTATTAGGCAGCTGTGAATAATCCCCGCTTTCTTCAGGATCCTCCCTGTGTGCTTTATCTTGAATGGAGGAGGGCAGGTGGCTTAACAAAAATTGGAAAGAGAAAAGAACCCTGTTTCAGATCAGTTCCTTTATATCCCCCCAAACTCCAGCCTCCTAAGGCTCTTGCTCCCGTTCCGGGCTGCCTTTCCCTCCCTCTTCCTCTGCAGCCGTTGGTCTCTTTCCGGGGCTGGAGGGTAAGGTGGGATGGGATGGGGACCTTGGGAAAAAAGCCATGGGGTCTTTCGTTGCAGAGGGAGGACCCAGTCCATGCACCAGGTTCCTGTGCACCTTGGAGATTGATTTGATGGGTTATTACATGTTTACGTGCCTTTCTGCTTGTGTAAACCCTCGAAACTCATTGGCTGCCCTGCTCGGCGCCCATATCAGCCTCAGACCAATCGTCCATTTGGGTGGATGGATGGATGGACGGACAGATTGTGCCTTCCAGTCAGTGTTGACTCCTGGTGACTGCCTGGACTAGTCCCTGCATTTTTTTCAGCAAGGGTTTTTTGGAAGCGGTTTGCCCTTGGCTGCTTCTTCCTAAGGCTGAGAGAGAGTGGCTGGCCCAAGGTTACCCAGCCGGCTTCGAGTCTAAGGTGGGACTAGAACTCGGGGCCTCCTAGTCTCTAGCCTGGGGCCTTCACCACTACACCAAGCTGCTCTCCTGCGTATTCACTAGATTTATATGTGGCTCTAATCAACAAGTGACTCTGAGTGGCCCCGTGCCTCGTGCAGGAATCAGATTAAAAAAACAAAACTATCATAACAGTGACCAAACAATAATAATCCAAGGGAAGGGAAGGGACGGGACGGGATGGGACGGGATGTAGCCCTGGGACAATCATCTAATTGCTAGCCATTCTCCTTCGGAAGGAAGCCATCCCACCTTCAAAGGCTCCATGAAGCAGCCAGACTTGAGGGTGCAGGAATCCTTTCCCCGCAGCGGCATCTGCTGAGGAAATGGGGTGACCACGGGAAATACCCTGCGATTGTTCAGTCTCTCTTCTTCCACTGTACCCCGCCTTTGGTGGCAGGAGCTGACCCAGATAGCCTCTGAGGAGGACCCTGCGCCCCCTTCGCAAGCGGGCCCCCTGGATCTGGAGCAGCCCTGCAACCCAGCCCTCCCGCAGCAGATGAGGCGGCTGCAGGTGCTTCAGGTGGTGGCCGTGCTGACCGAGGGCATCTCGGACTCTTTGCTCACGGATGTCAGACAGGTTTGTCAAGCCTTGCCTCCCATCCTGCAGAGCCCCAGCCCTCCAGTGGGACGGGCGGCCTGGCTGCTTTGCCTGAGGTCAGCCTGGGCTGGCTGCATGAACTGGTGGCTGTTGAGGAAGCAGCCTCTCTCCCCTTGAGGGTTGTGCCAGGTGCACAGCGGCAAGGGGCGGGGGCTGGTCTTCATTTCACCCTTTCTGGGAAGCCCGGGAAGTTGCCGGGTGGAGGGGCCCCCGCCTGTCAAGCCGAAAGCTGCAAAGTACTGTGGTGTCTAGTTGTCTGCTGCAGAGGCAAGCTTCTTCAGTGCAGCAAAACTCTAATCTGGCCCCTCCTATCCTCTTTGTCTTCTGAAGGGTGTCAAGGGGTGGGACGGGGGCGCTGACTGAGAAGGCGGGATGAGCACAAGGCCTAACCATGGCTATGTCCAGCTG
Organism: Liasis olivaceus; assembly: GCA_030867105.1. Lineage (NCBI taxonomy): Eukaryota > Metazoa > Chordata > Lepidosauria > Squamata > Pythonidae > Liasis > Liasis olivaceus. Next base: position 712,387 of record CM061359.1, on the reverse strand, counting down.
GGACCCTCACTTTGCCCCCAAGAACATTTGCGAGCCGGGAGCGAAGAGGGCACCTTTTGAGCAGTGTGTTTAGAGGGGCACGGGGTGATGTAGGTCTGGTGTCCTTGCGTTTCATTGCCCACCTCGACTTCCCTGCCGCCGTTTCCAGACCACGGGGAGGCTGCTGCCTCTTCGCTCTCTGAGGCTTTGTCCCCTGCCTTCAGGGCCCTGCCAAGTGATCCACCTGAGGTTCTTGGTGGCCAGAGAAGAACTGTCACTCTTGGGGGGTGGATTCCGCAGTTCCTTGACAGAATAGCCCAGGGTTGTCGGCGAGGGAGTCACAGCTCCGGCAGCCGCTCAGTAGAGCTGTCCCAAGCTTTGGTTCTAGAAACGCCTGGTCTGTCCTTCACCGGGTGTCTTCCGGTGTCTCCACTGCCCTCCTGTACTGAGGTATGATGTTCCATCCACAGGTTGTGGAATTTGTGGCAGCTACTCTGCAGCGGGCCTGTGCGAGTCTCACCAAAGGCTTAGTGGGTGCTGTGGAGGCCCAGACCCTGAGCATGGCCATGGGGCTGGTGGCAGCCATGCTGGGTGGGGCCATGCAGGTGAGTGCACCTGGGGGCCTTGCTGGCAGGATCGGTTCAGGAGTGGTGTCTTTTTAAAAGCATTTGTGGGGGTTGCAGGTACACAAAGAGCAGGAAGAATAGAACCCAAAGATTCAACGTGGAAATAAACTCTCTCTGTCCCCCTTTGCAGGTTCCCCATGAACTGAGTTAATTTGTCTTTAGACCATTTCAGATTCTGGCCCTCAGTCCAGTTTTTCTCCCACCTCTGCTAATTCGCCCCCTCCCTCCTCCCATGCCTGCCTGTTTTGAATCTGATTCATCAGTCGAATGCCCCGCGTTACCTGCAGGTGTCTTTGTTGCGGGGAGGGGAATTGTAGAGCAGCCTCAGGCTACCCGGAGCCCAGTTTAAGGCCAGAACATCTGCCAGCTGGTGAGTGAAGCCCTGCCGAGCTTCTGAACGGGGCCAGGCGAGGGGCTGTGTGGGTCAAGCTGGCTCTCCCTGGCCTGCAGAACAGCTTCAGCCTGGCCCAGCAGGGCTAGCTAAGAAGTGGGCCCTTTCTGTTCCCCCGGGTGGGGGTGCTTTGAGGGGCAGGGAGACATCCTCATACTGAGGCTCCTTTGGTCTCTGACCAGAGCACAGAGTGGGAAATGGGAGGCAGGGATCTTCCCCATTCTGGGAAACAGGCCGAGGCCTTGTCAGCTTCCTGAGTCAAGCCTTCGCTTGCTGGGGCTAATCCCAGGCACGGCGCTCTCCCTCCCTCTCCGTGTCCTGGGCTTTCAGGCTGCGGCTTGTTCCTCTGTTGCCGAAGCCTGCTGTGGTTTCCTGAGGAGGAGTGCTGGGGGTGCTTTTCTGGTGAGTGCGCAGGCCAAGCAGAGAAAAGCCCCCTCCACCCACACACCAGGTCCCTTGAGAAATTGGGGGGGGGCTTCTTGGCCATACCCGACTGCCAAGTGTGAATAGCGAGGGAGGGTCGAGGGCCTGGCGCAGATCCTGGGTGCTGCTGCCTGCCAGGAGGGAATTCCCATTTGAGAGCCAGCCACCGCAAAGCCCTAGTCATCTGCCAGCCTCAGAGGCAGCGGGAGGATGTGCCAACGGGATGGGGCAGGGCTGACCGTGGCTCCCTGCCAGCAGGAATTTGGTGGACTCTGCTTTTCCTGGCTCCCTCGAGGGCCTGAACTGGAGTCCTCGGATGGAGTTTTCTTCCTGCTGGGGAAAGAGCAGTAGCTTTATTCCCATCCCATCCGCCATGTGCACCTGCTAGCTCAGGGCATGATCTTATCTCCCCCGCCAGGAGTCTGTGCGCACGCCCATAACAGTAACCACAGCAAAGGCTCTGGGCTGCAGTGCCACCTCCTGGTGCTTCCTGCTGCAGCCCGGGGCCAAATTCTCAGGACCAGCCCTGGTTCCTCTGTTGGGCGGCAGGCTGACATGCTCCCTGTTGTCTCCCCAGCTGAAATCCGAAGACTTTGCCACCTTAAAGCAGCTGGTGCCCCTGCTGGAGAATGTCTCCCAGGTGCACCCAGAGCTCGTCATCCAGGAGCTCGCAGCGGACCTGGGCATCTCCATCTGCACCCACTCCGCCTTTTCTACAGAGGCTGTCTGCGCCGCTGCTTGCAAGACCCTGGGCAGAAGTGGGGGGGCGGCAGGCCAAGCAAGAACCGCTGCGAGCGCAGGCACCCCAAATGGGACATCCAGACCTGTGGTGCCTCTGCCCCAGAAGCCCCCCAGGAACAGCTCAGAGGAGCGTCAGGGAATGGGGTCCGTTGCAGAGGAAAGCTCTGACCTGCAGGAGCTTCTCTTGGGGGCTTATAACCCTGATATCCCCACACGAGCTGCTGCCTTGCGTCACCTCTCCCGGATGATTGAGCAGAGGGATCCCGGAGCCCTGAAGATTCAGGAAAAATTGCTGAAGGTAGGCAGCCGAAGCATCTCGTGGGGAAAAGCCTGGAGGATAGTGGGGGGGGGGGGTGTGTGGCTTGGGCTGGGCCTTGAGAGGAAGCCCCCGTCTCTCCCTTTTTGGCCTAACTGGGGAGGCATTCCTGCAGAGGAGATGGAAGACCTCCCTCGAGTTCTGGCCTATGCAAGATCAGTGCAGCTGACGTTGCTGGTCATGGTGAACTCCACTTGTCGGCCAGATGATTCAACCTGTGGAGGTGCTTCTATCCAACCACTTTGAGGCATACATAATTAGGTTTTCCGTTCCCAGGTTTTGCCTCTTCTGTTTCCTTGCTTCTCCCCAGACTTCAAGCACATTGCCTCCATATGTTGAGTCCCTTGTCCCCAAGTAGAAGAAACACTGCTTTTTCTGGAAGGGTTTAGTCCAGCTTCCTGCTTCCAAGCAGTCAAGAATGTTTTGAGCAATGAGGGCACAGGCTGGTGCAGCTGTTCTAGCAGGACCCTTCCAGGTCTGCCGGACATCACTTGCCCCTCTTTCTGAGGCTCAGTGAGCAGCTGTAGCTATCAGGCCCTTCATTTTTTCCTGTTCCCTCTGTCCAATCGCTTAACAGTTTCCCAGGATTTCTAATTCCTGATCAAACCCACAGTGGTCCTTCCAGATTGTAAACACCGTGACGGGGCAGAACATTGCAGGCCATGTCACGCACTGCCAAGAAGGCATCAGCCAAGAGGGGCCCGGTTGGCTGCAGCCGTTCAGGCGAGGTGATTCTTGGCTTTAATTTTCAGGTTTTTGTGGAAAACCTGGAACACACAGACTCCTTTGTTTATCTTTCCGCTATCCAAGGTAAGCAGACAATCTGGCTCTTGGTTACTGTCTGTGAAAGCACAGGCGCCTCCCTGCTTAGCCAGCCTCCAGACATCTCTTGGTGGCAGGGATGCAAATAGTCAAGGAAGGAAGGCCGGGAGCCCATCTGCCTGTCGTATATTGCTGATCATTGTCAGTGGAGTTTTGCAAGAGGGCTTGAATAAGAGGAAAAGAATGAAGGGTCTGGGAGGGTTGTCCCTGAGTGAAACCAGTAATCCCACATCTGAGCTCCCACCACTCCTCTCTGGCCTCCCACTAGTTTAAGCGGTGCTCATGACGCAGGGCGGTCTTGAGCAAAGAGCTCTCCTGCTTCTCCTTTTCCCAGATGAGGGAGTTGCTTGTTCCCCAGCCGGGGCTGGAGGACATCCTTGGGAGAGGATGGGACCTAGGCATGGCTGAGGCCAACTGATGCAACCCCTGGCCCTCTGGATGGGCAGTCCTCTTTCAGTGGGCCGACTTGTGCAAAGCGATTGAACTTATTTTCACCAGTCCCTTGCACCTGTTTTTCTGTCTGTGGGCAACATTGCCTTTCTGGAGAAACCACCAACTCAAGGAAGCTTTGTCTCACCCTCTTCCTTGGGAGGAAAGCAGGAGTGTTTAAGATCACCAGGGAGTGGATGGCGCTGTGCAAATATTGCCCTTGAGGTGTGGCCCTCGCTGTCTTCTGTGGAAGCGGATAGAAGAGCGCATTCCTTCCCACCTTTGGATTGCGTATCTGTCACACCTGTGATTTTGTGAGGGCCTTGGCCGTCCAGGTGGAGTCATTGCATGTCATACAGTTGGGGCTCTTTGCAGGCCCTAGTCCTGGCCAGCACTTGTGTCCACCCAGGATTCACAAGAAGAATGGACTCTGGAGGTGCAATCTTGCCAAAAAAGGGCTGGTTGCACAACAACAGGGAGGCCCAAAGAGTCACATCTCCTGAGCACACATGGACTTGAGGTTTTCCTGAGGGTGTTCCCGGCATTCTGACTCTTACCTGGCTCACAGGACACCTCTCACCTGTCCCATCCCCCTGCCAGCAGCTGCGTTTCCTAAGAAAGCACAAAGAATCACTTGGGTGTGATTTCTGCGCTTCCTTGCTGAGCGGCGGGACTGAGAAGGAGAATTTGATTTCTGTTCAGATCAGGAAGGGAGGTCAGCCCTGTTTGAATGGAGGAAGAGAGCATCCCCCTGGGAGACCGATCGGAGGGGATAGCCGGGTTGCTCAAAGGCAGCAAAAAGGCTCAACCCTCCAGCCCTTCTAATAGGAATCCCTTTGGACCCCGTTTTTATCAGGGAGGGAGGGGCTAAAGGAAGTGCTGGCTTCTGCCTGAAGTAGCAGAGCTAGCCGGGGAGTCTTGCCCACCTTTCTCTTCTTTCTATGCTTGAGCATGTGGAGAACTTCTGCCTGTCCTGCAGGAAAAGACTCCTTGGCACTCCTGGGCCTGGGGCACCGAGTGCGGCTCCTTCCGCGTTGAGCAAAGCACCTTGCAACAGCCTGATGACTGCCGTGGAGGTTGACTCAGAAGCCGAGTGTTCAGACTGGCTGTTGGTGATGTTGGCAGTGCCCCAGAGGCAGGGAGGATGTGGAGCAGAGGCTAGGATGTGGGGAGAGAACTCCTTTTCCCCTAAATTCTCCCCACACACACACACTGTTTTCAGAACAATCTCCACTCTTCCTAGTTCAATGGACAGCCAAAAGCAGCTGAGCCGAGGGTTTCCGTCTTGCTGGGGCCACCCCTGCCACTTGCTTACCTCTTGGCATCCGCAAAGATACACTGCGCCCGCCCCATCCCCAAACCTTGCTGTTCTGTAGATTATTTTATTGCTTCAAAGGCCAGAAATGAGTAAATAACCCCCTGGATTTCAAAAAGAGTGAACTGGGACATCGGCAGATTTCAGCTAGTCTGGGCTGTTCTAGCTGTGATTTTACCCCAGGTGCGTTTGAGTCCAGCTACTTCGTACAAAATCTGCCGCTGGCAGCGTAGACATTGCATATCTTCCACACTGGGTTTTCGTGACGGAATCCCTGTTGAAACGAGCAAGGCGTGGGCACTCCGTTTGAGGCTGTTGGAGGGCCTCCCGTGCCTTTGGGGGAGAAGTGGGTCAAATCCCAGGAGTGCAGGAAAGCTACCTCAGGTCGCAGAGCCCCCAAGGGATCGTGACCCTCTTTGGCCAAGGACACTCTCAATTGCCTGGCCTTTCTTGGGCGTGCGATTCGGTCCATCCCCTGCTCCGTGCAAATGCGGCCTCCTGCCGTGCTTCCGCTGCTACCCCCGCTCGGGTCTGAAGCCAGGAGTGTCTGGGACTCCCGGCCCCTTGGCTGCCAGTCGAGCCTCGGCGTCATTCTCAGTGCTCCTCTTCCCAATTTCCAGGCGTGGCCCTGCTGTCTGATGCCTTCCCGCAAGAAGTCCTGCCCTTCCTGCTGGCCCAGTACGGGAGTGCCCAGATGGCGGAGACCAGGATGAAAGTGGGGGAGGCGCTGCTGCGCACGACTCAAGCGCTGGGTGAGTTGGCCTTCATGTCTGCCTCTTCAGTGGGCTGGAGTGGCCAGGCATTATCCAGGGCAGGACCAGAGCAGAAAGGCGGGCTTCTGTTCATGTGGTCACCAGGGATGTGGCCTCATGGCCCCGAATAGCATCCTCTGCATTTTGAGAGAAGACTGAGGAGCATTTGGAAGACCTCTTAATCTCCCTACTATGACGTCTGTCTCTCTGAGGGGCCTGGCTGATTATTCCATCCAGGTAGTCTGAAAAGAGCTGCTGGAGGGTAAGTGAGGTTACGGTCAAGGCCCGGTGGTGATCCTCTTCCTCTTCTGCCAGGGCAACTGCCCACCCTGGGCCTTGGCACCGGGCAAGTGACCAAGCAGGCCTGATCCTGTTTGGTGGGCTGTCCCCCACCTGGAGGCCAAGGGGCAGAGTCACCCCAGAACAGGCCTCGGTCTCCTGCGGGAGCTCTCTGTGTTTCAGGGAGAGCAAGCGAGAGGTCTGCCTCCTCAGGCCCCAGAACTGGGTCTTCTGGCACCCAGCTTTGCGAGAGAGAATTAAGCATGCATGGCCATAGCATCACAGAAACCTAGAGCTGAAAGGGCTCCGTGAGGCCATAGGGTCTGAATCCCCCCCCATTTAACAGAGGAATCTAAAGTCTCCCTGACACATTTGTCTTGAACTCCCCCAGCGAAGGCAGCCCACCGCTTTTTCAGGTTGCTGGTTCCATGAATGAGTCCCTTCTTTCTCTGAGCTTGCTTTGTATTTGAACCTCAGGAGGGTTTGGCGGGTCTGGTTTCCTCATAAATGAACATCTAGGAATGGCCCGCCTATTTCCTGCGTGTTTTGCAGGGTGCCTTTCTAAAACTCAGCAGCGTGGCCCAGATTGGCTGATTTCCCCAAGACGGAAGCCGGGGGGCTTGTCTGGGCCTGAGTTCTCTGCCTTTTTCCTCCCCTTTTGCCACGTCCGATCCTTAAATGGCTCCCTATGAGGCCTCACTCTTCGCTGCAGCCAGGAACAGAAGAGGCTGCTCTTGTCTGGCATAGCACAGAGCGGCCTGGGTGGTGCCACTGTGATGCTAGAGCCCCCTGCCCACCCCCATTGCCAGAGTGCATCGTGCACGGGCCCACACCTACAGGTGCATATCCCTTGCTCAGCCTAATTATCTTCTGGGGATGTTGAACCTAACTCCTCATTAAACTACCATCTGGCCCAGATGTTTCTCCATCTGCACGCCCCACCTGCTTGGTTGGTGCAAAAATGGCTAAGGGACCCGGTCTGGGCTCCTTGCAGTGAGGTAGCAGCAACTGCTTCGTCTTTGCAGGTATTTGACTGCCACAATGTGGGGACGCCTCCTGGCTCTCGACTCCCCGTCTTATGGGAGCCCACCCATTACGGAGCCACCGTTTTACTTAAGAAATCCCCTTTCTTTTCCTGGGCCGGGGTGATGGACCTTTCCGTCTCCCCTCTCCCCCACCCAGTCTTACCTGCCAAGAGAAAGGGTCCCTTGGCCTGGTTTTGTTCTCTGCCCCCCAGGGGAGGTCTTGCTTTGGTGCCTTCGGTGGGGAAGGGCTGGCTGGCTCCCTCTGCTTGCGGGCAGCCTTTGAGAAGCAACTGGGGCCTTCTGTGCTCTGCTTCTCCACTCGATCTGCCTTCCTGGCCTGAAGCCCATTTTGTTCCCATTGCTGGAGGCAGGGGTGCGCTAAGGCTGCCCGAGCACCCCTGCCTCGGCTGGAAATTCTCTCGGCTCCCTGAGTGCTGCTGGCAGAGTGCCTTCTCATTAAAGAGAATCCTCTAATTGCTCCCCTGGGTGCCGGTCTCCAGTCTCGTGCTTGCATCTCTTTTCAAGCCGCGCTTCCCCTCCCTGTCTCCTTTGGGGGCAAGGGTCCTGCCCCGCGAGCCTTCAGGAGACTGATTTCTCCAAGCAGCTCCTCAGTCCTGGACCGGCTGCTTTGAGCTCAAGTGCTTTGGCCAGCAGGCAAGGGAGGCAGCTGGGCTCAGACGCTGCCCTCTCTGGGCCATAGCGCTCCTAACAGACGCGCTTCTGGCACAGCTGCCAGCTCGGCCCCCCATTTGGCAGGCACCGACCAGGCTGACTGTTTATGCATGAAATGAAGCTGGGTGTTTGTCCTCACATTTTTCGGTGCTGTACTGCTATTTTGGGGTCTACCTCGCATTCTCAAAGATCCTTTCTTTGTTATGGCACTTCCGCTGCCTCCTCGACGCAGGAGGCGACCCTGGCCCCCTGCAGAGGGGCTGGGGCTACGTTCTGCCTTTTTGCTTGAAGGAAGGGCCGTAGGTGGTAACTTACTCAACTGGGCCACAGTGAGACTGGCACCAAGGCAGCATCGTTCTGATGGGGAACTTGGGTCTTGCCAACAGCCTTCCTTTCCAGATGGCTGTGGGGAAGGGAATGCAGTCTCTTGCTCAAAGGAGAGCCCTGCTGCCAGCCACCAGAGCCTGTATGCCTTGGACCAAAATCCACCTCAACCAGCCCCACTGCCTGGCAATTTCTGACCTTTGCGAGGGCCCCCTTGCTTCCGAAGAAGTTGCCAGATCTCTTGGAGAGTGAGAACAGGCTGCTTGGCGATTTGACCTCTCCTGTTACTGACCTCTTTGCCCTGTGCAAGAGAACCTGCCAAGGCTTCAGCAGGCACAGTGCCACTGGCGCATTTGTGGTGGTGAGGCAAGTTAGCAGAGTCTGAAACTCAGCTGGACACAGTTGGGCCAGGGAGACTTCCCAGCTGGGATTGCTCATGCCACCGTCGGCCCTGTCACCTTGCAAGCATCGTGGACCCTGTGAGGACCGGTGCGCAGGCGGGCAAGCTTCTCGCTGCTTGTCCCTGTCAGCCATCCTGCAGAAGTTCCTTCTTCGGACAAGGTGCTCTCTGTCAGCCGCCGCTGAAGGTTTTGCATGGTGGGCTGAGTGGAAGCCCGTTAATTCTCCTCCCCTTGTCTGGGGAAGCCCTTCTCCAGGCTGCTTCACAGGGAGGCAAGAGCCATAATCATTGGTGAGACTTCAGAAGATGTGCCTGGCGCCCTGGTCCTCAGCTCAGGGATGCTGCTGTTCTGTGGGATGCGAGCTGATTTTGTTCTGTTTGTGGGGGGCGCAAGACAGCTGGTGCCTGAGGCTGAAGCTGGTCATGTTTGCTGTATCTTCTGTGTGCTGGCTTGGAGAGGGGACAATTATTTTACTGGGGCAATTTACTGATTGCGCCCAGTGGGCTCAGGAAAGAGAATTGGAGCGCTACTTTGCTCAAGAGGTGCCAGGTTGTGGGACGTGCCCTTTGCCACATGGGTGAAACTGCCAGGATGTTCGGTCTCCAGTGAGCAGCTCCTCTGTCAACCCTTTCCTCCTCCCACTAAGGATTGAGGCCCCTTTACTGTGGCCTCTGAGTAAAGGGTGGCCCCCAGTACAGAGTCTTTGTGAAAGGCAGAGAGGTGGGAGCATTTGCCCTCGGTGCAAATCACGTAGAACGAGAGCGCTCTTCTTTGCATCCCTGGCCCTGGGGCTGAGTGCCTGATTGCACCTTAGGAAGCCCCAGACGCTCCCCATCAGAGGAGGTTAGGCCTGCTCACGGGGGCAGAACGGCTACATCTTGGCCCCTCTGTGGTGCTTCTCCAGCTGCCTGCTCGGCCGTCCCCCCCTTGCCTCCCCAATCCACTGTCCCCTTTTGCAGGTTCCTTCCGACGACCGATGGCAAGCGCTTCTTCGGTAACCAGCCCCTTTTTCCCTTCTTCCTTGCAGGAGATCTGGTCTTCCAGCACCGGGACAAGCTGATCCATGCCTTCTTGCGAGGAGTCCGAGATCCTGACAGCTCCCTCAGAGCCAGCAGCCTGTCCAACCTGGGGGAGCTGTGCCAGATCCTTGGTTTTCAGCTGGGCTCTGTGGTCCAGGAGGTACCTGTCCCGCTTGAGCGGATTTCTCTCCCGCTGTTGGAGGCTTGCAGCCTTCTGGGTGAACAGCTGGGAGAGGGGCACAGATCTCTGGCTGCCAGTGGACCTTCCAGGTTCCCGCCTTGCCTTTTCAAGCAGCAGCACAGGAGTTTGCAGATCTTGTCCCTCCTCCCAGGTGTTGATCCCTTCAGGGTCTCAGGCTTTGCTTTAAGGAGGCTGCGTCCACTACATCAGCCAGACGTTAGCCAGGTCCTGGCCATTGAAAGCAGGATGGGGGTGGGCACATCTCTGTTTCCAGCGTGAATCTTTTTTTTCCCAGCCTCTCCTTCCCCAAACAAGAGAACCAAACATTAAATCATACTTCTTAAGCTCCCCACCCACCATCAGTTACTGCTTGTGCGGACAGATTTTGCTGACTGAGGCTGAGGACATGTCCTTTACTGTCAAAGCACTTGCGTTCTTCAGTCCTTGCTGGTGAGTTGTGGTCATGGGTGGCAAACCTGGGCAGGGGAGCGCTCGTGTGCCTGGTGACCCATCAGCTCTGTGAGTGTTGGCACAGAAATGCTTCTGCAGTAAGAGCAGGGGCATCTTGTGCTGTTTCCAGCTTGCCGGGGTGAGAAACCTGGATGCAGGTCTGCAGGGGCACAGGCTACCTTTTACGCCACACACTTGAAAGGATTTCACTCAGAATAATTCCTGTTCCTCTGCTCCTTATGAATGCTGCCAGCAAAGATTCAAAATCACTGAAAGGAGAATTGAGGAAAGCCATAGTTTACACACCACTCTGGGGGTGTGTGTGTGTGTGTAAAAGCCAGCCCCAGCCATGGTCCTGCACTTTTGCCAAAGCCCTGAAGTTGTGGATGCAGGGAGTGGCTTGTTCATCCGCTGTGGCCATCACTCAGGCAGAGAAACCTTCCTGCCGTTTGCAAAATTATGGCTCGAAGAGGAGGGATCAGGCAGGGGAGCCGAAACCTGTACAGGGAAATCGAGCTCTGTTCCTGAGCAAGGAGGGATCTTGTTCTGCTCTTTGTGATATAGAAGCTGCGGCAGCCGGAGCCGTGGACGCTGTCCTGGTATCTGAGCCAGGCAGGAAGGTTGTGGTGCAGCTGGGCCTTTGGCCAAGGCTGCTGTGGTCCTCCGGCACGTGGGCAGTTTGGTGCAATTTCCCAGTCACGTATGTGTGGCTGAGGCCCAGTGCCAGCTGACTCAGCAGCAGCTCCTGCTGCAGGGGGTGTGGAGAAGGAAGGGCTGTCTTGGAGCAGAAGGAAGATGCAGGGGAGGGAGGGAAGATCCCGCTGGCTGTCTTGGCTATCCGTGGGCAGAACTGGCCCTGGGACCAAACCACTTGAACGGGGGGGCAGCAGCAAAGGTCCGTGTTCTTGCTCTGCAGCTGCTGCGGCTCAGGCATGCGGTGCCTTCTGCCCCCAGGAGCACCAAGTTCAAGCTTTTTACTGGAGCACGAGTCGCCCTTGGTTAGGGCTCCCAAGGGATCCGATGGTCAACATCTCCCCTTTTTTGACACACAGAAAGGTCACACTTTTGTCTTTTCTGCCCCATGTGGCTTCTTTAGCGCCCGGTGTACATCTTTCTTGGCAAATGTCTGGCTTGCTCTAAGGGGACCCCGCCTGCCTCTCCCTCTCTCTCTGGCAGCTGGCTTCCTGCTTAGCAGCTGTGGTGAAAACCGACCGTGAGGCCGAGGTCCGGAGAGCTGCAGTCCATGTGGTGGTGCTTCTGCTGCGGGGGCTCAGCACGAGAGCGGTGGAGGTGAGTTCTTTCTCCGGAAAGGGTGAGAGCCCGGGCAGTGCGGTGGCAGGCGCAGGGTGCTCTTTCCGGAGGGTCTGCCCATGACCATTCCTGCCCTCGCTCCTTCGGTCCCTGGCATGGGCCGCACTTCCGGAAGCCAAAGGAAGACGCAACAGGCCAAGCCCAAACCTGGTAGAGCCCGGAGGGCTTGGGTTGGGCTGGTGGGGAGTCTGCTCCCTGCTTCTATCCCGGACCCCTCCAGGGAGGAGCAAGATGAATGGGACTTGCTTGCTGCTAACCACCTCTCGGCCACCGGCCATTCCTGGCTCTGTCTCCACTGCTAGCTGGGCCCAGCAGCCTCCCCCAGCTCCACACAACGTGGCAGGGCCACTGTGCAGAGGGATGGGAGGCCCCTGTCAGAAGGACATTTCTACGTCAGCCTGTGCCCACCTGCCCTCCCTTTGCAAGCGCCCTCTGCGCAGGCCAGGCGGAAGGGACCAGGAGCTGGGTGTACCCTCCTGCCAACAAAGCCTTTCTCCTGCTGCCAGGCTTGGAGGAAGCGAGACCCTGAGCGGCCCCCCCCCTTGGCCCAGCGTCAGGGTTGGTGTAGCCCCTGCCCGTTTCCTGGGAGAAAAGCTTGGGGACAGCGTTACGCCTTTTTGTGGGCAAGATTCCATGCACCCTTTCCACTTCGTTTTTTCCCGCATTCAAAGGGCTGAGAAAGTTCCACTGTCTTATCTCAGTAGTCCCTCAGGCAAACCGCCTTGTTCAAACAGTCACACTTTGAAAACCCCGGTCAGCTGCGCTTTGTTCCATCCATCCATCCCCGCCACCGGGAAATGCCATAAAAGAGGTGGGTTGCCCAACTCAGCATTTATGAGCAGGAGATGATCGATTTCTTGGAACTGGCCCAGGAAAGTTTCTCCACACCTTTTCTCCAGAAAGTTTTGTGGGATTAATTCACTCCCAGAACAAGAAACAAGAAGCCTTTTTCCTGCAAGGGGGGGCAGCTGCCAGTCCCTGCCCAGACACAGAGGCTGCTCAGAGGCGGCAGAGCGGAGGGGCTGCTTCGCTGGTTGTCTGCACAGTCTCCTCAAGGGTGCCTGACCCCTCCCTTGGTCTCCTGCTGCTCCCCCGGGTGCCACGGCCTGTGCTGCACCTAAGTGAAAGGCTGTTGAGATTACCTTGTTGCCCTAGGCAGGGCGTGGCTGGAGGGAGGGAGGGAGGGATTATGCAGACTGTCCCTCTTTTTGGCCCCACAGGCCAGCCCGATGCCCTGGTTCTTGGGTAGTCCAGGAAACTGGCCAGGCTGATGCAAAACAGTAGCCAAGGAAGGCAGAATTCTGGGGGCTCAGGCAGCAGACTTGGAAAGCCCCCAGGTGAAGCCCTCAGGCGGTCCCGACGCACCTCTGATTTCAGCTCCCTTTTCCAGGTCCTCCGGGATGTCCTGCTGGATCTCTACCGCCTGCTGAAGTCTGTCGTGCGCTGCGAGCAAGATGCGGTCACCGTGCTGCACGCCCAGCTGGCCTTGGAGGAGCTGGACGACATCCTCAGGCAGTTCCTCTTCCCTCCCCAGACTCTGCAGAAGAAGATTGAGGTCCTGCCCTAGGGGACGCTGCTCCGGACGGCCTCGGCACTGTACCTGCAGGGATGTGGGGTTTGGGGCCTGGCGCACCCAGCTCTCAGAAGCCCTTGTTAATGGGACGGAGGGTGTCGGCCTCCACCGCGGGCGCTGCAGCTTCTGTGGGAACTTTGCTCCTGTGGGAACTTTGCTCCTGTGGGGCAGACTCTGTACCAGCTCTGCTTTGTTAAGTGGGGACCTGATCCCAGTGAGAGAAGCACTGCAGGAGACAAGCAGCTCCACAGAAGCTCCTGAGGTCGGCCAGTGCAATAAACGGAGCCCAGCGGTAGCATTCGTGAAGGGGGCCTGCATTGATCGGGGGTGGGGTGGAAGTGTGCTCGGCTGGGACTGTCAGGCAGGGCTGAGCAGTGCTGATGATGCGCCATGGTGGTGAGCCACCCTGCCCACATGTCCAAGGGCCTGGATTGGCCCTGGACTCTTCCCGGGACGTGGCCCCGCCCTCTGCCATAACGCCCATCTCTCCTCCTGGCGCATCTTTGTGCCCTGAGAGGTTTGCAAGCTTCCACGGCTTTTCTTGTGCCGCTTGGCCAGTCGGGCCCAACAGTTCCCTCCAGATGCTGAGGCCTCCAGCCCTGGGCCCGGCTGTCCTCTGGGGTGGCTGGGAGGGATGGGCCAGAGCAGCCATTGGGGCCTCCGGAAGGCCCCACCAGTGCAGCTCCCGGCCAGGCGGAGAGACGTTCGGCAGAGTCCCATTCAGGGGCAGAACCACCTGGGGAGGAATCCAGGTTGCCCCCTCCCCCGTCTCCAGCCCCTGGGCTGGGGCACTATTTTAGGGGTGGTGTGCCCTGCCTACTAGGGACTCCCCAATGTCCCCATCAGCAGGAGCAGCGGCTTGGGGAAGGAGGTCGGAAGGAAGCCTCCTGCCCCGCCCCACCCACGTTCTTCCTCCAACCTGGCCTTGTGCCTTCCAGATGTGCTGGGCCAGAACTGCCAGGTCTGCTCACAAAGAAAGGAAGCCGGGCCGGCTGAGGGGGTGGCAGAGAGGTTGGAGTGGGAGTCAAGAGGTCCAGGGTTTCCGCCAGCCTACCTCAAAGGGTTATTGTAATAGGAACAATGGCAGGAGGGGGTGAGAGGCGGGTTATAAGGCTGGGGCCAGCTTGCCCCGAGTGGCGCCCAGCCGGGTCGGAGCCAGCAGGCCCTGGTCTTCCGTCCCTGGGCGCTGAGGAGATGCGGGCCCTGAGAAGCTGCCGGTACTTGGCAGCGCCTCCCCCTCGGCAAGGACAAGCAGAGGGACCGGCCGAGGCGCTGGAGCTGATGGCGCCCGTCCCCGGGCAGGAGAGGAGGTTTTTGCGGGCGCCCGGAGGAGCTGGCGGCTGTCCTGCTGGGGAACGGCTGCCAGCCGGTTCGCACAGACCCCTCCCGGGGAAGGAGGCGGTGCCTGTGCCCGCGGTGGGGGTCCCGCCGGGGCTGGCGGCGCAGCGGGCAGCTCCCTCCCTCCCAGCTCAGCCTGTTGCCCGCGGTGGGGCACCTCTCGCCCGCGATGCCTTGGCGGGGGCTGCTCTCCGGGCTCGCGGCGGCCAGTGGGGCCCGAGAGGGGGGCAGCCGCTCCGGCCGGGCCTCTGCGGAGTGAGCGGGGCCGGGGCCGGGGCCGGGGCCGGGGCCGGGGCCGGCGCGCCCTCCCTCCCCCCTCTCTTCCCCCTCCCCCTCCCATCCGGGCGCGGAGCCGCGGGAGCCCGGAAGGTAAGGCGCGCGGGCTGCACAATGGAGCCGCGGGGAAAGGCGCACCTGCCGGGCAGACGGCGTGGCTGCCTGCCCACCTTCCAGCGTGCGGCCGGCAGGGAAGGGGCGAAGCGCTCAGCCGATGCTCGCCTTAACTGGGGTGTGGGGGAGGCCACAATAGGCTGCCCGGGTCTAGCCTGCGGAGCCCCGCGTAAGGCAGCCGCTTCCCGCTGGGGCGCAGAGGGCCGGGAACCGCCTTCCACCCCCCAACTCCGTGGGTCCCCGCTGCCGCCCGGGGGCGTGGGGTAGGTGGGGCTGTCCCTGGGTGAGCCCGGAGCCCCCAGGAGCCCGGCTTGCAGCAAGCCCGGACAGAACTGGGCGCGGGGCTCTTTCCCCACATCCTGGCGTGGTGGGGGACCTGCTTTGCAGCAGAACAGAAGGCTCAGGAAAAGGGCCGGCCTCGAAGGCGGCTCTTGGCTGCGCTTCCAGAGGCTTGGAATTAGTCCGGGGGGAGGGGGGAGGGGGGCGAGGCTGGGCTGGGCTGGGCTAATCCAGGAGGAGAAGGTCAAGGAGGTCTCGTCGTCGTGACCCTGGTGTGTGGTTTGGTGCCTGTATGAGCCCAGCCGGGGATGTACTTAGGAAGCCACTCTAGGCGGAGTGACGGGTCCCAGGGAAGGGGGAGACTGAGAAAGTCTTGGCTGGAGTTGATCAGAGCCTGAGATGGGAAGAAGGGAAAAGGTGATGTACAGCAGAGCAGTGCGCGGCAGTAGCAGAAGCGAGGCTGGTCTGCCGGGCACAGAAGGAAGGCGAGGGAAAGAAGGGTGTGGGCACACGCTGCTGGCGCCTGTGTTACTTTCGTGTCTGTGTGTCGTGCACCTTTGATTTCAAGGGCTTCCTGTTTTGGACTCCCGTTCCGATGAGGAGGGTAGAGGGATAAGCAGCCTGTGTCTGCAGAGGGGAGGGATGGAAAAGTGAGACCACGAAGGACACACTTGTGTTTCAAGCCTCGCCTCGGGCAGCTCTCCGCTGGCGGCAGCTCGTGTGCGCATCTGAGGCACCCCGCGGTCCTCATGCCGAACTGCAAAGAAACTGCTGGCCTCTAAAGGCCCAGTCGCCCAGTTGGAGCAGCTTCACTTCCCGGTCTCCCCCAGCGCCCTGGGCGGCCCTCACCTTTCTGCAGCTCCCTACCTCGCTCTGGTCCTCCACAAGCAGAGGGGGCTTTGGGTGCTCTGCCAGCTGAGAAGCCTCTCCCTCCTCTGCCAAGGGAACATGGAGACTCAGCAGCTGGCAGGTTGGCTGTTCCTGAGGTGGGGGGCGGGGAGGATGGGACAGTTTGTGTGCCCTAACTGGAGCAGAGTGGGGAGAGAGAGAGGTTTTATTTCAAACGCTTTCATTGTAAAAAGACAAAATTATCTTTCTGGAGCTGTTGTAGAAACCAAAAATAGACTTGGAACCAAGAAGGGTTGAATTAAATAATTCATGGAACTATAAAGTTTATACTCTGATGACTCATGTGGCAAGGAAAAGAGCATTCCCGTGTAGAGGATCTCGTAGGAAAGGGATATTGAGCAGTGGGACAACGAGGGTGTCAAGGAGGGCCTTTTCTGAAACGTGTTGGAGCGCTGTCCCCACCAGGGCCTGGGAGGGAGAGGGGAGGAACAAACCCCAAGAGTCAGATTCCCACAATGCACCAACTCAGAACCGAACAAATTGCATTACAGCCGCACCGTGACTTGTGAATCAGGCCTCGGGGTCTATTTGTACCCAGAGGTGACCGCTCGGAGATTCTTTGCAAGCTAAGTGGTCTGGTCACGAGCTGTCTTTCTGGTTCTGTGATTTCAGGAAGGGAAGAAACGTCCCAGCGCTTGTATTGCGCAAGGATTACAAGTACTGGAGGCTCTGCTGGGAAGAATATCAAGCTCATCAACTTAATTTCTGTAATTTTCTACGGGGTTTCTTATGCTTAAAGGGCATAGAAATGTCCCTGGAAGGGTGTTAATCCTTCAAGTTAAGTGGGAAAAATTGTGGGTCCTTCAACTCACATTCCCTCATCTGTTACCCCTTAAGGCTGGCTGGTTCCTCTTCTCCCTCCACACACACACATCTAAAAGGGGCCTTATTACAAATAAGGAGCACCCCGTGCCTGGTGAGCACCTGATGGAGGTTGGATCTAATTCTGGCTATCAGTGCCAGACCAAGGAACCAGCCCCTGCCCCACGTTCTTGGAACATGGTTAAGCTTTGTGCATTTCCTGCAGGACCTCTGGCACTGATGTATTTCCTTCTCTCCTTTGCTGGTGCTTCATGGATCAGGTGACTAGCTGGGGATGGTTTGCGCTTCTCAACTGATCCTTGGTCTCAAAGCCTCTCATTTTACAGGAGGGCTGCTTGGCTGTGCGAGACTGTGATGCTCTCCGGCCAAGCCAGACTTCATCTGGGCAAGCAGCTCTCTTGCTTGCAAGTAATCTACTTCTTGGGAGGAGCTATTTACACATTGTTCTAAAGATTAGGACGTAGGAAGGATTTGAACCCAGGGTTTTAATATGAAGCAGACTTGACTTGGCTTTCCCCAGCCACGTGTCCTCCAGATGTGTTGGACAGGGTTCCATGGTCCCCCAGGGGCAAGCGTAGCATCTGGGGGTGTAGTCTGACATGCTTGGAGGGCACCAGGTTGGGGAAGATGCTATGTCATCTCAGGGAAACCCAAATGCACCTCAACCAAGGAGTCTTTAGGCCAATTCCTTGCCTTCAGCAAACTCAGACCAAGGCAAGGAGTTGGCTTAAATTGCCTAACCAAGTAAGGAGCTGTTTTTTTATGCAAACAGCAAAAGGAAGGGGGCAGGGAGGGGGAACACACAATCTAATAATAGTTTTGCCTGTCTGGATTTTGAACTCTGTTCTTTATAGCAGATCTTTCCACTGTAATTTTACGGGTATTGTGATTTCCTGGGAAACTTCTGCAATCAGTAGACCTTTGTGCTAAATTTATCATATGAAAATAATCCTCCATGGTTATTTCTGCTACATCTGAAGGCAAGGGGTGTGAACGGGATGTGTGTGTCAGTGTGTGTAGGTGACAGGCAAGCAGGAACAAGATTCAGTTAAGAAACAGGCTTGTGTGCAATTAACTGTTCCTGCTTCATGGGATGAATGCTGCTTTCACCAAAAATGTCTTTTCAACCAAGCAGGGGCCCTTCTGAGCCCAAAGCCTCTTAGAATAAGGGCCGTGTGGACTGTTGGTTCCCACGCAGGTGAGCCGCGCCTTGAGACATTGAAAGAGGAATTGCCCAGTCAGGAAAGGGCCTCTTGGGACCTGCCTGGGGTATCCGGGCGCGGATGACGTTTGTTCCGTCCCACCCCTGGTTGTAGAGTTATTTGCAGGATCGGCCAGCAGTGCCCCAGTGGGGTGCCCTCAAGGGAGGGATGGAGGGCAGCAGGACCATCAGAAGCCAGGGCAGCCTTGGTTCCCCACCCTGTCCGTCACTGAAAACTAAGGGGGCGTCGGTGCGACTGTCGCTCCGCCACTTTTATTGCCCTTCGCTGGCGAGCTGCGTGTCCTTGGAGGCACCCCTGATCTGTAGCTTGAGTGGGGTCTCTGTCGGTCAACGGACCGCTAAATTGGGATTTGCGCAATGCAAACCCCGGGAATAAGTCTGGCCGGCAGGTGCCATCGGAGGAAGGCCTTCGCAGCCGGGCCCTGCAGGGCGCGTGACCGGGAGAGCACCTTCCTCTGCCTGCCCAGCCGGGAGCCACAGAGGACGTCCTCCCCCGACGGCCGCCGCCGCCTCCGCCTCCGCCTCATCTGTAATTCGGCGCGGCCCGCCTGAAAAAGGAGGCTGAGCGGCGAGCCGAGCCGAGCCGAGCCGCCTTCGTCCTCCCGCTGGCCCTGGCCGCCGGGACCGGCCTCGCACCCGCATCTGCGGGGCTCCAGCTCGCCGCCTTTGCGCGGCCGAGACCTTTTCCCACGGCAGCGCCTGCTCCACCCGGGGGGAGGGGCGGGGCGGGGCGGGGCGGGGGGCGAGAGCACCTGCGGAGGGAGGCAGGTCGCGCTCTCGCCCCTCCCCTTCGCCGAGGGGGCTTCCTCCCGATGGGCCGGGGCGGGGCTGGGCGCTCGCTTCCCGGGTCGGGGCGCTTTAAAACGCCGCGCCGCTCAGAGCCCGAGAGAGAACGCCGCGGCACGGTGGGTCGGGCTCCCGAGAGGAGGCGGGAGGGGGATCCCCGGCCCGGACCCTGCTTCGGGTGCATCCGTCCGACGATTCTGGGGGGGAGGGCGCGCTCTGCACATGCTCCGCGGTGGCCTGCTGTCCCTTGGCACTTCGGGCGGGGGGCGCATCGCTTTCCTCGAGCGATTCCGGGCAAGGTTCAGGAAGAGGCGCCTGGCTGGCACCGTCTCCGGGCTGCATGGCAGGAGAGGCGGCGACGAAGGACCTGTCGCTGCTGTCAGAGAAGGTGGCGGGAGGGGAGAGCAGCGCGGACCGGGCAAGAGCGAGCGGTCAGACGTGTTGCAGCCGCCCCTTCTGTCCGCACGGCCCCCGTCCTGCCGCCCCCGTTTGCACCGCCGCCGCCCGGAGAGGCAGCTCCGCTGGCCTTCAGAAGGGCCCTCCTGGGTAGCAGATGAGGCGCAGGAAAGGCCAGCGGCCACTGCCTCGCCACCCTGCCCTGCCCTGCCCTGCCCAGGACCTGAGAGCCAGCTCGGAGCAGGCAGCGCTGTGCACACGCGATGCTCCCCTCCCCTCTCCAGTCTCTCCGGCTGGGCGGGCTTGCGCGCGGAGCAGCCGCTCCATGTGCTGGGTGCTCCGACGGGTCTCAGGCAGCAGAACTGGGCAAGTCTATCCCCCTGCCCGCCCAGGTCCCTAGAGGAACGGCCCCACTCAGGCAGAATGCCAAGCCCAGCTCCAGGCCTCCTTCAGGGCTGGCTGGTGGGGAAGGAGCAGCAGTGCAGGTGCGGGTCTCCCACCTGAGTTCTCACCAGAAAGGGGTGCCAGGATGGGATCGGGGGCACAGGCAGCACGGGGCGAGAGGGTGCTACCAGCCCTCTAAGCGGGCCTCTCCCCCCTCCTCCTGCAGATGCCCGTGAGCCTCCCCACAGCCCTGCGTGTTTTGGGGACCACCCTCTTTGCCGTGACCGTGCTGGGGGGCATCCTGGCTGCCTACATCACGGGCTACCAGTTCATCCACACAGAGCAGCATTACCTGTCCTTTGGGCTGTACGGAGCCATCCTGGGCCTCCATCTCTTCGTCCAGAGTTTCTTTGCCTTCCTGGAGCACCGGCAGATGCGCCTGGAGGGGCGGCCCCTGAAGCTTCAAGCCTCGGTGGCCCTCTGCATCGCTGCCTACCAGGAGGATCCTGACTACCTGCGCAAATGCCTGCGCTCCGTCCAGCGCGTCTCCTTCCCTGGGCTCAAGGTGGTGATGGTTGTGGATGGCAATGGGGAGGAGGACGCCTACATGCTGGACATCTTCAACGAGGTGATGGGCTCCGAGCAGACCAGCTGCTACATCTGGAACAGCAACTTCCACGCTCGGGGGACGGGCGAGACCGAGGGTGGCCACCTGAAGGCCATGCAGCACGTCCAGAACCTCGTCCGCCACCACACCTACTCCTGTGTCATGCAGAAGTGGGGTGGGAAGCGGGAAGTGATGTACACGGCCTTCCGTGCCCTCGGGGGCTCGGTGGATTATGTGCAGGTGGGTGCCAGGATGGGACCCCTTCCTCATTCTTTCTCCTGTTGTTCTGCCACCACCTCCCGTCCCCCAGATATCAAAGAAGGAAGCAGGTGTTGAAATACCCCAGCCCAAATGGGTTCAGGCTAGAAGGCTGGCTCTCCCAAACATGTGGTGCTTGGAGCTCGCAAGGGAAGCAGAGTAAGGAGGCACCTTCCCCAGTTCACAGGTAGAAGGGACTTATTCTTGAGAGAGACATGCTGGTGGATGGCGCATTCCCTGGCCGCCTTCCTGCCCCTTCTGGGCGGGGCTCGTATGATTTGTCATACCTTTTTCTAGCAGTTCTCCAGGAGAGGGCATTTCCCTTCTTTCCCATTCACATGTAAAGGGCATGGGGCACATTCCCCCTTTCCTTATCCCTCCCCATGAAGGGAGATTTGCTGCATGCCAGTTAGACAATGCTCCTTGGAACCACCCCTCCATGCACCCATGCTGTCTCCCGGTGGGACAGACCCTTTTTTACAGTGTTACTAAAGGAAGAAAAGTTCCCCATGTGTAAACCTTCCCTTGGGCCATGATGGACCTTTCTCCTGGGCAGGTGTGTGACTCAGACACTGTTCTGGATCCAGCCTGCACGGTGGAGATGCTCCGGATCCTGGAGGAGGACTCCCGTGTCGGTGGTGTCGGTGGAGATGTCCAGGTATGGACCTGCTGGAGTATGACAGCTCAGGGAGCGCGGGGGGTGGTCCCATGGGAGGGCAAGCCTCTTTTTCTGCCCAGCCCTGTTCTCTTAGAATCTGACCCACCAGTTTAATCCTGGGACTGTTTGCAACACTACGACACGCCTACTCACGCTTTGCTCAGTTAAACTCAGCCATTGCAGACTATGGTTATGGCATAGTGTTGTGCGCAGTCCTAGCTAAGCGATTTATTTAGTAAACACTTATTAGACACACCATGGATCAGCATGCTCATGGGAAACTGATGTTGGAGAAAGGATAGGTAAGATCGGGGCAGTGCCAAAGTCTCTCCCTCTGTCCCAGATCCTCAACAAGTACGACTCGTGGATCTCCTTCCTGAGCAGCGTGCGATACTGGATGGCATTCAATGTGGAGCGGGCCTGCCAGTCCTACTTTGGGTGCGTCCAGTGCATCAGCGGGCCCCTGGGTATGTACCGCAACTCTCTGCTGCAGCAGTTCCTGGAAGACTGGTACAACCAGACTTTCCTGGGTAGCAAGTGCAGCTTTGGGGACGACCGGCACCTCACCAACCGTGTCCTGAGCCTGGGCTACCAGACGAAGTACACAGCTCGCTCCAGGTGCCTGACTGAGACCCCCACCCACTACCTGCGCTGGCTCAACCAGCAGACCCGCTGGAGCAAGTCCTATTTCCGGGAGTGGCTCTACAACGCACTCTGGTTCCACAAGCACCACCTCTGGATGACCTACGAGTCCGTGGTCACCGGGTTCTTCCCGTTCTTCCTCATCGCCACTGTCGTCCAGCTCTTCTACCGTGGCCGTGTCTGGAACATCCTTCTTTTCCTCTTGACGGTGCAGCTGGTGGGCATCGTCAAGGCCACCTATGCCTGCTTCCTGCGGGGCAACGCTGAGATGATCTTCATGTCCCTCTACTCCTTGCTGTACATGTCCAGCCTCCTGCCGGCCAAAATGTTTGCCATCGCCACCATCACAAAGTCCGGCTGGGGCACCTCTGGGAGGAAGACAATTGTGGTCAACTCCATCGGCCTCATCCCCGTCTCGGTCTGGGTGGCGGTGCTGCTGGGCGGGCTGGCTTACACGGCCTGCCGCCAGGACCTTTTCACAGACACTGAGCTGGTCTTCCTCGTCTCGGGGGCCATCTTGTATGCCTGCTACTGGGTGGCCCTGCTCACCCTCTACCTGGCCATCGTGGCCAGGCGCTGCAGCAAGCCACAGGAGCAGTACAGCTTGGCACTTGCGGAGCTGTGACGCCGCGGGAGAACCAAGATGGAGGGGAGCCGGCGCAAGAATCCCCATGGACTAGCGGTTTCCCTGTGTGGCTGAGACGTGTGGGAAGGGCTGGCCCCGCCCTGCTTGAGGCAGCCTTCACGTTGTCAGTCTGGGAAGCAGCTGGCAGACTCCGCAGTCTGAAACGTTTCTGCTCTAGGACCTTGCTGAAGGGCCGCTGCCTGGCAGAAGGACGCCCTCAGGGTCCCGCAAAGGTCCCTGCCAGCAGGCTCACCAGCCCTCCTATGCGAATGAGACTTTCCCGAGGGTGCTGGGGTGGCATTCTCCTGAGTGCGTGGCAGTGGTGGCTGCCTCCTAAGGGAAGCCTCCTGGGAGGGGGGTCTACCCAGGCCCTCTTTGGTGTATGTGTCTGTAGGGAATGCGATTTGTTCTTCTGGTTGCTTTGCTGCAGGAAGGACGAGGTGTGTGAAGGCCAGAAACCTCCTTTTTGTGAAAGAGCACTGAACAAGCTGCCCACCAGAAACAGGACTTGGAAATTTCCCAGGCTCCCCGAACGGCCCCACGTGGCAGCTACAGAAGGGGAGGCCTCAGCTGGAGGAGCACATTGTCTCACAGCTACTCTTGATTTTCCACCAACTTGATTTACACGCTACCAAGCACACATATGACACCTAATTCAAGGGTGCTTGGTTCGGCCTGGGGTTTGTTCCTGTCCACATCCATGTGGTCGTACGCTACTGTGCGTACTACTCGGACATTCTACCTCTGTCCCCGCCTCTCATCCTCGTAACTCTCTGGGGCTTTTCTACAGATCCACCTGCGGTGCTACTTCCGGCTGGGAGAACAAGGGGGTTGAGGGGCAGCAGTGGTGCTTCGCAGGCTCCTGTCCTGCTCTCTTGATTAAACTGCTCCACCCTTAACACACCTTGCCCCCCCTTTAGCAATAAGGGGCTATGGGGCTGGAGGGGAACTCACAGGGCTTGCAGTTCAGGAGCTGCGGCAGCTTTTACTGCAAACAGCCCACTCTGCTGAGAGGGAACACGTCGGCCCCCCTCGCCAGCTTCCTGCTTTGCTAGCATCTTAACTGGCAGGCACAGGTTGGCACAGGTTGGCTCAGACACTCCGTCACGCATATCCTGCCTGCCCCCTCCTGGAGCTTAGAGGAAAGGCGGCTCTTCCAGTTTCAGGCCAGCAGAGGGGGATTCCTGAAATTCAGAATTTCTGCATGCTTTTACATTTTTTTTAAAAAGCAAGTTTCTACATTTTGAGCAATATTTTAAACTGTCTCAGCAACGTTCAGAGAAGCTTGAGCTACCTGCCTTGTGCATCTGCTGCCAGCTTGTGCTCTGCTTCTAACAAAAAAATTTTTTTCCCAGCTTATCAGAAATATACGGGTAAGCTGCATACCATGCAAATGTAAAAGAATGTAAGTTAGGTTGCATGGACTGACAAAACTTGGTAAAATGGCAAAATGTTAAGCTGGAGAGGTGCTGCATTTGCTCAGGAACCTCCCTATTCCAGGTGTGGCCTTTCCTGCTCAGTGAAAGCACTAATACAGCTTTTACTGATCTGCTGCCTTCCAGGTGTGTGGAGCTTCAAGGCCCATGATCCCCAGCCAGCAATTAAACTCCAGCACGTCTGGAGAGCTGTGTGTTGGAGAATATGTGGAAGCTTCACAGGCTGGCTGTATACAGATCTCCTGGTGTGTGTGTGTTCCCTAACTGTTCTCAATCCTAGCCAATGCCCAGACTCTTCAGCCACCTTCAGTTCTGTGGCGTGTGGGGGCGTGGGAGGCCGTGCTGCACACACAGGACTCTCATGCTTCTGCCCCATCACGTGGCTTGACCCCACAACTCTCGGAGGGCAGCTGCATTGACTCAGACTGGCGGATAGGTAGCACAGCACCTCTACTTTGGTCTCCTAAGGGCATCAATTTCCAAACCAAAAAATGGTATTTATATACACCCTTCTCCAGTTAGGCACATTCCTGCCTGGCGTAGAACATTTTATGCTAAGAAATTCAGCACTCCGTAACCAGCGACTCCTGTCCCGTAACTAGGTATTTTGCAAAACGGTTGATTTACGTGTTTTGCTTCTGATATGCAACTTGAGGGTTTTATGGGGAATGAGCAAATCGTCTGCTTGAGTTTTTTGTTTTTGGCTTGAAATGCTGTATTTGCCAAGCGATCGAGAGGATCGAGCCCTTCCTTTGTACAAATCCCAAGAGCCTTCAGGAACTTGCAACAGGGTTTTCCGTCCTCTGTGCTTTAACTCCAGCCGGTCTCAAGTCCGCAGAGCAACCGCTTTGCAGTGCAGTACAGCTTAGTACTGCTCCAGCATCTTTGCCCAAGACGCTTCTTGCTAGGCCCGGCGCTCCAAGTCACGGTTCTGGGGGCTGCCGCGGAGAACGAAGGGTCCTCACGGGCTGGCGGGAGAAGGAGGGAGGTTCTTCCGGCGCTGCCTTTTGCACGGGCCTCAAGACTGCCTTGGTGGGACATCCCAGGAGCAGACGCTGCTGCTCTTCGCAAAGACCTGCCAAACCAAACTGCTTACATGTTCAGGCTGCTGAGGCCAAAGCACGTGGGTGAGAAGCGGAGTGCCACAATCCACCCGCTCTTCTGGCCGCGCTTCCTTTTCAGCAAGGAAAGCCTGGACCTGCTGCTTTTTTGCTCCTGCTCCTGCTGCTGCTGCTTCTCCAGCCTTTCTGCGCCTCCTTTCGCAGCCTGATCCACTTGGGTTCCTCTTGGATTTTTAGAAGCTTTTGTACTCATTGGTAATGACGCTAGTTAAACACTCAAAGTTATTTGCAAACTTATTTATTTTCTTTAAAAAAAAGTTTGGATTTTTTTTTACTACGTTTGTTACAATAATAAAGCTTTGCAAACGGCGCGGCCCGCGGTTCCGTTGCTTCCCCAGAGCGATCGGGGCCCCCCAGGAATAAAGCTCCAGAGCGGTCCGTTTCTGCCGGAGATGGATGCGTGTTCCCCGGCCCCGCTCGCCAGGCGGAGAGCCGAAGGCGGCGCTCTGGCCGCCCGGCGCGCCTCAGGCCCTCTTGGCCGCGCTGGGGATGATGGGCTTGGGGCGCGTCTTGAAGAGCAGCTTCGTCCGGATGAGCGCGGCGACCTCGTAGGCGGAGGGGCCGCGGCGGTGCTCGGGGGCGGCGGCGGCTCTGCGCAGGACGGCCACGGCCTTCTCCAGCCGCACCACCTTCCCGTAGAGGACGTGGTGGCCCACGATCAGCACCGGCACTCCCTGCGCGGAGGCAAAGCGGTCAGCGTCGGCCCGGCCCGGCCCGGCCCGCCCCCGGCCCCGGCCCCGGCCCCGCGCTGACCTCCTGGGTGTAGTGCAGGTCCCCCAGCAGCCTCCCGGCCAGCCCGCCGCCGCCGCCGCCGCGCGCCTCCAGCTGCCCCTGCAGCTCCAGCAGCAGCCACTCCGCCTCGGCCGCCTCCGCCGCCCTGCAAGAGGAGCCGGCCGGGCCGGGCCGCGCCGAGACGCAGCGGCGCACGGCCAGCTGCACCATGGCGCCGCCGAGCGCCCGCCCCTCGCCCTCGCCCTCGCCCTCGCCCCGCCCCCTCGCCCCGCTTCCGCTTCCGCTTCCGGGCCGGCGGCCACGTGCAGCGCGCCGGCCATGGGCGAGTTCCAGGTGCACCGCGCGCGGCTCTTCGCCTTCGTGCCCGCGGGCGTCCGCTGCCTGGCCGCCCCCGGCGCCCGCCCGCCGCGCCGCCAACTGGCCGCCGCCCGCCTCGACGGCGCCGTGGAGCTCTACGACCTGCAGGCCAACGGCGCCCAGGAGAAGGTGCGCGGCCGGGCCGGGCCGGGCCGGGCCGGGCCGGGCCGGGCCGGGCCGGGGCGGGCCGGGCCGGTGGGCCGGGCCGGGGCGGGCCGGGCGGCGGGAGGCGGGCGGCGGGCCGGGCGCTCACGGCTGCTCTCCCCGCAGGTGATCCCGGGCCACGAGGCGCGCGTGCCGGAGGCGCTGTGCTGGGCGGCGGGCGAGCGGCTCTTCGGCGCCGGGCTCGGCGGGGCGCTGGTCGAGTACGACCTGCAGAGGCTGCGCGTCAAGAGCTCGCTCGATGCCTTCGGGGGGCCGCTCTGGAGCCTGGCGGCCGACCCCCCCGGGGCCCGGCTGGCGGTGCGTGCCGGGCGCTCCGGGGCGGGGGGCGGGGGGCGGGGGCGGGGGGCGCTTCCTCGGCCCGGAAGGCGCTGACGCTCCGCTCGCCCCGCAGGTCGGCTGCGAGGACGGCTCCGTCAAGCTCTTCCAGGTCCTGCCCGACCGCATCCAGTTCGAGAGGCAGCTGGACCGGCAGAAAGGTCGGGGGCCCGGAAGGGCGCGCTCGGGGGCGCGGGGCGCCCCTTCGGGCCCTTTCCTCCGGCCGAGCGCGGCTCCGGGCCAAGCTCTCGGCTCCTCGCGGGGCGCGATTGCCGGGCAGATCCAAAACGACGATGGGCCGACCCGTCCGGATCGTGCGGGGAGCGACGTTGCGGAAGAGGCGCCCCGGGCGGGAGTCCGGCGGGCGCCGCGTGCCAGAGGCCGCCTCGTCCGGGACGCCCGGGCTCGTGCCTGCGGTTCGGTGCGGGGTGGGGGGAGCCGCGCCGCCTGGGCTGCTCCGGCCCCGGGGCTGACATCCCGTCCCCTCTTCTCCTGCAGAGCGCATCCTCTCTCTCTCGTGGCATCCGTCTGGGACCAAGATTGTAGCTGGCTCCATTGGCCGCTTCTACGTCTTTGATATCAAATCCGGTGAGTTCTCCAACTGGTTTGGACCTGGGACCGAGAGAAGCGACGGGTAGGAGCATCCGGGAGGGATCTGCCTGGGCTGCCGTGGGGGTCCGTGATCCGTTGTGACGGCGAAGGTGAGGGATGGTGCTCTCTCGGCTGCCTCAGCTGCGGCTGACGGAGACGGGGACGGGACTTTGTGGTTACTGGATCCCGTTCTGCTCTGGAGGGACTGTGGCTTCGTGGCGCAAAGGGTCCTGGGTTCAATTTTTGTAGGTGCTCCTCTTCTGAAAGGAGATGGGGGAGTACATTAGGTACGTGGGGGCCCCAGGTAGGTAAAGAGACTGGTGTGGTAGAAGAGAGTTTTCCGTGGCATTGTTTGAGCAACTGTTTCTCCCAGTCACCTTTGAGCTTGGCTGGTTTTTAACCACCGCGGTTGAACATCCCGGACGCTTCTTTCCTAGGCCACGTCAGCCGGCAGATACTGGTGGAAAGACGTCTGCAAGGCTCCCCCGGCCCAAAATGCCTGGTGTGGGACCTGGCCTTCCTTTCAGATGGCACAGTGGTCAGCGTGGACTCTGCTGGAAAAGTGCAGTTCTGGGATTCGGAGATGGGCACTCTGCTCTCCAAGCATCCCATCAGCAAAGCTGCAGTGCTTTCGGTGGCCGTGGCTGAGGTGGGTGAGAGTTGCAAAACACGGGTGGTGGTTTGCAAATCCTGACAGAAAGGACAGGAAGACACGTCTTGACGTGCCATTGAAGAATTGAATATTTATCAACGTTCCGGCCGGGTGCAGTCGGACCAATGAGACAGGTGGGCTGCCGAAACCCGGATGGCCAATTTCCAACTCAGGCCTTGTTGTGGGGAGCTGGGAAGTAGGATCAGATTCCCACTCAACCAGGGTAGTGCAAGTGCCGCCCCCCTTGGATTGCACCTTTCTAGAAAGGAATTTGTGGGCACTTGATGGTACCAGTCCAGCTTGGTGTGATAAAGTTGGTCACTGTTTGGCAAGGGGAGAAGCAGAGGGTCAGTCTGAGGCTGTGGCTGCCTCAGAATGAGGCTGGGCCACCATCTCCTCCAGCGGGTGCTTCCCTGAGGCATCTGGTTGGCCGGTATAACTGGCCAAAGGGGGAACTGTGTAGGTCTTAGTCAGACCCCACCAGCCAGTTCGTGCAGAGGTGCTTCCCCAGCAGTCGCAGAACCAAGGCAGGGCCTTTGTGGCCTGTGTCATTCACGGTATCCACATCCTTGCCTCTTGGTATCGACTGGTTTTCTTCTCAGGCAGAAGATAGTCTTGTTGTGGGCACATCGGAGGGGACGGTATATCAGTTCCAGCTGCTACCGGTGAAGCTGGGCGGCTCTGAGCACCACTGGGTGCGGACCAGGCTCTTTCGGCATCACACGCACGATGTGCGGACAGTGGCGCACACCGCCACGGCGTTCATCTCTGGAGGTACAGTATGGAGCCAGCCTTCTGGCTTGTAACTCAGGCACCAGTTCTCACCCTTTGCAGCCTGTAGTAGAGGATGGGCAAGGCCAGTATCCCCACCCAAGGGACGCAGCCAGGCAGAGGAGACCAGATGTTTTCCGGGCTAGTGTTCCTGGGTCCAATGCCATCCAGGTGGCCTGGATGACATCACATGTTATGCTAAGCCATGGTTTGTTCAAGAAGCCAGGGCATCCTGGCTCAGATCATGATAATCCCGAGGCCTTGGGGTGATGCACAAAGCCAGCCCTCGCCTGGTGAGGGGAAAGAGAATTGGCTTTACGAGCCAGGCGCCGTCCTCCTCCGGCAGGGCTGGATGGGCAACTTGTGATCCGACCCCTGATGGAGAAGGTGGAGTCGAAGACCTACGAAGCCGCCCTCCGCATAGTTGCCTTCCCTCACGTGAGTGGCCGGACTGCACGCTTCTCCTTGGGTGAGGGAAGCCGCTCCTGGAGAGAGAGGCGGGATCCCCGTGGCAGCAGGGCCAGCTGTCTCCTTTGCTGGCGATTCAGGTGGCTTTTCTCCTCCTCGCAGAGGTGCCTTGTCTCCTGTGCCAGGAGAGCCCGTCTCCTCCTCTTCCAGTACCCCCAGCACCTGGAGCTCTGGCGGCTCGGCACCACAAACACGTTTGGTGAGGACACGCACAGGTCCCAATGTGCAGGCGATGGGCGCAGCCAAGCGCCACAGCCTGCCTTCCCTACCACCCTCTTTGGCAATTGCAGCGGGACCTTCTTGCCACGTCCCTCTGCATCAGGACGTCTGGCAGGTGGCATCTGGCTCTCTGCCAGTCACCTTGTTTCTTCTTGCAGGAAGGCCTGGCGAAGTCTTGCCGGTGTCCTGCCCCCCCCAGAACTTACTCCAGCTGAAGGCCAAGGTGAGAAGCCATGATTTCTCCTTGCGGCTGGGGCAAAGTTGCCTTGCCAGCCCTGGTTGGGGTGTTTCTGTCCCTTGGCTGCCTTGTCCCTCGCAGTCAGGCCAGGCAGCACCGTTCAGAGAAAGAATGGTGCGGGCGTCTATTGGAAATGCTCCTTTGACTTCAAACCAGAGAGGTCTGTGCAGCACGTTGTCTTTGGTGGGTCTCTGGAGAATCCCACCCTTTGCGGGTCAGCTGCACACGCCCCGTCTCTGGGCAGCTCACCTGCAGTCCTGATTGGCTCTGCTTGCTTCATCGAAGGGCCCAGAGCATATCCGCAGCAGCTGCGTCTCTCCGTGCGGCAGCTGGATCGCCTACTCCACGGCTACCAGGTTCTATCTGCATCAGGTTCAGCTCACTGGCGAGCAGGTTTCCATCAACAGAGTGAGTGAGAGATTTCCACGGGCATGGAAGTGTTCAGCTGGAAATGTTCCCTGGCTGCTAGCTGAGCCTCCCTGGAAGAAAGGGGGGAGCGATTGGAGGGCCCAGGCAGCCGCGTCAATCCTCTTTTGCTTTCCCAAGGTCCGCAAGACTCCCAAGCTGAACGGCTCAGCCCACCACCTCCTTTTTTCCAGTGACTCCACCAGGCTTTTTGTGGCATCGGATTGTGGCTGCGTGCATGTACTTTCACTCTTGCAGTCAGGGGCCTGCAAGCACCTACACACCCTTCGTCCGAATTTGGGTAACAATAGCTTGTGTTAGATTCAGGCATACTGACAAAACTTGCAGGAAGAGGCAAGCGTTTTCTGCAAATGGTCCCAAATAAGAAAGGAAGGCGGCAGTTACCGGGCATCTAAAGCAGAGAGCTGCTGAAGGAAACCTGGGCAGCGCTCAACTCCAGGCCTGTATCTTTCCTGCAGAGAGATCGGAAGCGGTGTACCAGCTGGCAGCGAGCGCAGATGGCAAGTGGTTGTCTGCGGCTGGTGGGGACCGGGATATCTGCATCTATAACTTGGAAAACACCAAGGTAAGCCCAGCTGCAAGCTTGATAGCCGGAGGCCAAATCTGCTTAGATCAAGTTCTGCTTCCTTCGTCTCTTTCCTTGGTGGAATCCGGGTCTTGTGGCCAGTTCCGGGCAACGGGCGTTCGCAGGTACCTCGCTTGCTCTGCCCCGGCCTTCTCCCAGAGTCACTGGGCTGGCCTCTGTGAGAACGGAGGGTTGGTTCAGCCACTGGTTGCTTCCAGGATCCTGGAAGGTTGGTGGGGAAAAGCCAGCTTTAGCAGTGGGGAAGGCCCAAGGCGGGGGCTCTCTTTCATTCCGCAGCATCTTCCTTCCCCAGCTTCACTGTACTGTGCCGGCATACGGGTGCCCAGTGACTGCATTGGCAATCCATCCAGTGACCAATAACCTCATCATCGCGCATTCAGATCAGCAGGTAAGGGCTGCTCCTCCCAAGCTTGGCAAAGCGGGCTCGGTACGTACAACAGCCTGCGTCCAAGACACAGTTTTCCAAAGAACCGCTCCAGACCATGGCCGGTCAAGGATAGCGCTGGCCTTGCACGTGCGTCCTTTCTGCAGAGTTGGCAGTAACCTGGTGGGGGACGGTCAGCTTTGGAGCCGGGAAGGGGAAGGGTTCCATTTGGGAGGAAGCAGCCCGGTTACCATCAGCGATCCTAATTAGATGCAGAATGTCTTGCTTCCACTGGAACGAGCTGCAATTGGGAGGCGCACACCCTCCGCTAAAGTACATCTTCAGCCAGAGGACAGTTTGCTCCCTGCAAGCCCTGAATGCAGCGTTGGGGGAGGGAGGCGCTTCTTATCCCGAGGTGATGATCTGGCTTCAGAACGGGATCTGAGGAGGGTGGGGAAGCTATCCCTCCCCTGCTGGCTTTCCTGCTTCCAGGTGTTTGAGTTCAGCATCAGGGACAAAGGGTACACGCCCTGGAGCCGGAAGCTGCAGCAGCTGGGGCTGCACAAGGATTGGCTGGAGCGAGACACACCCATCACCCACATTGCCTTCCGCCCCAGGCATCCCTCGCACATCCTGCTCCACGACACGTACATGTTCTGCATCCTGGACACATCGCTGGTGAGTGAGTGGTGGCACTGAGCGTGGCTGTCTGCCCTGCAAGATGCACAAGTGCCCGCATTCTCTGAGCCAAGGCCACGTGTGCCATCTCCTGCCCCTCCCTTCTTCAGTCCTGCCTGCTGGGTTGTTTCCTTAGTGGCAAACACACTGTTGTTTGCGCACAGATGCTCCTGCCTCACAGAAACGGGGACTTGGGTTGCTGATCCCACATCCAGATAAGCCGGGTGGATTGGCCAATTCTGGAGCTTCCGAGTCTGTGTTTAGGGATGCTGGTCTAGGGTTCAGACATCCGTCCTGAGCTCCATGGCAACAGAGAATAGCATACCTTCCCCCCCACAAACGGTTGGCACCGCTTGGCGGTGCTTCCTCTCTCGCTGGGTTCAGCCAGAACGTTTGGGCTTAGGACAGAGCGTGAACTGGGCCGTTGGGCACATTCAGCAAGACGTGCCTTAAAGGAACTGCTTTAGCTCAGATACTGACTGCTCTGTGCATTTTATCATTTAATTTGCTCCTCCAGCCGCTGCATGAGGATGCTGCAGCCTCAAAGAAGCAGGCACAACTCGTGAAGACAACCCAGCACAATCGCATCCACGCCTTCAAGATCTGCAAGAGGTTTCAGGTTGGTCTTTGAGCAGTGAGCTCTCTGAGCCAAGAGAGAACCGAAGGGAAGGCCCTCCTTGTGGGGGGTGGGGGGGTGGGCAAACAGCACCTACTGAGCTAGGAAGCCCCCCTGTTCTGCAAGACCAGGCCCAGGGGTTAGTTTGGGATCAGTGGGAGAACTCAGGCAGTTGTATTAACCAGGATTGGTGGGTTCTGCAAGCATGGCCGATCTGCCGTTCACATTCCTAATTTATTGCCAAAGGACACGGGGAAGGCGGCTGCCAGGAATGGTTTGGGGGAACGTTGGATGGTCCAGTGGGGGCAAGTCATGGCCAGCTGCAGAAGCCCCAGCTGAGGATGCCCCTGGCCTATTATTAGAGCAGGAGGGATGCTGCCATCCTCTGCCCGAGCCCAAGAAAGGCGCTGGCATCATGGAAAAGCTATGTCAGAATATGTCAGAGGTTTCTCTGTCAGGAGGCAGGTCCACGCAAGGGCTGGGGCAGCGCTCTGGTAGCCAGCCCGGGGGGGCGGGAGGACATAATCCCCCTCCCCTCCCGTTCTTGCATCTGAGGCTGAAGCAAGGGGCCAAGGCAGAGCCTCCCTCTCCAAGTTGATCAGGAGTGCTCAGCTCTTAAGGAAGCCACTGCTCTTGCTCTTGGCAGCTGCAGGACCAGGGTGGTGAATTTTACTTCTGCCTGGCTACTGCGGGAAGCAGAGAGCTGGTGGCTGAGAGCGGCCCTTTGAGTCACTCTGGCTCTTGTGGGGCTGTGTATGCATGGCACAAGATGGGCATGAAGCTCTGAAAGTCCAGATGGTGGGTACAAGCGCTTTTGTGGCTGGCAGTGCCGGAGAGCTCAACGCTACAGGATGGTTGTCCCTACCAGGCACGCAAGGTAGACCTTGGTTGCTCAGAGGGGCCCAGCTAGACACCCTTTGGGGACCCAGCTGTGCCAAGAGAGCCCCTTCTAACTTTACTGCTTGCTTTCTCTCTCTCTGCCCCCCAGCCTCTGCTGTTTGTGGATTTCCTGGATGATACTTCTTTGGTGGTGGTGGAGCGGCCCCTGATGGACATCAAAGCCCAGCTGCCACCGCCCGTCTATCAGAAGAAATTTGGGACATAAAGATGCTGCTCTGCAGAGACCTCGAGAGAGCTCTGCAGAGGCTGTCCCTGCATCGTCCATCGAGGGAGGCTGCCCAGTGCCCCTCCTTCGGAAGCAGGGGCTGCTGGTGTCAGGAGCAACTGTTCACGGGGACCCGGGGGCGCCACCTTCTCTGCAGCCTCCCTCCCGTGTCCCTGAGGTCGCTTGTTTTTCCGCCATTATTTATCTGGCAGGGAAAGCTGCTTTGAGCGGAGGAAAGAGGGGCACTCCCTCGTAATAATTAACTTCTGTGCCCGGGCAGCCGAGACCGGCTGGGCCTCTTGACTCAGGAGTTCTGGCATCGACTGGTGGCAGGAGACTCGGGTGCTTTTCCCGTGAAGAATCACAAGGAACTACTCTCTCGTGCATGGCGTGTAGGGGCACAGCCCTTGCCCGGGAAAGGTGCGGCTTGGGTAGGCTGACCCGGTAGCCACATCCACTCGAAAAAGCCTGCTGCGTGTGGCCTGCAGCCAAAGGGCGAGCAGGACTTCTTCCCAGCAAATGGCTCTGTGCGAGGCCCTTCAGCAGCCCCAGGTTCCCTCCAGCTCCGCTGGCACCGGATCCTAGGCAGGCGCTTAACGGCCACCTCGAACCCCAGCTCTGCAGCACCAGGAGCCCTGGTTTCCGCCCCAACCAGCAAGAACGGCAAAGTCAGCAGGGAGGGAGAAGGCTGCCCCTGACCTTGCTTTGTTTTGTGTTCCTCCAGGAAGGGTGTGAGAGCGTGTGCGTGCGTGTGTGAGTGACCCTGCATTCCCAGGGGGAGAGAAGGAAACCGCTACAGGAGGGAATGAACAGCCCGTTCTCTGCTGCTCAGCGGGGCTTGAAGGTGGCGTCCTCTGCCAGGAGATCGCTGCCCGCCTGGGTCTCCAGCGCTGGGAGCCCCTCCCTCCCCCCCTCGAGCTTCTCCTTGGTGTGCGGGGTGACTCCTGCCTTGGGTGGATTTATGCAGAGTTAGCTCTGAGTTTGGCTAAAAACCCCCGCTGTGGTGACCAAATTCAAGGAAACGGAACCTCCCTCCTTTGTGCACAGAATGTCTGGACCGCTCCTGACCAAGAACAGGAGCTCTTTCAAATAAAGACCCCTCCGCTGCTCAGGCTCCTTTTCGGACTTTGTGGGGGGGCGGGGAGGATTTCTGTGTCAGCGGAGGGCTGTAGCCTTTCTTGGCTTGTGCTCAGTCTTCCACATGGCCTTCGGGGAAATCAGGCACGAGTGCTGGGCAGCTGCTGGCACCTGGGTTCGGCTTTGCACTGCTTGCCCCGTGGGTGGGTTCTGCCCTGCTGGGAGCCGTCGCCTTATCCCTGTAGTGTCCTTGTAGGGTGCCCGGTGGGTACGATGGGCGGGTACGGGCCGTGCTGGGTCTGGCGGGAGCCGCTGCTCTGGTGAAAATTCGGCGGGGGGGACGCGCGGGGTTCAGTCCCACCGACCCGGCTCTGGCGGTCTGAGCTGGGGAGCCTCGCGCTGGCTGTGGAGGGGCCCAGCGGCAGCTGGATGCCGCCCCGCCTGCCGGGGGCCACTTCGCGAAGCTCGGGAGCTGTGCCTTTTCGTCCGGACGCGGGAGAAGGGGTCTCGCCCCTCCCCCGGCAGCGGGGGCCCCCGGTGGTCTTCCCCTTGCGGGGCAGGCGACCCGGGCCCCCGACTCTCGCGGCGGGGGGCCGGCAGCAACTCCGGCTCCCGCGGCTCACGTGACGCGGTGCCCTTGGCACGAACCTGCAGCCGCGGGGCGGGGCGAGCCTCCGCGCCCCTGGAAGAGGCCCCGCCCCGCGCCCAGTCGGCGGCGGGCGCGGCGGGCAGCGTCTCGCGCGGGGCCCGGGCATGGCGGTGTGGACGCGCGCCCGCAAGGCCGGGCTGGTGGAGGTGCTGCTGCGCGAGCGCTGGGTGCGGGCGCTGGCCGAGCTGAGCGGCGAGGCGCTGGCGCTGAGCTCCGACCCGGAGCCGCGCAACGGGCTGCCCAACGGCGCCTCCGCCTCCCCCGAGCGGGGCGGCGGGCCCCTCGCGCCCAGCCCGCCCTCCTCGCCGCGGGGCCCGGCCCCGGGCTCGCCCCCGGCCGGGGTGCGGCGCGTGCGGGTGGTGAAGGCGGAGGCGGGCGGGCTGGGCATCAGCATCAAGGGCGGCCGCGAGAACCGCATGCCGGTGCTCGTCTCGCGCATCTTCCCGGGGCTGGCGGCCGAGCGCTGCGGCGCCCTGCACCTCGGCGACGCGATCCTGGCCGTCAACGGCGTGGACCTCCGCGACGCCACCCACGACCAGGCCGTGCAGGCGCTCAAGCGGGCGGGCAGGGAGGTCCTCCTGGAAGGTAAGGCGCCCGCGCTCTGCACGCGCGCAGGGGCCGCGCGGCTGCGGGGGGGGGGTCTCCGCCGCGGGGCGGGCGTTGCGGCTCGGGGCGCGCCGGAGCCCGCGGTTTTCCCTGCCGGCCGGGTCTTTCCTCCGCCTCAGCCCCGCGGCCGGGCGGAAGGGACGGAGCCCGACGGGCGACAGGTCTGGGGCTGCGGTCCCGGAGGCCCCCCGCCACTAGCCCTGGGGCTCCCGGAGGCCGGCCTTCGGGTCGCAGCCGCGGGGGAAGCGGCTTGCGCTTGGGGGCGAAGGGGGAAGCAGCCCGGCGCGAGGCTGAGCTGGACCAGCGGAGCCCCTCGTAGCGGGAGCAGCTGCCGCCGCGGCAAAACGGGTCTCGCGTCGGCAGGCTCGAACTCATGAAAGCAAGTTAGCAAACTAATTGGGAAACTGACTTTCTTTGCAAACCGGAATTGCCAATTTCTTGGCAAGGTTTGGGTCAGGTTTCCGGAAAGAGCCTCATGGCATTCAACTCCAGCCTTCCCGCTTCCTGGAGAAAGATAATTAGCTCGCCCAGAAGAGGCTAAGAGAAGGTGGCGTGTCCGGAGGTCTGAGGGTGCCGGTGGGATGCGTGGGGAAGCGCCGGCATAGAGAGGCGGGCGCAAGCAGCCTAGCCGAGGAGGCGTGAAGGGCAGCGGCAGCTCTCTTCAGAGCCCAGAGGATGGGGCTGCACGGTCAGGAGACCTTTTCTGGTGGGAAGCGAGGCCTCTGAAGGCACAGTGCCCATCTCACTCTTTCTGTTAGATACCTGGCATGTCATCCTTGGGGGGTGAGTTGCAGCTCCTGCATGCCCCACGGAGGGCTGGTCTCTCTGGAGGAGATTGGCGGGGTGGGCCCACCTTGGGACCTGGGCAATACTCTTAAGCCCGTCTCTCTGTTCAGCTTCAGCGATTAAGAAAAGGTGGCAGAGCCAGCTCCCTCCTTATCTGGGGTGTGATTCTCTCATTTTGGAAATGCGGGGTGAAGGCTGTGCGAGGTGCCTGTGCCAGGCAAGGGGTTGGTGGGGCTGTTGCCATGGAAATGTGCCGCTTTTGAGCCCTTTTGCACTCTTTGTCTCCGGGGGCATTGTCTGTTTGGGGGCTTCACTCTCTTCTTGGCCTGGATGTGCCTTTTGCAAGGCAGTCCTAGGGATACCGAGCAGGGGCAGGGTGGGCTTCCTGGGGTAGCTCAGAGGCCTCGGGCTGGGAGCGGGCAAGGCCAAGTCTGGGTGACAAGAGATGACCCCTTTTGGGGAGGAATCCAAGAACGGCAACGCCTGGAGACTGGATTTCAGAGGTAACCCGACAAGCACTTTTCTGTGCTGCTTCTCCTGCTGGAACTTGGATGAGAACCCCTATTCCCCCCCTTCTCCCCCCACATCCATCCAGTAACCAGACAGGTCCTTCTCGGTTGCCGATGCTAAGTGCACTTGGGGCCACCGTTGGTGGCGGGAATCTGCAAAAGGGTTTTTTATAGCCTGGGCTCCCCCAGCCCTTGAGGAGGACTGTCCTCTGTTGCCCAAGAGAGGCAGCTTGATGGCTGCAGACCTTCGGGGAGTCGACGTGTGAAGCACGGAGGGGCCCTCCTGTGAACTGGCCCCTAATGTTGGCCCTGGCTTAGAGTCCAGGTTTTTCCCTAAGTCTACCCACTTCGTGCACTGCCTTCAGCTGGGGAGGCTCTGCTCAGGCTCTCCCTGGGGCCAGTCCGGCTCCCCCTGTGGCGAGAGCAGGAGCGAGCGACAGCGCTCCGGCCAGGAAACTCTCTTGGAGGGACGACGGGTTCCCCACAGCTGCCATTTTCAGAAATAGCTGAAGGTTTGTGTGTTCGCCCAAGCACTTGCGGAACTGTGCCGCCTTGAGGTCCGAACGTCGTTTGTTCTTTAAAAAGAGCTTCCCCCCCAGTTTCTGAGCACTGTAAACTTCTCTGGGTGGAAAAGCTCGTGGAAATAATAGTACTGGCGACAAGAGGAATGGGAGGCAGCCTTCGGGTGAGATGAAAGGTACCACCCAAGCCACTCTTGGCTTCCCTGCTTTTGCGCCCCAAATCCTTGTCTCAGTCTGAGGGACTTGCAGGTTCTCCCTGCCGCTTTGCTTTGCTTTGCTTTGGTTTGCTCTGCTCTGCTGCTGAAAGGCATGTGGACTTAGAATAGGGTGTTTCTTCAGCCTTGTCCCGGGCGGTGCATTTCCTCTCCTCCCCCCCGCCCCCAAGTATGCAAAAAGCGAAATATTGTGAAAACATCTAGAAAGCTTCCCCTTCTCTGAGTGGAGGCTCTTCCTCGGCTGCAGCCGCACTGGATGATGGTGGCAGATGTAAGCTGGGCTCAGTCTTAATACGAGCAATGCTGTGGCCTCCCAAGGCTGCATCTGCCCCCTTACAGAAACGTTCCTGTTCTTGCAAGCGATGCTCCTTCGAACACTCCTCAAGAGAAAAACAATTTGGACTGCATTCCATGGGCTTTGCAGCTGAAAGGGTCACCGCCAGGGGGGCGAAGCCAAAAGCTGCCTGAGAAGGTCCTGCTGGGCCTTTTCTGGGTTCAAACTGCTCTCTGCTCCAGGTTAAGCCTTCTTTTCGAGTCATTTGCTTTAGTTCCTGGTGGACAGCCATGAACCAGCCCACAGAGGAGAGTTTCCACTAGAGACCTAAACGTTTCTCCTTCTGTTCTTCCACAGGATTCTTTAAGCCCTTAATCTATCCTGCCTTTAAATCCAAGGGTTGGGGGGTGGGTGGAATGAAACTCTTCTGATCTTGCAAACACAGCTCCTTTCACCATAAGAGGATGACCAGCTCTGATTTATTTTTCCCAGGGCTTGGGGCATCAGCTGACTGCCTTTCCTTGGAGCTGGCTGGAGAAGGAGCATGAAGGTCTGGCAAAGGAGGGTTGGAAAGGTTTATGGGCTGGAATAATGGAAGGCTCACATCTGGTAGCCAGCTGTGGAACTCCTCTTCTGCTGAGGCAGCCTCATAGGAGGGGCTTTTTCCACCCACTCTGCGATCTGCACGGAAGAAACGGTGCTCCCTTCACCTTCCCCACCCACTAGGCCCTCTGGCTGAGCTGGAGACGGGCCTGCGAGAGAGGCTGGGCGGGGAAGAGCCCCAGCCGAGGGAAGGTGTTGCTCTTCTCCCCACCGAGTGCTGGCTGCTTTGTGGGAGGGCTCCCTTTGAGTCGCCTGGAGCAGCTGCGCAGGAAGCTCTTGCCTCCAGCCCTCCCATGGGCGGACCTGGAGCTGTGCTGGACGGGCTGGGGGCTAGGCGAGCAGGGCTGTGTGGGCAGCCGCCGTGTAGGAGCAGGCGATGTGGGGCCTGGCGCAGCGCGTCCTGCTCGTAGCCAGGGAGGACCCAAGGTTCCTCCCTTCGTCCGGCTCCCAGGAGAGCTGTGGGCCCCCAAAGGGCAGGCTAGGGCTGCCTTCGCCAGTCGTGCTGTTGCCGTCCAGCCTGGGTGGGGGTCATATCAGTCCTCACTGCACCCCTGGCCCAGACCTCTGTATTCTTTTGGGCAGGAAGAGACCTCCCTACTTTAGAGGGCACGGTGGCGTCAAGGGCAGGGCACGCCGCCTCTCCTGGCTGGCTTCTTCACTGGAGACACACTGGTCTTGCCTTTGCTCAGGGTCAGTAGCAGCTGCGGCAGGCGGCTGCCAGGGTGCAGCTCCCGCTTCCATTTCCTACGTACTGGCACCCAGTTCCTAGAGGACCGAGTGATTTGGGTGGTCCAGGGGAAGGGCTTGGGCAGGAAGGGAAGAGGGCCCTGGGGGGCTCCAGGGGAGTCTGCAACTGCCAGAAATCCCAAGGTGGGGGGGAGGGAGAGGGCCTCAGCAAGGCCCCCATCCTGCCGCCCGGCCCGTTAGGGGTGCGCCCTGCCGGTCAGGCACAGACAGGCCAATGTCCTGCTGCCTCTCCTGCAGCTGCCCTGAGTAGGGCTGGAAAACAGCTGCAAACACACAGACCGCTCTTGCCTCGTGGATAACTTTTGGGGGGTCTTAATGCTGGGCGAGCCCTTTGGTGTTTCCAGGCAGAAATGAGCTCCTTTGCTTTTTGGGCGAAGTGTGTTTGCTTGCCGGCGGAGCACAGAGGGCCCGCCGTTGTGTCAGACCTCCCCTGGATCTGCCCGGGTGGAGGGTGGTGAGGCCCCTCCGCAGGCTGCCCTGGCAGAGCTGCTCAGGAGAGTTGAGCTTTAAACATAGAGCTTAAAAAGTTGGGTTGGTGTTCTTGCCTTTTAGGGCTAAAACATCTTTGCACTTGGCACCGGGAACGTTTGGAACTGAGAATGAAACCCCAGAGCTTCCTGAGCCGCCTTCTGGAGCCCTCCTGCTCAGGGGAGGCCCAGCAAGTGCTCAGGAGGAGCGGGGGCGTCCCATTATCTGCCACTTCCTGCCTGGGGGGCTCTGCTTGGGCAGGCGGGCTGGCCCTGGCCAGGGGTGCATCAGCCACGCCTGGCTGCCTCTGGCAGATTCGCAGCAGGGGCACAGGACGTTTCAGGGGAGCTCTCGGGGTGTATGGGCAGACGTTATTTCGTGATGTAATTTGAGGGGCGGGGGGACAGGCTGTGGCTGCAAGCCTCCTTTCGGCAGCCTAGAAGACTCAGTTGAGTTGGATTATTAGAATTAGGAGGTGTGATTTTTCTGCTTTTGGAGGCAGAGTGGATGCAAAAAGTAGTTGAGTTCCAAGGTGGGCTTAGCATGGCATTAAAGACAAATTAAAGCTTCCCCGAGATCCCAATCCTGCCGATTTTTGTATGTTTCCCACCTCCTGAAGTACAAGGCTCCTCCTGAACATCACTCCTCTGCCCCCATAATCAATCTCCTTCTGGGAAGGGGCCTTTCCTAAGTGGCACAGCCTCTGTTGGCCCGCAGAAAATCCCCACTTGGTGCCCAGCAGCTTTAGGGTGCAGGCCTGGTGGGCCAAGGCGAGAGGAGAAGGGCATCACGTGCGCCTGGGGGGGCGGTTCTTGCCTTCTGCCCCACCCAGTCCATGTTGATTCAGACGGCAAGCTGATCTGAGGTACCCTGAGCTGGCACTCTCGTGTCACAGGGATTTGCGCAGGGAAACGGAGACGGCATTTCCCCTCGCCAGGCTTCAACCGGAGGTGGATGAGAAAGTAACTTGGCTCACCCCGCTGCCAGCTGCTTCCTCTCTGGATATAACTCTGGCTCATTCCTCTTTTGGAGACCCAAAGTGACTCTCTGGGATGGAGAGGTCTTTCTGGGAACAACAGCCTAGCAGGAAAGTTATTTGTTTAGGTCATTAAGACACTTTATTTTCCTGTTAAAAAGCAGAGATGGTTTGTGTTTATTTAGAAGTTAATTCTGCACCGCTCTGGAACTGCAGTTTCCCAAGCTTATCTCCTTAAACACAGAGAGATTAGTGGGATTTTGAGTTTTCTTAAGGTTTTGTTTAGCACGTGGTGGAGTTTTATGTGGCTGGCAGGCACGTTTCTCCTTCACAAGCATGTACTTATGATTCTAAACTGCCTCTGTTTGCAAATAAAGTTTGACTCAAATTTCCATTCTCTTTTTGGCATCGGCGCTTATCTTGCTTCTGATGAAGGGCTGATTTAGCCAAACAGGGAGGCGTAACAAGAACAAGTTGCGTGGTGAGCCCAGATGGCCAACCACTGGCAAGAACCAGGCTGGAGGCCTCCAGGAGCAGCTTCGGCCCTTCTGTTGGGGGCCGCTTGCGGAAGGAAATCTCTGGAATGCTGGGACGCGAGGGACCCTCGGGGCAGCCCGGGTTGGGCTCGGCATGGGGCCCCCGGCCTGCTCCTCTCCCGCGGCCTCGCCACCCTCCAAAACCCAAAGGGGAGCTGCTGGAGCAACGCTTGGCCAGCACCCTGTGGAAGGGGCCACAGCAGCCGCTGTCCCAGACACAGGTTGCTCTTCTCGTTTCAGACAGCCGGTGGTGGGTTCTGGGGGAAGCCGCCTGAGCTCGTGAGAGCGGCATGACTGCCCTCCATCTGGGAAGGGAGGAAGCTCTTGAGCAGCAGGAAAACCCGTCCTCAGCTTCAGAAAGGTCAGGGGGTGGGCAGTGGGGCAGCCGCGCTGGGCCAAGGGCCCTGGGGACCTGCACCTCATTGGTGCCAATAGAGAACTGGTGGTTTCTGAGAAGCAGATGCTGGAAGCTTCACAGCCTGTGTGTGCGCGTGTGCGCGCGCACTGGGAATGTCTCCACCACCAGAGCCACTGTGTCTAGATGCCAAGACCAGCCGGGGCAAGGGTGGTGGTGCATCTCCCCTGCCCTTGCCCGCAGAGAGGGGAAGGGCTCTGTCGTGGGGAGCCCACAGAGGACCCTTTCAGGCCCTGCTCTTGACATGGGCATGGCAGATTCCCAGCCCCTGGAAGAGCGATGGCAGTCCCTGCTCATCTGGAGCAGAGGGAAGTAGGGCTAGGGGGCCGAGAGAGCCCGTCTCCCCAGGAAGCTTCCCCAGCTCCCCCTTGCTGCGAGCAAACAGAGCAGCTTCTCGCTGTCTTCTGTAGCCTGGTCTGGAAAGGGGGGGGGCAGAGGTGCCTCTTTGCTGGGGGCCGATTCCCCAGAAACCCTGTGCTGCTGCTGCTGCGCCCCGGGGGCCTGCAGAACTTCCCTGCAGGTTGTCCTGTCCTTGGTGGAGCCAAGATGTCTCCTGGGTGCCAGCTGCCTCCTTGCAGAAGGGGATTAGCAGTCTAGCTGGGTGCTAATCTTCCCTGCAGAGCAGCGGGCACAAAGCTGATCCCTGAGTCAGCACCTTGGGGTGGAGCTGCTCTCCCTGCAAAGCAGGTAGGGCACTGCCCCAGAGCGAGAAGGGCTGGCCTTCCCCCCACCTCTTTGCTGCTGCTGCTGCTGCTGCCTGGCAGGGTGGGGCAGCGTTGAGCAGCCCAGAAACGGAGAGCAAAGCTGGTGGGGGACCCCTGCCTCCAGAGTGGCCCCCTTTGGCTGTCCCACTTTTCAGGGGAGAATCCAGAAGCCTCGCCCACCTCCCAGTTGGCTTTTGCACTGGGTGTTGTGACAAGGTCCCCATCCGGTGATCAGGGGGGCGAAACGGCCCCTCGGTCTGCAGAATAGCTGCGCGTGGAGAGTAAAGCGGGTGGCCCTGATGGAGGACAGAGATCTGTTAAAGGGTCTAAATCCGTTCTAAAACAAGAAGGAACGCATGAAGTCTCGGACAGACCCCCCCCCCCCCAATTCCCAAGAGTATAAGAAAGGCAGGAGGCAAAGCATAGTGGGCCTTGCCAGAGTCCCTCTTAAGAAAAGGACTTTTCCACTTCCCTCTGGCCCACGCCGTGGGGCTGACATCGCACCCCTGTCTTCCCTGGGGTTGAGGCCCCAAATGTGAATCCGGGGGAGCGACAGAGCGGGCGGGCTCCAGATCCGGGCACCCCGCGGGTGCTTTCTGCCTGACTGACGGTTGGGGTTCGTGGAGGCTCAGCCCATCGAGGGAAGCCCCCAGGGCGGTCTCCCCTTGGGGCCTCTAACGCCTGGTCACCGCCGCTGGAAACCCTCCACCTGCCCTCTCGGCTCTGTTCTCAGTGAAGTACATGCGGGAGGCCACTCCGTACATCAAGAAGCCGTCGCTCGTGTCCGACCTGCCGTGGGATGGGGCAGCCCCACAGTCGCCCAGCCTCAGTGCCGGTGAGGATTCTGGCTCCCCAAAGTACCGCAGCCCCGCCCAGGACCGCAGAGTCATCCCCCTGAAGATGTGCTACGCTGCCAGGAACCTGAGCATGCCGGACCTGGAGAACAGGTGAGGGGGCAGCAGTGGCCGCCTTTCCCTGAGGACTAGCAGCCTGGGCTGGCTCCCAGAAGCAGAGGCGGAG
The DNA here is from genome assembly GCA_030867105.1 of Liasis olivaceus. NCBI lineage: Eukaryota > Metazoa > Chordata > Lepidosauria > Squamata > Pythonidae > Liasis > Liasis olivaceus. The sequence continues at coordinate 669,096 of CM061359.1, read as the reverse complement.
GGCCCCGTAAGGCCTGCCGAGCCCCTTTCAGGATTCCACCCTGCACAGCGCTGCAGCCTCTCTCGGGAGGGGCAGGGGGGCAAAATCAGACGCGCTTCTTCCCCCGCCTTCCTGCCCCCCCCGTCTGGAAGACATCTTGTTATGCTGGGCGGATTGTCTGGGTTTGCAGAGACAGCACTCTGGACACGGACTGAGGCGTGTTGTGTGACCTGCACCCGGAAGTGCCGGCTTGCACAAAAAGGCCCTGGTGTGGCCTTGGCAGCCGTGGTGTTGCACCAGGGAGTCCTCGTGCTGAGCCGGGGGAAACCGCTGTGCCAAAGGCTGTCTCGGGGGCGGCAGAGAGGCCCGGCCCAACATGGTCTGGCTGAGAGTCAGCGTAGTGGACACCTCCTCGGGGGTGCCAGGACTGGAGGAGGCCCCCCTCCTCCCTGGCCAAAAGCCCAAGGGTTGCCGGAAGGGGACTTCCTGGGGGGGACTGTCCAGAGAAGACGGGGGCGCAGGGAGGGAGCGCGAGCGTCGCAGGGCCGTTTATCCGTCCTGACTTGTCTCTGCTGGGAACGCAGCAGTGTTTGCCTTGGGCGTCCACAGGATGCAGCCCTAATCCCCCGGTGGGGTGGGGTGGGGGGAGACGGGTTTTGGGCCTGAGCCACAGGGACGCAAGCAGGCCACAGAGGCAGTGCCAGTTCATCCCTGCTTCCTGTGCTCCGTGCAGTGTCGTGTTTCAGCCAACATGGCTGCTCCTCAGGGTGGAGGGGAGACCCCCGCCAGCCTCCCGCACCCCGGAACCAGGTGGCTTTTGCAGCCTTGGCCGCTGGCAGAGTAGTCTGCTGCGTGCCACCTCTCCTGGGTCAGTGGCCCTGCCGGCTGTCCTGGGCTGGGGCCGGGGAGCAAGTCGTGCAGAGGTGGCTGCTGCCGCCCCCGCCTGCAGCATCACCGCTGGGGAGCAGGGGCACACTCGGGGTCCCCTGAGAAGAGCAGGAGGGGCCAAACAGGGACCCGGAGAGGCAGGCTTCGTGGCCTCTCCTCTCAGCGGCTCTGCCTCTGCGCCTCTCTCCGCAGGCTGATTGAGCTGCATTCGCCCGACAGCCGGAACACCCTGATCCTTCGCTGCAAGGATACGGCCACGGCGCATTCGTGGTTCATGGCGATCCACACCAACATCATGGCCCTCCTCCCGCAGGTCCTGGCCGAGCTCAACGCCGTGCTGGGGGCCAGCCACGCGCTGGGCGGCAGCAAGGAGGTCAAGCAGATTGCCTGGCTGGCAGAGCAGGTGAGCCCCCGTGGGAAACCCCTCGGCCCTGGGCGCCTTGCCCCCTCAGAGGGGCTGGCTTTCCCCGACTGGGAGCCCACGGGAGGGAGGCAACCCTGCCGGGAGGCTGCTGAAGCAAGGGGCTTCTTTGGCCAGAAGTCGTAGCCCTCTCCCTGAGCGGGGGGTCCCCTTATCTGAAGTTGCTCCTGCTCCTTCTCTGTAGGCAGCTCTCCCACAAGTGTGTGTGTGTGGGGGGAGAAGCATGGGCAATATCACTTGCCTTCTCTCCTGCCCTGTGCCTGGCAGCCCCTCCCTGCATGGCGTCTCACTAGCCACGAGGGCGTCCCCTCCCCTCCCCTCCCCTCCATCTCAGTCTACCCTTTTCTCCTCCAGGCCAGGCTGGATGGCGGGCGGCAGCAATGGCGGCCGGTCCTCTTAGCCGTGACGGAGAAGGACCTGCTGCTGTTCGACTCCATGCCCTGGACGAGGGACGCTTGGGCCTCCCCTTGCCACAGCTACCCGCTCGTGGCCACCAGGTGGGGGAAATCTGGAGGGAGAGGACACCAAGCCTTCTGAAAAGGGGAGGGGGAACAAGCACCCCAGGCCTGCGAGTCCTGGGGGTCGGTGGCCGTTAGCCTTGGTGGCAGCGGGGCCGCCTCTGGAGCCTGTCTACTGGGAGAGCGGTGTGCATCTGGGCACGGGTGGCAGGCCCTGGGGGACCTGATGGGCTGGGGGTCCAATCCCGTAGGGCACAGCTTCTGTTCTTATGAAGCTGCAGGTCAGACTTGCCTTCTGGGGTGAGGCACCCTGCCCATTGCCTGTGGGCTCCTGCAGGACTCGCCCAGAACATTTTTCCCTGCATTTATTTTGGAACCCTTTTTCTGGAAACGGGCAAGGTCCCAGAATGGCCTCCTGCCAGGAAACCAAGGAGGCAGCTGCTGCCCCATGTGCCAGCGCGTCACGTGAAGAGCGACTGGAAGCTGCCTCTGCCCGCAGCTTGGAAGCCTCCGGGGCGGGCATCGGCTGGAAGGCGCTGCGCCGCTTGGGCCGCAAGCCAAGGGTGCCCTGGCCAACTCAGGCTATAAGGGCAGGGGAGCTCTTGTGGGGCACCCTGGCTACCTCCTTCGCCAGCCCCCCACAGGGCTGGCTTCAAAGCAAACCTTGGCAACGGGGCTGCCAAAAAGGCAAGGGCAGTGCTGGGGCCCTCCCTCGCGGTTTGGCTCCTGCCTTTGCGCTTGGCCAGGGGAAGAGGAAGAGGAAGAGGAAACAGCGCTGCCCGGGGTCTGCAGGGGCGGGGCTGCCGAACACCCCTGCAGCCCTTGGCCCTTTGTGGCGGGGGGGGCAGGGAGGAGGCTGCCTGAGCTGCATCCTGCTAGCAGGAGAGCGAGGGGAGGGTGGAGGCAGCCACCTTTCAGCCCCCCCCCCCCCGGTGGCTCTTGCTGCACAGGATTAGCGCAGGAGGCCTGGAGGGAGGGGTGGGGCGGCTGGCAGAGATTCTGGAGGCAGCTGGTTTGGTCAGGCTGCCTCCCCAGCGGCCAAAGTCTGCCCCAACAGTTCCTCGGCTGATGGGCACTGCTCTGTGCCTGTCCACTCCCCCAGCAGCAGTGGGATTCTGCCCCGATCTTTGAGTTGCCGCTTTGTGGGGAGAAGGGAATGCTTTGGGGCAGTGGGGGTGTTCCTGAGGGAGAGGAGGGAGCGTTTCTGCAGTGGCTCCAGGATGGCTGGCTCGCCTGTTCAGGGCAAGTCACCCCCAGTTCTCCACTGCTGCTCCCCTCCCCTTTTTCAACAAGCCCCCTCCTTCTCCCCCCACTCAGGCTGGTGCATTCAGGCTGCAGATCGCCCTGCCTGGGATCCGACCTTACCTTTGCCACGCGTACAGGCTCTCGCCAGGGCATCGAGATGCACGTTTTCCGTGTGGAGACCCACCGTGACCTCTCCACCTGGACCCGGACCCTGGTGCAAGGCTGCCACGCCGCTGCAGAGCTCATCAAGGAGGTCTCCGTAGGTATGGCCTGCCTGCCCAGCCTAAGGACGCCATGGTCACCCCCCCCGAACCCCAAGAGGAGGTCCCAGGTGGTCAGCCTAGCAAACGGGGCAAAGAGATTATGCCTACCAGGCAGCAGGGTTGGCACTGTTGCCAGCAAGAGTGATAGAGCCTGGGAGTCCCTGCCTGTGGGGAGCTGGAAGCCCAGCGCGGCTGAGCAAGGCCCAGCTGGCCCGTGAGAGGAGAGCTGCTGTTGGAGGGAGAACGTGCTCCTTCCGCGTGGTCGTGCCACCTGGGCTGAGCAGCGCTGAGGGCACGCGGGGCCAGACTTTCACAGGGGAGGCAGGCCCACCCCGGGGGCGGATCGTGTGAAGGGCGCTCCTCACCCTGGCTCTGACCCTGACCCGGCACTGTGGGCTCCGGGACCAGAGCGGGGCCCCCTTGCTTCAGAGGCGGCTTGCGTTCCGGCGGTCTGCCCTCACCGTCTCCTGGGAAATGGCTCCCTGGATCCCCCTGTGCAGCCACGGGTTCTGCACCTCCACTTTGGCCACAGCATCGTGAAACATGCTGGCTCTTGAGCAGACCCCAGGGATCGCCATCCTCCACCTGTTGATGCGACTAGACCCCCACCCCACCCCACCCCACCCCAGCTGCCTCAGCCCTTCCGGACCCTAGACTTGGAGGGCTGAAGACGGGGAGCAGCTCCAAGGCAGAAGAGCCAAGCTGGAGATGGGCAAATCAAGGCTGAGCCGCGGCTGACGCCACACGGCGGCTCTCCCCTTCTTCTGACGGGGGCCGTGCTTTGCGTCCTTCCGGCCTAGGCTGCGTCTGGAACAGCCAGGACGTCCGGCTCGCAATCCACTATGAAAACGGCTTCACCGTATCCAGGGAGGAGGCGGGCTCCACCAGCGTCCTCGTCCGATACCCTTTTGAGAAGCTGAAGATGTCTGCCGATGACGGGGTCCGAAACCTGTACTTGGACTTCGGCGGCCCAGAGGGGGAGCTGGTGAGTGGCTGGATGAGGGGTGGGGTGGGAGACCCATCGCCTGGGGGCTTTGCCTGCATGGGGGCTGCTCAAAGAAAGAGCCTTTTCTGCACCGAGCGCCTTCTCCATCCGGTGGGTGTAGCTGAGTCCCTGCAGTCCCACTGAAGAATGAAGCGGGAACTGCTTTTTTGCCGTCCCAACTGATGGAGAGTGGGAGGGCCAAAGAAACGGTGCCTTAAAAATGGCCATAACGCAGAAAGCCATTTGAGCTTCGGGGTCTGGCCCCACCCGGGCCAGGGATGGACGCTGACCTTTGAAATGGCAGGTGGTGACACCCCCCCCGTGTTCCTCCTCCACAGGCCCTGGAGCTGCACTCCTGCCCCAAGCCGGTGGTCTTCGTCCTGCACACCTTCCTGTCAGCCAAAGTGACCCGCTTGGGGCTCCTGGCCTAGCCGCAGCACATGGCTCCTGGCCTTGCAAGGGGCCCCGCTCTGCCAGCCTCAGTGCCTTGACTGGACTCGTAACGGGAGCTGCGCGAACATCTCTCCCCCTTCCGAAGAGCTCTGGGGGGAGGCTGCAGCCGTGAACCCCTCGCCTGGTCAGGGCAGGCCAGGCGAGAGCCGGAGATGGACCAATTCTCTGGCTGGGTCGTGTGAAGCCATTGTTCTGTTCCACTTACCGAACGTGCCTTTTGGTGACGGCTGGGAAGAGAAAGAGGAAGACCCCCCCGGAGCAAGCAAAGTGGGCCTTTTGTGCCCGGCTTGCCGGTGACGTTACCCTGAGCTGGCTGCTGGTGCTGCCACGGAGGGCCTGAGACGGGGCTGGGGGGCTGCTGGGCGTTTGGGCTGCGGGTCTCGCTCCGGAGAGGTTCCAAGTCCAGAAGGGGCCCGAAGAGCCCTCTCTCTCTTCACCCTGCCTCCAATTTTAATTTTGATCCAAGAACCAGTAAAAGCAGCAGCCTTCGCTTAACAGATCCTTTTTAACATCCGAAACAGCCTTCTGTCTTTGGTTCAGAAACCAGCAGCAGGGCAGTCGTCTGAGCAGCCTTCCTTGAGCGTCTCTGGCTTGCGGTGTAGAGCCCCTCCCGCTTACTGAAAAGGGGAGACCCTCTTTGGAAAGCAGGCTGATCCTCTCCCTTCCCGACAGTGTCACGGACGTTTGCATAATATACAAGCCTGGATCACCATTTTTACTATCTAACTTGAGTGCTGCAGAACCTCTCCCAGTTGAGTGAATGTGTCTCAGCAATTTGTCACAGGTCCCTTCAAAAAATATAGATGCTAATCCACAGTCAGTGAGGAGGCCCCCACTAACCACAAAGTATGTCATGCCCGTGGCCGGTTCTGACCAAGACCCTCCTTTCCCTCACCCCCAATGGAACCGTGAGCCCTGCAACAAAACTGGTTGGCTCTCTCGATAAAGCGGTTGCGCGGCATTCCCAAACTCCTCCCGGGCAAATTGTTGCTGGAAGGTGGCATCCAGCGTTTCTTGCTCTCCTGAGTAAAGAAAGGAAGTGGTAAAACTTGAGTTCTTGTGTTGGGAACGGAGAGACCCTGGGATTACTCCAGTTCTGGCTCGCTGGCCCTGGCCTGGGGAGGGAGGGAGGGGGCCTCACCAGAGAGGTGCACCCAGAGCCTGCCTGCTCCCACCCAGCAGCGCCACCCAAGGACTCTGCAGAGAGGAAGGGAAGGGGTCTTGCCAGGCTTGGGGCCCGAGTTTGCCCCCGCCGCTCCTGTAATCTGTAGCCAGGGCCGGGTCTCGGACATCAGTTGGAAACCTCCGATCCTCCGTCCTTTTTCAGATCCCTGGGAGGTCAGAGACCCCCTTGGCCCAGGCGAAGGACTTGCTCCCAGCCGAGAGGGAGGGGGAAGGAGGCTTCCTGACTCCTCCTGCGGGGGACTTGGGCGCCCTAAGCAGAGGGGGGAGGCTGACACTCCTGCGCTTCTCGAGGGAGTCCAGCTCCCGCGGAATTTGGATCGCAGGGCCCGTTCAAAGAAACCTCAAGGCCGGGAGAGACTCTGCCCGACCCTTTTCTGCATTGCAATCCAGTTTTTAGTGGCGCTCGAGTCAGTTCCCCCGGGAGAGAACTCCCCTTCTCGCTCGCCTTCAGTTCAAGCGGGTTTCTCCTTGCCCCGCGGGGGCTGGACGCGGAGTCGCGACGCTCGTGTCCATCGGCCCAGGTCCCCACTCGGGGGGGCCGCCCGGGGCCACCCGGCATGTTTTAGAAAGGGTCCCCGGGCGGGCGTGGATGCGCGGCGTCGAGGGAGGAGGATCGCCGGCGGCGACGGACGTTTTCGCGGCGCTCCTGTGCCACGGCGACGGGCGACGGTGCAGCGCCAGACGCGGGAGGGCGGGAGGCGCAGCCGGGCCCGTCGCCACGCGGCACCTTCTCCGCGACGCCGCGCCCGGTTCCCCCGCGCGGGGACGGCCGCGTGGCCGCGGACCGACGCGCTGCCCCCGAACCAGCGCGGAGCGCGAGGCCGCCTGAGAGGCTCCGCCCGCGCGGGACCGAGGCTGTCCGCGGCTCGGCCCCGCTTGTGCGCGGGGAACGACTCGAGCCCGGCCCGAAGACCGCGGAACTCTGCACGGGCGCCGCCGCCGGACCTCGAGCGCGGCATTCGTGCGAGGACGCGCTTCTTCCGCGGGCTCCGCGCGCAGCGCTCGGGGTCTCCGGCCGGCGCGATCAGCGTCGCAGTAAACGGCTGCAGCCTCGACCGCTGCCCTGTCTCTGCGGGGCGGGGCGGGGCGGGGGCGCGGCCGGCGTTGCCCCCCCCCGGCGGAGCCCGCCCCCAGGCGCGCAGGAGGCCGCTCCCCCGGCCGGGCTCTCGGGGCTCCTGCAGCCGCCGGCCCGGCCCGGCCCGGCCCGGCCGCGCGGACCGCGGGCTCTGCCGCCGCAGAGCGCTCAGGCCGGGCGGGCGCCGGCCCAGCGCCGCGGACTACCACTCCCGTCGGCCCGCGCGCCGGCTCGCCCCGCCCCGCCCCGCCCCGCCCCGCTGCTCCCGCGCCGGCCTGCGGGGGCGCTCTGCGCGACAAAGGCCGCCGCCGCCGCCGCCGCCGCCCTCAGCAGCCGGAGCCCGCGGCCCCCTCGACCCCGCCGCCGCGGGCAGGGATGCGATGACCACGTCCGCCCTGCAGGTACCGCCGCCGCCGCCCGGGCCGCACCGCGCCGCGCCGCGCCAGGCCCCGGCTCGAGGCCTACCGGGCCGCCAAGCGACGAGCCCGACCGGCCTTCGGCTCCCGGCGCGGCCGTGGCGGGCCAAGCGCGGGCGCGGCGGCGGACGACGGGCCCTTCCGGGTGCGGCCCGGGGTCTGCCTGGCCCACCCCGCCGGGTCGTCGTGAGCCTCTGCGTAAACCGGCGGGGGCGCCTGGGGAAGGCCAAGGCGGGGCTGCGGGCGCCTTCCTCCGGCCCGGCCCGGCCGGCCCGGAGGAGGCGGCTGGGCTGCCGCGCAGCCGGCCGGAGCGCCCCCGCGGGCCTCCCCTTGGGGCAGAGCGCGCCCCCGCGGCGGCCCCCCAGCTGCCCTCCCCGGCTGTGGCCGGGCTTCGGGCCCTTCCTTGGCCCGCGAGGGGCCCTGGCTGCAGCCGCGGGCGCTCCCCCGCGAGGGACGCTGACGGCGCCGCCGGGCCGGTCCCGCAGCAGCCTCCGAGGGCCCCTGAAGCCGGGCGGGCGGGCGGGCGGGCGGGGCCGCGTTCCGGGGAGGAGGCGGACAGGAGGGGCTGCGGGCCCAGCCGGCGAGACCCCCCCCCCCGTGTTCTGGGCGAGGCCGGCGCGCGGCCCCCAGGGTCTCGCCTCCCCGCCCCGCCGCAGCCTGGCTTTCCCGGGCCCTCTCCGCCCTGGGGCTTCAGGCCTGCAGGTCGGGGCTCTGCTCTGCTCTGCTCTGCTCTGCTCTGCTCTGCTCTGCCCTGCCTGTCCTGGCGCTTTCGATGCCCGGAGCTGCGATCTTGACGTCCTTTTCAGAAAGCCATTGATTTGGTCACGAAAGCCACCGAGGAGGACAAGGCCAAGAACTACGAGGAGGCTCTGCGCCTGTACCAGCACGCGGTGGAGTACTTCTTGCACGCGATCAAGTGTGAGTCCGCAGGCAGAGGCTCGGGCCCGCCTTTACGTGCCCAGGAGGGGCACGTGCGGGAGGGCAAACGGGGCTCCCCTCCCCTGCCGTGAGGGTGGCCGTTCACCGGAAGAGGAAGGGGAAGACCCCTGGGTTCTGCTGCCCGTCCCATCCCGTCCCGTCCCGTCCCGTCCCATCCCATCCCATCCCATCCCATCCCATCCCGATCGCCCTCACAGATGATGCTCACAGTGACAAGGCCAAAGAGAGCATCCGGGCAAAGTGCGCCCAGTACCTGGACCGGGCTGAGAAGCTGAAGGACTATTTGCGGAACAAGAACAAGCAGAGCAAGAAGCCGGTCAAGGAGGCCCAGAATGACAGCAAGGGGTAAGGGCCTGGGGGCCATTTCCCCTGGAAGGGCTATGGGGAGCTAAGCTGGGGGTCCTGCTGTGGGGCCTCTGCTCTGCCTGGACCAAAGCAGAGAGGCTTCTGCACCTCAGCACTGCCTGCTTGAGCTCAAGTCTGCGGCTGTCTCATTTTGCCTGGAGAGAGCAGGCACGGAACCGAAAAGCAGCTGGGCTTGAATCTGTGTATTAGCACCACTCATGTTATTACGGGTTGCAGCAAAGCAGCCAGGGACAGGCATCAGATCATCGACATCGAGAACAGAATGTTTCAAGATCAAACTTCTACAGACTTGATCTTGGTTGGCTGATGGGAGTAGCTTTCTTGATCTGAATACATCTTCCTTGGATCCGCTTCCTGCCATTGGGTCCTGGGGGTGGATTGTGAGGGCACCACTTTGAGCAGCGACTCCATAAATAACAGAGGGCAGTCCTATGGCAAACAGGAGTTGGGGCTCGGGTCTGAGATGTAGTTTTCCATCCGTGGTCCAAATTCATCCAGTCGCTTAGCTCACAATTTTCTGCCTATTTAAATGTTTTTCCCTTCTGGAAAAAAGCGTGGTCAGGGTCAGTGCCGCAGAGAACGCGGGGGTGGGTTGTCATACCCATCCTTGCCACTTTCTGCCACTTTCACCTTAACCTCTCTGGCTGCAAGGAATGGAGGTAGAACCAAAATCACCCCAGAGACAGCGCGTCTAGGGGAGATCTATTTCCCCAAGACCTTTTTCGGAGTAAGCTTTGCTCATGGTCATTGCAAGAGGCCATCAACCCCCAGGGAAGTAGCTTGCAAGATGGGGGAGGTAGTTGTTTTTTTGGGGGGATGTTAGTTTAATTTCAAACGCTGAAAGCTGACTGTTTGGGACTAAATCTCGCCCCCCCCAGGGTTAATCAGCTGGGTCGGTTAACTAACTTTTGAAGCTTGTGAGAAGTATTTTCTCTGCTAAGGGCCTCTGAATGTCTTCCTCCGCAGCAGCGACAGCGACAGCGAGGGGGACAACCCTGAGAAGAAAAAACTGCAAGAGCAGCTGATGGGTAAGCCTCTCTCCCGCTTGCAAAGGTCCAGGGCTGCTCTTGGGAGCTCAGAGCCGCTATGCTCACCTGCATAGTAGGTAGTGAGTGGGCGCTAGGTTCAGGTCACCTCTGGGGCAAACTGCCTTGTCTGCAGGTGCCATCGTGATGGAGAAGCCCAACGTGCGATGGAACGACGTAGCAGGGCTGGAGGGGGCCAAGGAGGCCCTGAAGGAAGCCGTCATCCTGCCCATCAAATTCCCTCACCTCTTTACAGGTGAGGCCGGGGGTCCCTCCCAGTGTCCCTGGGCCCCTGGGATGTTGTTGGGGTGAGCAAGGCCCTCTCCTCTCTTCTCTCCTCTCCCCTCCTTGGCCAGGCAAGCGTACGCCATGGCGTGGGATCCTCCTCTTCGGCCCCCCAGGAACTGGGAAGTCCTTCCTGGCTAAAGCAGTGGCCACCGAGGCCAGCAACTCCACCTTCTTCTCCATCTCATCTTCAGACCTGATGTCCAAGTGGTTGGGAGAGAGTGAAAAGTAGGCATGGAGGGCAGGGGCTTGCTCTGTGGAACAGGAGGGGGGCATTGGCCCTTGGAGAACTGGGGCCGGGGTGAAACGGGGCTGCGTGGGGGTCTCCATGGGGAGTTTTGCTGCCATTGTTCAACATGGCACCCGTCTTCTGGCTCATTGGCCGGTCAGCGGCAGGCCGCCCTGAAGCTCTTCTCGCTCTGCCCGGCTCCCTCTTCAGGCTGGTGAAAAATCTCTTCGAGTTGGCCAGGCAGCACAAGCCTTCCATCATTTTCATTGACGAGGTGGACTCCCTCTGCGGCTCCCGCAACGAGAACGAGAGTGAAGCCGCTCGCAGGATCAAGACGGAATTCCTGGTGCAAATGCAAGGTAGGCGACGGGGCAGGTGCCGGGGCAGGAATCCGGCCCGCCTCCCTTTGCCAGAGCGGCTGCTGGTCTCGGGCCTATGGCCGGGGCCGAGCAGACAGGCCCTGGAGCGCGGGGCCTGCTGTCCCAAGAGCGAACGACAGGCGCTTCTCCTCCTCCTCAGGTGTTGGGAATAACAATGATGGCACGTTGGTCTTGGGCGCCACCAACATCCCCTGGGTGCTGGATGCTGCCATTCGGAGAAGGTGGGTGATGGCAGTGTTTGGCAGAAACCAAATGCCCAGTCTCACCATCGCATTTTGCCCAAGTAGAAATAGCCAAATACGAAATACGGGTCCACAGGGAGCAGACTGCGGTCCTCTACGTGAGAAACAGCCCCACGCTCAGTACATTCCGTGGCCCTTAAAGTCGCCGCTGGATGATGCGTGATTCTGCCCTGCGTAGTTCTGAGCGTGAGGCTGTGCCCTGTGTGCCACAGCAGGGGCAGCACGTGGCCAAGCTTTGTGGTTTGCGAAGTGCTTGGGTGGGGGGGCTGCATGGAATCCCCAGGGTGGGGCCTAGAACAAGCAACCTGCAGGAAGGCACTGCCGTTGTTCACAGGCAAGTGTCACCGATGGATCCCTGAAGTGACCAGCGGAGCTCCGTTTTGCTTACTAACACGGGCAGTAACAAAATCTAGCTAATAGAACAAAAACCAAATTTTAAACCACAGTGGATTAAAGACTCCCGATTTTTACTAACTTCCTAGCCAAATGCAGTTAGCTGAAAGCCATCCGGGAGTGGAGGGGGGAGATGGAACCGTCAACACCTCAAGGGCTTATGGCGGTGGGCAGGAGGGTAGGTTACGCGCATGCATGCCATGCACCCCAGCTTTGAGACTGACTCATGCATGCCTTCCTTTGCCTGTAGGTTTGAGAAACGCATTTACATCCCGCTTCCAGAGGAGCCAGCTCGTGCCCAGATGTTTAAGCTACACCTGGGCAACACCCCCCACAGTCTGACTGAAGCTGACATCCATGAGCTGGCCCGAAAGACCGATGGCTACTCGGGGGCCGACATTAGCATTATTGTGCGGGATGCCCTGATGCAGCCTGTCCGCAAAGTGCAGTCAGCCACACACTTTAAAAGGGTGAGATGCCCGGCAGCGGCTGGGGACAACCTTCTGATGCCCTCCTGTATGTGGAGGCACTGTTTTAGCCGTGAAAGGAGAGGGCTCTCTGCCCACGCTTGTTCTGTGGTTGGGCAGGAGAATTCCAAGATCAGCTTGGCCCCTCTTGCAGTCTTCATCATGGTCTTGACTGGCTGTTCCTGGAGAGCAGATGGTGATTTGGGGGTGGCTTGTCTGCCACCTCGTTCCTTTCTCTTGCACGTTGCTGCTGGGCCTTTCCCAGACCTGTGAGTAGAGACACCCTGCTGACCTGGCAATCCTCTTATCTGACGCTACTTATATCCTCACTGCAGGTCCATGGACCATCTCGCACCAATCCTAGTGTGCTGGTGGATGACCTGCTGACTCCTTGTTCGCCAGGGGATCCTGGGGCCCTTGAGATGACCTGGATGGAGGTGCCTGGAGACAAACTTCTGGAGCCGGTGGTCTGCATGGTGAGCAGTTGGGGCAAACCCCCTTTCCTCCCCTCCCCCAGGCTTAGGCAAAACTTGAAACGCCAATGTGCGCTCGCCCTCTCCTTCCGAGTGGGACACGGGGTGACGAAGCGGGACCAAGTCGGGGTATGAGGCAATCCAGCTTTGCCTACAATGGAGGGGAGCGCTGCTGGGGCACCAGAGGCTTGGGTTCTGAATATTCCCTCTCTGCAGTCAGATATGTTGCGCTCGCTGGCCACCACCCGCCCCACGGTTAATGCGGAAGACCTTCTGAAGGTGAAGAAGTTCACGGAAGACTTTGGCCAAGAGGGTTAATCCTGCACTATGGGATGTCCCGATGTGAGGTGGGATCAGCCAAGGGCCCGTTTGCCCGGCCACGTGTATAGGCAGCCAGTAGTGGCTGGTGGACTCTGCCGCGCAGAAGCTTCATTCTCCGTCTCTCCACTGGCGCGTCCCTCTGGCTGGGAATGGAAGGGGATGAGGTGGCAGGTGCCAAGGGGACACGAGCAAGCCCGGCTCAGTGTGTTATGTTTTTTCCCCCATCAGATAAGCGCCCCACCTTTTTATTTCTGATGCTTAATTTTCTGTTATTAAAAATAAAATCAGCCCAACTCCCTTCTGCTCCCAGCCATTTCCTGAGCTCCCACCCCCTCGAGCCCAGTTCTGTTGCCCCAAAGAAAGGCCAGAGGGGCTCTCCCAGAGCCCTCCTTCCTTCTTGAATGCTGACATGCACCACCTCAAGCTGACTTGAGGAAGAGAGCCTCGCTCTGCCAAGCGTGTGGAAAGCTGTTTTTCTGGGTTCCAGTATGTTTTGCTGTCCGCTACGAGGCCCTTCTGCTCTCAGAACAGTTCTGCCTGCTAGCTTCAGGCCCAGCCTTTGGTGAAGGCCCTCGGCCTCCTTCGCTTTGCTCCTGGGCGTGCGCTTGACGGGGGGGCCGGGGTGGGGCGGGAGAGGCTGTAGGTCCACCTGCCTAGCAGGATAGCGTGCAGAGGGGAGAGGAATGGCGGCCTGGGTCCCGCGGACTGGACGCAGCTGGGACCGCCTGCAAGGCCCTGGCAGGCGGTGCTCGAGAGGTGGCCCCGGGCGGCTGCTGGCGAGCAGAGCTGAACCGCCTGCCCCGACTGCCTTCAGGCCCGCGGCTCCCACCCCGTGGATCTGTGCCGTGGAGAGAGCGCTGGTTGTGGAAGAATAAAGTGCCGAACACGGAGGCTCGCAGCTTTTTTTTTTTCAACCGGGTTCACACAGCAATACCCCGAACAGCGAGCGCAGCCGCGCGAGTTCCGTCGGTCCCGGCAGCGGGCGAGGGCCGCTCACTCGGCGTCCCGGTGGGCGAAGGTCCTGCTCTCCATCTTGTCGATGTAGAGGATGCCGCGCAGGTGGTCCACCTCGTGCTGGATCACGCGGGCCGCGAAGCCTCGCGCCTGCCAGGCCGTCTCCTCCCCGGCCTCGTTCAGCCCTGCGGGGGGGGCAGAGAGGGGGCGCCGCTCAGGGCCGGGGCCGCGGGGGGGGGGCGCCGGCCGCGCCTCGCCGCGCCTCACCTGAGACCTCCACGGCCAGGGCCCGCGCGACCACGGCCGAGAAGCCGGGCAGGCTGGCGCAGCCCTCCGCCAGGTAGCTCGGGCGGCTGTCCAGCACGCGCAGCGCCGGGTTGACGACGACGCGCAGCGGGAAGGGCGCGGCCTCCAGGGCGCGCAGCGGCTCGGGCACGTCCTGCGGCAGCGCCGGGCCGCGGAACTCGGCCACGAAGACCTGCAGCGGCACGCCCAGCTGCGGCGCGCTCAGCCCCACGCAGCCCGCCCGCCGCATCGCCGCCACCAGCCGCGCGATCAGCCGCTGCAGCTCCTCGCCGCGCACGCGCCCCGGCTCCACGGGCGCCGCCACGCCGCGCAGCGCGGGGTCGCCCACCAGCCGGACGCGCTCCGCGGGTGGGCCCAGCAGCCGCCGCCGCAGGCACTGCCAGCAGCCCGGCGCCCCCGCGGGCCGCCCCCAGGAGGCGAGGCCGCGCAGCCCGCGGCCCAGGCCCGGCGCCGCCATCCGCCCGCCTCCCTGTGGCAGCGCGGGCCGGCGCAGGCGCGCTTCCGCGGGCGGGCGGAGCAGCGCCCCTGGCGGCAGGAGGACCCCGCTGGCCCGGAACCCCTCCCCCCCACGGAGCCGCGCCCTGCGGCGCGCGAGCCCCTCCTTCGCGGGGCTTCAGCCCCCCGGCGAGCCCAAGCCCTGGGGCGCCGGGTGGTGCGGGGGGCACGGCCCCCTTCACTCACAAAAAAGTACTTCGGTGGACAAACAAAAGTACCAAGTTTATTCTTGCACTTCTCGTCCTGGCATCTGCGCCCCCCTTTTCTTCCTGCTTGGCAAAGGCAGCCGAGCCATCTTTCTCCACACAGAAGGAGCACCAGGAGTCAAGCGCTGCCCGCCGATGCTGCTTTCAGCAGATGACCCCCCCCCCACCCCGAGCTATCCTGTTGCGGGAAGCCCGCCGAACGGCCGTGCATCCTCAGAAGGGGGGCTCTTCTCTGCAGCTTCAGGGACGGAGGCGGCGGGGCTGGGATCTGCTTCCTGCTCTGAGCCAGAGCGCCCCAAGTCCAGGGGAAGTTGCGGGCCTTCTTGGGCTCGCCCCTTCTCCTCGGCCGGGGGGAGAACAGTCTCTTTCTCAGGAAGGACTGAGCCCAGGAGCGCCTGGAGCGCCTCCTCGTCCACGCAGCCAAGGCCTCCGTACTTATGGACCTGAGCAGCAGGAACACCTAGCAGAACAGGAAGAAAATGCAACGGTGGGAAGCCAGACCCCCCATCAATCTCACGCCATCAAGTCCCAGAGACGTTTCCCGAGTCTGTCACCCTCCTTCCTTGGAGAGGGTCTGGACAGCTGTGCACATATCCACCCACGGGCCAGTCATAGTTGTACAGAGCAACAGAGCGTGGCTTCCCTCCCACCGGTTTCCTTCTAACACATCCTACCCCGAGGAAGCAAAGGCCACCGTACCCAGAATCTGTGCAATGTGGGCTGGAGGGAAGAGGAGCTGGAGACAGCGGTTGAGGTACGGCACCAAGTCTTGCAGGAACGCTGTGCAGAACTGAACAAACAGCTCCTGCTCTCGGCTGCTGAACGCTGCCGCCTCAGCCCGGTGGAAAGCCAGAATAACCTTTACACTCTGCCGAGAGAAAAGTCACATTAGAAGCCTTTGCTTTGTAGAATTCAGAGCAACCAGATGAAAATTACCCACTATAGACTCAGATCGTAAACTTGAATTATGCAACCAGGCTGAAATGACAGTGCTTCTCCCCACAAGCAGCACGCGACACAAGTAGTCGGAATCCCCCTGGCGCAGAGAGTCTATGGGAGATTCTAAGGAGCCTAGCTAAAAGCGGGGAGGACGCATTCAAACCCCCACAACAGCCCCTAAAACCCTTTACTCCCATCATTGAGAAATATGGACCATTTTTCCCGGTACCTGGCTGAGCGTGTCCTCCAGGAGAGCTGCCACATCGGGGGCAAGAGCAACAGGACAGCAGAGACGCAAATCATTGAAGGCCACCAGGATGTTGTTGAGGAAGTGGGCAAGCGGGGGAGAGTCTAGTAGCACCAGGGGGGGCTGCAAGGTGCCTGGCTGGGCAGAAGGCATTGTCACGGAGATTGCGCTACCCAGGAGAGCCGGGGCAGAGATCAACGTGTAGGAGTTCATCTCTTCTTGGAATTGTTCTACGGCCTCCCGCATAGCTTTCTTGAAGGCGAGGAACACCACATGCTGAAAAATAGGAACAAGCTGGCCCCGGAAGTCCGCCCCTACCCGGCTGAAGGACAGGCCAAAGTACATGCACTGGCCCAGCAAAGAGTCAAGGCGGTTGCCCACACCACGCTGTAAGTCTCGTTCAAGAACCAGTAGAAACTCTGAGACTTTCTGCAGCACCCACCCATGGAAGATGGCACTCTCATTGAGCGTGTCCTTCCCCAGGGGCAGCACCAGTGGCTCTTCATCTGCAAATATGGCACGATACTGCGTGACAATGTCAAAGAGATGCACGCGGCAGGCCTCTATAGTTTTTGTGATGTGCACGTAGGGATCGTCGTCAGGAACAGCCGCGAGGATGGAGCGCAGCCAGAAGTCTCTTGCCTGCAGGAAAGTGATGCGCAGTTCAGCCTCCGTGAACACGTCCATGCAGCGCAGGTAGCCAATGATGCGCAGGCAAGCAGGCAGCTGGATGTTGGTGCGCAACTGCTGGATCAGTTGGTTAAGCATGAGCTGCGTGGACTGGCGCACCTCGGCCACTATGCCCTGCAAAGAGGAGAGAAGCCCTTCTTACCCGCTGCGGCGGATGCTCTGAAAATGGACTCCCGAGACCACGCGAGAGCCATACCCCGGCTCTAACTCTAGGCCACGCCACGGCGCCTGCCCGACGGCGCAAAGGCCCGGCCAGGGGCGCCGCCCGGGAAGTTCTCGGCACCAAAGCGAGCGGCGCGCTACCGAACCAGAACCTCCTCCTTCCCCTCCCCGCTCCCGCGCCGAAGGGGGAACCCGCAGGGCCGCCTTGCCCGGCCCCCGCGGCCGAGCGCCGACCTGGACGACGGGGATGCCGGCGTGCTTCTTCTCCAGGCGGCGCGCGTGGGAGACGAGCTCCAGCGCCTCCTCGTAGTAGCTGTTGCGCACGCAGGTGTCCATCAGCTGCGGGATCTCCAGCACCTCCAGGATCTCCGTGTGGCGGTTCAGCGTCACGTTGTTCATGCGGCGGCTCTGCGCGATCTGCTCGGCGTCGCGCATGAAGCTCCTGCGGGGAAGGCGGCGGGTCAGCGGGCGGGCGGGCGGGCGGGCGGGCGGGCCTGGCCGGCGCCCCCGCCCCTCCGGCCGGGACGCGGCGGCTCACCGGCAGGCCTCGGCGAAGGGCGGCAGGCGGCCCAGCAGGCGGCCCAGGCCCTGCTCGATGCCGCCGAAGCCGCGGCGCGTCTCGGCGGTGCACTCGGCCGACCGGATGAAGGTCTTGTAGTGCGCGAAGGCCAAGGCCCGCGTCTGCGCCCCGAGCTGCGCCCGCTCCTCCGCCAGCCGCGCGGGCTCGCGCCGCAGCGCCTCCAGGCCCAGCCCCGACAGCGCCGCCAGGTAGGCCGGCAGCTCCGCGTCCCCCGCCGGCGCCGCCGAGGGCGACGCGCGGAACAGCCAGGCCAGCAGGCTCGCCTCCTCCACGTCCGCCCCGCCGCCGGCCGCCGCTTCCGAGGCCGCCATCGCGCCGCGACGTGGACCAGGAAGTGATCGCTATGGCAACCGGAGCGCTCTGGCCCTTTCGTCCGCACTTCCGGCTTCCGCTCCGGCCGCGCAGACGCGGCCTCACGGCTTCTGCGGGCGCCAGCGGCCCCTCTGCCCCGGAAGTCTCCGGCACTCTATGGTCCCACGGAGCAAGCCCGGAAGGGAGGCGGCGGAGCGAGTTTGGCGCGGGAACTTCCGCCTTCCGGGACCAGCTTCCGGACGGGCCGCGTGGATCACGCGGGGCTGCCTCTCGTGCGGCTGGTCGGGCGGCGCGATGCGGCCGCTGACGGAGGAGGAGACCCGCGCCCTCTTCGAGAAGCTCGCCCGCTAGTACGTGCCGGGGCGGCCGGGGGCGCGCTTTGCCTGCGGGACTGACCGCCACTGGCTGGGCTGGGCTGGGCTGGGCTGGGCTGGGCTGGGCTGGGGAGCCCCAGGCGGGGGGGCCTTGCTGAGGCTCCGGCGGGCTCCCCGGCCGACTCCGTCTCTTCCTTCGCAGCGTCGGCGAGAACATCCAGCTGCTGGTGGACCGGCCGGACGGGACTTACTGCTTCCGCCTGCACCGGGACCGCGTCTACTACCTCAGGTCGGCGGGGCTGCGGGAGGGCCCCCCCGGAGCAGCCTTTCCGCGGGGGGCGATGTTTGAACTGGCGGGGCCGATCCTCTTGTCGCAACCGCCGCAAGACGCGGGTCGGAAGCGAATCGCTTTGTGAAGTTCTGGTGCTTTTTGCGATTTTTGCGCAGAGCAAGTGATTTCAGGGGCTCCTCCGGTCGAGAAAGGCCGGTGCGGAGGGAAGCCAGCGCCCCCCCATCTGGCCCAGTTGAGCTTTAACAGAATTTACTTCCTGCAGCGGTAACCTCCTTGCTCTGCTTGAGCGTCACACCAGAAAATAACGTCAGCTGTGGAAGCCCTGGTTTGCGCAGAGACGCTCCGTCAGCGGGGTCTCTGATCTCAGGACTCCTTGGCTTGTCTAATTTGCTTTGGGCGCTTTAGAACCATGTCTCCAGAGGGGCCAAACGGATGGTTGAATCTCCATTGCCCCACAGTTTTGGGACTGGCCCATCTCAAGCCTGCTCCTAAGCGCCCAATGACCGCCCTGCGCGTTGTTTTTCAGCGAGAGGCTCCTGAAGCTGGCTACAAACATCCCACGGGACAACCTGGTGTCCCTGGGCACCTGCTTTGGGAAATTTACCAAGAGCCAGAAGTTCCGGCTCCATATCACTGCCCTGGATTACCTCGCCCCTTATGCCAAGGTAAAGATGGGCCAACATTGATTTTACTTGAGAAGCGTTTTCTCTCTGTTCCTGAGCCTTAGGCTTGATGGATGTGAGAGAAGACGCCTGTCACGCTCTAGTTTATCTAATCTGGGCCAGAACGTCAACCGGCTTGCCTTGGGACAGTGAGTAATGTTTTGATTCTAGTGATCAGTCTAAGAGCATTGAGGCCTGGAAATGAAGTGGCAATACCGCTAAATCCAAAGCAGAAGGCTTGGCGAGGTCACTTCATCATGTGAGGAACTGGTTGCTGAACCATTACAGTTCTGTGGGTTATTCTCTTTCTCTCCTACAGTACAAAGTCTGGGTGAAGCCTGGTGCAGAGCAGTCTTTCCTTTATGGGAACCACCTGTTGAAGTCCGGTCTGGGGCGCATCACTGAGAGCACTGCTCAGTACCAAGGAGTGGTGGTATATTCTATGGCTGATGTCCCTCTGGTGAGTGATGGGCAGGGGCTGCCCAGGGCGCGGGTTCGGGTGGGTGGATTCTGATACCAACAGAGAAGAGGTGTGTCATTCACCTTGCCCTCTTTGCTTCCTCTAGGGGTTTGGGGTGGCAGCCAAAACCACCCAGGAGTGCCGAAAAGTGGACCCCATGGCAATTGTAGTATTTCACCAAGCAGATATTGGCGAATACATACGGCACGAGGAGACACTGACTTAATAAATGGGGCAGAATTCCTCCCATCGCGCTCTGGCAGCTGGAAACTTTTAAAAACTGTTCTGCACTTTGGATTATATTATGCCCCTTTTCGTGTAACCTGGAAGGACCAGCCTCGGCTGAGTAGGTGAAATGTGATCATTTCACTGTCACTCACCTGTAACAGTTGACCAGTAACAGTGCCTGCCGGTGGACAAGCTGGAAAACTTTGGGATGAAGCTACAAAACTTAGTCCAACTATCTGATTTTATTGTTTGCATTGTTTCGTTCAAGGTGAGCTCTAGGAGCTGATAAAGAGGCAGTTTGTTATTTTTAGCACAGTGAATGCACTCTGTTTCGTTTTACCTTTCTGGCTGTGCGGCTACAGGGGCTTTCTGGAAGGTTGTGTCTCAAGGGCGAGAAAATAATTGTTTGTGGAGAGGAGAATTCTGCTTGTCTTCACCCATAAAAGACACCCCTGTTTTATTTGGATTATAAGACTGTCTCAACTGTATTCTTACAGCATGGCATATTTTTAAATTTCAATATTTATTTTAACTTAGGCTGGCTTTACTCCTAATCAGTCCACTGGGATCAGTCAGTCAGTTCACTTGGATTTATTGTTATTGTTACTCTACTAGTAAGTTCTTGGAAAGGCTATGAATAACTTGCTCCCTCCTTTGCTTTGCGATAGCTGTAAAGCCAGGGAAGGAGATGCCATCCAAAGCCGGGGTCCTCCTCTGAGGCTGGGTCTTGCATCTTGATGCGGCTTCAGCACCTGGGCTTGTGGCTGGGCTGCATAGCGAAGAGGCGCTTGAGGAAGCAGAGCTGAAGGATGCCAGAGAGCACAATGGCAATGCTCTGAGCTGCTGACCACCAGTTCACGTAGTTGTGGTTGGACTGGAGAAGGATGAAATCTGTTCTTGACCTCATCCGAGCAAAGTTGTAGTAGCGCCACATGTGGAAGACGTCAGTCAGCAGCTTGCTGGTGCTCTTCTGCTCCGGATGAAGAAAACAAATGTTCAGATTCAGCTCTTGGTACTCATCTGCTCCCTTTTAGAGGGAAAGGAAGCCTCTCCCCCCCCCCCCCCGCCCCCAGTGTTGTGCTTTCTCTTCTAAGCCGAAGAACAAAGGAAGCTCTGTCCCAAATGCCCTCCAGACCCAGACGCCTGAGAAAAAGCTTGAAATGCATCAATCCCCCCCGCCATAACTTTTTCTGAATAGCTGATGCAGGTGATTGCCTGCTGCTTTCATTTCAGGTACTTAAACCAGGTACCTCAATTGCTTCCAGGGTGTCATTCAGTTCCTTCCTCTCGAGTTCATTCGTTTGTAGATCAAAACCTTCGTAGAAGACCCCAAAGTTGAGATAAACTTGCACAGACCCAAAATGGTTGTACCGATTACTCAGGCACAGCTGATAGAAGCCTGTAAGAAGGAGGAAGAATTCCACCAAGCTTCAAGAAGTTTCTCTACGATGCTGACAGGCCCCCGTCAGCTGCACTGGGCAGGTGAAGTGCCGCAAATCAACCAAGACGGGGGAAGGGAAGCTGGATATAACGGTTAAATCTGTTTTTCCTTTGAAACACAATGCTGTCTAAGATTGCCAATCTTTTTGCTAGTCGTTTTCAATCTCCAAAGCACAAAAATACTGAGAGGGGAATTGGGTGCAAGGGGGAGATCGGAATTCATGATTTAGATGCGTGGGGAGTTGGATTTGGTTTTCAGCTTTCCTTGGAATGCAGAAGGTTGCAGCGGGGGCTGTAAGCATGTGTGTGTGTGATGTGTCATTGCTATAGGGTTTCCATGCAAAAAAGCTATGGGCTCGGCCCAAATGAGGCTCCAGTTTAGCACGTTGGGGCCATCGAGTGGAGGGTGTTTTTGCAGAAGCACCAGCTGCCACAGGAGCCCCAGGGCTGTGTCTTTACGGAAGAGGCTTTGCAGAATCCACTACGCCAACCTGGCACCTCAGCCTCTGGGCTTGCCAGCATTCTGGGAATTGCGGTCCCAACACATCTGGAAAGGGGGCTTGGTGAAGAAGGCTCCCTAAACCATGATTAGCAGGCCAAAGCGCTGCCTTCGTGCAAGATGCTACGCTGAAACAAACATGGCCTGGTTTAGGCCGCATGGCTTGGTTTTGGCCAACCGCCGCTGCAGCTTGTTTGCCTGCAGCTGAAGAATGAATCGCTTAAGAAGCCATCTAGATGGGGCAGGCAGGGGCAGAGCCAGCAAGGGGGCACCTGTCTCCTGAGTCTGGAAGTTGATCTGTCCCCGCACGTCCTGGGAGGTGCCGAGGTGGAGGCCGCCGGGGTTGTTCACAGTTGCCAGGACGTGTCTGTCGTGGCCGAGGCCTGAAGTCCATTGCACCTGGAAGCAGGAGAGACCAGGCTAAACCGTGATGAACGAATGGGACTGGCAACCTTGTTGCTTCCTGGCTGTCAGCGCCTTCCCTGGGAGCGGGTGCCTTGAAAATGGCTCAGTTGCTCCCAAATCGCAGGTTCCTTGCCTGCAAAAAGGGCTCTGGGGGACTGCAGAGGGGAAGCAGGGACCCCATGCTTGCCAGGAGGAGGGCAATCCACGCCTTCCAAGCAGTGTGGATGCTCAGCTGTGCTGGGGGGGGGGTGGTCTGGAGGACAAACGGAAGGACTCCTCATGTGGGCAAAGTTTGGGCTGGGCTGGGAGGTGGGAGCATTTTCCTCCCCTCGCCCTGGGGCGGGGGGGGCTCCATGATTCTGGCCTCTGCCCTGGAGTCACCCTCTTGGCAGGTCCGCTCTGGCTGCGTCCAGAGACACGTCGGCAGGCAGACTCTGAAGGGTCTCGAGAGTCTCCCCTCTCTTTGCTGGGGGGGGTCAGGTGTACAAGGACCCCTCCCCTCCCAGGGTTGGTGGGTCTCTGGGGTCCACTAAGGGAGGAGAGATGGACACAAGACCAGAATGCTGGAATAATTTTCTGGCAGTCCAGCCATTGACAGGTTCTCTGTACTCACAATGGGGTCTGCCAGGAGAGGCTGGAACCGCCAGAGCAGCCGGACAGGCCAAGTGGGGGGGGGGGGCTGGCCCCTTTGCCTCCTTGCTGCCCTCCCCACCTGGCACCTACCTCATAGCTGAAGTAGAAGGAGCCGTTTCGATGTGCAAACTGCCAGAGGCATTCGATGCCGCCCGCAGGGATGACAATGGCAAAGTCATAGCGGTCCCTCCCGGGCAGGATAGCCTGGTTGTGGGACCCCCTCGGCTGCGCCACCTCTTGGCAGTGGGCAGGTTCCGGCCCCTGCAGCAAGCCCACGACCCCAGCCATCTGGAGCAGGACAAGCATGTTGGCAAAGGGATGCCAGCTGGCTGTGGGGCTCCGTGGTGGAACTGCAGCCCAGCAGGCTGGCCGAGCTAATCATTAACTGACCTGCTCCTGCCCAGCACTTCGCTTGCTGTGCCTGCTGGCTCAGGCGGAGCGACTCAGGGGAGGTTTGGTGCCAGAGGGACCCCTTGGGAAGCTGCGCAGCTGCCAGGGTAGGACAGCCGTCCTTCAAAGGGCGCTGTGCACAGAGCGGCCAGGGACCTTCAGCTGCTGTCGTGGGCCAGTGCAGCTTCTCTCCCCTCTCCTCCAGGAATGTAAGGAGGTGGGCTTGCATTCCTGCACCCTGAGAAGCACACGAGGCTGAGGGAAGGCCCAGCACCTGCTGGGTCTCACGGGTGAGTTTAACATGGCTCTCGGCTAACGGGCAGCAGGAGGGGGCTGAGCTTCATCACACTGGGAGACAGACAGGCACAGGAAGGTTGTTATTTGCAAGGGTGGTTTTGGCTGTAGTTAGATCCTAGTTCAATTCATTGAGTTCCAACTGATTTCAAAGGATGGTTCAAAAACAGAAATTGCTGAGTTAGCTTGATGCCTCTCCATAGAACCAATTTTTTAACAGCTGGAGCTTCCTTCCTTCCACCAGAGTTTTGCTGGTAGAGCTGCGTCCCATCCATCCGGCTTATCTTTGTTCTTTCCTCCTCGTTCTGAACAGAAATACTGTGTGTCCGTGTGTGTATACACTTGCTTGCTTGCAGCCCCTGGTGCTGAAGGACACATCGCTTTCCCAAGAGAAATGTTTCCCAGCAACTGTGGCAAGATCACAGGGGGAAGAAAATATGGCTGGGTTTGTGTGTGGATTAAGCACGGAGAAGAAATAACTTTTCACTAGCGGGTGGCACTCTTCCTACAACCAGATGAAATCCAGCCTGTAGGAGAGGGACTGGCCCATGCCACCCCATGGAAGCTTCTCCCAGCTGGGCCCTTGGGAATCCCGTGGGAACATGAAGCTGTCAGGATTTTCTCATGGGAAGAAGGTCATCCCGTTCCCTGTACAACAATTGTTTTGTCTAAAGTTAATGTAAACAAAGCATCTTGTGACTGTGTTATGCTTTTTACTGCCACCTATTGTAATGTGTATGCTAGTTATTCAGTGGGGGGGTACATCCTGGCAATATAACGGGAGGGCTAGATGCCCAGCCTGTCAGTCGTGTATAGTTTATCATATAGGTTTTTATGGATTATGTAGTTGTAACTAGTAACCAAGTAGTGTGCCTCTTCTCTGAGAGTGTTTTTTAGCTAGAGACTTTGTTGTGGATAAGTCTTGAATGCTAAGATGAGAAGAAGTCTTTGTTATTTACTATATTTTGTATGCAGTATTTTATGAAGTTTTGCATTTTTATCAATAAAAACCAGTTAGTTTATATTTTCTGACTGGATTTTCTTTGAAAAGCAAAATATGGACATTGCATTTTGCAAGCTCTCAGGCTGATGTGTAATTTTCCTGAGAGCAGAGTTTTTGAGAGCTTTGCTGCGCTCTGCACAACAGAAGCGTGTTAAACAGAGCTGAACCCAGGCCTCTCGGACCATGCAAAGTTGGAGTCTCCCCAGGCTCCAGCCACTTTGTCAGCAACTACCTGCCGTGGCTACAGCTCCAGAGTCCACTCATTAATGTGCAGGTCTGGGAGGAGGGTGGGGCTGTCCATAAAGGCCTGCTGGCTGTAGACCCTGTTGAAACCTTGAAAGGACCTTGTTCTTGGAAGGGCGCCATGCTGCCACATTACTTGGCAATGCTCGCCAAGGACTCTGCGGTGCTCTGAATTCCCAGCCGAGGTCTTCCGTGTCCTGCTGGTCCTGTGGTAAGGGGACCTTGACTATTTTGCCTTGCACTGAGTGCTCCTTTCTCCTTATCACATCTCTCCTTGGGAGCCTAGTTTAGGCTCCAGGGTTGGGTGGTTGTTGGGCTGACCGTTTTCCTGTCTGCAAAGTTCCAGCCCTTGCGTCTTAAGCCAGGGGCATCTGGTTCAGTGAATCGTTGGGTGTCCCCAAAGCAGTGCTCAAATAACCCGCTCTGTGCACAAAGGGGGCTTATGATGTTGGTGGCAAAGGGCAGGGTGGTTAATGGCACATGAACAGAGTTTGAGGCACCCTGTTATGGCAGCTTTTCGCAGGCAGGTGGGCCCACTTGCACACACTGGATTAGGTGGCAAAAGGACTTAAAAAATTCCCAGAATAGAAATTAATTTTACTAAATATCACAGTATTTTAAAAACAAAAAAACATTATTTGGGTTGCCAGTAACGTGGACATTGCCAATACTTGGGCCTAAAGAGTGCCTTCTGCTGGAAGATCCAGCGATTTAGAATGCTCTCCCAGTCACCCAAAACACCCTTTTTCAAGCAAGGAGACAAGGAAAGAGGATTTCAGCTCATCCAGTTTCAGTAACTGCCAAGAGCTCCCAGAAGATTGCAGCCAGTTTCAGCTGCCAATGAAGAGTTTTGCCATCGATCCAAAAGGAAACTCTTCTGCTGGTGAATGACATCATGATGAGAAGGGAAGCCCCAATTCTTCCAGTCCGGCCAGCTTTGTTACTTAATAAAAGGAAATCAACCCTTCGCACTTGTGGGTTCTTTTGCTGATAGGTTTGTTTAGGAGCTCACTAATTGTCTGGGAGGATTCATGGTTGGGCAGCCAAAGCCCCTTTGTCATGGATGGATTGCTCTCTGGTCACGTTGTGGTGGCTGGAAGGGGCTCTTTCTTGCAGGATTATGGGGGTGATTCACCGTGGGGCATTTCTGCTGCTCACCTATTTCCAGCAGACCCACCACTAGCAAACTGGAAAGACCAGCTTTCTCGGGTTCTTGTTCCAGAGTGACCTTTGCCTGGTCACAGAGCATGCAGCACAGAGGGCTCAAGGGAGTTGTTTTGGGTAGGGTGAGAACTGATGAAGGCCAACAGGGTTTTGGAAGGTCTTTGTAATAACTGATGGTGAACCAAGAAGACCGTATATGAGAAGTCGTGTTAATTTTGACTGATGGCACTTTTAGCAATAATGGGGATCCTACCACATCTGCTTGTCCTGTGTGGCTAAATCAGTTTCATCTTGAGGAGGGGGACAGGATCCTTGGATGAGAGTGCAGTGTACGACTTCCTTGGCAAGGTTAAAAATATTGTTTGGTAAAAAAAAATAACAACTTTGTTTTAGCTAGCTAAAACAGCTTCCACAGGAGAAAAGCTATCTAAGTTTTATGTTGATGCCATGTAGCATCATGATGCCTTTCCCTTATGGAGGCTGTAACAAAATTGTTGGGTTTTTTTACCAAATAATATTTTTTACTTTTATTTTAACTTTTATTTTCATCTTGTTTTTGATTATGTTGGCATGCAACTGTTTATTTTACAATGCTTAATTTGCTGTTGACTAACATCCTGACCGCTGTAAAACTGCTGGGAGTTGTTCAGTATAAACATTTTATTAAATAAATAACACACTTAAGGCACACTGCTAGCCCCTGCCCTCAAGTTGTCAAGTCCCAGCTTCTTCATCGTTCGCCAACGGTCCTTGATCATCACAGGTGTACGATCCTTAAAAGGATATGCTTGATAAATAACTTTCCAGTTCCCCTCCCCAAACTTCTCCACACCTGCCTTGATCCAGGCAGTCTCTTCTGGAGACCACTTCTGCAAAAGAAACGACACAGGGACCCTCATGCATAAGCAAGAACGGCCCATGGGTAACCTTCGTTTGCCACCTGTTTCTGCTGAAAAACCAGCGGCTCTCAGCAACAGCTCTTGCCCCACAGAATCCTGCTGCTAATGAGTCAACTCCCCCCAAGAGGGAGTGGGAGGCTCTGGCCCTATTTCAGAGTCCTGTGTGTCCCACGTAGCACTTGCCCTCCCTCCCATTCGCAGGGAAATTGTGAAAAAGATGAAAATGAAAAAAAAAAGTTTCCTAGGCACTTTATGCAGCCGTAATAGTTTTCATTTATATTGGCTCAGACATCAATAGTCAAGCCCTTACTTCACCTGCACGGAGAAGATACCAGCCTTGAGGGAGGCTGAAAAGGCTCAGAAACAGTAGTGGCCACAGCAGAGCACCACCTAAGCAGCAATTTCCCACATTCCTGCCTTGTCAATGGCAATCACTGTCTAGAGTGTATAATTATTTTTAGAGAGAAGAGATAAGTAATTATCAATTGTCTTTTTTTTTTTTAAAGAAAGTCTATGCTTGGAATTGGTTACATTACCTTCCTCTTAGTACTGGAAGGGTTGGTGCCAATTGACCCCTCTGACTCTGAAAGGAAAAAAAAAAAGTTAGCAGCCTGGCATGCTGCAGAGGTTGGAAGGCACAAATCTTGCCTGGAGATTTTTTCCTTTCTGCCATGTGCAGCCACTTAGTGCTTCTGCCTTCCTGGCTCAGAGCTAAAGTGATTTTTGCCACAACAACACTGCACCAGAAATGCAAGCAAAGGGGACAGAGATAAACATTTCCTCAAGGCTTACTGGCACAGTTTAGAGCTACTACATTCAGTAATGCACAAGAAATACCCACCCAAGGGCTTTGCCCAAGTTGCCTCCTAGCACCCCCCAGAAATCCATCTTTCTAAAGCGATGTATTCTCCTTCGGGAGGAAACCTTTGGTCTCACTCCGGGAAAAACTCATGGCCAGCATGCTCGACCCAGTTCCATGCCATGGTACTGTGCTGTGAGCCAGACCCTCACCCAGCCTGGAAACAAGTAGCAGGGGCAGCTACAAACAGCCTTTCCCAGCCTTCACGATGGCCAAGCCCTCCCAGCAGCTTGCTTTCCTGTCCGCCTGACCAATAAGCTGCCATTTGGCCATTTTGCCCTGGTGGCTTTGTGCCATCTGGGACAGGTGCTCCCTTCCGGCTGTGCTGTAGAGAGGCTGCCACCTTCGATGGGCCTCCTAGCGCCTTTCTCAGGCTCGAGCTGCCCCCTTCTGCAGCCTCAGTTCCTCCAAGCTCCCACCCCCCGAAGAGCCCTTGGCTTTTTGGCCACCCTGCTCGCTGAGAGGAAGTCAGGGTGGGGCACCAAGACGAGACCAAGCCCCCACTTACGCTGCTCCGCGAAGAACTCATCCTCGTCACTCCAGGCTGCCTTCTCCTCCTGCGGAACCGAAGGGGCGGCTCCTGGCTTCGCCATTCTAAAGGCAACAAAGAACCCCAGTTACAGGCGGGCCCGTCTCGCTCCCTCTGACGGCATCAGACACACTTCAGCCACAGAAGCGCACGCCAGCAAATGTTCAGGGGATCTGTGCGTTCAGCAGTGAATTCCTTCAACAACCCTGGTCGTCACCCAGAGGGGAATACTCCTGCTGGAGCACATCCCTCCCACTTCAGAGAAACAGCAATGGCCAAACCCTGCAAATTCCCCAGGAGATCCAAAAGAAGAACTTGCAGCTCGGTGCCAGTCCTTCCAAGGCCTATGCTCTGCCAGCTTTGCAGACGCAGACCCGAAGGCAGCCCTTGTTCCGTACCTGGGAACTGCGGGGGACGCACTTGGGGTGGGCTCTTGGCACTTCGCTGGTTGGGCCCCCAAAGTCAAAGGTGGCTTTGTGGGCAAGATGTGCCTGGCAGGAGAACACTTCCTCTCTGTCCCCAAAAGCATGTCGCTTATAGAGGGCAAGGATCTTGTCTTTGCCAGGCTGAAGCAGGACCTGAAGTGGGCATCTCCTTTATCCTTCTTCTGGCGCTTGGCTCTAGGGGACCCAGAAGGCGAGCGTGGCTTGGAGCCAGTCCAGTCCGTCTTGTCTAGTTGCAAGAACGCCTCCTCGGGGTCTGGGGCACCAGAAAGAATCTTGAAGGCTTCTCTCAGCACAGAGAGCCCGTAGGAAGCTGCCCTCAGGCTGGAGCCCCTGCGAAACAGAGGAACCTCAGAAACGCATTCCAGAAGCCCTGCCAATTTCTATTCAACTTTCGGCCAAGGAGGCCTCTCTAAATGGAGTCACTGCCGGGCTCCCCTTGTCAGGGGAGAATTACAAAGGCCAGGAAAGAGTCAAGCAAAGATTCTACCAAGAACATTTCTACTTGCGTAAGAGGACAGAGTCGCTCTGCAGTGAGATGGGCAGTGACAAATTTGAAATGCAAATAAAGAAATAAAATCTTCTCTAGGGAAAGGGAAAGGCTTGCTTGTCACCCAGAGTAAATCACCAGCTGCTGTTTCACGCAGACGCACTCAGGAAGATCTCGGATGACTTTATCTCAGTGACCCAAAACAGGCTTAGCAACAGAAGCACCATGGCCATTCAGGGAGTTCAGCATTCTTCCCCCAGTCTTGCACCTCCTCTTGTGTTGCACTACAAGTTCCTTCCTCTTCCAGCCAATGGAGAGTAGCCCCCAAACACATGGAGGGCACAGACTGGGGAAGGCCAAATGCAATTTGGTGTTCGTTTAAATCCTGCCATTAAGGAGACTGTCTTTTGGATGCCACGTAATTCTCTCCTCTCCTTGTTACAACAGGCAATTCTAAAGATTCAGTTGATTGCTTTAAATTAAAGCTACTTAGAACGTGGCTTAAATCACCAAAAAAAAAAAAAAAAGACCCCGTTTTAAACGTCTGCTCATATTTATGGAGTTTCTGTATTTCCTGAGCAAATATGCACAGCTGCTCTAACATTCCTTTGCCCAACATCTGACTTACTGATCTGAGTCCTTGGCAGCAGCAGACACGGGGGCAACAGCAGTGACTCCACCCACATGTGGCGATGCTTTGGTGCGCACGCTGGCTGCCTCCACATATTCTAAAATGGCCTCTCCACTTGTACCCAGTGCTGGCAAAGGTTTTGCTGCTGTTTCTCTGGTTCCTGCTCCACACTCTGGCCTTTCTTCTGCCCCTGCCTCTGACCCACTTTCTGGGGCTTCGCTGAGTTTTTCCACAGTCTCGCCATCTGCTGTGCCAGATGTCTGGGTGGTCTCTTGTGCAGCCTCTGAAACAGCCATTTTCTCCTTGCTAGCTGCTCCCACGGGGCTATTCTTGGAACCCACCTTGTCAGTGGAATTCCTTCTTGCCATCTTAAATAAAAAGCATGAGCAGTCACTGTTAGTATTTTTCTTCAGGTGGTACAGAACGTAGGCACGAAGACCGTATTTGTTTTTCCCACACAAAACTACTTTATTGTACAAAATTAAACTCCTAACTTATTCTGCTAAGTTTACAACTATTTCTATTCTTACATTTCTACCTCTATGCTCTATTTCTAGGTTCCTATTCCTATACTTGTGGCACCATGTTTTCTTATCTCAACTATTTCTTAGCTCTTTAAATCTTTCCTTTTCTCTCCAGGTCTTCAGCTCTTGCACGTGAAAACCCTTTTTGCTCCTTTATAGACTTGTGAATGGGCTTTTCTCTCCCCCCACCAGCACCTCCCCCGGTCCTCTGTTTCTGGAGCTGGGGTGTGGAGCTCTGCCTCTGGGCTGCTGCGGGCAGTGGGCTTGCAGACTCTGATCGGGCTCTTTTCCGCCCCATCTCTCAGCTCTGCCTCTCAGTGGTCTTGCAGCTCCAGGAACTGAAGTCTTTGCTTGCTGTCTGGAGACCGCTGCTGAGGTCTTGCCTTTGGGTTGGAGTTTCTCTGCTGTCGTCACCCCTTACTTGGCACACCCAGGCACATGCTTGTTTTCAGCTCCCTTTTTATAAAACAAACTCTCCTGTTAAGGAGAGGGCGGGGCTGTTTAAACCCTCCTACCCAGGTAGCACCAAAATTCTGCATCCCAGGAGGGAAAAAATGCCTGCTCGCTCCAGGTGGTGAGTTCACTCTTCTACAGTCACTCCAAAGTTTCTCTCCTTCCTTCTCTTGTCCTAATCTCAAATGCCAAATGTAACCTTTCAGTTAGAGGATCTTCTTCTGCCCACAGCGTAGCTCTAACACACAACAGCCCTTCTGGAAAAAGCTTTTGTGTTAAGCATAAGATGTTGGATGTGTATCTTTGATCACAGTGGCTAAATTGAGTCACTGCTGTGGCCAGTGAAGAAACAGCCCAGCGCATCTCGTTAGGGCCGAACATGGCCCCCGAGGCCAATACTCACCACTAAGAGAAATGGCTCAGAATCATCCAAGTAACGCTCGAAGAAGAGAAGAATCCTCTGCTGGAAAGCTTTGTAGGAGAAATCCCAGATGGTCGGATGAGAGGAGTTTTTCTCTCGGATGATGCGATGCAATGCTGTCCTCATTTGCTAGGCAAGGAAAAGAAAGAGAGGTTGGAACATTTGCAAGGGCCTAGAAGGGGGAGCTGACTGCCAATCAGATGGAATCCCGAATGCTCAGAAACAGCCAGAGGCACACACGGCAGCCAAACGCCTGCTCAGGGGCTCTCCTTGGCCCCTTGAGAGAAGACGGGGATCCTTTCTCAGGGATCTGAGAAAGCCACTGGCCTTGTGAGAAAAGGAAGGACATGTCACTGGGACATATCCAAAATGTTCACCTGGCTGCTTGGATCCCTTGACATGTGTCTCTTTAAGATTTTGCTGGCATGTTCATATTCTTTGTTCTTAACACAGGTGATAACTGCCTGAAGCAAAAAAACAAAAACAAAAACCAAAACAAAATAAAAATGCAAACGTACATTTTGTGTATTTCTCAATAAAGAGTTTTCTGGATCTGTGGCTCCCAGCTAAGCCCCTTCTCTGATCCTGGAGCTCAGCGATGGAAAAGAAAGTGGAGACTGAGCCCATGGCATCTCTTCAGCTTCCATTTTAGGAGTCTTCCTCTAAACATCTAAGTCCTGTTCCCTTTGGTGGTTTTTGGTAGCTGATTTTTGTCAGCTGAGAGCAGCTGGCCTTCTTAATCTTTTCTCAAAGTGACAGAGTATTTGTGGCAATTAAATCTATGCAGAGCAAGTCAGTAACATTTTCTAAGCCAGCACTTTTGTAAATAAAGGCACCAGTTGTTTTTGAACTTAGAAGAAAGGGAAAGAGGAAACAGTTGGTTTTCAAGCGGAGCTCTGTTAATTCTTCCCAACAAGGAATTGATTTTGGAACAATAACTTTCTAAAACAGTTTCTCCCAGTGTGGCCCCCTCCTGCTAAGGGAGGCTGAGCTTAAAAAGAGAGTGACCATCATGACCTTTGAAATTAGTGTCTACAGGAGATGAAATGGTCATCCTTACAGCCTCCTTTATTCTTTTCATTATTTCCTCCATTAGTTTCACATCAATGTGGCATTCCTTCTCCAACTTCTCTAGAAGGACAAGCACAGTCTCAAGAGGCGTGAGCTCAGTTTCTGTATCAATGGTCCAATCTAAAGTATAAAAAAATAAAGCCTTGTCACCATTAAACTATGATATCTCAGTGCAGATAGAAACATATCTATATGCTTGGATAAATGGAATGTACATTTTAGAAGCACAGATGCATGCTTCAATTACTTTATGAATAATGGCAGAAGAACCCAACCTCAAAGAATAAAACATATAATCCTGTAATTGAAAGGGACCTCTTAACCCACTGTGTTCAATCTCCCGCTCAATGCAGAAATCCACGAGAGGCGGCTGTCCAGCCCCCACCTGAGCACGGCTGGCAAAGAGGAACTACTACCTTCCTCAGACGCTGGTTATAATGTCAAGCTATTCTCAGTGTTACGGAGAACTTCCTAACGTTAGGCTGGAATCTGCTTTTCTGTCCACTTAATCCAATTGTTCCAAGTCTCGTCTTCTAGGTCTTTGCTGCTGTGTCTCCTACACCCTGTCTTCTAGGGCAAAACGCTTCCAGATTTTTAAATCCGTTTTCATAAGACGTAGTTTCCAGTCCCCTGCTCTTATCTCTTTTTAAACGGGCTGCCAGCAATGGTCACACTACGCAAGGCAGTTTAGCCGAAGCAGAACTCTTGTTTCCTGCGCTTTGGTAACCATATTCCGATCGGCGTGGGCAAAATTACAAAAAAGCAAAGCGCACCTCGGTCCCACAGCGTAACGCACCCCGGCCAAACGTCCCAGGGAGCGAGAAAGAGGGGCTCCGGCGCGCGCCTCACCTTCTTCCAGCCTGGACAGAATCTGGATAATCCGCAGCTGAAGCAGGATCGGCTCCTCCAAGGCCACCGGCCGCGCGACCACAGCTGCGGGACAAGGCGGACGCGGTGAGGCTGACGGGGCGGCGGGCTTCCGGAGCACGGCGGCGCTGAGCGTGCCCGGGGCCGGCCCTGCCGCCGCCGCCGCGGGCCTCGTTCGCCCTTCCCCCCTTCGGACCGGCGGCGAACGCGGGCGGCGCGAGAGGCCCACTGGCGGCAGCCGGACCGCGGAGCCCCCTCCGCGCAGGGCGCCTGCTCGGCTCGCGCGCCGGGGCGGGCTTCCTGGGGGCAAGGGGGCCGGCGCGCAGCCTCCCCTCAGCTCCCCGCCGCCGCCCGGCGGGCCTCCCGGGTCTCCGCGGCCGCGGGCGACGGGCTCGGACGTACCGCTGAGGACGTCGCGCAGCTGTCGGAAGTCTCGGCTGTTCCCGGCCCGGAAGGCCCGCAAGGCCTGGTGGGCGTAGAAGAGGACGGCCCAGCGGTTCACCGCCGCCTCCAGCTCCTTCCCCCGCGCTTCGGCCGCTTTCTCGGCCGCCGCGGCTCCCGCCGCCTTTCCCGCCGCCATGACGTCAGCCGCGCGCCGGAAGGGCGAGAACCGGAAATTCGGCCCGCGCGCCGCGCGCCTCCCGCCGCAGGACCACATCTCCCAAGGTGCCTCGAGGCGGCCTCCGGGGCGCAGGCGCAGTGAACCCGCGGGCCGGCGGAGCGGCCCCGCCCACCCCGGAGCCCGCCGCGGAGCCCGCCGGCTCCGAGCCTGCCGGGCCGCGTCAGCGCCCTGCCGCCTGGCCTGGCCTGGCCTGCCTCCGCCCAGGAGAGGGGGGGACGAAGGCCCCGCCCCCGCTGAGGCCCCCATCGAGGGCGCTGCTGCGCCGCGGCCGCCAGTGGGGAAGGGTCGGGCCCCCGGCCCTGCTTCGCCTCCGCGCCAGCCCGGGCAGCCGGGGCGACGGCGGACCCCCTGCGCCGCCCCCTCCGCCGCTTACCTTCCGGCCTCGCCCCGCGAGGTCCCCCCCGCACGGTGCTGCCCGGGGACGGGACGGGACGCAGGACCGCCCGCAGGAGGCTCGGAAGGCGGGGAGGGCGGAAGCGCCGTCCCGGCCGCGGGCGAAGAGCGCTTGTCCCGGGGGCGGGTCCGTGGCGGCGATTCGGAGGGGCCGGGACCGGCTTTCGGGTGCTCGAGCCGCGCGCGCCAGGCCAGGCCAGGCCAGGCCAGCCCGCCCCAGAGGAAAAGTGTCCGCGTCGACCCCCGTGTTGAAAACGAAATACAGAGTTCCGCGGCGTGTCCTGGCAACTTCAAAGGCTGGGGCGCGGTGTTATAATGACGGGCGTAAGCCCGAGGCATTTACGGCCAGTTGATTCAGGTTGGGTTACTTAGGTAGACAGCACGGTCCCTCCACGGTACAGTATTGTGAGAAGCATCCAGGTATCAGTGGACAATTTGCTCAGGAAGAGGCTTGGCTGTGAGATCAGTTGGCCTTTTAGGTAAGATGGGCTGAGGTTCTAGGCGGTGTAAAGCTCCATTTTCTGCCCAACTGTGTTTTCTCAGCACTTCCATCTCTTTCTTACCTGAAAAAACTTTCAGAAAAGGGACTTGCTCTGCACGAGGAAGTGTGGTGCAGCCCAGTTCTTTGAGGTCTGCCTTTTACTCCGGGTAGAGCCTGCTTCCACTGCATCCCCAAGAGGGCATCCGAGAGCCGTTTGCAGGGAGCGTTTGCCTGCAGGGCACGGCTAGCAGCAAGTGGCCACTCTGGGAGTTCTGGCTGCATAGAATCGGCTGTGCCAAAGGATCCTTAGCGCCTGCCACGCTGCCCACGCTCCGCACTGGTGCTCCTTCTCTAGTTGAGGGAAGCACGTGACTGTCACCTTGCTCGTCATCTCCGTCGCTGGCGCACAATCCCTGGGGCCAGCGATAGGCCGTTGCTGTACTCCTGGAGCTGCTGTGGGCAGAGGGGAAGAAGAGCCAGAAGTGCAAGGGGAGCGTTAAAATGGTTGGGAACTTGGGAAATGTTCCGAGCGGCAACCGTTTGGGCCCAGGGGAACGTTGTACTCGTAGTGGCTGCCTGAGCTCAGTGTGAAGGAGATGCACTTCCAGGGGTCTCTGCCGCTTGGCCACGCGGGATGCCGTGCCAGGGCCCCCACTAGCCCTAATGGCACAGCTAGCAGTGCCCCTGCCAGAGCCACCATTTGGTATTTATTTATCCCCTCCTCCCTACCCCATTTTGGAGCACAACTTGCCCAGGGAAGGGGCATAGGGTTCCCCAATCCCAGGTCAAGGGGCTATGGGAATCGGGCTTTGGGACTCACTGGGAGAGGAAGGGGCCTGTTCCCTGCAACCAGATATGCTACAAGAAGCATCCTGTGGCCTTGGGGAGCTGGCAAATGGGTTGAAGTGAATTGGGGGCAGTTGCATTCTGGCAGACATGCGGTTGGGTCTCGCTCTCTTCTGAAAGGAGAAGTCCCAAGCAGAGCGCTCCGGTTTCCTGGGCCGACCTCGGTTGAAGCAGGAGCGAGCCAGGAGGCCCATGTGGGCTGCATCACAAAGCTGCCTGCCTTGGCCGTACAGCGGGGGGGGCTCTTCTCACACAGATGCAGCTGAACAGGAGCAGATCGCTCTGGAGGGGAAGGATGGCCCTTGTTTTCTGCATGTAGCGTATGAAGAGAGGCATTGGGGTCTCCTTAAGGAAGTGAGAGGGAAGAAGAGCGTTGTTCAGCACCAAATGGCCCAAAGGGGAGCTTGCAGTAGGTGCTCAGAGTAAGTTTGGGGCAGCTGGCTTCCCTTAGCCCACTGGGGAGTCTCTGTTCTGCTCCTCTGGGGCTCAGTTATGCGCTGGCTTGTTTATCGTGGCTGCGAAGCAAACTGCCCTGATCCAAATAGAAGCAGCTTCTCTGAGGCCTCTTGGATTTGGCCGTACTGGACAGAGGTGACTCCAGAGTCGCTTGGGGGCCTGAGTAGCCCTTCCCTACCTAGCCACAGCCCTGGCCACAGCACGTGGAGCTTTTGTGGTGCGCTACTGCAGACTTAATAAAAGCGTATCCTCTCTTCCTGCAGGGTCTTTCCACATGCAACCGCCCAGGGAAACATCTCAGAGCAGGAGACACCAAGTCCCCCTTCCCCCGACAGAATCTTCTGCGGTTAAGAGCGCAAGTCATGATCTGTGTCATAAAACCAGTTTCACAAACCTGTTCCTGTGCCCAAGGTGAACCAGTTGTGCTTGTGAGATATTTCACCATTTTGAAATGGAAATAGAGTGTTGCCACAACTCTTTCAGTTGCCTGTAATGCTAAATCGTAGTGTGGGGGGGTGCTAATTGATGGTTCTGAGGGTTTCCCCTTCGGCAGCAGATTCTTTTTGCAGATAACAGAAATTGCACGGATCAAGGGGCATATTTTCTTTGATGTTATACAGTCTTAGGGATATTGATAGCATCAGGGTGGGGGGAGAACTAAGCAAGGAAAATCATAGAATCCCCTGGAACACTCGCACACCTTATTCTGATCTGATAGATATAAAATATGGGCTGCTTCTTCCTTAAACCATGCATGTCTTTTAGAAAGACTGCAAGACCAGGCCTCATCTGCTCTCCCTCCCTCCCTCCCTCCCTCTGATCTTCTCTCTCGGGGGCCAAAGGCTAACCTGGGCAGGACGTGGCCTGTACCATCAGAACTCCGCATTCCACTCACGTCTTCCTTCCCGATTCATTCCTCTCCTCGCTGGCCACGCAATCTGCTGCTGTCCCAGCGTGTCTTGCAGATGCTGCTTATTGACTTTGGGCCTAGCTCGCGCTCAGCCTCTGGATCCTCCGTGGGACGTGTGTCCCTTTTTTTACGCTAGATTTATCTGGCGAGGGGCTGGATGGTCGGTGCGCTGTAGCCTTCAGTTTTCCTTGTCTTCTTACGTTGCCTATTTTAGACTGAGACTTCTCCCCCTTCTTCCAGCAGCAGTCCCAGGCCAGGCACTGCAAAATCTCAGAAAGATCTCCCAGGACTTCTGACAGCCTCCCTAAGAAGGTGAGATTTCACCTGCCATGCTGGGTATCCTTCTGTTCTTTTGGCCCTTCAATGTAGCCCAGGTGAAAAAGCAGGCTTGCCAGGGATTCCAGGAATGTTCTTGATTGTAGTAAGGTAAGATAACAGAATTGTGGCAGCCTGCCCAAGTCCTTCTCTGTCCCATCTTACACTCAACAAAAACTACATTGAGTTTCTTTCTCATACTTCTTGCCTTCTCAGGATTGCAATCTCTTT
Source organism: Liasis olivaceus (assembly GCA_030867105.1). Classification (NCBI taxonomy): domain Eukaryota; kingdom Metazoa; phylum Chordata; class Lepidosauria; order Squamata; family Pythonidae; genus Liasis; species Liasis olivaceus. The sequence continues at coordinate 632,249 of CM061359.1, read as the reverse complement.
TGGTGGTCCTCTTTAAAGGCTCTCTCCCGCCTTCCCCAAGGTCAGCCCTGCATTCCTTTACATATGGATGCCCTTGCTCAGTGCAGACTGTAGCAGCAGCAGCAGCAGCAGCAGCAAAAAAGAACTTGTGAATTGCAGGAAAGGAACTGTAGATAAAATGGTCACGGGCATCCTCCTGATGTATAAGTTAATTTGGCTACATCTGGAATTCTGTGGAGGGTATGGCTCCAGAATAGAGTTAAACTTGGCGCAGCCAGAAAGCCAGATGGCCTTTGGACAGATAGCAACTCTAATGTCAGCCTGTTTCATCCCATTTGCTCTTCACAGACTGGATCACAACTTCCAGCCTGAATTGATGGTTTCGTATAGATGCTGAAAAGTAGTGGGGAGAGGACTGAACTCTGTGGGATTCAACTTAGACATACCCAGCAGGCTGACTACAACACCCACTAGCCCAGGAAGAGGCAGAACCATTCCAGGATGTGCCCCCAACTCCCAGCCTTCCTGGGTGGTCCACGTCCATAGAACCTAATCACATAGGACCAAGAGAGCCCCGTTCCTTGCACCGGAGTCCTGGTGAAGATCTTCCTTTGGAGTGACCAAGGCTGTCTCCAACCCTTGCCCAGGCCTACTGTGATTAAAAGAGGTCCAGAGTCCAGTTTTAATACATCAAGAGAGGGCTGGTTCATAAGCAAAAAGTGGACCCCTGTCATCCGTCCAAGATTGTAACAGATTGGCACTGCCTTTCCAGTGTAAAAGAACACTCTTTGTCGTACCCAGCTATTCTTCATAGAATAATACGTTCTAAATGTTTGGTGCGGAATTGAAAATCACATCCACATCTTTAAACCATATTAAAAACTTCAAGATATTAAACTGAAGTGGGACGATTATGGGGCAAACCCACATCGGAGTTGTTTCAACAAGATGGTTGGTGACAAATTTGATAAATAAAAAAAACCCAGATATGTAAATGTCCCTTCATCGTTTTACACCTCCAGCAGAATGAAGTCGATAGTTAACCAATTTAATGTTTTGTTCTCTGAGGTGTCCAGTAAACACATTTTGTTGTGGGTGATTATTTTAGGATCATTAGACACCCGCTTCAGTTTCTTCCATCGGTCTCAGTTACTGGATCATCTTAATCGCAGAGTCTGTTGGAACGCTCATTGCAACTCAGCAAGATAATCCACTATTGCTTAGCGTGGAGGCAGCTCTGCCTGCAGACACTTGGTGCCTCCTGTGCTGGGTATTGCGGTCTCAACCTCTGGGGGGCCCTGGGGCAGGATTTGCGGTAATTTGGGTTTTGTAGATGAAGCAAAAGTCATCGTGGAAACTGCTGCAGCCTCTCTGGAGAGCTGGTTTCCCTCTAACTCTTTGGCAGAAGTCTAGAGAAACAACATCCGGTATGTGCCTACTTGGGCATCCGGGTAGGATCCATGTTTCTCCTGCATGCTCCCACCACCACCACCACCACCTTCGTACCCAGTGGCTATTCAAGGAAAGGAAGTGGGAGTTAATTCCTTCAGTATCTCTTGGGCATTACAGAAACTCCCTCTTGGAGGAGGAGGAGGAAATGCCAGGAAACGTTCAGAGAAGAGGGGGGCAAGTGGAAAATTATGGTAAAGCGAGCAGAGGCACTTTCACGCCATTTAGGAAAACGGATATCGTTTAAAAAAGAGGGGAAGTTGGTTTTTCACCTTTCACCTTACAAGTACCAGATGCTGAGTTTACGTTGTGGAGATTATTACAGGCAGCTTAACTTTGGTCAAAGTTAATATTTCCACTAAATATATGTAGCTTCTGAGTAATTTTTTAACTGGACAATAAATTGTTTATGACAGGTTTAATGGGACTGTAGAACTTGCATGTTAAAAGGAACAAAGTAGAAAAGATGCCATTTGATTTTATGATGCACAGTGACAAGTTAAATGTTTCCCTCCAGTTTGAGAACAACATTCTAGATGTTATAATATGAAGGACTCATTGCCACTGATGCTGTTTCCCTCCCTTCTCCTGGACCTCCGGTGCCATTCGCCAAAGCGGGTGAGGGGATACATCGCATCAAAAGATCATGCAAATTAAGATAATGTATATATGCTAGTGTATATCTTTAGGTGCAGGTGGTTGCTATTAAAGTTCTATCTATCCCACCAGATGGGGACAGCCGTGAGTAGATAACTCCAGTGCCTCCTGCTGAGTGTGATGCCCAGAGGCAGCTAACTCTGGAAAGTCAACAATGGCAAGACCTTCTTTGGGTATGTGACCCGAGAGCCCTTCAGAAGTGGACTGTTCAGCACAAGGTTGGCCCACTAGGGAGCACTGCCTTCAAGCAGCGTGTGTGTGAGGTTAAATGTGTGTGTAAAGACATGTAGATAAATAGGCAAGCAGTGGACTTCATTGCCTGAAGCCTGATTCCCAGCATCAAGTAGCAGCCTTTCCTGTTGGTCGCGGGCAAGCAATGCCTGAAGCACACGGCTTGTTCTTCAGCAAAGGCACGTGTCCGCTCTGTTCTCTCCATCAGCCTCCGATGATCTCTTGGCATGTCTTGAAAGAGAGCAGAGGAGGTGGGAGAGCCACCAGGCTGACGTTTGCTCACCCACATTCCCCCACAGTGTCATCATCAGGGAAAGTCTCTGGTTTCGGTGTGCCAAAAACAACGGGGGCCAGGAAGAAGCAAATTATGCTTCTTGTTTGGCTTTTAGTCTTGACTGCCTGATTTATGAGCCTCAGTGCTGTGATTAGAGATGAAAGAAAACATTCCAGGAGAAAGATCTGCACGTTACAGTGGTCTCGTGCGCCTGGCCTTCTGCACCGGTTGCTGTAAAAGTGGGTGGGTGGGTGGGTGGGAAGCCACAAAAAGCAAAAAAGGAAAATTACAAGCACCCCCGTAATTGGCAAATGCAGAGGTGCCACAGCCAGGCCCTAAGGCAGGGAATGCCGCCTGGTGGTAGTTCTGGGCACTTCTTGGCTGGAGCTGTGGATTGAGTGGCAAAGCAGCATTGCAACGTCACCAAGGAGCAATCTGCATGTCTCCAGGCATCACAGGAACAGCAAACTGACCCTGCTGTGTACTTGCCACAAGAGCCATAGCGGCATCGGGATACCCTGTGTACCTTAGCCACGCTCCTCATGCTCCTTCACGTTATGGGCCGTGGCTCTTGGTGACATGACTGGTCCATGCAGCTTTCTTGGCAAAGTTTTGGGAAGGGGGTTGCCAGTACTCTCTTTCGGGGTTTTCTGATTTGAGAGCCTAGGGTGAAAAGGGAGGGATCAGCCCAAAGCCCCCCACCTAGGTTCCGTGCCTAAGGGAGGACTAGAACTTAGGTTTCGCTGCTCCTAGTCCAGCACTTTTGACCACTACTGTATACGGACTGGCTCTTACTATGCTTACTATCCAGTAAGTCCCACGGTGCGTGAACGTGTTAGTTAACACATTGTGGTATTCAGCCAAATACCACAAGCTGCAGTCCTTTGCTGTAAGGCCATAGTTGGACTTAGCTGCTGAAAAGCAGTGGCAGATCCTAGTTCATTATCACGCTGAGGGTGTTGGTAAAGCCTGTAGTGTCAGCGAAAAATAAAAATGGCAAGGTGCCTAAGCAGCCTTTGGTAGCACAAGAGATCCTGTAAACCATTTAAGGTAAGGGCCAAACCGGACATTAATTGCATGAGGAAAGGGTTCAGTTCAGCTCACACTCCCCATAGACCCGTGGCTGCTCAGGTTTCATTGTGACTGCATTTGGTTAGTAATAGACACGTGGACACACAGATCTACACTAGTTGCATTCATACAGTTCACATCATGCCTGTTTGTGCGTATACAAGGCACGAAGTATTTCTTGCTGCGCAGAAGTGCTGTCTGTGCAAGAATCACATGTGCAACTGCCACTTCTGGTCAGGCATTGAGGGCTGGCTTTCCCACAGTACAGCTGTTCTCCAAGGGAAAAGTGGTCTCAAGGGCGGAGGACCCAACAATCGCAGGCTCGCATTCTGGCAACATCTCTAGGTAGGGCTGGGATGAAGTAGCCCCTTAAGGAATGCACGGCTCAAAGCACCAGATTTCCCCCTTAATGTTCCCCCAAACCCTCCAAAGACAAATAACGCTTCATGTTTGCTCCCGCCAGTGGGATGCTGAGCAGCCCCTGGGCCTCCTTTTTGCACTGCTGCTCTAAGAGATCCTACTCTGGAGCCCAGAAACCATTGCAGACTTCATGCAGGGAGTGAAGCGTCACTAGAGAGGGAACACATCCTATGCTGTGTTCACACTCAACTGAAATAGGTATCGGATGGATTTATGCATAGGACCAGTGAATGAGCAGGCACATAGATACCTGTAAAGCAAATCTATCACTTTGCTTGAAAGTCAGAAGGGGAAATAAATTCCCCCGATTCCCCCAAATTCCATCCATGTGTCACAAGCTTTCCAGAAGCTCAGGGTAACGCTTGTGTCACCTTTCAACACACGAAGGGAGTGACCAATCTACCCTACCTACATTTTTTGTTTTTATTGCCCCAGATAAGATGGAGCCACCACACAGATAGGTCTGCATTGTGATTGTGTATCTCTGGCCTATCGTTATCTCCACCCCATTCCAACTCTCTGTAACTTGATGGTAAACAAATGAAGAAGCTGCCGGGCCAGCCTCCAGCTCATGTGGCCGAACTCGCTGGACTGGAAAATAAAGAGAAGTGCACATTTCCTGTGAAAATGATGGCTTTCCACACATGCGGTCCCCCGCCCGAAAATATTTCCCGTGACTGACTAAACAAAGAACAGGAAGGCAAGCCTGTCCATGGGGAATAATCAGGCCATTTTTTTAACCGCAGACATCGCATGGCTCATATTCCTTCGTGTATGAGCCGCCGGGCCCGCTCTCTCTTCTTCCCGCTCCATCTCGCTCAGCGGAGGGGCCGCGCGCAGGAGCCCCCCGGCCGCCGCGCATTTGCAGAAATAAGGGCCGCCGGAGGGCTGGTCCGCGTCTCCTGCCGGCTAGCCGGAGAGCCGCTTTGGCGCGGCGCCGGAGCTGCTGGCCCAGAAACGGGGGCGGCGAGTTCCAGGCCTCTTCTAGGCGCGAGAGGCGCCGGGCGGCTTCGGGCCAGCCCGCCTCCGGGGCCGCTGTGGGGGGGAGCAGAGGCAGGAGGCCAGGCGCGCTCGCCGCCTTGAGTTGCGCGCTAGAAAGGCGGGATGAGCGTACAGCCGCCGCCACCTTCCGCCCGCGCGTTGCTCGCATAACTCGTCACCGTGACGATGAATACGGCAAGTCCTGCCGAAGCCGCGCGACCTCCGTAACGCGGAGACTCGGGCGGTTCGGCTCTCCAGCCGCGCGTCGCTGCCCCGGGCACCGGGCTCGGGCGCCCCGGCCTCCACCGGCACCCTCGGCGCCGGGACGATCAGGCGGAGGCCCGCCGGGGCGGCTGGCTGCTCGCCGCCAGAGCGGGTCGGGCTCCGGGGACTCTCCTCGGCCCCGCTCGTCTGCCGCCCGGCGGCCTTCCGGAGCCACCTCGGCTCGGCTCGGCTCGGGCACCGGCCGGGCAAGGCCGAGGCCGAGGCCGAGGCCGAGGCGCGCGGGCGGCCGGGCCGGTTCCGGGTGCGCCCGGACCAGCCGCCCGAGCGACGTCACTTCCTCCCGAAAGACCCGTATGTCGGGCGGCGCTCGATTGGCTGCCTCGGGAGCGGCGCGCGGCGGCTATTGGCCGAGCGAGGAGAGGCCGACGGCGGCTCCGCAGGGCCAGGACCGGCGAGGCGGGAGGGCCCGGATGGGGACGCCCGGAGAGCGCGGCGGCGGCGGCGGCGGCGGCGGCGGGGGGGCCCCCGGGGCGGCCGGCCCGTTCTTCACCCTGGCCGAGGTGGCGAAGCGCAGCACGGACGAGGAGGCCTGGCTGGTCATCCACGACCGCGTCTATGACGTCACCCGCTTCCTCGACGAGGTGGGGCGGCGCGGCGGCGCCCGGTGCGGGCTGCCCTCCCGCGGGCCCGGCGCCGCGCGGAGCCCGGTCCGGCTGCCCGCCCAGGCGCGGCCTGGAGACGGCGCCCCCGGAGCCGCCGCGGGCGGTGCCGGACGCGCCGCTCGGCAGCCCTGCCGCGGGGAGAGCTCGGGGCCTGCGGCGGGCGCCCGCTGGGGCGGCGAGGGCGAGGGCGAGGGCGAGGCCGGACCCCCGGGCGCTCGCTGCCTCTCCGGGCTGGCCCGCGAAGGACCGCCGCAGGCTCCTCGCCTCCTGCGCCGGGGATCCTGTCCGCAGCCCGGCTGGCGGAACAGCGGTGGGCGAGCCGGACGCAAGCAGGCCTTTGGTGGCGGTGCGGGGGTCTTCTGTTCGGAGCCATATTTGCAAGGTTGCGTCACGGCAAACGCGGCAGGAGGTTCAGCGCCGGACCGGCGGCAGCGCAGTCGCCCGAAGGAAGGAGGGACCGGCATCGAAGTCCTGAATGGCCCAAGAGCGGCCGGCCGGCCTCATTCATTCATTCATTCATTCATTCATTCATTCATTCATTCATAGGGGTATCTTCAGCCGCCTCCTGGCTTGCCTATATCGCAAGCACCAATACAAGCATCTCGAGGCAAAACAATAATTAAATAAAATGATAACGGTCTAGATTGCCGGAACGGTAGAGCCACCTAGTCAACATGAGCGCAGTCAAAATGCCTCAGCAATAAAGAGTTTAACCGGTGCTGGGAATAATATAAGGTCAGTGCCGGTCAGGTCTCGGTCAACAGGGCATCCCAGTTCTCCTCAGGAGGGTACCTGGGGAAGGGCTTGGCTGCCTGTGATCCGAAGCAGGCGTTCAGAATGCTTGCAGGGCGGAGGTCGGAGAAGGGAGAAGCCGCTCGATCCTGCAGCCCTCCCTGGGCCCTGGCTCTGGAGCCTCTGCCGCTCTTGAGTGGGTCTAAGACCCTGGGAGCCGGGAGGGCAGATCTGAATCGGTGTTGCCTGAAGCCAGGAAGCAAAGCTCCTGCAACCCTGAATGGGCATGGTGCGCTCTTCAACTTGGCATGCTGATGGAACGTGTAAACCTTAAAGAAAATATTACTCTGCCTGAAAGATCCCTTGGCTCTTGATGAATCCAATTTCTCAATCTTTTTGTACATCCAATTATGCCTCTTGTTGAGCTGGATTATTTAAGCCGTCGGGAACAACAGCAGCCTGAAAGGCGGTACCAAGAATAGAAGTCCTTGTGACATCCTGGCCTCTTCCAGCGAAGTGGAAGTCAACTTAAGAACGTTTTTACGTTGTGAGCTGCCCGGAGTCGGGTGGCACCAAAATTGTATCACGTAAATAAATAAATTAGCCAGGGAGCTTGTCAGGCTCATGTCTAATCTGAGCAATGCAGAGGAGTATGTTGAATGTCTTGGGATAAACATCCTTCGCTTTAGAGGCCACAGAAGCAAAGGGAAGTCAATTGCTAGTGGCGCAGATGGAGCCCTTGTGTGCTGTCCATATCTCCTTGCTTCCCCTATGTCCACACCACTTTCTGTATTTCTCTGGGTAAAAATGTGAAATCTGCCACAGGGGGAAACTAATGACGTCAATCAGAGATTATTCCCTTAACCTCTGCTCCCCGCCTCACCCTTGGAGGAGTTTTACCCTGGGAGCAAAATCCACCACAGGGTTCCTTGCAGCTTGCTGAGGGTGTGTCTGGGCATGTTTTGCCCGCTTTGCACTCACTGACCCGACAAGCTGTCTGGCTTCTGTTCTGCTGTCAGCTGATGGCATCTGCTCCCTGGGGGGGGGGGGGGGAGGGAGGGAAGCAGGAAGCCAAACATCAGTTGGAAAGATCCTATAAGTAGCCTTCCAGCATGCTAGGCAATTTGTCTGCCTGCCCTGCCGTTATCAACTTCATTGGGCAGCAGTTCTCTGGCCCTCTCAGCCAGAGGGAGGCCTTCCCTCCATCTTCCTGAGGGAACAAGCCAGGATTGAACTCTGGGCATTCTGCCAGCAGAGCAGAGAGCCTTCCCTTGTAGCCGTTGTGCCATGCAGTATTTGCTTGGTAATGCACGGCAGCCTGGCAACCTGCTTGCCAAAGCCCCTGCCCACATCCAGCACCTTGGGAGCCACTGAGAATTTTGAGCAGCTAAGTCCCGAGCAGATAGTGAGCTGCTGTCACCCTGAAAATATTAGGGGCAATAATAGGCCGTAGAAGTCTTGCAAATTTGGGTGGATATCAGAAATGGGGTTGGCTGGCCCCTTAGCGGCCTGGTGGGGCCCTATTGGCCTCTTGGAGTTTTTAGCTTTTTATCTCTATCCTTTTTTGTAAATTTCTAGTTTTTATAACTTTTATAATTTTTAAACCTTTTATAATTTAATTATGTATTGTGATTTTAGTGGTTGTAAGCTGCCCAGAGTCCCCCGTTGTAAGGGAGATGGGCGGGGACAAATCAAACAAACAAATAAATAAATAAATTTCCTGAAACACAGAAGTGTGCTCAACATACCATCATTAATCTGGCCAGAGATAAGAAAAGCAAACTCCTCCCCAAGTTACCAGAACTGCATGGGAAGGCAGTGGTGTTGTCTACATCGTTGAACTACAGCTCCCACAATCCCTTGTTCTGGCCATGTTACTGGGGACCAATGGGGTTTTAAGACTAGATGTCTGGAGGAGACCCCCTTGTCTATTTCTGTAATGTTGCCAGTATCTAGGTGCTTGGCTGATGGAGGCTGGGTTTTCTCAAGCCAGTTTCCAGAAAGGACATGGCATGTACATATGAATTTACCTCAGAGAGTTTCTATGGAACTCAAAGGGCTTGCTTCTGAGTAGACTTCGATGGGGTTGCGTTAATAGAATCTTTTAAAAGTCAGTCAGAAAATAGATCCTGTTGCATTTGTTTAATGGGTTTTACTTCATGGTAAAGTGTTCCTAGATCCTAAGTGGGAAAAATCTTGAATACCTGCCAGTTCCTTATAATTTAAAGAGAGAATGGCTGTTTTTTCTCTCATTGCTGCTCTTTCTCAGAGTTTCTCTCCTTTTTAGCATCCAGGTGGAGATAAGGTTTTGCTTCAACAAGCTGGTAGAGATGCTACAGAGAACTTTGAAGATGTTGGCCACTCCATGGACGCTAGAGAGATGCTCAAGCAGTACTTCATAGGAGAGGTCCATCCGGTAAAGTCCTATTCATAAGATGAATTTGGAATCCTTGTGGTATTTGTGCTGAAAGGTTTCCTCTTTGGGGGGCAGCTCCTTTTCTGAACCATAGCGTCTCCGTGGCCCTGGGAGCACTTCATCCTTTGCTTGGTTTGTCTGAGAATTCCTGCTGAGTAGGCCAAGTCATCTCCCCGGAGTTTCTCTCATAAGTTATGAGCAGGTTACTCAAGTGAAGTCATGCTTTACAAGCAGAGAAGGATGGTCTCATTAGCCAGATTTGATGCTTTACCCACATCTCTCCAGAGGGGATCCTGAAATAAATGGCTAAGCTGGCCTGTATCAATCAAAATGGTTATAAAAATAAGTGGAGCGTGCCTTTTGTTGTTTTCTATCCCTTATTGAAAGACTTTTCATTTTCTCTGTGGTATTTTTCCTTCAGGGCTAATATGTTGTTAAGCGAACCACTTAACAGTGGTTATCACAAAAGAGGATGTGATTTAGATTCAGTATATTTTTGTATTTTTTCTAATCAGAATTGATGTTTCTAAGTGTATTTGTGTACAGGTAGATTTAATGTATTCCGATTTATATTGCACTGATTTCCTATATTTTTTAAAGTCATTCGATTATATGTTGTTAGCCGCCCAGAGTTGCTTAAGATTGGCAGCCATATGAATCTTTTAAATAAACATAGAACAGAATATTATTAGGTACCACCAAACTCCCTGTGGAGGGTTTTGTGTGCTGTGAATTCAGGCGCGTGCGCGTGATGACTCCCACAGCAGCTGCCTGAACGCCTCTTTGGGGTCTTCGAGGGTTCCCAAGGAGCTCAGCTGCTCCTCCAGAAGAGGCAGAGAAGCTGTTTTCCCCAGGCGTGTAACCAAGGTCTCCCCTTCTTTCTCCTCCTCTCAACAGGATGATCGCAAACCTGATGCCTCCAAGGTAAGGCCCAATCCTGGTAGTGTGTTTTCCCTTTCATTCTAAGAGGGAAGTATCCTTCAGCGCCTAAAAGATGCTGGAAGAACAGACACCTGTTTTCAGCTGGGTGAGCTGTTGCATCTGGCGGAGGTGTGAGGAGCTGCCACGGCGGGGGAGAACTACACTTGCACCGCTGGCCAGGATGCTTCGGATCAAGGCGGTGGCTTTCCTTCCAGAAGGGCAGATCCCCCTTAGCACTAGGCTACCGATTAGTGGCTTGTCAGCCACTCCTTTTCTGCAGGCAGCATCTTTCTATCTTGCCAGGGATGCTGCCCGTCTGCCTTCCACCTTGGAAGGAAAACTGCTCAGGGTCTCAGGAACCTGTCGTGACTGGACCCATGTCCAGAGGCAGCAGAATTCTGAGTACCCGTTCTTGGGGGCCTCCAAGGAGAAAGAGCCTTGTCTTCTTGCCTTAGTGGGCCTTCGGGAAGGACAGATGGTCCTTGGTCTGCTCGAGCTTCAGGGCTGCTGAAGACTTAATAGGAGAAGAACTTCTGGGGCAGAGGTCCTTGGGTAAGGCTCTTAGCATTTGATGGAGGAGTCGGGACTTCCTGGTTCCTCACAAATGCCCTGCCTTGCAGCAGAGGGAGCGGGAGGAGGCCTTGTGGCATGTCTGGTACATTCACTGGTGTTGCGGAGTAGCCTTTCTGCTGGGGGTAGCTGAGATACCACTTTCCTTTGGGTAGAGTGCTGTGGGTTCCCCATCCACTCTGCGATGAGCAGGGTTCAGCTCTTTGCAGCAGGGGAATAAAACCTTTCTGCAGCTTAGCTTGAAGCCCAGCTTGTAATTGTCCCCTTTTGCCTGTCCCGCCCTGTCTTGTGTCAACAAAGGCTTGGGATGAGCATGATGTCCCAGCCTGTAGCTCACTGAACTTGTCCTGAGAGTGTCATCAACTTTCAGTTGGGGGGACGGCCTTGGGTTTCTCACAAGGGGCGAAGGTGAGGCCAGAGCTGAAAACAGCCTTGTACAAGAGCCCCTCCCCGTCAGTGATATTGGAGGCTGTAAATCGAGGGCCTTTCTGTGGTTTATGATTCTGGGGGAGAAACAGAGCTTTGAAGGTATTATTCCTGCAAACAGAAAACGTGCTGCAGCAGTTTCAGTGCTAGACCTGCCCAGACTGGAAGTTTAATGGGAACAGTGGCATTGGGCTAAATACGCCTGGCTCGTTCTGGCTCGGCAGCTTAAGCGGGGCCAGCGGCTTTGCAGACTTTTCCCGGTTCTCCGCTTGCTTTTTCAGAAGCAAAGAACTAGAGGAGGGGTTTCATCTGTGTGGAGAGCCATGGGGTGTGGATAAAACACAGTGCTCTGATACCCACTTCTGAGAAAAGGCTTCCAGGCACAGTCAAAACACCGCTGCAGGTTCTGCTACCTCCCTAGAATCAGTTACTCTGTGGACAGGGGGCTGGGGGATGAGCTGACCCAGTTGGGCTGTCTTTCCTCTTCCTCTTCTGCAAGGCTGTCCCGCTGGCCCTTTTTGCAGTCCTTACGGTGGGCAACCGTTGTCCTTTTCCGTAACAGCCAGCAGTTCCCCCAGGTAAACCCTGCCTTCGCTTTGGGGTCCCAGACAGCAGCTGCAGTTGTGGGTCATCTGGAGGCTCTTCTCATCCGAAGAAAACCCCCTCAAGCCTGCCTTTTGTGCGTGTTTTGTTTTCTTCATTTGCCAGGCCTAAGCGAACGGCTGCTCTTGCATGTTCCCCTCCTCCCTACCTGCTTGCTCCCTGTTGGCTTTCTCCCTTTCTCTGCGTGTTCAGCTAACGCCATACCTGTGAGTCTCAAGAACCAATGACATTTACTAGGAGGGCCGATTACATGACTCAGTGGTGCTGAATCCTGTCTTGGGCTTTTTGAGAAATATTCTCACTAAAAGCAGGGAAGCAGCCCTGAGACTAGTATTCCCGCATTGAGGACAGGAAATTGTTGAGATCCAAAGGGCATCTGCCATTCCTGTGGAGGTGGCTTACAATACCATGATGCAGTTTTAATTGGAACAGGGGAGAACTGAATTGCATTACACGTTACCTTTGATGTGGCCGTAGGTGGTAATCTCTCAGAGGTCTTTAGATGGGATTTGGATAGAACTGAGGCTGACGTTCTGCTAATGGCCAGCTGGAAAAGGTGGTGAGGTGGCCATATCCCTTTACGGGAAGCAAGGCATGGTACTGGTTCTCCTTTCTTTGTGGGACGTCCGTGAGGTGCGTCGTCTGTCCTTCTGGATTTCTAGAAGCTGCCAACAAGGGATGAAACTGAAATACATCATACTTCCCAGAGTCCAGTTCTCCTATTTACATTTCTTTCCAGTAACAACTCACAGGAATGCGGGACGGGCCCCTTCTTCTGGGAGCGAGGCAGTTATCTCATGTTGGCTTCAGCCAACTCCTGAGTCTGCCACCTTTCTGCTTTATCTGCCTTATAAGCGCAGCGTCTGAACAGCAGGCCTTCCCACTTTTCCCAGGTTTGCCCTTGAAGCCAGCTCTCTCCTCCAGCTAGTGCAGAAATCTGAACTAAAGCATCCCCAGCAGACATCTTTCTAGCCTCCTTGAACATCCCTTGGACATCGGTTCCACTCTTGAACTGCTCTCACTGTTAGAAAAGTTTCCCTAACTGAAAACTGTTTAACTGAAATCTTTTTTCCTTTGACTTACATCTAGTATTCTGTGTCCTGTCCTCTGAAATGATATAGAACAGGTTTTGGTCCTCTTCCGTGGACACCTGTTCAGGTGTTTTGTTTTCATATCTCTCTTCGGCCTTCCTGAGGCACAACCTACCTCGAGGTCCTTGAGTCTCTCTTTATAGGGCTTGCTTTGCAGTTTCCAGATTGTGCTTGTTGTTCTTCTCCAAGCACGTTCCGGTTTCTCTGAAACTTGAAGTGCCTCACTCAAAACACAACATGGTGCTACAGGGGAAGTCTCAACAACACAGAATAAAGCGGAGTCCTTGCATGAAGAGCAGTAATATCTCTTTACATGCAGATACAGGCTGGCTCCTGCTACAGCATAAATCCTCATGTTGCTGTGTCTTTGCTTCATTGCACGTGGGAAAGATGGCAGAGACTGCTGGGAAATTTGAAGGCTTGCCAGCCTGGACCTGACTGCGGAGGTGCTCTGAAGTTGCACTTCTCACCTTCTGAAAATGTTGAGTCCCTCAAGTGCTGGGTCAGTCCCAGGCTCATTAGGGGAGCTGTCTTGGGGAGACCTGTGGTTTATGGCTGTGCAGTGCTGAACCTCAGAGCAACCACGGTGTGCCATGCCCAGGGGGTAAAAATGTTGTTAGGCAGGAGAAGGAAACGAGACGGGAGACAGAGCAGACTGTGGCTGTGTTTGCACAACTTGCTTAAATTGGTCGCTGAATTGACTTGTTTTCTAACTTTGCACCATATATTGAATCATAAATTACAAACAGGCTAGGTTTGCACCACACAGCAAGCCACACACAGATTGAGAGGAAGCTGTAAAGGAGCTGAGTGCTTTCTGTTCCAGTTTTGAGAGGCATCATGCTTTTGTCATCAAAACTGTTATCAAACCAACTTTGATACAAACCTGGGTTTCTCATTAAGGCTTCTAGTTTACACTCTCTCTCCCCTTCTATACATGTCCATTATCTGTGATGAACAGCAACCCAAAAATGTGTCTTTTATTTAATTGCCTTCTGCTCTTGCACTGGGATTATCTGTTGACGCAGTCAGTTTCTGTTTGCTTGGTTGGGGCCTTTCTTGCGAAGGTCATCTGCACCTTCCTTTCTGAAGGGAGATAGCACCCATCCCACCCAGAGGTATTCAGCTCAGATCGGTCCTTTGTCCTTTCCAAGGTCATGGCTCGGATTTCAGTACTTACTCTTCGCTGGAAACATCTCACGTTGTCTTGAGGCTCTAGTCTTCCGGCTCCATTCTTCCTGCCAATGTATTTGATAGCTTTTCCTAAAATGAAAGCATTGCTTGACTTACAGGTTGAACACAGACTCTGGATTTGTCCTTGGCTCCTTCGCCTTTTTCCGTAGTGTTTTCTGGGGTGGGTGTGAGCAGAGCTACACTTCCTGGCCCAAGTCATACAGTTTTTCAGAAAAGCAGCCATTATTGGGGCCTTGCAGACACACTTCTAGAGGCTGGAAAAGAAAGGTTATCTGAGCTGCTGTTCTCCCATCCTGAGATTTGTTTTGAAGGTCTCTTATGTTGTAACACCCCAAAGAAATAAATTCTCCCCAAAGGCCCTCTTGTGTTCCTTTGAAAAAACTTCCTGTTTTTGACTGGCACAGCCCCACTTCTACAGCTAAAAAAAAGGCCCCTTTTCATTTTCCTGCAAATAACTGAACCGTGATTCACTGTATAATCTATCACACAGGACAAACCTGCAAACAAATTTCTTCTCTGTGATGTCCACAGCATACAGAGTCAGGAGCTTCCCAGACTGCTGTAGATGTTTACAGTGTGAAACAATTCTCGCATTGAGAAAGGATCTCCCTTGGCTTCTGCCTGTTCCTCCAACCTCTCCTTCACCATCCCCGCCCTGGGATAGCCTTTGCATCATCTTGCTGTCTGTCAAAGGGGGTGACAGCAGCTTCTCTTGCAATTTGTTTGCAACAGCCTGGGGAGAACGGAACAGCACAGAATGTCAGCCTCGGTTTTGGATGACTTGCTGCCTTCTAGTCAAACTGATGGCATCTGATGCCTTTGGGTGTAAGGAGAAGGTTGGATCAGATCTTCCTGTAAACTACTTGGAGCTGGTAGGACAGACCGGGATGTGGGCCATGGGCCAAGCAAAGGATTAAGGTAGAGCTAAATTGAATCCCATTATGGAGTTAGATGTAAGCTGACAATTAGCTTTTCTTCACACCAGGCTGAGAGATTTTGGCTGGGAACAGCTGTGCTGTTTTGGACAGGCCTCAGGAGGCACTGCATTTACAGCTTTGCAGGAGGGTTGGTAAGGGACCAATTAACAGTTTACAGCACTAAGGTGTCTTTTGAAACTTTTCTTTGTTGCTTAGACTACCACTTCCTTTAGCCGATCGTGGACAAGGCATATTAACCCCCTTCGCCTTCTGAACCAAGGCCAAGCCCTTAGAACCGAGCTGCTGCTAAATGCAAGGTTGGGTGCGCAGTGGCACAAACTCCAGCTAGTAAAGTGGAGGAAAAGACCAGGATGGGTATCTGGTTCCTAGAACGGGCTGGGAAAGTTTTAACATTCTCCTTTGGAGAGGCCCACTTTGCCTATTGCAAAGAGCAGTGGAACATGGTGACCTACAGAATAAATGGGGAGGTGGACCAAGGGAGGGAACCTAAGAGGAAGGGGGGGCCCTTTCTCCCCTGGGATGTGAGAAAGATGGGAAGAGTTTTCTGGCTCTCTGAGCAACATCAGTTTAACATAAGGATGTGTCTTTTATCTTCCCAGGTCCCAAGTGTATTCCATGAGTCAAGGTACAGTATTCTGACAATATTGTAAAGTAAAGAAATGCGCTCACTTTTGACAGCCTGGCTTTAAAAGAAGCCTCTGGAACTGTGCGTTCTCCTGTCTCCTCTCTTGACCGGAAAGCTTTCAGGCATTCGGTAACTAGTGGAATCTGTTTTCCTGGTGGTGCCAAAGAGAAGGCGGCACAGCAGCCCTATAGCTGACATCTTGCAGCTGGCACTTACCTTAGACCCTTACAATTGGGTCTAATCTAAGTGTAAACACTTATGTTTTACATTTCTCTGGTAATTTTTGAGAATTTTCCTTGGCAATCTTTAATGTTGGCCACCATAATACTATGCCATGCAGTGGGAAATTCTGTGTCTTACTAGGGCCGGTGTCTGCAACAGGTGACCACGTAGTTTGGCTGGACCGTGCAGAAGAAACCACATTGCCCTAGAATGTATTTGGGCTAATAAACTGATAGTTCCAGAATTACAGCAGTTGCAGTTGTGAAGAGGAACAGAGAAAGCTGGGCTAGAGATTTCAGCCTTCTCACTGAATTTCAGTTTGTAGAACTTGATTATGATAATTAAGCACAAGATTTTATTGTATGCAGATGCCCTTGGTGTCTCCTCACCTCTGTCGCCAACGTTCCATCTTGCACACAATAGTCAGCAGCCCTGAAAGCAAGCCTTTGAGAATAATCCTTCTGCTCATGGAAACGTGGCTCACCTTTCCTTTATTCCTTGCTCCTTAGCTTCTGGACTGTCTGGCTGATCCCCATCCTGGGAGCATTGGTTCTTGGCTTAATGTATCGCTACTGCATCATGGATGGAAAATCCTCCTGACCTGATTTTGCAGAACCTTTAGAAGCAGGACGGTATCTGCATCCATGTCACGCCACTGAAAGCTGTAGATGTTTTTTAACTTCCGATAGCTTCCAGAGGCCTTTCAGTTTTATCCATCAGTTTAGTGCCTCTGCTGCCTGCAGAGCCAAGCAGGGATCTCGGAACGCCATCATCTTTGCTGCAAACTCCAGGAGCACTGGGCTCGTGTCATTCCATTGTGACATGCTTTTTCAGGCATCAGCCGCAAGTCGTTTTTATTTAACGGGTTCTGATGTTGTAGTGTGGCAGTCTCTGACTTGTGCCAGCTCGTCTTATTAAGTTCCGTCAGCAGCTGGTGCGTGGCCAGCTTTCCAGTGAGAAATTATTCCACCAGCATCTGCCAACGGGGCGTGCTTGGGATGAGTTTCTGTAGGCTTCTCTATACTTGGATTTTGAAACAGTTAAAGTAACGGTGTATTTTTAATTGTGTTTTGGTTTACATAGTCCTAATTGACTGTATGTCTTCTGAATTGGTCTGTTCTGTAATAAAAGTCTCTCTGGACCAGCCGGATTAGTTTCTTTCACCAACCCAGCTGACTAGGCAGTCCTGCTGGGGGTGTTTTGTTGCCTAGAAGACTCAGGCAGGGGGTGGGGAAAAAGTTGGCTTCTCCATCAACATAGGACTAAGACAGCAGGAAATGGAAGCAGGAAAGGGCTTGAGGCAGCCCCCAGCTATGCCAGTGGAGAGCACCAAGCACAGGTACTGAGAAGTTCTACATCTGCCCCATTTGGCCTTCTATTTCTAAGCTGGAATCTTGGATGTTAACCGTTGGAAGACCTGAAGGACCAGGTTGGGGGCAGATCATTACAGAGAAAATCTATCTATGTGGTTGCTAAGAGTCGATACCAACTTGATGGCACGTAATCAGTGTTAATTTGTTCATAGGAATACAGCAGCGTTCGGTATCTTTTGTGACACAAAGGTCTTTCTCTTGCGAGGGAAATGCTTCCCCACAAAAAGTGTGGAATGTGAGTTGCACCTCTGTGAGTTCTTTGGCACTGAACTGAAATAGTCCCTTGTGCAAAGTAAGAGTACTGGCTGTGAGGCTGGCCAATTTGAACAAACCTTTCTGGCATCTTTGCTTGCCTCTAACCAGGTCGTCCGGTCTCACTAGGTTAGGGTTTTGTTGGAATCAAGCTGTCTTTCCCAAGCCCCTGGATTTGGATTGTTTTGGGATGATTCCAGGTTATTTCTTTGAAACTGGCTTTCTAACAGCCAAGACCAGTCAGTTGTACATACACAAGAGCCTGAAGGACTTGATAACGTCAGTACAAAAAAATGCATCCAGCAGCCAGATTGGCCATATGGGTGACTGTGGGGTCCTGTTCAGAGGCTGCATCTGCTCTTGTGGGATTGTTGAAATTGGCTGATAAGAAATCAAGGCCCATGCACGCCTATCTCTTTCCCTAAATCCAGGGTTCCAATCTTGTCTTGGAAGCTGATCCCACTAGAATAAGGGTTATGATGGGAAACAGGCTTCTGAGAAAGGGATGGGCTTCAGCAAGCTTATCTGTCTGGAGAAAACCCACACAGAGAGCAAAACCTGCTGGGCTTTTGCTCTTCGAAAAGCAATCCTGACCCTCTATCAAAAGGGTGCAAGGGTAAGCCCACTCAGGCACACCCCTGCTCTTGGCACTCTTAAAAATCAGATTTGGGGCCAAGGAGGTTGATGGATGGTCAGGATGTAGGCCAGTGTGAGTCAATTAAGCAAGGGGGTTTGGCAGCAATTCAATGGGGTGCCTGTTCAAAATTTCGGCCTCCTGTCCATTTTTCTCCTTGCCAGCTAACTCCTCCTCCAATCACTGTCTGCATTCCGGCTCTCCCCGGACCTGAGGGTATCTGCTTACGCGTTAGATGTTCTGGCCTCGACTGCAGATGAGTAGCAGTCGGAATGGGGTTGCTGTTAGGACAGACCACCCCTTACGCTAGGCCTGCAACATGCTCCCAGTTTCTGGAAGGTCCTCCCATCTCCAGTAGCTCTGCCAAAGGTGTCCATGCTGCCTGACTTGGACCCTGCCGGGAGTTGAGGAATACAGAGTGCCTCTTTTCCCCCTCCCTCCCCCATGGCAGCCCCCAGTAAGGGAACATCCATTTTGTGCACCTAGAGGTTCGATTCCTGGCATCTCTGGCTAGGGCAGGGAAAGATCAAATGGGAGACGATGGAGAAGCACCTTCTCTTCCTCCAGTGCTGAGCAGCTGTGGCCAGTTCGAGAAACTATCCAGCAGTCAATGGACTGTTGACCTGCCTCGGTATAATGGACCATCCTGAGGCATCCCATGATTTTTGCGCCCGGTCCGTCCCCGCACAAGAAGGATTTCAAAGCAAAGGGGCCATCCAGCAACTTGAGGTGCAGTTCTGATGACCCCTTCTTGGAGCACACACAAACTTGGTTGACCCCCTCAAAGCTAAGAGGAGCTGGTGTGGGGATGGGGGCTGTTACGACTTGGATGGGAAATCACCGGGAAAGGCTGTGAGCTAGATCGGGAAGTCCAAACACATCCCAGAAACGCAGTGCCAAGCCGCTTCTGTATGACGGCCAAGAAAACGACGTGGACGGCAGGAGCTGAGTGCGGGAGAATCAGTTTAGTCAAGTAGGAAAGGCGCAGAAGGGGGCCACGAAAGGAGCAGATGGCTTGGAACTAAAATGTTTGAACGGGGACAGAAAGGAGGCAACCCCAAATCACAGTGAGCTCAGCACGGAGTTTGGGGAAATGAAGCAGACTGGGAGGGAAGAGGTGATTTGAGTCACGGTGATGAGGTCTGTTGGCACCCCAGGTCCCTAACGGTACCAGGAATTGCATTCCTAGGCCCGTGGCAAAGGCAGAACTAACCAAGGGTTCTGTTGCCTTCAATGCTACCTTCCCAAGGTCAGCTAGCAGACACACGGACACCTCCCTGGGGTGGCTGATCCTTGCCCCGCTTGCATGCTTAGAAGGAAGCCCTCCTGCAAGGGAAAGTGAAAGGAACCCCGTGGAGGACGGGGAGCGGGCTCTTCGGAAAAAGCACCAGGCCTTGTGGGGAAAGGGCATCGCAAGAGGCAGCGTGAGACCCTCTGCCCCGTCCAACCGAGCCTTTGCTAGTTTGATTTGGATCCCCCCACCCCCTGCACTGGTCTCACACAGGTGTAAAATTGTTATGGGAAGCAAGGATGTTTACTCAGAAGTGAGTCCTGCTGTATCGGCCTCTTGTGCAATAAGCATGTACAGTGTCGAAGCTTAGCCCTCCTGGGTAACTGCATACCTGCCCTGAGGTATTTACCAAGTAAACCGAAAAAGCCTGAGTAGGATCCACCTGCTGGGAAACAGAGAGCCCTTGGTTCTGTGTTTTCCAACCTGTCTGCTGCTGCTGCTGCATCAGCTGAAGAAAAAAGAGACTTTCCAATAGGCTGTCTTTGCTCCCCTTCTCTAACCACTTCTTGAAGACTCTGCTCAGTTATTGACATATACGCATATTTTTTAAAAAGTGATTTAGACCATTTTAATAGGCGGATTTCTGTAACCCAAGCAAACCAATTTGGCCCCGGGTGCAGGCGATGCTGGAGTATCTCCAGGTCTCACTCGAGAGCGGCCTTTAACTCCAGCCCCCGCCCTCCTCACCTTGGCCACGCGGGACGGGAAGGGGGGCGAAGCGTCTACGCCAGTGACTGCCGGCCGCCCTGCAGAGCTTGGTTACCGGCCGAGGGCTGGCGCGGTGGGCAAAGCGCTGAGCGGGCAGGCTGCCTCCCTCTCCGCCGTGGAAGAGCAGGCGCCAGAAAGGCCTTTGCGATGGGGGGACCGGAAAACCGGCCCGACGAGGTCTGGGGGCGATGTCCCGCTTCACCTCTTACGCCGTCGGGGCTTTGGGTGTCGACGCCATGGAGGACGGGCCACCCTGGCCAGGAAGCAGGGTCCTCGCCCGCATCGGTAGGCAGCGGGCGAGCTTGGAGGCCACGGGGCAGGCACGTGCCGCCCGCGCGCTCCTCGCTCTCCGCGAGCCCTGCAGGGAGAGGACTCCGGCCGCCGGATCGGGGCGCGAGCGCGGAGGGGGCGGTCCGGCCACAGGCGGCGGCCGTCGAGAGCGCAGGGCTGGCCGGGGTCCCGCGGCCCGGCAGGGTGGGGAGGGGCTAGCTCTGCTTCCGCCCCCTGGCCGTCTGCTCGGGCTGCGCGGAGTCGCCGCCGATGCCGGGTTCGCGGGCGGCGCCATAAATACCTGGGGCCGGGCAGGCGTCGGGCAGTGGCCGGCTGGGGAGAGGAGGCGCGCTGCTGCTCCTCGGCGTCCAGGAGACCCATGGCCCCCCGCCAGGAGGCGGCCGGCAGAGGGGGTCGCCCGGCCGAGCCCACCAGCTGAGCAGGCTGAAGCGCGCTGGCACCGCTCGCCATGCGCTCCACCTTGGCCTCGGAGAGCGCCCTGTGCGCCGGGCCGCTACACGCCTGGCCGTGGCGCGCCGTCGGAGGGAGCGCCATCGCCGCCGTCAGCCCAGGTAAGCCCGCGCCCTTCAGCGGGGCGTCCGAGTCGAGGGGGAAGAGGAGGCGCCGCCGCCGCCGCCCGCGGGGCTCTTCCTCCTGGGGCTCCGGTGGGGGCGGCGGGGGCTCGGGCGCCCCGAGGGGCCTGGGCGCCAGTGGGGCGGCGGCGGCGGCGGCGGGGAATCTGCCTCGCGCGAAAGGGTGCTTGAGCTCGCGAGGGAGCGGTGGAAGGAGGCGCCGGCCGGGAGCGGAGGTCTCCCCCGACGTCTTCGCTCCCGAACTGAGACAGCCCCCAGCCGCCTCTCCCGGGGCGCGCTGGAGAGGTCGCTGGCTCCGCGCCCCTGGGCCGACCTGCCCCTGCAGCGCCCCGGCTGCGCTCGGCTCAAGGGCGGAAGAGCAGCAGCGCTGCACCGAGGGGGGGGGCTGCCAGGGGCTCAGCCCCCGTCCCTCCGCCCGCAGAAGAGACTTTCTCCCCAAAAGACACCCCCCCGCACCCCAGTTGCTGGCAGGGAGAGAGGTGGAGACTGGTGTGGGGGCAAAATTCCTCCAACACAGGACCACGGGACCTTCAGCTTTGCTGGGGTTTCTACGCCACCTGGCTCTGAAGGGGTGCTCCTGTTAAGGGACAACAGTTCCCATAAAAGAATTTCTGCCTTAGACGAAGGTTTTAGGTGTGTGCACTTGAATTAGATCCCTTTGATTCCAGCGCAGATACATAATTCTTGGAGGGAGGGGCCTTACCTTTCACCTCTGGAGACCACTCCTTATCAACTCATGTTACAAGGCTAAAATTGGGAAATCAAAGGGTGCTCTTATGGGTGTGATTAAAGGCCCCCATAGTTGACTGCATACAAATCAGTAAGGCTCAGTACCAACAATTCAAGGACAAATTTTCAGTAGTTTTTTTTTAATCTTGACTGGGCAAATTGAAGTGACTTTTGTATATGGGAGGTTTTGACCATGCAGTGGGACGCTGCATAGAAAATCTGATTCTCCTAATGAGTGTTATTTTTAGTCTACTTGGATTACGATCTAAACACAGTTGATTTAAATATTCCCTAGGCGCATAGTAGCAAAATTAGAAACTGACCCTAAACTAAGATGGATGTAGTAAATAAAATCATGCTGTTACATCTCATGATACTGGAATATACTCAGCAGAATCAAGGCATTCCTTCCTCCCCCTCCAGCTGGCCATTTGCATCAGTCTCTTAAATAAAGGCAATGCCCCCAGGCTTGTGTGTGTGTGTATTTATACTCAGTTTTAACTACTGGAGGGGAGGGGGAATTGTCAATATCTTTGTTTATTGTTAGATTGATAACCCACCTTTCTTTCTGGAACCCAAGACGGCGTATGTAATGCTTTGCCTCCTACTTTCCCCACAGCCACTATGCTGTGAGGTGGGCTGGAGTTGAACTTTTCTTGATTCCTTTAAGAAAAACGATGTGCTGTAGTCTTCGGTGCATCTGGAGCCCTCAGCATTTTCCTCCCCTGACGAGGGAAGTCACCCTTTGCCTGTGGTTAGTCCAGAGCACAAGGCCAGGGAGCATCAGCGTGAAGGAAACGTGTCGGTGAAGCGTTTCCAGCTGGAGCTGGTGCACAAGGAGAAAGTCTGGCTTGCTGTTGACCTGTTTCAAAGATGTCCTGTATGGAGCTGGTACTTGTGGGTGGGAGATGGGTACCAGTCTTCTCTCAGCTGGGCAAATGGTGCTCCGCCTCATCTGCCAAGAGGGTGGTTGGTGCCAGGGCCAGTTCAACTGCTGAGGTAATTGTCCGCCTGTTGCCTTTCGCAGTGTCAGAGGATGTAGGGGTGTGTGGAATGGTACATTGACCGAATCCCAAAAACTCTCCGGCATCTTCTGCAAGGGCTCCCAAGACCCTCCTGTTGAATCCCTGATGAAATGGGTCCCAAAGATGCCACAGGAGGCGGCCGTGACCACCTGCGTGAGGGAGAATAAAGAGCTTGCTATGGATGAGCAGGTGGAAGGGAAATCGCACTGTCCTCAACGCCCACTGGCCACACCCTCCTTCTTTTGTGCCATAAAATGGATGGCTGTTTTGGCCAGGGACTTGTCCAGCTGTTTCTGGGCAAGAGTTCCAGCCGAGCGGGGCGGGGGGAAGGAGCAGTTCGTTCACTGCCTGTTTTTATATCTGGCAATTGCCCGACCACTATGGGATTTTATTGTTTGCTTTATGTGTCAGAATGGAGATCAAGAGGCACTGCCGGGGGCGTAACAAGC
The DNA here is from genome assembly GCA_030867105.1 of Liasis olivaceus. Lineage (NCBI taxonomy): Eukaryota > Metazoa > Chordata > Lepidosauria > Squamata > Pythonidae > Liasis > Liasis olivaceus. Next base: position 609,238 of record CM061359.1, on the reverse strand, counting down.
AGAAAACAAGGCCCTTAAAGACAGCTGGCACTGGTGGCAGAGGCCCGCTTCCAAGCTGGCACAGCCCTTCCAGCTCGGCTTTGGCCAAAGACGGGCGAGAGTCAGAAGGGCGTCATCACACAGGTCGTCCGGGCTCTGGAACGGCATGGGCAGGCAGAACTGTCTGCAGCTGGAGGCAGGGAGGGTTTAGCTCCAGCAGCCCAGGAAGGGCGGAGGTGGCGAGAAGAGGGAGGAAGGAGAGGAACCACCTCAGCCTGGTGCCTTTGAAGCATCTTGGCCTACCGCTTCCCCCCCTTCCTGAGCCAGCAGGGCCACAGGCCCCTCCCCAGCAGGGAAGGCTATGTTATCCATTCATTCGGAAGTTTTGTATGGCCGTCCATCTTAAATGCATAAGTCTAGGTGGGAAATAATCAGTGCAGAAAACAAAAACCCCATAACCAAAATTAAAAATATTCCAGTACAAAGAAGAAAAACCAAGGCACCGTGTACCAGTGTCAGTGTATTGGGCTCCCCAACATCCTGGTCCTGATGCTGGGGGAAAAGCCAGGTTTCAGCAGAGCTCTGGAAGGCTAAGAGGGTTGAGGCCGTCCACATCTCGGGGGAGGCTGCTCCGTAGGGCAGGCACAGGGAAGGTGCGCCTCCTCCTCCCACAGGCAGCACTGGACCGTGCCCGGCTGGCCAGATCTGGAGGAGTGGGCAGAAACGTCTGCCCCCCACCATCGGGCTGGCTCCCCTGCAGCTTACCGGCAAGGCAAGCAGGGTCAGGTGCCGTGCAGGGTGGACGGGGACTCAGAAAGAGCGGCCCTTCCTCCTCCTGCTCGCTTTGCCTTCGCCTGGCCGAGCGCGGCAGCGAAGCAGAACGCCTCTTAGGTCTCACAGAGCAGAGGGGGCAACGTTTACGGCCCGCGCCCCTCGTGGCCGTGTTGCTCTTGGCCTCGGTGTCCAGCACCGTCCTCCGCTACGGCTGCTGCCGGGAGGAGCGTGTCAGGAAGTGCCGGCCTGGAATCTCCTGGGCTGTTGACAGATTTGCATTCTCTCTCCCCTGCCTTATTTTTCCACATGGTTGTTGGGAAATGATTCACGCTTCGCTCATGATTGCGGCCTATTAGGAAACACCTGCTAATCTCTCCCCAACCGCTGATTAAAATAACCATTTTTGAATCAAACGGTTTAATTTGAACTGTAAAGTAAGAGTCCATCCCATCTAGCTCCCGCATACGGTAGCGTGCGCGCGTGTCTCCGCGCATGCGCACCCCCTTGAGTCAGTGTTGACTTCTAGCCCTGCGGCTTTCCCGGCGAGGTTTCGGAAGCGGGTTGCCGTTGCCCGCTTCCCAGGGCCGAGAGAGAGTGACCGGCCCAGGGCCACCCAGCCGGCTTCGAGTCTAAGGCCGGACCAGGACTCGGGGCTGCTGGTTTCAAGCCTGGCGCCCGTGCGCACTACGCAAGCCGGCCCCACGGTACTGCGTCAGGGAGGCGCGTTGTTTCTGGAGGAAGAGGACAGGCCGCGCTCCGCGCCCGCTGTGAGAGGGGCTCGTGCGCCCCGTCGCCGGCGGAGGCGGCCCGCTGTGGCCCGGCCGGGGCTCGCTCCGCGCGGCGCTCTCCGGGCCGCCGGATCTAGTTCCCGTCCAGCCCGGTCGGCTCTTCCCAGCAGGCCGACGTCCTGGTGGAGACACCACCGATCGAAATGCCGCGCATTTAACACCGAGATACTGTCGGCGGCAGGTTTTCCGCGGCCGGCGAGAGGGCAGTTCCCGGGACGCCGGAGCGGGCCGAGGACGGCGTTCTGGCGCCTCCCGATGCTTACCGAGCGGGTAACAGCCTCGATTGCGGGCCTCTCCCGGGTTCCCGGGCCGCGCAACACACGCAGCAGGAGGGGCCGGCTTCGCACACGAGGTCGGAATAGCGCAGCCGAGGCCGCGCAAACCGACGCTGCCAAGATGCGGAAGCGCATCCACTGACCTGGTTAAGCCTGTAACCTGCGCGACCGCGGGGGAAGCCGAGAGCGGGTCGGCCTTTGGCCGTCGTTCTTAAGGGCAGCGCGGCGGCGGCCGCCTCAGCCCGCAGCGGCCTCCCCGGGAACGGGCGCCCTTTCCCGCGGCTGGCGCGGGCCGGGGGCCGCCCCTTTGGCGGGGGGCTTCCCTCCGCCTCGCCGCCGCCTCCTGCGGGGGGCACCGAGCAGGCCTACTGGGGCAAGGCCGCCCGGCGCCCCTCCGCCCGCGCCCTTCCCTCCGCCCCGGCTCCTCCGCGGCGGCCCCCGGCGGGGCTCGGCGCGCAAGCGCAGAAACGCTCCCTCCTACCGCGATCCCGCCCTCTCCTCGGAGGCCCGGCCGGCCTGGGCGCATGCGCGCTACGCTTCCCTCTCCGCGCAGGGGTCGAAGGATCCCGAAGGCCGAGGGTTTCCCGACTTTCGCGGCCCGGGGCGCATGCGCCTCGCGCCTGTCGCCGCTTTCGCCCTCCGGCCGCCGCTCGCGCTCGGAGCCGGGCGGCGCATGCGCAGTGCCAGGAGCGAGGGGGCGGTCCCGCTGGGCGGCCGCACCGGATTCCTGTCAGGAGCGGCGGCGGCTGAAGCGGCGCCCGCGGAGCCGCTTCCTCGTCCGCCCCCGCAGCGCGGCCCCGGAGCGGCGATGCCCTCGGACTTCATCTCTCTGCTCAGCGCCGACCTCGACCTCGAGTCGCCCAAGTCCCTCTACTCCAAGGGTAAGTCGGCCGCCGAGGCCGCGCTGGGCCTCCCGGGCCGGGCGAACGAGCGAGCCCGCGGCAGGTGAGCCCCACCCGAGCTGGCGTCCACCCGCTGCCGCCGGGCCGTGGGGGGCCCGGGCGCCTCCGGAGCAGGCCGGCGGCCTCGTGCCTGCGAGCGCCCGCTGCCCCCAGCTCGCCGCGCTGGTCTCCGCTCCGTCTCGGGGCGGGGGGCCCGAAGGCCCGCTCCCAGGGAGCCGTGAGGGCCCCGGGGGGCGGCTTTTTTCCGCTTGAGGAGGGCCCCTTTGTGCTGCGCATCGCGGTCGCCCCTCGGAGGGGCAGAAGCGGCTTCCGCCGGTGCCCCGAGGACAGCGCGAGCAGGCCCCGGGTGCTTGGCGGGCACCGCTTGGTGATCCCGGCGCAGGGCCGTGAGAGGCGGCCCTGAGGCCACCCGGGGTCTCGTGGCTAGGGTGAACCTGGCTGCTGTTCGTGCGCGGCGGTGTCAGTTCGCTTAAAGCGCGCTCGGCTGAATTGTGCACACGCTGAATAAGGCTGGACCCCTTTTTGCTTTTTCAGCGTAACACAGGAAACTAGAGACGCGCGCGCGCGCGCGCTCGTGTGTAGCAGAAATACGTGCTGAAAAAAATGTGCCTAGTAAATTGTGTGGGGTTTTCTTCACAAGATACATCGAGGGTCAGAATAAGCAGGTTAGATTAAGAAAGATACGTAAAGCCTCCGATAACGGGAACGGTGACATCGATGTGCTTCGTTTTGTTTTCAGTCTTCTGGCTTAGGATGGAAACAAAAGGTATCATGAAATTATAAGGAGGTTGGAAGTCCTGTGATGCTAGTTTTAGAGGGTGGCTGCTTGTGAAAAACTAAGAACAGAAGTTGCTGGCTGTCTTTGAACTTAAAATGCTGAGAGTTGAGTCTTCTATCTCAGTAATCCAAAACAAGGCCTATTAAGTTTGCCTTCTTTGGGGGCAGGAGAGCACAGGATTGCCGCCAAATGAAAGATTGCGGCCTGTGGGCAATTTTAAGTATAGGCAACAAGTATAAAATATGTTATTAGCCAAAATTGTATATGGTGGCAAATAAGTGCTCAGTGTCGCTTTGATCAGTCCAAGCGGTAACTTCAGATTTTTGTGAGGCTGTTTTCACAATTACCAGAAGCTTTGAGTCTGGAAGTTTATTTTCAAGTTAGTAAATTTAAGGTTACAAGTATTTTAACATTCTAGCTGAATTCATTAATATAGTATTAGTGTGACTGTTTTTACTACTCTACACTCACATTAGCTATTTTGTGATGTTAATCTGAGGTTCAGTATCCGTATGCTTGTGAACTGGTTGGTAGTGCTTGACTACTTTGTCTTTCTAAGCATATTCTCTCATTTTTGTCCTATACCCTGCTCTTTTTAGCAAAGGTTATTCTGAATAATCACAGCTAACCGTTTATTTATTTACTTTAGACCAATGATACCAGTTATCATACTAAGAGCACTTGGCTGTGATAACCGAGCAAATATACTTAATCTTACAGTGTATTTGCTTTTAGAAATAATTCTGAATGAATGATAGTAAATATTATTCAAGTAGAACATCCTAAGTAAGCCTAAATCAAAAGATTGATTCTATACAAATATATTTATTGTACGTTGAAGTACAGCCATTTCATAAATAAACACAATTTCAATCATTTTTTCATAGAAGATTTAAGTAAATATTTTTTAAACATATAATGGCTTCTTTAAGAGATCAGTTTCTCATAATAAGAGAGCAGGTGCTTTGTCATCATATGGAAGGTAATAAACTTGGAAAGAATAAATAATCTCAAATTATCTCAAAGCAAATAGGATTTGAAAGTTTATGTAACACACACACACACACACACACACGTATATATATTATATAATATATAATATAAAAACCAAAATATTTAGAGAGATTTCCCTACACATTTAAATAGTATTTATATAGGTGATTTTTCAGTTTGATAAACAGCCTTAACATTTTTTTTTTTACATATTTAGCATAACATTCTTTCACCCAAGAAGCAATAAAGAAAGCAATACAGGACACTTTAAAGCACCCCTACCTTTTATCTAGGAGTCTTATCTGATTGAGTGATTTAATTTCCTTCTGTTGCAGACATCAACACAATTTAAAAATAGACTAAAGGATAATACAATGTTTATCTCTGTACTCACTGAAATACATGCCTCATCTTTATTGTCATGTGCTTAAGGCAATGTATAGTGTAATCCTCCTCTTCTTTCTTGCAGTAACCTTATAAAGTAGATTACAGTAAGAGACAGGGATGGCTCTCAGCCTCCTGGCTGAACAGAGTTTAATTTATATGGTCCTTGATTGACACCTGAACCGCTTAAACCATTTTGGCTTTAGGCCAAAGAATTCAGTTGCTAGAGCAAACTAAATATCATATTTGTAATACTCACAAAATGCAATATTATGGTTTGGAATGCAAATTTGTTTTGTGGCATTGATTTGGTTCTTATTATAGAAGGAAGGTTGCAAGTCAAAGATGTGGCAGGAAGCCAGGAAAATAAATGATTGTGATTGGAATATATTTATCTTGGCTGCAGTAGTAGAAACAAAACTGTTGCTTTTTCCTGCTCCTCATTTTGCATTGCATCTATTAAATTGTAAACATATGGACAACAGCTGCAACTTAATTTTTGAATAACACCTAAAACTTTAGGTGCTTTTTCACTAAATATTTAGCCTTAGTTCAGTTTTTAGGATTCATCCAATATTGTATTGTATTAGTTGAGCCCTGAGTATGATAGGTGCCAATTCCAGGTTGGAAATAAAGATGGTAGTCAAGTAATGACAAGTTTTTTTCATTGTAGCAGTAAGGTAAAAACAAATATGGCTGTATTGATCTACAGGAATTATTCAAAAGTGAGAAAATCTGAAAACTAGACCAGACATTTTAACTCTCTTACTTCTTGGTCATCCCTTGTTTTTTTGTAACACCTTGGCTAACAAAGAGTTCTGAAGAACTTAAGCTTGTGTGCTATTTTGTGCCATTTTAATTGGATTTGAAGTTACGTTAGAAAGGGTTTGACCACTCTTGGAAAGAAAGAAATGGAGGGAGAGCTGAGATAACCAGGAATCTGAAAAAGAAGCAAGTTAAGGAGGAAACAATGATGTTAAGTACTTAAAACCTTGAGTTTTTAATTATTTGTTAAACATTTAAATCATTGGAGTATTTACTATATAGATTTATATGGCCGCCCAATCAACACAAGGCAGTAGAATAAAAACAGTAATAAGTTAAAACAAAAACAGTAAAAGCAACACATCACACATGGAGTGTGCCCAGAAAAAGAACATCCAATCATTCATTCATTCATTCATTTTGTATAGCTGCCCATCTTATGTTCATGACTCTGAGTGGCTCACATAATTAAAGCAACCACAAAAAACAATAAAATACAAGTAACAATAAAACCATAACTCTATTAAAAACCAAATTAAAGTCATAAAACGTAATCAGTGGGAAAGTACAAGTCATGCATCAATCACTATAACCATCTAGCAGGCTCCATACCATAACTGGATCCCCAGGAACAATGACAAAACCATGTTTTCAAAGCATTTGGAAAAGTAAGTAGGGTTGGGGCCAGTCTAACTTCCGGGGGGATGATGTTCCAAAGGGTGGACGCCACAGCAGAAAAGGCTCTTCTTGGATCTGATCAGATGACACTCCTTAATAAATGGGACACGTAACATGCATCTTCTGCCGGACCTGATGGAACGGGTAGATGTAACTGGGGAGAGGTGGTCTCTCAAATCATCACACCGAGATGGGCTCACTCAGCAGCCTGGCCCAACGCTAACAGAAACAAACAGGTCTTTAATGCCTCATGAAAGGCCAGCAAGGTTGGAGCAATCTGAATCTCAGAGGGGATGTTGTTCCACAGAACAAGTGCTGCAACAAAGAAGGCATACTTCCTGGGTCCTGTTAGCCTGCTGCATGCAATAATTACTGGGAAACGTAACAATAAAAGTGTCATTCATGTTTTGACAGTTGAAGTTTAATTTGGCAATTTATATGAATAATTGATCCCTGTTTCAGCTGCTTTTATGTCATTTTAAAAGCTATATAACTGTAGCTTTTATATCATTTTTAAAGATAAATATGAAAGCTAAGTACACAAGTATTCCTGTCTAACCAAGAACTGAGATATGGTAGGAAAATACCATTGATGGACTTTCTAAAGTAGGCTGTGTTTACTACAGAACAGGCTAATAGCCAATCTATTTATAGGCATCTCTGCTGAGAATTTGGCAAGGACTTTCTGATTATTGGCATTATTGGAGAGCAGAATGGGGCTCGGACAGGATTCTAATGCTTTAGCATTAGGTATATGCACCTGGTAGTATGCCTTCACAAGTCAGAACCATCTGAGAGTTTATCTGTCTCGTTAGTCCCCAACTTAGTCCAGAGACATGAGAGAGATCTGAAGTGGCCTACAGCAGGTGGGGAGCCCAGCTGACCTTGGCTGATGTTGAATGGGCTAAATAAAAAGGGTTGCATTTGTTTGCTACTTGGATGGGAGACCACAAGGACATTTCAGGGCTTCAGTCTGGGAAATTGAGAAAAATACTGTGGAAGAAAAAAGCAGAAAAGCTCTTCTGCGCTGTCGCCAAGAAAATTGACATGGATGTTTATGAAGTCACCATAAATTGAGCTCAACTCAAAAGAGAGTTATTTTTTTTAATGTGAAAGTGGATTAGCAGCAGATCATGATTCAAATAGAATTGATTCTTAGTCTTGCTTTCTCTTCTTACAGCTGCTTGCCAAGATTCTAATGCCTGCTTTTACTGCCCATCCTTACTTTCCATTTTCTAATCCAGCAGCACTTGTTGGATTTTTGTAAAATTCAGACTAGTTTGTCACATGATTGAGAAATAGCAAATAAGCACTGTAAACATTTAAACAAATAGAATTGTTTGCATAATTCCAGGACTGGAAATTAGGAGCTCCCACGTAATAAGGGGTGCAAGGGAGTAAGTGTTCCAGTTTGATTAGTAGGAATGAAATAATTGGTTTACTGTTAAATATATTAGTGAGAAAGCCTGATAGAATTAGCAGTTATTAGAATTGGGGGATGTTTAATGTGTCTGTTTACCATTTAGGCCTTTGTCTTGGCACTAAAGCTGCTCACTGAGCCACTTGCCACACTTGCTCCAAGTTGCTTTCCTGCTGCGTATACCTTTTGTGTGTTTAGCGTGGAACAGCATAATAGCCTTCAGGATAGCTTACTTTTGTTGGATGTTTGGAATGTTCTTGGTTAAACTAAAGCCCGCAGTTGTGTGCTAATATTAAACAGGGTCTTTCAGCTAATATACAGGACAACACTGAAGAGTTACCTTACGTTCGGTGTCTATATTACAGTTTGGATTTGACTCAAAAATACATTGATTTATCATCTGCTGACAGAGCTCTTGTAGTTGGCACAATATGTGGTCCGCAAGCTGCAAATAGACTTGAGCTTTCAGGCAACTGTCTTGTTTTCCATTAATATAGAGAAACTGGAGCCTCTTGGTGCCCCCTGGTTGCAGTCTTGTTCATATTATATTGTTTACCTTGCTTTTTCTGCCACCTGTGCTTTTGAAAAAGCAAATTTGTGACTGCAGATCATTCTTGAACAAGTAAATTTGCAACTGAAGAACATTGTAAGTAAGAAAGTAACATCAGGATTCGTTTCTTGGACCATAGCTTGCACATAATTAGTTCTGAAGAATAATTGATATGGAATAGAAATAGAAGGGCTTTAAAACAAGCTAATTTATTCTAGTATACAAATGATATCTATGTGAAGTGATACTATGATGACGTTGATAACAGAGGAATAAAAATCTAGTCCTTTACAGTCCAGTGAATCTGTCTGTCTGTCTGTCTAATTTCTTCCCATTAGAAGCCCAAGGCTGGGTAAATAGCATTCCTTTCCTCCATTTTTTTCCCCACAACAACAATCATATTGTACATAGAAATAATTTGAGCTTCCATGACAGAGAGTGAATGTCAGTCTTGGTCTCCAGTCCAGTACCTTAAAGACTACCCAGCACTGTTTACCTTTGTTCATGCTGACCATTGTGCATGCTTAAGTAGGATTTTTAAAGACTTCTGCTTTTGAAAATTTCTTGTTGTTGCAAGTGGTTGGATTCATGGCATGGCATTCTTTTAGTTCTGTGGGCCACGTGCCTAATTATATAGCTTGTGGGGTCCTAAATTCTTTTTTCAGGCTAGTGAGAGCCTGCTAAGAGCTGCTTTTGAAACAAAAGAGATCTGGGGAAAAAAGAGGAATTAACTTCTTGCCAGATATTTGGCCTTTACTCAAGCAGATGGATTTATTTTAAATCCTTCAAGCAAATGAAAATATGCCTGATGGGAAAAATGCAATTAAGGAATAATGGGTTGTTCTATCTTTCAAGTCTAACAATAGTAGGCATTATATCAGCAAAGTTTGTAGTGAAGGTAATAATAGAACTTCAGTGGTATTGCTTCATAGATGGAAACTCTGGTGTTCTTACAGTAAGGTCCTGTTTTCTGAAGTTCTGGGTGTGTCAAATATTGCACTGTTTGGTTCAACTATCTGGAAGTAGATGAGCTTAATTCCTTAATCAAGGAAGAGTAGAAAAAGATGCTAGATTACATGTAGAATGCTCCCCCTTATTCTTGGCTGCCACAGTCCTTTCAAAGGTTAATATACAACTGGTATGTTTTCCTGTAGTTCTGCCAAACATGATGAGACCTACCTTTGAAGCACCGTAACAGAACAAGAATATTGGTTTGTTGTACAGCAGGAACAGTTGGCAGAATAAATATTCTGTAATAATTGCCTTCTGAGTTCTTAACTGAAGTAGGCAAGTTGTAGGAAGTCCTTTCTTACACTAGTCTTAAACAGAGTAGTTATTGTCCCACAGAAGCTTACAGATACTGATTTGGCTCACTAATGACATTCCTTGTGCTTGTCACCAATCCTCTTTTCTCTTGTGTCCTCAGTCATGCATAGTGGACTTTGGAAAAAGGCAGGATCATCTTTCGTTTATGCAGGGTTTTAAGAAGATAAGACTAAAAGCCAGCCCTGCTGCCAGAGGAGATTCCTGCAGTTTGTTTCTTGGTTGGAAACCAAAATGGAAATGCCATATACAAGCATAGAATTGAGTATATGTATTTGTGGATCCTTGTTGCTCATTCGATGGTTCATGATCCATGTAGTGACCAGAGTAGCATTGAGATTTTCAGGAATCTCTGTATATTCTCTAAAGGAATATAATGGTATAAAGTAGACCTAGGACAAAGTGTTGAAGTGTGAAATGTTTTTTATGTGGGTTTTCTAACATTCATATTTAGTTGAAACTATTTTCTGAGGCGACTTATAGTGGGATAGTTGTGGTACTAATCTGATCTGTCAAGTGGAGAAATGGATTTTTAGTTTTAGATTTTTTATCCCGCCTTTCTTATTTTTATAAATAACTCAAGGCAGCGAACATATCTAATACTCCTTCCTCCTCCTATTTCCCCACAACAACAAGCCTGTGAGTTGGGCTGAGAGAGAGGGACTGGCCCAAAGTCACCCAGCAGCTTTCATGCCTAAAGCGGGACTTGAACACCATCTCCTGCTTTCTAGCCTGGTGCCTTCACAACTAGACCAAACTGGCTCTCGTTTTGTGAGAAATGTTGTATTCTTCCCCTCAGTCTTGTTTTCCACATGATACAATGTTTTAACTTGAAGTAGTGCTATTCAGAATATCACAGACCTTTTTCAAAAGAAAATTCAGTCATTAATTTAGTATTAAATCTCCCATCAGTGAGAGGGCCCAGGAGGAGGGCCTTCTCTGCCGTTGCCTCCACCCTTTGGAATATTCTCTCCCCAGAGGTGTGGTGGGCCCTTACCCTCCCGGCTTTCCAGAGGGGATTAAAGACCTGGCTCTGCCAGCTTGCATGGGGCGATGGGAGCTCTGATCGTCCCTGGGGTAATTAGCGGCCTGATGATGCTCCCTGAGTTATTTGCCAATTCTCCATCATTCTTGGAATGTATTTATTATTAAGATTGTTTTTATGTTGTATTTTAATTGATTTTATCTCTTCTGTAAACTGCCCAGAGTTGCTTTCAACGAGATGGGTGGTGACAAATTTGATATAGAAATAAAACTATAAAATAAATTTGAGGACCCAAGTTTCAGAATGATTTAAATTGCACAAAGACCACCAAGAATGGGCAATTCTGTGCTTGTACAGGAACATTTTAGATAATATTCTAAGGTAGCACATGAAACCATTTCTCAGGTCCAAATGGTGTGTCATCAGTGGTGTGGTTTTTATGTGTTTATTTATTTTTTACTATGTGTGGCTTAAAACACATGTTAAATCTCCCAGAGACTTAACTCTGCCAAGCCATCCAAACTGAAAAATAGGTTGAAGAATGACAAGGTGTGCCTTGTCGTGCTGTTATGTCATAGGACCTGTGGCCCTGAAGGAAATAAGGCAAAGTGTTTCTCCCAGGAAAAAAAAATTCTGGGTCCTGTGCTAGTTTGGCCAAGGAGTGATAGTTTCATTTTTCTCCCTAAGGAGTGTAATTTTTCACCTTCTGCAACATATGTGAGGTAGAGAGAGAGTGTCTTCGCACTGAGCACTCCCGCACACATTGCTGATTGCTGTTTGGTGGCTGAGGTTAATTCTCTGTCCTCTGTCAGTGTGCAGGGCACCATTCTACCTTTTTACTTCCATGCACTGAAGTTTCAGTAGAGAGTATGCCACTTTGTACAAGGATTTATTTAATGATATTGTGTGGAAAAATTAAGTAAAGCTAAAATGAATGTTCATTGTTCATTTTGATTTGAACCACAAAATAAGGCTTTGCTTCTGAGTCCAACTCAAGAAAACTGCTGGCATTTCTAGTTGGGAGGGGACGTAGAAAGTCATCCATGCATATGCAAATTGTTTGGGTTTTAGCAGAGAATGTGGGGACGTGTTTAAACAGGGTTAGTGATGGTTGTTGTGTTAATTTACTGGCTACTTTTTTTAAACTGAGAATAGGACTGATTGATTAAATAAATTAAAATGGTCCTGTATGATCATGTTAATTATCTAATTAAATAAAGTTCATTAAAATAGTTAAAACATTATACTGTATACATAAATGTAAAAAAAAAGAATGTTCTAAGTAATTGTCTACTTAGATTGGATCAAAAATAATCATACACATTACCTGAATCAGATTTTTTTCTTGAACAAGAAGTTGGTTGTAGATTGGTACACATATTGAGGGAACTTTTCATGAAAACTGGATTGTATAAAACAGGATAGAAAGCAGAACAGAGTTCTTTGCGATGTTTCCCATAAGCTTTCTTTCATTTTTCTGGCACAAAGCATTGTTAGCTCTGTGATGTTGGGGAGTAAGTATATAATTATAGAAAGGGTTGAATCCAAAGGTATTCAGCAATGCTTCTAACTGTCAGACAGCATTTTTTGCTTTTATTTGTGATGCAAAAGTATGTCTCTTTTTTCTTTTGTAGGCTTAAAATATGCACGTCTCTTAACCAGTCTGGTTCTATATATGGGAGACTAATGACCTCTGACATTATTGCCATTGTTTATGTTTTGCTATTGAATAATAGCGAGTCTTTAGTCTGGATCATAAACTCCTGTATTTCTCCTTGCAGAATCCGTTTATGATCTCCTCCCTAAGGAGCTGCAGCTGCCGCCTTCCAGAGAACTCTCGGCAGCATCCATGAGTCAAACCAGTGGTGGTGAGGCGGGTTCGCCCCCCCCGGGTGTGGTTGCTGCTGGTAAGTACCTCTTCGGGTTAGATTAAGATTTTAATGCATACTAATATTGTTGGCAACATGAGCAGTGCTGGAAAAGTTTGCAGATGTAAAAAAAATACAAGAAAGCAACACCGGGGATGCTGTTGCCCACTTCATCTTCTGCTCCAGTTCTTTACTTCCATTTTTTTAATGTGGTAGTTGCTAAATTATAATTGAGACGGAGTGTTAAATGCACCTCAAAACACATTTTGTTTTGTCAGAGCAGAAAATAAAATTAGTAATTGAGTTTTCTGGTCCTGTGATTTCTGTTATGACAAATATTTTTTCCTAGCTATGATTAAACCATATTCCTTATAATTTGAACATTTAGTCACTTAGTTGGTATATGAAGGGACATCAGAGTTTAAAATTACCATAAATTAAAATAAACTTAGAAATAATTGGAATGAGTCTTCTACTTAATGTAGGCTTTAAAAAGTTCTATGAGTTTTTTCTCCTGTTTTTGTTTTTATTTTATATTACATGAGTGCCTTTTGGAGGGAGAGTTACTAGGGTAAGCCTATCTTGAACAGTTTTTATCTTGGGATCATGTATATTTGGAGCAGACTTTTTTCATAAATAGTTATATTCCAGGACTCTCTCCATAAAGCTATTATCAGGGTTTGGCAACCGACTGCTTGATTTTTGAAAGTATAGGGCTTGACCCAGGGGCAAAAACTTTACAGCACTGCTCACTGTTAATGTATTTGAAGACTTTTCCTAATGAAATCTGTGGATTTAAGTGTAGATTAGGAAGACTAGTCATTAAATTCAAAGAGTATTTCAGTTAAAAAGCCCTGAAGCAGACTTTCCTTTGACATATAAAGCTAATCCAGTTAAAGAGAACAACAACTGTAAGAACTTTTTAAAATGCTAGCATTTTAAACCCACAGATCTTTAATGTTTTTCATGTTTGAGATCATTTTCAAACATTTGAAAAATTTGCTTAGGAGAACTAATTGTCTGTTACTTGTCAGCTTTGGTTGTCTGAGTCAATCCACTTCCTTTCAAAAACTGAACATGTGAGTTCATGCTAAATAAAACTAGTGGATAGTCTGCAGTATAGATCCCCTTGCATTACTGCACACATTGGGCAACAAGTTCTTTCCAAGCACAGATGTAGCATTAGGGATAATAATAGTATAGTATAGGTGTGTATATAATACTATATTATTTTACTTAGGATTTTTCAGTACTGCTTTTCAAGTAGTTGAAAAACAAGCAATGTTCTTCAGAATAATATTGGTTAAATTGTTTGACTAAGTGGTGGCTTATATTTAATGCCTTTTGGCCTGCTTTTTTTTAGAAAGATAATATATTTATATGGCGGGGCTAAAGATAGAAAGTTTAATTCCAAATGTTGACTATATAGGAAATTTAACTTGCCAGCAAGGCTGGCTTAAAAATTTCAACCTTGCCATGCAGTGAAGAATGAGTATAGATGATTAAAGATGAAAATGTGAGAACAAGAGAGATCACCTAGGATGCATATCATGATATTTAAAAAAAAAAAAAAGTGGTTTGTAATTCTCCCAGCTTCAATCATTTAAAAGACTTAGAATAAACTCTATCTTGTGTGTGGTAGGAGCAGGACCAATGAAGCATATCTTTAAGCATTCAACTGACATTTGAATACCGATAAAGAAAAGAAGGCTGCCAGGGAAACAGGCCCTGTATCCAAGAGGGAACATATGCAGAATTCTGGAATTACTCTTTAAAGTTCATACTTGCCACTTTAAGGGTTGATGGTGGATGAGGCATCCCTTCCTTATCCTTCTGCCATTTGGAATATGGTGCTTAGATAGCCCATAGCCCATTTCGGATGTGATATAAACTGAAATACCAGTTGAAACTGTAGATCAGGCCATTTGGAAGGCTCTGGATGTTCTGAAAGAAAAACAAATTGCAGTCCCTTACCTGTTGTAGCTGCTATTTATTCAGATATTACAGTTTTAAATAGTAATAGCAGGAATTCAGATTTGTCACTTCAGCTAACCTCTTATCAAAATTCGCTGAAAAGAACCTAAATAACAACTAAGAGCTTCTGTATTTTGGTCACATACAGAGTCCCCCGTCCTGAATCAGTTGGCCTTATTGGCTCCATCGACAGATTGAGGACTGATGAAAACTATTTTCCTTATTTAAGACTTGACTTAATTTGTTCTCTGCTTCCTTAGACACAAGGTGACACAGTATCTGGCTGCAAATCAGATTGCCCCAGGTCTCTCTTTCATTGCTTTGATCTGAGGTTCTGGGACTCATAAACAGGTTACATAAAGATCTGCAGCAGTAAACTTCAGATTTCTGGAGGAACAGGATTGGCTGAGCTCAGGCATGAGGGCCTGCAAGAACAGACTGCTAGTTCTTCTATTGTTGATTGATTTTTAATTTGCAAATCCATCTAAACCAGTTTAAAACTGAGACATGGTAATTAATCTGTCAAGAGCACATTTGATTATTTTAGCATAAGAGGTGTTTCATGTTCATCATTCCAGATGTAAGGTGGTTCCTTTATAAATGATCAACTATTAATTGACAGTTGTCTTTATATGTTAAGCTAGAAAGAGATGGCTCTATCTCAAAGCCAGAGAGCCATCGATAACAGTAAAGAAATATACATTGATATTGGATGCACTACACAATATTGTGTAACTAACTGGGACCAGTGTAAAACTAAAGAATGATCCCTACTCTCCATCTCTGAGAAACTAAAGGAGGAGAGAAATAACTCTTGTTCGTTTATGCTTAAAAGGCACAAGGAAATGCTTGGATATCATCTGATGGCTGCCACTACTGCCCTACCCAGTTCTTCTCTCTTCCTTTTGCCAGTGTGTGAGCACAAGTGGTTCCCACACACCAACCAAAAGGAACATTTTAAAAAATGGTAGGGGTTTTTTTTTGTTCTTGCCTGCCTGCTCTGGAGCCCAGCTTGTTGGAAATGTATGAAGAACTGGTGTACCAGTTCAGCTTCTAGTATGTATAAAAGTTAAATAATGAACCTAAATAAATCTGTACCAGCTAATCAAAATCTATAAAAGAAGCATAAAATATAATAATCCTTGGATAACCTGAAAAAAACTCATTCTTGAGTCCATAAATAGATGACCAATAGATGACTGGGGTATTCCTTAAAGAAAGGGAAGAGCCGTAACTGAGGCTTGGAGATGTGGGATGGGCTTCCTAATAGCCTCCTCTAAAATTGTAAAAGGAATAGCAGTACCACAAAAACTGGCTTTTTAGTGCTGTATATT
Organism: Liasis olivaceus; assembly: GCA_030867105.1. NCBI lineage: Eukaryota > Metazoa > Chordata > Lepidosauria > Squamata > Pythonidae > Liasis > Liasis olivaceus. The sequence continues at coordinate 593,468 of CM061359.1, read as the reverse complement.
AAAACGTAGATCCTTTGAGTTAATTTTGACTCAGGATGATTTCATGGACAGATCCAAATAGTTTTCTTGACATGAATACGCAAGTGATTGCTGCCATCTTGGATTTTTTTAACTTCTCAATGTAGCTTACAATTCTAGTATTTCCTGGGCATCCCACATCCAAATATTAACCAGGCCTAACTTTGCTTATCTTCAAGCTCAGATAGTCAGAGTAGAGCCATTGAAATCAGAATGTCAAGTTGATCATTGTTTCCTTCAGTCCCATGGATTTTAGTAAACACTAAACAAGCCTAAGCCAGGATCCAACAAGAACTATTCTGCTTCTTCTTGGCATAGGCCTGATTGGCACGTCTCTGACAAAAAGTATGCAAATATAACTGCATTTTTTTTAATGTTCAGTGTTTAAAAAATTACTTATAAAACAAAGCATATTACATTATCTGTTTATCTATTTCCATCTGCCCAAAGTTGCTGGGAATTGGGCTGTGTACAAATTTAATAATAAGTAAATAACTAGGTTGAAATTTATTCTTTCCATTGATGCCAAATTATACCCCAGATGAGACTAGCGAAACTTTGCATTCTAATGGCGCTTCCAAAACGGGCAACATTCTTAAGTATGGTTTGAAAGAGAAGAGGATTAAGCACAAGTTCCTCCAAGGAGTGATTTAGTTTGTGTTGGAAACAACAGCTGATGATGGACAGAGATGAAAGAACTGACTGGTAGCTTATTCTCTCAAATGTACACTGACAAAATCAGCTACCCACGGCTCATAATGACATGCAGGTGTCCTCCCAGAGAAGTTTAGGAAAGGTCAATGATCGGTTGTCTGAATCAAGGTTAGGGTTTTTCTCTCATCAGGCATGATTTCCCTGAGCTCCTGAATTAAACATTTTTGTCGGTATACGAGCTGTTATTTGGAGAGATTCGTTAGCTATCAGGCTGTATTGGACTGAGTAATAGTTGCGGTGTTTTGCTAAGGCTTACCATAAGCATGCTAAGGATATAGCTGCCTTTACAAACCTCAGAAAATGGTGGCTGCAGGGTTTCTGTCCCTGATGTAAAATTAATTGCACTAGGAATAGCACTTTGGAAGGCGTGGCCTGAGGAACAGCTGTTTGCATCTCCTCAGCAAGGCATAATGGCAGTGCCCCATCAAGAGGGAAGTAGGCCAAGCAGGGATGTGAGCAAGGGTCCTGAATACTAGTCTGCTGGTTGACTGCATCTAATTACCATTTTTGATTGTCAGACTTCCTAGTCTGAATTGATGAACATGAACATCCAGTTAAGACTGCAGGTAAGAAATAACAACTTGTGCATCTGTCAGTACAAATATTAAGTTATTCTGTATGTCAAAGCAGATTGGATTCTGGTTTGATTTTTTAAATACTGTTTTGGCATGTGAATATAATGGGAAATTTTAAACTATTTGGGCTGTAATATAAGTGACCAATCTATTTTGAATCTGCCATGAATGTTTAAAGTAAATGGGGTTGCTTTTTGATATTGCTGGGATGCTAGTTGTTTTCTCTATTAATACACTTAACTTGCATTCTAGCTTCGCCATTCAGAGACAGGCATCGTGTGGTGGGTTGTGTGCTATCAATAGTGAAGACAAATAGTACCAGAGACCCTTAACCCATCCAATCTCACCCAGGGTATAGGTCGGTCTCGTTTCAGACTTCTTCATAAGTCTCTCTCCTTTCCTTTTTGTTTTGTTTTATAAATAGTGGATTGTCTTAAGTTAACCTCTTATAAAGTTTTTGACTTTATATCAATAAATGAAGCTGGAGAAAATTAGTAAGCCAAAGTTGGCATGAAGGTATTGAAGCAGGTTTGCAGCCACTTTGTTTATCACTTTGACAACACAGGGCCTAGTATCCCTCTGTCTTTACTTCAGAACTCCTAACTTTTTGTTCACTGACTCTGGAAAGCCAACTCACCTAGTAATTTGGGAAGGATTGTAGCCATCAAAAAGAAATAAATCAAGATGGCCGCATGTTACTTGTATAGGGGATTGCCTTTGGGATGAATCTGCCCTAACCCCCATTTTAGGGGATGCTCACTTCTTCTCTTCTGTCTCCTGAACAGCAAAGAGTGTGTAGCCAGTGCACGCTGTGCTTCATTCATTGGCTGCTTGTGCACAGAGTGGTTTACATGGAGATGGCCAGAAGTCAGAAGGACACCTGAGGCATTGGGCCTTACCATCTCCTGTTTCATACTTTGGGAAAATGCAGTTACTTTCTTATTGCTAGACCTGTGCTTAGCATCTTGAAAAATCTTGGGCCTCTGAAGGCCTCCCTGACCAGGTGCCCTGAACTCTCTCAGAGAATGAAATGCTGATGCAATAAACAAATGCTTTAAGCTTTGCCTAAAGATAGCAAATCTCTTTGTGCCTAGCAAAAAGCCCACGAAGGGCAGAAGATTTTATAGATGTAAGTCTTCCAAGAGGGAAGAAGGCTGTTCAAACTTTATCTAGTAACTTGAGCAGCAGTTGCATATTTAATTAGGCCAGCTTCTCTGCTCCTGGTTCTTGTCCAATTGAAAGGCGGAACTCTGTGATCTCAGCCTCGCTGCCATAAAGATGCTGTGCACCGGCACTCAGACTGTAAACTCTTAGTGGCTGGAAGGCAACGAGTGTATGTGAGAACGAAGGTCAGTACTATTGGGAAGCACAGAACAGGGATGGTTGTTTTTGTTTGTACTGTGCTGTCTCGCTTGGCATTCTCCTCGCCTAGAGGCAGATTAATAATTTGAACAACCCCACTTAGATTGTAGAAGTTTACGGTGCCTTTTTAAACTACATGATTTGTTTCAATTGCAGAATGGATTGTATGAGAGCACAAAGATCTTTCCCTATGATAGTTGGAGGAGTTAACTATAAACAATTAACCATTTTATTGCCATGGCACTGAAGAGACTCAAGAATATTTGGCACATGATTATAATTCTAAAATAGAGTTATGATGGCATTTAGCTTTGCTGATTGATATGTAATCCTGCATTTCATAAAATGCAGTAAAATTAGCCAGTCCACTCCAGCGTCAGCTTTATTAACCATGCAGTTTTGGTCCTGGAGAGTAACTTCTGTCCTAGAAATAACTCTAAACATTGGAGTTCCCTGCATATGTCTGTATTTTAACAGTGTGAAGTGAGATGTCTGATGACCATTTTCCCAGATCAAGCCAATGCTTGGACATAATTCTTCATGAATGGCAGGTTCACCAGACATTTTGACTATCCTGATTTGGGATTAATTTGTTTTTGAAGCTGCTTCAGCATCGATTGATCAATCAAGGGTTTGCTATTGCATATTAAACCTTAATTCACACAACATTCTGTATTTCTGCTATGTAAAAAGTGAGCATTCATCCTTTGCTGAGGGATGAAGTCCCTAAAAATGAAGTCTCATTGCAAACTTCAAAGATAGCAGTAGGATATCAGCCCTAGATTATGCTCTGCTCTGCTTAATCCCTATATATTATTATAATAACTCTGCTTAATTGAAGTAACTAAACTTGCTCATTTTTTTAAGCTTTAAAAGCCTCTAATTTATATCTTGGCATAGTTCATCACATAAAGTCAATCAAGCAGTTGTTTCATTTGCCCTGATTTACCCTAATTGCAACCTGAGGCACAAAGACTAACAAGATTTTGCAAAAGCAAAGATGGATCTCTTGATTTCCTTTGTGTGTAAGCAAAGTCATCTTTTCAAATTTTATGTAAAATAATATTTTGGAGGAGTTACTATTTATTTGTAACATGTGCTTCTCACTTTGTGCTAATATTATTGTATAATAAAATCTAATGATCATTGTGTTTCTTGGAAAGATTTTTATTTTATGTGAATTCCCTTGATAGGGGATTAATTTGGCATAATAATGCCAGTGTGGATTGAGGTGATGGTGCTAATTCCATTTTAGCTAGGCAAATGGGTCCTTCTTTTCCAGAGGTGACAATCTTTATCTCACTTAACCTGCAGATAAAAATGGATGCTAAGTTAACAGACGGGTCCAAGACACCCAAGTCAGTCTTTGGACAGACAAGTTAGTCTTCCTACTTGCCTGTTGCTCTTGTGATTATCTTTCTCTTGCATAGAAATGCAGAGAGCGTCACATTTTGCATGGGTTTTCCTACCTGTAGAAAATACATCTACGCCAGTGCAAGTTTGCAACATTCTTTCTGTGTGTATTTCGTAATTCATGCAGAATATCTAATCTAAGCAAGCCGCGTAGCTGAGTGAGTGAACATTTAAAATATATGTTTGTTCTGTTTTAACAAAGATCATTTTAGAAATGCCAACTTACTCTAACTCAAAAGTGGCTGCAAATCAGCAATTATAGTCACTAAAACAAATTTTAAAATTTTCTAAGGAAAGCACTGCATTAATGCATGATATAAAAAGGATTTTACTTTTTTTTTTTTTTTTTACAATTAAAATGCAGTTCTGAATGACTGAATTTACCAATTTCAACCACTGCATTTGTTGAGGCACAAGCTGGAAAATGGAACTGGTATCAATCAGTGCTCTAGATTATTTCAGCAATTTTCTGGCAATGGAATGAGGAACCCTGAGGGAACACCTGGCAGATAAAGTTTCCTCTGAATTAAAGCTGAAGTAGAAGATTGATATGATTCACCCTTAATCTGTATTTCTTGAATTTTTGATGATTTGATACAGTAATATTTTCACTTAGCCCAAAGTGACCACAGAGATAAATAGCTACGGTAATTATTTATTTACCTTCTGAATGATTTTTTTTTTAAAGATTGTAATCGTTTTAAATAATCAGACTAAAAAGCTCAGTATAATTCCATTTTAGGCCAGTGGCCCAAAAAAAATATTCTTTTGCACCTAACAAAAATATTGCCCAGCTTGTTTCCCCTCTAAAGAAGACATTGCTCTCAATTCAACACTTTTGTAGTTTAACTGACCATTGTGGGACAAGTTCATGTCCCAAGTCAAGCTCGATTTTGGTTCTTGATTTCACAGCATTCTAGAGTTGTCTTCCAGAGCCAGCCTAACTCTTGAGCAGTTAACTTGGTATCAGAGAAGCTTTTGAGACATGTAAGGTTAGTGAACAATCAGTCCTTTTATGTATGAACTTGTCTTGCCTCTTTTGCGTTAAAGAGACGCCATTCCGCAGGCTGCTCAATCTTAGCCCGGCGCGCCCGCTAGAAGAGTGTGTAGCTCCTTTTTGCTGCCGCAGGGAGCTCTGCCTGCTGCCCACCCTGCTAAGAGCGTTGGCTCTTTTGCCTGAGAGAGCTGCTCCTGCCTTTTCTACCTTCTTACTTTTCGGTGCTTGGGCACCCTCCGAGTTAAAACCTTAGCTGATTCCTTTTTTGGAACATTCATAAATGACAGTTGGTACCAGTTCCATTTGTCGCCGTTCAGTTATTTTATATTTCATTTCTCATTTGATAATTGATATCTGGAATAATCAGCAGCTCTCTTCTCATTTATTTTCTCATATTTTTATTCCAGGATTTGCCTCTGAAGCAGGGAGTGTCTGCATTAAAAATGACCTGTAGTTCTCTGCTTCATAGGTTAGAAACTTATTTTAATACTTTGTGGCTAAGCACAGTCCCAGGTTTTTAAACATTTCAGATGCTGATCAATTGGCAACAAATGTGGCCTAAAATGCACATTCCTGGGGGTTTCTGTCATTTTAGATAAAACGCCTTAAACTCATAGTCCAGATGAGGCAATGAAAGCACCTTTGTTTGCTTGCAACCATTTTGTGACTTACGATTTTCTAAAAAGTCTGATTGCTACTACGCACAAAAATAAAAATACTATTTGGATATGTTTTCTGAGTACATCTGTGTTGCTTAAGCCTTATATTATTTGAAGTGCTTAAATTCCAAAACAAGCCAAATTCTAAAATGTTCATTTGGGGGAAGAATCAGTTCATCAAATCACGCTATTTCAAAGGGACTGCTATAGCCAGCACAGTTGGGATCAGGGACCCTGTACTGACTTCTGAATTGTACACCGCAGATGCTTCTTCAGCTCCCTCTTCCTCCGTGGGCGGTGCTTGCAGCTCCTTTACCACCTCTTCCAGCCCCACCATTTACTCTACCTCAGTCACTGACAGCAAAGCTATGCAAGTGGAGGGCTGCTCCTCAGCCATGGGGGTAAGTAACCGTGGGGTAAGTGACAAGCAGTTAACCAATAACACAGTCCAGCAGCAGCCACAGTCCACACCGAAGAGACACACAGTCCTGTACATCTCGCCACCACCAGAGGATTTGCTGGACAACAGCCGGATGTCCTGCCAGGATGAGGGGTGCGGATTGGAATCCGAGCAAAGCTGCAGTATGTGGATGGAAGATTCCCCCTCTAACTTCAGTAACATGAGCACCAGTTCCTACAATGATAACACTGAGGTGCCACGTAAATCTCGTAAGCGAAATCCAAAGCAGAGGCCGGGGATCAAACCACGAGATTGTGAAGAATCGACCATGGATATCTTTGATGCTGACAGTGCCAAAGCGCCTCATTATGTCATTTCTCAACTCAGCACGGACAGCAAAAGCAACTTGAAAGCAGGAAATGGGTTGGTATCTGCCTTTACGTTCTATCAACATATGTTAAAGCAAACAAACAAACTAAACATATAACTTGATTTTTCCCTAGAGTTCAGCTCATATTTTCACTGAGAAGGATGGGAGGACTGATATTTTGAATCACATTTGATGCATTCTTATGCTAAATGTTTTTGGCCAGGTTAGCAATCATTGAACAGTAACAGTTGTCAGCTTTTCCCTGTGGAACATGATTAGTGTATAGAAAGTTTTTCAGTAAGTAACAGGTTAAAAATATAGTCCCTAAAGTTGGGATCAGCTCCTGCATATCTTCCTCAACAGAGATATTTGTGGGGATTTTAGTCCACACTTCGCCTACTTCTGTTTCACTCTCTGCATCAATTAAAGGCAGTTGATTTTGACCTTTTATATTCTTTCTAAAATGTTAAGATGATGAAACAAATTTGTGTTTGTGTCATCTCAGTTCTGTATTTGATCTTTCAGAAATAAATCTCTAATCCTGTTTTGCTCTGTGCTTCTCGGTTGTGTGTACATGTATGCGTGTATGTTGCCTGCAGCCGTGCTTGGGTGGTGGTTTCTCATCTCTTCACACTGCTTGTTTAATTGCATTTCAGTTTAGAAACTCTGTTTTGCATCCAAAAATGAGTGGAAAATACATGTATGTATTATAGGAGGGAAGTTGCTGATTTTCTACCCAATGGCAGTCCCCACGTTCCTTTGGTATCCAGAGGATCACAAAATCCTCAGTGTTGCCCATGGGGCAATATGAGGCTGCATTTGCCTGAGAAATCGGCGACCCTCCATCCTGCTGCAATGTACTGCATTGCCTAAAAACATAAGCTACACTTGTAAAGAATTCTAGTTTTCCTGGGAACAAGCAGCACATGGCTTTGTTTGGTGCTTCATGTTGGCCAATAAACTTGGATAGTTCTGATTATAATTTATTACTTTGTGTAATCCAGGAATCTTGCTCCTTTGCAAGCCAGTGTTAGATGCTAAGGTCAAATCATGGCTTCTAGCTCTGAACTGTAACAAGATGGACAAGCCCAAGTTTGCATGTAACAACAGGCAAGCCACAGGCGGGGTGGTCGGGGCTTATTACTTGTGCCTGTGGTGGCAGGAGCAGGTGGGCAGTGGTGTGGTACACCGTTCCTGGTAAGCCAGAATTCCTTACAACTCTGACTTACTGCATGTGAATGTGGTCACAAAGTATTTGCTACTCATGCAGTGAAATCTTTGAGGTTCTTGCCCACTTATTTGTAGGTCTGTTCTTGTTTCTCATAGAAGAGTCTGGCTTATTCTGATACCTCTTTATATTATCCTCGAGTTAGTGAAGATTGAACTATGGGGAAGAAGGATTTACCATGTAAACAAAAAGCCATCTTTCTTTGTCTTCTCTGTTGTTCCAGTTCCATACTTAAAATATCACCTGGAAGAGGTAGATCATAAGAAACTCTCCAGAATGAGCTTTGCTGCTAAACAACTTTCCAGGATATGATTGGACTGGCCTTACTATACAACATGGCCCATAGTCTTATATTACCTGTTCTCCCCACACAAAATTTATAAAAGCCTTACAAGGACAAAATTAAAGTGAAAACTGCTGATTCTGCAGATATCGACATTATCAAAACTCTTATTCAGAGCATATTAAAAGAGGGTATTAGAAGTGATGAGTTCTTCAAGAAGTAAGTTCAGTTTCTGAAAACTAATAGTGCAGTCCTATGAATGTCAACTTAGAAATAAGCCCATTGAATTAATGCTGTTGAATACCTTCGTAGAGTAAATACAAAGAGTCAGTGTTGTAATTTTTTTCCAGAACTGAATGCACTTGAGCTGCTAAATGACTGTTAGAATATAATACTGGGTTTAATTAAAAAACAGAATGCCTTCCTATCACAGAGATTTGGAGGCTGGTTTTTATTGTGTCAAACTATGCAGTGCTTCCATATTTGAAAGGGGAAATGTGATTGGGCATTAACTAATCACTTTAAATGTGCCTTTTCCCAGGATCGCACACTGATGCACAGCCCTAGAATTTTTCAGGAGCCCCTTGACTAGGGGAGTTAGGAATCAGTGCTTTTTTCAAGATTACCTAGTGAGTTTTGTGGTCAAGCAACAGATTGAACCTGGGTATCAAGTTGTTTGTGGTGCATATGAGGGTAAATAAAACCTAATGGGTGTGCTGATTCTTTACTGATTGCAGAGATGGGGATGATCAGCTATTCGTAATCATGAATAGCTTATCGATGTAACTATCGTAGAAGGCAAAAAAGATGCAATACTGTAGTACAAAGCACGTGTCCTACTTTGGCTGCTGGAGCCTTGATGCTGAGCTCCAAAGAAGACTCCTTTAATGCACTTGGGCTTCTGCTGTGTATCAGAGTATATGTTTCTACTTAAGATGACGAGTCCCTGAAGGGAATGGAGTCTATAGCAGAGGGGCTGTTTGTACAACAAGGCCTTCCGTAGATCAAATTTTGAATAATGCATAGTTACTTTCTCTAAAGAAGGATGGGAGGATTTTATTTGTTTCCTGCCTCTAAAGCAGCAAAAGCCAATGGAAAATTTGGTACCTGTATCCTGTAGGCATGTAGCCTGCCCTTATATATTTGCATATATTCTCGTCTCGGAATGCTGTTATTGACTCAATCTCATTTAGAAATTAGAATCCTGTGCAATTGCTACTGTATAGCTTGTAGTTAAAATTGAATGTACCTTACTTGTTGAGAATTCTTATTGGAGACGACATGAGTTTTGTTCGTAAGTGCACAAACAAAAGGCAGAATTTTGGGTATAGCAATATTGCATGCTGTGTTTGAAGGCTAGAAGTTGAGTCCTGAAACATAATTTACTTCATAATTACACATATTGTTCATGAAAGACTAGCTAGGAAGCTTAACAGTAACACAGTGCACATATGTTTTGTAACATATCTCACTCAGTAGAGGATGTCTCTGGAGCAGAAACACCATTTTGGATACCTGCAGAAAGGAATGACAAAACAGAGATTTCCAGGCTATTTCGAGATGAGATGCAGGGATCCTACTCTAATTGATGAAACTTTGCACAATCCTGCTGCAAAAAAAGCTAGATTAGATTTTCATGGCTGGTAGGATGCTTAGGAATATGAAAAAAGAGACAGGGGCCCAATGATATAAAAGAACAAACTCACTGCTGTTGTCCACTTGGGCTGGGAGGGTCCTGCACACTCTGTGGCCCACTTGTAAGCTGACAATTACTGTACCAGTGTTTGATATTGAGGCTAGAAGTGTCATGATAAACTCTTCTGCACTCAGGTGACTGGTATACCTGGACCAGAAACCTAGTTGAGAGAAGATTTTCTGTCATCTTTACAGTCCCAGTGGTTAGGGAAATAACGGGTTGGACCTGTTTGTGACATCCAAAGTCAGGTCGAATAGTTATTCTCTAGGTGTCGTGGGTTCCTCTAGGGTTTCTTCAAACAGGTTTTACCTATGGAACTCACCATCTGGTGTAGCTTTAGCTGGATTGTATCGCGTTTATTTCTTCCCCTAAGCAGACGAGGCAGAGGCTCTAAAACAAATAAACCATTCTGGTCCATTGCCATATTGCCTCTGCAGACTTGAACTCCTGCAAAGTCAGGAGCAAAGCAAGACTGAAGCTTCATTCCACGTAGCATGGAAATGCAGCATTTCACTTTGAATGCTACATGGTGTTAACAATAGCAACTAGTTGCTATTTTGGCTCATTTACTTCTGCAGTCTTTTTTTGTATTGCCAGTAGAAAAAGATGTATTTGATCAGTCTTCAAGCAGCTTTGGAGAACTGCATCATGGTTTTTTTTTCAGCCTGGAATGCATGGAAAGTGCCACATGCTAATGGGTTGACCTGATATATAAAAAAAATCATGATGCCTAGCAGCCATTTTATATAGGATGTAGCCTAAATGTCCACAGCCTAGATAGCTGTCACAGTCGATACAATTGTTTTAATATGCTCAAATAAATTAATTATATTGCAGCCTGTTTGAAAATTTATTTAAGCAGTAGAGCTGAAACCTGACCTGAAGTATATAGCAATAGGGTCTAGGAAGCCTTCTATCAAGAAGTGGTAAACATTTGTTTTAAGAAGGTCACATTTGTGAAGATGTGCCAGGTAAACTGTTCCAGGAAGGCTGTCCTTTCATGCAAGCTGGTGGATTTAGGCAGTTTGTTTAAACTAATAATTATATATTTTTTCCTCTATTTACTAGTAAAAGAAATTTAAAGGCATTTAGGTTTCTGGCTATGTTGTTATAATTAAATGACACAATTTTTGTAATAGGGAGGTAGAGAAATGGGTGTATCTCTGTGTCTCCTCATTTCCCTGGCCGCTTTGGTTGTTTTGAAGGAAAGCCTTTGGTAACTCGTTTGCTAATCTGCTTTAACATCTCAGAACCTCAGAAGCCCCCAAAGCAACTGGAGGGAAGAAGAGCCCTATGTTATGTGGTCAGTACCTGAGCAAAAGTGAAGGCAAAGAGCTGAAGATCCTGGTCCAGCCGGAGACTCAGCACAGAGCTCGCTATCTCACCGAGGGCAGCCGAGGCTCAGTGAAAGACCGAACCCAGCAGGGATTCCCCACTGTGAAGGTATGCCAGGAGGGGAGTGCGGGGGCGAGAATGAGTGGGCTGCCCTGCCGAATCCCTCCCGCTGTCCTTATTGGATTCCCCTATAGTGGTGTGGTCGGATTTCTTAGTATTGATTTTATTACTCGAACTTATGCACACAGTTCCCCATTTCTCAGGTTTGTGGTTATTTTGTTGCTCCAGGCAAAGAACTGGATGTTTCTTAGTTCAACACAGGGAACCCTTTCTCGCTGGATGGAGGATGTGTAAATATAGAGCAGGAGCTATGCGTGGCTCTTCAGGTTTGAATGAATGCACAGAGCACCATCTGTGAGGCCTGTCCTGAATGAAGGAGGGTTACTGTCACTGATTTTTCACTTTAGCAGCCCTTTAACGCTCCTAGAAAATGTTACAAATAGAGTTGGGGGAAAAAATGTGATGTCCCCTGTTTTGTCTGGCCTAAATGGTCCCAAATATTTGTTGACCTTGGACAAATAACAGAGTAGAAAATGCAGTGGACCTCTGGAGGAATTGATTGGAAAGTAGACCCATACGTTGGTTGCCTAGCAGTTTTTTCTCTGAAAAATGAAAAAGTGTTTCATTTAATTGCACCCTAATGTTTATATCGCCAGGATATATGCACAGTTTCTAAAGAACGGTATTAAATTCTTGAGTGGTTTCTGACCATCATAAGCATTTCTCTGCAAGAGTGTATAACATATAAAAAGTCAGTCCTGTCTGAAACAGACTTTTGAAAATGCTTCTTTTTTCAGAAAGAACTTTTATATATGATCAAAATATAAATACAATAAAATCTACTTGAGGGCTTGATGGAATAGAACTAAAAGTACCAATACTTGTTTAGAATCCAAAGAATTCATCTGTTTTGCTCACTAGAGGAAGACCGTTAATCCCAGCTGGTGTTCAGTGTTCAAAAAACTTTTGTGCTGTATTTCTGGCAAATTAGTTGTGCTTCTTGTAGTCCATTGACTCTTGGTTTGTGATTCTAGCTGGAAGGTCACAACGATGCTGTGACATTACAGATATTCGTGGGTAATGACTCTGGCCGGGTGAAGCCTCATGGATTCTATCAGGCTTGCAGGGTTACAGGGCGAAATACCACACCCTGCAAAGAGGTGGACATAGAGGGGACGACTGTCATTGAAGTGGGTCTGGATCCAAGTAACAGCATGACCCTGGCGTAAGTCCCTTTTTTATTGATGCATTTGTTTATTTTGTTAGACTTATATCCTGCCTTTTCTTTGGGAACTCAGTTTTACTGTTAATAGTCTCTTAATTTAAGCAGACAAGAGTAAATCTGGACATTGGGATTATTTCTTATATGTTGTTCCATAGCAGAGACTTCTGTGAGAGCCATATTACCGTATCCTAGCACTATGTCTAATAGGAGCCAAGCTTCTTCACATCTCACTATATCATAGCTTAACATAACCTTATTTATTTGTTCATTTGTTTGTAAGATTTATAAGGCCACCCAACACAAACAGCGTGACTCTGGATGGCGTTAGACTCAGTTCTGGCTAAAACTACATTTATTTGTAATAAAGTGAAGTATGGGGGTTCTTTGGGAGGAGTTCTGTCCCCTCACAGGCTGCCATGTGATTCAGAAGGAAAACTTATGTGGTCTTTTGTCATCAACTTGAGGTGTCTTCCTTGGTGTTCTGGTTATGATTAACAGCTTTCCATTTCTTTATCAGCAAAAGTGGACACTCTTCTGATTACTACACACACACACACACACACACACACACACACACACTTTGGGCAATCTATTTGCATTCTGACTGCTCTTAACAAAAAAAATGCCTTCCCAGAGAGCATGACCTCTTTTGGAAGCTGCTGGGAATCCAGTTTTGAACTTCAGAGTAGAGATCTGTCTCTGCTGTTGCCACCCAGGCCCTTAACTCAGGGCCTCTCTGAACATGTGATAGGCAAGCTTAGTGCTGGCTCTGAAAATAGCCCCTCTTTTAAAGCCCTGAATGACCAAGTCTTTCAGCAAGCTGCACATTCCTACACATAGTGGCTGTCCCCTAGAGCATTACAAGTGGGTGTTTGGAAGTTGTGGGTGCTGGGGGGCTCAGTAAATTGTATCTGTTGGAGCCATTAATCTGGATTTAACTCTGCCCCCCCAAAACACATTTACATCTTTTAGCTTCAAAATTGTTGGGGTCTTGTGATTGGGTGTACTGTTAGACTAGGAAGGCGCCTATGCCTAATTATTTTCTCAGTTGGGGAGTTTTGAACTTTATTCTCTAAAGAATAAAGACCTATTCCATACAAATTTTGTGGTATTTATTTATTTCAATATAGCAGTTCGTCCTAGTGACTCAAGGCAGGCAGTCAAAGTATTACTGAATTCTACCTTTATGGTGGCTTCAAGTAGCAGTTTTTGCAGCATTTGAAATAATGACCCCCAGGCCCATCTTCTTCATATGGTGAGATGTATAACACCTCCCCCCGCCCCCACTGTGCATATTGCAAATAGATGAAGTGTGTGCATGCACACACATAGTTAGGGCTCATCATCATCATCATCATCATCATCATCATCATCTATTTATTTATTTATTTATTTATTTATTTAAATAAAGCTGCCTGACTATGCTGGGGACCATGTGGATCTCTGGAGGCAAGCTATCCTAGAGAGCAGATGCTGTGACAAAGAAGGCTCACGTCCTGCATCCCATCAGATTACACTATTTAATCTGTAGGACCTGAAGCATGCCAACTCTGTTTGATCAATCTACAGGAGACAGATGGTTGTTCAGATAGCCAAATCCTAGGCCATGAAGGACTTTCTAGGTGATGACCAGCATGTTGCTTGTGTAGTAGAATTTTTTTAGGGGTACATTTGAACTGGAGGCCAGGACACATAACATTGAAAAACAAATTGGTTTATTATCTATCTATCTATCTATCTATCTATCTATCTATCTATCTATCTATCAAATTTGTCCCCGCCCATCTCCCCCCAATGGGGGACTCTGGGCAGCTCACAACTCATTAAAAACAATAAATAAATATACAATTAAAAGCCTATAAACCTAGTTACAAAAGATGAAGGAAAAAGTCCAGGAGGCTGGTTGTCCAGGGCAACAACTCCAGGCCTCTAAGGAGCTAGCTAACCCCACACTTGATGACTTCCCTCCCTGCCCCAGGCCAGATGGCAGAGCCAGGTCTTCAGATCCCTCCAAAAGGCAGGAGTGAGGGGGACAATATCACCTCTGGGGGCAAGATATTCCAAAGGAATATCTATCTATCTATCTATCTATCTATCTATCTATCTATCTATCTATCTGACTTAAATTAACAGTGCTGGAGCCAAAGACAGGCCTAAAGAAGGGTAGAATTACGGTCCCTCTTTATAGACTTTTGCAAATTAGAATATACATGTGATATGAGCCAGGCATTTAATTGGATATGCCATGTGCCTAGTGAAGTCAGTGAGGCCATTAGTGTGTAATTATGAGGTAATAGGGCAGGACTACAAAAATGATAGGGCTTTGAAAGAACAAAGAGGCAATCTTTCATGAACATAGTTTCTTTCTAGGGAGTTACTTTCTTCTGCTTTCCTAGAGTCCTTCTCATTTCCCAGTATCTTTTCCCAGCTTATCAGCATTCCTTGGCCTCCTAAATGTTTTGTGGCTGAGCTGACAAGTTTAATTTTTCTGGGAAAGCGTTTTTTGTACTGGAGGTAGTGGCCCAGTTTGACATCATATACTGAGTCAGTGCTTTGTTTTCTCTGGGAAGATGGTTTTGGGTGATGGGCTTTTAGCTGAGCCCCTAAATTCTCCTTCATTTGGGAAATGTAAAACTTGCTTGGGGAAAGCCCGTTTTCTTGTTTTCCAATGCTGCAGTGTGTTTACAAATTGTTCATTCTCACAAGAGTGAGAAGCAAAGTAGTTTCAAAATGGCAGTTGGTTGGTCCATTGATGAGCGTTTGGCCAGTTGACATAATTTGGATGTCCAGATTACTTGTTTCCCACCAATAAAATCAGATCTATATCCTGAAGTGAATCACTAATGCTATTTCTGCTTCCTTCTTTTGGAATAAACACTTCTATGTTTAAATCTTTTGGAATAAACACTTCTATGTTTAAATCTCTCTGAATATATCTGCATGGACAGGATTAATATATCGTACAGTACAGGTAGTCCTCGACTTACGACCATTTGTTCAGCAACCGTTCAAAGTTACAGCAGTGCTGAACAAAGGTGCTTACAACCCGTGCATGAAGTTATGGCCATTGCAATGCCCCCATGGTCATGTGATCAAAATCCGGGCACTTGGCAGCCCACCCACACTTATGACCACAGGGGTGCTTCAACTCACCCCACCTATCCTATACCCCCCCCCCGTCTTCCTGGGGAAGATGGCGGACCGAAGACAGCTCCATATAAAGCAAAGCCAATGTCTGCAGACTTTAAAAAGCAGCCGATTAACATATGGAATGGATTGTAAAGATGTCAGAATTGGCAGAAATGGCAAAACATACCTGTTTGGTCAGAGATAAAGCAACAAGTACTTTTATAAAAGACTGGAAAACTTTTATGGACCTTTTGTTGAAAATGAGAAAAAGTGAAGTGATGGTTTATCGTTTTGATGGTTGAAGGACTAAATAAGGGGCTGAAAAGATTTTTGTAATACCAAGAGGGAGGAGGAATAATGAGTTTGTTTATAACTATTGTAAAGAAGATCAGAAATCACATATTTTTTTCTTTCTTTATTTTTCTTTCTTATTCTGCTTTGCTTTTTGCACTCTTCTTTTTCTTCTTTTTATTTTTTTTCCTTCATATTTTTTCTTTACATTTGCTTTTTACTTATGTAAAAATTCTTAATAAAATAAGAAAAATTAGATATATAAAAAAGAAGATGGGGAGCGGGGAATAGACTGCTATTTGAGTTTCTGAAAAAATATATTCACAAGTGCTGAAATACATTGTAAATTGCAATATGAGCTATTTTGTCATTATCTAATTTTATCCATAATAATTGCATATTATGTGGCAAGTTTAAGTTCTTATGACATTTTGTTTCTATGAAATAAATCTGATCATACACTATTTTAGGATCCTCCTAAGTAAAGTCGCTGAGCGTTGGGAGGCATATACATTTGATAAATTATTATTGTGAGGAAATATTATTGTTGTTGTTGCACTGTTTTCCAAGTATTTAGCAACTGAGGTTGTTAGGTGATTCTAGTAATTCTGTAAAAACTAGCCTCTTTTGAATGCAGTGATTCCATTGCTTAGCTGTATGTCCATTGCACACAATGAAGTATTATCATCACCTAAAGCAAGTGTTCTATTTTCACCTTTTATTGGTGGGAAAATGAATTACCCAACAATATCCAGTGATGGTCTACATAACAGAGAGTACAGTATTTGCCAAAGTCAAGTTGAATGCTTGATCCTCTGGACATCCCAGCTTTCTTAGCACCACAGCTACAGGGCATTGGGATGAGATGATTCGGTGGTTGCTTCTGTTGTCCCTGCAGAGGTGACATACCCAGCTGCATCTCTGTTTGGCTTCAGAGGCCTGGAAAGCTTGCCACTTCCCATACATTGGCAGGATTAAAATGGCCAGCATAATGCAAGTATTAATCTTGTGTTGCTAGGGTGGACTGTGTTGGAATTCTGAAGTTGAGGAATGCAGATGTTGAAGCTCGAATAGGCATTGCTGGTTCCAAGAAAAAAAGCACTCGAGCCAGACTGGTTTTCCGTGTCAACATCCCTCGGAAAGATGGTTCCACTCTAACTCTACAGACACCATCCTCACCCATTCTGTGCAGTAAGTGGCAAAGTTGAACTCTGAAGCGGGTCCCCTAAGAACCAAAAGCCCCCTTACTTGTTGAACTATCTGGCATCTCAGCAGAGGCTTGCACCTTACAAAAATGAAACCAAAAACTATTTTCAGTACTTAATGGAACATAGAACTTGAGAGAATCTTCATAAGTGATCTATTTTAGTGACATGAAGGATAAAACACGGACAAACAGAATTTCAGTATTGCTTTAGGACCTCAGCTCAGAAGTGCATTCTGTTTTGATAATGGTAACAGGAATGATTAACCACCCCGACAAAATTGAGATAAGTCATTGTATTAATGCAGTGAATATGTGCAAATGCAGATGCACTATTTCATTAGTTAGATTGTCTGATGTTCTGATGTTCTATTACATGCTGGGAGTAGTCCTAAGTAATTTCTTCTGCTGTTGATGAGGTCAGGCCAGCCTTGGAGCAGTAAGCAGCAGCTAACAGGGCTTTTTTTCTCGGCTGAGGTTAGAAGAGCTGTTACCTGGTGCTCTTAAGCTTGTGTTAGGCAAAACGGTTGTGGAGAGGCCAGGGCAACTTACAACTTTGTGTACCCTGGGAGTCCCCCAGCCAAGCACATGATTTAGTTGGGGGATTGTGGCATTGAAACGTAGCAGTTTCTGGTCAGGGCAAATCAAGTATTACCAACTAGCTTTAGATAAATAATTTCGGTTCAGTAAAAAATTCAAACCGGGTTGAGGCAATCTATATCTAGGTTTAAATCCTGCTTTGTATGGCTGTTTTTTTCCTTTGGGCAAGCAGGTTTTGGCTAGTGCAGTATTTCTGGGTTAATGTGTCGTTTGGAGACTTGTCATAGGATAAGCAGTTTTAAAGGTTATTTGTGCCTGTCCAGCAAAGTAATATGGGCACTTCTGTGAAGCAGGTTTTAAATATTTAGTCAATACATACAGATGTTTCTGTAAGGCAATAAGTAATGCAATTTATTTATACAACAGCACTTTATTTATACAACAGCAAACTGGTGCCTTTTTACTTTGATATTGCCTATGTGACCTCTCTTGCCACATCGGCCCCAACACTCCCCGTGGTTTACGGAGTTGAGGGCGCTGAAGAGGATTAAGAGACGTCTAGAGCGCCGCTGGAGAAAGACAAAGACTGAATCCGACCGAACACAGGTTAGAGCCGCTGTTAAGGCCTACATTGTGGCAATAAGGGGGGCAAAGCACCAATACTTTTCCGCCCTTATTGTGTCTGCAGAATGCCGCCCAGCGGCCCTGTTTAGGATCACTAGGTCCCTCCTTGGCAAGGGGGATGTGAGGGTTCATTTGCAGGGCCGTGCGGAGGAATTTTGAGGGCATCTGCAGGACAAAGTCGCTCGGATTCATTCCAAGTTAGACTCCAAGTGTGGGGCAGGGTCTGGGGAGAGACCAGAGGACCGTTCTTACCCAGTTATCTGGGAACAGTTTGATCCTGTTGCTCCTGAGGAAGTGGACAGGGTCCTGGGGACTGTGAAGGCCACCACTTGCCATCTTGACCCATGCCCCTCCTGGCTGGTGAAGGCAGCTCGGGAGGTGACATGTGGTTGGATCCAGGCGATGGTTACTACATCCTTGCAGGAGGGGGTGTTTCCAGCTGCCTTCAAGGAGGCGGTGGTGCACCCCCTCCTCAAGAAACCCTCCCTGGATCCCGCCGTACTGGACAATTTTCGTCCAGTCTCCCACCTCCCCTTTTTGGGGAAGGTGGTTGAGAAAGTGGTGTCTTCACAGCTCCAAAGGGTCCTGGAGGAAACGGATTATCTGGACCCCTTCCAGTCAGGTTTCAGGCCCGGTTATGGAACGGAAATGGCACTGGTCGCACTTATGGATGACCTCTGGCAGGAGCAGGATGGTGGAAGTGCGACCATCCTTGCTCTCCTTGATCTCTCAGCGGCTTTCGATACCATCGGCCACGGTATCCTGTTGGGATGACTCAGGGAATTGGGGGTGGACGGCACGGTCTTGTGCTGGTTCACCCCTTTCTCCAGGGCCGATCCCAATCAGTGGTGATAGGGAGCTAGAGGTCCCATCCTCGGCCCCTCCTTTGTGGGGTGCCGCAGGGTTCAGTTCTCTCCCCGCTCCATTTCAACATCTACATGAAACCGCTGGGCGAGATCATCCGCCACCATGGGACAAGGTATCATCAGTACGCTGATGATACGCAATTATACATCTCCATCCCAGGTGAAGTAAGTGATGCCGTGACTACCCTTTCTCGGTGCCTGGAGGCTGTAAGGGTCTGGATGGGGAACAACAGGCTTCGGCTGAACCCTGGTAAGACAGAGTGGCTGTGGGTTAATGGCTTCTCTGTATCAGGGACTTTGTCATCTTTGGTGCTCGATGGGGTGGCACTACCCCAGACAGACCCAGTGTGTAATCTGGGGGTCCTCCTAGACTCACGGCTCCTGCTTGAAGAGCAGGTGGCAGCCATGGCAAGGAGGGCCTTTGCACAGCTTCGGGTTGTGCATCAGTTACGCCCTTTCCTGGATCGGGATGCCCTTCGAACGGTCACTCACGCCCTTGTTATCTCCCAGATAGACTACTGCAATGCGCTCTACATGGGGCTACCCTTGAAGAATATCCGGAAGCTACAACTGGTCCAGAATGCGGCCGCGCGGGCTATTTTTGGAGCCCCGAGAAGGGCCCGTGTAACACCGTTGCTCCACGAGCTGCATTGGGTGCCAGTTTGCTTTCGGGTCCAATTCAAGGTGTTGGTTATCACCTTTAAAGCCCTACATGGCATGGGGCCAGGTTACCTAAGGGACCGCCTCTCCCCTATGTCTTCAACCCATCCCACCCGATCACAGAGAGAGGGCATGCTTCGGACCCCCTCGGTAAAAGAACTCCGATTAGCGGGGTCCAGAAGGCGGGCCTTCTCTGCGGTAGCCCCGCCCTTTGGAACATTCTGCCCCCGGAGGGGCGAGTGGCCTCCTCGCTCCTGGCCTTCCGAAGGGCCTTGAAGACCCGGTTCTGCCACTTGGCCGGGGGTGGGGAGGGAGTACTTCAAGCAGGGGGATGGCTAGCCCCATAGTGGCCAGCTGTCTGCAGCCTGATTTTCCATCTTCTTGGATCTTCCTTTTTTAGTATTGTTTTAATTCTGGATGTATTATGTGTCTTAGATATATTTATAGTTTTAATGTTTTTTGTAAGTCGCCCAGAGTCCCCTGTTGTGGGGGAGATGGGCGGGGGAGAAATCGAACAAATAAATAAATACATAGTTCACCCAGGAAACCCCTTAATTCTTCACTAAAGCCCCATAGTGGCCGGCTGTCCCCGCCCTGATTTTCCATCTTCTTGGATTTTTTGTTTTTTTGTTTTTAGTATTGTTTTAATTGTATATATGGTACGTATTTTATATATATTTATAGTTTTAATGTCTTTGTAACCCGCCCAGAGTCCCCTGTTGTAGGGGAGATGGGCGGGAGAGAAATCAAATAAGTAAGTAAGTAAGTAAGTAAGAGAAATATTGTGAAGCATATTTTGCAAGATTCTGGCCATGAGTTCCCAGGGGAGCTGTGCTGTGCTTTCCCTGTAAAAGCAAAAGTAGGCATACTTTTTTGAATCAGACTTTTGCTTAAGCATGTGTTTGTTTCATAGTATTTGTCGTTTCCACATGTAGGCTGTTAGAGGCCCTGGGGAATACAGCTGATTGTGTATGGATGCCTTCAGTTAAAACTCTTCTTTTGCTTTTGGTAGCTCAACCTGCGGGCGTGCCAGAGATCCTAAAGAAAAGCCTACATAGTTGTTCAGTGAAGGGAGAAGAGGAGGTATTTTTGATTGGCAAGAATTTTCTGAAAGGAACCAAAGTGATCTTCCAAGAGAACGTATCTGGTGGGTATCAAGGTGTATGTGCCTAGGCTGGGCAAACAAAGTCGCACATGGATTGAAATGGCTGGCAACTGTGAGAGCTGTTGGTTTCTGTGACTTCCTCAACAGGAACAAGGAAGCTGACCGGTGCGTTTGTTAATAACTTTCCTGCCTTGCTTTCAAACAGATGAAAGCTCCTGGAAAGCCGAAGCAGAAATCGACATGGAGCTGTTTCATCAGGTACTTGCTTCCTTGGGGATGCAACTGTCCATCTGATCTTGAGAGTATTAATTAAAACAATTCCTTTTATGATTGTTTTGAGGGTGGGGTTCAGATAAGTATGCACATGCATTTTATTCCCATGCTTAATGGGAAAAGTAAATTTTCCGAAATCTATGGAAAATTTATGGCTGAACATAAATTAAGACAGTGGTGAGAGCAATAGTCTGAATTCAAACGTTTAAGACAAACGGAGAATTAGACAAAAATAGTATCAGGTAAGAGTGCTTCCTTTGTCTGCAGGTTGCTCACAAATGAGCTGCTTTCCACTGATGCCTTTTGCTTATTTTTTCTCTCTCCCGGTCTTTCCTTGATTGCAAAATTGCTGTGCATTTCATCCCTTCTGCAAGTTCTCCTTTCTGTGGAAGCCATCCCAGCCTTTAACATAGAAACTTTTTTTGAATCTGAACATTTGGAAATTTGGGAGTCATTGTCGCTGCCATGGTGGTCATGGTCAGTCACAAAATGCTCATTTCATACAGGGCAGTCTGCTATTATCTTAAGAAGAACTTGCCAATAAACCTGCATTCAAAGCAGAGGTTTAAGCTCCAAATGCAAAATTATTTTGAACCCCTTGTTTTCTGTTTCACTAATGCCAGCTATATCTCTGGGGAGCAATGCATCTGTAAAGCTACTTGTTCAAACATTGATCAAGCCATACATTCATAAGTGAAATGCTTTTTACTTCAGTGGTGGAAGATAAGGATTGGGCTCTGATGTCCTAGCTGCCATAAGCCACTGTTAACAAACTAGTGCTGTAGTTTCTGAGTCAAAGGCAACCTGGTAGCAAAATGAAGAAAACGGCTGACTTTTGATACGAAATCACCATTCCTCTTGCCTGGGTCTCTCCTCCTTATTGGTTGTTAGGATTGGGACTCTTTGGTCAAATTTTTGCTCAGCTTGAAGAAACCTTTTAGGTTTCTCTTTGTCCAGTGTTTGTGAGATTGACCGCCAGTTCCTCTGCTCATTTTCTTAACTGCCTTTAAGAGCTCACTAGAGGTAGCCTTATTCTCACCTTTCCATTTAAGCTTGCTCTGTCCTCCACCTGCCCCTCCCCCAGCCTTTTTATGGATGGTCTAGTAAAGAGCACTGTAAACTCTAGCAAAGAAAGTAACCAGCAAGTTTTTATTCATGTGCCAGATTTCTGAAATGGAGGGGAGCTAGGAATGGGTTAGGGTTAGGGTGCTTATGTGTCTGGACCCTTCTTGATAAAAATCAACATCTTGTGTCACATATCACAGGCTAAAGGCCTTTAATACCTTGCCACATTCTTTTTTGCTTTCAGAATCATCTAATTGTGAAGGTGCCACCTTATCATGACCAGCAAATAACTGCGCCTGTTTCTGTGGGGATTTTTGTCGTGACCAATGCTGGGAGATCACATGACATACAACCATTTACATACACTCCGGATGCATGTATGTAAAAAGCACAACATTTGCAGGGAGCGGGGTCTTGGTCAAAGTTTGCACTGCTTGACCTGGGAGCTGCATAGAGAGCATAAATCCTTGGCCTGAGGATGCCTGGGCAGTGCTTGCAGTTTGGGATAGATGGCATTTGCAGCTACCATAGACTTCAAGGAGCTGTGTTGAATGTTCAGATCGTTGGCCTCTTGATTTTGAAATGTATAGCTTACACTTATTGTTGATCTGAAAAAGAGGGAAGCTTGATATATAATTTCCCTGGTTACATCTCTTCTGAAAGTTCTGCCTCTTCCATCAGCAGCTCATACTTTGAATGTGAATGTGAAGCAGGAAATATCCAGTCCAACCCAGCCCTGCTCTTTTGATGATGGAGCCAAAGGTAACTCTTGACAGCAATCTTTCTTATCCTTTCAGCTTTCTGCCAAAGACTTCGTAAAACTGTGTTGAGGTCATCATGTTGAAAAATTGCCATCACAATTGAGTGGTTTATTCGGAGTCTTTCAGGTTACAGGTGTCTTCTGTTAACACAAATTGTCCCTCCTACTTCTGTCCACTTCCCAGCTTACTTCTAAAAACTCCTGTTAGTGACAATATGTGAGAGTCATAACATCCATTTCACCTCTTCTCTTTCTTAAGCAGACCTGTATTCTTGCTTCTAAACTATTTCCATGGTTTATCATGAGGTCTTCCCCAGACTTGGGCTCTCTAGGTGTGATGAAATACAACTTCCATTATTCCGAGCCAAACCCACCCCCAACCGTGCAAGTCGTGGGATGGTGGGAGGGTCATCCATCACACGTGGAGGGCAAGCATCTGGACAAGTTTGTTTTTCATCAGTCACAGTGAAATGCTGAGATTTTTGATACTCAGTTTCTTGTGCCAGATATTTGGCTCCCGTGGTTGAGGCTTGTGACTCTAAAGTGGTAACATTCTGCATGTTATTGTTAGAATTGTTTCCTGCAGCTGATGAAAGGCTCCTGGGCATACTGGCTCTTTCCTTTATAACCTTATTTTCCTTATATCTTTAAAGCCTTTCTTTAAAAAAGGAAAAATTGGATATATCCATAAAATATGGATATTTGAGGAAGGAGAACTGAAAGCAGGGAGAGATTTCATTTTGCACACCACAGAGTCTTTGGAACCCTTAATATACTTACCTTTGAGAATCATTTTTGATTGTGGTGGGATATGAATATAATAAGCAAGCTTTAGTGGGCCAGAGATCACTTGGTTGAGCATAAGGTGCTTGTGCTGGTAGGCTCAACCATAATAGCTGTGTCAATCCTCAAAGGTTTTTGTGTGTGTGATAGGATGACATTGCCATTCAGAGGTCTCTTTTATCACCTGGAATTCTTTGCCAGAACAGACTACGTAGCCAGAAGGGGTTGTCTTCCATTCTTCTAATAGGCTGTTCTCTCCATTAGATCCTGTATTTTTGAGTTTCATCCTCCTGTGGCTGACTTAGGGAGTTAATTCTGTTCTTTATCTTGTGCAGTGAACACCAGTGGCTGTAAGCTAGACCAAGTAAATATTCTCTCCAGTGCCTTGGTAACTCCTCTCAGGCCAAACAGTATCATTAAGAATGAAGAGGCTGCTCCAATGGAGCTTGTGGCTGAGAAAAGGTCTCTTCCTGCCTTTAAAGTAAGTAGCATATGTCTTCTGTAACAGCAGGACAAAATCAAGTTTTTATTTAGAACGTTTGTTTGACATCTGATGTTTCTTACTAGAGTTGTGACAGGTTTGGTAGGAGTACAGTACAAACATCTCTATCAGCTTCTTCCAATGGGCAAAAGTGGTTTAATGAAATGATAACTCTGTTTTCCCTTTGCTTGTAAATAGTTTCAGATGTGACAACACAGTAGTGCACCCTTCTTTTAAAACTGAAGTAGCCTCAGAAAAACAGGTGGTGTATTTATGGAAACTAAACATTTTTGCCTACCAGAACTATTGGCATTCTAGCATTAACCACCTGGGAAAAGAGGTTTTATGTCTTCTGACTGTAGATTTGACACATTATTATAATCCACCCCAGTAAAACAATTTAACCTCTGCTGTGGTGTTCATAACAATGCTAATCATTGGTGCAAGGAATGTATTTCTAAAAATTGGAATTTTTTCAATGGAAAAGTATATAATGAAGGAATATCTTGTGGAATTCAAGATAGTTTATTTTTCTCCCTGAATTATGGTTAGGTAGAGAAAGGTGTAAATTCTCATTATTGCAATGAGAACTTTTCAGCTAGTCTGAAGTATGTTTGTGTTTTGCCCAGTTATTTGTTCATTTGAATTGCGCAATGGACAAATAAAATGCTATTTTCTTTCTATACATAAAATGAAGAAGTAACCAAAAGATGCCCAGTTACTAGAGGCTTACTATGATTTCTTTTGATTTCTAAATAAATACCCTTGTTTTTTATGCAGTACTGGAGAAATGTTAGTTGACAAATGCCACTTATACAGGTAGTCCTCAACTTAATGACCTTACGTAACAAAGTTACAATGGCACTAAACGGTGATTACAACCAGTCCTTGGAATTCCAGCTGTCCCAGCATCCCCATGGTCATGTGATCACGATCTGGGCATTTGGCAGCTGGCTCACACTTACAACCAGTTGCAGCGCCCCATGATCACACGATTGCCATTTGCAACCTTCCCTCCTGGCTTCCCCAGAAAGTCAATGGGGAGGCTCACAGAGAAGGTCACAAATTGCTGGGGTAATTCTCCCCCATCCACACACCCTCCCCCAGCACCTCTGCACTTGTACTGCACTGGTCACTCGCGCACCCCCACGCAACCTCCCCGACCCTCCCCATGCCACCCTCGCACAGCCCAGTGCACCCTCCCCAACCCTCCCCACACCTTCTCGTACCCTCACGCACCCTTCCCAACCCTTGCCACACCTCCTGCGCACCCTCACTGCACCTCCCTCGTACCCCCATGCACCCTCCCTAATCCTTGCCACACTTGTTGTGCACCCTGCCCAACCCTTGCTATGCCTCCCTCATATCCTTGTTGTGCACACTCACTGAGCCTTGCTCTGCCTCCCTCACATCCTCGCGCCTTCCCTCATCCAGCAGCAGCCACTTACCTGCCTGCCAGCCTGCTTACGAGCCACCTGGGACTTGCAACTTCCTGCTGGTTTCCCCACTGACTTGGTTGTGGGAAGCTGGCAGGAAGTTGCCTCGCCTAACAATCATGGGATTCAGTTAACAATGGCAACTGGGACTGCAGGGATTGCCGTCACTGAGTGACTTGGTCGCACTTTATGACAGCATCACTTAGTGACAAAAATTCCAGCCCCAATTGCCGTCCTAAGTTGAGGATGACCGATATTTCCATATCATTTTCTCTTTGATTGTGTTACCATTCACACACATTACTCAGTAATTTTACCAAGCAAGATTCTCACAGAGTGTTCTTTAACAAGAGTTTAAAGATGAAAGGAATAAAGTTACAAGAATTCCAGCAACTGAACTAGTTTAATTTAAAACCAGTGTATCCCCTAATACATTAAATTAGAAACTTTCTTAGTTTCTCTGCAATGGATGTTTTGTGACCCAGCAAGGAGGTTGTTCTTTACATTGACGAGGGAGGAGTTTTTAAGTGGCTGTTTACAAAATTGTCCTTATCAGTCTGTGAGGATTACAACATTAGATTGAACACCCAGTCTATTCCTAGCAATGCCTTGACTTCTCCAGAAGATAATGTAGCCACAAAGGGATAATGTTGGGAAGACCCACTGTATCTTTTTCAAGCCTTCAGCTTGGGGGTGGCAATGTTGACTCCTCAAGAAAGCTTACAAATGTGACCTTACTGTTGTGTGCACATGTTTCTCTTCAGACAACCAGCGTCATTGGGCAATCTCAAACAACTTTGGAGACCACCATGTCCAGCATATTGGGGAATGGCACTTTCTCCTCTTCTGCTTCTCATTTAGCTTCAGAGAGTGACAAACCGCCACTGCAGCCCGAGTATACTCCTGAGACGATGCCTGCCCTCCAGACCCAGGACATTGTGCAGTCTGGCAGCTTTCCAGCCGCCTCCGCTCCTAGCCAGCTGCAGAGCAGTGACACCTTATTGCAGCAGGCCTCCCAGTTTCCCTTGAGAGAGCCTTCCTCCAGAGAGGCTTTGCAGTCGGACAGCACGGCCATGGCTTTGTCTCAGTTGACAGAGGCATCCCAACAGCCGCCTCCCCTTCAGGAGTCAAGCCAGGCGTTACAGCAGCAGATCTCCTCCGGCATGTTCTCCTCAGCCGGTGGAGTGAGCCAGCTTCAGAACACAATCCAGCAGCTACAGGCAGGGAGCTTTCAGCCTAGCACGGGCAGCGGCGGCGGCGGCAGCAGCAACAGCAACAGAAATGTTGATTTGGTACAGCAAGTCCTGGAGGCTCAGCAGCAGTTGTCATCTGTCCTTTTTTCAGGGTCTGATAGTGAGGATGTTCAAGAGCAGCTCAACGTAGAAATTTTCCAGCAGGTTAGCCAAATCCAAAATGGAGTCAACCAGGGGATGTTTTCCTCCTCTGACCAGGTTCACTCAAGGGCAGAAGACCTTCTCTCCAGCAGAACTGAGAACATTCACCCACAGCCAGAGACTTCTTTGACTGGCCAGCAGCAGCAGCCGCAAGCGATGGAGACTTCTGCCGCGATGGTGATTGAAATGCAGCAAGGCCTTTGCCAGGCCCCAAGCCGAATGCAGTCTGATTTGTTCTCCTCCTCCTCCTCGGGAAATGGAAACATCCAGCAGTCCCCAGTGTACCAGCAATCTTCCCACATGATGAGTGGGCTGTCAGCAAATGAAGACATGCAAATGCAGTGTGAGTTGTTCTCTCCCACCAGCGTTTCAAGCAGCGAAGCAGCTACTCCCGTGCAGCAGCAGCAGCAGCCGCAGCAGCAGCAACAGCAGGTGCCCACCAATGGCTCTGCCATGTTCCCAGCTTCAGGCTCTGCTGAAGGTGAAGAAGCTTCAGGACAGGCCAAACAGATGCAGAGCAACGTCTTTCAGGCTATGGTCCAGATGCAGCACAGTGGGGAAAGTCAGGCACAGGTTACCCTCTTTTCTTCCTCTGAGGACATTATGGCTGCCGTTCAAGGCACTGGAGCACAGCAGCAGGGTGGGGGGCTCTTTCAGCAGAGCGGAGAGATGATCTCTCTTCAATCTGGCAGCTTCTTACCCCAGGCTCCCCACTCGCAGCCTCAGCTGTTCCACTCTCAGAGCCCCATTGGGGACACCCAGAGCATCTCTCAGGAGACATCAAATTCTCTTTTCCACAGCCAGAATGCTGCCTCTTCTTCTGAACAGCTGCAGCAGCCTTTGTTTCACTCCCAGGGTAGCCTAGGAGTTGTTCCAGACCAGCCGACGGGCAGCCTGTTTCTCTCCCAGAATCCAATGAGCTCCTCAGTCACGCAAGAGGAGCAGATGCCATTCTTTGCCACCCAGAGTTCTCTTTCTCCCTTGCAAGCCCCTGCCAGGACTGAGCAGCAATCCTCCTTCCAGCAGCCCCACCTCCAGGGCCCTCTACTCACCCAGGAGCAGTCCCAGTCAGCACATCAGGGCCTGTTCCAGGCACAGGTAACTCTAGGCCCCCTCCCTCCTTCTGGGGTGCCCTCCAGCCAGCAGGGGGGCATTTTCCAAGCTCAGCATTCACTTGTGGCTCTTCAGAATAGTGCCTCTACCCAAGAGCAGCAGCAGCAGCAAAATATGCGGTTCAGCAGTCAGAACAGCATGGGCCCTGTGACCGCTCAGAAACAAGCCATGATGTTCAGTTCCAGTCCCAGCTCGATGGCCAGCCAGGAACAACAGCAGAGCCAGCCTCTCTTCCACCCCCAGAGTGGTCTAGCGCCAAGGAGTCAAGAGCAGCAGCCCATGCAGTTCCAGAGCCAGAGCTCAGGCTCTGCCCAGGCAGAGCCACCACAGCCGCCACCAAGCTTATTCCATGGCTCCCCCCAGATGCAGCTGGTGCAAGGATCGCCCAGCCCTCAGGAGCAGCCGGTCACCCTCTTCCTATCATCGGCTTCCATGTCTGCCTTGCAGAACAGCATGAGCCAGCAGGAGTTGCAGCAGCCCCCTCTCTATTCTTCGCAGAACAGCCTGCCAAGTATCCAGGACACTTCGTCACCCCCCCAGCAGCAGCAGGCAACCACTTTGTTTCATAATGCACCTGCTGGCAGTTCCATCAACCAGCTGCAGAACTCCTCAGCTTCATCCCGGCAGACCTCCGGGATATTCCTCTTCGGCATCCAAGACAGTAAGTTTAAGTGTAAAGATGGCTGTTCAGGGCACTAGATTTCCCTTGCTGGTCTGCCTGTAATATGGGTACTCTATTTTACATGGCTAAGCCATGACAAAACAAATTCAAAATTAATTCAAATCAAGATTCTCTGGGATTTTATGGGCATTATAACCACTTGGGTTGACATTGGCATTCAAAATCATGATTCTGCTTAGTTCTCCCTGCTCAACAAGTTTATACTTGGCTCTAAGTGGTCATTAGCCTTGTTTGGGGATGGGTGTGTGATGTGTGGCGGGAGCAGGAGTTCCCTTTGAAAGGCTGTTGGAAACTTGTTTCTCCATCAGGTTGTGGCCAGCTGTTAACATCTGGACCAGATTCCGTGTCAGAGCAGATGATGACCCTCAGCCAGCCACAGAATGAGGCACAGCCATCCGTCACAGCTCTCCTGTCCCAGCAAATGTCAGAGAGTCCTCAGATTTCTCCTTCAATGACCACCAATCAAAATATGAAGAAGATTGATGACTTGCTGGTATCCCTGCAAAACCAGGGGAACAATACCATGGCTGGCTCCTTTTAACAAGTGAGGTAAGCCAGGACTTCTTTCCTGAGCTGCAGGCATTTTCCGTTTAATTAATGAAATTGGAGGGCATATAGAATTCTCTGTGCCATTGCTTGCCTGGAAAGGAGATGGGATTAGTGCTCATCTTGAGAGCCCATTGAGCACCAGCCTAATTCTCAAATCAGTCCCTTGTTTTTTGGTTCTTTGGAGGGATGGGCAGCCTTATTTCAAAAGGTCCTGGTTACCACTAAATGATCTTGCTTAGAAAACAGTGTGGATTGAGTTTATGGACCTTAACACTAACCTCAGGCTGAACTATGGCAAGCATTAAAAAACAAAACTGCATTTGGCCAGGCTAGGCACATTTGCAAAAGAGTTTCAGGTGAAATTCTGTTTCTGCTGGCATTAATTGGTAGAATTTTTTATTTGCCAGCCGTGACTTTGTTATACTTCCCACTGAGCTCCCAACAGAGGTAATCTGTTAGAGTTGCCAGTGCCTGTTCCATCTTAGAATTGGGCCTCAGTCCAGAGTGGCAGCGATCCAGATATTATGTGTCCTCTAGGCCTTCTGTCAATGATTCGATTCCCCACCCCCTGCTCTAAAGCCTTTCCTCAAAGGGAAGGTTGGAAACTGTGCGAAAGTTGTCAGTGTAGCTGACTGAGAAAACGGTTCTTTCGGAGCAGGCAACATGACGTCCTCCTTCGGAGCAGCGGTGATTACGGCTTGCATCTAGCCGCTCGTCCCCTGCCCAGCAGCCTGAAGGAGCCAGGAGGTAGCAGGGCTCAGAACCCTACCACCCTTGGGCTCCACAAGCTCAGTAGAATCCCAGATCGAATCATAGGCTGCTGCCTCGCTCATCACAGTCGGGTAGACTCTGCCCAACTGGCATCAGTACCAGAGCAGAGAAGTCCCCATGTTCATTTGGTGAGGCAGCTCGTGTTTTGCCCTGCCTGCCCTTCCCACGGACTTCCCAGACAGGAGTCTGTGAAAGCAAGAAGCCCAGAGAAGAATTGAACTATTGCCACCATGTGGGCGTGAACATGAGCCCTTACGAGCGTTTGGTTGTACCCACTTACGATCTGATTTTATGTATGTATGTATGTTTCAAATTTGTCACTGCCCATCTCGCTGCAGAGTGACTCTGGGCGCTTCACAGTAAAAACAGAATAAACATAAATTAAATTAAAGGGCAATGCCACCCTTTCACTAGATACCTTTTCATGGAGGAAACCCCATTGCTGAAGGCTGCTGAACACAAGGGAGGGATGATGAGTCTTTTTATTACTTGTAAACGTCTTTGTTTTCTTTCATTCTGCTTGTAATTTCAGAAATCCTGCACTGGACAAGCCAATTTGCAAGATTCCTTTAGCTCTTGTGATTCTGGAGTTTAGCGAAGTAGCGTTAACTGTCCTCTGTTAAAAAATGGCCTGGGCCTGCGGGGAAGCGTGATCTTCGTCCTTGCTTTGGAAGAACACCACTTTGGAAGTGCTGCTGAGCAAGAGCTTTGGAGAAGGGGTGGAAAAGCCACGCTCTGTGTTACCCAGGCATGGGTTAGACTGTTATCCCCATTCCCAGTCGTGCGGGGGGACGCAGAGCGTGGCTGCTCCTGTGACAGTGCAAGGCAAGAACACTGGGCTCTCTCTTTCCCTCTCCCGTTCTTTTTCTGGTCTTCACAATTCTCGGGGGCCCTTGTGAAACACACAGGCATTTCCTCTGTCCTCAGTCATTTCTGCTCCTTGTTTGGTAGCTTATTACATGATTTGTGGCTGAGTATGGGAATGGTTTCCATTGAAAAATGTGGCTTGAGTGGAGTGACACAAGCATTCTGCGTACGCTGTGAATTCCACACACGGCCACGGCTTGATGCTGCACCTGCTGGGCAGTGGATGTGCACGACTGAACTGGGCTTTGGAGCCAGCAGCTGCTCCCATTCGTAGCGGTGAATGAGCACCCTGGGCGGGGGGGAAGGGGCTCCTGTGGTGGCTTGAGGGGAATCGCAAGGACACTGCAGCGGAGGCAGCCTCAGAGCGCGGCAGGACATAGATGAGCAGGTCCCCAAAACCTCTCCCTTTTTGGAAGGATGTGGTCGCTGGGCTGAGGAACGGGTTCCTTTTGGGGACCCGCCTTGATAAAAGGGGAGCTGACTCTTCTACTGAAGGCTTCTCGCTGGAGTTCCCCATCCTCCTATTTCATTACCTGCCACATACAGAATTAACTTCTAGGGAGACCAGAAAACCCACCGTTTGTGGTGAAGGCGGGGCACATCACGAAGAGCAGCCTGGATTACCTTTGGCACCATTGTCATTGCTGGGAGGTGGAAGGTCCCGGGTGGGAACACCCGTCCATTTCTGATCGGACCTCCGCGTTAAACTCAGAGCCACTCCTTAGAGTAGTGCTGTGTCCTCCCCTCTGCAAGCCACAGCTCTCCTGCAAAGGGCAGGGGAGGACAGGGCGTTGGCTAAAAGGCCTTCTGCAGCTCACCTGCAGCTTCCTCTAGGTCTCCTGCACATCCACCGCTGCCACCCTAGAGCTTTCACGTGCAGCTCTTGCTGGCCGTGGGGACTGTGTTTTTAGTGCGTCTTGGCTGTTCATCTTTTGTTACCACTGTGTTGGGAAGAATTTCACTTGTTCGTGGTTTTTGAGGCCGCTCTCCCTCGTGTGCCCCTGGCGCGGGGCCTCTTCCTCACGCTGCGCCAGTCCGTCTCTTATGTTCGTGGTCAGTGTCTTCTGTCCCTGTCCCAAGAGGCTCGAGTTACGTTTTCAGTAGTACAGGCTCTTTTGCCGATATGAAGGGAACTTTTCAGAAAGAGACCTGCTCGGGGTCATTTAATTTTGAATACAGTTTTCAGTCGTTCAAGTTTTGGATGGTTTATATCTAATGTGTGTTTCATTTTTTGGAAAGCTCTATTTTGTATTTAGTAAATGATAAACTATTTTGCTATTTGTACTGAATGAGTACATTGGCGCATATATATATATATATATATATATAAAATATATAATATATATATATTATACACACATATGTTCACACACATGTATTCTTTTTGCCACAGATCTTTGTGGCAAATGTGTGCGTTTATAGTTCTTCTCCCACCACATGGCGTCTGGTAATGGGGGAAAGGGGACAGGTTTGTTAAATCTTCATGGAGTATTTCAGTAATTTTTGTCGCAGACGTTTCTTCTTCTCTGGCCATTCCGTTGGTGTCGGCTGGCTGTGAAGGCAGCTTCACTGCCTGAGGGACAGATCTCCTGCTGCAAGGGAACTTAGCAGTGGAGCCCCTTGGAGTGACTTCTTAAGAGCTGGGATTTGATTCCGCTTTTATTCTTGGTTAATGTCTAACGTTTTTGCTGGCTTTTTAATTTATAATAACACTAAAGCCCCCTGCTTTCCATCTTCTGTAAATCCTATAGACACCTTGAACCTACTTCTGATCCTGAGGGAATTATGGTGAAGCTGGGGGGGGCAAAAGCCACCAAGCCAGCGCGCTTTTCTTTGGGGGGACCTGCAACAGCCTGAGGCCGACTCCTTATAAAGAGGTCCCCAGTCCTCTGGAGGGTGCGGGGGGATGAGCGGGGCAGACCGGTGAGCTGCTTGGGGCCGGGCCGAGAGACTGGGGACCAATCCTCCATGGAACCAGGGGTTCTGCCCAGATGCCCGGGAAGCCCTGACAGTCCTCCTTGCCACTTCTTGTAACATCAGCACCTGCCGCTTATGCAAAATGGTGATATTGATACTTTGTTGGCTGGTTTTTACTTTTTCTTGGTCCACTTTAGGTCAATATTTAAATGTGCAACGTTTTAAATATGTGATTCGGTTATCAAATGTATGTTTTTGAAACAAAGAGGATGCTCAATAGCTGGAGAGGCTGGCCCTGCATCTTTGCTCCTGCTTTCTGTGGGCAAAGGGAACAATGGAATGAGCAGAACCCGGAAAGGCCGTTAGAGGCTGCCCGTTGGCAGCGCAGCCTCGGTCACCTTTGCAAACTGCATCTGGCTTCTTTCTCAGCCCAGCAGGGTTGCTTGACCTGGCTGCATTCCCATTTGTGCACAATAGCTTCCGTCTGCAGCTGGCTACCTTCAGGGCACGTGTGCAAGGAACGTGAGGGACGCTGGAGAATGAGCGGCTAACGGGAGAGAAGGATCCGTCTTTTGCTGTGGGAGATGGTCCCGCTCTTTTGCGTCAGACTCGCTAGACAAAGCAGGCATTAGGGATTCATTTGTAGAATTAGATAAGTCTTTATGGTCACAAGCCCCAGGAAGAGATTAAAGTTCAAGAGAAATTGTAGCCTGTTAAAATACATTTTTTAAAATTTATGTTTATTAAGAATTTCTCCATTCCACAAAAGACAAATTGAAAGAGAAAAAAACAAAAAAGTGCAAGAGACGAAAAAAAAAAGAAATAAAGTTAAGAAATAAAATGACTTCCAACCTTCTTTTCAACAGATAGTTCCAATTTTATAATCCCTCCTCCCTCTTATATAAGTTCCTTCAGCTCCTCATTTAGTCCAGGTCTATCTTAATCTTCAGACCCATAAGACATAATTTAATTTCTTTCGTCTTTCAGAAAAAAGTCTATATAAGGTTTCAAAAAAAAGTTTTTGTTGTTTTTTTCTCTGACCGAACAGGTCAGTTTTGCCATTTCTGCGAGTTCTGACATTTTCACAATTTATTCCTTCATGTGGGGATTACATTGTTGTTGTTGTTTTCAGATAATTTTATTAAGAATTATAAATTAAAGGAATAAAAGCCAATACAAAATACAAAAAATGTAAAAAAAACAAAACAAAGAAAAAAAGGGAGGGGTGTGGAAAAGAAAAAAGAAACGTCTTCCCCCTTCATCCCAGCAAGGAAAGACAATTTTAGTAGCCTATCACCATCTCTAAATACAATATAATCTCTCTTCTCCCCTCCTAACTCATCTCTTAAGTAAAAAAACAAAATCCAAATGCTTCGTCAGTCATTCTTTGTCAGCAAATGTCCAGTAAGGGCAACCAGATATAGCTATTTTCCAAGTTTCCCTTCCAAGTAATTTCATAGACATCCATTGCAATTCGTTCTTGTTCTATAACTTCATTACAACACACTCTGTCCATCTTGTCAAGCAATTGATCCATTCTGCCAAGAAGCTTAATAGAGATTCAAAGGTTTGCAATATGGATTTCTGTTCCATATTGTTTATCCTCTAGCTCCCTTTAGTGTCCAACCTTCAAGGTCTCCTTATCATAAAAAAGCCAAAACAGTTGCCATTTTCTTATGAGAAAATATCTTCTAATTAATTCAAAGTTATAATTCCAAATCCCTCTGGCCCCTTAATCTGTTGCTAATGTTCCAAAATCCATATACTAAGCAACTTTTTGCTGCATAGTTCAAAAAATCATAGATTTTCAAAACTTTTAAAATCAAATTTACACCATCATCCTCTAAGGAGGAAACTCATATGATGAATACAGTAAAGCCTTGCCAGTCCGAAGGGTCTTAATCTCTCCAGTAAACAGGAAAAAAATTAATTCAAAAAAATGATTAAGAAATGAGGCTTGGTTGAGTGTAATGTCTATAAAAGGCTGCTTTGCGAGTGTGAGCTTGATGCAATCCTGACTCCCAGCCTCTCCACCCATAAGCTGATCGCAAAACGGCAGTTTCCACGGTCTACTCACAAGTAGTGGCTGTCCAGAGTCACATGGATAATCTCAACAATTTCTCCTTCTTCCAGAGAAATTTTGCTGGTTTGGATCCAACATCCAGCCATGATTCCCCTCTCCAGCGCTGTCCTGCTAACAAGCAGGATGTCAGATCGCCATGGGACTCACAGGAAGTGTGGGGATTTCATTGTTGTACATATAATAATCTTGCTGCAGTTACCATATATAAGATCAGTCAGCCATGAGTTTTTTTCTAATTCGTTATCCATAAGTCCCAGTAAAAAGAGTTCTGGTTTCTTTGCAATATTAATCTTTAAGAACCTTTGCATCATTGTGTGAATTTGTATCCAAAATTTCTTGACTTTCTCACAAGTCCACCATGCATGATAAAATATCCCCTCATGTTTTTCACATTTCTACCACTGATTTGAAATACCTTTATACATTTTTGATAACTTCTCTGGTGTCATGTACCAACAATACATCATTTTATTAAAAAATTCTCTTAGATTATAACACAGTGTAAATTTAATACCGGTTACCCACATTCTCTCCCAGATATCCATCTCTATATAATGTCCAAAATTAATTAGCCCATTTTGTCATCTTTAACATGTTCATCTTCTGCTTCAGATCTTAACAAAAGTTTATACATTTTTGCTATTATATGCTCATTTGTACATTATTCCATTTTATATTTTCAGTTCCAATTGTCTTTCTTTTAACTGTGCATATGAAAACCATTGAAAGCTATGTTCTTCTGCAGTCAGTCATTCTCTTGACTTCATCTTAATTTCTCCCTCCTCCTGTATTAGTAAGTCTTGATATGTTAGCCATTTCTCTTTATCTGCTGTTTCTGTTCTGTAGAAGGCTTCTTGTGCTGAGGTCAATAAAGGTATCTTCAGGCACAACCTGGGTTTGTATTTATTCCTTACTGTCAATATAGCACTTCTTACATAATTATTTTTTAAATCCACATTAACTTTAACTTTCTCCTGCCTGCAGCACCACCACCCCACTCGTATGCAGCTTGCTCTGGCCCTCTCAGGCCCTCCCCTAGCTTCCCCCAACTTGTGCGGGGCACCTCTCCATGATACTCCCACATTTCTTTCCTGGGACTCCCACTTCTTCCCTCTTAACCCATGCGTCTTGGGTTACTATGGCAATCGGGACTATCAGGATTGTCGCTGAGCGATGCTTTATGACATCGTACTTTACAACCGCATCTTAGCGACAGAAATCCCAGTCCCAATTGCCATCATAACTCAAGGACTACCTGTATTTTTTGTTAACATTTTAGTCTTCTCTTTATTGATTTTAGATCCAGCTAATGCACCAAATTCCTTCAGCTTTTCCATTAATATGTCTATTCCTTCCAGGGGATTTGTTAAAATACATTCTCCAACCTCTTTTTGCTGCTTGTTTCACTCTAGGCATCAATAGCAAAATGTTTCTACCTCCAGCCCTGTACAGTTTCTCAAAGATCCTTGGAGCAGCATCTGATGGGCCAAACTGTACATCTCTGCTTGGTCTCCCCACATCTGCTTGGGCCACTGTACGACAATTTTTGGCTAAACATATAGCCAAAGTGGGCTGCTTCATCCTCCATTTGTGTCCCTCAAAATGTGCTTCAAAGCGCTGTAGAAAGGCAGATAACTCATGTACCTTTTGCACAGAGTGTTCCCATTTCTTCCTAAAATGCTGAGCTGGAACAAGGAAGAGTGACATCAATCTACTTTCTGATGGGGGGGCGGGGGGCAGTAGTTAATAGAAACCATCCCATTTATGGTGCCTTGGGTATGTCCTAAAAAGGAAGGCACTCAAGGTTCAGAAGAGGTCGCTGAAACATGTTTAGGAATAATCTGTCCTGAGTGAACATAAAACAGTTTTCTGCTTTTAGGAATCATGTCCAGATGAAAACAAACTCTGGTCATCCTAGCAAATGCAATTTAATTCAGTTCATACACAGCTGAATCACTTCACTTACTGTTTTATAATTACGTGTAGTTTTTTTGGCCAAAGGGCACCTCTACAGTGTCTGCGGTTTTCATTAACGTTGCATGGGAGACAGTAGAGGACAATGATTGATCTAAAATCTGGTAGGGTAAGATCATTTTTTTCTCCAAAAGAGGAGAGAAGCCGTAGAAGGTGCCAAGCTCTAACCCCCCTTCAGAAGCATATACCATCCTTGCATATTACTTTCCATTAGGAGCAGATGTAGCTGTTTGTTTTTCCCAGAGTAGTCACTCAGCGGTGGGAATGGCTCCCAGCCATAGCAAGCGCCCCCGATTTAGAGTGTAGGCAGGTGGTTTCCCAAAGCACCACGTTTTTTGGCTAGATTACTGCACGTCCTGAAGCAATAACCAGGCTGATCCTTCCTTTCCCTCTGCCGTAGATGCAGCAGCTCGCTTGGGCAGGGCTGCTGTTCCATTTATGGCTGCTCCGAACGGGTCCTGTTGCTTGGGGGCTCTGGCTGACGGAGTTGAGCGTGCTTGGAATGAAGTCACTTTGGAGCGAGCAGGAAGCTGTGTGGATGCTGGAGGTGCTCGGCAGTTCCTGGTGTTTCTCCACTCTCCTAGCATCTCTGTCCCAGCTCCCCATGTGTCGATCGCCTTGCAAGGGGAGCTCTGTGGACCACGGGGAACACGCAGGCTCCGGGCTCTGCTGCTTGGTGGCGTCGGGCCTTCTCTTTGCTCTCCCACTTAGCTTGCTCAGAGCAGGACGGAGATCCAGCAGCCATTGGGCACCCTCTTCTGGGTCCTGCAATGTGAATGTAGCCTCTGATTTGGCCCATTGTGTGTTTTGTGTGTCCCTGGCTTGTGTCGGTGGGTTTCTCAGAGCACTGATAACCAGTTTTCAATTTATTCTATGGAAGGGGACGGGGTGGGGTACTTCATTTGCGTTGGGGTTTTTTTTTAGCTCTTCTGTGATAACTTGTTGAATATTAAAGAGATATTTTGCTTCTATTGGGACATTTGTATACTTGCAACTATATTTCTGTACACAGCTGCAGTCAAGAATAAAACTTTGAAAGTTTTCATTTCACAGTGTATAACTCTGGTGTGCTGTTCTTTCCAGCATCTTCCATTTAATGTGCTGAAAGAAATCAGGAGCTTCACCTTCTCAGCAGTTTGCAAAGTACCTTCCCCGTGCTCAGTAGCTGAAAAACAGGGACTGTAGGAAGAGGCTCTTTGCACGTACAGCCTACAAATCCCAGAGCCTCCTTTTTTCTGTTGCTACTCAGCTTCTGCTGGTTGCCATTTTGGGCTACGTACCTGGCATTCCTCAGCAAAGTTTGGGGTTCTCTGTGGATGTTGTTGATCAATGGCTGCTGAATACCAACTGGCTCACCCTGGGAAGTGCATTGGGAGAAGTGCAGATCTCTGTCTTAGCAAAGCCGGTGGGGAGGCAACCTTTACATACACAGGAACTAAAATCTTAGGCTTGATGGGCTTCTGGCCTTGGCCTGCATTTGCCTTTCCACGTGGCAGGTGCCTGCACAGAGGGAGCACTTTGCTCTGCTTTATGTAATATGGTTTGAAAAATGCTTGTTATAACCCATAAACATGTTGAAATAGAAGTGGGGGTGCCCAAGATGCAGTGTGGGCACTGAGGCTTTCGTTGTGACCAAATGGCCAGATGAAGAGCATCCTGCAAAATTGTCGGCATTGGTCCCTGTTAATTCTCCATTCTGAAACTCAGGTCAAGAAAGCCGAGATGTCTCTTTCCCGCAACCAAAGGCACTTTGCTTCTCTCTGCTTTCTGGGCTGCGCGTGTGGTCTTTTGCAAGAAGGCTAAAGCCATTTCTAAAGCAGACCTCCTCCCTTTTCATTGAAAGAGTATGGGAAAGAGAACCTGGTGGCCTTGATTCACCTACAGGTGAAACTCGAAAAATTAGAATATTGTGCAAATGTTCATTTATGTCAGTATGGCAACTCAAAAGGTGAAACCAATATATGAGATAGACGTATTACATGCAAAGCGAGATATGTCAAGCCTTACTTTGGTATAATTGTGATGATTATGGCGTACAGCTTATGAAAACCCCAAATTCACAATCTCAGAAAATTAGAATAGTGTGAAAAGGTTCAATATTCTAGGCTCAAAGTGTCCCACTCTAATCAGCTAACGAATCCATAACACCTGCAAAGGGTTCCTGAGCCTTTAAATGGCCTCTCAGGCTGGTTCAGTAGCAATCACAAGCATGGGAAAGACTGCTGACCTGACAGTTGTGCAGAAAACCATCACTGACACCCTCCATAAGGTGGGAAAGCCCCAAAAGGTAATTGCAAAAGAAGTTGGATGTTCCCAAAGTGCTGTATCAAAGCACATCAATAGAAGGTTATGTGGAAGGGGAAAGTGTGGTAGAAAAAGGTGCACAAGCAGCAGGGATGACCACAGCCTGGAGAGGATTGTCAGGAAAAGGCCATTCAAAAGTGTTGGGGACTTTCACAAGGAGTGGACTGAGGCTGGAGTTAGTGCATCAAGAGCCACCACACACAGACGGATCCTGGACATGGGCTTCAAATGTCGTATTCCTCTTGTCAAGCCGCTCCTGAACAACAAACAACGTCAGAAGCGTCTTACCTGGGCTACAGAAAAAAAGAACTGGTCTGTTGCCCAGTGGTCCAAAGTCCTCTTTTCTGATGAGAGCAACTTTTGCATCTCATTTGGGAACCAAGGACCCAGAGTCTGGAGGAAGAATGGAGAGGCACACAATGCACGATGCTTGAAGTCCGGTGTGAAGTTTCCACAGTCTGTGTTGATTTGGGGAGCCATGTCATCTGCTGGTGTTGGTCCACTGTGCTTCATTAAGTCCAGGGTCAACGCAGCCGTCTACCAGGAGATTTTGGAGCACTTCATGCTTCCTTCCGCAGACGAGCTTTATGGGGATGCTGACTTCATTTTCCAGCAGGACTTGGCACCTGCCCACACTGCCAAAAGTACCAAAACCTGGTTCAATGACCATGGGATTACTGTGCTTGATTGGCCAGCAAACTCACCTGACCTGAACCCCATAGAGAAAGATGAGGGACATGAGACCGAACAATGCAGCGGAGCTGAAGCTATTGAAGCATCCTGGTCTTCCATAACACCTCAGCAGTGCTACAGGCTGATGGCATCCATGCCACGCCGCATTGCGGCAGTCATTGCTGCAAAAGGGGCCCAAACCAAGTACTGAGTACATATGCATGCTTCTACTTTGCAGAGGTCCGATATTGTTCTATTTCCAATCCTTGTGTTATTGATGTCATGTAATATTCTAATTTTCTGAGATTGTGAATTTGGGGTTTTCATGAGCTGTACGCCATAATCATCACAATTATACCAAAGTAAGGCTTGACATATCTCACTTTGCATGTAATGCGTCTATCTCATATATTGGTTTCAACTTTTGAGTTGCCATACTGACATAAATGAACATTTGCACGATATTCTAATTTTTCGAGTTTCACCTGTATATATAGGCTTCTCATCTGAAAATAAAGTCCCTGCCAGAATTCTTGTCTTATTTCTTTAAACCTTTTCCTGTTCAGCCTTACTTACCTGAGCTCAGAGAGATCTGCCCCTGCTGCACGCGCCTGCTTGTTCCGAAATCCCACGCCCTCTTCTCTGGAGAGGCTGGAACGTGCACGGAGCTGCCTTCTGCTGAGCCTCTCCTGCCCCCGCACAAGCCATTGCTCTGCACTGTCCTCGCTGGGTGATGGTCTCAGCACAGAGAATTGTTCTTGTAAACGAACTGCTGTAGATCAGTTTGTCTAGTGTCTGTCCAAGGAACAGCTGTTCTTCCTTAGGCCTGTTTACACAACTGATCCGGGTTTGGTTAAGCTAAATGGTTGTCATCCCAACAAGCACAAATGCCACTGTGAGCTGCTGGGCTTCAAACTGATAGTTTTTAAAAAGTGTTTGCATTTAGCCCCTCTATTTTGTCCGTGTGCAAAAACACTTCAGGCCATGTTTTACTAACCCAGAGGGAAGGCTGACTACCTGTCTCTTGTAATAGTATCCACGCAAAAGCTTGAGGGCTTCTGGCTCCACCCAGTTAGAATATTTAAAAACTGCGGTTTAATAAAGAGAATAGGAGTTCAGCGACAGGTCAGCTAACGCCCTCCCGAAGTTTGGGGCTTCTAACTCCTATTAACTCAGGAGCCAGTGACGAGGGATTGTGGGAACAGGTCAAAGCAGAGAGCACCAGGTTGCCTGTCCCAGGTGAAACAGGATCTACTGCACCTCTGACTCCACAATCGACCAAGGGAAAATGCAGTTCTGTAGCCAAAACAATTGTTTCACTGCTTCACATACACATACACAGCGTCACATACAGCCTTATAAACCTGGAGCAGTTGGGTTTGCTTTGAAAGTGCTTTTATTTCACTAAGAACAGTTATAGGCAGAAAAAGATGGGCAACGTATCACTTCCTACCACTAGCACCTGTCAGGTTAGTCTCAACAGCTGGACTTTAAAAAGCAGGCACTGACTACACAGAACAGAAAAGGCACGCGGGCTTTAGGAAACGTGAGCACTGAGGGACTGCGAGCAGACCTTTGACCCCATTGGTGGGCAGCCCTTCAAGGCAGCCGTACCCCGATTCTGGCACCAAGATAAGGAATGAAGCTGGGGTGGAAAACCCTCCACCTGAAGGATCCTGCCTTGTCTTCTACCCTAGCTAGGTGCCCACTTGGGCAAGGGCAAGTTGAGAAGATGGGAGGGAGGGTGAGGTGGGGGTCACGGCCACTACAATCCTACGCTGCTTCCTAGCGAGACAGATATTTTTCCTGGGCTTTGACCTGGTTGTCCGGTGGGAACGGCTTCCCCAGATGCTGGCCGACTGTCAGCCCGTATTTCTCCTTTTCCTGCTCTTCCTGGACATCTTTCTTCAGCACGAAGCCCTTAGCAAAACTCAGTTCAAAAAGGCTGTTTGGGGCAAAGCTGAGGGGCTCCTCTTCCCAGATGGTCACCAGTCTCCTCCTCCAGTCCTCCAGGACT
Source organism: Liasis olivaceus (assembly GCA_030867105.1). NCBI lineage: Eukaryota > Metazoa > Chordata > Lepidosauria > Squamata > Pythonidae > Liasis > Liasis olivaceus. The sequence continues at coordinate 551,573 of CM061359.1, read as the reverse complement.
TGGGAACGTTCTTCCTCTGGGGTGTGGGCAATGCCAAAAGCAATCTGGGGAGCCAAGACTTGGAAGCCACAGAAACGAAGGGTGCCATTCTGCATGGGTGAGAACAGAAAGCGATGTAAAGCTTACCTGGAGACATGGGAACTTTTCTCATGTCTTGGAGGAACCACCGGTCCCCTGAACGCCTGCACGTAAAAACTTTGGAAACCTAAGAGATGCCACTCGCTCACCCAGGGGGTGGGGTGCCAGCTTTAGCATTACTGTACATGGAGCATCTCCTACCGTTCACGGTCAGACATGTTCTAGATAAACCTGAAGCTTCTATTTAAACAAGATGTTAAGTTCAACATCACCGCCGCCAGTCGAGGAACTGAACTAAGATTGTTCTCTGTCATCTTCTCTCACCTGTATCGGCCAGAGGAGGACGTTGATGTCTCCGCTGATGCCTGCTGGGGTGTACATGGAGCCCATCCCTCCAGTGGTGAAGGAGAGAACGGCCTTCTTCTTCTGTGGGGAACGAAAGCTCAGTCGGGCCCCAGCAGCCCCAGGTTCCCCTGGCAGGATCCCAGCGCAGGGCTGTCAAGATCCTGCTGCTGTTGCTGCCCAGTGGTCCCCACTCCAGCCCTGGGGGAGAAGGAGGGGTCCGGCACGTTCCTGGCACCCCCTATCAACAGAATGCCACTGAGGCCTGGGGGCAGCTGCTAGCCAGCACGAGGGGGCCTTTCCAGGCACCCTTGGGGCAGGAAAGAGCGATGGCAGCAGCGCTTCCGCCAGCCGCAGCAAGGAGCCAGTGGGCTTGCGCAGGTGTGTGCCCACCCTGCTAGTGTGGCTCCTTTGTGGTTTGTTCTGCAGAGTGAAAGCAGCCCCACCTTTGAGCAGCCCAAGGGGGCACTCCCTCCTGTGCCTTCCACCCGACAGCCCACCTACCTGAAAGGGCCCCTGATTATACATGGCGCTGTAGGAGTAGGCAAAGCCCTCGATGAGGATCCGGTCGAACCACCCTTTCAAAATGGCTGGGAGGCCAAACCACTGGAGAGGGAACTGGAGGGCAAGCAGAGCTGAAGATCAACATCAGCCCCCCCCCCCCCCGCAGCAGTGCCTGCTTGTGCCGGCGGGGCGGACACCCTGCCCACCTGCGCGGGACGGAGTGCAGCCACCAGCCTGGACCCAGGGTGCCAGGCTGCCGCATGGGATTCGCATCTGGGCCTGGGTCTTGCGCCCCTTCCCAATGTAAGAAAGGAACTCTCCGGCTCAGCTCCGCGGAGGCCTGAGGGGGCTCCTGGGAGTGGTTTTTTTTATTTTTTTATTTTCATTGGATTTCTCCGCCACCCATCTCCCCCACAATAGGGGACTCTGGGCAACTCACAAAAACATTTAAACAATACATATATCCAAAATTTAAAACAATACAGATAAAACATCCAGAATTAAAACAATACTAAAAAAGGAAGATCCAAGAAGGTGGAAAATCAGGCTGCAGACAGCTGGCCACTATGGGGCTAGCCATCCCCCTGCTTGAAGTACTCCCTCCCCACCCCCGGCCAAGTGGCAGAACCGGGTCTTCAAGGCCCTTCGGAAGGCCAGGAGCGAGGAGGCCACTCGCCCCTCCGGGGGCAGAATGTTCCAAAGGGCGGGGCTACCGCAGAGAAGGCCCGCCTTCTGGACCCCGCTAATCGGAGTTCTTTTACCGAGGGGGTCCGAAGCATGCCCTCTCTCTGTGATCGGGTGGGATGGGTTGAAGACATAGGGGAGAGGCGGTCCCTCAGGTAACCTGGCCCCATGCCATGTTTCGGCCCCGGCGCGTTTCGCGAGGCTAAGCCCGGAGGGGCCGAGGGATGCGCCCAGCCCCGCGGGAGGCACCGAGCCTGGGGTCCTGGAGGCGAGGCGAGGCGAGGCGAGGCGAGGCTCCGCGGAGGAAGCCCACCTGGAAGATGACGAGGTCGGCGGCTTCCAGCTTCTCCACCTCCCGCAGAATGTCGCTGCTAAGGCGGCCTTCCTTCCAGGCCAGCCCGGCCTCCTTCGAGTAGTTGAGGTTGCGCGGGTCGTCGGCGTCGCCTGCGGCGGGGCGAGGGGCAGGTGAGCGGCAGGTGCGGGGGAGCCGCCGCCGCCGCCGCCGCCAGGAGCAAGCGGGGAGGGGCGGGGGAGGGGAGGGGAGGGGAGGGGGCGGGGGAGGGAGCGAGCGGGGTCGGTACCGGCGAAGTCCGCGCGCGACAAGACCGGGTCGAAGCGCTGGGCGTAGAGGTCCGAGACGGCGACGCTCCAGCCGCCGCGCTCCAGCGCCTTGACGGCCGCCTCCTTCATGGCGTGGTTGAACGAGGCCAGTTCCGGGTGGGCCAGCACGACCAGCGCCCGTCTCGCTGCCGGGAGAGGGAAGCGGTCAGGCGGGCGGGCGGGCGCTGGCCGGCTCGCTCGGCCCCTCGCGCGGGGAGCAAGGGGAGCGCGCTCCGGGCAGAGCAGGAGCCCGTCGGCCCCCGACCGCCTTCCCACGCCGGCGCTGCCCGCGCGGCGGAGCTCCGGAGGGCGCGCTCGGCTCTGCCGAATCGCGGCCGCTGCGGCCGGGTGACCCTCCCCGCCCCGCCGCCCCGCCCCGCCCCGTCCAGTCCCGGGAAGGAGGCGTCCTGCTTGGGAGCTTACCAGCCATGGGCTCGAGCGGGACCCGGCGGCGAGAAGGGCGGGCGGGCGGGCGAGCGACGGGGCGCCTCCGTGCAGCGTCCGGGACGCGGGGGAAGAAGCGCGTCGGAGCCCCGCCTGCGCTCGCTCCGACGGGGCGCGGCCGACCCGCCTCGGCCCCGGCCTTTGGAGGCGGCGCTGCGCGGCCCCTTCCCAGCCGGTCGCTCCGGGCGGCGGCTCCTGGAGGTTTCCCGGGGAGGGGGCGTGGGCGGCCCCGCGCGCGAACAGACCCTCCGCCCTTTTCGCCGGCCCCCTCCCAGTTAAGGGTGCCACTCTGTTCCTGGGCGGCTCTCCGGGTGCCACGACGCCCTTTCCCTGCGGATGGAAGAGAGACTAAACGGCCCCCAGGCGGACTGGCAGCTTGAAGCACTGTGCTCCCAGTCAGCCTCGTCGCCCGGCTCCCACCTGGGGCCCACCAGCTCTGCCTCTCCTCAAAAGAGGGGCGAGCTGGGCAGAAGAACTTGGAAGGAGCCACACTGGGTGTGCTGCCAACTCCCCTGGGTCTGTTGGACCGCAGGCACCGGTGGCAACCACGCTTGGTATCCACAACAATAGAAACAGGGCCCCAGATGTTGTCACAGCCCTTTGTCCAGCCCCAAAGGAAGAGCCTCCTGCCAGCTGCAAGATGGCCGTCCTCTGGCCGCTCAACCCAGCTGGCCACCACTGCCTTCACACCCACCAAAGCACGCTCCGCCGGGCTATGCAGGAGGCGGCCTTGCTGGAAGCAGAGAAGAGTCTGGTTATACCTTGCCTCCCCTCCTTCTTATACCCCAGTGAGTCAGGGAGGTGTTCACCTTCTGAGGGTTATCTTGCTCAAAGAATGTCCCAGCCCCTTTCCCTGGGTAACGCTTCTTGCATATTTCCGTCAAGGTCACCTTCCTTCCTCGCTACAGGAACCCAGAACACAAGGAAGGGAAGACAATTTGGCAAAGCTGGACTTGTTTGGTGAGGGCGAACCCTTGGAAGGCAGCCAAAGCAGTGCAGGTGCCCAGGCGGCTGGGAGTGGTCCCCACGGACACTGCAAAGCCCTGCTAGTTTTGCTACCAATTCCAGTGAGGCCCTGCGGCCAGGCTCCCATCAGGTGCCAGCCGGAAGGACAGCAAAGGGCAGAATTTTGTCTTTCGGGCAGAAGACGTTGCCAAGTTCGAAGGTCAGCGCCAACCCCGGCAACTATGCATTAGCATGTTCCGAAAACTGACTCCGCAGAAGCACATTGGCTCTTCCCGGCTCCGTGCCTCTAACCAGCCATAGCTGCTGACATGAGAAGCTTGTAAAAAAGCTGGGAGAAGAGGAGAGTTTCACCCTTTCTCCAGCTGCAAGTGCTCTCTCAAGGGGCAAAAATCAAACCACACAGAATAAACGAACTTGCTGAGTCTCCCAGAAGCATTGTTTCAGCTTACGTACGTTCAGAGCCAGAACTCCAAAGGGATGTTGCCGGTATCTGCTAACGTTAGGTGAGCTAAGATGCACGTTCGGCAGATTAATTACACTTTTGTCTTAACGGCTACTCTGAAGAACACCAGAGTTGGCCTCGAGCATCTTGACAGAAAAGCAAAGCAGAACTGGCCCATCTCCAGCCACCCAAGCCATCTCACTGGTTTACTGGGGAAAAAATGAAGGAGAATGAAGGAACTCTGCTCTTGACTGGGATGTCCAACCATAGGGGCAACCAGAGAAAGGCCTCTGTTGGGAAACGTTTCTATCAGCTACACCAAGCATTGCCTGAAAACAGCCACATTTATTTTCTCCGCATCTAGAAACAGCCGTAACTGAAGAAAGGGCCAGGGCTTATTCCAAATACTGCTGCTCAGTACCAGTTTCTCGAGAGTCCAAACTGCAGCTTTCTCCAAAAGCTGCTTTCCCTGCGGTCCTTGACGGGTTGCCTCACATGCGCCTGGAGGAACAGCCCTTCCACCCACGGCCGAGGGGCCAAGTCCAGCCTCCCTTCCCTCACTTGTTTTTCAGAAACTTCTTGCGACTCGTGTTTGGGTTCAGGCGTCTCCTGCCCGCACCCAGCGCCACATCCCGGATCTGCAGATTGGCTGCTCGGCTGTGGATATCGTGTTCTGCAAAGGGAGAAACTCCAGCCACGTAATCGGGGTCAAAGGTGTTGGTCTTCTGCCTGGCCTTGCGGGAAAGCCGCTGCTGGGGGAAGCGCTGGTCCTCCGTCAGGTGGGGGCTGCTGGCATGCTTGCCCCCTCGTGGAGCCGGCAGAGAGTACTGTGGAGACGAGCCCGGGCAGGCTGTTAGCCCTGCAAGGCAGTGACCTTCCTGGGGGCAGCAAGCAGCCTCGCTTTGCCCAACTGGTTCTCCTGCCCCAGGGGCTGCTTAGCAGAGGGCAGCTGCTGAAGGCAGCTGGGCTGCTCCCGGCCCACCTCCGTGCTCCTCGCAAGGGAGCGGAGAGACAGCCCAGGCGCTGGCAGCCACCACTGCAGGGGAAAGAGCAGGAGCAGAAGCAGAAGCAGATCTCCAGAGCAGAGCACTCACCCGGAGGCCGCGTGGGTTCAGGACTTTGGGGTTCTGGGAAAGGTGCAAGCTGAAGCTCCCGTCATCCTCCACGGTCACGGCCACTTTCTTCAGCGTCTTGTTCCCACAGTGGGGGCAGAAAAGCCGGGTCATTTTTGACGTTGTCCTGGAAAGCAGCAGATCAGCCCTGTGAGTGCCCCGGGGCCCACGGCTTCCTGGCCAATCTCCTGGCTGTGCCCCAGCAGCGGCTGCTAACCCCATACCTGAAGCAGCCGTGGCAGCGCAGGATGTAGTTGCGGGTGTGCCGGATCAGCAGACCATTCAACGCCAGCACGTGTAGCCCCATCTGCAGCAAAATGTTCTGAAAGAGGCAGGGAGAAGGCAAGGCCAGGTGAGCCGGAGCATGGCAAGGCCCCAACCGTCATCAAGGAGGCCCAGCCGGTCTCGGGGAGTCCACTTGCCTGCATAGCAAAGTCGGTGGTGACGCAGCCAACCTGCACCCCGGCGGGCTCATCCCCCCAGCAAGCATTCTGCTGGATCTGCCCGATGTTAGCGGGCGTGATCCAGCCTTCTTCCTTCCCGCTGTCCTCCTCATCACTGTCCTGGCCTTCGGGGTCCCCTGTCTCCAACAGGAGAGAGCTTGCTTTCTGCGAAGGACAGAGCAGCTGGGCAGGATCCATGGTGCACGGTGCCTACCAGCCCACCGGGTCATGGAATCCCCTGTGGGCCAGTGAAGTAGCCACCCCAGCTACTTCACTGGGAGCTACCCCCCCCAGGAAGGGAGGCAGGTGGGCCTCTTACCAACAGGTCCTGCAGATCCTCCTCTATGCTAGGCAGAGGGTTCCTCCAGAACAGGAAAGAAGAAAACTCAGCATCTCTGAGCACCGCAGGATCCGTTGCCTCTTCCCTTTCGCCCACCAAAGGGATCTTCTCATTCCCTGGGCACTTTGTCTTGGGTTGAAAGCACAAAACAAAATGAATCTCAGCTGATACCGGGCCGGTGTGGCTGCCTCCCTAGAGCCACCCATCAATCGAGGCAGCCGCCAGTGCAGAACTGTCCCTGGGAGCTGGCAGAGAAAGGTCCTTTCTCTGCATTCTCCTCTTGCCCCTTGGAAGCGTCAGCCTTGGGCGAGGGAGAGAGGCGGCCCGGAAGAGCTCCTGTGGGCCATCATCGCTCGCCACCCAGGCCAACGCCGCTCTCTCCCTCTCTCTGTCAGCAGAAGGGAGGGCGATTCCACCACCCCACGGAAGCGGGCAGCGTCCGGGAATCGTTAACCCCAACAGTTACCTTGGAGGGAAGATGGAAGCCAGGAACATCAACCGGTGCTTCGGGGTGACGGTTCGTTAAGCTGAGCTTCACCTGCGAAGTTCAGGGCAGGGAGAGATGGGACCGGGGGCGAGTCCTGAGCGGCCAGCGGCAGTGCCGCCCCCAGCTAAGAATCCCCTTCCCCACCTAGCCCGTTTTTAAGCCACAAGATGAGAGGACGGATCAGAAGAGGGGACCCTGGCAGCGCGCGAAGGGAGCGGACGCGGTCGCCCGGCTCCGCTGGGAAGCGCCAGGGAGCTCAGGCTGGGTTCGCAGGCAGGCAGGCGGGCTCGAACTCCCGGCTTTGTGCCAACCGCCGCCCGTCTCCGGAGGATGCTGCTGCCCGCGGGGGGCGGGGCGGGGCCGGCTGGGCAGCCCTCCGCGCAGGGCTCGGGCGCGTCTGCCAGGGGCGGGGCGCCGCAGGAGGTACCTGGGGCCGCGGCTCGGTCCGCGGGGGGCGCCCCCGCCCGTGCTCGGCCTCCAGCTGGAGCGTCAGGGCCAGGACCTGGATGTCGGCGGCGGAGAGGCTGCGGAAGTCGCCGGTCTGCTTGGAGAACTCGGTCACTGCGGGCACAAGAGCAGCCGCTTTCCTCGGGCCCGGGCGCCCGCGGGGGGCGGCGGGGCGGCGAGGGGCCCGGGGCCCGGGGGCGGGGCGGGGCGGGGGACTCACCCAGCCGCACGTGCTCGGGGAAGGGCTGCCGCAGGTGCAGCTCGAAGGGCAGCCCCGCCAGCCGCCGCCGCGTCGCCCGGTCCCGGATCTCCGCCAGCACCTCCCGGGTCGTGTAGATGCGCCTGCCGATCTCCTGCGGGGAAAGCGGGTCAGCCTCGGCCCGCCGCGCCCCCTGCCGCCCCCCCTCGACCCCGCCGCCCACCCCCGGCACCTGGAGTGGGGCGCCCCGCAGGAAGGCGCCGGCGTCGGCCACGAGGTGCTCCACGGAGGCCATCGTGCGCTGCGGCCCGGAGGCAGCGGCGGCGGATCGCGGAGCAGGCTGGGAGTCGTAGTCCTGCGCGGGGGGTAGAGTCGAGGAGGCTAGAGCGGCGCTGACGCCAGAGGAAGCGCGACTTCCGGGTCTCCGCGCGCTCCTTCGGCCGCTCTACCCGCCGCGCTCCGCTCTCTGTCCGGCCGTGCCCGGGTGACCCGCCGTCACGTGACAGACTCCAGACGCGGAAGCGCGCAGAGGCCGCGCCGGGACTCCCGCCGCCCGGAGCCGCCGCGGGGCCCCCGGAGGTCGCAGCGGGCGCGCCCGGCTCCGCAGGTGGGTTGAGGCCGGCTCCCGGCCGGGGGCGCCTCGGGCCTCCTCCGGGGGCGGCTTGAGCTGCGCCGCGCCGGGGCCAGGGCCAGGGCCGCGGACGGGCCGGCGGGAGGCGGCCCTGGACCTCGCCCCGGCAGAGCCGGCCGGGGGCGGTTTGCGCCGCTGCCCTCGAAGCCGCCCGCCTGCTGCTGCCCGCGCCGGACGGCCTGCCCGGCCTCGCCTTCGCCTTCGCCTTCGCCTTCGCGCCCCTCTCGCGGTCCGGAAGAAGAAGGCCGCCTGCTGCCCCGAGTTGCGGCGCGGCTGGGGCTCCGGGCTCGTCCCCGCGGCGCTGGGCGGCGGGGAGCCTGTCCGCCGGGGATGCTCTGCGGCCGCCCAGTGCTGGAGCTCAGAGGCGCCCGCTGTCGCCCGTCTCCTGCAGGTCCTGAGGATGAGATGGCCTCGGAGGGGCTCGTCGGGGAGAAGTCTCCGCTCACCGTGAAAGGTGGGTCTCCTGCCCAGGGCGAAGCGCCTTCCTGGCCATTCTCAGCGGCCCCACGCTTGGCTGAGCCCCGCTCTGGCGGGGAAGGAAACAGTGGTCTCCGTTCCACCGATCTCTATGCGCTGCCGCAGGTTTCACCTACGTGCCGTGGCGTTACCGGAGTCTTCCCCCTCGTTCGTTCTCAAGCTGAAAGGGAAACGCTTATAGAGGAACTGTCCTAATGCTTTTCCAACCGCAGCATCCTCTGGGTGGGGTGACCGGAGCTCTGCACGGTGATCCAAGAACCATCTCCCGACAGGCTGCTCTTGTAAAACAGGCAGCTGCGTTTTTTGTGCTGTTCCTGAGCGTTCCTAGCATGGAATTAGCCCAGCTGTGGTTTCTACGTGTGGGTTGACGTTTCCTTTGAACCGTCCGCTGCAACTCCGGTTGCTCGGCTTAGACCTCATTGGTATATATGCAGAGCTCCCGTCCTTTTCCTAATGCAGGGTTTCTCAACCTTGGTCCCTTGAAGATGCGCGGACTTCAACCCTCAGAATTCTCCAGCCAGCGTGGCTGGCTGGGGAATTCTGGGAGCTGAAGTCCATACATCTTCAGGCGGCCAAAGTCAAGTAGCAACTGCTAACGTGTGTTGCTTTCTTTAAAGCCCGCGTGACCTATCCAGAAAGCTCTTGGGGCGTGTGCAGTGTTTACGGTTCCTGTTAAGCGACCTTGAAAAATTTGGTCGCTGTTTGCTTGCCCTAACTCTGGGTCCTGTGAACAAGTAACTCACCCCAGTACCGAGGCAGCAAGGTGGGGGGGAGGCCCTTGGCACATCTCTCTCCCTCTAAAGTGCCCGTCTGCGGAGCCTCCTTTGCCGCTTTCGGCCGGCCAGCTGCTTGCCATGCCTCCTCGTGCCACTAGGGGGCTCCCAAGCCCAGCAGCTTCTCAAACAGATCCGGGCCAGCCATTGGCAGTGCCCTGGTGCCCTCCATGTCTCACTGCTTCCAGCATCTCCACCTTGGAGATTGGCTCCAGATGTGGGGTGCCTAGAGGGTGCTCCCTCCAGTTGGGAGTTGTTGCCCATCGAGGCCATGGCTGCTTTGCAGCTGTGAAGTTTGCCATAAATGGAGTGGCAAATGAAATGTAGAATTTGGCGCATCCTTTTGCACCGGGCTCTAGGATACTGCCATGCACGCAAAGGGTGGATGCTGCTGTGGACAGAGTGGGTCAGCTGGGGTTCCCAGAAAATCCGGGGGGGGGGGTTGCAGAGGGGTGGGGTGGGTGCAGGCAATCACTTCTGTCCCTTCTTCCTCCCACAGTCGTGTCAGCAAAGCCCAAGGCCCAGAGCCACCAGTCACGGATCACCTCCTTTGTGGAGGTGGTGGTGGATGGACTCGCCAACGAGGCCAAGAAGACAGGGAAGCAGACTGGGAGCTCTGAGCTGCTCTGGAACGAGAGCCTGGTGCTGTAAGGATTGGGACCCTGAGCAGTGGGGGGCTGCAGCCTGTTCCGGGCGGGGCTGGCTTCGCCCCTTCAGTCCTGCCTTCCTGCCCCCAGTGCTGAGGCAGGAGAGGACCTGCTCCGGCTGGGCCTGCCCACTGTAGAAGCTGCCCTTGCTGACCGAGGGCTGGATGCTCTGCCAGACAGGCCAGCAGGAGGGCTGTGCTGGCTGACCCCGTTGCTGCGGCCTCAGCTCTGGATTTGTCTGCTCTTTTGGGCAGGAATCTGAAGGGGGAGCAGAATGTTGGGTCCTTCTGTGGGCTACGCTTGGATTTCCCCCTATTTTTAACGGTTTGCGTGATATCCTGGTCCCAAAGGCTCACCACCCTGACCTTCTCTGTCCCCAGGAACGTCACATCTCAAAGCCACCTGGATCTGAAGCTGTGGAGCTGCCACACCCTGCGCAATGAGCTGCTGGGAGTGGCGTCAGTCAACCTCTCCAGCACGCTGAAGCAGAGCAAAGGTAAAGGTATCCTTCTGCTCCGCTGAACCCTGCGCTCCTGGCCGCCCTGGCCTCGCTGGGCCTCCTGGCAGCGAAACGCCCAGCCAGGGAAGGAACAAGGCCACCTTGTCAGCAGCCGGGCGGCCTCTCAGGCCCGCAGTGGGGCGATGGCAGCCGTGGCAGCGGCTGCTTTTGTGGCTGCCTGGAGACCATGCCTCCTCTGGCTGCCAGCCGTCTGCTGCCCCCCTTGGCGGTTTCTGGGGTGGCCCTCAGCAGCTGTGCTGCATAAAGGTCTCCATTCAGGGGCAGCGCAGCATCTGTCTGTTCAGCCCGGCTCCTGTCCCCACCTCCTTGGCTCTGGTGCAGAGAAAGCGGTGCTGGGCTGGGGGAAAATGGGGAGGGCGTGGAGCGGAGACCCTGCTCTTCTGAGGCCCGGCAGTGGCTGCCTGGGCTTGGCCTACCTCCTTAGAGATCTCCGCCTGTTGGGACTGGGGTGTCGATTGGGACAGGAGGGAGAGATTGAGAACAGGGTATCTCTGGGCCCTCGGGTGTGGGGTTCCTTGGAGCCCCAGCTGCCCTTGGAAGCGTTGGGGGCCCTTGGGGCCACCCTGCTTGGGCCTGGAGACACGTTTAGGCATCTGGGGACAGAGGGCAAGCCTTGCCTTTTTCCCGTCTCATCGCTCACCTGAACGTTTCTCCTTCTCTGTGGATACAATGCTCCTTTCATAAGGTGAGAGGCAGCTTGGGGAAGCAAGTGGAAAAAATTCTGCTGGATACAGAAGGATGGAATTTTCCCTGGCTTCGGCTGCGAGTGGAGGCTTTAAAGCTACAGCCCGGCCCCAGGTCTCTCCTGTGCATACTTTCCCAGCTGATGTAACCCAAAATGGAGGGGATCCTGGGTGACGGGGAGGCCTGGCTGCTCCATTGCTCGCTGGCCTTCCATCCCTAAGCCTTTGGGACGGCGACGGCGCCAGCGAGGGGCAGCTGAGGAGGAGGAAGCCAATGATCCCTCCATGGAAGGGTGTCTGGCCCTTGACTTTGCTCCCCATTCCAGGCTCTGCCCAGGATGGACAGCCCCAATCCAAGGGCTCTTCCCGGTCAGCCAGATGCTCCGGCTGAGTGCAGGGACACCGCTGGATGGGAGAAGCAGGCTCAGGGGTGGACTGACCTGAGCTGCTGGTGGCCTTGGGCTTAGACTCTCCTTCTCGGATGTTCTTGATGAACGACCTGCCCTGGCCAAACTTCGATGGCCCCAGAGAGGGAAGCCCGGGAGCTGCCTTTGATCCTCCTGGGGCAGAGACCTTCGCGAGCTCTTTGGGAATGTCCCACTGAGTCCCCTCTTGGGCCTTCCGCCGTTCCCTGCCGCTTGCCCTGTTCCTTGAGCAGCTTCACTGAGTCCGAGGCTGCCCTTCGGCCCCTTCTGCTCCTCAGTGGCCTCTTGGGTTTCGGCCCCTTGGGCAGGGCAGAATACTGCCCAGGCCCCCTCCAGCGCCTCATTCGCGGCTCATGACCTTGCCGCCTCCTGGCAGAGGCCCTCTTTGTTCTTGGGCCTTGGCAGGGAGGGCAGTGCTCCCTTTCCCGCCTCGCGAGCCCAGTGATGGCTGGGGGGAGGCCCTGTGCCAAGGCTGAGGGGGCAGTTGCTCTCCTGATCCTGGCTGTACCTAGAGGAGGGTGTGCCTGGCTTGCCAGAGCTCGGGCGTATGAGCACGTGCGTGCGTGTGCGTGCGTGTCTGGTGTTGCGGAAAAACAAGCCAGCTCCGCAGGAGGACTAGCGCAAGAGGCTTGGGGCCTGCCAGGCTGCAGAGCACAAAGTCCTCCCTGTCCCGCTTCTCAGATTGCGCTGAGGGGGTGTGTTGGCCACCCCCTTCCCACATCCCCTCTCCCCTGCTTTTACGGCTCGAGCCAGGGCCTGGAGTTGCTTCCTGTCCAGCGAGGAGGTGGGAGGAAGCTACCCTGGGGCCCCCTCACCAACCTGCCAGCAACTGGATGCGAGCAATGGCTGGGTTGTTCCTCCAGATGCCGGCCTTGCAGGCTGCAGTTTCGCCTGAGGACTCTCCTGGCCAGGCAGGGCAGGCTGTCACCAGGATGGCACCCCATGGAAAACGGGCACTGGGGGCCCGTTCTTTCTCTTCCTGGCACACGTAGCTGTTCAGCAGCCTTTCAGAACCTTGAAGGGGCTGCAGGCTGCTGCATCTCTCACTCAGCGCAGCTGGCTCCTTCCAGCTTTCCACTGAGCACCTCTGGGTTTCCAGATCTTTGGAACCTGATCCAGTGTATCCAAAACCTAAAATATAGAATCAATGCCGAATGGGGTTTTCGAGAAGAGAGCTCAAATGCTATTTAGAAAAGGGAGACGATGCGATTTCTTGTGACTTGCAAACCGTGCTCCTGAAATTGCTTTTGGTTTTTTCCCTTTTTGGCAGTTTTGACGTACCAGTTGGTGACTAGTTGCAATTCTGAGATGATTTTATGTACGGTTTCCAAATCCTGTGCCCCTTCTTGCCCCCCAGCCTAAAATTCAGAATTTTGCCCTTTCTCTCTAGACCAAATCTCCATTCTATAAGTTGCGCTCTCCCCAACTCCAGCTCCGCCCCTCTTTTCCGGGGTCCGTTCCGGCTCCGGCCCCCCCTGCGCTCCCCGCTGCTGCTGCAGCTGCTGCCAGAGTGCTCCCTCTTCCTGTCCCCTCCCCGGGTGGGAGTCCCAGCTGAGAGGGAGCCGTGCTGCCTGGGGACCCTGAGTCGAGGCCTGGTTCAAGGCTCGCAGCCCTCTCCCCTCTGCTTGCCAAGACACAGCCCGTCTTTGTGCGCGTCTCTCCCAGGACCCCTCGTTCGGCAGCTGTAGCTGCTGGCGCCCCAGTGGGGCTTGCAAGCACTGCTTTTCTCACGGGGTACGCTGAGCCCTCAGCCTGCGGAGAGGGGCCTCTTGTCTTTGTGCAGGGCAAAGAGGATCTGTGCAGCACCAGCAGCTGGGGGGGACTGCTGAGGTGGGGCAGAGCAGGGGGCATCTTCCCGGCCGGAGACGCCTTCAGAGCACCTGCTTGGGCTCCCTTCTGGATCTGGGACTCGGGAAACCAGGCCAGCGTAGAGTTGCTGGGAGGCCCCGTCAGCCTGCAGACTTTCCTGAGCAAAAGCTGCCGTATTTGGGAAAGGAAGATGTGGGGCAAAAGCCTCTCAGGCCGAGCCCCCAGCGCCCTCCCTGCTTTCCAGGAGCTGCTCAGGGCCAGGCATCACTCCTGCGCAGTTGGAAACGGGCCCCCGGGAGCAGGTGGGCTCCTGCTGGCTCCAGATGGTGGATTCAGCCAGAAGGGGGACCAGTTGGGGGTGATGGAGAGGCAGTGGGTCCCGCAGGATGGTAAAGGGCTGGCAGCTGGTGAGGGTGAGGACAGATGCCTGGGGAGAAGCAGGTGTGGGCATTGTTACAGGGCTCTGACAGGCAATGGCTTTCGCCCTCGCAGTGGAGAACAAGCCGCTGACCTTGAACCTGCAGGCAGAGAACAAAGGTGGCCTTCTCTCAGGTGGCGAGCTGACGGTTTTCCTGGACGGGCCTGGCATTGAGGTGGGCAGCCTGCCGAACGGCCCTGTCGCAGCCGAAGGTGAGCCAGCCCTGCGCGTGGGATGGGGCTGGGTCCCACCGGCTGTGGTCCTCCCTGCCCCGGCCTCTGCAACAGCAGCAGCAGCAGCAGCAGCAGCAGCAGATGCTCCCTGCAGAGCCGTGGAGGGAGGCCTCGTGCCCCACGAGGGTGAGCCCTCCGGAGGCGAGGTGGCAGCGTCTCCCTCGAGTGGCTTTCTCCTGGGAGGAGCATCTGGGCAGGGGGCTGAGGGAGAGCTGGGGCAGATGCTCCTCATCTCCAGGCGTTCGGGGGCTGCCAGTGCAACCGGTGGCTTCTGGGAAGGGGGTCCTAGCCCTGCCAGGGAGCTCCAGCCCAGGGAGGGAGGGAGGGGTCCGACTTGCACGAGTCGCTGAGGCCCCTGCAGCTTGCCAGCCCCGTCCTGGGAGACCCTTCCAGGCTCCCCCGAAGAATCCCGAGTGTGTCTTCTGTCTGCCCCTTGGGGTGGCTGCCTTGCCCGGGAGGCAGCCCTCCAGGCTCAGCTCCGTGTGTTGCGGGGCATTTCCCCGGCTTCTTGCTCTTTCAGGGCCCCAGGGAGCCGGGAGGGATTCTGGGGGCCCGGCTGCATCCCCTGAGAACAGGCCCCAGGCGTCCAGCACAAGCTGCTTTGGTGGCCAGTCCAGGTAAGGCTCTGCAATGGCAGGGAAGGTGGCCCCGAAGGGCTTGCAGAGGGAGGAGAGCCAGCCTGACTGCTCCCCCCAAGCATGTGCAGCCCTCCCCTCCCCTTCCTTTGGGCCCTCTCGGACCCCTCAGTCCCAGGGGGGCTGCTTCTCTTCCCCGTGGGGCACGCAGCTGCAGCAAATGCTTCTTGGGGGGAGGTTCACGGGCACTGAGGCACCCCTCCTGGGCTGCCAGAGGGTCGCTGCTGGAAACAGAAGCCTCCCTCCTGGCCAGCCGGCGGGGTCCCTGCTGCTCAGGACTGGTGGAGTGAGGGGAAGGGGGGCTGCTGTCTCCCGCCCACTCTCCCCTTCAGAGAGAAAACAGACTGGGAAGAGGCCTCTGGGGACGCATCCCAGCTTGGGTGCAGCGAAGGGCTGGCCGTGTTCTGATCAGAGTGGGCTGTGCCGGGGCCTTTGCTGGGGGGTGCTGGCTTTGTTTCTGTGGGTTGAGCAGAAAAGGCACTCTTCTCGCCTCCTCCCCAAGTGCTCCATCTCAGGGGGCGGAGGAATTTCTCACTCCTGTGCTTGAGGCCTCCCTGTCTGCCATCTGTCTTCCTTTGGGCCCTCTCGGCAGGAGCCGTCCCGGGTGCTTCTGAGCCCGTCCATGGTGGGCAGGCATCCTGGTCCCCCTTCCACGAGCGGGGAGCTGGGGCTGGGGCTAGGGCAGGGGGCGCAGAGGGGTGGTCCTGCCCTTGCTGCTCTGGCTGGTTGGGCCCCTTTGCTGCCCCCGATCTCCTGGTGCTGCTCTGTCCATGTGCTGCCTGTTGGGTTTCTGGGCATCCTGGCTCTGTGGCCTTCTGGCGGGCGCTCGGATGGGATGGCAGCAGGCCTGGCTCTCTCCCCGGACCTTTGGTCACCCCTCCACCTGCCTCCTCCCTCTGTGGGCCCGGTGTCCCACCCCACCCTTCCCCCAGCACCGCCTGCGCAGTTTCCCTGGTCCTATTTTAAGCTCCATAAGCTTTGCCATGTGACTGCCTTGGTTCAGTTCCACACGGCTATTAAAAGATGATGCCAAGTTAGGAGCCCGAAGGAAGGATAATTTCAGCCCTCTCGGCCGGTGCCAATCAGTTGTACATTGGAAATGGCCAGCTGGGTTTCCAGAAGCGCTCCTAGGAGTGGGGAGGCAGCCCACTGGCCTTCCTTGTACACCATGCCAGGGGCAGACTTGTGCCCACTACACGTACTCACGAGAGACGATACAAACGGTGCTTGTTTTTCTTCCCCTGTCCCAACCTGGTGTTACTTCCAGGGCATTGAGGATGTGTAAGATATGCTACTCCTGTATGGCGATGCATTGATTATAATTGTACGAACTAATTTTGGCTATCGATTTTGTAACATTAGTTCTGTAAGCTCCTCAGGAAACAGAGCAGCGTATAACTCCCATCAGTCCATCCTTCTGGAGCCTGCCCAGCTGAGAATTCTGGGAGTTGTAGTTTGTTGAGGAGGCTGCCTTAGTTCTCCCGTGGAACGTGGAGTGGCCCCGCGTATCCTGCAGCAGAGTGCGGAGCAGGTCGAGGTCTGGCCCAGGGTGGAGGAGATCCCACTCGGCTGTGCGCCAGGCCTTCTCAGCCCGTTTGGCCTTGCCCGGCGCGCCCCGGGCCTGGCACTGGTGCATCCAGCACCAGCTCTCCACGCCAACCAGCCGGGCCTCCCCCAGCCTGCGCGAGGTGCTGTGGGCGGCCCATCTGTGGCCCAGATTGATATCCTGCCGTGCCAAGCGAGGCGGGTGCTGCCTCTGAGCGTCTCCCGGGGCCTGCGAACGGGAGCCAAAGAAATGGCGCAGCGGCAGCTCCAGACGCGCTTCGTTCAGTTGCCACACGAGCGAATGGTGTGTGTTGAATGGGTCTGGTGGGAGGGCTGCCGTGGTGATCTCCCGTTTCTCCCCCCCAGAGCGCAGAGGTCTGCAGCTGGAGCCCCCAGGCGGAGCGTGGCCACCCAAGAGCAGAGCCCGAAGATCCAGCATCAGCCGCTGGGCAGAGGCCAGGATGGCGGCCAGAGCAGGGCAGGTTGGCCTGGGGAGAGCAGAGGGTCTGCCCAGCCGGCCATCTGGGGCAAACTGGGATGCCCCTGAGCAGGAAGCCCTTAGTGGGCGATTGCATTCCAGAGTCTAGGTTTCTTTTACCCCCCTCCTTTCTTATTTTTATAAATAACTCAAGGTGGCGAACATACCTAGTACTCCATCCTCCTCCTCCTGCTTTCCCTGCCACAACAACCCTGTGAGGTGGGCTCAGCTGGGAGAGCGGGACTGGCCCAAAGTCACCCAGCCGGCTTTCGTGCCTAGCAGGGTTTCCGGCATTCTAGCAGGGTGGGCTGTATCTGTGCCGCTGGGAGGGAAGCCATGGATGAGCAGTGCTGTGAAGATGAGGGAGGAGGCCAGAAGTTCTGTCTTTCCAGTGAACGGAGAGTCCGAGAGCTCTGCAGCCGCTGCTGAAGAGGAGCTGGCTGGGCCCCCCGCAGCTGGGCCGGACGCGCCCCCCCAGCCCAGTGTGGCTCACATCCCTGCCGAGGTGGAGGAGCCTGGACCTAACTCAGGCAGCCAATCTTCTCAGTTGGCAGTGCAGACGCTGGAGTCTCTGCCCCCTGGGTAAGGGGGCAGATGGGGCCTTCGGCCAGAAGGGAGGTAGCCTCTCCAGGCCCTCTCAGCAGGACGTGGGGGGGGCGGGGTAGGTAAGACCTGGGCCTGGATGAAGAGGCAGGAGGCAGCCTGGCGCACCGTCTGGCCTCCGCACGACGGGTTTTGCTCAGCTGCCCGCCCTGGGCTTCCCACGTCTTCCGGGGGCACAAGGGCCTCCTGCATTTTTCAGTGGAAACGCCTCTTGGTGCAGTGCCTCCCGTGTGGGTGTGTCACTGTCAGGTACTCAGTGTGTCTTTGTGTGGGTTGTGTGAGCCCTGTTGTGTTTGGCTCAGCCGCTCCTGGAAAAATCCCAGCCTCTCAGAAGCTCTTTCATCCCCCGCCTCTCACCCTCGTGGCCGTGCCAGGCCTGGGCTCGGCAGTGGGGGCAGAGAGTCCCTGCGGTCGGGGGGCACGGGGCAACGCTCGTGTATGCGTGGGCCCTGCGTCCCCTTTCCCCGGGGCTGTCCTCCTCCAGCGGCCGGAGTTCTGCTTTGCTCTGCCCCGTTACCTGGGCGCAGACGCGCTCTCGGGAGGTGGCAGGAGCCACGGGGACGGCAGTGGCTCGCTGGCGTTTCTGGGCTAAAGTGCTGGAGCTGGGCTCTTCAGAGGAAACCGTTTCCTGGGAGCCCCATCCAAAGGCCCCTCCCCAGCCTACCTACTGGACGGAGGGAGAAGCAGCCTCCCCCATTTCCTCCTCCCCCCAGCCCAGCATCTGGTTCCTATCAGCTGTGCGTCTGGTTTGGGGACAGCCGTCCTCATTAACACAGCGTGTACGCCCGTTCGCACCGCGTCTCGCGCACACAAAGGCACATTATGCTCCCTACTGGCGGGCGCGGGCTATGGCTCCTTGCGAGAGGCCAGGCGTCTTGCTTGGATGGCAGGGTGGCTCCCCATGGCCATTCTGCTCCCAGCAAAGCATGTCTGCTGCAGCCGGCATGATGGGCGGGTAGCCCAGGGGCCGGTTGGCCGGTGGCTCGCTTGCACGGGCGAGCAGGCAGAGCTCCTGCAGTTTGGCTGGAGCGGAGCAGCAGCAGCAGCAGCAATCTCTGAATGCCGTGTTCCAACTTCGGGGTCTAGTCCTCATGAGTTTGAGAGCAGGCAAGTCCTCCTTAACGGGGGAGATACCTGTCAGGGGCTGCACCTTGTTCTCCCTGGCCAGGCAAAATTGCAAATGGATGTCTTGCGGACTTGTATCCTTGGGCTGGGCTCTGGGGCAGGGGGGTCGTGTTTGGAGCACCAGAGGTCCCATTCAGGCACTTGCTGCCAGTCCCCGCAAGGCCTTGCTTCATTTCCCAAGAGTTACGAAAACACTGTTTGCCAGATGAGCTGGAGGGGGCCGAGAGCACGAGAACGGCCCCCGAGGGATTCTCCTCACTTCCTCTCCCTTTCCTTAAGCTGGGAGCAACGGGAGCTGCCTAACGGGAGGGTCTACTACGTGGACCACAACACCAAGAGCACCACCTGGGAGCGCCCCCTTCCGCCAGGGTAGGTACTTGGGGGTGCACTTGGGAGCCAGGCAGGGGAAAGCGCCATCTCCTCAGCCTCGGGCAGACGGATCGGTGGTGGCCTCCAAGCGGGTGCTAGGGCCCGTCTCCAAAAACCCACTTGCCCTGGCCGTGCACCCCGGCAGTGCAGAACGCAGAAGGCGCGGCTGCCTTGCAACCGCCGGGTGCTTGGAGAAGCCAAGTTCCTTCTCGGTCTCCAAAGGCGCTGCTGGGCCAGGAGTTGCCCCGGTGAATACCGCCTGCTGTGGTGGGGCGGCCTGTCCAAACGGGGGGAGAGGGGGGAGAGGGCTCCTCACAAGGCCTCCCTTGTCTGTGCAGCTGGGAGAAACGCGTGGACCCCCGTGGCAGGTACTACTTCGTGGACCACAACACACGCACCACCACGTGGCAGCGCCCCACAGCTGAGTACGTGCGCACCTACGAGCAGTGGCAGAGCCAGCGCAACCAGCTGCAAGGCGCCATGCAGCAGTTCAGCCAAAGATTCCTCTACCAGGTGGGGGCCTTCACCCCCGTGGCCCTGCAGCAGGACCTCCTTTCTCCTGGAGGGCAGGGGCCCGCCGGACATCAGCCCCAGGGTCGGTGGGGAGATTTAGTTGGGCAGTGCAACCCTGCTAAGCGGCTGTTTGGAGGGTCTCGTAGATGCCTCCTTGACCACTCTCGGTGTTTAGGGGGGCCTAGGACCCTTCTGTCTTCAAAAAAACTTGGTGAATGTGGGGAAGGGGGCCCCAAACGTGGGAAGCAGCCGTCTTTAATCCAGGCAGAGGTCAGTTGAGGGCAGGTGGAGCAGAAGCTGCTTCCTCCTGGGAACGGAATAAATATATTTTGGCTTAACAAGTTGACCTGAGGTGCCCTGCTAAACAGGACCCAAGTCCAGCGTCACTTAGCAGGTTGTGTGAAACCAGCCTCTGAAGACTTCAGGACCGGGCGCGAAGGGAAGGGAAGGGAAGGGAAGGGAAGGGAAGGGAAGGGAAGGGAAGGGAAGGGAAGGGAAGGGAAGGGAAGGGGTCTTCTGGCTTGGCAGGGCCAGGGACACTGGTGGCAGGTCACTCTGAAGAAGCGCCATCTGTCCCCTGCGTGGGCAGCACAATCCCGGTGCTGGGGTGACCGGGCCCAGGCCCCCCGGAGCTCGGGGAGCAACGTCCCTAACAAGCTGCCGTGCACAAGTTCCCAGAGTGTGCCTCAGCTGGGACTCGACCCCCCTTTGGAGGGTGGGAATTAGACCCATACACCTTTGGGGCACAATGAGGCACTTCTTCAGCCTCGCGGCTGTGGCTGCTCTGCTCTCTCCAGAGGCCCTGCAGAGAGCTGGGGAGGGGGCTATCTAAACAACCGGCCACGGCGGCGGCTGCTGGCAGCTGCGTTCCCCACCTCGCTGCTGTGTTCCTGGCCCAGCCCCGTGGCCCAGAGTTGGATAAAGGTGCTTTGTACCGGCCTGGGCCGGGGGGAGCCGGGGAGACGCCTGTCTGGGTGGCATGAATGTGCCCTCTCAGGCTGAGCCTGTCTCGCGCCCAGCCGCTGGGTTTCGCGGCCCCGTGCGAGGGGGAGGAGGCGGCGGCAGACGGCAGGCTGAGCCAGGAAGCTCTGGGCGTGGCGGGCTTGTGGGAATGATTTCATTGGAAAGGCCTGCGATATTTTTCCCCCTGTTGCGTGTGGTTTGGAGGAGGCTGGACGTGGGGCTGTGGTGGGGCTCTCAGCGCCTCAGCCAGCACGGGGGCAGTGGCGCCTTTTGCCCGGCCCACACGCTCCCACTCCCTACCCGGAGCCGCGCACGCACCAGACGATGCTCAGCGTCCTTCTCAGTCACTTGGCTTCTCTAGCCCACCAGGGCAGGGCAGGGCAGGGCAGGGCAGGGCAGACCGTGGAGGGGATGGGGGCAGAGGACCCGCTGGCTGCTGCCTCCACACCTAACCGGTGGGGCGCTTGGTTTGCTCCCTCCAGTCCTCTGGCACAGCTGCTGACAACGACCCCTTGGGCCCGCTTCCTCCCGGCTGGGGTAAGTACCGTAAGCTCTGCCCCCTCCGGTCCCTGGCAGCCTGAGCTGCTCAGAGCGGCTCCTGCTTCTAGGCTCTGGATTCAAATCTTGCCTTTATTGCAAACCTGCCTACTTTTTTGTCCACTGTACTGAGGGGCTTCTGGCAGAGCTGCTGCATTCCCCTCTTCTGTGTTCACGGGGTGGGGGAGGCTCTGTTGCTGGATGAGCCCAGCTTGCTGGGGTGACCCCTGAGTCAGCTGGGCCAGGTAGGGGAGGTGGAGGGGGCCCCAAAGTCTCTGGCAGGAGCCTTGGGGAGGGTGAGAGGCCCTCCCGGGCCACTTTGGGGCCCCAGAAGGGTGGCACAAGCTGGGGGGAAGAGGCCCATCTGGTCAGTCTTCCTTAGGAGTGATCCTCACGGTCCTGATCCTGCAGCAGTGAAGCCCAGGGAGAGCCAGTTGGGTGGAGGGTTAAGCGGCTGGTCTAGAATCTGGGAGGCTCTGAGTGTTATTCCTCCCTTGGGCAGCCATTCTCTTTCAGCCAACCCGCCTTGCAGGGTTGTTGTGGGAAGATGGGAGGCAGCAGCATTATGTAAGCTGCCTTGAGGTGTGCAAAACAAAGGTGGCCCTGCTGGTCAGGGGAGGGGGTGGGAGGCAGTGGGGCGCCTCCCGGGAGAGGGCTGGGGGCACAGCAGAAGCCTCTGCAATGTCGGCGTCCCCGACCTGGAGGAAGGCAGCCACAAGTGGATGGGAGGGATGTGGGCCAAGGGGCGGCCCTCCAGCAGGACTTCAGGCCCCTGAGACTGTGGTGGCAAGGCGGGTCCAGAGAGCCTCAGGCTCTGCGCAGAGGGCCCAGCAGCAGCTCCAGGGAACTGATACACCAGCCTCAGTCCTCTGGCACCCTGAGCCCAGCATGGTGGTGGCATTGGAGGAAGGGTGCCCTCCAGTTGCCTCCTGCTTGACCATAAGCGGCTGCCAGGCTTCGTCCTTCTCCAGACTGGGCAGTTGGGGGCCCATTGCCCAGCCTACGTCCTGTCGTGCTCAGTCGGGGGGGGAGCGAGGTGGAGCATCTGTCAGCGATGTGGGGCAAAGCAGGCAGTCCCTCAGGGGCCCATCTTAGGCCAGCTCGGGCAGGGTGTTGAAGGGCCAGGAAGTCTTTTCCAGGGGCCCAAAGAAGGGGGGGGCCCGAAGCACACTC
Organism: Liasis olivaceus; assembly: GCA_030867105.1. Taxonomy (NCBI): domain Eukaryota; kingdom Metazoa; phylum Chordata; class Lepidosauria; order Squamata; family Pythonidae; genus Liasis; species Liasis olivaceus. The sequence continues at coordinate 529,928 of CM061359.1, read as the reverse complement.
TGCATCCGGCCTTGGGCAGGCCTGCCTGGGTCAGACGTCGTGCAGAGCAGCGTCTCAAGTCCTCCGGGGGGGGGTGGCACAGACACCCCTTCTTTGGGGGGGCACACCTGCCTTCACTCCAAGCCAGGCTGTTGGGGGCAGCTGTGCTGTTTGCCAGAGCTTTTCAGAGAGCACCGTTGGCCAGAAATGCCTTCCCTTGCAGAAAAGCGTCAGGATAATGGGCGAGTGTACTACGTGAACCACAACACCCGCACCACACAATGGGAAGATCCTCGCACCCAGGGGTGGGTAGCACACCAGCACACCCGGGGCCCCTTCTGTGCCCCCAGGTGACCCTTCTAGTCCCCGGATGGGAGAAACGGCTTGGGCGCTTCTCCCCCACACCCTTCCTGCTTCTGGAGGGGCCTCGGGGAGGGCGAGGCTGCCTCCGTCCATGGGCCAAGGCGGGAGGAGGAAAGGGGTCTGGCTGCCCGGCCGCAGGGGTGGTTCGCCAACAGGTGCCCGTCTCTCCCTCCTCTGGCCAGGATGGTCCAAGAGCCAGCTCTGCCCCCCGGCTGGGAGATGAAATACACGAGCGAGCGAGTGCGCTACTTTGTGGACCACAACACCCGCACCACCACCTTCAAGGACCCCCGCCCCGGATTCGAGTCTGGGTACATCCCTCCCCACCTTACAAGCTCTTGGAAAAGCGGGGGCTGCCTTAGCTCCCCCAAGGGCCCCTTCGCACCGGAGCTGGGGCTGGGCTTCTGGTCCGTGGGGCTCTCTGGGGCGGCCCTGTGGCCCAACTGCTCTGGCCTCGCTGCAGATGCCTGAAGGCCCCCCTCGTCCCCCTCCCTCACAGGAGCAAGCAGGGAGGCTCCCCTGGCGCGTACGACCGGAGCTTTCGCTGGAAGTTTCACCAGTTCCGCTTCCTTTGCCACGTGAGTCTCCAGGAGGGAAGCGGGCTGGGCTGGGCTGGGCAGGGCCAGGGGCCCCGGGGGTGGGGAGCGGGCCTGGGCAGACTCGCAAGACCCTCACAGCCCCTCTCCCCCTCGCAGTCCAACGCCCTCCCCAGCCACGTCAAGATCAGCGTCTCGCGGCAGACGCTCTTTGAGGACTCCTTCCAGCAGGTGAGGCTCGGCCTTTGGGGGCGCGGTGCGGCCCTGGGTGCAATCCCGCCCGGCCACCCTGCCCACCCCTCTTCCCGGCTTCTCCTTGCCAGATCATGAACATGAAGCCCTACGACCTGCGGCGCCGGCTGTACGTCATCATGCGTGGGGAGGAGGGCCTGGACTACGGCGGCATTGCCCGGTGAGTCGGCAGGGCGCGATGGGGGGGACTGCCCTTCTGACCCCCCCAGGAGACTTCATCCGGTCCTGCCAGAAGGTGCAGAAGAAGAGGCTGGAAAGGAGCCGGGGAGCAGGCCAGCAACGGACTCCTGCCTGCTGGGGGCCACCGGGCCCTGCCGCTCGGGGGGCGCGCGCCACTGCCGCGGTGCCCCTCCGCTCGAGGGGCGACTGGCCCAGCCCTCCCCTCCCCTGCCGGAGTGCAGGACGCGTCTCTCTGTGTCCCGCCAGTGGTTTTACCCTATGGTAGGTGCCCTCATGCTGTTCTACCACAGGGTAGAACCACGGACAGGATGCTGGGGCTCTGCATCGAGCGAGGCTGCTCCCCAGAGGCGGCCGGGGCCCGGGAGAAGCGGCCGGGGGCCGGAGGAGCCTCACCGGCCGGCCTCTCCTCTCCTCTCTCCCCAGCGAGTGGTTCTTCCTCCTATCCCACGAGGTGCTAAACCCCATGTACTGCCTCTTCGAGTACGCCGGCAAGAACAACTACTGCCTGCAGATCAACCCCGCCTCCTCCATCAACCCCGACCACCTCACCTACTTCCGCTTCATCGGCCGCTTCATCGCCATGGTGAGCCTGCCCCAGGTGGCCCTCCGCCCGGGGGCACCGAGGCCGCCCGGCCGGCCGGGATTGGTGTCCGGGCATCCGCCTCCCGCCTTGGGTGGTCTGGGGCAACTTTTTCGCAGGGCTACCTTGGTCTGCGCTGGCCAGAAAGCAGGAGGGGTCAGCCAGCACCCAACCTGGCTGAAAGGCAGATGCCTTTGAGAGCTTAACCGATGCCTTTTAGTAACATTCGTTAGTCAGAAACGGCAGCACCAGGCGCCCCGCTCTGAGCCAGCCAGATATTTTCCGAGCCCTGGTCCTCTCCAACACCAAGTAGCCTGTTCCGCCATGGGACCTGCCTTGGGATAGAGGCTGCTGTCGTGTCCCTGGGCACAAATGCCCGTCTGCGCCTGCCCCGCTCCTGCCTGCCCCACCTCACCCCCACGCTCCCTTGATGCGCTGCTCCAGCTGGCTCTTCAGGGCCCTGCGAGTGTGCCAGGACTGCGTCTCCCAGGATCCTCCGCTAGCGGAGCCTTTTGGTGGGGCTGCCATGAGGCCTCTTCTGGGGCCAAGATGCCAGCTGGGCCCTTGGGGGGAAAGGGAGGCCTGGGGGGGCAAATCTCGGGATCTGACGGGGGGCAGGGCTACAAGGCCTGGCCCTTTGAAAAGGAGGGAACAGGAAAAGCGCATTCTGGAAAAGAAAACGGTGCGTTTTGAAGGAATGAAAACTTTTCCTTTTTTAAAAAAAGGATTCATTATTCCACCTCTGCTTAAGGCTGCTTTGTTTCTTTTAGCTTAGAAATCGTGCATAAATTAGGCTGACCTAATCTGGTGACGCAAAGGGATGCAGGAAGGTGGCCTTTGTGCGCAGAAATGTGTTCCCAGAGAGTTCGTTCACTTTCCAAATCCAGCATCGCCGCTTCTTAGCAAAAGGGGAGAGGGCAGTGCCCTGTTGCCAGCCTCCCTGTGGCTGTGGCAAAGGGCTGCGAAGCCTCGGATGCCCCGGCCCCAGTGGCTGCCGAAGCTTTGGTCTGCCCCCCTCACCCCTCGGGGGTGGCTGCGGCAAACTCCCAAAGCACGCCAGAGCTGCCGGTACCCCTTGCCCGCGGCCTGGATTACGTCAGCGTGCCTTGGGTTGGGAGGGCAGCCTGTCCCCAAGTCCTCCCCTTCCCCTGGGCCCAGCTCTGACTCATCCCTGGCGTCTGCATTTTTCTTGGCTCCGTGCACGCAGGCCTGTGGCAGGCTGCTCTGTGGCACTTGGGGGCGCGTGCTGGCTGCCTCGTACCCAAGAAAATGACACAGATGCGTTGGCATGACCGCCAGGAGTTGATCCTGAGGCGAAGGCAGCAAACACTTCTGTGTCGTGGCGAGGAGGACAGTGTGGCGGTTCCCTGGAGTCCAGTTCAGCTCAAGGGACGCTTGACCGCCATGCTGGGGTCTCAGGGGCCAGGCTCACACTTCTGGGGCATCTCCTTCCTTCGCAGGCACTCTACCACGGCAAGTTCATCGACACGGGCTTCACCCTGCCCTTCTACAAGCGGATGCTGAACAAGCGCCCCACCCTCAAGGACCTGGAGTCCATCGATCCTGAATTCTACAACTCCATTGTCTGGATCAAGTCAGTTCTCCTCACAAGGCCCACCTGGCTGCAAAGCAGACATGGGCCTCGGGGCAGAGAGGTCACTGCTGCCTCAGGCCTTCCCCAAGGGGCATGCTAAGTGTTTGCAGGGGAGCAGAACGGTCCCAATGTTTTTGCTGTTGTGGAGGCAGAGATAAACCGGGGGGGGTGTGTGGATTTCTAACTGCCAGTGCCCTTACGCAGTGGCTTCTCGTGGCTCAGCTTTGGATGTCAGAGGGGCAATTTAAAGGGAGACACGGCAAGTGGTCTTGGGCAGGTCCACGACAGGAAGGAGAAGGCACCCCCTCAGTTCTGCTTGAGCATCCTCATCTCATGTGGCCGTGGGGCGTTGGAGAGGCTGGGGCCAGAAGGCACCCAGTGCCCCTGCCTGGGGGGCGATCCCACTCTTCTTTCTCCGGCTTTTGCAGAGAGAACAGCCTCGAGGAGTGTGCCCTGGAACTCTACTTCATCCAGGATATGGAAATCTTGGGCAAGGTGACCACCCACGAGCTGAAGGAGGGCGGGGAGAACCTCCGAGTCACCGAGGAGAACAAGGAGGAATATATCATGTAAGCTGAGTCCTCAGGGCGGACGGAACGCACCCAGGCTCCTTGGCTGCCGGCTCTTCTTCCTCTTCTTCCTCTTCTTCTTCTTGGGAGGACAGTACCCCACCTTGGCCTGCTGGCGGGTCTGAGGATGCTTGGGACAATCACGGGGGCAAAGCAGTTGGGCCTCAGAGTTTTGCCTGGGAGCGCTGGGCAGTTCTCCTCTCCAGGGGACTACGGTGTCCTGGCTGACAGAAGGAGCAGCCGGGCGGGGCAGCTGAGTGGTCTTCTCTCCTTGCAGGCTGCTGACCGACTGGCGGTTCACACGAGGAGTTGAGGAGCAGACCAAGGCCTTCCTGGATGGCTTCAATGAGGTGGCCCCTCTGGAGTGGTTGCGGTACTTCGACGAGAAGGAGCTGGAGGTGAGCTGCAGCCTCCCGGCTGCCATGTGGCAGGCACTGGCCTGCGAGGAGCAGGGGCCTCCAGCTCTTTTCTCAGGACAGCCGCCCATTGTTCTCAGGTTGCTCCTCCTGTCCTGTCCTGTCCTGTCCTGTCCTGTCCTGTCCTGTCCCAGCCCTGAGAGCCAAATGCCCCATACCCCTGCTTGACTATTCCTGCTGCCTGGGACCGGGTGGTGCTGCTGGTATTCAGTCAGCGTTCATTTTGTTTTCTGTGTCTTCAAGTCAGAGTTGACTCCTGGCGACTGCCTGGACAAGTCCCTGCAGCTTTCTTGGCAAGATTTCAGAAGTGCTGTGCCCTTGCCTGCTTCCTAGGGCTGAGAGAGAGGGACTGGCCCAAGGCCACCCAGCTGGCTTTGTGCCTCAGGCGGGACTAGAACTCAGGGTCCCCTGGTCTCTAACGTGGGGCCTTCACCGCTACACCAAGCTGGCTCTCTGTGCAGTCAGTTAGATGAACTCAAGGGCATCCCGGGTTGATGAGAGGGTTGATTCTGGAACTGGGCTTCCTTCGAGGCCCAGCCTTTCCTAATGCCAGGCTAGCAGGACCTGCCCTCCCAAGGCGCCTCCCCTGCTCCCGGCGCTGAGCCAGAGGCAGCGCATCGTCCGAGGCCAAAGCAGGTCATCTTCCTTCGGCACCCTCGTTTTATCCATATGCGAATCCGCACGTGCAGAAGCGTATTCGATTCATCGCCTCTGCTTCCATCGTGCAGCGAGTCGTCCCGGCGTTCCTTTGGCAGCTAAGCTTGCCTGCTGAGGCGGTGGTGGGTGGCTGCCTGCCTCGGGTTTCCCTCCTGGAAGTCTCTTTGGGCAGGTGACTCAGCCCGGATCTCATCCTGCTTCTTCCCTAGCTGATGCTGTGCGGCATGCAGGAGATCGACCTGAGCGACTGGCAGAAGAACACCATCTACAGGCATTACACCAAGAGCAGCAAGCAGATCCAGTGGTTCTGGCAGGTGAGGCTCAGCCCCTGAGCGCTCGCCTCCTTCGGGCGAGTCCACAGCACAGTGGGGGGCTGACCCCAGGGATTGGCTGGGAGGTCAGGAGGCCTACCATCGCCTCTCATGGCTGCAGGTGGTCAAGGAGATGGACAACGAGAAGAGAGTCCGGCTTCTGCAGTTTGTGACAGGGACGTGCCGCCTGCCTGTGGGAGGATTCGCAGAGCTCATTGGTAAGGCCTGCCCTACCGGGAGTGGGAAGCAGGGCCCGTTTGGGATGCCAGGCGCCTGGCTTGCCAGTACTGCACAATGCGTTTCCGCCGCCGCAGCCACGGCCGCTCGCTTTCTTCCCAGCAAGGCTTCTCCTCGGCTGCTGTGGCTCCCAAGATGCTTTGGGGCTGCTCCATACTGAGGGGGGCCTCTGTTCCTTCCCACCAGGCAGCAATGGACCCCAGAAGTTCTGCATTGATAAAGTGGGCAAGGAGACCTGGCTACCCCGCAGCCACACTTGGTGAGTCCGCGTGGGCAGGACCTGTGAGGTCCCCCAGCCCTGAAAGGGGGCAGAGCTGACCCTGCCAACCGGCCCTTGCATTTGCCTTTGCCTTTGCCTTCTCCAGCTTCAACCGCCTGGACCTGCCTCCCTACAAGAGTTACGAGCAGCTGAAGGAGAAGCTTCTTTATGCCGTCGAGGAGACAGAGGGCTTCGGGCAGGAGTGACGGGCATCTGGAAGGTGCCTGAGAAGAGCCATCCTGTGTGCCAGAAAGGGCAGAATCCCTGGGAGGGCATGGCGCCGGGGAGACCCTCTTGGGGACCGGTTGGGCCAGGTCTTGTAGAGGATGCATCCCCCTGCAAGGCCGGGGTGGGCTCCCAGACCCTCCCTCCCTCCCTCCCTCCCCACACCTGCTACATTCTGAGCTGTATTTCCCTGGGCATCTCAGCCTCCTTTCATGGGCACTTTGGGCCCTCCGCAGTCCCACCTCTTGCTACCTTTGGTACAGCTGTTCCCACCAGGGTCTCACTCACAGAGCGCTTCAGCACAGAAGCAGCAGCCCCCCTCCCCTCCCCCTCCGACAGCCTTAATATTGCCACGAAAGCCCAAGCTCAGCTGGGCGGGGAACTGCTACAGACTGGCCGGCCCCAAGGCCCGTTCCTGCTTTTCTGCACCAAGCAGGCCTTCGCTCTCAGTAGACCAGCTGATTTTCTGCCACGGGCTGGGGCATGTTCCGTGGGCTGCTCTCTGGCCTCACAAGTGGAAGACATGACTCAGGGTGACCTCCCAGCTTCTAGATGGGGCCCAGCAGCTTTGGCTCCTTCACAGACCAGCCCCTGCTCCTGCTGCGGTTGCAATTGAGGCGCAGCCCCACAGCCGGGGGCAGGCCCATACGGGGGCCCGGAGTTGGAGGAGGTGTCACTTGGAGATCTCCAGACAGAATTGACCAAAGGGCCTGCATGCCCCGAGGCAGGCGGTCAGATCTGCGTGTGAATGTTTGAATCCCGTGACTGAGCGTGGTTGCCCCAGCTTGAGTTTGTGGCTGGGAAGCCCGAGGGGCGAGCAGCAGCGGTTGCCCCGGCTCCAGGAAGGGTGTGCTTGTGCATCTTGCACTCTTGAGGGGCACCTTGGCCTCCACGGAGGGCATGTGTATGTACGTGTATAAAAACATGTATGTGAATATATAAATTTGTATATAAATGTCTCTGGACACCAAGAATTGCAATAGCTTTTGATGGGACCTTAGATAGTTTTGTACTGCACCATCTGCCTCAGTGATGCCAACTTCTTGTGCAATAAACTATCCGCAGCTGCTTGGGTGTCTCTGTGCTTCGGATGGGGAAGGGGCGGCGGCGGCAGCCAGTAGGTTGCTCAGTTCCGGGTAAAATGGAAATGGGGGGGGGGGGGCTGCAGTGAAAGAGAGTGAGGAGGGTTGCACCCAAGGGAGCCACATGGCTGGCAGGATTAGCTCCTGCCTCTCCAGCTGACTTGAGGCGCGTTGCCCGTTCTGTGCTCTGCTGGCTGGCGGCTGTAGCATGCCTGCAAAAGGAACACGGAAGCCCGTCTCTATGCCTGCTTCTCTGCTTAATGGCAGCAGAGCAGCCGAGCCCAATGGTGAAATGTGCCACCAGCAGGTGCTCCTGGGCACACTCCTGCCGGTGGGTGGGTTCGCTTGGGGACCTGTGCCAAGGCTGGCGTATAGGCAGAGGGCCATGGGCCCGGTGAAGCCTTCTGAATGGCAGGCCACTAGCCCATTAAGCACAGGAAGGTGGAAGGGTGGCCCAGGGAGACGGGAGTTGTAGGTGGAGAGGGAAGATGTTCTCTGGCAGCCCTTGCTGTTTCTTGGCAGGATCCAGGCTGCCCCTGTGTGCCATCCGGGGAGGGGAGGAACCCGGCCTGGCACAAAGGGCTCTTCTCCCCTACCCTTGGCTCCAAAGCGCCTGGCGGCTGTGCCTTGTGGGCAGAGGAGTTGCTGCCCAAAGGCATAACTAGGGGTTTTGCTTGGCTCAAAGCCAGCCATTTCTGCTGCAGAGGAAGGATCATTCACTTCCCTGGGGAAGCAGATGGCCCTGAGGCCCTGCGGCGCTGGGGACTGCCATGGGAAGTCAGGAGGCCAGGCTGGGGGCCCTTTGCTGGCCTGGGAACACTCCTTCCGGTCGGGGCTTGGTTTGCTCCCCACCAACTCAAAACTGCTTATGGTGGCACTGCCATCTTCCCAGCCCCTATGCCACTCTCTTCTGGGATGCCAAGTGGTTTGGGGTGGAGGGAGAATGTGAACCAGAGATGTTTGGGCAAAAGGGAAGGGGGCAGGACTACTTTAGCAGCATGGCAATTGGGCTGCCTGCCATCGCTGGCATGGAGGAAACTGCTGGCGATCGGCAGGTCTGGATGCCGCCCTTCCTCCAAAGGGTTAAGGGCGACGGGGCTGAGGAGCTGAGGCTGCCCTTCCATTCTCCCAACCACGGCTGGGCCCGTGCCCTTCCTGAACCAGATCTAATCGAGGCCTCACCACAGCCAGCACACCAGACGCTTGGCCTCCATTCAACCACCCGTGGCGGTTCCTCTCTCCCAGCCAGAGGAGCAGAGGAGACTCGGGAACATCTCAAGGGCAGCAGGGCCTGCAGGAGTGAGCCTCCATCTTTTGCAAAGGGACGTGGCCTTTCCCTCGGCTCCCAGATTTGGGGGCTTGTTCTGAGCTGCCCAGCTCACGGACAAGCTCCAACTTAGTTTGCTGGATTTCTGAAGTTTTGGATCACTCCTCTCTTGGGCATTTGCCAGAAAGGGAACCTGTTTTGTTTTGTTTTTTTCCCCCTGAATGTCTCTGAGGCTTTGGGTAGAAGAACCAAAGAGGCAGATCACCGGCTTCAGGTCTTCTGTCCGTCTGAGCCAGGATTAGCAGGACAGCCACAAGTGAGGCTGGGACAAGACCTATCTGTTCTCAGCATGTGATGGAACAATGGGGAAGAAACTGACCTCTACTTGGATTACTCCTATAAGGGGGCCTATGCATCAAGTACTCAGATGGAAGGAGCAGTCAAGCCTGTTTATTGCTTTGGGGACTTTATCAAAAATCTGAAATCTAGGACAGAAATCAGAAATCTAGGACTAGCGCCTTAGCTTACAAACTTCAGTGGTTAAGACTAAACCCAACAAACTATAGTGTGCATGGAACCAGGACATCATCTTAGGCCACAATATGGCTGTTTTGGCTAAGCATGTTGTGAACGTGGCCACTGTGGTCCATTGATCAACTTTTAGAGCTTAGCAAGTTGTGGGAATCCAGCCACGTTTATTTCGGGCCTTCTCTCTCCCCTCCTACGCTCCACCTCAACAGTGGCCCTCGAGGGAGGCATTCTCTGCAGGAACCGTCTTCAGCAGAGACCAAGGAGACTTGCCTTCCTGGCAGCTCCAGTTCTGCTGCTTGTTTCTGATCTAGCTAGAAGAATGAAATGCAGAGCAAAGCACAAGCTTTTAGGCTCTCTGCTCAGAAAACAATCCAACTAGTAAGACCTTTGCACGATTTCCAAATAAGGAAGTGTAAACAGTGCCACCCAGCCTGCTTTCCAGAGCAAGTTGTGCAAGAGCTGCCACCTGGTGGTGCAAATCACAAATACAAGAATCTGGAGCATCTAGGGCTCCAGCTTTTCCAGGGTGAGCCTCCACTCTCGCCGTGCCTCAGAACAGAAGAGGCCAGGAAGAGGCATCCTCTGCCCAATGTCTGCCCCAAAATGAAGCAGACACCAGGGCAACACTGCTTAGTTGGCAGGATGGCAGCACCCAAGGAACATAACCTGAACAATCCAGCTTCCTGGCAGCAATACAGAGGGGCTTCCATTCAAACAGCAGCCTACAAGGATGGCTGGGGAGAATGTTCTGTGTTTCTCTGTGGGTCAGGCAGGAAGACGCAGACATTGCGATAACGCTCGGAAATAGCTATACCCTGGCTTAAAAACAAATCCTCCCAAACTGCCCCTCACGTGTGATGGACCCACCTGCTCTGCAGCCCACAGCCTCCCAAGGATGTCAGTGTAGGGCCTGGACCCCAAAGGATCCAGGCTTCTCTTCCCCAGGCAGGCAGAATGAGATGGTTCCCTGTTGCATTCTGGTCTGCCCAGCAGCCACTGTATGCTTCAGGCAGCTGTGAACTCACCTGGCTCTTGGCCCCTCCCAAGCCTCTGTTATGGAAGAACCTTCAGCCAAAGCAGCCTGGTGCAGTGTAAAGTTTTTAATTTACAGATACAAAACCTGACAACAATAACTACTGCTACTTCTTCTCCTTCTTCTCCTCTTTCTTGGCCTCACTCTTTTCCTTCTCCTTCTCCTTCTCGTCTTTCCGCTCCTTCTTACTCTCCTCCTTCTCCTGCCCCTCCTTCTTCTCAGCATCCCTGTTGGCAATCTTGTTGTTGATGAGGTTGTGGAGTGCAACCACAGAACGGATGAGAGAGGCCAGGTAGACCACCACCATCTGGTCGTTGGTCTTTAGGTAAAAGGCCTTGACAAATTCTTGCAGATTGACATCTGGCAGCAGGTTGAAGACATCCTGGAGCTGGTAGATGATCTGGTGGTTGATGGGAAGCTTCCCCACAGCCACTTTCTCCAAGTAGCTCCTGATGTCTAAGAGCTTGGAATTCAGTCCCTTCAAACCGTGGACCTGGTTGGTGATGCGCTGGGAAAGCGTGCCCACTGTGGTATCCTTAATGTCACTGGAAGAGCGAGGAAGGAAGAGTCAGATCAGGCCAACAAAGCAGCAGATTATTCCCACCATCATCCCCCAGGAGGGCTTTTCCAGGTAATCCGAACTGAGAAGACAGCTCCTCACGGAGAAAGACCCGAGGGGGAAACCCATGTCACTTTGCACCGGTTTTTCACCCGCACCTGCCTCTGATCTGGCTGCAGGAATGAAACACAAAGCACAGCCTACCAGCCCCAAAGTTTTTACCGCAGCAAGTGCTCCACGCCGACTTCCTCGGCTTCCTCCGCTCCAATTTCGCTGGTCACGTGCTCAAAGGTCTTGGATGTTGGGGTGCCATCCTTTAGGGCGCAAGAGAAGACAAGCACCGTCACGGCCAAAGAATCTGCTTCTGAGCAGGAAGCGTATCTCTGTGAGCAGAGCGCTTAAAAAGCCAGGAAGAGTTGGCCGGCTGGCCGCGCAATGGCCAGAAGGGGACCAGCGGGCAGGAGCCCCGCTCCTGCTCCTCCCCCTCCCCAAAGGGACAGCATGGGCGAAGCAAAGCAGCTGGGGCAGGGGCGGCGGGGGCGGGAGGCGCGGCCGGCTCCTCCCGTGGGAGACTCACGTCGTGCACCTCCTCCACGGAGATGTAGCCCTCGGTGGGCAGGCCGAGGTCCTTGGGCTTCACGTCGATGATCACCAGCACCTGCGCGGGAGACCCTCGTCAGGCCCGGCCGCCGGGAGCGCGAGACCCCCACGCGGCGGGCCCCCCTTACCGAGTTGGAGCAGTAGCGCTTCATGAGCTCGTTGATGGCGATGTCGTTCTTGTGCAGCTTCGGGCCGGTGTGGTACCAGCCGACGATCCGCTCGCGGGCTGGGGAGGCAGGGCGCGGTTAGCAGGGCCGGAGGGCGCGCGGCCCGGCCCGGCCCGGCCCGGCCGCCCCGTCCAGGGCGGGGGACTCACCGTTGACCTTCTTGAACATCCCGTACATGTTCTCCAGGTAGTCGTGGTCCAGGAACCAGACCGAGTCGTCCTTGTCGTCCTCGTCGAAGGGCACTGCGGGAGGGGAGAGGGTCAGCGGGGGCGCGGGGGCGCGGGGGCCCGGGGGGCGGGGCGCACTCACCCGCGAAGCTGTTGGAGACGTCCAGCACCTTCTTCTGCCACGACCCCAGCAGGACGCCCACCACGCGCTTCTGGTTCCCCACCTTCCCGATCCTGCCGAGGAAAGCGGGGAGGACGGTCAGGCCCGCGCCCGTGACTCAGCGGCCGGGCCCGGCCGGGCCAAGCCGGGCCCGGGCGAGCGAGCGGGCGGCCCCTCACCGGTTGAAGTGGTCCACCACGCTCAGCAGCACCAGCGGGTGCACCACCACGCGCTCCACGGCCAGCTCCGGCATCGCGGCGGCGGCGGCTGCTCTTGCTCCCGGCTCTCCGGCCCTGCGGCTCCCGGCGTGCACCGCGCCCGCGTCACGGCGCCATCCGGGGAGGGCCTCGCGGGAGCTTCCGGCGCGGGCGGGCGAGGTTTCCGGAGCACTTCCGCCCTTCCTCCCCGAGCAGAAGAGCCGGCCGGAAAGAGCAGCCTCGAGCGGACGCGTGCCGTGCCTCGATCCGACCAGACGGGGGCGCTCCGCCCCGGGTTGCGGAACAGCGTTGGTTATTCTATTCTGTTCTGTTCTGTTCTATTCTATTCTATTATTTTATTTTGTTACTTTTTGGATTTTTTTGTTTTTGTTTTGTTTTACTACGTTATTTGTGTTCCTGGTCGGACTTCTGCCCCCTTCCAGCAGGAGGAGACGTTGGACCGGGCCAGAAAGCGAATTCGCCGCCTCTTCGGAAGCCTCGTTTTATCAATATACATATAAAGCTCAACGTTCAAATTGAGGAGCTCAATAAGTAATTTAGCTCATTGATTTCTGGGCATATCCTAAGCGCCATTACAAGCTACGGATGTTTTAAATGCTATTACCTAACAGAAGGCACGTTTTAAGCACCTTCGACTGATTCATTACTGCTTTATCCTGCCGCCTTGGCTTGAAACCATTCTAACCGCCCGTAATCGGGAAGAAATAAACTGTCGGCGAACCGCAGCCGAGTCCCAAGAACCTCCGACCCGTTCAGTCGGGAAGCGCCGCCGCCCGGCCCGGGGCCCTCGGCCCAAGCCCAGCCCGCGGGGGGTTGCCGGCCGGCTGCGGGCTCGGCGGGCCTTCCGGAGAGGAGGCCGGCGACGCTGCGCGCGGCGCCCGCCTCTCCCCCCGAGCAGAGCCGTCCCGGGCCCGGCCGAGCCCGGTGGGCCGAACGCCGCTTCCCGCCGACGCGGGTCCCGCGGGAGAAGGCCGGAGCCAACGCGCGTGCCGGCGCAGGCCGCCCGCGGCCCGGGAACGCCCCGCGGCGAGGGCCGGGGCTGTGGGCCGGCCTGGAAGCCCGCCCCGGGAGCCGGGCGGCCGTCCTTCGCCCGCCCGCCCCGCCCCGGCCCGGCCCGGCCCGGCCCGGCCCCCCGCGAAAGGGAGGCGCTCCCGTCGGCCCGGGCAGGGACGCCTTCGGCGGCGGGAGCGGCCTCGGGCGGCCGTCGGGAAGCGGCTGGAAGGGCCGCCGGCCGCGTCGCCGTTTCTGCAGCCACGACAGCAACACAACTTGGCGAAGGAGGCCGTCCTTGCGCTTCCCGCCACGCCTCGAGGAGCGGCGGATGCCCGCTGCGGAGCCCCGTCCGCGCTCTCCCGCCAGCCGCTGCCGGCCCGAGACGGCGCCCGGGAGCCGTTTCCTCCGGCGGCGGAGCGAGAGGCGAAGCGGCCCTTTCCGTCTGTGGCCGCCTCAAGACGGGGCTGCCTCGGCCCGGAGGACGCGTCGGGAGCGGCGGAGGCCCGAGCGAAGCCGACGCCCTCTTAGTCGCCGGCGCTATTTATTCCCCTTCCGAATGTCTGTTTCATTTGCAGGACACCTTTGAGATCGGGCAGGAAAACTCGGACGAGGCTGGTTTAGAGGACATGAAATCCGCACGCTTTTGCCAAAGGGTCGCTCCCCCGACGCGCAACGCAGTTGCCGGCATTTCGACGCTCCCTCCTGCATAGGCGGTCACCGCTTTGGCTTTGCCCCCTGAAGAATTATGCTCACGGCGCCGTCAATTAATTGATAGTTAAATTAGCTGAGATGTAAGTTGACTGGGTCACGGAACCAGCTTTTAAAATATATGTGTACATTTTCTTTAAAACAGTAGAACTGCGTACCTACCTGATCATTAAAAAGGAAAAAATGTCAAAAACTATTCAGCGCGACCTCCGTATTTCTCATTGGGGTACATCGCGATGAATGCCTAGTTTTCTGTGTGTTTTTAAAATATCCAACTTAAAGGAAATATTTTGAAGTAGGCATGAGTTGGCATTGTGTTCTCAAAGACAGTCGCTAACATGTCTTCAAAAATCAAAGGAGCAAGAAAGCAGTTTGAACAGTTAACCGGCATCACATAAATTCAACAGTACGGTCCTTATTTTCCAAATATCAGAACTGAGAAGATGCAACAGATGGACAAAGAAGAGGGATACGTTTTGCTTCGAGTGAGAGGGGGAGCCAGAGGAGAGAACGGCCAATTCTTGCCTTTGGAAATCGCGCGGCTTCCGAAAACCTCTGCGTGGGTCCCCTGAGCGTGAAGCCAGCAAGAGTCGCCCCCGGCGCCCGCACGTTGCCTTCTGTGGCCAAGCCCGGGTTGCCCGAGTTGCGCGACAGCTTCTCCGCGGAGCAGCCCGTGGAGATGAGTAGCGTCGGCTTGTGGCGAAGGCCTCGGAGGGCCACGGGGTGCCAGTGGGATGCTTTTGGTCCTGCTGGCTGTGAGTTATGGGTCTGAAGCCCACACGTCTGGGGAGCACCTGGCTGGGGAAGTCCTGATGGGGAAGAGCAAGCCTGGGAAGGTCTTCCAAGCGGCCGAGGCCCCGCGTGGAACGCAGACGCCCTCGCCGGTCTGCCCCGGGCAGCGTCCAAGGCGGGGAGGTTCTTCAGAGCTGCTTGCTCTAATTTTATGGCGGTACTCAAAATCTGAGCCAGGGAGAGTTTGGCCAGGAGGCCGGCCCCTCTTTATACAGCTGCAAAGGGAATTGTGTGCTATTCCTTATACTTACCATATTGTTAAATCTTCTGTCTCTGATAGTTTAAGTTAAAAGTTACAACTTCTCTGTACTCTAGGGCATCTTTTATATGCCAGTTTCTAAAGACCTAAAAACCTGTGACCTTCTACAGCAGTTTGAGGGTCACTTTTCATAAAAAAATGTGCTTTTAAGTTGGATCATTTGAAGGCCATCTGTTAACCAAACCCGAAATGAATAAACGAGCTTGCAGTTGTGTTTCCTATTAGTCATGTATGTGAAACTGTACCGAAGGAACCAGAAGAACTCCAAACAAGAAGCGAAAAAACAGATGTTTCCCTCCACCATTTTTATCCTGTTTTCTTTTACAAGAATGAAAAATTATGGAGAGAAGAGAAAATACCAAAAGGCTACTTTTGCTAACTGATACTGACATTTACGGCAAGCAAGCAAACAAACAAGCAAGCAAAAAGCATTTCTGATTATTTATTGTAGGGTGCAATTGGAAAATTTGGTTCTTTAGCTTGGAGATATTGAGGAGATTCTAAGGAAAGGAAAGGAAGGGTGATGAAGTGCCTGACTGGAAGCTCAGAATGAAAGATAAAATATGCAGTTTGAAATGGTTGCCTCCTGATCTGGGAAGGACAATTTATTATATTGTTGCACTGAGCCATGAATTAAAAAAAGGGAAGAACTGGGTTGCTCTGACTTTATGACACCTTTTCAAGAGTACTTTGCTGACTCGAATACATATTTTTAAGAGAAAGAAGCAAAGTGTTACTTTTCAAGTAAATTCTGCTACCGTCTTGAGTTGGGGGTGCGTGGGGGGGTGTCTCTTCTTCACATCAGCTGCTTTGCAACAGGAACCGCTTTGCAGATGCCGCAGAATTTCAGAAAGCGTCTAGGTGTACGGAACGGAGCTCTAGATTGGATCACGGGCATTTTTTCCAGAGAGGTAGTTTTTATGAAAAGGGGTGGGGGAAGCCCCCATTTAAGGCAGCAGGTTCATGAGCTCCACCAAAATTTAAGCCAGAGGGTCAAGGTCCACTCAGCGTATGGACAATGGCTAATTCCGCTCCAGTCTTCTCCACGTGGGTAACCAGTTTCGCACTGGGGGGTCCAGACTGATGGCAGGGCGGTTTTCACTCCGAAGATTTGACATCAATGTCCGTAATGCAGCGTTCACCACACAAATACTGCGCTGGCTCTGACTGATGGTGTAAAAAGCCCTGGGGAAGGGCGGTTTAAGCCCCCCTCGCCCCGACCCCTCTGCAGCTGCCTGCAGTCTGGCCCCAGATCCGCGCCTGAACTGCAGTGTGCGCTCTCCTCTCTGAGGGCCGAGGGGGCTGGAGGGGGCCTGGCCCCGGGGCGGCCGGCCAGCCGGCCGGCCCTGCCTGGATCCCCTGGCCAGGGGTGGTGGTGGGCACCGGGAGACAACAGGGAGTCCCAAGTTAACCCAGGCTTCGCAGGGGAGGGACTGGCAAGGGGGCCGAGGTGGGAGGGAGGGAGGGAGGGAGGACTCACCTGGCCGGATGGAAACGTCCTGCTCACAGCAGAGAGGGAGGAAGCATTTCCTGATTTACCCAATTTCCAAGCCCATCTGCGCCCTTTCATTTGCAGATGCTGAGAAAGCATAACATGGTTTGTGCTGAAGATCATTTTCTCAATTTGTGGAAAAATGCCATCCTTTTCGCTTCGTTGTGACTCTAGCATAGCCCTTTTAATTTTCTTTTGCTCTTTCCGGATGTTAGAAAAGGTTAATTGGTTCTCTCCTGAGCCCGGGGGAAGAAGACGGTTTCCGAGATAGTGCCCTGGTGGGGTATGAAGGGAAGGCCGTGAGAGGGTGCTGTCGGTTTGCCAAATTGGGTCTGGCAAGCTGGTTTATTGAGATGAACTGCTGGCAGCCTGCAGTGTCCGTTTTTACAAGCGAATACGCCGCAGGGAATTGGGGACTTCCATCAAAAGATATAATTAATTCAAATTTATGACGGGAGGAAAACCTCAGTTAAGGGCACCCGTGTAGACTATATTAGTAGAGCGTCTCAGCGTTAACGTTAAGTTCTAGTCAAGCATCAGCAGCCCTTTACCCGCGGAACGATATTCACCTAAGTGAAGGGGTGAATCCTGGCTCCAGTGGCGCAAAAAACCTGTTGCAGCTCGAGCAGTTGTATCTGGCCACTTACGAGTACCTTTCGTGAGCTTTTCGGTGGGGGAAAGGCAGCGCCTGTTGGCGCTCTTCCATCTGCAGAGGGATGGGCGAGTCCTGCTTCGGGGACTGGGCATCTCCTGACACAGAGATCAACGACGTTTTCGGTGTATTTCGTTTTGGTTCTGTGTGTGAATTAAGATAGTCTCTCATTCTTTGGTGCGTTCCTATCCGCCCATTCGCTTCCCCCCAGCCACAGATCTCTGGGAGGCTGAGGGTCTTTCCAGCGGGTGAGGCAGCTGGAAAAGACGGCCAGGCAGCCCTTCCCCAAAGTCTCCCTGGCATTGATCGTTTACAAAGGGTAGGTTGCCAAATGGCCCCCTAATTCGCACCACCCCTCAGTTACGATCCGTTCCCTCTGGGGAAAGGTGAGGCCTGGAGCGCCCACTCCATCCACACCCACAAAAGAGAAGCTGGTTTGTAAGTGGAGGAAGCGGTCGGCTTCTGGCGCTTTCCTCTGCCCGCGGTGGTGTTGACACGTGCAGTCCTCTTTCCAGGAATAGAGCAGCACACTGAAAAGGAAAGAAATTCACTTGGCGAACAGCACAGACAACCTTCGCAGAGAAAAGAAAAAGAAAAGAAAATACCTGGGAGACATATTCAGGTTTTAAACATGAAGTCCTCAGCAAGATTCTGGAGGTTACTTTGAAGGAAAATGGCAATTCTGGAAATAGGAAATGTGGATTCTGGTTCTAGAATCTGAACTGGAAACGCTAGGCACAAAGGTTTGTTCGTCCTGGTTTAAAGTCAGATCTGGCAGTTTTAGTAGCATGAAATTGATTAAGTTTTGCATTTGTTTGAGTTTTATTATTATTGCAAAGAGGCTTAGCATGGTCTGTAAAATATCAATAATTTTTTAAACAAACTGGCCCTGAAGTAAAGTGGAAACAAATTGTAATTATTAACAGGAATAGTTAAACGTATGCATGTGCATGCCAATTTATGACTTTTAAATTAAATATTTTTGTTTATCCAGAAAAGCTTATGTAAACTTCTCCCTAGCAAGAAGCAAATTAAGGCATTCTCGACTGGCATAACAAACAATATGTCATTATAAAATTACCAAATTACATGGACAATTAAATTTCTTAAGCAAGATATAATGTCAACCATGTTACAGTAATTTATATGCATTTTTAGCTGGAACAAGCTCAGTGCGTCTGGACTTGGAACGGGAATACTTTAGCAGATGGGTCATCTCAGACTGACATGGGAATCAGCAGCGTAACTGGCGCAGACTGAACAAGGCCCAGGTGCGTGCTTTGCCCTCCGTTCGCAGGAGTTTCTCAAAGTGGGTCGTTCTGTCATTACTTGGCCCAGACGGAGCAGGTGAAGGGGCGCTCCCAGCTCTGCCCCTCCCTCGGCCCAGGTAGCGACTTGCTGCCCTTCCCTGTGGTCATGCTGGCAGCCCAGTCGGACATCGGAGGGGGCACCGCAAGACTCCACCGCCTGCCTGCCTGCCTGCCTGCCTGCCTGCCTTCCGCAGACCTCGACGGACAGGCTCAGGGACGGAGGAATCTCATCTAGGGTTCCCTGAGAGGCTGCGTGGCGGGGTCTGGGGGGGTCTTTCTGACTTCGCATGCAGATGTGGCTCTTTTTAAATGGCGGCTTCCTCATAGGAACGGTGCTTCCTTGTCCAGGCCGCTTTCCCACCAACCATCCTCCCTCTTCCCTTGTGGATGGTGATGATGATGATTGCGCGGACGACAACAACAGCGATTGTAACAATTATATGTAGAGTCCTTTATGTCATGATGATAATTTCCCCAAACAGCACCAACATTTCTGGAAAGTTGATTTCAGTATGTAAAAGCGTTCTGCTTTACACGGAGGACCATAAATGTGAAGGGTTAAGTAAGTTCTCGAACTTAAGCGGAACCCATTTTTAAGGCCTCCTTCTCTTCTACCTGCACCCTTTGCCACTCAGCTCTGAATTTCCACCGAACAGCCGAAGACCAGGGCGTTTTTTAGAAGCCCGGCTGGGAAGAAGGAATGCCCTTTCCCTTGGAGATGCTCCTTAATGCTGACTGGAAAGTGGCCGCGTATGGAAAGGGGAGAAAACAAATGAGAAAAGGGCGCTAATTCAGGGGCAGAAATGCTGGGCCTGCCCAGGAGTAGGTCCCCCGGCTGTGGTGCTGCGGGGCGCGCAGACCAATTCACTGGGTTTATGAGCACGTTGTCACGCCGGAGTCCCCCTTGTTAAGTATTTTCTTTATACAAAGCCCTCTCCCCCTGCATCCCCCCACCCCCGCCCATCACCTTCCACTCAATATTCAGGTGAAGCCATGAGCTGATGACTCCTTTGCCTTTCTCTCTTACCGTGGTCCGCACGGATTCCCACAGGACCGCATGGCTTGCGCAGCTGTATGGCCGGGAGGCTATTCAGAGGCAGCCTTGACAGAGAAAGAGATTAGGCCAGAACATCTTTCGTGGATACCCGCTTCCTTGGAACACAGAGCTCTTTGTCGGGCAACTCAGCTAGAGAGAAAATTAAATTGGGTTTCCTCTGCTGAAGAAAGACTTCAGATAGTGCGGTTGGAAGGTTGCTGAGTCACATAGCTTCTCTTTTCAAATCTGCATAAAACCTTGACCTCTAGAACAGTTAAATTCCGGAGTCTGTGGTTTTGTCCAGTCCTTGTCCTTTTTACTAGGTAAGTTTTAATTCTCAGACATGTCTCCTCCTGCAGGTGTTGGATGTGCCACTTTGCCTTCTGTAGTCAGATCATTTGCGCATTCGTTCCATTGTAGCTTCTGTGCAAAATGACCTGTTTTATTAATGCCGCGTGGTCTTTGCGGAGACCCAAGTGGCAGCACGGGCGTGAATACATACAAGTTTTTTTAAATCTTCAGTGAGTGCAGCCGGTGTGAGACAACCACTGCATAAAGGGAGATGAACAAACATAAACCAAGATTCACCGGGGGGGGAGTTTCTCCTTCGGACCACTCTGTTTCTGGGTCTCTCTCTTCTGCCCGCTTTTAAATATTGCTTCCTCTCCTTACTTTGTTTGTTTTGCTCAACACATCTAAGTTTGCACTTTTCTGCATCTTACCTAAGGCACAGAATGGATTTTTTGTTTGAAGTGGGGATATTTAAAAAAAATGTTGAATGCAGCACCATAGCGAAATGATGCCACGGCCCTTTAAACCAACAGATCAATAAAGTTCACCAATGACTGTGAAACTGCATTATGGAACCCTGGAGGTCTTTTCTGCCTGGCACTCGGCCTCCTCTTTGCCGAGGGAAGAAAGGCGACCCGGAACCCCAAAGCTGGAGCTGGCATAAAATGCTCTAAGCAGATTTCCTCGTGCTTCCTTGTGGGGTGGACAGCTTGTTAGGAGAGGGAGAAATATGAAGTGCCCAGAGATGCATCTTGGGGCTCCCAGGCATGACGTTTAGCACTGATTTTCCTCTCCCTCTATACAGCACTTACATTAATGAAGATTCTAGGATCCAGAGAGTTGTAAACAAGAGCCATCGGTTAAATGCACACTATCCACATTTTTTGAAGTTTTTATTTTGGAGGATAAAAAGTTGGTTTTGTTGCCTATTTTAGGAATTGTGGGTTTCAAATGGACTGCGAGTTTAACATCTTATTATGAGGTTAAATGGCATTAGAGAGTGGAAGGGAACAGGGTAGAGCTCAGCCATTTCTGCAAGAGAAAGAAAGGTCCTTGCAACCAGGGAAGGGAACTTTGTTTTACGTTACAGAGGTTGTGGCGTCCCCCCAGTTTCAGAGCAGGGAAAGATGCAACAAGTGGCATGGAAGGTGTGCCTGGGATTCTCTTGGATTCACCTGCACTGGCAAGTGGGAGTGGGAGAGAAGTGGGAGGTCAGGGGCAACCTGGTGGCCTTTTATCTCTTGCACCCCACAAGCCACATTCTGGCTCTGAAAAGACCACGGGAAATTGACAGATCAGGCATCCTACAAAGACACAGTCAAAAAAGGAAGGGAGTGCCTTTCTGGATCTGAAAGGCCCAGAGTGTGGCAACTCTTGTCCATCTACAGTACTACAAATCATCTGGACTGGCCCCTCCGATAGGGAGGTACCACCAGGGCCCCCGCTCATATGACCTGGGCCTCCAGTCCTGAATTTGGTTGGAGAAAGTCACAAAAGAATTTGCTGAACAAGGTACAGGGGTCAAGCAGGAGGATGGTAGAGCCAAAGCTCTTACTGCTGAAGACCTCAACTAATTCAGGTGACAAATCTTATCCCTCATGACCAAGCCAGTCAGGAGGGTCTCCCCTATGGCACAGACCCAGCTTTATCCTCTCCTCAGGGAGGGTTTTGTGGCAGTGCCAGCCTGGGACAGGAGGGCAGCCCCAGGTGGTCTTCCATTCTGTAGTTCCTTCAGTGGAACAAAGCTCTAAGCTGCAAGGTGAGCCTTGCCTGTTTGAGCCAACCTTCATATCTGTCCTTGCATACTGGGGGCGGAGCGGGGCAGCTCCTCAGCGGTATTGAGATCCTTCCCTTCTCCTTGAGAATGGCCCCCTGATTGGGGGTGGAGGAAGGAGCCCTGTGTCCTGCCTCTCGACCAGCCCTGACTTTCCATGTCCCCAAGCCAAGGGGGCAGGCAGGAAAGGACTCAAGTGCACCAGTGGGGCAGATCAGCCTGGGAAGACAGGCCGCCAGGACTTGGCCTCCTTCCACATGATGTTGGCTGCCATCTGGCCATGAAGCAAACAAAGGGCAGATTGCAGTCTCTGAACTTCTTTACGACACAAAAATTCTGGACCAGTGAGAATGAAGAGAGCAACAGGGAACGCTCGAAGCGCCACTTCATTTCCAAGGTGGGATGTGAAGGTGGCTACGTTCCCTCGCTCTCAAGAGGCTTTGCGGAAGGAGCAGAGTGAGTAGAAATAGATAAGCAGGTTTGCCTAGACTGGAGATCCGCCCTACTAACAATGTTTGAATAAACTTCAGGATTTTCTATGGCCAAACTGTCAAAATGGAACTGAAACCGCACACAGATTTTCAAACCTGTCCCAAGGTTTGGTGATTTACAAGATTCCTGGGAGGGAGAGGGTATTCCTCCTGGGACCCCGAGGGGCTTGGGTGTAAAGAGTTCCTTACTTTAGGAAGTAGATGCCGTGCCCAAGATCAAGACAAATCGCTCAGCCATAAAGTGGGTTAGGATTTTCTCTGGAGGCTGATGTCATTGCTCAGGAGGCCAAGAGACACCTGTCTGGGGTGCAGGAGGGCCTCCTGGCATCTTTTTACATTTATCCACAGACTGGAAATTATATATGACAGTCAATGAGATTCTCCTTTTAGACCTCACCTTGCAAGGGTTTTGCTTAATGAGCTGTTAATTCAGACCAGCAACTCACCTATGATATAAAATATAACTCTGGCTCTTTCCAAGCTGGATTCCATTCCTTTGCTCTTGGGTTTTTTTACTTTCACTTTTGAAATATATAGTGAGGATTTCTTTCTTTTTCAGGGTTGTGTTTTGTCTGTAGGCTGTCTCAAAATGAGTTGAAGTGGGCTGGATCCTGCTTAGGGTCCAGCCCACTTCATCTTGGCATCAGTGGGACTTCCATTTGTCATGTCTCTGCCCCACTAAGAAGCAGATAAGGCAACGGGTTCACTGAGCCCGAACAGCAAAGGCGCCAGAAGGGCTCCTTGCGGCTCTTTTGCTAGAAGGATCCTGAATAAACCCCAGCCTACCTTGAAATCCAAATCTCAGGTGCTTGGCTGCCCATTAATACCTTGAATTTCCTTGTGCTTGACAGAAAAGTGGAATGAAAGGGTCGTGTTATGGAACGAAGGAGGTTTGGAATGATGTAAATCTGACACTAAAACCATCCAGCGTCGCCCTTTGTTGACTTTCTGTGGTCAAGGGGTCCGAGATCCTGCCGCTAAAGGGCAGCTCTTGGTGGTTATAGCTTAGCCCAGTGCCCAGGGGAGGTCTCTATCCAGCGGTTCCAGGAGCTGCCGCCAGCTGGAAACTGGCATGCAAGAGTCCTCTGCTGATTCCCAGACCGAATGGCGGAGAAGCTTCATGACCCGAAGGAGCCACTTCAGCTGGAAAGAGCACGGTGCCGGCAACTTCAAGATGCTGGAGCAAGCGGTGCGCTCGTTAGTGTTTAAAAAAACCTGTTTGGTTCGTGGAACAGTTGGCTGGAAGCAAAACTGCTCTCTGCCCTGTGGGAGATTGCGAGCCGCCCTCGGAACCGGCATTAGTAGCATTTGGGAAGCGCGAGGAGGGTCCCTCGAGGCAGCCAGTACCCCAGCTGCCCTGCAGATGTATTCAGTTTTTCTGAGCTTGCAAACAGGCAAGCGTCACAGTGTGTGTGCGTGTGTGCGCGAGGCGTGCCCTCCCCTGCCCTGCCCTGCCCTGCCCTCAGTGCAGGAATGGACCCTAGCAAGGGGTAAAGAGCAGCTGGAAGGGGGTGGGCGTTCCTTGACATCAAAGATGACCATAAACATGAAAGAAACCAGAGATAAAAAGTCTGCACGGCCAGATCCAATAGAGGGCTCTGTCAGAATAATAAAGGACGCTCCTCCATGCGTTCAAGAGGATAATGTGCACTGAAATATGAATCCAGGGGGATGGCGTGCCGTCAGAAATCTCTCCCCTGCATATAGCATAATCCGGTACTTCATAAACTCATAGGAAAGTATTAAATAAAAATAAATTTCAAATGCCTGTGGCCTCACTGCAAATCACTCTGGAGGAGGGGGAAAAGAAAACTTCCTTTGGTAAGGAAACCATCTTGTGTTAAACAACACCAGAAAACAAAATTATTATTGTAGAAAAAGCAAATGTCAGCTCCACTTATTGCAGTGGCTGTGTTGCTTCCAATAACAATTTGGCATTTTATTTAGTCTGCAACAATCTACAATTTAAATTTAAAATAAAGATTTTTCTTTTTTTCCCTCTGAGGTTGAACGCCAAGCAAAGCAGAGCAGAGTGGAACATCTGCTCGTGATTAAGTCGGGCCCTGAATACAAAGCAAACATGGATTTTATCCATAGTCAACAGCATTTACAAATGTAAAGGGAGGAAGCTACTGCGTTTTTGAAGAATGAGCTGGTTTGAGAGAAGAAAGGCAAGGCACCGCAGCAGATGGTGATAATCAGTTCCGCCTTGCAAAGGGCGGTGATTAAGGGGACGAAGGTGGCACCCTGGCCGGCCCGTCTGGGTCACGATGGCCACCCTGCTCCCACCCAAGCGCTCCTCTTTCAGGGGCCCAGCGGTACACAGGGAAGCCCGTGCGGAGGTGGCTCCGCTCCACGCCCGTGGCAAGAGACACAAGGCCACTTGCTGCACGCCTGGCCGGGCTCCCCTTTCCTTTGCTGCCCGCGTCTAGGGCAGGAGCCTCACCCTCAGGTCCCTCCGGGGTGCCACCCCAGAGGCGTTGTAGCTCCCCGGGGACCCCTGAACTTCAAAGTGGCTCCAGGTAGCTCCCCGTTAAGACCCACAAAGGAGATAATAATCAGGCAATGTACCAGCTGGTCATAAGTCAGGAGGTCAATTCCTGGTGGCATTAGATGGCAGGGCTTCTTTCTAGCAAGTGGGACATTAACAGGTCCCACTCTCGCACCTTCCCCTTTTAGGTTTTGCTCCCATCCGAAACGGTGCCTGCTGGCACGACAACAATTATGTATCCAAAGGCACATGCTTGACACAGCTGTGGGGGGGGGGGGACACGACGCCCTTTCCGATTGATGGGGCTCCTTCAGACGATGGTGCCCCTCTGTCCTTGTTTGCCATCCAGCTGCCAGCTGCTGGTGCCGGGTACACAGAGAATCTCCTTCCAGACAGTGCCAGGACCTGCCTCTTGTCAGCTGGCTGGTGCCCTCCAGGGTGGCAAAGGTCTCCTGGGGTGGGCTGTCTTGTGACTTCGCGCAAGGGCCACTGAGGAGCATCTTGGGAAAAGTCGGAGCCATGGCCAGCCCACGCAGCCCCTTCCTCTTGTTATTCCAAGAGCACTTCAGAATAAAGAGGAAGCCCCAGACTGAGAGAGTGGGAAGACCCCTCTCATTACATGCTCCGCATTTAGCACAAAAACCTTCTTTCCCAGCATGTTTTAGGTCTCTTTTAAAAACACCTTTTCTCCCCCTCCTCCTCCTCCTCCTCCTCCTCCTCCTCCTCCTCCTCCAGGGGGGACTATCTAGGTGCAGTCTCTTCTCCTCTGGTGGCAGCAAGGGTGCCTAAGACCCGCTTGGGAGGAAGGGTGTTTCTCCCTTGTTCTCTGGAGATGCTAAGGGGGGCTGAGCCCCAGCCTTTCGCCAACATGGCTTCTTCCTGTGGGCTTTGGCTAGCTGTGGAAATGAATCCGTCATGTTTGTTCGAGGCCACTTGGGGGCTGGCCCCTGCTTGCCCTTCGGGCTGGGCCTCTTGGGGTGGGCTGCAAAGGGGCCACTCCTGCAAAGGGAGCCACTGTTGACCAGGCCTAGCCAACGCCATAAGCCTCACAGGGAGGCAGGGCAGGCTGTTCCGGGTGCAGGGGACGCCAAGGCGAGGATGAACCCTGGCCTGGTCTCTGAATCGGGGCAGGTTCCAGGGCACCCCCGGAAATGTTTCGACTGGGAAGGAAAAGATGCATGAGGCTGGCTACCAGCGTTTTCGGGATTAATGTCCTTAGGGTAAAAAAAGCCACACCTGGGCACAGAGAGTTGCCTCAACCGGCAGTCCTTACGGCGCTCCAGCATGGAGGCTTCGATCTAGAGTCCTGCCGCTTTCTGGCTGGCGCTTCCGCAACTTTGACAATGTGCAGCTTGCTTGGTTTCTGCTATTCCTACAGGGAACATCAACCCCACATTAGTTCCATATTAGTACCTTACTTGGAGATGTTAAAAAGCGCCCGAAAAAGGTTAACTAGAGTCAAGTACGCATAAGAGAGCCGCGATGATTAGTGTTTGGGGAGCAATTTGGAAAACAACATTTCTGCTTTTACCAAAGAATTGATCGGCGTCTCTCCTTTCTGGCTGCATTTTGCATTTGAATAAGGCTGCGCAGCAGCGAGAGGGCGCAACTGGTGCCTCCGCGCCTCCCTCGCCCAGGAGAAGCCGCACCGGTGCCGGCCTCCGCTGCGGAGCAGGCCCTCTCACGGCCTCCGGGGGCCCCGGGCGCCCCGGACCCTCCTCCCGCAGGGACACGAGACACGGGCGGCGCCCGCTGTGGTCGAGATGTGCCCCTCCCTCCCCCCGGGTGAGAGGAAGCCCGGGAGGGCTGCCTGGGAGAGGGCGGGTCTGCCCCGAGATGCTCTGCCCCACGCTCCCCCGCATCCCTGCCTTCAGCTCCAGCGGGGCGGAAGAGGAGCGCCCGCAGCCACGCTCGGCCAGACATGCTCCAGCAGATCCTGCAGCCGGGCCGCTTCCCCTGGAGAGACCCTTGCCACGCCCTTCCTCCACCTTCGGGTGCCCAGCCGGTCCCGGAAGACTAAGCCTACTGGCTGGGCGCTGCCCCCTCCCTCGGGCGCCCGGGCAGACCAGGCAGCTGTCAAGCCGGCCACGTTCAGCTTGACCCGCGCCCGAACTCCGGGGTGCTCCTCAAGCCATCTTCTTTCCTTTCTCGTGGAACTGGAGGGAGGAGGATTTTTAGGGTCGCAAGACCCAGCACAGCTTTGCCCCGGTGAGGGGCTAGCCGCGTTCCAGCCGCGCTTGGGATTTCTGAGTTGCCCTGATTTTCAAGCTGCTTTTGCGGGACTGGGAGCTGGAACTGAGCGTGGTGCCGAAGGGCTTTTAACCCACAACCCTTAGAGATCCACGGATCGGATCGGCTTAGCCGCCGCTGTCTTGTTCTGGAGACCTTCCCTCATGCTGCCCCCCTCCATTCGCAAGCTGCACAAAGGGAAGCCGGGGGGGGGGGGGCAGGAGAGCTGCAGAGGTCCTCTGGTCTCCTCTGACCACTCTTGACCAAAGCACCTTTGGGAAGCTGGCCTTGATATTTGGAGGCCACGTGTGGTATCTTAGGTCTTCCCTGCAGGTCAGGAGGTATCTTGGCAGCCCGTCCATCCCTCTAACTAGGAAGCGTCTGGGAGTGAGAAACTCCCCCCCCCCCCCCCCGCGCTCGGTGCTGCTGTTTTTGCTTTCCGCATTCGCTTCTCAAACATGCATGGATGCCATATGGAGCTCTACTTTTTTGGCTTAAGATCTTAACTGTTACATTTCATTATAATTACGTGTGTAATTTGTTTGAACACAACAGAGTGAAGTATGTGGATCAAAAAATTGAAATGCACTCTCTTGGGGGTATGAATTCGCTTTGCTTCCCTGGGCCAGGAATTTAACCCTTGGCAGGGCAATTCGGAGGAGAACCTCCGACCTACTGTGGCTCTAGGCCAGGTGCCTCGGGGTCTCCTCTTCGTAGGCAACAGGAAAGGCTGGCTTTGCTGAATGCCGGGAGGCAGCTGGGGTCTGGTTGCAGCATGGCCAGAATTCAATGAGCACAGCAGCACAATTCAGGGATTCTCAGGGCTCCCGCAAGAACATGAAAGAGAGTCGTGACTTTGACATCCAAGAAGCTGGCTTGCAATCGCCATTGGGAATAGGGTTATACTCCCCATAGGGGTGAAGTGCCATGGCTGTCACAGAAAGCTATCCTTTGAGCAGCAGGGCTGTTTTCTCAATTTGATTTCTGTCCCTTGGTGGGCCAAGCTAAGCGGTCTCTAGGTTGCGGCCTTGTATGGTTGTTAAACTTGCACGGGAACCACTTTTAGAGTGAGAGAAATTCCGGGGCCTTTAGCGTCTAGAGGGAGAGAGAAAAAGCAGCATTTGAGCTCTGCTGGGCTCAGGAATCGCAAGGAGGGTAAAGTCCCCGGGGCAAAGTGGGGATTAAATTGGCCCAGTAGCCCTATCCAAGGATGCCAGAGATGGCTTTCTGGGCCAGTGGCAAGTGTTCCCCTGGCATGAGGCTGGGGTTCGCTTGCAGAGGGACTGTGGCCATTCTTTTGGAATGAAGCTCCTTTGGGGTGGCCGGGTGGCCAGGAGGGCAGGCATCCCGTGGACTGAGGGAGATGCCAACAGGCAGAGACGAGAGTTTGGGGAGGCCTCCCCCACTGCCACTGAGGACTTGGGAGGTCCTGCTTCTGTGGAGAAGCCCTCCTTCAAATAGGCCTCCTCCTTGCAGATCCTGGGGTCTGATGATGAACTTGGAACCCGCTCAGAGTCAGCATAAAAAGTGGGGGAAAGGATTCGTTTCATAGCATTTCTGATGATGGCCTCAGTGTTGGGAACTGATTGAGACGTTGGGGGAACAAATGTTCCTGAAAACTGGTTATCTGAGTTCTTTAGTTAATGCTTTAGTTTGGGGATTTTTTTTAAAGATGGATTCTAACTCCATCTAGGTTAAGCCCATGGGATTCCTCACATATTATCATGCCTATTGCTCAGAGTTATGTTTAATGGGCATCATAAGGTAAAACAAAATTATTGTTTTGTGGAATAAATTTGAAGATGACCTAATCAAGCCCTGGATATTTGTATTTGCACATTATCACTCCTTCATTGCAGAGCTAGAAGTCATTTATTTCATCTTTGTAATGTGCCTTCTTTCTGGTCCAACAGTTTATCAGAAATGTTAATCCAGCGGGCAGGAAGTATGTGGGGAGGGGGGCAGAGGTGTAAGACAGAGAAAGCAGATTTAACATTAGCTTGGAAATACTGCACAACTCATTAAAAATGTAATCATGCGTAAAATGAGATCAATGAAAATTTATCTAAAAGTGCAAGGAGAAGGCATTTTCTCATATGATCCAGGATTTAATAGACTGGATTTTAATTTAGTCAGTTTGCAACCAAAATCCCTCCAGGCTAAATAAAACAGCTTCCCCTCCCAGTTATTGTACAGACAGCTAATTTTCTGCACCCTTCCTTCTAATATTCAATCTTATCTCTTGCTGGATAGAGGTTTCAATATATTGCTAAATTTGTTTTCTTTACATTTCCCATTACAGCTTTTCATTTGCATGATAAATGATCAGAAGTAGAAGTAGGATAAAACCAAGCCAAGCTCTTTTATTAATTTGGGCAGAAGAAAGGCAGCTTCCCCCCTTCAAGCAGAGCAAGGCTGATGGGGCGAGCTGAGGGGTGGCTGACCCCGAGCCGGTCCATGCCTGTTCCGGCTGAACCTGCAGCCTTCCTGCTTGTTGCTGCTGCTGCTGGGGAGGCCAGATGTCCACTTGGCACATTCCGCGTTCATGCCCTTACAGAGGGCATTGGGGGTGCGTGCCTTCACACAAGCATGCACTCGCGGTTTGCTTTCAAACCAACTATGTGAGTTAAGCGAAGCTTCCAGATGCTCAGCTTGAAGGTTGGGGCTACATTTGCTGCCTATTTTCTTCCCTGGAGGAGCGTGGAGGAAGTTTACAAAAGGTCTTCTGGAGGTGTCGTGATCCACATTTTGGCCCAATCTGGACTTGGTGCTTCCAAGCTGTTGCTCTCTGCACTCCTATGTTGCTGGGCACCCGAGGTCTTCTGCTCTTCTGCCTCTACTCCAGGCAGAGCTGGCAGCCTGAATGGGTACCCTCCTCACATGGTATAGGGGCCTATGCGTGGCTCGCCTTGCCCTAAGGCTGGCGGCTGATCAGGTGGCCCCAAACATCTGGGCTGAGGTTTTCATCTCTGGCTGTGGACATAGCTCTGTTTTGGGTGCCAGCAGTCAGCTGCGAGGGCATCTGGCCAGCTCTTCTGCCGGTTCTTCAGCCAGCATCCTCCCCAAGAGCAAAGCCAAGGCTGGAATAAGATCCCCCTCAGAGAGGCCAAAGGGGGCTGCTCCCTTTCCTCATCCAGGAGCTCAGGTGTTTTCTGCTGCCCTGGAATACTGGGCCCTGGTCCAGGACCTCCCCAAGAAGTGGAGTCTCCAGGGAAGGGGGCGAGCCTGCAGGCTCCATGCCCCAGGGAACCGCTTTCAGCTCTGTCGGAGAGAAGCCTGAGATCTGAACCGGTGACCTCGGCGAGCAAAGCAGACCCTCTGGGGAAATGGGGTCCACATGGGAACACTGAGGGCCAAGAGAGGAGCAAAGCTCCTTCCCACGTGCAAACACGTGGCACTTTCACTCCCGTCTGTTTTGCTACTTACCAACAACCCATACTGCCAAAGCAAAGAGGCATAATAGATACTATCCTAGAAGAGGCAGAGTGGGCTTCACTGGGGAGAGACGTGGCATCTGCAGAAGGACATTAACCGGGGCCAATGCAAAGTGATGCGAATGAGCAGGGGGTAGCAAAGAGCTTTACGCTGCTTGCAATGCGAAGGAGCCAACGGTGCAATGGGGCTGCCCCAGAGTGAAGCAGACCAGTTCCAGCAGAGCTTCCACATCACAGAGAGGACTGAACTCGTTCCACTTGGCCTGCTTCGGTCAGTCCCCCCCCCCCCCCGAATGCTGGCGACGTTTCCTCTTGGGAAAAGATGGCTGAGGGGCCACACCATGGCACTCTTCAAATACCTGGAAGGAAGCCAGGCTCTGTTCTCCATGCTTCCAGACTGAAAAACGCTGGGTTGGGCCCCCAAAGCCTCTGTCGCTTGAGACCAAGGTATCTCCAGGGCCCCTTCTCTGACCAGCATCAAGCCACCTTGTGCGCCCATCCCAGGAGAAGCACGAGGTACCCCACACCAAGCAACTGGTAAAAGGCAAGTAAAGAGGATGGGGCGGCTCCCCGTCTCAGCCCTGGTGCAGCCCCAGCTTCGGAGGCTGGCCTTGCTGCTTCCCCCATGATGTCTTCCAGGGAGCCGAGATCTTCTGGGGGGCTCTGCGGGTGGGATTGTTCTGCTGCAAACCTTGCCAGTTGGCAGGAGGTTAGGACTTTACAATCATACAAAATATATTTTTATTGGGACTGTAAACGTAACACGGCCTATATTGACTTCATTGGTTTTGCGTAATTTTAAACACTTAGTTTTTATCTGCTCATTTTTATTGTGGTTTCTGGAAGGGCCCATTATGAATAATATTTTTGTTTCTTGATTGTTGTAGCTCATTCAATATTGATCCATTTAGTTACACTTATCAGAGGGTCACTGTAGACGTTACACCGTTATACTGTTTACCAGGGATGCTTTGCCTGCTGCTGTTCCTGGCTGCCACCCGCTTCAGCAAATGCACAAAGACCATTCAGCTTACCAGTCAGAGCAGGGAGACCCTGGCCCAAGAAGGGGTGCCCCCCCCAGCAATTGCTCCACCCCGGTGAGGATCCCTGATGGCGGCCCTTGGCCCTTGGATTAACCGGGCCAGGCTGAAGACTAGCTCGGATTCCTTTTAATTTGAATTAAAATGAAAACCAAATTAATGAAACATAAGCAATATAGAATACAAGCAATAAATCTTAGTACTTAGTCATGTGTTCCTGGAGTCATGAATATTACAAATTAGGCGGCAACTTTTGGGGGCCTTTGGGAGACCACCTCAGAGAACGCCGGCGGCGGCGCTTCTCCCACTGCCCGGAGCCAGAGGATGGAGGCCCCGGACGGACAGCGGGGCGGGGAGCTGCCCAGGCCCGGCGCGGAGCCCGGCCGGAAGAGGCAGGCGGCCTTCTGGCTGGCATGCCTCGCTCGCGGCCCTCGGAGGCTTTGCCGTGCGGAGAGTCCGGCTGCGGGTGGCGGCTCAGCCAGCGGCGCAGGGAGAGCTGCACTTCGACGGAAGGAAGGCAGCGGCGGGCCTCGGCGGCAAACCTGCCCCGCTGCGCCGGGCAGCCTCCGGCGGGGGCGACGGCTGGGAGTCGGAGCCCTTCCGCGTGCTAATCACCTTGTCGGGGAGGCTCCTCTCCTCGGCGGCAGTCAAACGAAGGGAATGACTTACGGAATGGGTTTTGCCGTAGATTTATCGTGTCACAAGCAGGCTGCAATTTCACTAACGGTGTACTTAAGTTATTAAGTGAAAAAAGTAATAAGGTGGTTGATAGGGCAATACGTTTGCGTGTTTTTCTTCCAGCAGGCGCCCATCTTCTCTGTATTTTTAAAACAGGGCGTTTGCCTAATTTTTATTCGAAACATGATCTGAAAAAGGGAGAAGGCATTAGCATAAATGGGCTTGCATTTGTGAAATCTTACGCTGGATCTGCTAGACGTAAACAAATTATCACAGCCTTTATAGAGACAAAAACAGCATTAAACTGCACAGCTCTGTTGCAGAGGCCCTTCTGTCTCCCCTTTGATGCTGAATAATTGTCTTCACTTCAGCAAGAAAATGATGAAGTGTTGAAGTTTGCAGGCGGAGATGGTGACATGGGGAGGTGGCCTCTGGATTGATCCGCCAGACTGGCAAGAGCTGCTGCCCCAGGGCAGGAAGGGGGTGGCACTGAGGAGCAGGCCTTGTCCCTCTTCCTGGCCCCCCACACCCCCACCCCGCTATTCCACAGCTCAGAAGCACCTCCTTTGCCTCAGGGGTCTCCTCTGATGGGAGCCCTCCATGCAACCTGGCTTGTGTTCCGGTGAGCACACCCTGACATTTCCACAACCGTGATTCTGGATGATGTGCGCAATGCGCCTTAGAGGGTAACAGTTTATGCTTCCAATGAACTAGATTGTAATCTGTAAACATTTGGGCTAAGTAAGTAAATAAATAAATATGTTAGGATTAGGTTACGCTGCCACAAGATCTTTGTTTCTGCCACAGTAGGTTAGCATGGCACGATATTTGTATTGTAAACCCTTCAAGGCAGGCACCTGCTTTGCACTTGTAAAACATCATGGATATTAGCACTATACATGTCAGTAACCAGCCTCACCACATCAGTGTCACTCAGCCTGATCAGCATCAGATTTCAGCAAATGCGATTCTCATCCACTCTCCTCCTTAAGGCTCCCTTGAAGGTAGAACCAGGACACTGGCTGCCTTCCTCCCTCAAGGCCGGTCTTTGCCAGAGAGGAAGAAGGATCCCAGACCATTATCTATCATGTATTTCTGAAACTGCGATTCCTCTTCACACACTAGTGTAAATCACCAGTAAAATGGAGAATGCTTTTCTCCCCATTGGATGCATTTATTTTTTTTTTAAATAGCTTATATTGGCCCTTTGCTTTTTATTGTACTTTGCACAATTGCACAGCAGTGTCTTTATAATCTGGCTAGATTAATAACCCTATTATTCTGCAGATTATAAGTTGCACAAATGAATTCATAAACACAGGGAGGAAGGTGGGTCAGACACTGGTCTTGAGGTATGTAGGCTCCCCTCACTTACATTTTATTGTCATTCTCATAATTTATTTATCCCAGAATGCATCATAAATCTCTGATATCATTGTTTGTGTTTGTTACACCATTAGCTTTAAACATTTATAAATCACTGTGCAAGCAAGAAGAAAAAGAAAGATCTGAAGAATTATGGCGGCAGAAATTGGCATGGCCTGGGCTCAGGGTTGACCACTAGCCCAGGGCTAGAAAGTGGGTCACCTCACCCAGGGAGGAACTGGCAGAACTGGGTTGGCCTTCAGGGGTGGGAGTACTGCAGCTTTGCAGCCCTTCTCAGGAAGGGGCTGGCCCAGAAGTTGGAGGGACTGGAAGGGCGGTCTCTTGGGGCCCCTGCCAGCGTTTGGGGTAGCCATCGTTGAAAGAGGCCACAGCTCTGGGCGAGAGCACCTCGCCCACCCCCAGCTGGCTTCTCCCCTACCCGCTGTGCACCAGCGCGGAGGCCTCCCTCGGCTTCTCAGCCACCCGAACCCAAAAGGAGCGCGGGGAGGGAGCCGGCCGCTCCTCCTCCTGTGGGCAGAGCCGTCAACGGCGGAGGGGCTGGAAGGGTTCCCTAGAGCCGACGGCGCTTGTGACGGACCGGCCCCGGAAGACTGGGAGCGCGTCCCTCTCCTTCTGGACACAGGCTCAGCAGGCCTTTCCCCCAAGCCAGCAGCGCAGAGCCAGGGCCAGGGCCAGGGCCAGTTCGCGTTCAGCACCTGCCCAGATGTTCAGCGGCGCGCCCGGGTCGGTGTGGCCCCCGCTGGCCAGGCCCGGGGGCGGGTGCCCCTCTTCAGCCGCGTCCCCCCCGCCCCGGCCCTGAGGGCAGCGGCTCGGCCGGGGAGGAGAGGCCGGTGCCGCCCCCGCCGCCCCCGCCGCCTTCGAGCGCTTCGCCCTCCCTTCCCTCCCGGCCGAGGGAAACGAGCGGTAATTAAGCTCCCAGGATACCGCCTCATTAGGCTAATAAAGAGTCAATAAAAGAGTCAAGGACCGACTTCGCCTTCAGTGAGTCAATCGGGCAGAGGCGGCCGTCTCGTGCCGGAGAATCCGCGCCGAAGGCAGCGCCGCAGCCCCTCCCTTCGCGAGCTTTTCCGGCCGATCCTTCGCCGCTTCGGTCCGACTTACGAGCGCAACGTCCCTCGAGACCCAACCTCGGGGTCCCCGAGGAGGCGGGAGGGGGTGTCTCCGGCTGCGGCTCCGAGCCCCCCCCCCCGGTCGAAGGCCGATCGTTGCCCGCGTGCGGGGCTGGGTATCTTCCCTGCGACCCTTTCCAGTTGTTGCAGGAGCTTTTAAAGGAGAGGTATCCGGAGGTATTTACAGCATCGGTGCCCGCTAGGTTCACATGGTAGCGTTGTTAAAGTAAGGAACCCTCCGGGATGCGCGCAGGGAGAGGTTAGGCTGAGGGTTACTTGCGTCCCCCAACAGACATGTTTTTTGTGGAAATCTAAACTGGCTTTTTTGCCCAGATGTTGGCAACCTTCATTTACACCCGGGGAATTTGCCTCTGTCCTCACTCCCCTGCTTTAACTTTTTGGCTTCTCTGATTCAGCGCTCCATTTAGTGAGGCTCTGGAGAGAAAATGCAGGAAGGGTCCGAGCTTTCAAAATACAGGACTTACAGAACCCACAAACAGATACACTGTATGAAGAATGGAATTAACAGCAGATGCATTAAAATATTCTAAGCCCAGGCTCTGCCTATCAATAATTCATCTGATCTTGGAAGGGTTTGGACTTTGCTTCATCACGTTTTTACTTGGCAAGAGAGGGGGGCTTCATTCCTCCCAAGTCGAGAGCTCTCTGGCAAAAAGCACTGATTCCTGTGTAGGTAACAGCTGGAAGTTACTTTGCGAGGCTTCGCAAAGACGGAAAACAAATCTTGTGAGAGGTCCGAGTTTCTCCAGAGAAGGCAGCTGCCCTCCGCGTCGCCTTCATCCTTTGTAAGGGGGGGCGGGGCTGGCGATGGAAGAATTTTGTTTTGGCCCCTCCCCCAGGTTTAGGGAAGGACTGGAGAGCCGCAGACGGCTTCCCAGCGAATCCCAGGGGAGGCCTGTCGGTGGACGCAGCTAATTCCCCACAGCTGTCCCAGTGGCAGCTTAGCGCACGGGTGGGGGTGGGAGGGCTATCGGCACAAGCTGCTTCCACCCGGGAAGGATGCGCAGACTTCTCCTCAGCCACCTCCGGCCCACTGCAAGGAGAGCCTCCACCCGCCTCTTCTTGCTCGGTTTCAAAGACAGGAGCCCACATAAGCCAGAGGCGGGGGGGGGGGGGGGGGTTGTTATGCGCGTGTCCCGCTCCTACTGGCCACCTGAGCCAGTCTTCGATTTTGGGAAAAAGAAAAGGCAGGGGAGGCGGGAGGCGGACAGTCGCCCGCTAACTGCCCTGCTGCTTGGAATGTTGTGGGGCGGCGTTTGAGACAAGCCCCCCGATTCCAACCTGCTCTTGTGCCTCCCCTTCCCCGAAGTGTATTGCGTCCCCCCCCCCCCGCGGACCCGCCTGCGCCAGGCAGCGCCCCCCAGACCGCAGGAGCCGCGCGGGAGGCTGGTCCGGCGCTTGTGGGCTTTGCTCAGCCTCCCAGATGGGGCGGGGGAGGGCGAGGGCAGAAGGGCGAGATCCTCCGCTCTGCCGCGGCGCCCCGGCCGGGCTCCGCGCTCGGGGCCGCCCCCCCGGTCAGCAGCGCCTCCCCGCCCCCTCCGGCCGGGCTGCCTCCTTTGGCTGGCCGGGCGCAGGAGGCCGCGGCCGGCCGGCAGGGGGCAGCCTTTCCCCACGAAACGCGCTGAGGAGCGCCGGCAGCCCCGCGCATCGCCCGCCGGCGCGGAAGGCGAGGCGGCGGCTGGGGAGGGGGGCGCTGCGGAGCCCCTCGGCAACGGCGGGAAACGCCCTGCTTGCAAGGCAGGCTTCCGAAAAGGGGCCAGCTGGGCTCGGAAGGACCCGGCCCGACCACGGTTCGGGAGGGAGCCGGGGCGGGGGCGGCGGCGGCGGCGGGGTTTCCCTCTGCCGCGGGGTTCGGACGGGCTCCGCCGGCCCTGCGCTGCAGCTTCTGCCCCTCGAGGCGCCCTTTCGCTGCCAAGGACGGTCCCGGCGCCTCCCGCGGTCAGTCGGGCCGAGACGCCTCGCCGGAAGACAGACTGTTCGCCCGGCAGGCTTTCGAGACCCCCGCTTTCAAGACCCCCGCGCAGCCCCTCATCTCCTCATCACCCCCGTCTCTGGGTTAGACGCCGCAGTTTGGGGGCTCTTTGCGGACATTCAGGCTGGTAATCGATGCTTTCTTCTGGGGGTGATAGACTTCCAGTGACTGCCCGACGGTTTTTACAGCTCCTTTCTTGGCACTTTTCAGTGCTGACTTCCATTTTGTTTTGAAAATTTAATATCATTTCAGCAATTCATTACATATATCTGCACAACGCCATAAAGATGCACGATTTGGGGTAAATCTCCAAATGGTTTAACAGCACCTTCAAAAAGAGGAATGCTTTTGCTGCCAGTTTTCAGGGCAAAGAGCAGACCTCCCAAGTAAGCTGATATGCTTGAACTGATTTTCTGCTTTGGAAATAAAACACTAAACTCCATATTCTAATGCTTATCCAGATTGAGCTAAGACAGGAAAAATGTTTCTGTAATCTGGTGCTTTGCTTTGGGCCTGGAAAAATGCAGCAGCTTGGTCCTAGTCCAATTACATCGGTGGGGTCATTATACGGAAATCAATCTGTTTTCATTATTAACGCCTTATTGGTAGGTTAGTAATAGAACTTGGTCTTTTCTCAAATGCAAATGAAGCAGGCAATGTAGTTACTGTATATAGTTGATACAGACATGCCAGAGTTATGTTTTTAAAATGCAGTACTGTAGACCTTGTTTTAAAATACTCCCCGAAATCAGAATTTCCACAAAATACAATTTAACCTCAGAATGTGAAACCAGCTTTGAATATCAGCAGGGTTTTGATGTATTTCTGCTAAACAAAGTAAGGGTTAGGGTTAGGGTTAGGGCTTTTGTTACAGGTCTTTGTTCTGTTAAGGGTTTTTGTTATGGTTAATAAGAGTTTTTGTTATGAATGTTATTAAGGGGTTGTAAACAGGAGCCCCACTATTTTTCACTCTTTGCCAATACTGCTGTTATTTATTCCACTATTCATGATGGCCTGTAACAGCAATGCTGATATTTAACAGGTATGCAGCAAGAGCTGCGGACTGCATCGTTGGAGGGCGAGTGCTTGACCGGTTTCCTCAGCAGCCTCTTTCTCCATCTCCTTCCTCTTGCCCTTCCGCTGAAATGCAGCCATACAAAGGGCCACTCAGCGCTTGATTCCCAGCTCCGCACTCCCTCCTTGTCCTAACCCTGCAGAAGATCTAAAATGTCACCTCCCCGGTCGCTACTTTGCCTTCTCCCCAGTTTCATTTAGCATTCTTTGCAGGTGGAGGGAAATACAATTCTTGAAAACCTTCTCTGCTCCTTTTCTTTCATTTGGAGATTAAGGGCAAATGTTGAAATGTATCAAAAATAGAAAAGCTGCGGCAAAGCACGTTTGTCACCATCCTTGGACTGTGAGTTCTTTGTTTCTGTCTCATGCATTGTTCTTTATGCTGCATTTTACAAGCTTTTTTGTTTTTTAAATCTCCAGTTTGGTAAGATGTGAATATTTTCAAATGGCTAGAAATCACATTTGTGTAGAAAATAATGCCCTGCAGCATGTTCTGAGACAAGTACAGATTTCTTGGGCCTAATGCCAAACATCGTTCTGACTGCTAAATCAAAAGGATGATAGTTAAAAGCCCCAGCAGTGCTCCTGGATTACTGCCACCAGGAATGACCATTGCTGGTGGCCAAATGACCGAACAGATGTGCCAGAGCATGCCAGGAGACAGCTGTCTGAAGGCACAGAGGTCCCTGCCAAGCCCACGGGGGCTGGCTGGAGATAGCCCTGCCTCCCACCCAGGTACAGCAGGGTCGAGCTAGAAGATGCTGTGGAAAGGCCCACCCCGCTGCTTAGCAAATGGCATTCTGTGTCCTCATCGGCTTCTCGGGGAGGTGAACCAGAAGCCTGGCCGGTGGAAACCTTCTTGCAGTTCTGTCCGTCTGGATCAAATGGGCAACCTCCTTCTCCTTCTTTTTCTGCTTTATTCTAAATATTTTACTGGTTTCAGACACACACACCCTGCCGCCTGCCTTCCTGCCACCTTCTCAACAATGTTCTTTAGGTCATTCTTCTCCATTCCTTGTATGGAAATGAAGGGCAGATGCTCAAGAGTTACAGTGCAGAGGGTGGGGGGGCATTTCTGATATGGAAGACAAGCTGTAGCTGGTTTGCAGGGATCCTCTGGTTCTAAATCCTGAAATAATTTCTTGGCTCTGTGGTGGGGGGGACACCCTGGGTTGTAGCATCTGTGCTGTGTTGCCTTTCTGTGACTCTCTCAGCCCAGACCATGACAGGGAACGTCCATGGTAAGCCCCTTTCTGAACCGCACTCTCCAAGATGACAAGGACGGTTGCAGGTCCAGCCTCCTTGCACAATGGAGCCCGAGGGACTTTTCCGCTTTTATGGCGAAAAGGGATTATGACAAACAGGCTGGGCTGCTGCTTTCCTCTGCGGAATGGCTTTGTGCTGCTCTGTGGCAGAGAAGGGGTTAAGTCCTGAGCTGGTGGGGGCACGCAGGCCCGAATTCGTGCCGGCAGAGCGAGGGTTGACCGCTGTCAGGTCGTCTGATGTGTGGCTCAGCAGACCTTCATGCCATCATAAATAAAACAGACAAATTACTTTTTTTTTCCTAGGGTGGAATAAGCGCTGGGATGGGGGCGATGGGGATGGAGGGGGGCGTGTGCCTGATGATTTGGAAGGGGGAGTGAAGAATTAGAGAGAAAGGTGGGGGACGGAGAGAGCGATCTTTGCAACTGCTCTATGAATCTCTGGATGGCAGCTGAGAACAATGGGAAGCGAGTGATTACCTCCACTCCTTCCCCTTTTCCAGGCACAGGAAATATATTCCTGCCTGAGATCCCCCCCCCCCCCACCGCTTTCATATCTCTAATTCAATTCTTAGAGGAAGGCGAGGGAAGATATAACAAAGGAGGGGGGATCCATCAACTAGGCTGCTTAACAATCGCTGCCCGTCTGAGGACCGCTGCAGCGGCAGTTTGGGCCCTGGCGAGTTTGGGGGGGCTGCCTCATCATCAGCAGAGTGGCTTCTGTTGCTCCCCCTTGACTCTGCCCCCCAGTGCTCTATTCAGGCCCTAGACTGGGGGGTCCATCTGAGCCTGAAACCAGGAGCAGAGTCCTGCCCTCACAACCCCCTGCCCACGGCTGCCCTTGGCTGGTGGCCACGAGAATCAGCCCTGGAGAGTTCCTGGTCCGGTTCTCCGCCCGTCCCCCGCCCCAGTGCATCTCTCCAAGCCACGTCCACCCCTTTGGGTGAGAAAACACTGCCGGCGGTGGGACCTTACTGTGGGAGGCAGAAGGAATGGTGTGTGGCCAGCTACCGCCTGCGGTCACCCTGGGGAAGGGAGTCCTTCTCCTCTGCAGAGTCAGGAAAGGCAAAGGCCCCTCTTGCACCCTGAGAAAATGGCTTGGCCTCTGTGATCGCCTGCTGGGGCTGGAGGAAAGACTGCCAGGCCCCACTTGAGCAGCGCCTCTTGCAGTGGAGGGCCTGGCCGGGCGCCCACCCACAGGGCTGCCCACAGAGGGGAGCATCAGCAGCCCTGTGGCTGCGGCACCTGACACCCAAGGGGCTCGCCATACCTCCTTTGTTCTGGGAGGGCCAGGTAAGTGGCTTCTGCTACCTGGAGAGGGCAGCTTGTGGAGCTGGGAGGCATCTCCCTCCTTAATGGGGAGTTTCAGCAGCGTTTTTATCTCCTTTGTTTAGAGCAAGTAACTGGAGCCCCATCCATGGGTCCTGCCTGCTCCTGGGACCCCCTCACGGTGGAGGGGATGACAGAAAGAACCCTTTTCCTCAACCAAACACAGCCAACAACCCATTTCCTACTGCTTGATGTTTGTGGGGGGGTGTTTCAAAAATAGCACAGTGATTGGCCCTCTCAGTAACTTTGAGATTAGCTCTCCAGCCAAGCAGGACGCCTGGTGGAGGGCAGGGGCGGGGGGGCCGAGGGGAGCCTACAGCTCCGGGATGTCTTAGTGGTTCCCCATCCAAGGATGACCAGCTTGGG
The DNA here is from genome assembly GCA_030867105.1 of Liasis olivaceus. Classification (NCBI taxonomy): domain Eukaryota; kingdom Metazoa; phylum Chordata; class Lepidosauria; order Squamata; family Pythonidae; genus Liasis; species Liasis olivaceus. The sequence continues at coordinate 489,797 of CM061359.1, read as the reverse complement.
CGCTGCTCAATCTCCTTCTGTCCCCCCATTCTCCTGGCTTGGCCACGGGGCTCTCGGTGCCTTTCTTCTCCCCTCGGGCGCACCTTGTGCCAAGCGCCGAAGCCTTCTGCCTGCACCCGCCCCCCCCCCCCCCCCGCCTTGCAGGTACTTTCTGGGCGGCCCGGCAGATCTGCACCTCAAAGTCCTGGGACTGAGACTTCGAGCGTGAGGGAGGCTGCTGATCTTGGGAGGAATTAAGCTGATCAATTAGAAGCGGGCGGGGGGGGGGGATTAACACCCTTACAAAGCAGCAACCTGCTGAAAGGAAGTGGAGCCGGCTAGGAAAGGCCCAGCACCGCTGGACAGGGAGGGGGGAGGCTCTGCTCCGCTCTTGCTGCCGGGGACTCGAGACACTTTGCTCAAGAAGCCCTGGGGAAGGGGAGACCCCCCTTTGGAAGCCCCCCCGGGGGGCTGGGTGGGGGCAAGGAATGAGGCGAAACGAATCACAGACAGCACAAATGGCCGCTGCCTCTTTTAAGGGCAGCCTGGGTGGGACGGAGCAGGGCGGCCTTGCTCCTGGGCAGGGAGAGGGGGCTGGTTCCATTCCCGTGGGGCCCAGGCGTTGTGGCGTTGTGGGAAATCCTGGTCTGAACCTAGATGGGGGCACTGGATCCCTTTATAACCCCCCTCTCCGTCTTACCTAGTTGTGCTCTACGCTGCAAGTACACAATTGACCTGGGTGCCAAGTCTTCTTCCTGGCCGGAACTGACTTTCTGTGGGACGTCTCGGTGTGCAGAAGGTCCGAGCGCTCCCTGGATTGTGCCCTTCGACGTGGCCGCAGTGGCTGGCTGTGGGTAACCCAAAGGTGATGGCTGGGACCGGATCTGGGCCTCACGTGTTTCCCTGGAAGTAATTAGAAAGGCAGGCATGCTCATCTGCTTTCCTCTGCTGATACAGATATTTGAAAACCTCCCTTTACATTTTCTATCTGCTTTATGAAACTGATTACAAGGAATTATGAAATTGACCAGATAATTGGAGCTTTCTGACAGGTTGGATATGAAATTGATGTGAAATGGGAAAGGGCATAATCTAGCAATATTAATGGAACTTGTAGCCTCTTGTTTTATCTGTAAGTAAACTTAGTTGAAGTCCTTAGTGGTGTGGCATCTTTAAGAAAAAGCATTAAAATAGATCTGGAATAGCAATATGATAAATTAGCATAGTGATGAAGTGAAATATGCTTTTTTGCTGGAATCACTGGTGAAAATACTAAGGTTGCCTTCTGGTCTGGCTTGGAAGGAACAAACAGCAGAACTTCAAAACGTCTGGAAGATAAAGAGGGAAGAAGGAGGAGAACATCCACCACCTCAGGACTGTGGGGAGGATAAGTGGTGTGTGTGTGTGAGAGAGAGAGAGAGACTGCTTCAGGATGGTGGCAGCATCAACAACAAAACTGACTGACTCCTTGGAATATGACAAGGGAGAGATGCTTCCAGGGGAAAAACTATGCCCAAAGACCTTCTTCTTATCCTTTTTTGTTGTTGTTTGTTTTAAGGGTGCAGATAAAGTCAGGACAAAGGAAGTGTTATTCAGAATGGTGAATATGATTTCTGCATTTAGCAAGGGCCTCCGATATGGGGAAAGGGCACAACTGGACAGAAAGGGTTCACCAGTGCTGCTATTTAAACTATATTATTTCTCTGTCCATTATCTTACACTTAGATAAAATAGGTCAGTTGCCGCCTGTTTTACAGACTGAACCGAAGCCAACCTTGTGCCATGCAAGCTGCCTGGGGCCTCCCATTTTCCAGAAGGGGAAAAGGCCGTGGGCAGCTCTAGAGGGTAAGTCCTCCCGTCCCTTGGATCCCTCTGGACCTCAGCCATGATGACCACCAGGAAGAGCCACCGGTCTGGTTCCAGAGGAGCCAAAAGGGGCGGGGAGGGGCAACGATGGTGGCGCGGGCAGGTGGACCCCTCCCTGCCCCTTTTGCTGGGCATTGCCTGAAGGAGAGGGAGCAGGAAGAGGGCCAGCAGCAGCGGTCAGTCAGCTGGTCTTCCCACAGCCCCTGTGCTGGGCTTCCTGGGACCCATCACCAGCTCGTTCAGCCTTTTGAGCTAAGGGGGCTCACTGCAGGCAGGAAATCAATTATTTTTATTGTCAGCCACTTTAATATTTACAGGCACTCCTTTCATGCCGAGACCTCAGGGCTTTGCAGGAGGCCTTTGAGAGTTGCCTGCTCTCCTGGACTGAGCCCCCTTGGGACGTTCCCTCTGGCTCAGCAGGCCAGCCCAGCCACGGGGGCCACGCCGACGCCCTGCCTGCCTGCCGCCACCAGCAGGATCCAGGGGCTTCTGCATCTTCCCCCAGGAAGGTCTTCGGCTCCAGGCTTGGAAGCCTCTGCTGGAACCGGGGGGGGGGGGGGCGGGGGGCAGGGGGGTTGGCTTTTCCCAGCAAGCATTAGATTTAGGTCTTGGGGGACGGGGAGGAGGATGCCATCAGGGACAGAAGGAGGATATGTGTGTATATGGGGGGGGGGGTCGGATTAATATAGAGGGGCTCTGCACTGCTGGTGCCAGGGAGAAGGAAGATGGGGGGCTCTAATTTTGCTTCCGCCTAGCCAGCTGGTCATGGGTTGTTAAATTCTATAATAAGCATTTTTGGTGCTCCATTTCTTATTCATGTACTGAAATGTAGACACCAGGCTCATCAAAATATTCACATGCTTCTGGAATGAATTGCTGAGTTATGCACTGCAGCGCTCAGCCTTCTGGGGTCCTCAGAGCCCCTTCCCCGGTGGGGCGGCCCCTGCTCCATCGCAGCGTTCCCTTCCCTTGAGAGATGCCTGGCTCTGCTGCCCGTCTCCTTTCCTGCCTTGGTGCGAAGACGGAAGGGCATCCAAGTGGAATCTGCGTCTCTGCCCACGCGAGGGAAACGAAGCTCCTCTGCCCCCCCCCCCCGGCTGGGGCGTCCTCCCGTGCCCCTTCCCGCTCCTGCTTCTGCAGCGGTGCCTGTGGGAGGAGAGGTTCTCCCAAAGTCTGCCTCTCCTCCCTCAGGGACGAATGTCAGGAGAGGAAAGGGCGGGACGGCTGGCTGAGGGAGCCGCACTCCTCTGGACTCCCCAGCGCCTTCCCTTGGAGGCAGGAGAAGGGGCTGCTGGGAGGGAGGGAGGGAGGGAGGGGGGGAGGATCCGCAGGGTCCCTCCGCCCCGAGGCCCAGGAGCCGGCCCGGGCCATCCTTGGGCCCCGGCAGCTGGGAGGGGAGGCTCGCGGCCCTATCCAGGGGGAGGCGGCAGCCAGGGCACCGAGTCTGGCTCTCATTACCGGGAGGCGAGAAGGCGAGGGTTGCGCTCAGGGAAGCAGCAGGCTGGGATAAATCACGATACAGTAGCTCAGGCTACAGGTCACAAATCTTCCTGAAGATAAAAGGGAGGCCCTCTTGACCATGTCTAAAACATTGCTCCCATGTGCTTCCTGTTAGCAAAGAATGGCTTTCACACTGGAAAATTGATCAAGAAGCACATACCGGGACCCAGAGCGCTACCCAGGCACGCCAGCGCCTCTTTCCACACGTCCCCCAGGTAGCCTCCGTTCTTCCCATCCTGGCGCTTCCATCTTGCCTCCACAGCATGCAGGACTGCTTTAAGGAGCCGCTTCGGGAGCAGCCGGCCAGTCTGAAGGATGAAGCTGGGCTGGGAAAGAGAGAAGGAAAGGCTGGAAGGCCACGGCTTGTGGCCGAGGAGGCTAAACAATGAGTGCCCTTGGTTCCCGAGCAATGTGTGGAAAGGAAGGTGTGGTCCAGTCCCGAACTGCCCTGGCCGCCGCTTCCGGAGGGGCAGGGGGAGCCCTGAGCCTCTGCGTTGCCCCCTCCCAGGTCCAGCCACGCCGCCTGGCTGCCACTGCCCGTGGTGTCTGCCTGTGAAGGGAGCCAGGCCAGCCTGCCGCAGCAAGATAACAAAAGGGGGTAGAACGGAGGCCCCCAGCTAAGCAGAACCATATGCGTCTTGCCTGCGCTCCCCGCCCAGCTGCTGCAGCATTTCATCAGGAAGATGCAAGTGCCCAGGGAAGAGCAAGAAGGGCCAGCAGCATGGCGGGGGGGGGGGGGGCGGGGGGGCTGGAGAGAGAAATACTTGGCACGGCCGGGTGGAAATTCAATCCCTACCGCCTCCACCAGCCCAGGAATCATCTGCAAACTTTTCAATCAGCATTTTAGGATACAGTGGATTTTGTCATAATTTTGCCAACCAGAACCAGATGTGCTTTTCTCTTGACAGGGTGGAATAACAAAATCATATTTGTTCAAACCACAAGGCAGGTAATAAATAACCAGAGACACAATGTTACAGCTTAGCATTCTTCAAAAGGAGTAATGAATATTGCTGAAAAATTTAATTTGAGATATAAAGGGAGCTTTTGAAGAGAAAACCACCTGAAACCTCATGGCTTGATAACATTTCCTTTCTTGTTGGGCCAGATCCAGGAGCTTGGGGCCATAACAAAAGGGATCTTCAGCAGATGTGGCTGAGGGGCCAGTCCCATCCAAGATTGTGTTGCGGAAAGTCTAGCGCCCTTTGGGAAGACTGGTTCTCGGGATCAAAGACGAACAACAGAGGTTGCTTATCTTGTAGGTGCCTGTCCTCCTGGTCTGGTTAGAAACAACTCATCTTGGGCAATCTGCAGAAAGAACTGCCACGCTCACCGTTGTGCAGAGACTCTTTCCCTTGGCCCTAGGAGACCATCGTTGAAGAAGGACGAGCACGTCCCCTCTGAGTTCCGAAGAAGCTCCAAGACGTGGGTCAACTCTCGTTCTTCCATCAGCCTTGTGCGATTATGTGCCCTGTTAGGAATGCTTCTTGCTCTTCCTGCCTAGCAAGAAGAGGAGAGCTTCCTTTGTGAGTTATCTAAGTGTACATCCTGAAGTTGCACATTCAAGGGGGTCTGCAGGGGATGGTGAAAAAAGTCAAGACATGATGCACATAAAAACAGGAGGCACTTCGGCCACACTGTCACGGCCACCATCTTTACTGTTTTTACCATATCCTGTGAACACCCCTGTGAGCAACCAGAACTAAAGAAACGGACTCCAGATCTGTGTAGGTCAAAGAGGCACTGAAGCTTGGCAACCAGTTGTGTCAACAGTCCTTCTATCTGAAGTCCATCATGGCACAATATATGTTAAAAATTTGATGTGAGCTAGTGTGCCCACACATACAGTGGCATCATTCATTCCGTTATTAAACTAAGGAGCTGTGTTGGCTCCCAGATGACAAGCCCCATAAACCTCATTAGAATGGTGTCCTGAGCATAAAGCATAGAATCTCTGTGCAAATGTGAGATGCAGTAGTTGTTTCCAAGAGGCAAAGTTTTTGAAGGAGTTATGTGTGCAGAAAGTATGGGCAGCCAAAGGTGCGTTCCTCTGAAGTTTCTATGCTTCTGTGTTCATCAGATCCCCAGGACTTCTTGTTTCTCATCACCCGTGGACCTTCCAGGGCAGCAGAGGTGCCAGCTTCCATTTGGAAGCTCTACACAAAAGGTGAATTTTGCACAATCCTGCTTGGTTCCATTGTGTGTGTGCATGTGGGTTGGATGTTTAGTAGGATATATCCTCTGGTTCTGAAGGGCTGACAGAGTTTCAGTTTAGGACTATCATATACCAGCTGTGTGGCATCCTGCCCAGGAGTTCTCTGTGATCAGGTCCATGTTTCTGTGGGTGGCATCTGTGAAGGCAAGCATCTTTCACCAGGCTTATAATAGCCCATTGGTTTATATTTTGTTTTCCATTTTCCTTAACCTCTGAGCGCTTGTCTGAGCAGAAGACAATTATTCCAATCAGTAGAATTAATTTCTGGAAGATTCACAGTGGTTGGCCTGCTTCTTTCTGGTCAGGCGCTGCACACCCTGGCTTCAGTCTTGGCCTCCTTCTCACTCTTCAGGCAGCTGGTGAAGGGGCAGACTTGGCAGCATTTGGGGAAGATGACCTCTGTCCTGGGGGAGCCTTCGCTATCTCGGCCTGTGAAGGGAGGTCATGATGGATTCCTTGGTGTCCCCTCCAGGCAGTGGGATCGTGCCAGTTGGGTCCCACTGTTCCTTTTTTTAGACTAGGGAATGAGAATGGGTCTTCTGTCTTTTGCTTGACCTTCCAGTTTTTGCCACCTTCTTGCCACTTCATAATTTCTTCTGAAAGGTGGCTCTGAGTGCCTTTGTGCTCTCTGGGTTTATTTGCTGGTTGTTCTGAAGTACACTCTAGGTCTGCACCCATCTGTTGAAAAGGGGGCAAAGGGATTATTGCACATGTGATGTGAACTAAGTGGAAGGAGCTATTTTAAGGCTCTCTGGTTTATTTGCCCATCTTCAAGACTTGAAAAGCAAGCCGGCTTGTAGATTTAGCCTCAGATATCTCAAGTGAAGTCCCACAGGGCAAAATTTCCATAGAGAAAATGGGCAGGGGGCTTCTCAGGTATGTACATGTGTGTGCAGAGCAAAGCCCCTTGGCTTAAGAAAAGGCCGCTGGAAGTAACTGAAGCCGCCCATCCGTTCTCTGCACCAGAAGCCAAAGGAAGGCCCTGCGGCTGTCCCTCACCTGTGCCTCATCTCTGCCACTCTTGGAAAATTCCCAAAGGCTCCCTGGCCTTTCTTGTAAGAGGGTGAGCCTGGAACCACTTATTTTATAGGAGAGATGTAGTAAGAGGTAAAATGTGCTTTCATTTAGCATCTGATTTTGTGAAAAAGATGGATTCTTTCTAGCTGTCTCCTTGTGCCAAAAAGTTCAACAGAGTGAAGGAACGTCTTCTCCTAACCCCCAGAAAACTTCCTGGTCCTTCCCCACTCCTGGCCAAGCCAAAATAGTTTCATTTGTGAAGTCCAATGGCAGTTCTGGAAGACCAGCTTTGGCCAGATTTGCAGATAATGGATTTCTGATTTGACATAAAAGGAATAAGGGAGGAATCAAGATCTCATGGCAGGCAGGCAGGCAGGCAGGCAGGCAAGGTTTTTCCCAGAGACAGCCACTCAACAAAGATACTTTCCTTCGCACAAATCGGTGGCCACTGGCCTGGGAGGGGCTCTGCAGCTGCAAGAGAAGGGCAGCTTTCTTAAGGCCTCCCTGTTGGTTGCACTTAAAAGGGACCGGCTTAGTTGGTGAGGGGAGAGTAGAATTCCTCTCCAAGCACTGACGGATGGCTCAGTCGCGGGCAGCAGGACCAGCTTGGCTGCTGTTTCCAACCTCGCCTGTTGAGAGAGCCCATGACATCTGTCTTTGATCCCCAAGATCTGGATTGTGAAAGCTGATGGCCACAATTAAAGACAGTCCTGTTGAAAACCTGACCTCTGTCTGCTCTCAACTTCATGTAAACTTTTCAATATGTCTGTAATTTGGTATTAAATTACCCGTGCTTTATTGCTTTCTAGCACAGCTCCATCCTGTTGATTTTTAAGGATATGAAGGCTAACATAAAAGAAAAATGGCACCATATCTGCATAATTATGTAATTATAGGGTTGTTTTTCTGCACTTAGAAAGCCTTTGTGTAGTTTATGCCTCTTTGGAGAAATTATAATGACAGGGGAGCAGAGGTCCTCTGCATCCCTTGGCATGCACAGCATCAGGAAGGGTCCTTGATAACAGCTGTGCAACTGCTCTTGAAGAAGGGTGGGTGCTGGACTGCCTCAACAGGAGGGAAAGGCTTCGCTGAACGGGCTTCTGAGCCTGAATTGTCTTCAAGTCCTCCCAAAACAGCCTTCCATTTTGTCCATTTAGTACTAAAGAAGGTCCTGTCCACCAGAGAAGTGTCTTCATCACATCTGCTTGACCACCAGACTGTTACTGGTGCAGTTTAAGTCATCGCAGCTCCTTTGGAGCCCTTCCCCGATGAAGCTTTGGCTTCTCACCCGGGGAACACCAGCCCTTTGGGCACTGTCCCTTATTGATGGCTTAGCATCCTTCCCCAGCCGTGGGCCTTTCTCTTGCTGAGATGTCGGGCTTCCCCACCGCTTCCCCCGTGTGCTTGCTGTGCTGACTTCTAGACTTTGTTCTAGAGAGGAAAACTGATTTTTTTCCCCAGTTAACAACAGAATATGAAAAGGTGCAGTTGGAGTGTATTGGGATATGACGATTTGTGGTGGATGGAGCACACCTGTGACCCAGTACTGTTATTCCTGCTTGTATCCGTAGTAATTCTTGCAGACTCATTGGAGTTTGTTGGTTCTAGACCTTTCAGCAGGTACTCCTGACCCTAAAGCCCTTTGTTTGATCAGTAGAAAAGACCCAGCAGTAGTGACAAAGTGGGATCTTTTAAAAAAATCCCTCTCAAGCCTTCCCTTATCTTAGGAGGGGGAGAAAGGGCAGTGAATTAACGAACAAATACGCAAACAGAGGAAAAATGACACTGAACTGGTTGCAGTGAGTAAAGACAAAGAGAAAAAGAGCACAGCAGGATGGTCAGCTTCACTGGGGAGGTTAATGCGCCACTGATGACATTGCATACACACAGAGACGTTTGCACAAGTCGTCCACCTCTGAACGTTGTGCTTGTGTGAGTTTCTGTCCTGTGAGAGGCCGGACTGTGGCTGAAGCCCAGGCCAGTTCTGCTTTGGCCAGATGGATCTTTCAACCCGCCCCCCCCTGACAATTGAGCCCTGTGGATAATTTCCCCTCAAATTAGTTAGCCTTCATAGGACGGGCAGCAGATATTTAGCGTGATTGCAGGCAATAAAGGCAGTTGGTTGACTGACAACCCCGACTTGCGGTGACCCCTTGCCCAGGGAGATAAGAATCCGTCTTATGAACCCCAGAACATGGCCCCCTTCTTTCTGATTTCTGAAGAACCTGGAGAGGCAGCTGTCTCTTCCCTTCGTCTGTAGCTCGTTACTGGAAAATACCCCAAGAAGATGCTCTGAATTCTGGTGATTTATGTCAGTGGATCCGAGGCTGAATTTTCTGGCATGGAAACAAAACCTTGCAACCGATGCTGCTGCTTAGTGGAACCAGTCTTCAGGTGGAATGGCGGCCACCCTAACCCGGGTAGCTGCTTTGGGGTATTTCGTCCTAGTAACGGTGCTGCTGTTTCAGTGGGGGCCAGCTTTTAACTTGCTAGTTTGCAGCCCAATTGTGCTTGCGGGGAGGGAGTAGTATGAACAACCCGGGGAAGAGTCAGAGGAACAGCTGTGAGCAGCTTAACTAGCTGAAGCCCCCTCCCAAAAAAAGAATTGAGCCCAGGGGGCAAAATGGAATAAGTTTCTTCCTCAGTGGTTCTCTGGGAGGTTTTGCAGGAGGCCCTAAAAAGATTGGCCTGGCCCTCTCTATGAAGATCGTTATTCCTTATAAGGAGTAGAAAAGGCTTTCTTAAAAAGTCCGTCATCTTCCAGGAAATCAAACTAACAAAAGAAAATACAGTTCTGTGTCCAGAAACAAAAGTAACCAACGCTTGACCTCTTTTCTTTGCCGTTGTCACCAAAAGATGGCATCCGAGAGACATGTTTGTTTACTTGCTACGTAACTGACTCTGAGCCGTGTGCAGCCCCAATACAGTAATTGGATTAAAACCAAATTTGTAAGAAACATCTGCCAAGATAACTCGAGCATTGCTAATAACCAGTCTCATACAACGCTCTCCCTGCAGGAGCGATGAAGACAGCATCCCAGATCCCAAAGTCAAGCCGGAGAAGCCAGCTTTTGGGAAAACTCCGGAGCAGAATGGGGCAGGGGGGCCGGCTGAGAAGGCCTGCTCCGCAGTCCCTGCAGGTGACGCTCCCTCGAGAAAAGGGCTGGGGGGAACCTTCTCTTCCAGGTCTTAGTGGACAGTCAGAAACTACTGGGAGGACCTGAGTCCTGAGTCCTGAAGGACTTGGTGCTTCATGGAAAGGTGGCAAGGAAGGAAAGGAAAGGTGACAGCCAGCATCTTGAATTGGACTTGGAAGCAAACTGGCAACTGGCGCAGCTCTTGAACCAGTGGTGTTATATGGGCAAACCAGCTGGCGCCTATAACTGCCTGAACCACTGCTTTCCGGATGAGCTGAAGCTTTGGGTGACCCTCAAGGACATCCCCATGTACAGTACATTGCAGTAGGCCACATGAAAGATGACGAAAGCGTGAATGATGGTGAACACAGCCTCACGCTCCAGGCAAGGTCATAACTGACATGTAAGATAGGGTTGTGCAAGGGCTCTCTGAGCAGGTACTGAGAGTCCAGAGGACCCCCAACTAGGAACCACTTCCATAGAAGCAGTGGGACCCCATCCAGAGTTAAAGGTAGAATTTCTCTGAAACTGAAAACCTCTCTCTCTTGCTGGGATTGAACCTATGCCTCCTCATCACATCCAGGCCCCCCCAGCCTGAAGGCACAGGGCCTTGACCACTACGCTTGTGGCAGCAGAGGCGTTACACCAGTCACCTGTGAAGCATTTCAGCTGGGCCAGGTTGGCTGAGAACTCTCAGAATCGCAGTCCCAGCCCTTCTGCAGGAGGCCAGAAGATCTTACGATACTCAAGTTATTGTCTCCAGGACGTGATCTTTGGGGTTTGGTTGGGGCCCCGAGGGTTAAACGGCTTCACCTTGAAGGAAAACTCTGAAAGGTCTAGCCTGAGTCAGCAGACCTTCAAGAGCAAACTGGTTCCAGACAGCACCTTGTCTTTCTTTCGGGAGCACCCGCTGCTGCTCAAGAATGCAGGTGAGAACTTGGGTTCCTTCCTTTCCTTTGACTTGACATCTGATAATAGCGACTTAGCATAAACAAGGAGATAAAAATGATTTCTCTGGCTGACATTCTTATTGTTTCGCACTGGCATCCTCATACTCTGATACGTTTTCCATAGGAGTCAGTCCCCGCAGGTGAGTTTTAACCCCGCTCTAATGGGGGGCCTGGTGAGATTGCCGGAAGAGGCCTGGCCTGGCGTCTGGGCATTCGAGGGCTCCTGGGCACCGCTGCAAATCTCTTCCTCCTCCTTGTGCACGTGAAACGGGGGGGAATCAGAAGGGGTTTGAAGCGGGGCGGAACTTCGCTAGGTTGTGCCCAAAGGGGAGGAAGCATTTAATTTCTCAAGGAGGACGATCTGGGTGATGTCCAAGCCTACTTGTGGCCGTCACGACCTGAAGAACAGCTGACTGTCGTAAAGAGAAAAATCTGCCTGTTTGCGAAGAGTGTTGTGGAACAAAACAGATGTGAGGTGCACAAAACCTTGGCGGAGAGCATGAAAAAGAACACCTTTTCTCCCAGGAGGGGAAGATTCCCTGACCACAAGCCTCATTCCAAATACAGACCGGCTTCCGCTCTTTCAGGACCCCTCATGTCCTGCTGACCCCGACGCTTCCTGCTCCTTGGGTGTTTCCTTTGCAGCAGCAGGGACGGCACAGGCCGGCCACCCTTCGTGTGGTCTCTGTCACGGGACAGAAGAACAGAGAGAAGCTGCGGTTTGCAACGGGGCACGCCCTTGCCATCGGTAGGCAAACAGCAAGGCGCTGCCAGCCTGTCTGGATGCAGGCAGGGTCCAAGCGTGGCCTGGCGGTACAGGGAGCAGGGTTGCTTAAGAACGCTGCATGTTCTGGGGCAGTGTTCGGCAGCTTTCTTTTCCAAAAACAACTTCCAGCTTTAAGGAGGCGTAACATTAAGCAAGCATTATTTATTCTGCTACTTTGGTGACTTTGGACGCTTCCACCTTCAGAAGCCGGAAAATGGATCACGTTATCTGTAGGCGAGGGGAGCTGTTCTTAGCCCCTCTGGAGGGCACCAGGTTGGGGAAAGCAGGAGGAACGAAAACAAAGGTTAAGACAAAGGATCTGCCGCAAGCCAGCTCTCTCGCGGTGCCGTTCACGCTTTGGGCAGTTCCTGCAGCAGTTTTGATTTCCAAGCTTTTGCTCTGATTACAGTGCAGATGCTGTATGATAACTGATACAGAGGTGGTCCATTATCAAATCATTTTATTTGCTATTGAGTTGGAGATAAAGTGGGCCCTGGAGATGGGACGATGAAGTTCATCTGTAATAGACGAAACGGTGCCACCCGGGAGTTTAGGATGACATTTTGGGAAGAAACGGACCCTGCTCACTTGGTCATGGCACCTTCCTGCTCAGGCAGAATAAAAACCAATTCTGCACCAAGAGCTGGCGTGTGTTCTGCCACGCAACTCCAGCCCCGGCACACAAAGACCTCCAGCTGGGGACACTCTCATGCTTGGCCCCGCTAGATTGCAAAAGAGGGAACAAGAGGAGAGCAGAGGAGAGTGGCGAGAAAGGCCCGTTGAGCCGAACGGAGTTGCTTGAGTTGAAATGCCTGGCCTGGGCCTGCAGCAAAGGAGTCTGCCTGTCCGTTTATTTATGAAGGGCGAATCCTTGCTTCCCGGGCCAAAACCTCTTTCAAGGGAAAAGGATCAGAACTGGGAGGGGAGAGAGCATAAGAAGTCCTCGGGGCAGATCCTGGAGGAACAGCTTTGCTCCTGGAAAACACTGCCCCCTCCACGGGTCCAGGCGCCAGCAGCTGGTTTTCAGAATCTTTCAGAACCTGCTGCAACAGAGATCAAGTCACATGAGGCTCACCGGATTGGAGCCCCAAAAGTCTAGGCAACCAGTTCAAGGCAGTGACGAAGAGCTCTTCTCTGCCATCTAGCGGCCGTCTGGACTTCTACACATCTGTCAGGTACCCTTCCGGTCCCCACTGAGGACGTTATGGGGAGCAAGGAATAGGAGACGCCTCCCACCCACAACGCTGCCAGTTTCTCTGATCCCACGGTACCACCGCTGGACCGCCGATTTCTCTCTTCTCCCTCCCTGCCGCAAACCCCGTGGCCTCGTGCCCCTGCTCTGGGTGGCCTGTTTGCCCCGCTCACGTTTGAGACTTTGCATCAAGACTTGGAACAAGTTGTGCAGTTTTCTTCTTGGGCAGGAAGGTGGCAGTATTTCCACAGAGTTGCCTGGCAAGATAATTGCTCAGACCTTTCATCCTGAACACAAAATGATCAATTCCCCCGCCCCCCATGTTTTCCGCATCTTTTATGTAAACTGTTTTATGCAGGAAAAATTCTGGACTTGCACTAATCATTTTATTCTTTTCAGATCTAGGAAATGATCATGGAGGGGTAAGAGCCTGCCAATAAAGAGAATGCCACCAACAGCGAGCGAGTTCGGAGGTGGGCGGAAGGCAGACGACTGACCCGCTGCTCCCAAGGCGGCCCTGGGCAATGTGAACCTCGGGAGGGGACTGCCTCCTGAAATGATGCAGCCACAGGATTTGAACAAAGGAAGTCCAGCAGGCTCTTGCAGTCAGCAGGTGTAACTGTCTCATTCGGGGTTCTCTAAATTATACCCTGGCAGAAAAGGGGAGAATTTCTTGGAAGTGCACCTCGGCCGTCTGGTCCCCTGAAAAACGTGTTTCCCACCGCAGCTCTCCCGTTTAGGCCACTGGAGACCAGCTTTGGGGCGCCATTTGCTGCAGAGGATGCGAATCAGCCTTTCCCACGAGCTCCCTGCCGCCGCCACCTCCTGGCAAGGTGCTCAGATGCCAAACGCCAGCCCAGCTGCTGGTCCATGCCACTAGAGTCACCTCAGAGTGAAATCTAAGGCCGACGGCCCAAAATTAAAAGCCCAGGAAAACGGTCTTTGAAGAGCGACTGTCGCCTCTGCCGGTTGGGCTCCGCTGTGCCGTTCTGGAATTAGCCCTCTGCCTCGTGGCCCTTCACTCTCCTCATCAGCTGGAAGTGGGCATTTTTTCCTGTCTCCAAATCACAAACCTGCCAGTGCTTCTGACTTTCTTCCCCTGGGGTTTCAAGGGGGGAAAAGTTCCCATCAGCGTAGTTGGGGCTTCTCTCCTAGAAGTAAAATCCAAGCGCTCTTTTTACAAACGAACTGACATTTTCAATAGGGGGTAAGGATGAAAACCTTGAGGGGTATCATAATTAATACTTGGTTGACAGAAGCAAAGACAGCATGGTTTGAGCATATACAAAGACAAGCATAATTGCAATTTTATTTCCGTGTTATGCAGATACTGCGCAAGTTGTTCCTAGCAGGCCCAGAAAGGGAGGCGGTCATTCCCTTTGGCCCGTAAGCCCGCCACGGGAAGGCCAAGGGGGAAGTGCCCTGTTCAGGCAGCGGGAGACCCCAAGGTCCACCCACAAGCCCCTCACTCTCCCTTTTCCAGAGCACCAGAGCAGTTGAGGGAGGCAGGCAGATGATTGAAAAGAAACCAGACGTTCCTGTCTTGATTTGCAAGGGCAGAGAGTCAGGTCCAGGAAATCTTTAGCTTACATTTATCATCATAAAAAGGGCTTTCTTGTTTGGGCTAAGGGAAGAAAGGGGATTGGGAGGAATTATGCCAAGGGCAGAGCAGAGAGCTGTCTCTGAAGGGCAGGAACTGCTCCGCCTGGCAGGGAGAAGCAGCCTTCTCTCGGTGGGATTATTCCCTTCTCGTAACCTATCGGTTCCCTGATCAGAAATTCATAATCCAGGCCATCTCTTTCCCAGCCCGGCGAAGCTGCCTGATTGAATTTAAATAGGCAAATGGGGGCTTGGAGCCGTGACATCCTCTCTCCATCTCTCTGGTTTGCCCTCCCCGTCAGAATGCCAGCCGCTTTCCTCTTCCGCCACTTCTTCCCCATCCAGCACCATTTTATATTAGGCATGAACGAGCCTGATGCGAACTTATCAGGAAATGGAGGATGGATGTGGGGAAAGGCAGGGAGAGGCGCAGGCACGCGCGCGCACAGGCGAGGAGGGGGGGCGCGGAGGAGGCAGGGAGGCTTCGAGAATTGGAGGGCAGAAAATTGTAAATTGCTGCTGTCATACTCTCCCTGGGACAGTAAAATCTGTTTCTAAAGGCTCTCCCCTACCCGGTCTCAATTATTTTTCCTTCTCTCGCCCCCCTCCCTTAAAAGGAAATATTTCATGATGAATTATCCGGCGGGCAGCCTTACTAAATCAGCAGAACGACCGGGCAAGAGAAGCTCTTTGTGCCCGGAGCAACAGCGTCCGTCCTCTGTCCCCCCAGCTCTTCCTTTGCAGGGGAGGGCAAAGCAGGCCTCCGACAGCATGAACCTGGGGGGCCCACAAGCACAACCCTGAGGTGCTGGGATCAGATGCGCGACAGACCCCCATCCCAGACACAAAAGGCGAGCCAAAGGCAAGCTGGTCATCCTCACGTGGCCTTCCCAGCCACAGGGAAGCAACAGTCTCCTGCCCACCACCCCACACACCTTCTGCTAGAAAGTGAGAATGGCAGTGGTGTTGGGCCAGGAAGTGACCGAGGACAGTGTCGGAGGAACGTGTTCTCCTCCTTCCAGTTCCCTCCATTCCTCCTGGAGGGGCCTGGATGCGACTCTCCTCGGTGGGGCTCCTGCCCACGGGCTCCTTCGGGGGTTCCAAAGCTTCTAGCCAGGACAGGCCTTTTGCCGCTTGGCTCTGTGGGCCAGTGGGTGGGCAGAGAGGGCAAAACAGAACAAAACCACGTCGGGAGAAGTCGGGTCGGGCTGCAACGGCTTTCTGCTCCCCAGCAGCTGTCGTGATGTCTGTTGAGTGGAATAAAGCAGGCCGAGCCTTCGCTGGCAGCTCCCTGCTGCAAAGACCCCGATGATGCAGACGCCGTATGGTGATTGTCAGCAACGGGCCTCTGCAAGCAGGAAGCCTTTCTTTTGCCTGGCAGCCCCAGTAGGGAAAACAGCAACTCCGAAATGAGTTTTGCCGTGACGGGGGAGGCCAGCGGAATAACCTTCCCTTCGGATCATCTCTAATTTCCACTCACCAGGCCGAAGAAATGAGTTTGGGCTGCTCTGCATTAACAAAGACGGGACCTCTCTGAATCTGAGACTGACTCTCCGTAGGCTTGCTCTGTCTGGTAGTCAAGCCAACTTGGGGGGGAGGGGCTTTTGCTAGCCCCCTTTGTTGCTGGGGACTGATTGGGAGAGGGGGGTTGAGAGTATCTTTCCTGGGCTCAGGAGTATGAGGTGCTTGTCCTGAGAGATGACAAAGGCAGTATTAGAGCAAGGACTGATTTTATACCTTTCAGTAAAAGGAGGGGCCCACTTCTGGTGGTCACCACAGAGGCCCTGGGGCTCCTGGTGGATGCTTTGCTCCTGGTTGGGTGGGGCTTCTGGTCACCAAGGCCCTCGGCAGGCTAAGCACCTCTGGGTGGCCAAGAAACATAGTGCAGGTATTGTGCCCAGTAAGGCTAGGAGATTTGAGGAGCCAGCTGGGTGACATCCTGGATTTGGGGGCCCAACCGTTCCGCAGAGGGCAGGTAGGGCTTCAATGATCATTTGTGGGTTTTCTGAGAAGCTGCAGTGGGGGTTCTGGGATTCCTGTATCAACATCCAGAGATGTCAGAGCGGTCCTGTTTGGAAACTTCCTTCACGGGAAATGCTCCAGCTTCTGTACAGGACAGGACAGGACAGATGGAAGCCAGTATAGGGGGTGCATCAAAGTATAACATAGAAATTAAATCCATAGCCACCCTCCTGAGCTTGCTGATGGCTGAAACCTAAGAGGCCAAGATTCCTTCTTGAAAGCCTTAGTTTCAAGAAGAAACTTCAGGATTGTTTTACTGTGGCACCAAGCATTTTGGTGTGCAGAAATGGCTGTTTGTCTTAAACATCTGTCCTCTGCACTCTGTTCTGACCAAGCTGGGGTTCTGGAAGAACTTACAGGAATAATTGCTGCTCCTCCATAAGGCTCGCAAGAAGCTGCTTTTGGTGGGAGGGAGGGACGTTTCTTCTGGGCCTTGAGCTGTGCCACATGGTTGTTGGCTGCGTCAGTGCTTTCTCCGCTGTGGCCAAGGCACGGAACACGCCCTTGATCTCCAAACTGAACAGCAAGGGAGGGAACGGCTGCAGAACGCGAAAAAGCCAGAAGACACCTCTCTCTGATGAGACTATTCCTCCCCCAGCAGAAAGGAAGGAGGTTTGAAACCAAGGCCTCCATTCCTGTCTTCTTCTCAAAAAGCTTCAGAAGTAAATCAGCAAAACATCTTGCAACTGAATTTGGGGTGGGGGATTATGTGCTGTCAAAGGCAGCCCCTGCTCTTGAAAGAAAGGCCCAGAGCTCCATGGTTGCAAGTTCATTACAGAAATTGAATTATTCAAGAAAGCTGGTTTAGGCAAATGCATTCATTCCTGTTTCTGGTTTCTCCCTACTTTGCGGTATCAGACATTCATTCACACACATACACTTTGCCTGCAAGAAGTATTTTGAACAAAAACATGTGCTTTGTTGCACAACGGAAAACATTCTGCCCACCATTTTGTCAAACAAGAGGTTGGACTCAATCCAAGGACGCTGGCCTGGGGCTTCTGACAACCGCAGCTCGCTGGGGACCCAGGCAAGGTCCTCCTGCCGGCTTGTGGACTGCCCCCAACGCAGCCCGCAGGATCAAGTGCCAGGGGAGGCCAGGGAGTCAGATCTGGCCCGCAAGGCGCTTCTAGTGGCACTACAGAGAGGGGCGGCTGCCGCTCAAGGCAAGGAGAGGGCCCCTGGGGACCCAAGCCAGGGCCACAGGGAGGCCCCATGAGGCAGCTAGAGCCGTTGCCCAAGGTGAGGGGTTCCCAGGAGTCAGAGGTTGGCGGTCGGGGCCCTTTGCAGTGCAGCCCCCAGCCACAGAATGGGAAATGCCATGGAATGGGATCCCTGGCAGGCTGGCCCCAGAAAGCAACCAGTGGGTCTTTGGGTAGCCTCAGGAAGCCTTGCTGGAGTCCTCTCTCAGCCCTTGTCCAAAAGCCTAGTGGGTGCAGGAATGAGGGGAAGGCCCAAGGGGGGCCACCAAGCTTTGAAAGGAGCAGAAGGCCAGGCAGGGGAGGCCCGTGACTGGAGGGGCTGCTGCTTCGCCCACCTTCCTCTGGACTCCAGCCAGAGGACACCCAGGGTGTTTCTCCAAAATGCGCCTGTGTAGAAACAGAGCCTTGTGTTGCGCTCCTCTGGCAATGAAACACCTCCCGCTTTTCTGGGAGCTTCATCCTCCAGAGCGGGGCTTCCGGGAGGGGTTCTGCTGATACCTGGACGGCAACCTCCCCACTCCCTCCCACTCTGGAAAGTGACAGCAGCCCTAGAACAGCTGGGCCTCTCAGCTGGTCTCGCCAGGGGGCCGGTCGCGGTCGGTCTGGCAAAACACGAACCGGACAGCGGTGTCTCCTACTTCAGTCGACCCAGAGCCACAGCGCGTAAACCCCAGGAGCTTCTGTGGCCTGGCGCCCAGCCAGGCGGGAAGGCCGCGCGTCCTCGGGGAAAGGCGAGCCGGCCGAGGCGGAGAGGCGGCTGCGGAAGTTCCACTTCGCTCCCCGCAGCTCCCCTCGAGGCCGGCCGCTGCCTGCTCGCCTGCGGGCTGCAACCGCTGCGGGCATGACCAGAGTGCTGCCCAGGGATCGGGAGCCGCGCGGCCGCCCCGCAGACCCGCTTCGGCCCCCAGGCCCGGCAGCAGCCCGACGCCGCACAAAGCGGGCACGGCGGCGCTCTGGAGGCGAGGAACCGCGCCGGCGAGCGGGGCTTCGCGCTCGCCACCCGCGCCGACCCGCCAGCCACGCCGGACGGCTCTCGCACCTTCGCCGGCAGCGGCCCGGGCCCTCTGCTGGGCGAGGTAAGGCGGCCGCCCTGCTGAGCCCCGGCCCGCGAGGCGAACGGGTGGCCGGCGCGCTCCATCCGCGCCTCCTGCTCCTCCGCGTTCCTGGCGTCGGCGGGGCGCCAGCTCGGTCCAGCGGGGTTGGGGGGCGAGGCGGGGGAGCCGCGGGCTGCCGCGAAGAGAGCGCGCAGGTCGGTCCGGAGGGCAGCCGCCGCCGCCGCCGCCGCCGGCCGGCTCGTTGGTCCCGCTCAGCCGCCGCTCCCGATTCGCGCGCGCGGCAGCCTCTTCCCCGCGCCGCCGCCTTTCCTCTCGACCCGAGACGGGAGTAAAGCGGCGGCCGCCCCCGCAGCGGCGCTTCCGGGCAGCGTCCAAGCTGAGAAGGCGCGAAGGGCTGCCAAGCGAGCCGGCGTCGGTATCCTCGGCGAGCTTGGGAGAGCCCCGCGCCCGGTTCCGTCCTGGCCGCGCATCTCCCCTGGCCAGGCAGCCGCGAGGGCATCGGTGTGCCGTGGTTTGCTGAGGAAGCCCTCCGCAGGGCGAGAGAGGCCGCGGCTGCCCTTGGAGGGTCTTAAGAGCCTGGTCTCCAGAGGACTTCTGCTTGGGGAGAAATTTGTCGGCCAGCCTTGGGGTTACATCACCTGAGGAATGCAAGAAAGAGATGGTTTGGATCGAAATAGGACATGGACCCCACCCCCGTTGTTTTCTCATCCTGAAGCCTTCTCCCCCCCCCCCCACTTGTTCTAATTCTGGCACCAGCTCTGCATGCGGGTCACGCCTGCCGCCAGCCGCACCCAGATCCCCAGCCCTGTGGGTGCCTTGTCCCTGTGGTTTGTGCAGTGCCCGGCCCGGAGGAAGGGCTGGTGGGTGTGCACAGATCCAGAGGTGCTACGCTTCCCTGTTCTTGCCCAGGTGAACCACGGATGCCTCCAGAGGCTGGGCTTATCGGTCAGCCCTTATCAGCCTGCACCTCGGGGTGTTCGCCTGGGTGCTCAGTCTTCCTCTATTCCTCATGGAGGGCTAAGCGCGGAGTTCTCGGAGGAGAGAGGAGGCTGGCCTGGCCACCTAAGGGCGTGCAGCCATTGCACGTTTGGAAGTGCTGGAGCTGGTGGGGGGAGCTATCTCAGACAAAATCTTGCTCTGTCATTCCCAGTAAATGTGCTGGAAGTTAAGGAAAACCTTGACGAAAACACACTTTCTTTTTGGAATAAGTGTGGTATAAAGCACATGGGATAAGCATGTTTCTGCAAAGGCCTTTGTCACTCTTTTTAGTGCATGCTCCAGATCTATTGATCTCTTCGTGGTTCTTAGCAAACTCTTCTAATTCCTTTGGAACACAGTTCCAAATGCTTCTGGATGCTTTCTGGATTAAGGAGATGCACGTGACTGTTGCAGATAATCTGTTTTTTTTTTTGGAAAGCAAAATTGATTTAGGGTACCGGTTTTGACTAATTAATTCTCAAAGGTCTCACTGTGGTTTTGTTCAGTTTTAATCCTTCAAAATGAAGCCTCATCCAAGGCTGGACAGAATTTCTTCAGGGTGCAAAGAGGGGCATGGTAGAACAAAGACATGTTTGAATTTGTTTTATGGGGCTGTGAAAAGAAAGGAATGGGGAGGCAGCAGCAGCTTCTTTCAGGAGGGCGATGTGTGGGCCTCGCATGCAGCCCTATGGCAATTCACGATGTCCGTCCAGCCTTCGGGAACCACCTATTTTTATGGAGCCTTTAATCTGAGGGAAGATCTCATGAACTGTGACCGGCTTGTGCACCTCACGTGTCGGCAGAATTGCAGGGCTGTCAGCTGGAACCCCAAAATGGGTGTTTCTACCATTGGCACAAAACATGTTTTGCACACAGGAGGATAAAATGTATAGCTTGCAAGAAGCACATTTATGAAACTACAGCATCCAAATAATGCTATTGTGTAGAAAAATCTAATTTCTTCCTTGAATTAGAAAGCATGCTAATTATTTCTGGCTTTTTTTCTGTTGGAGCAGGAAAAGCAGAAATTCAGAAGTTTGAAATGCAGTACATGCTGTGTGTTACTGCCTTGTCTTTTAGGTTTTCCATTTCTAAACAGAAATGGTTCTTTTCCAAAGGCATCTCACACAGCTGAAACATTGGAAGAGAGAAACATCTTTCTTTTGTCAGAAACAGCTCATTTGATTTTTCTGGCAGATGGATGGGCTCAGATGGTCTTTTAGGGAAGACTATTTTATATAGATATATTTCTGACTTTTCTAATGCCAGAAAATACATTCCTGTTGTTAATATTTTTATTAGCAGAAAATGTTCATTTGGGGACAATATTGTAAAAAGCTACAGTACCCTAAATATAACACATTAAAATTCAGCTCTAGAATTTCCCGGTCTGTTTTCCCTAAAATCTTTGCTTTCAGCAGACTTTCCTAAGACATTTATGTTCTCCAAGTCCAGTTCAGCTCAATTTTCAGTAGGAAGGCCACAGGCTGGCCGCTTCTTTAAATATGATGGATCACCCTGTCTGTCTATCAGCTTTGTTTAGGGTGAGTTTCATATGTGAAATTTCTGCATGAAACAAATGATATGTTCTCAGTGAGAGAGTGCAAATTGGGGGGGGGGGGGGGGGGGGCTTTAGATTAATGGTCAGTATCTCGTGCCCACAAATGTGCTGCAGAGAAGGTGCAAATTCCTGACAAGATCTGGAATAATTCCTAATGCTGTCGAAGAGTTCATTTCCTCCTCCGTGTGATGGATGCCATGGAAGACCTGCTTGCTGGCTCATGAATGCCTATCATTCCATTAAGCGTTATTAAAGTCTGTATGTCTGAAGCTGCGGGATCAAATATCTCTCCCCTCCTTTCACCTGCTTTAAAAATAACAACAGCACAAAGCCCTACAGAGATTTCCGTTTGGTGAATTCATTGTCAGCGGAAATGTTTCCAGAAGGACATTTTCCTGCCACTGTTTTAAAATCCTTGTGTGATACATGTAATTTCAAGAGTGTGAAATGACTGACCATTAAAATGGCCTGAAAAGGAAAGCTTGTTAGAACAATGCCTTCCTGAAAAGAGAAGCTGGGGGAGGATTTTTATTTGATGGTGCTCTCCATCTGGGTAAAGGGCTGGTGGCGTGGCTGCCTCCCCCACTTCCATTGGCCAGGCGGGGGGCCCACAAAGAAAGCCACCTCCCTTGCTCTGTCCGGAAGGAGAGGACATGGCAGTTCTGGCCCCGGCACGTGCACAGACCCCCCTCCCTCTCCCTTGCAATGGCTCCCCCGCAAAGTTACTTCTTTCTGCAGTCCAAGCTGGGGGTGGGGTGGGGTGGGGGGACAAAGAAGGGCAGTTGGGTGGAAGAGACAGTTCATCTTTCTGGGGTGCATATTTTTTAGCCATCCCCTTCTGCATTTTGTTAATGTTTCAGTCTTTGCTTCTTTCTGAGGGCCAGCCTATGGCCTGAGCTGGTGAAGTGAGGGTTGGCAAAGCTGTTGTTGGAGGGAAGGACGTGTACGGGGTCCTGATTGCAGATGGATGAATCATATTAAATCAAAGGTAATTTTAGCCAAACAGGAGAATTCACTTTAAAGGCTTTTTAACCTTCCTTAAGAGCCAATTTTTCCCTTCAAAGCTCTGAGATGATAAAATACAATATAATTTATGGAGTGCTTTCCATGGGTATTCATTCCTAAAACCCTCTCTCTTTTTCTCTGGCTCTCCTTTTTTATGGAAAGGAGATAAAGCATCACCAACCACGGAGGGTGTATTTGAGAGAAAAGGCAACGCAGCTGACTGGAGCACTGCCCAGGAATGCCCCGTGCCCTTGAGTGAGAGGCGAGCATACCTGGGAAGGAGGACCGGGACCCTCGAGCAGAACCGGTGGAGTTGTGGGCGTGGCTGGCTGCAGCCAGGCTGGCCCTTGAGCAGAGGATCATTCCTAGGCTGGGTGCCAGTTAGGAAGTTTCCTGCCTGCCCCGTCCCCTAATCTCCATGGTTGCACAGCGGTGCAAAAACTTCTGAGGGAAAAAAATCACATTGACAGTTTTTAATACCCCCCTTTTTTTGTCTTCAGAAAGGTGCTAGATTATAAACATCTGAAGGAAATGAAGGGGGGGTGTCACTCCATCCCCAAATCCTTTCCAGATTTTCATCCTTTACTATGTTAACCACCTCCCATTCTCCACAAGGAGGGGCGAAAAGAAGGGGGCAGACGTTCTGTTCCTTATTACAGCTGAAAGGCAGATGCCTTGATGGAAGGGACTGATCTTGAATTGCTGGAGTTGATACTGGCACCCTCCCCCTTTGGGGCCGGGACAGCCCTTGGGGCTCTGGAGCTTCCTTTGGGGGCATGAGCCTTTCTTGGGGCCTGCCAGGAAAGGTCTGGCAGGCGCGAGAGTAGCGTTGGCAGCAGCCGAGGCTTAACTCTTAACCTCTTCGACCCCTTGTCTGGCAGCCAAGAAGCAGGACTTGTCGGGGGGAGCTGGGCAGGGGGCTTGCAGGGCAGAGGAGGAGCAGAGGTAGGGAAGGACAAAGTGACTGCTGGTCAGGTTTGGGGGGGGAGATCTTCCAGCCCTACCTGGAGGGGGAAATTGTTCTGTTTTGGGCTACCAGGTTGTCCTTCCGCCCCAACCAAAGAGGGTCAGCTGTGTCCCTGGGCCAGGCAGCATGCTGTTGCCCCAAGGAATTCAGGAATTCATTGCTGACATGCTTTGTCTGGGGCATCCACATGGGCTATGTCAATTTGGTGACTGGGGCCCCCCTTTGAACAAAGGGCGGCTCTCCATGCCCCAGCCCGGCTTTGTCTCTGAGCTGGGAGGAGGAAGGCTGGCCAACTCACCGTGCTTCTGAGCCCTGCCGGCTCTCTCCCACAGGGCTGAAGCCCCACAAAATGGGGCAGGCCCAGAGAGAAAAAGAATGCGGAACTGGTTGAAGCACCTTGGAAACTGACCCACAAACGTGGAACGAAAGCCCCGTCGAAGCACGCCTGGGGACCGGACCGGCTGCCACAGCAGGTCCTGCTGAACGCTTGTTCAATTATGAGGCAGAGGCGGTGGTTCCAAAGGGTACCATGACCGCCCCTCTCCAAATGCCCCCCCTTTGGGGGGCCACCCCAGAGGGTGCTGTCCTCCCCGTCTGTGGGCCCACCCCTTGGCTTGAGCCTCATGCCAGCCCTCTTGCCAAGAGCCCAGGGAGGGCTGTCGAAGGAAGGCGGGAGAAGCACTGCTGCTTTCTTGGAAGATCTTTACGACATTGTTTACTTGAAGGAAAAGTGCAGCATGATGACACAAAGTGCAGGCTTTTGCTGCAGTGAGTGCCTGATAGACCCTTCATGGTGGCCAGCTAACACTTCATTTGCAAAGTTGGACTTATGAGGCATTTTCAGTGGGGACGAAGGACAGCCTCAAGCATTAACACAGTAAATATAGCTTGTCTTTCAATTAATAATTCTGTTCTCATTTTAAGTTTATCACATCAGATTTTTCTGAACATTTATGGGTAAAATTACCCTGAGATCTGTACTTAAATATTTACTATATATTTGTGGTATAAAAATTCTGAATATATCTGTCCTTTGATTCAGGCAAACTGTTTAGTCTAAAGAGGATGGATTATCTAGAAAGGCGCTCGGTGCTCCCTGCAATTTCCCTTTTTAATGGTATCTTAAAAACTGGGGTCCTGCCCTCCCCATGGCTTCTCTTTGATGTTCACCAAAAACAGCCCCTTCCACAAATTTGCTAGAAAAGCAGACTTTGTGAGCAAAGGCCACTGCCTGACCTTGAGAAGAGATGTACCCCTGGCTACTGGGAAGTGATACAGAGTCCCCACTTTACTATTTTCGGAGTTTTGCAGAAAGAAAACAAAATGGTCTGGCTGAATGGAAACTTTCAAGCAACACACCACGCAAATGACATGATCTGAATGTAAACAAATTTTGAGGCTTTTAAAGAGGAAAAATAGCCTCTCGAACAGATGGGCCTTTGGCCAGGTGCCGCTTTCTCTTCCTCAGGGACTCTGCATGCACCAGGGCCGCCTGCTTGTTGATGGAGTGAGGTGTCTCACTCTCATGGGCTCTAGAACCCCCTTCTGACAAAGACCGGAAGGGGGATATGCAGGTGGCTGGACTCCGCCTGCCGACCAGCTGAACTGCAAACAGGAACCAGGCAGCACCAGCCCTTTCCTCTCCCCAGCCCCATCCTCATCCAGAGTTGAGGAGGTGTAAATAATTCAAAGTTGGCCCCAGCATCAGACCTGAAAGCGTTCGACTGCTTGTGCTTGGCTGGGAGGAGGCTTTTGGAAAAACCTCTGGCCACAAATGGAGACGCTGCAAGGAGGAAACCTATTAGGGCCCCCTCCCCCCACCCCGGCGCTGCTTGCTGGCCTGCTCCACTTCCTGCTTGACCGGAATTCTTTCCAGGTTGCTGGGCACGGGGCCAGCTGCTCCCCCCTCCCCGGTCCTTCTTCTCTCACAATTATTCTTTGCTTAGTCTGTACCCTCCTCGCTGAGGAATTGGCCTGTGACTGCGACTCCCATCTCTGGTTCCCCCCGGAAAATGGACTCCTGGAGGTGACCCCCCGTGTCACAAACGGGGGGCCCAGGAACCCCAGCGCTTGGGAACTGGCAAGGTCGGGGAGGGCGCGCCCCCGGCCTTGCCGAAGGCAGGCACAGCTGGACCCCTCTCCGGCTCTCCATCCTCCAGGGTCCGAGGCCTCGGGGGCGGCTCTCCTGCGGGGCTTTTCCCGGAGGAAGCGGGCCAGGTGCAAGCCAGCCGCGGCTGGAGCGCGCCCGCTGCGCCCCAAGAGAGCCAAGGAACGCGAACTCGTCTCTGCGGCTCGCCCGGGAGGTGGCGCTGCCGCCCAGCGGCTCTCGGAACCACGGACGACCGCGGGCGGGGGCGCGGCGCAGCGCGGCGCAGCGGTCCTCCGTCCCCCAGCCTCGGGGCCGGGGCCGGAGCGCCGGGAAGGCGAGGCTCGAAGAGCGCCCGGGATCGGGCCTCCCGTTTGCTTGCTGGTGGCCGGAGCGGGCCCGGGCCCGGGCATCCCCGTCTCCAGAGACGCCCAGCAGGCAGCTCCTGTCTCCTCGCCGGGCTGGTCGCCCTCCGCCTGGCCGGCGCACGAGAGGCGGGGTGGCAGCCGCCCTCCCCGCCCCTGCGGTTGCTCCTTGACGCGCCCCCAGACGGGGCCAGGGGAAGCTGCGTTCGTCGAGCGGTTCCCCGGTTCGGGAGCCGCGCTGTCTTTGTGTTCGTTGGGGAGGAACAAACACAGACCCGGGATTTTCAAAACAAAATGCGGAACCTGGAGGGAATGCTAACGGACCAAGAGCAGCGATCATTTCCTTTTTCAAAAAGCAACGCCCGGCGGAGCCACATTCAACGGCCACGTTCAGCGAAAGGGGCTGTTCGGGCCAGTCCCAGAAGAGAAAGCCAAGCTGCTCCCGTTTTTGAGCGTTGCGTGGACCAGCCAGAGGGCGAGTGCTTCGCTTTCTCCTCCCAAAGAAACAATCCTTCGCCGGAGACGGAGAGCCTCAAGGAATCGCCGGTCCCCGCGCACGTGTATGGCGTTCATACGCGAGCCTCCCCGTCAGCGGCACCTTTGCACCTCTGGTTCCGTCACCGTCGGGCGAGGAGCCTGCGCTCGACGCACCTCGCCGGGTTCGCGTCCGCCTGGAGCGTTTCCAGAAGCCCAAGAGAGCTGAGGTCGCGCGCGGTTTCTTTTTGCGTTTCAGGACCGCGGCTGCGGCTGCTTCGATTCCAGCAGTTTAAAAACACGCAAGCAAACGGGTGGGTGCCGAGACACTCCGAGAAATGCAGTGCCGAATAAGTTAACTCTTTTGCATATGATAAACATCTTCATGCTCCGGGTGTGGAGAAAAAAAGCAGGCAGGATTGAAGCCTAGCTCTTGGAATATACGGTATAATTCAACCTTACAAAAGAAATCAAAGTGGTATTAGGCAAAATGCACACTGGATCCCAATCTGAGCACCTGCTTTGCTTTATGTATGTTTTTAGCCTGCGGCTCTGAAATGATGCGTGCACCAACCCTGTTTGCACATGTATGCGCTTGCCTTTCTGGGAACATAGATGTCCCCATGTTGCTGGGCTCTAGGTGCAAAACATTAGCTCAGTGCCTTGGTTGCTTAAAACTGCAATTGTTTTGGAAGGGAAGCCAACAGTGCTGTCTTCAGTGACCCAGTTTTGTGAATGGCTGCCCAAGGCTGGATGACCCTCCAGCTGAAGCATCCGCTGGGTGAATAGGAGCGTGGCTCAGGCCTTCCTGGTTGCAGGATCCCCGGTGCCCTTAAGCCAGGGCTCTTCTGCTAATTATCAAAATTCCACACACTTTGGGAAATAGGACTGCCATTTATATTCTGCTTTTGTCAGATGCATAAATATTAAAGGATATTATCCCCCCCCAAACTGATTATATCCCTCAAACATTTTGCAATAAATCTCACCTTTTTCTGGTGAGGGAGGGGGCTTTTAGGCTTAAATATTTTATGATGTTTGGAGATATTCTTTAAACAGCCTAGATTTATTATTAATGGTTTAAACATTTATAACAGCCTGAAAAATTCTGAGGTATGGTTCACGTTACAGTTGTAGACCAGGGTTATTTTTTCAGCGCCAACGACAGACAATGGCCGTTCTCTTGGGCGTGGAAAGCTCCCTGCTTCCTTGGATGCCCCTTGAAATGTGGAGGGACCCTTCTCACTAGCCAGGCGTGGAAGGAGGGGAAGGGCTGAAGTGCGGGTGACCCTGACGGCCCCCCTCAAAATCCCTGGCTGGGTTGCTTCTGGTGGCCGCTCCCACACATTCCCAGCAAATGGCATGTCAGAGGGAGCCTAACCTGGTGTTTCTGCCAGGGCAGCAGGCTTGGAGGTGCGCTGCTTTCTTTTTTTAAAGAGGATAACAAATTCTCTCCCTCTCTCACTGTGTGCGTGCGTGCGTGCGTACACACATAAATGATTTGAGTCTTCTACAGTTGCTTGGACAATGTCATGAATACCTAACATCTGCAATGGCCAGAAACCAGGCGATACATATTTATTGACCCCCATGTTCATGTGTGTTTAATGAACAAAGGGCCATCAGGCGGTGAGTGAGCCCAACAAAAGGAGGCTGGTCGGAACAGCAGCTTTGTAAATCCAGAGTGATTTTGGTTAGTTTTTTTTTTTAAACACCTCTGTGTCTTGACAGGAGCTGACTTGGATCGTGTGACATAATTGGTTCATTTGATCCTCAGAACTCAGTTGGGGTTAAATTGGAATCCAGACATCAAAGATCTTTTTTTCCCAGCAGTACCAAATTTTATCCATTTCCCCCAGTTGTCTTAATTTAGCAAATTTCACCAGGCAATATATTTCTTGGCCTTTGAAAGATTTCCCAAACCCACAGCACCAGCTCAGGCACACGTGGAAAACGGTTGTTCGCCCATAAGCGTCTCTTTCTTGCAAGCTTTCCTTGGCGGGTCTGCCGTGCTTTTCCACAAGTGCAAACGCATGGCACATCCATGGTTTTCTCGGTTTCCACTTGCTCTGCAGCTCCCCGTAATCGTTCTGTCATAACTTAGTTTGGCCCGGCTCAACAAAGGTCAGGGCTCTGAAGTCTGGCATCAAAGATACAAGGGGGAGAGCTGCTATTTGCCTTCCAGCCCCCCTGCACCTTATTATATCTTTTTTGTAGCATGGATCTAAGGAAATAAATCTGCTTTAAAATAAGAACAGAAGGCGAATCTTGCTTGCTTGTCTGCCACGGTTCTTTTGCTCAGCGAGTGCATGACACAGGCGTGGTTTCCCCCTTCACTTGACCTGTCTTCACATTGCATTACTCATGTTTCAAAATGCATTTAGCTAAAGTAACTACAGAAAAGAAAAGAAAAGGAAAGGAAAGAAAAGAAAAAGCATCATCCTCTTTTTTGTTGCCTGGACCCTTTGTAGGAGGAGGAGGAAGGAGTTGTGGTGGGGCAGTGGCATTTGTGAACACAGAGCAGGGGACACCCTTTTTGCAAGCATGTAAGGAGGCCAAGCTACACAGATAATGAGGTTTACTTCTGCACAATCACATTATCCAGGATTTTAAAGTGATCAACAACCTCTCTGGAAAACAATTTTGTTGGTTCTAACACTGAAGCTGGAATGTAGCCGTTTGCTTGATGCTCAGCAGAAGCCCTGCTGATTGCGGGGTGGGGTAGGACTAATGCCTCACAGACACCCCCAAAAGCAGCCAAGCAACTGGCTGTGATCCTCCCTTTTGGAAACCTGCCTCTACAAAGGGGCAGCCAGCTGCAGTGGCCAAGAAATGCTTCTGCAGCCAGCTGGCGCGTGCAGCAGGCAGCCTTACAGGATGACTCGTCATTGCTTGCACTGCTCTGTGGCATTATCACCATCATTAGGGTTGGTCGCACAGTCAGCCAGATGTTGAGGCTGGATTTGGCATTTTTATCCACCTATCGAGTCCTTCCCAAGCACCTGGGATAGACAGATGTTGTTTGATGGTGTTAAAGGTATCGTTGCAGGATGGAAGCTGTTCCAAGTATAGCTGCCTTTTGCAATTGACTGATGGCGATTTTGTCAATGTCGATGGTCTTCGAGGGGTGCTCCAGATGTTTTGGGATTGCACCCGAGCCGCCTATTACTCTTGGTCCTACCTTTGCTTTCTTTTGCCACAGTCGTCCTACTTCTATTTGCAGGTCTTTGTATTCTGTGATTTTCTCCAGTTCTTTCTCTTCTATTCTGCTGTCTCCAGGTATTGCAATGTCCACTGCCCAGACTGTGTCTTTTTTATCAACAGTTGTTAAGTCTGGGGTGTTGTGTGGCAGGTGCTTGTCTGTTTGAATTCTAGAGTCCCAGAGCACTTTCGCTTCTTCATTTTCTATCACTTTGTCTGTTTTGTGGTCCCACCAGTTCTGGCTTGCAGGCAAGTGGTATTTTTTGCTGCTGCTGCTATTATTATTTATTATTCCACCCCCCACTCCCACTCGTGAGCTGCCTCCCCTCCCCTCCCCTGTCCAAGCAAATTGCCTCTGCCTTTCTGTCCGCCAGACGTTTACAATTCTTTCAATCTCCACATTCTGTTCAAAGGAGGCAGAAATGGGGGCAGGCAGGCCCCGTGGGCCAGCAAGTCTTGGGCTGTGGTCTCAGCCCCCCTTCCTTGGAGAGGAGCCCCTTCCTGGAGGAGCTGCTTCTGAAGACTCTGGGGCTCATTCAGGGAGGTCAACATTGTCTCCTGCTTCCAGGCAGTTATTAACGGCAGCACTGTTTGCAGAGGCGTCCCAGCTGTGGCCTTAGCACAAAATGTTTTGCTTATTAGTGCCCCATGGCAAAAAAGCAGCTGAGCACAGGAATCGCCCCCCTTCGCCAGAACCGAAGATGTAGCGCTGGGGAGGGGCACGGGGGAAGCAAAGGGGGAAAGCGTATCCAGGGCAGGGAAGGTCTGTTAGGACAGCCCTTTGTTGTTGGAGGGAACGCTGGACTTTGCTTGATCAGTGGGCTGCTAATTTCTGGAATTCGTAGCAAATTAAGGTGGACTGTGGTCCCGAAAGCACCAGGAGGGAATTGGGGGGCCTTGTGGCTTTTTCGGGTAATGTCATAACCACCCACTTTCTATGTCTCTCATGCTCTTTTTTTTATTGTCCTCTCAGGGTGCAGAATTTGAACTTAATATTCCATGAAATAAGCCATTGTAATCACGTTGGGTTAATAGAAGCAGCAAAATGGCCTCTCCGCTCCTAAGACATTAGAGCCCGGCTGCGTTATTAAAGTTTTCTTGTGGACGGGCACTTTAAAATGTCGCCTCAGCGGCTGACGCAAGCCTTTTCGGGGGAATGACAGCTTTTCAGATCTTAATAGGGCGTCCATTTGGGCCTGCGAGTTTTCCACATTTCTTTTCGGAGCCAGGCTGTGACTCGATGGCTAGAATCTGACATGAAGAAGTGCCGTCTGTTGGGGAAGGAGGCGGCGGCCTTCCTGGATCAGCCAGTTGGCCTCACGGAGTCAGCGGCCGGAACTCTGCGAGAACCGCATCGCTGACCCCCTCCCCGTGATGATGGTGATGGTGATGGTGACATTTGCCAAGTGTCATGTTTCTTTCTTCAGAATGCCCAACCACAGATCATTAAGACAGATACTGTCCCTTTTTAAAAGCCAACTATTCGTTTCAATGTTCAGAACTGGATAACGTCTCTCGCACGCCCTGCTTTCCCAGGCCTGGGGCCCCGGCCAATACGACCCACCACCAGGGTTACGGCGTCCGCCGCAGCTCGGGGTCCGCGTAAGCCGGGAGCACCGGGCCCTCCTTCGCAGGAACCGCGGCCAGGAGCGCGCCGACCCGTCTCGCCAGGGCGCCCGACGCGCGGCGGGACCCGCGCTAGGCGCTCCGGGGGGCGGCGAGGCGCGACCCCGAGGACGCGGCCGCGACGACCCCGCGAGGGAGGCCGGCCGCCGGCCGGCGGACGCCGAGTGGCTGAGAGGGGCGCGGGGCGCGCGCGGGAGCCATCTTGGAAGCGCGGCCCGCCCCGCCGCCCGCCGCCCGAAGCGGGGGCGCCGGGCTGAGGCGGGGGAAGCCCCCCGGCCCTCGCCCGGCCCAGGGCGGAGCGGCTCCCCTCCCTCCTCCGGGGTCCCGCTCTCGCCCGCCCCTCGCCCCCGCGGCCGCGGAGCGCCACAGCCCCGCGCCGAGCCCGGCCCGGCCCGGCCCGGCCCGGCGGGGCGCGCGAGGGGCGCCGTGGCCTTTCGCGGACGGAGCCCGCCCGTCCTCCCCTCGCGGGTCCACCTCGGAAGCCGCGTCGGCTGCGGCTGCCCCGCCCGGCGCCTCCATCAGCGCGGCCCGCCGCGAGCGGCTTCGACGGCGGCGGGAAAGCGCGGCCCGCCGCGCTGCGGGGCCGTCTGAAAAAACTCCTGGCCGGGCCCCCGCCCCGCCGAAGTAAGGATTTCCGCCCCGGCCCCCATCGCACCCTGGAAAGGGAGAGAGACCGGGGTGGGGGGGCGGGCGGCGCGGGGCTGGGCTGGGCTGGGGAGGCCCGAAGGGGCCCCCGGGCGGGGGGCCGCCTGGGGTAGCCTCGCGGCGCCCCTTTTCTGCCTTGGACGGCGAAGGGGCCCCGCCAGCGCTCCCCTTCTGATATCTGGCCTTACCGAGGCTCAGGCGTGGCAAGGACCTGCCGAGGAGGGGTTTTCCTTCACTCGCACCGGGGCCCGTCTGTAACCGCTAAAGAAAAGGAGGCCGCCCTGCCGGGATAAAAAGGATGGTTCTCTGTGCCCGAGGGGGGATGAGCGCCTGAGTGCCTCACCGCCTCGTAGCTGACAGACTTTTTATCTGGATACCGACGGGGACCCCGATGTCGCTTCCCTCTGCTTCCACCGCTGGTCTGGAAAATGGGACCAAGGCTCTGTTCTGCATCTTCGGTCCCTTGCAGAGCGGTTCGTGAGTAAAGCTTCCCACATCTGCGGGAACAAAGAGACTGCCCAGGCTGGATGGGCCTTCCCTGACACTAGGCAGCTCCGGCCGACGGCGCAATGGGAGAAGGGTGCCCCTTATCGGGTAGGCAAGCAGTTCTAGAAGCAAACTGATTTTGCAACCGGAGAAGTACAGCATTGCATCACTACAGTGGGAAGGAAGGAGCGAGCTACGGTGGCAGCAGATAAGCTTCTGGAATTAGTGCTTGTGTGTTTTGCTCTGGGCACTGCTGTCGCTCCCCTGCCCGTTCCTGATGCGCTGTTCCGTCTGGCACCGGGATGGCTGCTTTGGAAACACACAGAGCCTTGCGATGAGCAAGAGAAAGAAAAGCCACCAGAGAAACTAACCCTTGCAGTTCAGGGGCCTGTGCCCTTGTAAAGAGGATGCTGGCAAATATGAACTTGGAGGCATCCTGTAACTTCTGCCTAGAGGGGCACCAACGTTACCTGTCTCCCTTCCTTCTAGTAGTACCGGGCTTTGGAAACAAGTGGAGGAGTCTTGAATAACCATGGGTATGAAGAAACTTTTGTCCTGTCTGCATCGCAAATCCCGGGGGCCCCTAGGCTTAGTTTTCAGATCCTCCATCCAAGAGGAGGAATGTGTGGACTTCCCTTGATTGATCGAAGGCCCATTAAGTTGCAGTACTGTAAATGATGGGCACCTGTGACTCTCACAAGAATCTCAGTGTCTT
This sequence comes from Liasis olivaceus, assembly GCA_030867105.1. Lineage (NCBI taxonomy): Eukaryota > Metazoa > Chordata > Lepidosauria > Squamata > Pythonidae > Liasis > Liasis olivaceus. Next base: position 457,188 of record CM061359.1, on the reverse strand, counting down.
GTTCCATCACCTCATCGTAATGGGGGCTCCTCTAGAGGATCCATCACCACCGGTGCTGCTGCTGCCTCTGTTGCTGTTCTTCTTCAGGTAAATGTCTGGCGTTGCACTATACCAGGTGGCATATTATAAAGTTAAGGTTGCTCAGAGCTTGGTTCATCTCTTGCACGTTCAGTGCAACAATCTGTTATCTGGTCTGTTGATTCCAAAGGGTTAAAAGATCAGTAGAATGTAGAGGTATCGTATTACAGGACTGTGCAATCCTCCTAGTAACATGCATATTTGTTGATTTCATGAACGCCCAGTAGGCTGGTTCACACATTGTTCTAAACCTTAATTGGCATATTGCGGAATCAGCTTATTCAACAAACTCTGGGAAATCAAGTGGTCCTAGTAGGAGGCGTAAACCTTCTCAATCAACCGACTCTCCCACCACTGCTCCCTTCCCTCAGTTTAAACTCCTCTGCGATGAGAGGTCAATGGAAAGACAGGATTACTAGCCTCCAAGATACTGCAAGGCTGCCCAAGAGAAGAGGCAGAACCTCTGGGAAGCTCTCAATACCCCTCTAAGCCCCCAAAGCCAGAAGGGAGCTGTTGGTGACACAGGACTCAGCCAGATCCCATTCTTTTGTTCCACATTTGCTTAATGTTTAAACACAATATTTTCTTTTGTGCTGTGCATAACTGGATCAATGCATGCATATGAAAACATTCCTGCAGGCCCTTTTCCTGTATTGCATTCCACCCACTAAACTGAACCAGACAGGTGTCCTCCTTGGCTCTCCCCAGCTTCCAAGCTGCCCCTGCGTGGCTCCCCTCTGGATCTTATTAGGAAGTTTGGTGCTTGGGCTGAGAGGCTTCAGTTTGGTACTTGTTGCATTCCTGGAAAAGAGGCACTGTGGTCTTATGCCAGTCTTACTCAGTTACTGGCTGAGAATGCCTTCAGGGGGCTTTGAACCCCAGTTCAGTTCAGTCTACTTTTCCTTCCCAGATGCCATTCCTCTGGATGATGGGAAATGCTGGATGAGGCCCCTTTCCTTCATGTCTGGGGGCCTCTTCTTTCTGTGAGCAGAAAACAGTGAAGAAAATTGAACAGTGAAAAATCATCTTTGGGATCAACACTTTCCCCCCCTTCCTGGTCCCAGAGGGGGTTGCAGTCACTCCCAAACCAGGTTTCTCGTGCCACCTGCATTTGCTGGCACCTCTGTGGCTTTCTGGAGTTGGCTTCCACTTGCCTGCTGGCCCAGTGCCAGCCTGTGGAGGCTGGTTGTCTCCGTGAGGACTGTGTGTGAGAATTGTGGGCCAAATGTCCTTTGGTGCAGGTGGGGATGCCCTTGAGGGACATGTGGACTGGCATGACATTTTATTATGTTGATTTTTACTGGCATGAGTAAAAGTTGTGAACAAGAAGAAGGAGGAAAAAGAAAAGGTGGAAGCAACCCATAAATTAAATGAATAATTCTATGGGCCAGCAAACAGCACACACATGCAGCACAAAAGTCACTCTGATAAACACATTTGCTTTGATTTATGCTACTGTAGGAGTCCTGGAGCTATCCCTTTCCTCAGTTGGTTGATTTGTATGGTGATGAGGGACAAAATCAATGTTGGGGCATCTTATTCTTTTAATGAGGAGATGAGGATCCCCTCTATGGGCTGTGCCAGTCCTGGGACTTGCCTTCCAAACCCATATAAATCTGCGAGGCGTTGCGAGGCACCAGCTTTGAAAAAGTCTCTCTTCTCCTGGAGGAGGAGTTTCCTCAAGAGGTCTTAGAGCTGGGGCTCATAAACCTGGTTTTCTACTGCTGTCCTTTCTGTCCTTGATGTTTCTGTAAACAGAGTCAATAATTACAGGTCTTTTGGCAATCTAACGATTGGCCATGCTGTGTGCATTAATGGGGAACTCCACGGGGTGGGGTGATGGCAGAAGAGGCAGACCGCTGCGTAGAGCGAGGTAAGATGAGTCGGAAAGGGGGCACTGAGCCCAGGTAGGGTCGTTGCTATTCACAGGCCATTTATGGAAAGATGCTCTTGATGCCTGTGTCTTCAGGAAGATTAAAAATGTGGCATGGTGAAAAAGCTGAACACTTGTAGGATGCTTTGCAGAGCGGGCTTTTACCTGGGCTGAGTTGAAGGCATATCAGGTCCAAGCCAGGAGTCCCTTTCAGAGGTCAGTGTTTGGGGAGAGCCCAAGCTGAATGGCAGAGCATTTGCTTAGCCTTCTTGTCTCCTCGGCTGTGTTTTGAAGAGGCCTCTGGCCTAACTCGGTGCATGGTGTTTGGGTGGGTTGGAGCGAGGCAATCCAAAAGATGGTATCTGATGAACAAAGAAGCCTAAGAGGTCAAGGTTTTCAGCCAGGACGACTGAAATCCGGGTGCAGATGGTCTTTGTGCTGGTTTGGAGAGGCTCTTGGCTAGACCCGGTTTTTCAGGGCTGATGGATGAGGCTTGCCGTGAAATCTCTTCCTTGCTGCCATAAACCCTGGAGATAGGAACTTTTGTTTCTGCTGGCAACAGCAGAAAGCATAATCTGCTATCAGAACCTAAAATCAGAAAAGGTTGAGGTTGTCTTCCTGGTGCATTACCAAAAGACAGTCTTGTGGGGGTCATAGCCCAGGCTGTGATACTAAAAGAAAAGTCCAGTCGCCACATAAATTAATCCTGTCTCACTCCTCCTCCCCTCAGCCACCATTAAAAGGTCATCCCACTTTGAACCTCAGTTTCCATCCCAAATTCAGAACGTTTTTGGAGTCAGGGTTAAAGGGACAGGATCCTCTTTCAGAAGCCACATGTCAGAATTTCTGCAGAAACGATAAAGAACGTTTGAGATGTGCTGCTGGTTTTCAAGGCTGCCTAGACCCCTTTGTCTCGTCTTCTTCCTTAACTGAGGTCTGCTGTCCCAGTGACCAGCGAAGGGCCTCTGGCATTGAAAACTTAAGGACTCATGGCTTCAGCTGTGCTTGTAGTGCCTACCAAAAGTCTGCTTTGGCTGAAAGATGCCTCTGCACTTTGTTGCCTCTTCTGCAAGAGCTGCCATCTGACTTAATGTGTATCCACATAAATCTCAGTGTGATCCCCTTTGATGGTGTCTCTTGCCTCTTTTTCCATGTAACATGGCAGGGGGGACTGCTCCATCCTAAAGGGCACTAGAGCTCTCAGGATTTGGGGGGAGCTGGAAAGATGGGAAGAAGTAATGGAGCTTCTCTTGAAGGAAGGGCCGGCTGTAGTGAGTTTGGTCTGTGGGGGCTGAAGAATGAGATGCCAGAGCTGCCCAGGCATATGGTGCACACAGGAAAGGCACTGCTTTCTCTGCAGACATCAAGTCTTTTGTTCTCTGCTTTCTGGGACCATCTACTCATTTCTGCTCATTCTCCAGAGGCAGAAAAGGATTGTGCCAGGAGTCACGCTCTAGAAGGCCTGCTTTCAGGCAGTTTTTAGAGGTGAAATGGGTATCAAGTCTTTTTGAAACTCCAAGACATATTTTTAAAAGCTCTCAACCATTATTGGGGGGTTGGGGACTGCAAAAGGGAGGTTTTCAAGAATCCCTGTTGGTTTAGCAGACTGAGCAACACAGATGGAGCTCCCATGGAATGCTTACCAGGTCACTTAAAGGCCCAGTGGCTCAGTTTGTATGACTCCCAAACTTAAATTAAGCTGCAAAAGCTGCTTTCTGGCAGCAGGATCACTGGGGCTTGGTGGCTGGTGGTTTCCCACTGCCAGGATCTCTCACCCCACCCTGTCTCCCAGACTGTCCTCTCTGTAGAAGGTTGCTTGAGCAAAACACTTTCAAATATAGTTCTCTGTCACCATGACTAGGGACTTTTTAAAAAATTGCCCAAGGAAATAGTTGGAATGGAGCAACTTTGGCTGGGTACCCATTTCAGACTCCTCATACATCAGCTAGGGAGCAGGGTCCACCCCTGCAGAAACCTGATGGTGAGGGCAGTTGCAGGATGTTTCAAAAGCATTCTGAGAATAACTGGGGTGGTTAACAGCTATAATTAGTGAATAAGATAAATACATAATTTTAGGAAACAAAATGGCTCAAGGTTTCCTGAGCTGAAGGTAGTGGGTTTTGCTCTGGCTACTTTTGTTTGAAAAAAGGTGGTTTGGAGTTTGCAAAGAGTTGTAATGCTAATTTCTCTGGTGTAGGCAGGACTGCAAGAAGGCTTTTTTTGAGGGAGAAAACACTACTTTGGGTTGGCATTAGAAATAGGAGGACAATAGCAGTACAAGAGGAGAATTCTGCTTTCTCTGTTGCACCTCAAGCATTTGCTTCTGCCTCTACCCCCAGGCACTGGGGGTGTGCCCAAGCCTCACTCCTGGGACAGGGGCCGTGGTGGGCATCATCTCTGACTCCACAGAAGTGGCGACATCTGGTTTGTCTTTGTTCACAAGGCTTATGGGGCACTCAACAGTCAACGGCCAACTACATGCCATATTTCATTACATCAGTAGCTGATATCAAGAGGCTGAGTGGAAAAGGAAAGTGGTGGGAGTTAACTCTTCATCTCCCAGGAGTTTTCCCTGACCTGTTTTTGTCTGCAGTCCGTTTGCACTGTCCGTAGCCTGGATCAGTTATCAAGTCAAGCCTCAGGCCTGCCTTTCCGACAGGCTTTGCCCTCCTGAGGCCAGAGGGGCAGAAAGCTGCTCTCCAATTCCTTTTACAGCAGAGGGCACAGGCATCCGGAGCCTTGGAGGAGCTCCTAAAGGTTAAGTAGGCCGAGGGTTAGGAAAGCTTTCCTCTTTTGTTGTAGCTTTCGCTGCCATTGTCTTTTCTTTTCACCACACAGGATCACTCTGTTCTGGGGTCTCTATGCAGTAATGGCACAGCCGCCCCTCCACTGTTGCATGGACTGGATCAGGCCGCCGCCTGTGTGATCTAGCATTCAGTTTCCTGAAACAGCCAACCGGATGCCTGTGGGAAGCCTGTAGAAATCCACAGCAGACTCTTAAAATTTAAGAATTAGTTTTATTGCTGGGGTGAAAACTGTAAGGATAAATTTCATACCTGAGCAAAGTTTTATGGGTGAATAATAAGCCCCGAAAGAGGGTTCTGGAGTGGAAATGCACCGATGATGCACCCGTAATGATGGCAGCTGGAATGAGACAGAACAAGGAAATGTTGCTTTTAATTTATCATTCCGTGGGAGAAAAAGGGTTGTTCACTTTTGTCGCTCTTGTTTTTTCTAAGTTTTTCAGCCATGATTTTGAACTGCATTTTGTAATAAATGCACAGCGGATATGTTCCTGGGGGTTTTAGTGTCCATTTAAAGTGTGTCTTAAAGTGAGACGGAAGAAGAGAAGGAGGATTCTTTAAAATTCTAAGGTGTTCCTAGGAGGGAAAGGGGAGAAAAGAAAGAAAACATATTCTGTTGCCTAATTACTTTCAGATGTAGCCTTAAAAAATTATGTTGGGTGGACTGTCCTTGGTGCCTACCCTTCTGTGGAGACCGTAGTTTTCCCAAGTCTGGTTCACTCTGGTCATGCCAATGGAGGGGAGAATCTGTGCCCAGAGCAAGCCTCCCATCTGATTAGCATGCCAGATTCTTTTTCCCTTCTGGTCCTTTCATATCTGTTTTGCCCTAACCTTTCATTTTGCTAAACTGGAATTATTTTGTCTTTTGTGGAGTGAGAAACAGTCCACTTTTGTGAGAAACTCAAATGTCTGTGTTTGTAAGGATGTAATTTTCAGTTACTAAGGCTTATTTTGAGGTGTTCGTGTCTGAAGGCAGTTGAAAATGGAACGATTTCCACAACACTTGTTGTCAAGATGCTCTTTGTGTCCGCGTTGCCCACATGGTTTGGTTTCCAAACATAGCTCTTCATCAAAAGGATTTGTGCACTTTCTGCTCTGGCCTTCAGTCCGGGGATGCTGAGGGAGAGTGCAGACCATACGCCTCCTCTTTGAAAGGATCTCTTTGCAGTTATCCAGTCATTCACTTCAGTGCTCTACAAATGGAGCCATAGATGAAAAAGACCATCTGATGCTGCTTCTTTTGAACTGAAGTCCATTTAAAGCCAGTTGGGCATTTTGGAGAGACCTGCTACTCTTGTAGAGTTGTTGTGGGAGATGGAGCTTGGAAGCAGGCATATCCCTGTGGCTCTGGGGTAATTTGAAGCTCCAGCATTGGTGCTTGGAGAGTGGATTTGCCCACTTATTAGCATGACAAATAGAGGAACAGAAAATGGAAGAGAGCTGAGAGAGAGATGTCTGTGCTTCCAGCATCCTCCTTCCTCGCCTAAAGTCAGGCCGTTTGGGGGGGCTGCATCCCAGCCCAGTGGCTCACCCCTTTGGGCCAAGAGGAGCCCCTTCCCACTTCTGTGGACAACTGACCCGCCTTCAGAAGGCAAGAGACTTCAGAGAGGCATATAATAAGGGTTGGGAAAGAAGTGACAGCGTGAAAGGGGATGACCTTTATTTGCAATCCTAGCTGAGATTTACAGTTTATTACTGATAGCTTTTATAAAGAGCCATTCAGTTCAGAGGTGAGAGGTTTGTCATCTGGAAATGCAATTAACTTTAGCCATATCCCCTTGGTCTTACTGTGAGAGCAGCACTCCAGCACAGTCATGATTTTCTTTCTAATGTCGTTTTTCCCCCATTTTAGGCCCAACGCATCCCTGGAAATTAAAATGGCTACATGGTTTTGTTATTATTTATGAGGAAACGAGAAACTGAAAGGAACCCCTGGCCCAAGTTTATCTCTTTCTTTCTTCCTCTCTTGAAAACACTTCTAGGAAGAGGGATTTTCAAAGGACAAATATAAGGAACCTTAGGAAAAGACCCTATGGATTAAAAAAAAAACAACAGTTACAAGAAGGGAAAATTGTGCTTTTAGAGGGCTTAATGCCCCCCGCCTAGGAAAGCCGTGGTGGCAGAAATTGGCTCATCCCTTTGGGCAGTGAGCCTCAGCTCAGGAGCATGAGGTTTTCTGGGGACCTGATAGAAAAGGACCCTGTGAAAGAATAGATCCCCTTCTTGCTGGGTGTCACCTGGCTTGTTCTCCTTACTGGCCCCTCCACTCAAGAAAGGAAGCGGTCCCGTCAGGACAGAAGGACCCCCAGACAAGCGTGGCTCTCTGTTGCGTAAAGAAAGTTGTCGTGCACTTTGCTCCTAGCATAAGACTCCTGGGAGAAGTAAGAGAGAAACTGCCTAATAGCCCCTAATAGCATTGGGGAGGGATGGTCGAGCCTCTGCTCCCAGCCAAATTTCAGCTGCCAGAAAGACTTTCTGGAAGTTCAAGTCCAGTTTGGCTCCTGCTGACTTTGTGGTGATGCCAAGGTGGTCTTCTTGGCCATGGTACTGAAGGGGTTAGCCAGGGCTGCCCTCAGGGGTGTTTTTCAACTTCCAAGTCTAGATATTGACTTGGAAGCCAGCTTGGATATTTATTTCCTGAGGGTTTCCCCACAAAAGATGACCAAGTTCCAAGGTTGGCCAGGGGCTACCACTTGCTGACTGACCAGAATAGGGATTATGAGTTTTCTTGCTGTTAAATCAGGTCTGGAGGAATTTCAGCACCAAACTCAGGAACAAGGACTGAGTGCATTGGGCAGCTCCATTGAGGTAGTTGGCTGCTATCTGGTGAACTGAAGCCAAGGGACTGGCAGATGGAAGCTTTTGGAAAGTATGGGAGATAATATGAGTAGGCTCTAGTCCACCTTGGCCATGGGAGCTCCCTTGGTTGCTTTGGGCCGGTCACTCTCTCAGCCCAACCTTCCCCAGAGAACTTTTGTTGTGAGGGAAGATTGAAGGAGGTGTGCAATACATGCAGTGAGTGAGTTCCTGGAAGAAAGACAGGGCAGACATCTGATCAATAGATAGCTAACTACACCTGAGTAGAAAGGAAAAGGAGGAGCTCTAAGCAGTTGCTTAGAGGAACCAGCTCCATCCTCCCCAGACATTACTTCCAAGCAGCCTTTTGCTCCTATGGGTAGCAGGGGATATGTGCAGATGGCTGGCTGAAGCTGCTGTGAGCCTGCCACAGCTTGGGCCACAGGTGCAAAAACAACCCCCTCCCTTTGTCTGCAGGGGGTCTTGGAAGCCTGGCCCTGCTCACAACACTGACCTCCCCACCTCCCCAAATGGATGGACTGCTTCAGTCTTGGAGAGAGGGGGTTGGGCAAGCAGTGCCTACTTCGGCGAGCCAAGGGGATTTTGAGAGATGCGCTCCTTGGACATCAGTTACTGGGTCTGAGCCCAGCTGGAGATAATGCGCAGAGAGAAATGCTTGCTTAAGGGAAGGTTGAGATGTTGAGATCCCATATCTCGCCATCAGTATGACTGACATGGGCTGGAGGAGCCGGGGACCATAGGCCAAGACCTGGGGCGGGGTGATTTAAGGGTGTCCACAGGTCTTGTAGGAGAACTTGATGTCACCATTCCGCACCCCCTAAACCCCTCTCCCCAACATGGGCGTGCTGTTGGTTGACAAACAGGATACAAAGCGTAGTTGTGATTAGCAAGGCTCTCAAGACCGGAAGAATATTAAGCAAAACACTAAGGGGATCAGCAGTAGGCCTTCAGTTTACATATTGTTGAACATTTTCATTAAGGACTTGGAGAAGGTGCAGATTCAAATGTGATTAATTTTGTGCTGAAACCAAGAGGGAAAAAGCATGCTGCCAGGACATGAGGCCATGCCTCGGCTCCTGCCTTAGGCTGGGTCTAGGCTGCCCTGTTCCTGGATGGGATCCAGTGCCGGGGTGCATTCAGTGCGCTGGCTCAGGAGCAGATCTTGGGAAGAAGGATGGTTGCTGGGGGTGCTCATTTTTTCCCCAAAGGCACAGCATTCAGTCACCAACAGCAATATTTTTGTTTTTAAAAAGGTTAGCCAAGCAGGAACTAAGAAGTTTTACATCTCATTGTATAATGATGCCTTACTTGTACAGCTTGTTCAATTTACCTCAATGATAAATTTCACAGTTTTATTTTCATGTGGGATAGAAATAGCATGAGCAGTTCTACACAAATTCTGTTCTACCTTAAATAATGCTCTGGTACCTCATCTATTTGCGGACATAATTAAAGCTGGATTAGTAAAATAGATTATGGAATTTCTTCAAGCCATTTGGGAGTCTCCTTGCTTGCCTCTCCCTCTTTATAACTTCACTGTGCTTGAAAAGTCCATTTATACTTTGTCCTGAATCCGAGACACATATATTTCAGTATTTCATCCAAGACCCAGATTGTTGAACAGCAAGGCAGCATCAGGCGCAGGCAGAAGCCAGAGTTTCTGGAGTCAGAGTCAAACCACAACCTCTCAGAGAAACTGTTTCTATGCTGTGCTGCTCCCAAGAAGAAATGTTTATGCTGGAAACCCAAAAGCTTTCCATAAGCACAGATTGATTGATTGATAATGTGCCATCAAATCATTTTTGACTTGACGATTTATCCCTAACCTGTTCTTTCAAGTCTCCCAATTGTGCACTGATCAATGCTGTAACTGAGTCCATCCACCTTGCTGCTGGTCGTCCTCTTCTTCTCTTTCCTTCCACCATTCCCAGCATTACAGTCTTTTCCAGAGAGCTGGTCTCCACGTAACGTGTCTGAAGTAGGATAATTTGAGTCTGGTCATTTGTGCCTCAAGTGAGAACTCTAGGTTGATTTGTTAAGCGAATCGTTTGTTTTCTTGGCTGTCCGCAGTACTCTCAGGAGTCTTCTCCAACAGCAGAGTTCAAAGGCGTCAACACTCTTCCTGTCCTGCTTCTTCAAAGTCCAGCTTTCGCTTCCATGGAGTGTCACAGGGAACACCATTGTCTGCAGGATTCTGATCTGGGTAGGGACAGATGCATCACAGCATCTGAATGTCTTTTCCAAGGCCTTTACGGCTGCTCGACCAAGTGCTAGCCTGTGGTTTATTTCTTAACTGCTTGTTCCTTTGCTGTTGATAGTTGATCCTAAAAGCCAGAAACTGTCCACTACTTTGACATCTTCATTGTCAGTTCTATTGCTGGTTGTTCTACTTGTTGTCATTAGTTTGGTCTTCTTTATATTTAACTTCTCTCCCATTTTTTTCACAGTGCTCTTTCACTTTTAGTACAAGCACTTGCAGATCCTTCCCATTTTCAGCTGTCAGGACAGTGTCATCAGCATAAGCACAGGAAGTGGTGGTTAACCCTGAATGCAGAAATTGGGCTGTTGGGAAACAACAAATAAGCCATTTCTCTTCCAGGGACCTGGCACATTTGTCTCCTGGCTTTGACCCATTGCCATTGATGCTGTTGTGTTTCTGGAATGGGAATGAATTCCCTGGGCATCGGTGGACCTTAGTCTGGTGTGACTCTTACGGTAGAGCTCAAGTCAGAGCTGCCTGGTGTCTCATCTGGATCCTCAGATGAAAATCCATGACCAAACAATTTGACCTATATGGCTTGGGGTATCGGAGGGACCATCTTTCCCAATAGTTCCTGCCTGTCCCACCTAAACACTAGGGAGCACCTGCTGAGAGTCCCCACCTACAGGAGGCACAGGGAGAGATGGGCATTCTCTCTAGCGGCTTCCTTCCTTTGCATTCACTAGCCGCATGGGGCATGGATGGTCCCCACCAGCAGGTGAAAACATGGCTCTTCTGGAAGGCCTTCAGGGATTAATCATAATCAAGAGGTACCATATTCAGTCAGGGTTAACTCATTAGTTTTACTTTTAAATTGGATTGCTATTAATTAATTATTATATCGATTTGGATTGTATTTGTGTTATGAGACATATCTCATGAATATATAAGTGTTCCTTCTCCCATTTGCTTTCATTTAGCTCTTAGAAGGTTATGCTTGATGATTAACTTTCTCTGTATAAAAACTTTTTTTTCCCTTTTACTGTTTTCTCTTTTTAGTGTAAGCTACCCAGAGTCATTTTGGAGTTGAGTGGCCTTTAAAAAATATCATGAACAAACCAACAGCACAGTTCTCGCACTCCAAAGCAGGCTGCTCCCGTGGTCATGCCTGGGATCAGCGCTGACCCAGAAAGTTGCTTCCGGCTAACGCAGTGGTGGGATGTGCCCTTGGAGCGGCCAAAATACCAAGGAATCTGCCTTTGCTTGATGCGGAGCCCAGGCTAAAGTGTGGAATTTTGCTGTGATTATTGCACATATCTTGCCACAGAGTTCCATGCAGGAATTCTTTTAGCTATGAATTATTTTCCCTGGTGCTTCAGGCATTATTTACTTTTCTTTTTAAATTTCTGTACTGCTACAATAAAAAAAAAATTCTTAGGGTTGACAACATTACCTAACATGAAACATTCATGGTACAGTAATGAAATGTTCATGGTAAATAATCAAAGAAAAATAATCAACGTTCATGCTAGAACAGCCAGAGGAAAGTACAGAAATAATTCACATAATGTCATCTTCCCATTCAACTACACCAAACATCCCCTGAAAGTAACATCTTTATCAGGGCTTACATCAGACCTTTAGCACAAACTCTTAAAAAATATCAGATTATTGGAAAAACAAGACAAACTGAATTTAAGATTAAGCACCTAAGAAATTGCAGTTGATAAACTTGTTTCTCCTTATTCTAGGGTAAATTCATTTTGGGATGATAGCCACTGATAAACCAAAACACTACTTACTGAGTTTTTGTACATGGCATAGCAAAATAAATAACCACTTGCATAATGTGATACTTGCTCATCTTGTAATTAAGGTTGTTCCTGGGCTTCCTTTTCTATTCCTGCCTTTCACCTACTTTCTTCCCATTGAACATCTGCTTGAGACTTTTCCCCAGATACATTAGTCTGCCTTACCCAGTTTGTAACTCATTTTATTGCTTGTCAATATTTCCAACATCCCTGGGTTGCTTTGTATAATTTCTTTCCTCACTGGTATTTCTAATGCTTTCTAGGTGTTTTCTCCTGAACTTACATAGAGTTGCACCTTACCCTTGCTAATAGCAATTAAATGAACAGTGTTAACTAAGACCAACACACTCCATTCTTTGATGTTCACCAGGAATCCATCCTCTTTAGTCCATTCCTTCCTTTTAACGGTGCTTTCAGAACTGGTCCACCAAAGGTGACCTATGAGACTTTTAATATGCAATTACCATCATAGCCCCCATCTCACTAGCCTCTTTGAGAAAGAGTCAGCAAATATGAGGACAGTGTTGGTATGCTGGTAGTGTTTGCTTGGACTTGCAAAAGGCTTTTGTGAAGGTTTGTCACCAAATGCCCCTGAGCAAATGTGGGTGTTGTGGGATAAGAAGGAAAGAGGCTCTTGGATGGATTGGTTATTATTAAAAGAAATACGTGTTTCTGTCTGTGTGAAAGTGAAGAATAAGTTGGCTTTTGCAATGGAGGTTTGGCAGTGGGGATCCTCTCGTGATTTTTGTTGGGAACCCTTCTGGTGTTGGCAGTGAGGATTTCTGATGATGCCAAAAGGTTTAGAGTTGCTACAACAAAAATTGACAGATTTAGATATTGCTAAACAGGCGGAGTAAACTTAAAATGACAGTTATGTTCAGTGTAAGCAAGAGTGAAGTGATGACCATTTTGGGGGAACGTGAGAGAATATGTATTCTGACTGCGTCTAAGCTTCCTGTGATGGATCAGGAAAGGAATTTGTTTTTTCAGATGAATCATTTGAATGAAAAAAAGTCCATCTAATGGGCAGCAACAGTGAAATAGATAAATTTATGTTGGGAATCATTAAAGGAATTGAAAATGAAACTGCTAGTGTCATAATGCCTTTTCACAAACCCATGACTATGTTTAGAATATTTCATATAATGTTGATCACCATATTTCAAAAAGGATAGCCTAGGGCTGGAAAAGATGCAGAAAGGGCAATAGCAGGTTCTGTAGGAGGAAATACTACTTTGGAATGTTTTAGCCTAGAACTGTGTGGAAAAGAGGCAGGCTGAGGCAAATACAGAGAAGCTTTTATTCCCCTCCCTAAATACTGGAATCTGGGTCGCCCAATGCAGCTGAATGATGAAAGATTCCAGCCAGACAAGCAAACAGAAGTGCTTCTTCATTCAGAAGTAGATTGTATGTGCATCAGTATCAGAGGCAGTACATTTTTCAACAGCAGTGCTAAGGAGATGAGTGGGAGAGTGTGATTCAGCTCAGATGCAGTTTGTGGGCTTTCCAGGAGCTTCGGGGATGACTGTGAAATGGGTGCTGGATATCTTTGGTTCTTATTTAATATTGGCTAAAATAAGTGTTCTGCTCTAAATTGAACAGATTCACTGTATGGGTACACTATCACTTTAAAATAAACAAGTATGCTTTATAGCTTAATAATGAAATGACTCAGCTTTACTGCCAAATAAAACTCCTTTCCTTGCATTCTTAGAAATCTCAGAAATAAACTCTACTAATCATGGAGATTTATTATGGAGACCACCACACTTTGCGAGGGCATCCAGCATATTTTAAATACCAGATGGCAGACCTGGCTTGACCCCAGTGTCATGATAGGCAGAAGTTGACATCAAATTACCCAATTAGAGTTCTGACTGAGTAGCTTTACCTGGTTGGAAAGATATTGGAATAGAATAAAGAGATTAGTTTTCAAAGCTGCTAAGATGAGCGAGAAAGTTGTTCCCCAAAAAAAGGCTGCTAATTTTTGTGTGCAACACAAAGCTCAACAGGTGACAGCATTTTTGTGCCTGTTAAACAGTGGCAGTTGTAATGTCTTTGTGAGAAAGCAGTGCTGGGAAATACAAGGGGAGTTAAAAGCCAAGCATTCCTTCTGCTGGGGTCATGGACCAAAATTCACCTCAAAGAGTCTCCCAATATCTAAATAACTTTGAGAACTGCCTTGTCCTTCCTTCAACAACTATGAAATGGGAACAGTCCTAGATATTGTGCAGGTTTTGAAGTTGAGTTGAATAGTTACCACAGAACTAAGGGGTTTGCTTAATGGGTGCCAACAGACCGTGTCAACAGTAAAGCATCCTGATTCAATAAAATTGTTTTCTTCCAAAAGTGGTGGTAGAGATGCCTTGAGAAAGGTTGCTCTAAAAACAGTTTGCAGTATGAATAAGAAAGTTGTGCTGTTCTGCCCTCCACTCATTCTGCTACTGCAAGCACTAGCCAGTATTAGAAATGAATGTGTATGTAGGAGACAGAACCCCCTGCAGCCCACGGACATTGTGTTTGGTTCTTGGGCAACATATACACTTCTTTTTTTCCCCTTCCTTCCTAAGATGACACTCAGAGGCCAGATCAGGGCTGAATTCCATAGGGCAATAAAAGTGGAAGGTGGCAGAGGCTGACCTCAGTTGACAGGTGTTAAAGGGTAATAAGAAACCAATTTTTACAGTTTTGTCAACAGAGTAAACGTTTGCTATATGTGAAGTGGCAGCATTAAATGATGCCACTCTTAAATCCACCACTGTACCCCAGTGATGCTTCGCATTTTCTTTGATTTGTGAGCACTTTGCACTTATAATAGCTATGGTCAAATGGCTTTGATAATGAGCACAAATTAAAAACTACTTTTGTATGTCACAAAGTATCATGGTATCGTGATGTTATGCCCTTTGGGTTAACAGATGCAACTGGAGCCTTTTAAAGATTAATGCATAGTGGCTTATAGGGATTAAATTACTAGAGCTCTATTATCTGCATAGGGTGATGTCACAGTGAAGTGAAAATGTAAAGAAGTGCATGGTGAGATGAATTTTGAGAAAATGTAGTTAGTAAGATTTGGCATGGAGCAACCTGGTATAGTGACTAGGGGACTTGGAACTCCCTCTTCAAACACCCACCATTATCCCAGTCTTCTTTGGCCAGTTAGCAGGTGTGGAACTTTGAGGATATGTTCAGAGATCCAGAGAATGATATACTTGGAATGGACCATTTAGAAAATCAGTGCGGGAATCCAAATGAAAGTATACTTACAGATGCCTGTCTGGCCTCTGCTTGGAGACATCTAGTGAAGCAACTTTGCATCTGCCTCGGTAATTGGTTCCATTGTTGAGGTGCTCTACTATAAGGAATGTTTTCCTGACATTTAATCACAATCTGCTGTGGTGCAAATTAAGAAAATTATTCTGTGCCCGGGACTCTGAAACAATAGAGAAGATATGTCAACCTTCCTCTATGTTGTACCGCTTTATATAGTTGGAAATGCAATCATCCCACTCAGTTATCTTTTTTCAAAGCTAAATATATCCTTTGGTTTCTCCTTGTAAGAGTGTTCATGATTGCCAGTTGCATCTGCTTCTGGACAGGAAGGACCTGTGGTCTTCCTGGGCATGACTGACTAGTGGCTGGTGCAGCCTGGGAAAAGGAGGATGGCAGCAAGACCAACCTTGGCCAGCGCTGCTTCAGTTGCCTGTCCCTTGTCTATCCAGGAGTGGCCACAAAGGCTGCAGCTGAGCACCTTGTGGGTAGACTCTGTCAGGAGGTGAGCAGATGAGAGGGGCAACTATGGCCTTTCTAAGGAATGGGAAGCCACCTGACTTTATTTCCAGGCTTCTTCAAAGCACATGCTGTGGAGGGGGCACCGCACCATAGTGTTTCTCTGCTCTTCCTCTTTTCCTTTTCCATTTCACACCCTGCAGGATTCAGTTTCACAGGTTAAGGCTCAGAAATGTTTCTGGCCTGTGGTGTTAGTGTCCTGCAAGTGGCTTGTCATACACGGTCTGGGCAACAGCCTGGATTTTAAAGAGGCAAATTACCTGAGCTGAAAGGACCTTTCTCAGGCCTTCCTGTTTGGCTTTCTTGCAGTGGTTCCATTGTCTTATGGGGCTGGGCTCTTGTTGGCTTCTTGACATCGTTGTACCCAATTTTAATTTGGTTCAAAGCTTCCAGACCCTGAGCTGGGTATTGTCCTCCAAAATGTATCTATTGATTTATTTGTTAGGTTGATATCCTGCTTCTCCCCCAGAGGTTCAAGGTAATGAATATAGTGCTTCTTCCTACAGTTTCTCCTCACAGCAACAACCTTGTGAGGTAGGCTGGGCTAAAAAGGAGCAACTGGCCCAAAGTCCTGCAGGGAGCTTCTCGGGCTGTGGGTGGACTTGCAGCTGGGTGTCTCTGGGTCTGGTCCAGCCCCTGCACCATCACCAGGTGGAGCTGGAAGGGTTTTACCAGAGACCCAGGGAATGAATGCCAGCCTCGAATGGCCTTTCCACTGCGGCTGACCAGAAATGCTGGTCTCGCTTCCTCCCAACTGCCCAGCAGGACTGGACAAAGGCAACCGGGTCCTAATCCAATGGCTGGGCTCACCATCTAGCTTCGTGCATTCGTTTCATTCATACATTTCTGTACTGCCTCATATGTAGGAACATCTCAGCACAGTTTACAATAGCCTTATAAAACACAACAATAAAAACCATTAAAACAGTATGAAATATTTTCATTAAATAGGTGGGGGGAAAGAAGGTAAAAGCCAGGCAGAATCATTCACACAGTCTGTTAATTTTGCATTAATTCTGCCAGTGAGGCTTGCTCAACAAACTGATTCAGACAAACCATAACACCCATCCATATAGCTGGAATGGACCATTTAGAGCAATCAGTGCAGGAACCCAAATGAAAGAATACTTACAAATGGCTGTCTGGCCTCTGCTTGAAGACATCCGGTGAAGGGACTTCACTAGGACGCCCAACAAGCTTTCTGTTGGCACCCGTCCACAAGGACTGGGTTGAGCCCATCAGCTTCCATTTAAAAAGAGTCAGTTTTGGGGTGCAGGGACAACGTCCAGTTTGTGCAAGTGAAATTGGATCACAGATGGGAGTGGCGATGAAAGGTTGTTTTTTAAAGATCTGGATAAGCTTGGTCCAGGCCCCTTTGTGGGTGATGCTTCTGTCAAAGTCATGCCAGGCAAGTTGATATTCCTCAAAAGCTGCACATGCCAGGCAGGATGAAGTGAAGCATCTTCCTGTTTTGTTCAGTCTGAGAAAACTCAAGAAGTTCAAAAACTCTTTTGGACTCAGGCATCCTGAATACTCTTTAGAGGCAGGGGAAAATTGAAAGCAGTTTCTCTAATAATTTAATAACCCCCACCCCTCGTTTTAATACAATGCAAGTGTTTTGAATTAGAACTAGTGATTTATTTACTTATTTGATTTAACAATATACAAAGTGATTGATGGTCTTGGCTGCACAGTTTTAAAAATATACATGTAATTATATGTGATATTAGTATATAAATATTGATTTATATGAGGACATGATTTAGACTTATTAATATTTCATAATAAATATTATTGCCTTAAAGTGGCTAGTTCTGAACATATTAAGTAACATTTTAATATAGAAATGTGAAAAGTTGATAGTTGGGGTTTTAGCCTTTTTCTGTCTGGGGTCAAGAAGATCATGAGATTGTCCCCTTAGCAAGGCAAGATTTCACCCATGGGCTGCATGATGGAGGGTGGGGCACCCCTTTCACCCTCGAAGGGCCCTTTCTCTCTCTGGCTGGTCACTTGCCCTTGGAGAGGTTTCACTCGAGGGAGGGAGTGCCTACTTTGTATGTTCGTGTGTTGGAGCCCCAGGAAATGCAGCGAATGCTTAAGAATGAGATAGTTGGTTAAAAGAGATGACTTGGTGTGTGTTTTGTTCCCATCACAATAACACTTTGCAGGTGATTATTAAATTAGAGATCTTCTTTGTCTTTCTCACAAAAAGAGCCCCTTTTCATGTCAGCACCAATTATGAGTGGTAATTTTTCTCATTTTACAAAAGAAATTTCTGTCCTACCTACCCCCCCACAAATAAAATGGGGCTTTGACATTCAATGACAAGGAAGATATTTTTCCTTTTTTGCACACACTGTGCTTTTGAGTTTTCTTTAAAAATTCTGTTGACTCTATTGAAATGTGACAGGGCAATATTTAACCTGAATGGAGGCACGTTGACTTCCCTTATTAAAACTGACAGTTAAGGACATTTCGCTCTTTATTCCTTCTGATACATGCAGACAAGTCTTCACTGCTAACTAGTATACAAAATCAAAAACAAAAAATACTGAGGAATGAGCACCTTATAAACAATATATGAATGACAATTGCAAGCTTAATCTAGCAAAGAAACCTTTTTTTATCCTTTATGAAAATTAAAGCCCTTTCAAATTAGCTCGATATATGAAGACAGCCTGACACTGTTAATTTCCAAGTGTGAATTCCTTTTCTTCCTAGGCTCCCCACAATATTCTGGGTGTCAAGTCAAGGGGGAAACCATACTTGGGTGCGTGCAGGGGGCTGGAGTGGGGGCTGTTGCCCCTTGCAAGAAGCAGGGTTTCTGCCTGAGGGCTGGGGGGGCACTTCCTTCACAGGGGTTTTCTGTGAGGTAAATGTGTGCGTTGCAGTCCAGCAGCCCTGGTGCCAGAGGCAAGCAGGCCCCTTGGCTGGAAGTGCAGACACTGAAGGAGGAGAGCTGTGTTAGTTTATGGGAGCGAAAACCAGAAGGTACCCCTGATACTATTGCAGAGAGGAGCTTCCTGCTCACAAAACAAGGGTGTCCTGGTTCTGTAGCAAATAGAAATGGGACTGTTTGGTGGTCATGTCTTTCTTTCCCCTCCTCTCTTCTGTCTTTATGCACCAGAGTTGAAGTTGCTGCCAAAGAGCTAAGGGCACTGGCAATGTTTATTCCTCAAGGATTCCTGTCCTTGAGGATGTCCGCGGCATGTAGGTCTGTGGGCTGAAAGGGCGGTGAGCTGAACTCATAGGGTGCCCAGATAAGCAACCTTTCTGCAGGCTGTTTTTCAAGCACAACAAATTCTCTTTCACTGCTGGCGCTTTTTTACACCACTCACTGTAAACCACACGAACACATGTGTTCTGTATACACAGCTGTTAGTAGATGAGCGTGTCTGTGTCTGAACATATGTAGGAATTAAGTGGAGTGCAATATTGGCTCAGCCTAGAAAACATAAGGTAGCCACCTGCTCAGTTCCCGCGCTGGCGGTTGCTGACAGTGCAACAGCCACAGAAGGCTCCTGCCAGAAGCCCCAGCGTGCTTTGCAGCTGCCTCGGGCAGGTCGCTCTTGGCATGGGCACAGGTGGCAGAAGGAATGGGCTGCAGCCCTTGGGCCTAGTGGGGCAGGGCATGGCTTCCCCGCTGTCTGCACTGCCAGCGGACCCCACAGAGGGCGTGTTATCTGACGAAGCAGCTCGCATTTCCTTCGAGGAGCTCTTCTGCAGGTGTGGAATTCGGGGTAGAGCAAGGGGGTCAAGGAAGGCCATTTATCTGGGTATAGAGGGTCCATCACCCTAAACAAGAACTACTGAATTGTACAAACGGTTTTTATGCAGCATCAAAGCAGAGAAAAGGCTCTTTCAAACCAGCTGCCCCCACTGTGGTTTCTAAGGGCAGGAAGAATCCCCCCACAAATGCTGGGGAGGTGGTGGTGCCCTGGCTTTTCAGGCATTACTAGTAGCTTGAAAGGTGCTTGCTTTCTTGGCCTGGCTTTTGATTTAAGCCGTGTCCCTTGGCAGCTCCTTCTCGCCTGTGTAATGATGCAGACGTGGCAGACATTATGCTGCAAAGAGGAAAGACAAATGGTAAGTGCAGACAACCCGCTTCGCATACTGGAAACCTGGGGAGGTTCGTCCATTTCTTAAATGTGTGTAAAAATGCAGCAGCACATCAACTGTGGCATTCTCCTCTGAGTTTCCATTTTGTATCTTCCATAAGGGAGGCACTGGTATTTGGGAAAGAGTGTAATGCCTTCCAAAATACATTTTCTTTAACTCAATAGATTTTGCTTCTTCCTCTGTTGTCCGGCTTTTTTAGACATAGAGGCATACTATTCCTACAGAAAGAAGGAAAAAGAGGGGACCCCCTCACCTCCTATAATAAACTCTGCAAGACTACCCCCCTCTCCCAGCCTGGGTGCAGCACCTGTAACCTAACACCGTTTCTTATTAAAGAAAAGAAACTTCCAAAAAATTAAAATACCCTTATTTCTTTGAAGTCAGCTGCCAGTGCCCAGAGCACTGAGGCACGGGTGGTCTTTTGCAGTCCAGTTCTTTGGGGCCACTTCTTTGCTGCTTTGCCACAGCATTCTCAAAGAATTGGAGGGCTTGTGGCTGAGCCTCGCCTTGCCTCGAGCTGGGCTGCAGGTCCTGAGCAGCCTGGCTGAGGTGGGGAGGGAGGAGAGGAGGCTTGCTTTTCTTTCTGGGCCTCCATCCTTCCGCCTGCCTCCTTCCAGCGGTGTGGACTGGCACGATGCGCCTTTTCTCCAAAGCTCCCTACAAAAAGAGCACCTGGAAGCCAACCGTAGAGATGCTGCTGCTGCTGCTGCTGCCACTGCTGCCGCTGCTGCCAGAGGGAGCTGTGGTTTGATGCAGAGGCTGGCTAATTGTTGGGCTTCTGTGGGTGGCCTTTGAAAGAGCCCCCTTCATGCTGGGAAGGAGGCCCCTGCTCACGGATTGAGGATCTGGGCACCGGATCCAGAGATAGCTCTCAGGTTCAATCTTTGAGGCTCCTGGAGAAGGGTGATTCCAGGTCTGGGCAGCCGCAAAGGCGGCACAGAATCCCTTCCAGGATGGAGCTCTCAAGCTGGGGGTTCCCCAGAGGGGGAGGAAAGGGCATTGGTGCCTGAGAATTAAGATAGTTTTTGTCCTGCTTAAAAAGCATTTTTCTTTTCCCAAGTCTTGATGAATTTGATAACCAATGATAAGCAGGGAGTGGAAATGGCCCAGTGGGAGAGCGGTGCCCTCTGCTAATCTCTGCAGAGGCTGGGTGGTCTGCATTCAAAAGGAGCTTGAAAGGTGGATGCCATCCCACAGAGCAAGGAGTTCCCCTTCCCACGGTGGAGAGAGGAAAAGAAAAGGCCAGTCAGCAGGCCACAGAGGTGTGAACTCCTGCATTAAAAGAAGGGAAGGGAACCAACCCAGGGATGGCTGCATTCAGGCAAAAAGGGTGCCTGTGGAATATTGGAGTAGCTCTTCCTCCACCTGTTTCAGCACATCTCCTCCAGGAATGGCTATTCTTCCTGGCATGTGTGGCGGGCAACCTCACGCTTTGGCAGGAAATAGCTTGCTTTGCAAATCTGTGAAATGTTCAGAGAGGAAACCCTTTCCAGATCCCCGTCTGCTGCTGCAGTAGAGGAGGAGCAGGGAATGAAATTTGAAGTGAGTTTTACGTACCTGCAGCCTTGTTCTCTGGAGGCAGGCCCTGATGTGGCCCCTGGACGTGACTTGTTTAGAGGTGTGGGCCAGGACCAAAAGAGATGGCTTACGATCAATAACTGTCAGGCCATCTTTCATGTACTGGGGCTGAATTTGAAATGATTAAAAAGCAGACTTTTAGAAGCCCCTGCTCTGGCTCGCGTGCACAGTCCATTTAAAGCAGCTAATCGGCAGATTCCCCCAAAGGCCGTAAAAGAAGAGAATGGCAGGCAGTCTGGCACATGGAGGTGCCCCAGGTCAGGAGAGGGAGGCCGGGAGGGCCGTATCCATCAAGCCAGCCTCAGCAGCAGCCAGGCACAGACGGCTGCAGGCCTTTGCCAGCAGTTGCTGTCGTTCAGAAGAAGGAAAGCCTTCGCAACCAGGCTGTGAATTGGTTTTCATGCTTGCATTGACAGATTGGGAAAGCAGTTTGTTCTACCAAATTTAACAATGATATATCATTATCACAACTTCGGGAGAAATCTATAAAATCAATAAGTTTGTAGCCTGAACAGGATTTGTATCACTTGCTTGCTGTGCTGGTGTCAGGCGTGGGCGTATGGATTGAGTCACAGCCTGAGATCAATGGAATTTGTGGACAGTGAGGTCAATAACAAGCCCGTCTGAAAAGAAATAGATGTAAAAAGCAAATTTACTGGAGTATAAAAAAAGAAGCTGATATCTTTTCCGTGTCTGGCTGTAAAGTGTAGCGCAACTGCGCCTGGTGCCGAGGCTTTGAGAATCAGCTGAGTGGGGGACGCGCCTGCAATGCTGAGTAACAGGGTGGCAGATCCTGGCAGAGCCGGGACTCGGAAGCCGGCCAAGAATGGCGGGGCAGGGCGGGGCGGGGCGGGGGGCTCCCTCGTAACTGAATAAAGACTAGAAACAGCCGGGATGTCTTCGGGGAAAGCCCATCGCACTCTGCTTTATTGACTGCGTGCTGGCACCCGCTTGCTAATGGTGCAAAACAACAAGGCATAATTAAATAGTGTAATGGATTCGCAGTTCTTTTGTTTGAACGGGGCTGGGAATGCCTGTTTCAAGAGGCCTCACAAAGAGCTCGGCTGGTCGTGAGTTAAAAGTAGGAAATGGAGCCTTTGAAGGCATTCTTAGACTTCAGTATCCCAGCATGTAAAACAACGGGTCTGGACAGCAAGGCTTTCTCCCTGTTCTTTCTTGAAACAAAAGAGACCCTCGGGGTGGCTGGGACGGGATTCTCCTCGGGGTCCAAGGCCAGCAGAGCGCTTCCCAGCAAGCCGGTGGGTGGGTCCGTGTGGCACACCCAGCTGCTCTGGGGCTGGGGGACGGGACCCTGGGGTGGTGCTCATCTCTGACTGGGCTGCAGGGGCATCCAGTGAGGGAGGGGCTGAAGTGGGCTGCCTGACCACCCTTCCGGTCCCTGGGAGTGACAGGCCATGGACCGCGTTCCCCAGTGCTCCACTCAGCTGGTGCTCCTGCCTGGAGGGGAGGAACGGAGCCCCAGACCAGTTCTCTGTGCAGCTGCCCTGCTGCACATGGGCAGGATGAGCCCACTTTTCTGTGTGGGGCAAGTTCCCTTTGTGTTTTGTGAGCTGGCCAGGCAGTCCCTGGGTTGCTGGAGGAGACGATCAGAGCTAGTGGCTCCTATTGTGCTGTCCTTGGGCATACCAGGCCCCTCTCAGGGAAATGTTCTTGCTCCCAAAGGCTCAGGTGAGTGAGCCAAGCTGTACACTGTAATAGCACTGTGAAGAAAGGGGGGGAAATGAATCCTGGTGTTATTTCCTCATCCAATGGAGCTGTGTGATAGATTGTAGGCCAGAGGGATGTTTTCTCAAGGGGCTTTGCATGCTGTACCCATGCCTTAGCTGTGGCGTATCTCAGTGGGGCCAAAGAGCCTATAGGAGAGTTCCTGTGGGCAACACAGTGCCATTCCCTAAGGCATCTCTCTTGGTTTACAGCTTGTGGTGGCATATAAGTGACATGGCTTCTTGTTACACATTCCTGATAACCCAATTTTGTTGGGCGAATCCAAGTCAATCAGGGCTTAGTTCTGCTTTTCCCATATCCATAACGCACTGGCTGTCAGACTCTTTGGGAGTTTTCTGTTGCTCGTTAATGCAACGGAGGAGGCTGGGCTGGGGGGCAGGCCTGGCGTGAGTGGGTCTTCGGAGGGTCAGGAGGAGGCGGCTGCTGGGCAGGCAAAGCTGGAGGTCCCTGTGGCACTGCTTGCCAGTGGGAGAAAGAGGCAGGAAACAGACTTGGGGAGCCAGGGAGCGGATGCCTCTCTCAGGGGCGTTGAAGCCATGTTCTGCAGGGCTGTTGCCCTCAATGATCCTGGGGGGCTGTGCAGTGCTCAGAAGGGGGCAGTTTGCAGCAATGAGTGGGGAGGGAAGCAGGCCCTGCCTGGGAAGATGCGGCTGCAGGCAAGGATGGGGACGTGGCTCCATCCCTGCCGTCCTCCAGAAAAGCTCGAGGTCTTCTGCAGGGCAGCAGAGGCGGCAGTCCTGGGCCTGAGCTCAGAATTCTCTGTCCATAATTGGGGTCCGGTTTGGGGCTGGGGTCTGCTCCCGCCCTTGTCCTGTGTTGAAACAGACACGGTTGTATTCCCGCAGAGGGAATCAAGGCCTGAGAAAATCTTGGCCCTCCCTTTTTAACAGTGAAAAAGTGCAGCATGAACGAGGGCTCCATTTTTAGAGGAGGGGTTGTTTTGAACGGAGGCGACCTAGATCTTCCTGTCCATCCAGGGGAAACAAGAACAATTCGCTTCTAAAAAAATTACCCCCCCCACACACGTAAAGAGCAGCAAATGGCATTTGGCTGAAGTGGGGGATCATTACGAGGGCCACAAAGTAGACATTGTGCAAAAGATTTCTGCCCTGCTGCCGCAGGTGCATTGCAGGTGCATTTCCTTGGCTTTGAGATCATGGACCTGTGTCCCGGAAGCGCTTCATAAAGCCCCAAGAAGTTGGTTGCTTTAGTGGCCTTCAGGAGACATAGAATTGGCATGCCACTCGCTCAGCACCTGGGGTTCTTTCAGCAGGAGAAAGGGGAACTTCATTTGGCTGGTGTGGGTCTTCCGGGCTGGAAGTTCTGTTTCCTAACGTTTCGCCGGCATCTGTGACCGGCATCTTCAGAGGGCAGGAGCACAGACAGGAGCGGTTCTCTCTGTGCCCAGAGTTCTGCTTTTCCCACATCCACTGGGCACAGAGAGAACCGCTCCTGCCTGTGCTCCTGCCCTCTGAAGATGCCGGTCACAGATGCCGGCGAAACGTTAGGAAACAGAACTTCCAGAACACGGCCACACAGCCCGGAAGACCCACACCAGCCATCGTATGCCGGCCGTGAAAGCCTTCGGCAATACATTGAACGCCTCTACGGGGAAATTCATTTATTTATTAAAACATTTAGATGGCCGCCCGATTCAGACCATGTGACTCTGGGCAGTGAAATGCTGTGTTGGCATGCAAAAGAGCCCAGATTGAAGCCAGGAAAGCATATCTAAGCGCCATATACATTTTTGGAAAACAAAAAAAGATCCCGTTATGTAGGTATGTGTGGGTGTGTGTCTGAGTGTGTATATACATATTCCAGAAAAAATGACCAGAGCTTGACATTGTCCCAGCTGGTGGGGCAAAACAGGCCCTTGGGATTAGCTTTGTTAAATCCTGAACCAGGAAAAAGCCTCCTTCACATTTATCCCTTCCCTTCCTGGGCAAATCGGTTGGGAGAGAAAATGAGCCCAGAGGGACTTTCCTCAGGGTCTTCTGGGCTGGGCTTGGCGTTCGTGATTCTCGGGGTGCAAAAGAGAACAGACTGAGAGGCTGGCCTGGCAGAGGGCCCAGAACCCCTCTTGGAGCAAAGCTTTGCCTGGGGGGCCCTGCAGGGCCCCTTCCAGGAAGCAAGAATGGAGAGCCATGTCCAGGAAGTCGCTTGATTGGGTGCTTTAATTCCTAGGATTTATTCAGAGTGCTTCCTTACAAGTATAGTAAGGTAAAAATGCCGAAACCCTGTTCACAATGATGCTTCATGCTACCCTATTGCAAGACCACACGATCATAGAATTTTCCTGCTCTTTGTGCATTTGCTTATTTTGATTTATAACTCATACCTGTCCACAAAGGCTTGGAAAGGCAACTATCTTAATAAGCACTGAATATGACACTGCAAACCATAAATATTCAAATGCGCCCCATAAAATGTAGCTTATTGTATAGAATTAAAAGATAAAATATGTCTATCACCTAGCATTATTAAAGGGAACTGCTGAGATAAAAGCGTACTACTTATTGCCTGCTGCTATGTACTTGCTCATATGTTCTTGTAACTTTGCAAACTCTATTTTACCTAGCCAGAAATAAATCCCATTAAACTTAATGGGACTTACTTCTGAATAGACACGCGGTGGATTCATTAGGTTAGTTAACTTGTAGAGAGCTGCTTATGTCCTTTTCGACACGATCAAGGTGATTTAAGGGGGTCCCTCTTCCAGGCCAAAGACCCAACATAGATCTGTCGTTCCTGCAGGGGAACAAACCTTCTGGTGAACTCTCTGGAGGGGCTGGGCAGGGGAGCAATCAGAAGGACTGGCGGGCCTTCCGTTGGGAGGCTCGCTTTGAAAGGGGTGCGTCTAAGCTGAGGGGGCAAAAGTAGCTCGTGTCCTTTATGGAGCCCTCCTTGAGAACCTCTGCGGGAAGAGTCACACAACGGGCTTCATCCCACTGATGGGAAGGGCCTGATGTGAACGGCAGCGTTACTGAATGGTGTGGATGGCATGCATACCCTAGCCCAGGAGGAAACAAAGGTGAGACAAGAGCACTGGGGTGCTTTTCAGTTCTGGATGCTTGTCCCGGCTGAGCCCGCTGCTATAAAAACAGGCCCTTCTCTCTGGCCCCCGAAAAGGGGTCCCCTGGGTCTGCTTGAGGCACTGAATTTCAGAGATGGCCAAAGACGTGTCTCTTCTGCTCTCCCACCCCTAAGATGGACGGGGTAATTTATCTGCAAGTCCAGTCTAGCATCTGCCTCCTGTGGCCCCTAAATCCTGCTAGTTCTGGATCTGTTCCAGCAGGGTGCAATGGAGCCTCTGCTGTCAGTGAACTAAATCCCACCCCTCTCATCGCCTGTTTCTGGGATTCAGGGACCCTCCCCTCCCCTGTCGTTCTCACGCCGTTGATGCCACATTTGTACTATGTTCTTAAATTATACCTCTTGTTTAACAGAGGACAGCTCCTTTTAATGAGTGCTTTAATGTTAGCGCTGGCTGACGCTGCCTAGGGAGCCCCTATTCTTTTGTTCCTAACGAGCAGCCCCTCATTTGGACTGTCCCTAGATTTATGGAGGGACAGAAAAACCTCCCAATTTATTACATCTTAAATAAACTGCTCCCCAAGCAAAAACAAAGAGGCACTAAACTCGGCTCTCTCTGTTTCATCGAGCAGCATCGCTCTCTTCTGACTAGTCTCAGAACCCAGAGGAGCCGCCCTGGTCCATAACGACCCCCAGAGCCCCAACTTCCCAACGATGCTGCTGGCCCGTCCTCCTGGGGCTCTTGAGCCTGTCGCTTAGGATGCTTGAGGGCCTCTGGAAGGTGGGAGCTGCAATCGTTGGTCAGCGAACTTGGGTTCTTTTTCTGCCCTCTTCTTTCACATTCCCTTTTGCGCTATTCCTTGATACACGTCCTATTACAAACTTCGTCATGACTTTCTAAAAACAAATGACAGAACAAAGGCAGAATCAAAGGCCAACCTGGAGTCAGATGAGGGACTGGGCTGGTATCAGAAGAGCCGGGGCTGGGTTTCTGCCCGAGCGCATCCGAGGGCCGGGCTGCCTGTCCTGCTGGATCTGCCCTTATAGCCTCTGCCAGTGCTGCCTGGTGGCCTGCATGATTAGCCCCCGCCAGTTTTGGGGCTGGGGTCTGGCAGCCGTTCAGAGACCTGCTGCCACAGGCATAGTATCATAGCTGGGGGGTAACATGCATCGCCTTTAAAGGCATGTTTACCATGGATCACACTTTTTTGTAAGTGAGCACAACTGTGGAGCCCCTCAGTCTAGATCTGAACCATTTCTTTCTCTCTTCCAACTGGAGATTCCCTTCCACCAAAGATGCAAGGAAGAAAGTGCAGGGTGTGCAAACCTGATTGGGCAAGACCTGCAGCTTCATTTGTTAGGGGAAAGAGCCTTCCAAACCCTTGCTTAAAGTTCTGAGTATCTTGGTCTTTCTTCTCCACTTTGATGTCATACAGTTTAGGGAATAACTGCAGAAACCACCTTGGCAGACATGCCCTCGCCTGGTTTCAGTTCTGATACATTTCCCATATCCCACTTTGGGGTTATTTCAGATACCCAGGATGGGTACTGTTCATTTTCATGGTAGTATGGAAGCTGACTTCTTTAGCAGAGCAACTCTCCAATAAAAGCCTCTAAAATGTAAATAAATCATAGCAGTCCATCCATCCACTTCAAATTATGACCTCCTCCCCTTACTAGTCCCCTGGACCAGAGACTTCTGCCCAAGATAATTTATGACCAGAGAGCGCTTGTCATCTTCCAAATTACCCAGACATCTGGCATTGGAGCAGGTGACAGGTCAGAGAAACAGGAACAAACAAGGAAAGTCCCTCCTGGAACATCTTCATTTTAAAGAACTGAATCTTCCCATATTAAAAATGCTCTTAAGAATTCATCAAGTAGAGAAGAAGACTTCTTTGCAGGTTGGTGGAGAACACTTATTTTTAGTCTATGGTAACATGTCCAAGAAGTAAAAGGAATTTATCTTTGTCATGTGTGATACTTCCAAATACATGGTTACTACAGACACTGTGATTCTAAAGTGTGGTCCAACTACGTATATTTGTTCAGTAGCTTCTAAAGTAGGAGGCAGGAAGGTTGCTGAACCTTTGCAGCATCTTTGCTCTGTTTCTCTGAATTTTGGCTCTAGAAGCTCTCTCTGGGTTTGAGCTGGAAGAAAGTCAAGCTGTATTGGTAGCATACTGGCTGCAGAGGTGTAAGGCAGATGAAGAGAAGGGTTTGGATGCTTGTTTGGTGTTGATGTTCAAATACACCCCTGCTGGGTAAACAAACAAGGAAAATAATTGGTCTTCCCCATTGAAGAAATGATGGTGCAAGCAAGAGCAAGTGTGCCTTCTTGCAAAGGTTGGGAAGACCTCTGGGGTCTCACATGCTGATGCTTTTGTCCAGGGAGGTTTCAAGGGTAGGTTTGGGTGTCCCATGTGAATCACTGGGAGAGCAGGTGGAACAAATAAATGTAGCTGCCCTTGAAAAAGACATCTCTGGAGTCCCAGCCATGCCTTCACCCGGAGCAATGTGCGGCCAAGGCAGCCACAGCCAAAGTGGGCAATCAAGGATATGGGGGCTAGAGAGGTGGCCAGTGGCTATAAGTAGGTCCAAGGGGACATACCCAGGGGCAGTCTAAAAGCTATATAAATTATTTCTTTGGATTCCATCTCCAAATGAGATACCAGCTTTAATTTCTTTTTATAACACATAAAAGCTTTAGTTTTTAGTTTCAGTATCTGCACCTATGTTGTTGTTGTTGTTTTTCTTCTTCAAAAGGTAATTTACGCTTATATTAAATTGGGAGATGACAGGATTCAAGATTAGATCTCTCTGTATTATTTGAGTGCCAGAAATTATGGCAGAGGTCATACTTTAGAATTATGTAGGAAGGTAAAAGTCCCAGGAAGAATTAGAAGGAGAGGCACCTATAATTAAAGTATAATTTATGTGTAAGATTTATAGTTTTCTCAGTGAAAAATCTGGTGTTGCTAGAAATGCGAGGAGAAACCAGCTATACTCTCAGAGCAAACCCCACCCAGCGTCCTGCTCCTCAGATGAATTTTCACTTGGGGGGCATCATGAGGGAATAAAATACTTACTGCAGACTGAAAATGGGATATCACCAGCCGGAAGATGCATAAAATGCAGCTTTATTTGTTTGCTAGCAAAGGGCCACCAGGATGGTGAGAGGTGCTTAAGGAACAGAAAGGGGACATATAAATCAAATCTGTAAATAAAATTAAAAAGCAGGAGGCAAAATATTAGACCTGAATTATCAGTGATCCAGGACAGATGGAGCTGCATTATCATATTTGTTGACTTGGATCTGTCCACAGTGTTCTGCTTCTTCCTTACTAATTTATCTGATTTTTAAGAAAAACTATTTTAAAAATTGTTTGAGTTGTGCTTTATTAGTTGCTCTCCTTTGGATTAATTTATGCTTTTCATTTGAAGGACATACGTATTTTAAAAATTGATGATTGTATTTTTATATTTCATTGAACCCTGAAAAGTAGTTTAGAAGTGCTGTAAGAAGTAACTTGATGCCAGCCACCAAAGAAGCACCTTTGAGAAGAGGCCCATTCAATTCCTTCTGATCCTATTAATGGCCACTTGCCCATATGGTTATGTCTATTTATTCTCTCAGAGGTCAGAGGCCTCTCTGTACCTGCCGCTATCTACCATGGGCAGAGGAGTGCAATGACCTCGTGGGGAAGACACAGGGCCTCTGTCCTCAGGAGGTGGGGCGGAAGCTGCTGCCCCCTTGACTGAACATGAAAGTGGGGTGGAGTGGGCAGCCTCCTTCCCCTGTGCCCTGGAGACCCATCCTGGACCCCCAGTGCCCTTTTGGCAAGGATCAGGTCAAGTGGTGAAGGAAAGGAGGGCCAGTCGGCTTGAGCGCCCCCCCCCCCGGCCTCTGTTCCAAAGGAAGAACTTAAGGCAGGTTGAAAATCTGCCCAGAGGGTGCATGAGGAAGAAAGGCAGGATGTGAATAAAATTCTCCATCTCATTTTGCAGTAGTGGATGGATTATTTGGTTGCTGGCCTTCAGGGAGCAAAGACGATTTGCTTTGGGTGATCCTGCTGTGGCCAGAGTAGTGAGGAAGCAGCCACCATCCTTGCCCCAAGAGAGGAGCTGGAGGACCAGGCCCCCATGGAGACCTTTCCCCGCACTGGAGTCCCGGGTCAAGGACAGGACGGGCATAGGCTCCATGAGGAGGGGACGGGAGAGTCTGGCTTGTCTAGGGCCCCTCACCTGACCTTGACGTCTGCATCATTCATTTACCAAAATCCCTGAAGATATTAAACCCATCACCTTGTCTCCCTGTGGCTTCCTCTCCTGAATCACTGTGTCACCTCTAGGCTGGCCTGGTTCCAACAACGAAACATGGTCACCTTAGGCTTCATGCCTGATCTCTGGGAGGGAAGGAGATTTCCCAAAAATCTGAATGTTTGTAGGGCAGTGCTAAAACAGGTGTGGGAACCTTTTGTGCCTTGCACAACGTAAGGGGGGAGGGCAGACTTTCCATAGGCTTTAGGGGGGTGGTTTTGCTAGCACTGCATTCATGGGGTGGAGCTCCCTGCCTGAGCACACTTCCTTTAGCTCTGGCTCTCATTCATCTTGAGGGACTTGAACTTGTCACTGTTGGACATGGAAGATCAACATCTTTGCAATCATGCCAAGTCTTTCATGAGCTTTTCCTTTGGTCCTGCTGGTTGCAGAACTCTCTGGACACCACGATCCAGCCAGGCTTGTCACGGGGAACTGGTTTTGTGCAAGGGCTGGCTGGAAACAATCAGTGGCTGTGGACAGAGATCGGCTTTGCAGAAAGGCTAATCAGGAGGGACTCTTCTGTAAACAATAAGCAACAAAGAGGTTCCTTGAGTTTGGTGAATCCTCAAACAGGCTGTGGGTGTTGTTTTCTGTGCAAACACAGCAACTAAGCTAACTAACCTGGTGCAAGATTTCCTGAGTCTCAGCAGATTTGCTGGATGAGGAACCCAAAACTGCTGACATTCACATCTCTTTATAGGCAATCTATAAATAGTTTGTCTTTTGAAATGCTGTTTTAACAAGTTGATTATTACGAAGCAGTAACAGTTTCCATAAATACTTTTGTTTTGATGCAAAATTAAAAACTATAGTGAAACCTTGATTTAATAGACCAGCTGGGAGGAGATGTCCATTATTCCCAATTGTCAGTTAAATCAGAGCATGATCCTCTATAGCAATATCATTATGGAAATGACAGAAATTGCAGCATTTACATGATTTGCATAATGGTGTCAAAATGCAAATGATGTAAAATGAAGTAGATACAATGGGAATTTTGTACTTTCCCCCTCAGATGGGTGCTTTTGAGCAAAGGTGCATGCCGGGACTAGGATCTGTGAACTTCACAGGGCAGCAATACTTTTCATTCACTATGGGTACCCAATTCACCTTTTAACTTCCTACCGTGACGTTTTCTGAAAATGATGTGAGTGTGGTCTGGTCACACATGCATGAAATCACCTATTCAGACGCTCTGTGGTTCCTCATCATGGCAGTCGCGCAGGTATCCCATTCGGGCAACCCTCTCCACAGGTAGATGCTTGGAGCTTTAAGGGAGTCATAAAGATAACTGTGAAGGAGATTTTACCCAGCTTTTTGGCTGGAGACACAGTGATGCCGCTCTTCTTAGTGCTTTGCTTCTCTGGTTGATGTGAGGGAAGAGAGCAAATTGGAAGGGCAGCTTGGTGGTACTTTGCCCCCCCCCCCCATATCTCTGAGCTACAAGAGACACTCCATGTGTTTTATCCTCTGAATGTGATTCAATCTTTGTTTATTTTGTTACTCTTGGGGCAACTCCCCAGTTGGTATATCTAGTCTGCTCTGCACTAGAGTGGCCTTTTCTTCAATCATACTGTGGTGGAAAGCAACTAATTATGTTCTCTGAAAACCAAGCATCATTTGCAATTGTGACAGATTTCCTCATAATCATTTTTCAAAGTTGCTTTATTAATGAATTCCCATTTGAGGGATGAGAGAAGAAGTTATAAACCTGGCTTCTGCAATGGCCATTTTCATGGGTAAGCATTCTTATATTTTGTGGCAGTAATGCAGCAATCCTTGTAGGGCGAGTCCCTTCACTGTCTTGAGACCATCAGCTGATTGACAGCTTACTAGCTTTCTTCCCCTAAGAGCGGCTGGTCCCACCTTGCCCTTTCCTGCATTGGACCCTTCAACCCTCCCCAGAGGGGTGGGGGGAGAGGCCAGGATTGTCTCCCCTCCGCATCCAGAGCTTCTGGGCTGCCCTTGGAGTCCCCATAGCTTCCTTTGCAATCCCCATCTGTGCTATGGCTGACTCGGGAGAATTCTGCTGAAGACACTTTCTCCCCTCTCAGCCCTTTAGGGTCTCCAAGGAGCAGGAAGGTCTTGGATGGGGGCCATAAGCTGTTTGATTTTGGTGGAGTTGCCTGTGGGTTTTTGCCTTGAATGAGAAGCAAAGTGCTGTTTTGTTTTTGACCTCTTCTGTGAATTCTCAGAGGAAAGCAGCATATCCCCATCTTTTACAGTAATCAGATTTATCTGGCATCTCTCAGCCTCTTGAATTACTTATGCTACAGTTGGCCAGCCCAGGAAGGCTTTGGCTGGTTTATTTATTTATTGTTCTAAAGTGAGGGTTTTTGACATGAGGTCCCCACTTCTTCCTCAGGGAGTTGAGGAGGAAAATGGAAAGTAGTTTCAGCCATAATTGTATGGGAAGCTTTTTTTGTAAATGCAAAATATGCCCTGGTCTACACAGCAGAGCACAAACTTTCAGGACTCACCCATATGGCAAGGTCCCTCCCAACCCTTCCATCTTTTTCTAGAAAGTGGCCCATGAAAACATCTTGCCATTTAATTGCAGAGAAGGGGAACTGTCTTGAAATGCGCAGCAGATCCTGGTATTAAGGCTCAAGCAGCTTTTAAAAAGTGAAGTGGAATGGCTGAATGGTGATGAAGCTGGAATGGGAGCTTCAGGATGGCTCTTTTGTCTGGAATATCTATGGCTGTTTCCTTCAGGTCATGCTTATGGAAGAACCAAGGCACTGAACACTTGCTGGATGAACACACTGCATGTTTAGAGCTTTTGTCTTGCGTCAGATACCAAAACATCCTCAGCTCTTCTACTAGGGGTCCTCCAAAATATGAAAGGGAGGATGTGTGGGTGCCAGGATGTTCAGAGTTTTAAGCAGGGTCTTCTCCATCATTGCTTCAGGCAGGGAGAGGAAGGGTGGAATGGTCAGTGTGAAAAGGGTCCAGGATTAACGGGAGGAGAGGAGGAGACAAGGCAGCAGTCTAGACATGGATGGCTAGGGGGCCCGGGTGAGGCGCTCACTGTTGCTGAAGTTCCCAATGAAATTCTGCCCTGGGGATAATCCAGAGCATCAACCAGCAGAATGCTTCATCTGTCTGTCTTCCCAGATGCAGTTGCAAATGCAGCAGTGCTTTATTATGTGGAGAGAAATTCAGTCAATCAGATCATTGTCACTAAGATGCTAATTACTTTCAATAAATGTACGTCACCCATTTAATGCAATGAGAGTTTAGAAAATGATACACCTTTGATAATTACAGCAACCAAGATGTGCCCATCAATCTAATATTTTAGGTTTCTGATTCATTTGCATTCCTTTATTTTTATTAAGTGAGCTTTCAGTTATTTTGATTGATTCACTCAGTCTTCCGAAAGAATAGGATATAAAGATTTCATGTAAAACAGTGCGTGTATAGCTTGTTTCATATAGAAATGATGTACAAAGATAGCTTTTTCCATTAAGAAAGGAAGGCAGAAGTGCCATGGGGTGGGGGGTGGGGGGAGACCTCCTCAAGCCCTGGCTTTACAGAATGTGGGGTGGATCCAGCCCTCTGCAGAAGCTTGGCAATATCTGTTGTGGATCACAGTAACCATTACCATGCCATGTGCACCCTGGATCAGAAAGAGATTCTGGATCGGTCAGGGCTCGGGTGCGAGAGGGTCAAGGAACAGGCTGCCGTTGCCCACATGTGTGGCTGGGAGTCTTCTGCAGCCAGGATGCTACACTGTCTCTGCCCTGGGAAAATGCCTGCTCCCCTAGGCCAGTCTCTTCCCTGACGGATGCCTTCCTCTGGTCATGTGAAAAAAATAGAAGGCAGAGCAGAAGCTCACGGAGGTTCACAGGGTGTCTGCCTTATGTGGTTTAAGCATTTTATGTTCCTGGCCGCCTAACTGAATAATCTGTTCTGCAGGGCGTGAAATCGTTCCCTTTCATTTTGCAAGGATGCACAGAAAACAGAAGCCAGGGTGAGAGCAAAGACCTGTACTGCACAACAGGTTTGTCACCAGTCATCACTGGCTGCCTCCTTCCCGCATCTGTTCTCGTGTGGGTTCAGTCATCCCCCTCGCAACTGAATTGCACCATCATTTTTTTGGCCGGGATGCCTTGCTGATTAGTACGTCAGAGATGCTGCTGCAGTCCAGAGAACCAGGGGAGGTGGTTCTTGCGTGCATGGGCTCGCAGGGCGCTGGGCAAGGGCCCTGCTGTGGAACCGCGCAGCCTCTGCATTGCGGGGTGCAGCCTTCTGGGCAGCAGCCTTTGCGCATACCAGTGCATCATCACCAGTTTTTGCATACAAGTTACAGTTACAGATCTGTGTAAGAACGTAACCAGAAAAACACTTGAAGGCTTGTGCATTTTGTACGAAGGAAGGTTCTGCTGTTTAAAACGTCCACACCCTTCAAGCACGGGAGTTGAATTGCATGCGAGGGGGCGGTGCGCACGTGCATGTGCCTGTGCAAGATTCTTTGTAATGTCAGCTTTGGTGCAAGGCATGGAATAATTTTTCCATCTTACCCCAGCATTCTCCGAAGGTCAGGCTTTCAGCTGGGCTGTTACTGTCTTGCTGCAGAGTTTCCAAAGCGCGTTAATTTTTGGCCTGCCGTTGATGGATGGAGCAGTTTGAATTCTGACACGCGGCAGCCTGACTGCAGTGACCTGCAGTGGCCGATGTCAGCCTGTTATTTTATGCCCGCTTGTCAGCAGAAAGAAAACAAAGACTCCGGAGTTGTCCTTCCTGCTCCGTGGTGCCCGTTTTCCCTGTCAAAGCAAAGAACTGAAATCCAAAACAGCCCTGCTGTGCAAAGTGTTGAGCCTGAAGCTGGAACTCTAAGGAGGCTTCTCATTTCCTGGTTGCCCACCATCTTTTGGACCCACGTACGTGAGGGTTTTAAGCTGGTTCTGGGACATCCTGTTCATACGTGCGGCGCATGGCACACTTCCCAGGCTATTCCCCTGGTGCTGTTTCTTCCTCAATATTTTGTTTTTCCAGACAAGTAAATAAATTTCATTGTTGTACCCATAGGTCATAGCAGTGATTTTTTCAGACTGTGTCTACTGACTTTTTTCTGTGCCTTTACTACAGAATTATGCATAGTGCATAATGTGTGCATGATATTGTTCTTTCCAGTGGGAGTAGTTCTAAAGCCTGCCTGCCTGCCTGCCTCCTTCTTTCCTTCCCCCCCTTCCAAAATTTCCAGGCATGAAGCCCACGCTTTTGTTTGTACAGCTATTTTTCACTGCACTATCTATCCAGGCATGAACAAGAGGATAGTGTGATTTGTTTCTCCAAGCTATGCAGGTGTACATACATGCAGTTACCAGATTTAAAAATAAAATTAAACGAAATCTGAAATGGCACGGTGACCTTTCAACTTTCACAATTCCAGGGCTTTATTCTTGCTCCTAGCATGGGCTCATACTATAAATACAAATGATAAAGCACAGATGACTTTCAAAATGTTATCGACTTCTCCCATGCTTAAAACACTTTCAGTGGAAAACATAGCAAATTCCTTAGTTATTATTTAATGCAAGCTCGTCATCAGCAATTGCATTTTGAAAAATTGCCAATATAGTGCTGCCTTGGAAATGAAAGTAGCTTGCCCCAAATTGTTCACAATAATTAGGGAAAGAGCAAGTTGTAGCCTGGGTAATGCTGGAATCTTCTGGGCCAGAGAAATTTCTAATGCCCGCTTGCCCTGCCTTCAGAGAGCCTGAGCTTCTCCATAGGAATTATACATGTTTTTGAGTACTTAATTCAAGGATTTCTTGTTCTGAAACAGAGGAATAAATGGTTGGTTTACTTCTCAGTCAGTTTTCAGAACTAGCCCTGGGGTCTGGCACCTGTTTCTCTCCCCCAGAAGGAAATCTAGAGGTGGGCACAGCCTCCTTCTCCTCTTCCCCCATGGATTTTTTTTTTTTTTTGAGACCAAGAGAAAAGCTCCTCCAAGAGATTCCCCTTAATTAATGCCTGTCCTCTCTGGTGGTAACTCACTGTTGTTCAGTGACTTTCCATCTACATGAAATGCATTTAATGTACGTAAGAAAAGGTGAAGGGACCTCCCTTGATATATACACTCATTTTGCCTATTTCAAGACCCTATACAAATATATAAATAACAGGAAAAAGTGGCTATTGGATGTGTGTTTTACACTGGTCTGCTGAAGGTTTGTTGAGCAATAAGTGAACAAATTCTGTCCATAAAAGCCCATTAAAAATGCTCCTGTCAAATGCCAGGTAGTGACAATGTTGATGAAAAGCAAATTGTCAGTCCAATGTGGTTTCTTTTGCAGGCAGAAAAAATAATATCAGTTCTTGTTTGTCCAAACTGGATTTTACCCTAAAGAAATGAGAGAGAGGGAAATGTATTTAAATAAGAGTCAGGTTGTTATTTAAACTGATAATAACCAGGATATTGAAAGTTAAGCCTTGCCTCTCCTGCATCTTCTCCCTGCCTTCCTATTCTTTGCACTTAGACCAAGTGAGAATGAGGCCTCCTTCTGGCGTTCAGTTTCTGGGCTGTTGTCATTTGGCTGACCCTGCTGTGTACAGTAATTCAGTTTTCCTAGGTGTGCTGCAGAGGATCCAGCCTGCTTATGGGGAGGCGTGGGTGAAGGGAGTAGGTTGCCCCAGAGCCTGTCTTGCAGTCATAGGATGGCCAGTCTGTCATCCCGGGGGAAACCTGCTAATCTGCGCTGGGTTGTAGAGGGGCCAGTCATGGCCCCCCATCTCCTGAGGTCAGCAGTGGATCAGCGGGCTTCTCCCGTTCCTGGAGATGTGGCTTTCGCAGAAAAGATTGGGAGCAACCGCGGTGCTGTTCCTACACCCACAGAGTCAGCAAAGAGGTTCCTGGAACTCCCTGGACAGGTGCTGAGGCCCTGGAACAGCCACCCCTCTGCACTAAGTAGGCCAAAAGCCTCCAGGCACACGGGAAACCTCGCTAACTGTTGCTACCTCCCACCCCCCCACACGCTGTAGAAGCATTATGCTAGTAGATGTAGAAATGATAATAATGATAGTATTAGCAGTATTGATCATAATAGCAGCGCTTTCAAAGTGCTGCAGTTTGCTGGTTTACTTTAAATGGGTTTTAAAAAGATCTGCCTGCTCACTAGCAAGCACTCCTATACATGGAGTTGTGTTTTCGTGTATTTGTCACAGTCTACAATTCGTTGCATTCGTGCATCCCCTTTTTTGTTAGGTGCTCTGAGATTTTAAGGAAGGTGATCTAAATACCAAGGGAAGCCCCAATCTGTTGGCCATAGTAGAGGATGAAGAAACTCCGTGCCAAATTCCACCTTATGCTGTTCGGCTCAGGAGTTTCTGTAGGTGGCCCTGACTGCAGTTGTTTTCCTTCAACAGCAATCCTAGTTTTATCCTGTCCCTTTTCTGTTATAAGTAACCTAGCCAGTATGCAGCCAGATAAAAGAGAACCAGGAGGTCCTGCATCCTGCACAGACGGGGGGGGGGGGTGTCCCTGAGACAACCCAGGAGCCAGGTGGGACCCCCGTGCCTCGCTGAGGCCCAGCTCCCCACAGATCTGGATGCGGCTCCCGCAAACCCTCGGCTGCGACTGGCCGCTTTCGTTCTTGGGCTGAGTTTGCTCCGTGACGCCTCTCTTCTGATAACGCATGATGAATGGGCTCTAATTTTCTTCACAGCACCCCATAACTCTTCTTGTCCAGAGGCTGCTCGGTGTATCTCCCCTCCCATGTGAAAGGTACATCCTTCCTTATGGCCTTGATGCTTACTAAACTTGCAGTACCTTAAATGAAATTCACAACCTGTTGTAATTTTAAGGACTGGATTTCCCCTTAAAAAACCTCCAAGTCAGTGAGTTCTCCCTTGCGTGGTCCCCATTAACAAAGACACATCTGGTAGCATTCCTAACTGTTGTAGGAGAGTCAAGCACTTTTAGAAGCAGGAAAGCAGCAGATATCCACATTTTGCTGCTGGACACCTTCTGATGGCACAGCCACAGACCGGCAGCAGCAGGACCGCAAATATGGTGTCTGTTCTTTGGCGCAGAGAGGCGCGTAGGCCCACACGAGCCACAATTCTCCTGGCGGAAGAACACCCAGAGCTCACAGGGCTTTGGGGCTCTCATCCCTCCTTGATCTCTGTCGCAAGGTATCGGTATCCAGAGGAGGAGCTGGGAGGCCGGGCCAGGGACAGAAAAGAGTGGCTGGTCCTTCCCGTGTGACCATTTGACACAACTGGCCTCTCCGCTGCAGGATGCCCTTCCACCTTGCAAGAAATGGATGCCGCCCTGAAAGGCAAGCCCTGGCACAGGCAGGTGAGGGCACCCGGGGTGAGGATGCCAGGGAAGAGTTTCCCGGGAATGGGAGCCCTACCCATTCCAGGGCCTTAAGAAGTGCCCAGATGAGTTGAGGGAGAGGGAGCTGCAGAAATGGGGAGCCGGGGAAATCATTTTAATTTCATCTTGAATTTCCTTCAGAATCATGGTCTGTTTCCCGGCGTATGCTTTGAAATGATAAAGCATTACAACAGGGGCAGTATGGCGGTTGCTCACAATTAAAGCTCCCTCTTGAAAAGCAGCTGACTTTATGAGTTTCGGCTTGCTTTTTTTTTTAAAGGTGCACTTCAATTTTTTCTTGATAGCTAAGGGAAAAAAAGGCAAATATCTTCCAAGTTTCACACAGCAGAAAGAGGAAGATGAAGTAGTTAGCTAATTCCCAGCAGTATTATGTAACAAAATTATATCAATTTATCCAGACTTGAAAGTGGGGCCATCTGCTTGCGTCCTTCGCAAATCTTAGGTCTGATCATAAAAACTGGGCACATCTTCTGTTTGTTAAGAGGTTGTGAAGGATTTGTTGGTTTTATTAATCAAGCATTTCATTAATCACAAATTAAAAATGTGGATCAGAAACAGACTTTTCTGTTGATAGCCTGGTAACACAAACTGTATCCTAGACTGTGCACTAAAGATTATTTTAGCTCTTATTGTCTTTTTGTTAACTGGCCTGCATTTTTGTGTCCTTTGTATGTCTTGATTTGCCTTTCTAGACTGGTTTGCATTTTTGCTGGATTTCAACAAATCGGTAATAAACACAGAACAAATATCAGATTTTTTTCAGCTGCTTCTTTTTCAAAGCCTTTCTCTGTTTGAATTAAATCTTTGTAAAATAACCAGGGACGGTGTTGCCAAGGGCTGCATCCAACAGACTTGCTCCCCTCGCCAGTGGGTTGGGTCAGGGGCAACTGGCACAGAGGCTGTGGATCCTAGGAAGCTAGGAGTGGAGGGGGTTTCTCTGTAGCTGCCATCCTTGGGTGGAGGGATATCTGGAGAAAAAGGGTGCAGGAACCCCAGACCCTGACATGTCTGCAAGGAATAGACAAAGATGGCGGGGGGGGGGGTGCACAAAGCAAGCGACAGCAAATCACAGTCTTCGCTCAGCCAAGCCCAAACGGACTATATTTGCAGATGCAGACCTTCGAGTCTGACCTTCTGCTAAATTGGATCAAGCTTTTCTCCAGCAGCATCAAACTCCCCCTTTTGACAAAGCCCCCACAAAGAGCTCAGCAGCTGCATTTGGCAGCGGATTACATACCAGCCGCTGATTTCATTTCAATCTGTCAATTTTCTATAAAAGAATGATCAGTGGTCTGTAATTCTGTTTTTCCTATCAATTCATCCTTTCCTCCTCATCCAGTTGGAAACTCTTTCCTTATTGCCTGGGAAAAAGGCAGCCTTATTTTCCCTCCCTCCCTCCCTCCCCCATTAAGCTTACAATACTTGCAGTAAAATAGTGATTTATAGTTCCTAATGCCTCAGTTGCAGTGTAACATATAAACAACACAATAGCTGAAAGAAAGCAATGCTTTTGTGGGATGAACTCCTTAATTTCCCTCTCCTCCCTCTCTATCTCAATTACTTTCTAGAGTATTATTATTATTATTGTTATTGTTACTATTACTACTACTACTTGTGGTAGTAATAGCACTAGTGGTAGTGGGAGGCAGCATGTAATAATTGATAAAGGTATTTACGCATTCCCTAGACCATGCAGTGAGCCATCTGTGAAGATAAGCTTAAAGAAATCACATCAATACCAAAGAAAGTCAACATTTTATCCTTGATTTACTCCTAGTTGGATGGATGCAGTGAAACACCACCTGAGCAGTCACTGTTCAGCAAGAAACAACAATGGTGTTTGGGAGTATTGAAATTAAGCTGCCTTTAAGCAGTAGGAGTGTCACATGAAGCCATTTTTATAAAATGATTTGCTCACTAATGTTCAGTAATTGGAGTACGCAATTCTCAGGTTGTATGAGGAATGCGCAGGGTCTCGGTCGCCAGACCAGAGGAAAAGGGTGAGCTTTGGAGAGCCTGAGGTGCCTGTAAGGGGGGCTTTTGTTCTTGTCCTCCAGCCTTACCCCCATGTCCTCCTTTCAGTGATTCTGCTCATAAACTAGTGTGTCACACAAAACAAACATTTAAAAAATATATTATTTGGCAACATTCCCACGAGTGTGTGATGTAAACCTGGAGGTGTATTCCCCAAGTCCACATCACTTCCTTTTTAGGGAAATTACATTAAATTATTAGTGACAAATTTACTTGTCTGCCAATGTGTTTTTCTGGAATTTTACTACAACATCAATACTTGGGCTGTTTTATACGGCTCCTCATTTACCCGGCTTTGAAGGCAGTCATTCCCTGGGAATGCTGGCTGTCAGAAGGTTTCACGTTCGGTGGTTTGCACGAGCCCACACGTGTGTCCGAAGGCTGCCCGCCCGAGGGAGCCTGGGTCTTTCGGAGCGGATCCTGGCGGGGCAGGCCGGAGGTGAAGATCTGACTGGTACACCCAGTTACCCTCAGAGGCAAGTTGCGCAGGCAGGGTCTCTTCTCAGGGTTAGGGGTAGAGATTGGGTGGGACGAATTGCCTCCAATCTGTGACGTCTGAACATAAAGACACCTTGGCAGCAATGTTGATCTTCCTTAATTTCCTCAAATCAGAGCTGGGTGTTTGGAATTACGATGAGCAAAGAGCAACTTCTCTATGAGAACGAGGGGCAAGTGCACCGCAGCCTTGGATCGTTTTCTGAGGTAGAGTTGCAGGCATTTTGTCCATTTCTGTGGGGCTGTTCACAGAGGTATTAGACAACTGGGTCTACTTGTGTTGTTCATCTGTTTGCTGAGAAAGGAAGATAAGCGCTTTTTTCAGGGACAAAACACCTTGTTCTTGCTCATCCTTCATTT
Source organism: Liasis olivaceus (assembly GCA_030867105.1). Classification (NCBI taxonomy): domain Eukaryota; kingdom Metazoa; phylum Chordata; class Lepidosauria; order Squamata; family Pythonidae; genus Liasis; species Liasis olivaceus. Next base: position 415,775 of record CM061359.1, on the reverse strand, counting down.
TCTCTTAATTTTACCTGTTTTTCAAATCTCTTATTGCTTCTTCTGGACATAGGACTCAATTGCTTAGTGACATCCCTGGATGGATTCCCAGACAGCCTGTCTCATGGCTAATACAGTATTGTCCCACCTTCTCATCCCCATGAGAGGAAGGAGAGGTTTTGTTGGTCCTTCCCGGATCAGTCAGCACAAGATAGGGGGCTTACGATTAATCGAATGGCTGCAGAAAACAGATTATTGGAACCACCTTCTTCTTCTTTTACATGGCGTATGCTTGCAGCACAGAGTGTCTGAGCATCCCTTAAAGGGAAATGACAGCTAGACTGACCTTTCTCTCTGCATCAGGTGTTGGAAAGGGAATTAGCAGGATGCAAGAGCCCTTGAACAAGCTTTTTTACTTCCCCAGCTTCCCATTTACAGAGGCTGAAGCTACCTGCACACTTAGAATGGCCTCTTAGCAAATACATTACTATAGTCTAAATCAGGCATTCTTTTTGTCCTTTGTGCATCTCAACTTACAGTAGCTCTTTACCCAGTTATTTTTGATGTTTCCAAAAGGTCATGCCAAATGTTTGGTCCTTTTTTAGCTTGGCTGATAGCGTAATAGGTCCATATTTGGTTCCACTGAGATGCTGCACACCTGTTTTAGCTTCCCTGTGACCAAGCAGGGAGATGCTGGTTATAAAGCAGCCAACTAGCTGCAGGGCGATTTGAACCAAGTGAGTGATGCTGGTAGAAACTCTGGTAGGGCCTCTGCACCCCCCAATTAGTGCCAGTAATGACTCTCTCATGTGCCTGGCGCATACCTGCCATAGCTGTGGCTGATGCAAAGCCATCCCATCCCATCATGCCCTTGTCAGCTCTCATTAGCCTGGGATCAGTTTCCAGGCTCTAAGGCCAACTCGAATGAAAAGTAGAAACGCATTGTTACCACAAATTTCATCAAGTAAATATGCTGGATAAGGAAACAGATCAGCTGTGACCTCTTTGACATTTTCAAAATGTTTAAAAGCTGAAGCTAATCCTTTCTGATGGGCTTTCATCTTGTGTTGACAATGAGGGGACTGGCATGGCAACTGCCAGTCATAGCAAACACAAAACGTGCCAGGTCTTTCCAGCCAAATATTCTCGACGAAGATAATTGCATTGATACAGATTTTGTTGTCCCCTGACACATATCTAAAAGTATTGTGTGGCATCAACAGTTTTATGGGATGGCAAAACAAATCCCAAAATAGATTAAAATAAATGTTTCCCTCAGAAATTTAAAATACCCTGTGGGGTCTCTGTGAGTTTGCTAAGGTGCCACGATGCACAGTTTGGGACCTGGAGATTAGAGCAGTTTCTCCTTTAATATTATGGAAAAGGGGAGAGTCAGGCTGTCTGTCAGGCCTAGCCCAAGGAACTCCAGGAGACCATGTAGATTCAGTTCAGCAATGTTTATTAGCTACAACCTCTAGCAAGAACCTTCCCAGACTGAAACCTCAGTTCCCCAAGTCAGCCAGTCATAACAGTGTGAATTCCTCAGGGAGGTGCCAGCCTCATCCTCTTATCTCTTCCTCTCCCCTCAGGAGATGAAAGAGCATGTTTTCCTCCCTGAGTTTGGCCTTCATAATTCCATTCCATCACACTGTCGTCTCCAGACTCCACTGAAACCATGGTGCCAGAGGTGAGGCAGTGGTGCCCTCCCTGGCAACATTTAAAACATCTGTAAACACAAGTTGTCTGTCTGTCTTCAGAAGCCCCTTTAAAACTGTTGGAAAACGGCCAATGGGGCTGTTTGGCCTGCTTGAGTGCTGCAACCCACAAACTACACCGGAAGGAAGAGCACTGATTCTGGAGTTTTGCTTAAACTGTCATCCGAAAGGAATTAGCCGTCTGTGTAGTCAACCGTGATGGGTATTTGGGACAATGACTCGCTCAAGAAACTAGGACTGGTTTCATGGCCTTAAAACGCTCAAGTCGCAGGGAAGTGGCCTAAGGAAATAGTCCTCCCCGAGCCCACTCAAGGGTTGGACGCTGCCCTGTAGGTTCAAGTCACGCTTCCTTTGGGACTTGGGGCAAGTTCTTCCCACAGTGCCCACAGAACCATTTTGACCTTTATCCTCCATCCGGAGGGAGATCTCTCCCGAAGGAGACTGCGTTGAGCGGGGCCAATGCTGATGAAGGTGGCAGTTCTGAGCACAGGAAGCCTTTGTGCATCACAGCAAGCAGTGACCAGAGAAGTTTCTTTAAGGCCTCTGAACACCCTGATTCTGGGCAGGAATAAAGATTAAGGAGCATTGGAGCTCAAACCCAAAGAAGGATATCAGGGCCGTGGGAAGTTTTGTTTTTGTTTTTAATTTGGCCACAACGTTAAAGAATTTTTTCTAATCATAGCCTGTTTTCCAGCCCCTCTTTCTCCTTGGGTTACCATGAGGAATAGATCGGAGGGGAGCCAGGAAAGATGATGAGGTGTCTCAGCTGTATTATTTGTTGTTGGTGTATCCATGCATCTGCCTCTCCATTGCTGTGATTGCCTTTTAGCATCTCAAACCTTTTCTTTTCCTTATTTTTTTTCCTTTTCTTGGTGTGAGTTGTATTGGCATTGGAAAGCAGATAGAGACCTGCAGATCAATAGACAACATGCTATCTGGGTAGAGAAAGAGAGAGAGAGAGAGAGAGAGATGGAGATCTATCAGACGTACTGTAGATCCAGACATCTCTTAAAGATGAGCTGCACAGCTTTTTAAATAATAGATGTTCGAGAAGCTGGATTATTAACAGGAGATGTGTGCGTAGCTTTCAAAATCCTTCCCTGAAACAGCCTTGCATTTTGGATTGTGGACTGAAAAGACAGCAAGTGGGGGGAGCACATGGGCCTCCTTCAGGCCCCGCCAGGGAATGCTGTAGCACCACGTGCATCCTCCCCCGGCCCACTCCTTGTGGCCTTTTCTGCTGGCCACGCAACCCAAAGATCAGGGCCCTGAAAAAGTCTGGGAAGAGAGGTGGCATTTGCCAGACCCTTCTCCCACCAGCCACAGTTGGGGAGCTCCCTCTGCCGAGAGGGGTGCCCGTGGCCTCGGCTTCCTTCTCCAGATGCCCTGTCTGTTCTCTGGCGGACTTCACAGGCGGTCTCCACGCCTCCCCCCCAGCCGCCCAGGAAGCGAAAGACAGACGAGAGAGACGAAATTTTGCCCCACCCTGGCTCCTCTCTTGAGGAGAAACTCTTCATCCTTTGCCCTGGTCCTGGGTCCTTCTGGGCAAAAGGGGTCATGCCCCTTTGGAAAAGTGCCTCCCCACATTTGAGATTGAACCATTTTGGGGAGGGAAACCCAGGTAAAGCCCGTCTCCTGTTTTCTTCTCTTCCACCATGGAATCCAAGGGGTTCCACCCCACTGCGGATCAGTTTTCTCCGAGGACAATCTGCAATCTGCGCAGCGCCGCTTTATTCAGGCTGTCCTGCCTGGATGTCCATGGCAGGAAAGGACACCCTAGAGATGGTCTCTGTCCAAACTAGCTGTGTGGCTGTGGCTTTTCTTCTCCCTTTGACTTCGTCACTTCCAAGCTGCTTTGAAGACAGCCTCCCCATGAGTTCTTGGCCCCCCTCAAGCCCTTGGGGCCCAGTGAGGATGACTGGGGTTCTGGTTTGAGGACAGATATATGACCACTGTGACCCTGCATGAATTGTCAAGATGGTTCAGAGCTTTGTGTCTGCTCACAGCCTCGTTTTTGATTGATAAGCCCCCCCCTTTTTTTACAGAGTTCAATTCTTTGTAAAGAGTGAGGGCCCTTCTAGCCCTTGCTTTACTGAGAGGAAATGAAGCCGAGGGGTGAGCATGAAGAGCTAGCTTTTAAAAACTGCGAGAACTGTTCAGGCTGTTTCAGGTGGCCAGGCTGCGGGAAAAATGGTTGTGGGCGCTGGATCCTGAACATCCTTTTATTTTCCCATTTTGGGCTTTTGGTCCCTTAAGGTGGACAGACAAATTTCAAATACTGCCCCAGTCCTGCAGACAGGTTGGGCCTAGGTATATCCCATGTGTGCAGCTGTATTGCTCTGGGCATCCGAGCAAGTGGATCTTGTGGCCTAAAAAAGAGATTTTGCAGCCACAGGGCAAGCGGCAGGATTCAGCCATGCTGGTTCCCAGAGCTGCAGCAAAGCAAAGGTAAGCAGGGCTCTGATCCGGCTGTAAGGCGCCCCTTCGGCCCTTGCAGAAGGTCCTCTGGCATCGTGGCAGTTGGAGCGTCTCGCTTGGTGCTGGTCGCTTGCCTGAGAGGGCTGGTAAGGCAAGTGGGGCGTCTCTTCTCTTGGGGCGTTGCGGTGCCGTTACATCTCCCCCATTTTTCGCCGATCCAAAGTGTAATTTCCCTATAAACCGTTAAATTGAGAAACGGCCTGGGCCAAGAGAGTCCACGGTGTCTAATGAATCAAGCCTATTAAAGATCTAAAAAGCATAATAAAAGGAAAACAAAACTCAGCGCAGTCCCTTCAGGGCCCTCGGCAGCTGCCTTTGCCCTAAGTGCTGGTTGAAAATGCCTGCCTGTCCGTGGCCACTTAGATTTACTGCTGCGGAGGGTCTCCTTGGGAACCTGGCTGTGGCAAGAGGGGCAGAGGGGCGCTCCCACTGAGTCGAGGGCGATGGACAGGTTATGCTATGCGCCTGGCCTGGCTTTGCCCCCAGCTCGATTTGTCAGAGGAAAGGCTTAGCCTCAGAAAGGCCCCAAGATATGCTCTGCCGTCCACTGCCTCCCTGGACCCCGGGACGTCTGGCAGGACCATCTGAGGTGCAGAGCCAGCTGGGGGGATTGATGGGGCTCGGCAGCAGGAGAAGTGAGCCAAGGCTGGATCTAAGCGTGCCGTGAAAGTCGGGGCTGAACGCTCGGCGTGCTCTGAAAGTTAGAAGATGAGCTGCCTCCTTGGTCTGTTTTGCGAAAGGGCGGCGTGGCGGCTCCCCATTTCTGCGGCTGCACGTGACCTCTTCAGCCCCAGGCTGGCGCTGCAGCCCAGCTTTTGGGAAGCTGCAGCCCCCTGCCTGCATAGCTGTGGGGAGGCCCACCCGTAGACTTTGCATTGGCTGGGAGAGCAGGCAAACCTGCTTTGGAGTCTTATGAGGAAACTAGGAAGGAAAACAGGGTTCTTCTAGGTCCTCAGCCTTGCAACTTGTACTCTGGGGTTCTGCTGCGGCCAGCATTTTCCTATTTCGCAAATGCCACCAAACTAGATTGGAGAGTAACGTGGCCTTTATTTACCCCCTCGCTCTCGGCTGTGAAGTTCCGGCCAGCCACTAGATGGTAGCTGAGAATTTTTGGGCTTTCTGTGCTGCCATTTAGTGGCTGTCCAGATGCTTGCAACCCAGATCTGATAGCCTCAATTCCCCCTTTTTAAAAACTGTAATTTTGGTGCAATACTGGGAACCTGCACGTCTGTAAGGAGCCTGTGTAGGATCCTATAAAAGAGATGCTTGTAAGCTTCATTTTAAAAGAGTGCAAGCTGAATTCACAGAAATAATGGCATAACTAAAGTTGAGATAAACAGAAAGAAGATTTAAACATTCAAGCTAACATCCCAGATGACAAATGGAGGCATTAAAAAGGCAGTTTGTGTGCAATTTGTTTATTTTTTAATCAGTCCTAATTTTGTTATTTATGAAAATAGGTTCTGGAAATTATTTTTCTACTTCTTTCCACTATTTGATACTTAACATTTGTTTTTCTAATCACTCCGAAGATAAAGGAATATAGGTTTATAATTATTCAAAATTTAAGATATCAACTGTTTAATAGTTATTTTAAAAATGCCACTCTTCAATATGTCAGTCTAAATAGCATCAAAAGAAGCTTTTAAAGAAATCACAAATTAAGGCATTAACATTTATTTTCAGACAATACTCATTAAACTAGAGATAATTATTGTTCTTAAAAATCCCTTCATTCATTACGTCTAAATTAAATTATAGATATATAGAATTTATCTACAGACATTTCTTTCGAGAAAACCAAAACTCATTTACAGTTGCACTCAGAAAGGGAAAGTGAGCCAATCTATATTTATTTAGAATTTCCATAATTAAAATCTTCAAACTGTTAAATTCCATTCTGTTTTTTCCTGCAGGAAAAAAGTCTACATGAAATAGGGCAAACTTGGTGCTTTGTGGTTTGGTTTTGTTCATATTAAAGTATCTTAATGGCTTGCAAGATGCTCTTCCAATTTTTTTTTTAAATGTTTCCTTATATATACAACCAAATCACTGAAAATGAATGCTAATTTTGGTCAATTTACATTTCCCCATTAATTGAAAAATGCACTTGCCTGAAAAGCAGAAGGGATTTAACTAGCCTTAGCAGTTTAAAATAATGTTTAGATTGGAGTTTTTTTGGTCATATTTAATACATTTTAAATGACTTTTTAAACAGGAGTGGCTAACAGAGAAAATGGCCCTAATGGCCCCACTTCAAATAAGAAGTCCAGCATTTAGTGGAGCTCCTGATAGTAGGGGGTATCATTTTCTGTCTTATTTTAATGGAAAATGTAAAGGTTTACACATTAGGGAAAATGTGTTCCTTTATGGAAGGAAAGGGGGAAAAAAACACGTTTCCAAAAAGGGAAACAGGTTTCTTGTGATATGATATAAATGTTTGAACATAAAAAGGCATTCAGAAAAACATTTCACCCTTATTCATCAATAGTCTACTTTCACAAAATGTCACTTGCGTTTATCTTGCATGAGAACGATGAATGTTCCTGCTGTACATGGATGGTAAATCAGGGCATATTTAACTTAAAACGAAATATGCCAACTCAGGACAACTGCCTATCACAGAAGTGTGTTAGCTGGGCAAGGTCCGGATGGCGCGATTAACCCCTCGGGGAAAGGACCAGGCACCTCCGGGGTTTCCCCGAGACCCCGTCCAACAAGTAGCGCTGGCCGTCAGCCAGGAGGTTTTGAGGAGGAAATGCAGAAGCATCCTCGTAGATCCACGCCAGCCCTGGAGTTGGCCACAGGGGTTCCTTCCCGCCTGACCCAAAGCCTGCAGAAGGTTTGCGCTTGTATTCCCAGGCACTTTCACGGCCAGTGATTGCTTTGTTCTTGTTAAGTGTGTCGATTAAGGCTAATAAAGGAAGAGTTTGAGGGGCTGGGGAGGGGAGGGGAATAAACAGTTCGTCTATGTTCTTCTTCCTGCCCCACTACAGCGTGGTTTTTGTTCCTCCCCCGAGCCCTCTAGGGTTAATGTTTGCATGTCCAGGTTCTAGGGGCAGACCTAATTTCAGAATCCATAATGTATGATTTTGAAACCAATTTGTCGTTGTAATAAAATCATTTTGGGGATGCTTGCAGGTCCTTGAGAAGCGGATGTTAAATTATACATGGATCGTGGTGGAGCACCTTTTTTGAGCTGGGCATGTGGGGGAATTGCCCACTGACCTTGGCGCTTGCTGGGGGAGCCTGGAATAACAATCAAAGTGGGGACGGAATTCCTGCCGCTTCCAAATATTAACAACTTCTGGCAAAGAAAATGCTGATCCCAGCTGTTATGTTAATGCAGCATCAGAACCTCATTCAGGGAACTCAGAAAGAACAGCCCTGATCTTAATGGGATTAAAAGCCCAGCTTTTTACTCTCAAAATGCTAATTTGTTTTCAGCTTGCTGTTTTCTTCTATGAGCTGGTTATTCCGGCCGGCTGCCCCCCCCCACGGCCCCTGCAGCCTGGGTGCTGTCCAGGCAGCTCCCTGCAGAGGCCATTCACCCGAGGAGCTGCTGCGAGTGAGGAAGATGAAGTGCCGCTGGGGCGGATGCTGTGGGTGGCCCCGGATCCGGAGCCCTTCACTGTCCCAGGTGGCCTCCTGTTTCTTCTGCCTGAGCAAGCAGAGGGACTGAAAGGGCTGGTCAGGGGAACTGGCTGGGCTGAAGGAGTGGGGCTGTGAAGTTCCAGAGACCCCGATCTGCTTCTCTTGCCACCTTCCCTGGGTCTGGCGCTTGAGCCAGAGCAGGGGCCTCGTTCGCCCTGCAGTTGGTTGGGAGTGTCCGTTGATGGCGTTGAGATGAATGAGTCCCTGTTTCCAGGGAGCGTTTGTGCCCCACATGCTGCCATGGGGGGCTCCTTGCTGATGGTTAACTGCCCTACAGACAGCCTTGAAGCTGTCCTTGCCCTCTTCCTTCCGCCTTGCCCAGGGCTCCTCCACACCACAGGAGGTGGGCATGTGGGGCAGGGGTGGACAAGTCAGTCCAGGAAGAGTTTTGAGGCATCGGAAGACCACAGCTGGCCCAAGACAACTTTGCCAGGCTCGGCGAGAGTTTTTGTAGTTTTAGATTTTTGTTTGTAGCACCCTTAGAAAGGCATGGGGAGAAAACAGAAAAGCTGCACTCGCATATCCAAAGTGAAAAAAGGATCAAAGACAGAGAGAAATGTTTTTACATTTTAATACTTGTTTGCCAAATTGTAAACATGGTTTTCATAGGAAAAGAATTTAATAGACTTGAGTTATCTCCCATCTTTTCCCCAAGTGTCACTCATGGGCTCAATATTCCAGATGCAGTTCCAGATACGCCTGCAGCCTCTTTTGCTCATCCTGGCTGTTCTTAGAGGGTTTTCTCTTCGTGAAGAGTAGTACACTGTGAGTGAGTGTGTGAATGTCGTGTGGGTGAGGCTGCTGGGCCATCGCTATTTCAGTGCATTCGAAGATCGGCCAGTGTGCTCTGGAGAGGAAACAGGCAGGGCAGATGCAGCGCTTGTTTAAGGCCCATTACTGCTGTCTGCCGCTGGCTTGGGAACTGCTTTCCCATAACACTTCCCACATCAGTTCTGGGGCATCGGTGGCTCTCCTGTCTCTGGTAGCAGTTGGCAGAGATGTCCTGGGATGGCAAGGTGCTCTGTGCTCACGATGGTTGGGCACGGTGAGCTGTAAGGCCCACAGAGGGTCAGCTCCACCGCTTCGTCCAAACTCCCACCAGCTGCTGGGGGCCTGGAAAGGTCCCTCTCTGTGTTGGGCAGTGGCCCAGGAAGCCCCAGCCAGGGCTGGCACCTGCCATTGGCGGCCAACTGAATCAAGGGCCATCCTCAGGGCCTCCTCCCCGACCTCTGCTGCATTTTGATTAGGCAGAGATAATAGAACCAGGAGGGAGCTTGCTGGTTACAGGATTTCAAAACGTTCACCTGCAGCATTGGCGTCATCTGCCTCGTTTATTCTTCCTGCCCCTGGGCTTGGCTGCAGAAACGTGTCCCAAGGCCTCTTTACAGCATCTCCCCGGTCTGGAGGAAGGATTTTCCACTTATCTGTCCACGCTGGCGTCGCTGCTTGGCTAGGGGGTGAATTTGCAAGGATCACGTAATGCCAGTCCATTTCCTTGAGATTGCTGATAATACGGTGGGATTTTACCACCAATAAATACTCTGGCTGGAGTGTCCAAAAGGCCCTCCCAGCTTCTCCCAATGCATGCTGTTTCCCCCTTCCTGCCTGCGTCCTGTTTGTGCTCCTACTTAAACATTGCTTAATCCTCGGTCTCGGGGTTTTGGGCTGGAGGATTTCCTGGTTCCCAAGGTTGGCCTGACTGCTTTGCACCCCTGGCATGGCAGGTGCAGTAGGCCTAGCAAGTGTTGGCTGGCATGCGGTCCCTGTGAGGGTTTTGCCCACTCCTGCTTCTGGCATGCAGCCAGATATTTGGGGGTAAACACACATGAAGGCTTTTGTAGTCTACTCTGAACTTATGCTGGATGGCATCTGGCATTCTAGGCAGCGGTATCCCATCGCAGCTTTGGAGAGCGCACTTGGCCCAGCATGGCGCACAGGAGGCAGTCTGCTCAGGGAGCCCTCCGGTTCAAGAGCAGCCACTGAGTGAAGCCTTCAATCATGGGCTTTTCATGGGCAAGAGGCCTGTAGATTCGTAGTGTTGGAAGGAACCTCAGAAGCCATCTGGCCAACCCCCACTTGGTGCAGGATCTGTTAAAGTGTTGTGGAGCGAAAACCTCCAGGGAAGAAGAATGTACCCCTTAGTGAGGGAGCCTATTCCACGTCAACTGGGGTGTGGCCTCCTAGGCGAGGGCAGTCTATCTGTGAATGCTGAAGGCAGTATAGAGCGGTCGAGAATATCTCCTGCTTTCCCATGTGTGACTTTCCAGAAGCTATATTGGAAGGCAGTATCAGGGTGAGGGGGACCCCATTTAGCCTGTTACTCCGTGTTCAACCTATGCCGACCTCTGTGGCTTTGGGGTGGGGCTCCAGCTGCTCCTGGCAAAATTCGGGAACGCGCCTCCCACAGCCCTGCAGACCAGCCAGCAGGGGCAACGCAAGACCAGGTTTGCCAGGGAGATCAGGAGCGTGTGGAGTTTTTCCTTCCCTGGGGACTTTAGGAGATGAAATGTCAAGCGAAGGAAGCCTTTTTAATTTCTTAGATTACATCCAGCTTTTAATAACGCGCTGCCCTGGAAATGAGAACGGATAATATTTGCCTTGTAAAACAGCGCAGACGAGCCCCTTCAAGTGGAGCGCCTTCAGCTGACAAGCATGCAGAAGCAGCTGCAACTCCTGCGTGATGCCCTCACCGAGGGCCTTTCCGGGGTGGGAGGGTGGCGCTTGTGGCGCAGCCGTGGGGGAGACCGGGCAGGCACCGAGGCGGCTGGTGCAGAAACGAAGACCCCCAGGTGTATATCTGGGGTTCCACTCCGAATGACCCCGTCCTACAAAAATTCTACAAAATAGGCCTAATTTGACATACGTCGCATAGCATTTGCACAATTTACATAAAATGTACAAATGTCACCCGATAGCATGGGTTTAAAACCTGGCTGTTATATCTAGAATACTCCTGTTGCTCCCTGCTCAGATGATTGACTTTGGCAGAATGACGCACATGATGTCTCCCTGAGTCAGATAAGGCTGCTGGTAACTTCATGGACCCATGCCTTTGTTCTTTTAGCGACTGTGCAGAAGCTATTTGCTCTCGCCTTATTGCAGGGGGCTTCCTCCAACCTTCCAATCTAGTCTACAGCTCTCAGATTTCCTGGTGGTCTCCCATCTAAGCACTTAGTAGGCCCAGCCCTGGTTAGCTTCTGAGCCTAGCTGCTAACTTTGTCCAAAAACCACCGTGAGAACTGAGGAATCCCTGGTGCTGGCCAACTGGCTTATTTTAGCTGACTGATTCCTATCTAGACTGGTTAAGTTGTCTAAAACCATCCAGGGGCTCGAATACAGCACCTTTCACAGTAACTTGTCTGCACAGTCCCTTCTGGATCTGCATGGAATGTGGGTCCAGCTGGAGAGAGCGCCCAGGGACTGGGGCTGTGAGCAGATGGGCAAAGCGGGGGGCACCCTGGGCCTCCTTCCTCTGGCCCACCTTCTCTTCTGGAATCCTGCCCCATTTACAAAGAGATCTGTTTTTCTTCTTCCCCTCTTGGAGGACCTTACTAAATGGAGAGTCGGGGCAAGGAACCAGCTTTCCCTAATCGGTGGCTTTCAGATGGCCCAAGGAAGTGACAGAAAATGTAGCCTTACGTATCCGGAGTGGATCTCACTGGGAAATGCTGGATTTGATGTGGCCCATAAAACTGGGGGAATTTGCACTTGTGGGTCTGGGCCTGCAAATTTACGCTTTTGCCTTGCTTTCCACCATTAAGAAGAAAGTGAACACCATATGGTCTCTTCAGAGAAAGATGGAAGCAGCTGGAATCGAGGGTATTTCATAACGGAGGAAAAACATTCTTGTGAGGGGTCCTGGGGGTAAAGGGGTGTCCGCAGTTGCACCTAGGACAGGCTCCTCTTTCAGGAGATGGCTGTAGCTCAACTTGGCTTGGAATCTCCCTTTGATGGCCTGTCCGGTCCTCACAGTGCGGCATCTCTCCTGGCCATCACCTCCTCTGGGCATTCACTGGTGTTCTCCATTCACTGTCTGGCTTGGACAAAAGACACAGGGTGGCCGGGGGGGCGGGGAGCAAGTAGAGGCGCTTCCATGCCGAAATCCACTGTGAAATTAGTCCATTCTCATGGTCGTCATGGATTTCGTAGAGAAAAGGGGCATCAAATACCAATTTGGTCTTGGATTTGAGAGACACTTTGGGAGGCAGGCCCTTCCTCGGTCAAAACCTGAAAAGTCCACCCCGAATCCCAGATGTTTCAGGCTAGGCCAATTATTAGCTGAACTTCAGAGCCACTGAAAAAATGGTTCCTGTGCATCTTTTGTGCATGGAAACCTGCCCGCCACGTGGTCATCAGGTGAACCGGTCCTAAGCCGATGCTTCCGGTGCGCAGGGCTTCGCCTTCCTTGTAGTTCTGGCTCCTTTCGCCCCTTCTGCATTTCCAGAGTCACTGATTTTCCACCTTGGGCTGTCTTTGTCTCCCCCCCACACACACATGCTCACTTTTTTTCCCTGTTACCTCAATTTGCAGTTGAAGTAACTTAATAGTGTTAATTTCTTCTAGCAAAAACAAAAATATTAACTAGGGAATGCTGGAACAACTATGGTATTGTCTGCTTTCTGTGGAATGAGAAATATGCTCTCGGGTTTGACGTAATGCTCTGCTCAGACGATCCCTTTCTATCCATGTGACCCTTTTTAACTGGGCATTGGGGGCAGTGTTTGCTTTTTCAGCATCCCTGCACTTTGGCGCCTCCTCTCCAGAGAAAGCAGGGCCAGCATTCGAGGCTCCCTCTGGACTATGTGCAGGTTTCACACTCGTATCCTTGCCATCCTGTCCCACTGGGACAGAGGCACCTTTCTGCGTCCCTCCTAAGTGTGGGGGCCTCCGCAGACGGGCACTCTCACGTTCTCTGCTGCTGGATCTGAAGAGGGCGGCCCAAATGAGCAGATGGGAAAGTTAGGGGAAGGCCCCTGGAAGTAACCGGAGAGAGCCTGCCAGTGGAACCCAAAATCTGAGGCCCTGGCAGGGGAGGAGAGGTTAATGGGGCAATGGTTTCACGTTAGCCTCTGTTATGCAATGGTGGGTATTTGGGGCAGGGTGGGGTTGTCTGGCTCTTCCTCCAGTGGATTCCTGCTCCTCTCATTCCTCCTTCTGGCCGGGTGGTGACGGTGGGGAGATGGGCTTAAAGCTCCATCCAGTTTGTTTGCGCAGCTTCTTCAGACACATCATGAGAACCTCCCCTACTGATGTCCTGCTGCTTTCCTCCTTTTAAGACAAGATGCAGGGACAGAAGCAGCATCGTTTACCCAGGTGCAGAATGTCCCATATTTGAAGAAGCTAGTGTCAGTCTCCCCACATCTTCCTCCTCTTTTACTTCATTCTGTGGTCTTTCAGTAATATCAATATTTACGGGACAGACAGCTGCATCTGTCAGGAAGGTGTGGCAGTGAGAGTGGGCATTCAGTGATAGAGAAGATGCAGGAAACCACTGAACATCCTTTTTGGCGTAAGTGGGTGGGTGCTTGGTCTTCCACCGGGGTCTTCAGCGGGGGACAATGCAGGGAAGCTGATCAAAGGTAGAAAATAGCTGTTGCTGAACTCAGTCCTTTCTCCTCTCTGTGAAAACAGATCCCTCTTTGATAGAATGACCCACCGCTGCGGCTATTCCTAAAAAAGAGAGGTGGTCTTCCTTCCAAACCCAGCGCTACATTCCCAGCCCTCCCAAATGAGGGCTGAGTGAAGTAGCTGCGGCGAGAGGGCCGGGCAGGTGCAGCTGGCGCTTGCAAATTAAACTGGGGGCTGGGGAGGAGAAACAAAGTGGAAGAAAGAGGCAGATCTGTTTGGGACCTTTAAGTGCTATTTATCAGAGGAGAATTGAAAACCATATTATTAAGCTTTTTTTTGTTGTTAGTTGGAGAAGAAATAGGAGAGATTTGGCCAGCGCTCTGCCTTTCCCTTAACCAGGCAAAGTAAAGAAAGAGACAGAAAAACCTTTAGAAGCATTCAAGTACCTCCCTGACTTTCATCAGATGTTCTCTGTAGGAAAAAAAGAAAATGGAAAAAAAACCTTCTATCTTTTTATTTTTGCTTTGCTTTAATCTTATTTGATGATGTCTCTACAGGCTGGGACATGCTTTCTTGGATGGCAATTTCACTGCACCATATGTGTCTCCTGCAAGATAGCGGAGCGAAATGAGTCTTGGCAGGAAGAGTACTAAACGTATCGACAAAGAAAAGAAGAAAAACATGATTTACTTAACTCCCTCTTGCCTGCCCATATTTTCTTTTATTCGGCTGCTCCTGGTGCATGGGTTGAAAACATATTGGTGCAAGTGTCTGTGCAGAAATACACACCTGGCGAAAGGTATATTTTAAAAGCATTCCTGGTATATTTTAGCCCCAGCACCTGCTATACGCTGGTGGGTAAGAAGGGCTTGCTCCATTCCAGGACATCCACGCCACATTTCACACAACGTACCTCCTTCTAAGCAGGTGACAAGTCCTTCGGGGGTGCTCAAGGGTCACCATCTCCTAGTGTGGCCCAATATCACAACTTCCTGCTCATAGCAGTGGGGCGGGAGAGAAAGCTTCTCCAAAGGGGAGATCACTCCAGCCTGATGATGTCTGCGTTGGCAGGGCTTTGAGAAATAAAGTCAGTTTCCAAAAAAACAAGCTGAATTCCATACTGAATTCCATACTGAGAAGCTGGATCTTTAGGGAAAAAATTGGGACTCACTAAGACAGCCTTACCCAGAGGAATTGGCAAAGGGGCTGAATATTCCCAAATTACTTCCATCAGCCAGAAAGGTGTAAAACAGCTTTGGTGGTTAGGCCTGTAGGTCGAGGTCTCCACTGCAGTTCTCATCTACTGTTTCTAATGCTATGGGACAACGAACTATTTTGAAGAAAAATGCTTTTGGTTAACGAAATGGCTCAGTGTGTTGAGTTGCATCACAGCAGAGGCCTAAGAAACTTACAGATATCCTTTGCAGTGGCATTAAAAGCAGCTCTGTGCTGAGAAAGTGTGGGGGGGGGGGCAGCTGTGGATGCAGAGAGTGGGGGGAATGCCTGTTGGAACAGGGCTTGTTTGTTAACAAGGATCTTGGCCGAAGGAGAAGGTCTGGCTATTTTCCCAAGGGAGATCTTTGAAAATGAATGTATATAACATAGATGTTTAATTTTATTCCCTCACTGAAAATAAAATAGATCTTCTTCTTTTGTTTCTAAACTCAGGAATGGCATTTGAGCATCTCGCGTATCTCAGGCTGCCTTAAAAGATCCTCTGGTGACTTCCTTGCAGACACCAGCCCAGCCCCCTGCTAAAATTCCACCGTGTTGTCCTTTGATCATGCACAGTGAGCTTTAGTGCCATGGTTTTGGCAATGTTTTCCCTCCCGTCAGTGGAATCTGAACTTCCAAGTCTGGCACAGCTTCAGGGCCAAATGAGCAATAAACCACCAAATGAGACAGAAGTAAATAAAACAGTCAGATGTAACCAGAAGCCCTGTAGCACCTTAAAGATTAATGTATGTATTGTTGCGTGAGCTTTTGTGAATCCTGGATGCTTGAGTGTGATGAAATAGACTGTCATTCATTAAAATTTATGTAATAATAGATTTGTTAGTTTTTAAATGCCGCAAGACTTATTGTTGCATTTGCTGACCAGCTGCATTTGCTGGTAAAAGCTAACCTGGCTGGAACTCCTCTAGAAAAAATCCTGTTTCTGTGACTGTCCATAAATCTCTGGGCCACAATAAAAAGTCGCTTTCGGAAACAAACAAGAATTTCCAACCCGTTCGGTCATGCAATTCATATTCCGTGCTTAATGGCGTCCAAGGTCAGAGGGCTGTCTTGTGGGGAATAGGCGTCGTGGTCCTCAGTTTGGCTGTGGAATGAGGGCATCACCAGACATCGGGTCAGTGGAAAGACCCTGCTTGTGGGTGGCTTGATTAGAGAGGTCGGTGCGATGCCAGCTTCCTTTTTAATCTGCTGTTATTAAGCTTAAAATAAATTACTTGAAGGAAATGCACTATTTTGTGGGAGAAGGCTGTAGATATTAAGCTGATGAACATTTCTGCAAATTTGCTTTACATTTCATGTGGCTTGCATTTTCTTAATTTAAGGATTTGTTGTTTTGAATGTGCATGCATCTTTGCTACTTTGGACATGATTTTAGCGTTTTTTGTTGGAGATGTTCTGACCACTGATATTTGGGATTAGTTGCAAATAAAATCTTCTCTGATCTGGTCCCTAGAGCAGCTTTTGCTGAGGTATTATTTTGTCTGGTTGGAAGGCCACGCAATGTGCTTTATTTATTTGAACTTGTTTCAGTGTGTTGCGCTGTGTATGTTTTTGCTTCATTGTGAGTTGTCTAGACCTGGAGGACGAGGAGGAGGCATATAAATACATATGTAAAACAAAAATAGCACAGGCTACAGGGTTGGGGCAGTGGAGTTAATGTCTAATTCGTTTCTTTAATTGCGCCGGATGACTTCTTCAGCTTCGTTTTCCACTCTGTCTCTCGGGCAGGACCTCCAAAGAGCTGTTAGGAGACCCACCTGGATCTCTGTCCAGACGGGGAGTCTGCTCTTCCGCGGTCCAGCCGTGACTGAAGCAGGGACAGGAGGGAGATCTATTCTTGAAGGTCAGGGAGAGTGCAGGATTTGACCTGACTTTATGAAGAGGAGACCCATTCAAGGGGCGGAGTGTGCTTGGCTGTTTTCTCTTCCTGCTTTTTCTGTTCCTGAGTAGCAGAGAGAAAGTCTCCTTGGTGCTCACACCTGTTCCTCAGGCAATAGTTGCAGTTTCCCGAAAAGATGATAAGAGAAACAACCGTTTATTTCTAGCAATAATAATGTTAAACTTTTGGGTCAGGATGCCCTGTGTTGCCATCATCGGCAGGATATTGCGTGTCTTTGGCATACGAATTTCCCGGCTGTTATTTCAAAGAGGAGATGTGCCTCCCACCCCAAGGAGCTCCCTAAGGCCACCAAGGAGAGGGAAGGGCTCGCCTTCGGCATTGCTGGGTTTCTGTGGCATGAAGTGTCAACGCCACACCATCCACAAATGCGGGGGGTGAGGTGAGGGGGACGGAATAATCATCTCGCACTGGCCAGACCGTGTAGTGCATCTGCGTGCATGCACACGAATGGTACAATCTCCTCTCTAAAATTACTGTTTAGAGTGACTAATAATAAAGAACTCATCAAAACAACAACTTTCTAATTTAAGTATTAAAATGCAGCAGTAACACATTTAAGGAAATCTGAAAAACAAAATAGCATTTTGAAGTCTGCATTTTCCCTGCCACAGCTGAGTAACAGGGGTGCTTTTAGCACACAAAAGGAGGTGTGAGGAAGCAGCACGGTTGTGTCATGCTGAAAGTGGGATATTTAAAGCAGACCTAAATTTGGATGACTTGGAAAGGTTACGGAATGTACAAGTTTCTTCCATTAAAAAACTGTTCTGTTTTGACAGGAAATGAACAAAAATGTGTTTAAATCTTCTAAATCATGCCGACTTTCTTTTGTGCACCATCAATTAGCTGCATGCTAGGA
Source organism: Liasis olivaceus (assembly GCA_030867105.1). Lineage (NCBI taxonomy): Eukaryota > Metazoa > Chordata > Lepidosauria > Squamata > Pythonidae > Liasis > Liasis olivaceus. The sequence continues at coordinate 398,389 of CM061359.1, read as the reverse complement.
AAGAGCCAGACCCCACTGCTGCTTCTTTTCTAACCTTTCAAAGGAATGCAGGCCAGCCAGTGGTTTTCAGTGATTTTCACCAGCTCTTTGGTCTCGTGGATCCCTTAAATATTCACATAATTATATAACAATTAACTTCTGAGGAAATGTCCAAATTCAGAGGGCTGGGGAGAAATGGCAGGGGGGTCCAGGACAGGTATCCTTTTAAGGCAGAATCAGTTTATTCTCCAAAGGGAGGGGAGGAAGCAAGGAGATAAAACGAGATAAAAGCTCCCTAAGGCCAGCGATGTTTTCTGTTTATTCAAAACTTGGGAAAGCGCACCTGACTGAGGACTCAGGTAATATTTGAGCAAATGCTGGCCGATCAGCCTTAGGTTAGGCAACGGTGGAAGGGGGAGGCCCCGCCGCCTGTCACCCGCCTGTGGACTCCTTAGGGCGGCTCCGAAGTCCAGCGTCCGCTTTAGTCACTGTCAGCGTTTCGATTCTTACCTGTTTGCCCACTCGTGGCGTCTGCCCGGAAATTAGCGTCATGCCAGAGTGGCTGAGCGTTTGCCTTCGCCGGGCAAGACAAGCAGGAAGGACCCGGCCGCCTCTTCTCGGGCTGCCGCGGGAGGGGAAGCGGCCGCAGCAGCCGCAGATCCCCGGCGGGCGCCCGCCCCGCAGCTCACCGGGACGCGCGTCCGCGAGAGGGGCAGCGGGAGCGGGAGCGGGAGGCCGGCGAGAGCCGGCGCTGGGATGCGGGGCCCCCTCGCCTCGCGCGGGGCTCCGGCTTGGCCGCGCCGAACCCGGCCGCCTGGTCGCGGGCAAGGCGGGGAGGGGAGGGGAGGGGAGGGGAGGGGCCGGTCCGCAGCCCTCTGCGGCCGGATTAGCCGGCAGCCACGGTCAAGTCCGCTCTCCCAGCTGCCCGGGAAGTTCATTGTCCACTCCATCAACGAGCCTAATGGTCAGGCGAGCGGCCTTGATGTGTCCCTGGTGACCGGCATTCACCGCGCGGACTTGTTTAAGTGTCGGGGGGGGGCTTCGGGGGACCCCGCCGCGGAGCCCTTGCTGGGGCCAGGACGCGACTGGGCCGTCTTCTCCTGACCGCCCCGGCCCCGGAGGGCCCCCCCGGGGCCGCTGCGCCCCTCTGCGCCGGCAGACGGGGGAGCCCTGGTCCATGCCCCGGGACAGCAAGTGGAACGAGGCCCCCGCGCCCTCCCCCGTCCAAGGAGCAGAAAATGATAAGGATGGACGACTGAGCCCGAACCGGGAGACCAGCTGGCTTTTGCATAACAAAAAGGAGAGGTTCAGCCAGGCCGGGCGGGCGGGCGGGCGGCGCAGGATTAATCCAGATTAAACCCTTGGGCAGCACTCACTCGGGCCCCGGGCCCTTCATCCCCGCGGCGGCTTGGGATGCGGGAATGCTTCGGACCGCGTCTTTGCCCGTGGGTCTTGTGTGCGTGAAAATTGGGTCCGTTTAGGAGGCATCGGGGCACGCGTGCCTCAAGAATACTTGCCGTACTTTCAGGAGCCATTTAAAATACGTTGAGTTTGTTTTTTTTAAATAAGGCTTTTAAAATCATGTTCCCTCATTTGTTTCTTGAAAAAATAACGTCTGCATTGTCATTTTCCCTCAAAGTACAGAAAAAAGCCTTTACTTTCTATAACAAATATAAATCCAGCTATTCACTGTAAATTAGTCATTATTCCAGCCCTATAATACAAAGTTTATTTCACATGTAAACGATATTATTTTCCACATAAATGTATCCGTTGTCTCCTAAATATTTGCATTGCAAAACAGGATATACTTTTGCAGATAAATTAACAGGAGTTTCCTTCTCTAATCTTTTTATGCTTCAAGTTAATCTTTTGAGAAAAAAATTCATAGGAGAAATTAATGCTCTTTTAACAAAAATTTTGTTTTTGGACAAATATATTCTAAAATATAATTTAAATAATACAGAATTAAGGTAACACTTGCCAAGGAAATCTAGTTTTTAATATGCTGGCAAAGATTTTAATAATTTCTAGAACCAGCATTCTTTTTCTGGGAACAAAAATACAAAAAGATATTCCAAAGAAAACAAGCCAGACAAGATTTTTAAAAAATATAAATTAAGCATATCATCAACTGTTTTGACATTTCAGTGCTTCTTCTGCATTATCCTGAAAATATATTGTTTTTGTAGATAACATAAATGAATTAGGCATAATGTTGCTGGTGGTTTTGTTACTTTTTTCCAGCCTCCAGTGTTCTACTTGGGATTTTAATCTGTTTCAACCTATTAGAGAGCGTGATCTTTTGTAGAGATATTTAAAACAGTGCTAAGTAGAATTATTTAATTAGATTTGGTCTTTTTACTTTATAGAAACATACGGGGATCGTGCTACCTCACTGACACTGCGGGATGTCCAAATAGATTTCCTGAATGTCAGAAGTCAGGCTTAGCAGACTGAGAGGCAGCAAAATCAGGGCCCCAATTCCGGAGGAAGAGAGCAACGCGTCGGAGGCCCTGCTCTGCAGGCAGCCCTCGCCCATCTTGGCCTCTCACCGGTTGGGTCTCCTTCTGTGGGAAGAGGGGCGCCAGCCGGGCAATGGGAGTGTTTGAAAATGTGGGGAATGGATGAGAGCGCGTGCCACAGTCGCCGGTTATTTCAGGAGGCGGACGGAGGAAGGATAAGTTCTTCTGAGGGGTCTGTGCTTGGCCTCGTGAACAGGAGATTTTCCCCCACGAAGGAAACGCATGCATGAATGTCCTTGGATTGGGTCATCCCTCTCTCTTGTAATATGTATCACAAAGGGGACTATGCTGTGGTGCCTTTAATGCTCCGGAAAGCCTTTTCTGTTCCTACCTCTTTGATGGGGATGTAAGGGAGAAACAAGTGCTTTAATTTTTCTTTTGTTGGGGGCTCCTGCTGAGAGACGCAGTTGTTGGCGGCTGCTTTGCTGGCAGCTCAGGTACACAAAAGGAAGCAGGAAGGTTTTCACGTTTGTTCCTAAATCCCGTTTGGAACCATTCTGGAACCGACGCTCTGAGGATAGGAAGACACAAAACCGCACACGCAGCATTAACCCGGGGGAGGGGGAAGTCCTGCACTGCTGCTGCTGCTGCTGGTCCCATCTGCCTCTCACCTGGGGGGGAAGGAAGGGACACCCGACTGACTGACCGGCCAGGATCTGGAAGCAAGGGGCAGCTTGGAGAACGCGTGCGGAAAAGGGACAGGAAGGACGGCGGGCTTCCGATTCATCCCCGTTCCCTTGATTATCTCCAGGGATGCCTTACCCATTGCTAGAAGCCAGACTGTCACTAGGCGTGTTTTAAAATGATTGTGTGAAAAAGAGGGGAGAGATAAAGATGGGGGTGAAGGCAAGCAGCCTGTCAGGCAGATGCACAGAAAATGCAGGTTTTAGCATCACAATGTGGAATGCATTTTGCTTTTATCATTTGAATATGAAAAGGCTGAACTTTGCTGGTTCTGGCCAAGCCTTTGGCCTTTGTTGTATTCCAAAATGACAGAATGTGAGGGGGTCACACAATGGGATGACCGTGACTTTGAACAAATAAATAAAACATGTGACTCGGGTGCTGCGCGCTCCCGCCCCCTCCCGCCTCAGCCTCCTTCCAACTGTGATTAAATTTGCTGTGGTCATTTCCCAAATGTCTGCCTGATAAAAAACCACCCCTTGCCTTTTCTCACACCGCGGCTTTGAGGAAAGGCCCTTCCTGTGGTTACCAATCTGCACTCCTGCCAATCATACAGCCTTGCGCAGACATGCATGCCTCTTTCATTAGCAGAAATGCTTCACATTTGATTGCATCACCCCCTCCCTGCCCCCAGCCCGTAACTCCGGCTCGCCTCCCTTAATAAAGCAGGAGCCTCTCTCACTGTGCAGCTGTAATGGGGTTTCCTGAATGCCCCCCCAGCCCCCAGCCCCAGCTTCCTTGCAAACTGCCTGGTGTGCAGTAGAAAAGAATACATTTTAATAAGCCTTGAGAGGAAAGGGAGGGAGAGAGAAAAGAAAAGAAAAATGAGGTTCTGCTCCGTTCTCTTGTTCTTTGGAAAGAGAAAGAGGTGGGCCTGTTGCAAGTCGGGGGGTGGAATTTAATATTGCCAGAGATAATAACAACGATGTTAATATCCGGATTTTTCAGTGTACCATAAGTACATTTTGTTTTTCCTTTTAGCACGATTTATAATTAAAGATTTTAATCTGGCTTCACATTGAGTTAATAAGCCCTTTGATTGATTACGATTCATAAAATTGCCATTTCCCGCTGATGCTTTGTGTTTCGGAGATGCGCTTTTGAAAGGCCGGGCGAAGGTGACGGGGAGGCGGCCTTTGTTTGGGAGCTGCTCGGTTTCCAGGGCGCCCGGCGACGCGGCTCGTCTCGCAGGTGCGAGGGGCGATGCCGGCCGGGAGGTTTCGGGATGCGGAAGGAGCGGGCGGGCGGGCGGGCGGGCGAGGGACCGCTTCCTCGCCCACCCCCGGAGGCAGGCGGCTCCTCCAAGGAAAGGAAGAGCGGCCGGAGCGGGGTCTGCATTCCGGCAGCAGTTGGCCCCGGGCTTCCCTGCCCCAGTGACCGGCCCCCCCATGCCTCTCCCCCCGCCTTCCCGCCCGGCCCGGCTCCGTGCCGGGCCCGCCACGGGGACACCCCCGGGCTCTCTAGAGGAGGGAGGGTCTGCTCTGCGGCCCTGGAGGCTCCTCCCTGCCTTCCGTTCCCCCTTTGTGGGCTGCCTCTGTCCTGGGGGAGGGATCTTCCTGAGGCCGAGAGGGTCAAGGAAGAGGGGCACGAGAGGCCTTTCCCTCGGCTCCAGCAGCTCCAGGTGGTGGTTCAGGCGCATCAGCAGGTCCGGAGACGTTGGGGTTGAACTGCATTTGTCTCTGGTGGGAAAACTACGCACGGCCCCTCCCTGAGTGCAGAGCATTAACAGCGATGCCTAAAATGCTGCCTCGTCCCCAGCAGGGCCTTGGGGGGGTTGTTGTGGGAGATCTTGAGGCGGCACAAATTGGCGGTGCTGAAAACCTGTCAGGAGCAGGGGTGTTCTTGCTTGGCGAGTGGCAAGAGGGTCCCCACCAATCCCCCGTAATTTCCTGCATCTCCATAACTGACCCCACGCATTCAGCATCCGGAGCGCCGATTGGAGGGATCTTCATGGGCATAATGAAGGACGCCGCATTCGGAAGAAACAGAAGAAGGAGGCGAGCGGGGGGGGGGGAGGCACATGCACGGATACCATTTCCCCCTGATTAATCATTGTACCCAGCCTGACATATCCTAGACCTCAGCACCATTAGATTATGGAAATAAATTTAAAGCAAATTCCCATGTTTTCACTCAGCAACGGCAGCCAAGCCAGAACAATACCCGGTTTCATGCTTTAGAGCCGCGGAGGATGGCTTTTGAATGAAGGACCCTCGGCAGCTCCTGTGCCTCTCAGTGCAGCCGATCAAGGCTTCATTAGGCCAAATTGTCTTTTACCCATGCAACCTTGAAAACAGACCCTTTAATTACCTGGGAGGAAGTCGGGGCCATTGGCTCACTGGCTCGCCCTTTCTTCTCCCTCTCCCTCTCCCTCTCCTTCGGAGAATGGCTCTCCCATTTATGCCTTGCTGCTTGCAGACGAGCCGCCGGGAGGAGAGGGGGTGGGCGGGAGCAGTCCAGGGCCCTGAGGTGAGAGGCCAGGGTTCAAGTCCAGATGACTGCAGATGTCCGAGGAGCTCCGCGCAGCAGATGGGCCTCTTCCACCTGCTTCGCGGCTGTGCCTTGCCTGTCCGCCACGGAAGAATGGCTTCTGCTCTGAGAATGGCTTCTGGGCGTCAGGCAGAGGGATCCAGGGAGAAGCACGTTTGCTTTGGTGGATGAGGACCAGTTCAAAACCTGGGCAAACAGCAGCCTGTGCCAAGGGGGCACGGTGGGCAAGGATGGCCAAGAACTTCCCCAGGAACCCTTCTGCTGGCTGCCCTTGGTCAACTGGCATTTAGCCAGGTCCTGGTGGACCATCCGGAGGCTATGGGGAGCCCCATCTTTCCAAGCTCAGGAGCCCCAGAGCCAGGGGAATGCAAGGAAGACCCTGCTTCTAACCCAGTAATCCTGGCCCTGCAGAAATAAATCCGTGGTTTATATTTTACCCCTGGTGCTCCCTCGGCTGAAAAATGAACGCCCCCACCCCGTGGACGGCTCAGTAGGGCTGACACCTGTGCTGGACCAAGACCTTCCCAGGCCCCCCTTGGACAGTGAAACAGTGGTGCCTTCCCATTTTAGTCCGATCAAGACTGAAGAGCCGATCTTCCTAAATCTCATCGTTTGGAAGTGATGGGAGCTGCACGAGGCGGCCGGTGAGGCTCTCTAATGAAGGGAGCCGCGTGATCTCATTGCATTAAGCTAAAATAACCACTGAACATGAGAACAAGAGGAATGGGCTGGCGGGGGGGGGGAGGCAGCGGGAGAGGCAGTGAAACAGGAGCAGGCACATTACCACTCATGTCTGTGGATCACACCGCCGGATTGTGAGCAGTCCCTGCGCTCCAAGTATCTTCTGAGCGGCCAAGAGGGAAGCAGGCGATGGGCCTGGGTGCCCGAGGGCGTGTGAGTGCGTTTTCTATTTCTTACCCTCTTTCCAGTCTGCCGGGCCAACGGGATGAGAGGGATGTTTACGTGCATGGTGCCTTTTTCATCCTGGAGACAAGGAGGCATGACCCCCAAACCCTCCCAGACATTTTGCGCATTGGGGCTTCTCTGGCAGGGGGCCACGCTCCTCATGCCAGGCCAGTTCTGCCTGGGGGTGGGACGCTCCCTTTGGCGGAGCTGGGGATGGTATTAGGGGGACGAGAATGGTCGTTCAAAATGGCAGCCTTCCTGCGGCACCGCAGAAGCGTGTCCTGCAGCTGCAGCCTGGGAAGGCCTGCTGCTTGAGGCAGGGGCTGCACTGCCTCAGCCTGTGCTTGATGTACGAGAATGACCTGGCTGCGGTGAGCCAGCCCATGGCTCCTCAGGGCGTGTGTGTGCGGGGCAGCTCCACCACCTCGGGCAAGGCCGGGCAGGCCGTGAGTCCCAGCAGGATGGGCGGGTCCGTGTTTGAGGCTGGGCTGAGCCCTGAGGAACAGCCTTGCAGGACGCCCCTTCCATCTTCTCGAGACCTCTCTGGGGTAGCAGGGACAGAAAGAACCCTGCTGCTGTGCAGAACCTGTGCCTCTGGGGAGACTAAAAATATTCGCAAAAGTTGTTGCAAAGGCCCTCTGGCAGCATTCTGCCCGCCTGGCCTTCTCCTGGCTCGAGTGGCTGCCAGGTGGCCTTTGCCCTCCTGGGGCCTCACATGAGGCTCGCTAGCTTTGGGGTGGGCAGTGCTGAGTTTCAGGGTTTCTGGCTTTTGCTTCGTTTGCATTTCCTACGGGGGCAGGGCTTGCTGGCACCTGCAGCTTCTTGATCTCCAGTTCCTGGGAAACAAAGGGTTAAACAGGTGTGCCAAATGGCGAGGGCAGGAGAGCAAGCAGCCGTTGTTACCAAGGAGCAACACAAGGTGGACGTAAAAGAGGCCAGGGTCCCATACTTATGGCAGGACAGGCATTTCTGGCTGCAAACACCTCTGCAGATGTGAAGCCGCCTCTGTGTAAAACCTAAAGGAATGGCTTTGTGCCACCAGGACAGTGGACGTGGCCCCCTCTTGTGCCTGCGTGCCCTCAGTTCTCTGGGGGTCATCTTTGAGTGGGACCCCATTCCCATCTTCCGCTTCTGACCTCCCTCAGCAGCACCCGATCAGGGCCAGGCTCTTCCCTGGTCCACACGGTGCAGAAATGAAAGAAGGCCCCAGCTTTTGATGTTTGGACCGGGTGTTGCTCACACACCCCCTTGCAGTTCGGAGATTGGAAGAACTGCGGGGAGGAAGGCGGGAGAGCTTGCCTGGGGTGATAAACAACCGTGTAAGGCCAAGGGTTTACAAGGAGCGAGGGTGGGTGGGAGGGGGACCGATGCTTGGGGGCATCTTCTGCACAGATCAGAACAGGGCAGAGAAGGGCCCTCTTTCCACCACCTATGTACTGCCTGCCTTGGGATCCGCGCAGTCCCGCACGTCTGGGTAAGGCGGCTCTGCTGGGTTGAGCAAGTGCAGGCCTGGAGAGGCCTGGGTCGTCCCTGCTACCGGGTGCTTGATCAGTGCAGACAGCTCTCTCGTTTGACACAGGCTGCGTAGCCACGGAGTGTGCAGAAGTAAGTGTGCCCGAGCGCTGCTGCTCTCAAGTGCGGGTGAGAACATTCTCGCCAACGAAACAGTTCGCAGGTGGAGAGAGGGCCCAGCCCTGTGCCCAGGGCCAGGGTGGCCTCCTTTAGTTCCAGAAGGGACCTTGTCTTCTGACATCAGCCACCAGGGGGCAGCATCCATGGCTTGCTCCATGCATTTGCCTGACTGCCAAAGCCACTGGCCAGACTCTCTCTGTTTGTATGGGATTCATACTTGGCAGGCCTGGGGGGCAGTCTTCTCTAATGTAGTTTAATTCTCACAACAACTACTCTGCAAAGGTAGGTTGGGCTGAGAGCGGGTGACTGGCACAGAGTCACTGTGATTAAACTGGGACGTGAACTTGGATCTTCTTGGTCCTGTTCCGGTACCGCCACACTCAAAGGGTTCTTCAAAGTTACAATAGAAATTCACTTTGAGGAGCAGGAAGGCTCTGAGAATCTGGTCCTCCAGTAGCTCCCAGAGTGGATTTGGCACATTCCTAAAACCCTCCATGCTTGACTGTGCTACTCCCCGTGACAGCTGCTGGATGGTGCCTGCAGACTGACTTTCACAAAAAGTATTTTGGCTGGAAAGTTGTGTTTCTTGCCAGCAGGTGGATCGGTGAAGGTGCAACTCAGCAGTGACTAATTCACTCTAGGCAGCCTCTGCACCCACTGGAGGCTAGGGGCTATGTGCATGTCCCTTCTCTGTGACTGCCCTGCTCTGAAAGCCTGGTCCAGAGCAGACCCTTCTGTGCTCTACATGGAGCACATCCTTGGTCAGGATGCTCCTCCACATGTTGCAGATCAAAGGTGGCAAACGGGAGCAAGGAGAACCAGTGGGTAGAGCTGCAGGGATCCCTGGAAAGCCCCGCAGTTTAAAGTCAACCCACTGACCGGGAGGGGGGCAGGCATCTTCATCTGCAGAAGATGAAACAAAGGCGGGGGCTGGTGATCCTGGCCCTCCCCCTCCCCCTTCCCCCAGCCCCCTTTCCTCTCTAGTGCTTCTGTCTAATTAATGTAAGGCCCGCTCGGGCGCACCCTCCCTCCTTGGGCCTGTCACTCGTTTATCATGCGACCCTCCTAGCCTTGGGTAATGACCTTGAAAGAATATATCAGCCCACGGTGGCGGGAGTGAAGAATTAAATGGTTTCCCTGAGTGCTTATGGTCATTGCTGACAATTTATATGACACAGCTGCCCTAAGCCGTCCACACTGGCCATCGTGGGGTAATCATTTTCCAGCCAGGAAAGGATTACATGCAGAATCGCCTCTGGCCCTAACCCTCCAGCAAGCTGGCTGTGTCTGGAAGGTTTGCAGAGGGAGAACTTGGGGGACGTGCTGAGGCGGCTCCTTTTCAAGAGGCAGCTGCGGATGGCAGGACTGGTGAGCGCAAGGCAGTTTGAGCAAGGTTGTGAGCAGGAAATGCCCAGGTAAGCTTCAGCGTGAAGTGACTGGGCACCCCAGAGGGCCCAAGAGGAGGCAGCCCCGAGGGCCCCCATCAGCGACTGGTTCCCTTGGATGGGTTGAGGACAAGAGCCGGTGGTGAACAGACAGCTGTGGAGGCAGATGCCAGCCGGGAAGGCTTGCGGTTCCAGCTGGCTGCTACCATCCCTGTCTCTTGGATCAAAAGATGGACGGTTTCCTCTGAGGAAATCACACACCTCCTTGGGAGTTTGCAATAGCTGCTTGGCAGCAGAGGAGCTCAATTGTATGAACTGTGCTGAAAACCAAAATTAGAGGTCTTTCAGCCCCACTCATTTCAGCCCCTGTCATTCCGCTGAGTTCTGGCAATGGCTCTTCATTAATGCAATGCTTGCAATGCCTGTAAAGTATACCTTCAGACTGTCCCTGGGTTCCTATCACCAGACGAGGACTCTGTGAAATGGTTCTGGAAATTCTTTGAAGAACTGTGATATTTCTGTAAAGACCACTTTCTGTTCTTGTCATCCCTTTTTGAAGCTAAACAGGGCACAGGGTTTGCGTACTTTATAGACCATATTTTTGTAACTGGAAAGGCAGGAGGACTTATCTTTTTAAATGTTATTAAATACACTTTTGCAGAAATATTGATGCAACTATATTTACAATTATAGTTGCTGATCCTAAATATGTTGGCACAAACCAGGCACACGGGAGTGCCCACATATGAGTGCAGTTCTGTGCTGGACAAGACAGCCCAACATGAGCCATGGAGAGGCCTCTCTTCAGGAAAGAGTGAGAACGTCTTCTCAAGCAAGGCTGGAGGAACCTCCAGCAGACTGGAGACCAGATACAGGAAGGCCTTCTCTGTCTTCCTCCCCACCCGCTCATACCACCGACTGCAAGCCGTTGCAAGATGGGCTTGCATGTCCCCAGAGCCCTGCTAATCACTGTAGGTGACCGCCCAAAAACCTTGTTGTAGGGCTACCAGCTAAACCAGGCCACTAGATGGTAGCAATGAGTTAAGCTTTTCTGTATTGCTTTGCTGCCCTCTATTGGCTGCCTTGATTATCGCAGCCCAGCTGCGGTAGCCCTGCCCCTTGCTGCGGTCTCCTCGGGAGGAGGCGAAAGTTCCAGCTATGGGCAGCGATCCAGGGTCGTGAAGGGACGAGAGCCTCCACGCGTGGAAGAGAGGTCTACCAAGGCCAGTTAACCATGATGCCTAAACCAAGGCTGCATTTCATTAGCGTAAGCATGGCTGGGTAGGAGCCGGAGGGGAATCCGAGGCCTGAGCCCATCGCGGGCGAGGAAATGAAAAGGGCGGAAGCTCTTGGCTTAATGCAGTGTTGTCCAAACTTGGCCACTTTAAGATGAGTGGACTTCAACTCCCAGAATTCAACTCCCATGGCTGGCTGGGGAATTCTGGGAGTTGAAGTCCACTCATCTTAAAGTGGCCAAGTTTGGACAACACTGGCTTAATGGAAGTGGCGCTCCGGGAAGCCCAACGATACAAACGAGCCAATTGGGAAGCAGCTCCCGCGCTTGCCTGGCCAATAGGGAGGGGTGGTGCCACCTGCCGATGGGCGAGGGCAGGGCAGGGCAGGGCAGGGCAGGGCAGGGCAGGGCAGGGCAGGCGATGCTCCCCCTTGGCGGAAGGTGCTCCCGAGGCCCATCCTGCGCAGGCCCTGCCCTGCCCTGCCCTGCCCCGCTCCAGGGGACGGTCGCGCCCCACGGGCAGCCCCGGAGCACCCTCGCTTGCTGCGCGCGTGGGCGCCCGCCTCCTCTTCCCCGCCTTTCCTCTCAGCTCTCGACCTGCCGGAAGGGAGCCCGTTCCGGTCTGTCTCCCTAGGAAATGGTGCTCAGGGCAGCCCGGGGCCGCGCACCTTTGTCCCGGAGCACGGTGCTTCTCTCAGGCAGTCACCGTCATAATGGCAGCAGCAACAAAAACGGTAATGCTCATCCTGACCATATCAAGTGGCTTCTCGCATTGCCTGAGAGACCTTCCCCTCTATGTATATATTTATATTTAGTATTCTTTCCCCCGCCTCCCCGTACACTCAGTAGAAAAGGTTTGGCTTGATTAATATTTTCCGCTGTCCGGTAACCATGGCAATTGGGTCAGCAGATATAATACTTAATTTAATCTTCCAACTGCCTCCGTGTGCATCACCAGTGTCCCGAATAATAGAAAGCTCTTGCCGCTCTCCTTCGTTCCCTCCCTCTTTCTGTGTTGTCTCGCATATATCTCTGCCAGTGGCTTCCTCACATGACCCTAAAGGTATCAACGGTTTTCTTCATTTGCTGCACGCATTTTAGAAATCCTGGCCCTCCCTCCCCGGCTGATCCCCCCACCAGCCCCATTCTTCCGCCACTCCAGCAGCCAGTCTTCATGGCGTGAGGTTCGGAGAGCGTTCAGAGCAGCGTCTGAGGGGATGGGTCCACGCTCTCCAGCTAAAGGAGCCCATGTGGATTTTCCCGGCCATTGCCACGAGCTGGCCAGGGCGTCACGCTGTGGCCCCTTGGCTCTCCAGGTGGGTCGAGCGCTTCGCTTTCTAGCCTCCAGCCCTGCTTGTGGGTTGTGGTTTCTGTGCTGCTCTTCCCTTCCCTTCCCTTGGGTGATTCTTGGGCTTCTGTGAACAAAGAATCGCCTTTCCTGTGGCTGGCAACCGAGGACTGGGGAGGCCTGCCGGAAGGCCTGGGGCAGTGGGCTAGCTTGCTTCGAGGGGCAGCGGGGGCGGGCGGGTGGGGCGGGGTGGGGTGGGGTGGGGTATCACGATCCAAGGATTCCTGTGAGCAGGTGACCCAGCTGGTATCTGCCATTGGCCTCCTGCTCAGAACGACCGTTGGCAAAAGGTGGGCGGTGATGGGAGCTGCGGGCACTCATTCGTAACAGTCCGCCTTCTGTTCCTTTTCATATCTGTTTGCTCCGGCATTCACTTTTTTCCTTAGCATTCCCAAGGTGTGTGCAAAGTGAAGGAATCTGCTGAAAGGCACAGCGCGCAGCCAAGTGATTTCCTCTTAAGGAGAAGACCCTTCCTCTGTTCTTGGCATTCTTTTGGGTCCTGAGAAAGAGGGCACAGGGTGGCTGGTCACCAGGACTCGGGAGCCTCAGAAAATGGCCTGGACGACTGCAGTGGTCCTTGGCAGGAGGGTATTGTGTGGCGTGGCTTGAGCAGTGAAGGTTGGCCGTGGCAAGTGTAACTCTAGGTCCTTCAGCCACAGGCCACGCTCCTGGCCCAGTTGACTCCCCAACAGAGGAGAACCCCGGGCAAGGGGAGGCCGGGGGGGGGGGATCCTACCAGCTCGATGTCAGTTCATCCCTAGTCTTCTCTGTGAGTGCTCTTCTGGCAAGTGACATCTGCTGACGTCTGACTGGGATGCACATCTGTCCCCTGCAGAGATGCCTGGCCGGGCAGCACAGCCAATCAGAGAGCCTGCTGTGGGCACCTGAGAGGAAGCGCTGCTCTTGCAGAAAAGGAGGCCAAAAGAGGTGGCCTGCGGGGGTGGGGGGGTCGAGGAGGGAGAGATTAGCCATTTGAGGCTTGCAGCAAGGGGTTCCTGAGAGAGAGCAGCCTTTTCCGGTGCTGCTGCTGTGCTGCGTTGTTTCTGCGGCTGGGCAAGAAATTCAGGCCCTGCTCGGTGGGCCAACAGCAGTCTCCTAAAGGCCTGTTTCCAAGCAGATGATGGTTTTAGGCAAATAAGCCAGAAGGTTCATATCTATCTTGTGATGACAGATCAGAACATTTGGGCACTTTTTAGCCGTAGAGCATCATTGTCATTCAACCGCACAGAGCCCCATTTGAAGGGACCCTGTTTCCCCTTCCGAATGTCTCCTAATTCTGAGCACTCGTTGAGGTTTTCCATTCTGACTACAGCCGGTTTCTTGCTTTGGGGTGTTCCTAATAGGTGCCGTCACAGGATCTTTGGCGGATTCTCTTTCTTAATGGAGCCTGGGAAAGTGATTCCAGTTCTGTTCCCTTTAGAGGCTCTGATTGTCAGTTCATTCATGCTATTGGCTTGATTATTGACTGATAGCTATAAATCGCAGGCATTCAGGAAGGCACCACAGAGGGAAGGCGAGTGAGAGTTAAACTAGTTAAGTGTTTCATCGTGGCATGTTTCAGCTATGACATGATGCATGTATGTTCTTTTCCAGCAGCACATCTGATTGAATTGTATGTAATTTTTAGTCGGATCTCTGCTCATGATGCTTTCATACATAATGCTTTTTCAGAAACTTTTTATTTGTCCTACGTGAAGGTTTGCATTTTGTTAATGCTGCCGTTTCCTTTGCTTCATGCTGCATCAAAATGTGTGCGTATCTTTCCCTGTGGCTTAGCCGCTGCTTCTCCTATCTCACAAGCCTTGGGGGTAGAGGCTGAGAGGGATGCATCCTTGCCCATTCCTCTCTCCAGAGGCAGAGCCCCTGAGCAGCACCCCTCTAGGGCGACTTCTGAGACACGATGCTGTTGATAACCAGCAGCAGAAATTTCCATTTAGCAGTGCTTTTCCTGTGTAGGCCCAATAGGCCATAAGGCTATTTTTGGAGTAGAATCACAAGGGATTGTTCTGACATTTCTGTACTCCCGTAGAAGATTCTTAGAACAGCCAGCCAATCAGCAACTGAGTTCTTTGAGAATCTCAACAAGTATTTGGGGCGATGGCATAAAAAGGAAAATTTGCAAAATCCCTTGCAAAGATTCCTGAGTAAATTTAGCCATGGAATTTAAAACAAAACAGGGCAAATTGGTCATTGCAAATGACAAGGAACAGAAGAAAACAGAGGAGAGTGAGAGGTGGGGGTCTCCCAGGGTCTACATTGGGACCCTGCTCTGAGACTTGTTTATCACCCCTGTGGTTTAGGGGTGGAAGAATGGTTTAGATGGCAGAACAGAATGGGGCAGCCGAGATTCAAGTCTGCCCTCAGCCATGGAGACCCAGTGGCTGGCTGACTGTGGGCTAGTTCTGCTGTCCCTCTGTCCAGCCAGCTTCACAATATGATTCTTGTGAGGAGAGAGTGCCATGCACAGCACCTTAAAGTTGTGGAGGAAAAATGAGATAAACATCAATCAAGCAAATAACATTTGTAAATGTTACGGGGTCAGGTGGAGAATGTACAGGTAATGCCACGTGATTCAGAAATTGGAAAACTCAGACTTACTTAAGGAGCACCAAGCGGAGGGAATGAGTAGCAAAATGTAAAATATGGCTCATCTAAATAATTGGCATAAAAGGAGATGGAAATTGGAGCAAAAGTCCAAACTTCACATGTAAGTTGGTTGGGCCTGCGTTGACAGCAGAAAAATTATGACATCAGGGCAGAGAGTTCAGAGGAACCCTGGGTGGAATACCGGGAACTGGGGAAGGGGAATCTTGAGATGGGGATGTTAGGAATGTTCTAAAAAACAAAACGGTCAGTATTACAACGTTGTTTGCAAATCTCTGCCGTGGTCACTATTTCTGGTTCAGAGCTGAGGAGGGAAACCAAATGAACTAGCAGGTAGTAGAATGGAATGGTAAAATAGTTTAGGATTTCTTCGTTTAGAATAGAAGTCTCACATAATACTGCTTTTCAGGATCACGGAAAGGAAACAGGCAGAATATTCAGGCCAGATAAAAGGAAATCTTTCTCATAAAACCTACTTGAACTTAGGGAACATTGTCCTAACATTAGCCAAGCCGAGAGAGCCAGACCTGGTGCTCAGAATCAGGGTTTGGCTCTCAGTCTGTTTCTTGGGGAGGGCAGGAGAGGGGAGGGTGGGCTGTGCTGGGTTTGGCCTGGGGGAATGGACGGCTCCCCCACGGCCTGTGGAAGAGGCTTTAGAGGCTGCCTGGTCAAGGGGTGCACCTGTTTCTCAGTCCCAGCAGCATCCAGGGCAGGTCTGCTCCAGCTCAGGCCAAGCGTTCTGGAGTGACCTCCCTGGTCTGAGACGTGTGCACAGAAGTTGTTTCCTCCAGGGCAGGAGCTGAACCTCTGAGCTGTTGAGGGGTGGACAGAGACTGACGATTGCCATTACCAAAACTCTCAAAGGAAAGTTGACATCCCTCCTGGGAAAGCCGGCATTAGAAAGCATTTTCAGTGATTCCTTTCTCAGCCGAATGCATTCCAGCCCTAACATCTAAGAGGAATGTTGGCCTCTCTGGGAGTACTCTAGCCTGCTTTTGGGGATCTGGGCAAAGAAGATGTTGGATGGCAGGCAAGAAAAAGAAAAAAGCAACGATGTTGGCACAAGACCTCAGGAGGAGCCCTGATTCAGCAGTGGCACTGGCCCCTGAATTGTCCCTGCCCTTGCAGGGCAAGCTCTGGTGATCCAAGGAGGTTGGAGTGACCTGGGCTGGTGGCTGAAGGATCCACAGTGGCCAGATTCAGCAGAAATGGCAAAGCCACATCCATCTGTAGTCTACCACTGCAGCGCCAGCCATGCCTCTGAATTTACAGGGCACATAAATTAGTGGCCGCCATCAGCTTGTGATAGTCTGCCCATTCTAAACTAATAACTTGCTCTTTTTTTGAGTAGCATTATATTTATTGGAAGTTTCCATAAATTGTATTCCAAATGACAGCAGCAGCAGCAGAGTCCCCGAGGAATGGTGTGTATGCCATTACAGAACAAATAATGAGTGGAAACCAATTGGCATTTAGGGAGACTAATGTAAGCAGCTTCAAGCGGTTAAGGAGACTCCAGCTCTCTTATTTGGAAGTTGGGTCTGTGACCCTCTGTGCTACTGTAGTTGGGCCTCTTTTCTAGCACCTCTCTCCTTTCTGTAGCTCTGCAGGGACAGCAAGGCTAGCAAGAAGAATTTCTACTCGTCTGCAAAGTTACGTTAATCATGTGTTAAAAATGACCCAGGAGATGGTCACAGGTAGCATCCAAAGCTTTGTAGAAATTGCTGCTGCAGGACCTTGTCTTTAAGGCATGTACGGTCGTACTGCACGGCAGGTGACTTTGCTTAAGATATGCCACTCCCTCATGATTTGAGAGGGATCCCCTAATTTCATAAAGAGCACAAGCACTGCACTTATGGTCCAGCAGTCCAACAGTGTCCAGACAGAGTATTGGGATGTTTATCAGCACAGGGTGAAGCAAAGGACCATGCTCAATAATTTTCACAGATATTTTTTTGAAAATCTTGGTATTTTTCTTTTTGAAGTTCTCCATGGCATTGCCACATGTATAGATAATTGTTGTTGTTTTTAACTCATATCATAAAAAGACTGGAATTGACTCAGAAAATTGATGTCTTCTCAACAGTTCCAAGAAAAAAAGTTTCAGTGTGCTGCTTAGTCTTCTGGTGTATATATAGGATTCTTGGTGAAATTTGCTCAGATCTTTTATTGGCAATTATCATCTTGCTGATTGAGGCCAATGGGGCACAAGGAGTTGTTGCCATTTGGCAAAACAGTTAAATGCATTATTCTGTGGAGATGTAGGAAACTGGAATTCACCCTGCAGCTTCAGCAGGGCCTTCAGTCCTCTTTGCAATGCAAGGACCCACTGATGGTGTGTGTTGTGAGGCAGAAGAGCTCCCCCCATCAGAGTCAGGGAGTCCATCCAGTCCAGCATCTTCTTTCCCATCAAAACCAGCCAAATGTTACTGAGAAGCCCACCAGTGGGAGGCAGAAGCAATAGCTTTCTCCTTCAATTCCCCACCCCTAAGGAAATAGCTGTTGAACTGTCCATACATTTAGTGTATCTGTCTTTTATCAAACCCATCAGAATGGTCACTGTCACTTTGTGGCTCCAGATTTCATAAATCAGTCTGTGAAGAGCCTCACTTTCCAAGAAGTCCTTGGAGATCACGTAACTTAAGGCCTCACTTTTCAGTCCATCCAGCTCCTGTAGAAGAACATCCACCTTTCTACCTCCTGCCTAAGTCACATCATTTCCTCTACACATACTGGTAGTTCTTCATCTCAGGATCAAACGTGTGGTAAATACTATGACCAGGAAGAGCTGCAACCAAGCTAGATAGGCAGGAAAAGGAGGAAGAAAGTACACGATCAGGGTGATGCTACCGACAGTTATGTAGCAGGAGGAGTGATCAAGAGAGTGGGCTCCATAATGCCAGGTGCTGGAAAGCATGAACTAGAAGTTGCTTCTGTGCTCACCTCCTGCTTGTGAGTATCTGGTTGACCATGTAAACAGTAGGATTCAGAACTGAGGGGCTTCAGTCTGATCAAGCTTCAGGGCTCTGCCCAGTTCTGTGAGGAGGGAGACCACCTGCTCAACCTGTTTTTGTGCTCCCCAGAACTGTAAGCTAGAGCAGACCAGAGGCTGCTTGTCCGCTCCCACCCAGAAGGCAGTTGCTTTACATAAACTAGCTAGCAAACTGCTCTCGTTGTATTGATGTAGACATTACCACAAATCGCCACTTAGGGACTTGGAAGAATTGACTCGCTGGTTTCAGATCCAATAGACATAACTTGATCAGATGCAAAGTTTAAGTACACTTGTCTGGCATGCTGACTGCACCTGAGACAGGAAGTGACTCCTGCTTTGGCTCTTTAAAGAGGCCCTCAGGGGAAGCCGTGGAAAAATAAAGATCTGGGTCAGGACATTGACTGTGTGGCTGATAACCAAGCCCTGGTGTTGTCTGATTAAGCCGTCCTCTCAAACAGTTTGCAATGAAACTTCTATCAATTTGGGATTTTGTAATCCATTGAGGTGAATCTGGAAAGCTGCAAGAGTGGAACAGGATGGGTACGGATGGAATTTGATTGTCTGTTCCATCACAGCCAAGTCTGAGAACCCTGTAGGGCCAGAACGTGGCTCTATATATTTATTTGTGGGGGCAGGGGATGAGTGCAACAGTCACTCGCCTTCAGGAATCCTCTTCCTGTTTGGTTCTGCCAAAGGCTGGGCTTGGGGAATTTCTACCTATACTCCTTTTGTCCTGCTTGACTGGTTTAATTTTTAAAGTCTTTTAAATTTGTATTGGCAACTACCTTGGGAGTTGTGAAATTGGAGGAAGAGGTACAAGCAACAGCCTAGGAACTGGTGAGGCAGTAGTAAAATGGAGGCTGGGTGTTGACTGCCCCGGGTATTTACGTGCCCCACTGTGACATTCCAGGTCAGGCAGCCCCCTTCTCAGCATTTGCTCCCCTGGCCCAAACTTGCAGCCAGAGCACCGGTAGACAGCCTGTTTCTCTTGTCCCACATCCATCCTGAGAGCTACAGATTTCCCTAGGACCTCTTGATCAGATATTTCACTGCCTGTTCTGAGTGTCCTTCAGAGATGGCATCACCTCTGCCTCCTTTCTTGGAGATGATCTAGGGGCTGCGTGACTGAGCCATCTGCATGATTTATTCTGGAAAGCTGAATCTTGCTGGCCTCAAATCAGGGCCACACTGCACGACACAGAGAGAAAGCAGCCGATCTCCGGATCTCTTCTTTCTCTTATTCTAGGGCTATTAGTGGCAAGTCATTGTAATTACAATTCTAGAAGAGAAAGAGAAGAAATAGAGGAGGAGGAGCTATACAATTCCCCCTATCTGACCCCCCCCAAAAAAAACTTCCCAGGGAAATTAGGTTAAATCATTTGAGGTGCAGTCTGGGGTTGAGATTGAAGACTTTCTGGATTTTATAGGCAGGTAGATTAAGGTCCAAGGAAGTTTGCAGCATCTGCACTAAGAGGAGAGAGAAGGTAGGCTGTATAGCGGGAACAGGGCAGAAGCCACTGCCCCCTCTTTAGTTGAGACGAAGCCTCAGGCCCATTTTTCTTCCTCATTTGCAGACTCTTAATGAAGAGCTCATCGTAATTATCTGGCTACCAAAGCCTTATTTTATTGTCTTCAGGATCCACAAGAGAAAAACTGCCAGGCTTTGGAATATTGCACAGTCCAAATGTGTGAAACAGCTGTCTGGCCTCAGTGCCATTCTTGGCAATGCAGAGCCATCCCTCTTCCTTCCTTCTCATTTTGGGGAATAGCCTCATGGCAACTGAGCAGATAAGCCTGTGCCTAAGTCTCTTTGGAGGAATGGGAAGTTGGCCTGCAGCTGATTTGCGGTGAGCCCCCCAACAGTTGAGCTGCTGCATGATTGCCTGCCCTCTTCCCCACTCCCCATGCGCTGTAGAAAGGTATAGGCCGCAGGGGGACAGCCCACCCCGCAGCAGCCTAGGCTGAGAAGAGCTGCTGGTCTTCCACTGCTAAGGGAAGGGCTTGGATGGAGCTGGATGTGAGCAGAGTGGAAGAGGTCTGTGTGATCGAGGTAGAGAGGCAAACACTTCCGCAAGTTGATGCTTCCACTCC
This sequence comes from Liasis olivaceus, assembly GCA_030867105.1. NCBI lineage: Eukaryota > Metazoa > Chordata > Lepidosauria > Squamata > Pythonidae > Liasis > Liasis olivaceus. Next base: position 378,516 of record CM061359.1, on the reverse strand, counting down.
ATCTTCCAGGCTACTGAATGTGGCTGAAATGAAGAATGCCTGCACATAAAGTTGTGCATGGAAGGGAGACTGTGAGCTCCATTTAGTTTTAAGACTCAAAAAAAAATCTAAGGACCTTAATTTCGGTCATTCATCTTTTGCACCAGAATTTGGTTGGCTTTTTTCTAGTTAAAAAAGAAAAGTAGATTGTGGAGCCTGGAGCCTGCCAAACCTAGCTTAGAGGATTCTCACTGCCCTCTTCTGGAGCCTCCTGGGAGCCAGAGCGGCACCAGGGACTGAGATCGGCTCTTGATCCTCTGCACTCTGTTGCCCCCTCCCAGGATGACTGTTTCCAAGGTGAGAGAGATGGGCCCTGCTTGCCCAATACACCGAGAGACAAATTGGACTATTTTACTTTATCCTATTATATGGAAGTTGCTCAAACCAAGCTGTGTGGTTAATTTATGGCTCAGTGCAGTGCTGTGTGCCCAGAAAATTGGGTGATGAGTAAACCATGGTTAATTATCCATGAGTAAGTGTACCTGTGCATTTTTGGGGATGGCATCTGCTTAAGGCTACGCTGGGCAGCCTTCAGCTGTGGCCCACAAGGCTTTCTGTGTAGCTGGAACAAGCCGAGTCTCTGTGCACCCCAGATGTAACGTCCACTCACTTCCATTCTAGGCAGTCAGAAGCCCTTCACAATTTTATCCTCTGTAGTTTACTTGGGAAGGACTGTTTAGCATATGCACAAATTCCTATCAGCCACTGATTTTATTGACAATCTGGATGGATTGAAAGGCCAAAAGCTTTTTGGTTGCTTTGTTAAAGCAAATAAGAAAAGCAGAAATGTAAATTACATCACCGGGTTCGCATTACAGGTTTGCAAATAATACCAGGCTAATGGTTATTGCAAAGGAAAATAGCGTCGGGATCAATACTCCATGCAGTCAAATGGAATGCCCTTCTCTCTCTTTTAATCACCTCATTGCAGAAGTGGCATTGAAATCAGGAATCTCATTTTCTCCATTGGTACAAATTGAACATAAATCACGGCTGGGGAGGACTATGGCAGGCCTAGTGGGTCGCATCTTCATGCGGATGAGGCAGGAGGCAGGCAAGCAGCCTTTTGACCTTCTCAAGGAGGTGCCCGTGGTGGCGTTGTAGGAAGGGAACCGAGAAGGGGGAAAGGAGGTTCTGCTCCCTCAAGGTCTGACTTCTCACCAGAACAGTGGAGCAAAGCATTTTGTAGGCTGCCCTAGACGGGCAGCAGAGAAAGTAGGTCTGTGTCTCTGTCTCTGTCTGTCTGTCTGTCAGTCTCCCTCCCTCCCTCCCTCCTTCTGTGCCATCAAAGACACAATCCAAAACCGGGCGACGCTTGATCTGTTCTCCCTGGCTCACCCCCAGGCCGGTCTTCTGCTGCCCTGGTATCTCCAGCCCTTTCCCCAGCCAGGCTCCACAGATGCTGTCCTTCCTTCTTAGCTGGCTACCAGCACCTGTTTGACTTGGGATGGGGTTCCTCCTCCCAGGGTAAAACAGAACTCATTTCCCTATTCTGGTTTACTTTGCGGTTTGATGTATATGGGCAAATTTATCACCTTACCGACGTGTGGTAGGCAAGGACCAACCCTAAAGGACCATGCAGTGTACAAGGAGCTTTGAGTTTAATGTTGCAATGAATACATAACCAGAAGAATCACAGTCCGAGAATGAAAAATATAACTTAACACCAAGACTCTTCTCTCTGAGAAGGAGAAAGAACTTGGAGACTTCTGTAGTGGCCAGCCACAACAGGAACAAAGGTCAAGTTACCACATCCAAGAACTACCTTCTTGTGTTTTACTGCCTATCATTTTTTATTTATTTGCTTAATTATTTAATAGGATGACCTAGAAAAATATAATAAAAATCAATACAGCATTAACATGAAAGTATTAGGAGCAGCCAATGCCGAAAAACGCCAACTCAAAACAACCTGCTTACTGAATGCTGGAAAAATTGCAGCCGTGCTTCTATGGGAAGGGAGCCCCATAACTGAGAGGCAGGCAGGCAGGCAGGCAGGCAGGCAGGCAGGGTTTCTGATGATAAGGCCCAGGCTGGTGGATATGGGAAAAACCACTCTGGTGTGTCTTGGGGCCTCCAGCTAGGTAAGCCTTTAAAAGCAACCCCCGTTGCCTTCCTGTGGGCCTCGAGGCAAGTGTGCAACCCTGACCCCTTTTCAGGATAGGTGCAATAATAGTCTGCTGACTATATCGGTTAATAATTTGGCTGGCGTGTCCTTATCATATGTTATTGGGGGGTATGGCTCTGTGGCAGTCTATAGGGAGCCATGGAAGTGACCTTGGGGAAAGCAACCAGAGCTGTTGGGGCAAGAACAGTACAGAAGAAACAAGCGTTAATCCCAGGGAGGTGGGAAGGTATTAGAAAGAGGCTCAGGCTGATCCCCCCGCCACGAGGTGTGAGAGGGAGGGAAGGGAAGCCACCGCCAGATTTGCAAGGTTCCGTCACTGCGGCCTCTCCCGACGAGCGGAGTTCTGGCCACCCCGTTTAGGGCTGACCCAGTCACACGTGGTTGGACCGTGAACGCGGGACATGAAGCACTGTGGTTGTGTGAACAAGGCTGGTGGCCTGCATTCCCTGGCATTTTCCTAATTAAACTGGGTTTTGGCAGTGATTTTTCCAGGGATTTTAGCATTTAAGAGAACAAATATAATTCTCTTTGGCCAATCCGGGAGCGGAAGAGATGGGGGTGGGGAAACGGATTAATTCTGAGAATGAAACTAGGGAAGCAAGATGAATAGCAGTTCAGTTTTTCAGTCACTTCCCGGTTCCCTCTAGGGATGACAGAGTGACAACTGTCTCTAGTGGTTGGATCTCATCTTTCCATGCCTTTGGAGAGGTCTCCTTCAAAGGTCTGTAAGGAGGGGCTTCCATTTCAGCTGCAGAAGCAGCGCATGGAGCTTCTGGGAAAGAGGGGAGGGGGAGAATGAGGCGCCCTGCAGCCTGAGCAAGGCTGGGGCTGCTCCTGCGCCAGCCTCTTCGTGCCCTCCTGTCCACATCAGGGCGTCAGGCAGTCGGAAAAAGAATGATTCTGGGGATGAAAAGCAGCCTTTCTTTTGACTATTAGCAATGAAAAGGAAGCTCGCTCCAAGAGAAAAGCCGGGCCCCCGGGCTTCTTGGATTTTTTCATTCTTTCCGAGCAAATTGGTTTCCAGAGCCAAGTGCCAAAGGAGAGATTCACCAAATTCAATGTAGGATATCCGAAGGGTTGCCTGAGAAAGAATGTTTACAAATAAAAGAGAGAATGGAAGGAAACCTGATGAGGAAGGAAGTCTCATTTTAAGTCAAAATACCTCTCTCCCTCCAGAAAAGCTGGCCTGTAAATTGCTTGCAATCACCTGGCTCAATTGCCTGCTTGCCCTGGCTTTTTAATTTTGTATAATCTGGTCTATTTCTTCTTCTCTGCCCTTGGACTTCCTTTTCTGCTATGCTTTTAATTCTTCAGAGCTGTCTAGAAATTAGTAACAGCATTCAGAGCTTTCTAGAATAAATAGAATCTAGATTTGTTATTGTTTGAGCATTGCATTGTTTCAGGTGTCAGAAATCCACCGAATGGTTGTGTATGTGTGTAGGAGAGAATCCCAAGAAAGCTTTGCTATAAGAATAAGAGGTGGGGAAAATGAAAAAAAGCTAGCTTTGTTCTGCTTTGTGTTTTCCAGAGGTCTTTCCCTGCATTTTCACTTGAACTGCACAAATGGACACGTCATGACGTCTCTTTCATCTATTCAGCCCCAGCCACTTCTTGTTGGGGGACATTTCTCACTGTTTACTTAATACTTTGTTATTGGATTTATATCTTACTTTTCTATAATTTAATAATCATGGCAGTTTACAGCAGAGAATACTTGCAAGAGAATACAAAATGCAAACAGACAACATGCATGCAATTAAAATCCAAATAAAAATCAGACATTAAAATAAATATATTAACAAAAGCTGGGCAGAAAATATTGGGCTCAAATGCATTTCCACAGCCTGGGAACTATACAGGGGACATCTCTTTTTTATGTGCCAACTATTGGTTGACTGATGGAACTTATATCCTAACTTTCATTCAAGCCTTAAGGCAATGTTCAGTGCAATTCCCCCCTTCCATCAACCCTGTGAGACAGGTTGGGCTGAGAGAGGAACTGGCCCAGGGTTCCCCAGGGATTTTCACTGGCTGAGTGGGAACTGGAACCTGCATCTCCTTGCAGCTAATCCAACACCTGAACCTCTAGCTGGGCAGCGGCATCTTCAGAAGGCTTCTCCTGTTGATCTGAGTGCCCAGGCTGGTTCGTAGCAGGAGAAGGCTTCCACCACTCCCGGGCTTCCAAGGTCAGTGCCAACTTCTTAAATTGGGACTGGTGGGCTAATAGGAGCTAGCGCAGAGCTTTCAGGACAAGCTTTGGGCAATCCTAGGCCCTGGCACAAGTCAGTGCAATATCTGGACACTTCTCAAGGATTCAGTGCATTGCTGTGATCAAGGTGGATCATAACCAAGGCATAGGTAACCCTTCTGAGTCAGGAAGAGTTGCAGTTGCTGCAGTAGTGAAGTAGCAGGAGGGTAATCTTCACCACACTTCCATGTGCAAGTCCAGTGACAGCTGGGGATCAAGGAGCACTCTCAAACTGGGAGGGTACAGACCTCACTTCTGTCTTGTCTGGTTTTAGCTTCAGCTTCTTCTCCATCATCCAGCTCAGTGGTGAGGCCTCAGCTGCAGGCAGTATAGTTGATGGTTAGCTCTTCACAAAGGCTACTGGCTCCATCAGGGAGAGGCATGAAATAATCCATATGGGGGCCAGAAACTCTTGCATCGTTGGGTGTTATCAGGAGCTCTAGCCTTTCACAGGGCAACGCTCCAGATGAGGAAGCAGGAAGGCATTGGCTTCCTCACTGTAGGTGAGCAGTGGTGGCCAGATAAGAGGAGGCAGGAGTCAACTACATCTGGACTTAACACGCTGGAGGGATCCAGGGCTCATGTAGGACTCAGTGTGAGCTCCTTCTTCAGAGTTGCTTTCTCCAGACTGTATTCTCTCTCTTTGGAGCTTTCTAAAGGCCACAAAGTTCACAAGAGCCTTAATATGATTTCTGAGGAAAAAAATGAAATAATGATTCAACAGACAGGCATTGATGAAAGATGTATTTTTAAAACAGTAAATTAAAATCTCATTAATATTTCAGAGAGGATATTTTGTGCTTTTCTATTTCATCTCTGTTTTTGACCTCTGGCTTGGAGTTCCCAGCATGAAGGCAGTGGTGAAATCTGTTCCCCATAAAATGCTAATTATAAGTAAATTGCCGCACAAACGTTCAATCAACCACATTAATTCTACATAAAGTGAATTACTGTAGCATAAAATTTTCAAATGTGACTACATTTTGTAATCTGCCTCCTTCCTTTCTGCTTTTGCTCCCCAGTTTGGGCAGCACCTAGAGTTTTCTTTGCATTAAGGAAAGGCACCAGCTGAGGGTCTCCCACTTCAGAGGTGTTTAAAAATTCAGAAGTGCATTTGGATCCATTCACACTTTGCCTTCTAAATGGCTCTTAATTACATCAAATCTGGTGCCTCACGGCAGAGCCTGATGGAAATGGGAGCTGTTTAACTCTTTGCCCATCCCTCCTGTCTCCCATGTGAGACTGGGAAAGTTCTGGGGATGCGCAGAACTTTCCACCTCTCCCCGTGATCGATCCAAATAGCAAAGGGTGGTCATTGTTGCTTGCAAGGAAGGCAGGGAATTGTTTGCACTGTCCATTTTTTGTGCAGTTTAATTTGAAAGGAATGGGCGTACAATATTCATTCCCACAGGGCAGGAACAAATCCTGCCAAAACGATTACAAACAGAAGCCCCAAAGTCACAGTGCGTGGGTGTTATCTGCATCGCCCATGAAATCTTGCTTGAACTTTATATTTCAGCCCCCGTGTGTAAGTGGTCTTTTTGTTTGCCCATTTTAGGGTGGGGTTGGGAATTAGGTTGTGCTTCTGGATTCCCAAAGGGGTTGCTCATGGCCAAAGAGACACACAGAAAAATAATCTGTAAGTTCAGGAGGAAATGAAAGCCAAATCAGTCTCAGCTGAGGATGGCAACAAGAGAGCAAAAGTCAGGCCTGACTCCTGGAGAGCGCCAAGCAGGCCAGGCCGAAGTACTGAGTTGTTCTGCTTTAACTGAGCTGTGCTTTTCTGGTTGCGCAGACATCTGGGCATAGGAGCTTTTTTGTCACCCGGCTGGGCTTGACCCTGGGGAAGGCTGGGTGGCTGGATGCCTCCGAGGACACCCCGACCCTTCTTCCTCCACGTGGAATTTCAGATCTGCAAGAAGCTTTGGTCACTTTGGGTGAATTCGGCGTTTGGATAGGTTGAATAGTTTGTGCCTTTATCATTCTTGGATTCAAGAAGTTAAATGTTATCTGGCCAAAAATCAATCTGCAGGTTGATTTTTCATAAAGCTTTAATCCCAGTCATTGACAAGGGGCCACCAGCCTTTGATGCGGAAATTTTACAGAGCTTTCGGATTTAGAAAGATGGATGTTGTGTGCTGCGGGCAAGGCAATTACGGCAATGCCAAGAGAGCCCCAAAGACGCCAAGTTGAACCTCTTGTCTGCAAAAGGCATTTAGGTAGACGGCGTGCTGCTTCTAGGCCAAGCTTTTTATTTCTGAAGGAGAGAATTCATGGAGGGCCCAGGGTTTGGAATTTCTTAAGCCCTCAGAGTGGCATTAAAATGGCAGTCCAGATCACATCTCCTGGCCATCGGATGCAAAGGAGTGTTTTGTCTCAGGCGGGGTCAGTCTTCTCGCCTTGGGGGGCAGCGCTAGAGGGGGAGCAAGAGCCGAGGTGTGCTCCATCGTGCCCGTCCCCCATCTCCGTTCAGATGCATTCCTGTCCCTCCTCTTTCCTAGAAGGCTCAAGTGAATTGTGACTTTGTGGCAGGAATTTCTAAGAAGCTAGAAGCTCAGGCAGCTGGAGGGTGGCCCCCTTTGCCCCGGGTGCCAGCCGTTTCCCTGCTCTTATCTTAAGATAGTAGTGCATTCGTTAGCTGAAATGTAGGATTGTCTGGCATGGAAAAGCATACAGAGAGAGAGATTCTTTCTCTAAGTATGTCTTAGTTTCAGTCTCTATATGGGATGTTAACATATATGGGTTTGATGCGCATGCAGACGCACATGCGCGTGTATGTACACATACTGTATATGAAGAACTTTTATTTACCACAGTTAACGTATTTGATAAAGTTAACAATTTCTTCAGAGTTTTGATTCTCTCCATTAAGAAAGGATTTTTGTGGATTTAATGTGAAGTGATATATTTTGAAAAGCTAATTGCTCAAGAAGTATTATCCAAAACTTATTGGGTGTTAAGAGCAAATAAAGAATAGCAAGAAAATGTTTTCAGTTCAGGATGCAAAAATGTTTGGATTAAAGCCCTGGCAGAGTTGCAATTTTATTTTCATTATTTTCATCCATGACTGAAAAGGAAGTATTGTAAAATGTACAATTGTTATTTTTTAACTCTGCATAATGAGGTGAAATGTACCTTATTCGTTACTTGTTGAGGAAGTGGTGAATATTTGGTTGATTATATGCATACTTGATGAAAGTACAAAAGAATAATTTTTGTCTAAATATATTGTCTATAAACCAGAAGATGGGAATCTTTTTCAGTGGACTCTATTTGCATATTATTGAGCTATTTTAAATGTGATTAAAATTTAGGATTGTGAAGAAGCAAACAACTGCATAGCAGTAAAATAGCAATTAGCCACTTTGGTGGGAAAAGAATGATGGAATAAGTCATGATATATAGCAGTATAGTTAAACTTGCAGAAATGGTTTATTTTAAGCAAGGAGAAAAAAGTGGGGGGGAAAAATCGAATGCTTCCAGGCCCTGTGTATTGTGCATATTACTCAAATCTTTAATATTAATATAGATAATTTCCAACCACGTCTTCTGTCTCTTAGATCTGTCCTTTTCTGACATTTAATCTGCTGATACCTAAATGGTGGATACGGGTTTGTATACAGAATTAGCAGGACATAATTTGCACGTCCGTCGTTCTGCTTCCTTCTAGGCTGGTATGGAGGACTTGAATTGCTGAAGTGTGTTCAAGACAGTGGAAATAGCCAAGTCACAACGGGCCCAGGGCTTCATGCTGGTCATGGCCCCAAAGCAGGTTCTTCTTCCTTTTTAAGGCAGAGCTGCTGGACACCTTTAAAGTGTAGATGGGACCCCACTGAGATTCTGCATGGAAAGGGCGCGCTTTCAGTTTCCCCGCCCTGACTGCCGGAGCGGCCTTGGGGGCGCAGACAGAGTGTTTTGAATAGAAAGAAGGTTCTGGGAACAGAAGGGACAGCTGTTGAGCTGAGTACAGGAGTACAGGACCTGCAAGCAGACTAGACATGCTCCGGAGGATGGCCTGCTCCTCCAATTGTACAGATGTGGGCTCCTTTCTGCGTCATTTGACATGAAGATCTCCTTGTGGGACATGGTTAGCAATTTTGTCTTGGGGTCAAACATCAGGACAGGTTAACTGCTTCCTGAACTCCTGGCAGGTTTGTACAACGTAGACCATGAGCTAAGTTCAGCATTTAGCCACAGTTTGGTTTCTGTTCTAGAGATCCGGTGGAATGTTTCTTGGAATGCCCACGTGCTTGCTCACCCTCTTGATTGTTGGGTTTCTTTGGGTTATCTGACTGTGCCTGGGGATGGAGTGCTCTGGGGCTGTCCTCCTCAGGCAGGGGCTGAGCATCTCCAGAGCTGATCTTATTCTAATGGAGGTTCCTTGCCACCTGCTGGTTCTCAGTCAGGTGGTACATCTGCATTTGCTAATCACTGTTCTCCTTTTTTTCACAATACAATACAATACAGCCTTAAATACCCAGATACGTGCTTTTCTGCCTTTAGATTTTTACTGCACTTTTATATAGGCATTTTAATTTATTGATACTTATTATACCTTTTTTTTTTTTTGTCTTCGCTCAGTCATTACTGACCCTGCAGTGACTGCCTGGACGAATCCTTGCAGTTTTCAAGGCAATTGTTTTCGGAAGTGGTTTGCCAGAGCCTCCTTCCTAGAGCAGAGCCCAGCTGGCGAGCGCAGGAGGCGGGGTTTCCGTTGCTTCGTGCCCTTTTTTCGGGCGAGCGCGGTTTCGCACTTACCGGCAACTGGTCCCGTCTCTCTGTGCAAGGCGCTGCCAGCATTTTTCCTCCCACCGGAGTGAGAGTCCCCATTTATCTACTCACGTGAGTTTTCGACCTGTTGGGTTGACAGGAGCTGGGGGGGGGGGGGAAACAGGAGCTCACCCTGTTAACGCGAAGGCTGGACTCGAACCGCCGAAGCGTCAGCCATTTCTGGCTGGCAACTTTCAGTGTCATTAAGCCGCTGCGCCACCGCGTCCCCTATACCTATTGTACCAGTATTTTAATTTATTAGTGATCTTTGCTAGCTTGAATAAGGGAATTCTGTTTTGCTCTTATTAAACGGTGTTTATTTATTTAATAATCAAATTTATATGGCCGCCCATCTCACAAAAAATGACTCTGGGTGGCCTACAACAAGCGTATAAAACAAGGAATATATAAAAGAAATATTGAAATGGTTTATTCTGTCAGTATGTTTGTTTATCCATTTCAGTAATGAACTTATTAAGGAATATAGTTGCATATGCATTTGGTGTAAATCTATTTTGATTGTACTAATAGCAGAAAAGGGCAAATAATCCTTTCTGGTAGTTTGTAGTGTGTAACATTCCTCTGTCGTGAATTGCTTTGGTGGCACAAGCAGAGCCCATCATCAGCCACTTGTTAGCTGTGGACCCAGCTAGGAGCTTCAGCCGTGGCTCTTAGCTTCTATTCAACTCTATACACAGAACCTGGGTGGCTCCTTTTAAGTGGGCAGATGGGAAGGCAGAATGCACTCCTGGTGACCAGCAGCCCCCAATAGAGACCACTGCTTACTCAGTCCACGTGTCTAGCATCCCATGGAGCGCAGGGGAGCATCACAAGGTGGAGGAGGGCATGCGCTCCCTCAGCATTCTTAACTGCTGTGGCTCTGTGCTCCTTACATTCGATCCAACTGTGCCGGGCTCACAGATCTCAGCACAGCAAGGTAGACCCAGTGGGAGACTACAGTAAGTCTCCAGCAGTAAGAAGCTGAATTTTGCCTCTGTGAATGTGCTCTTATCCCCGGAATTAAAAGAACGTCTGCAAGTCTGCCAGCTCACAGCTGGTGAAGCCCCAAGAATGCCAGCAGAAGATGTCAAGGGAGGATGGAATACACTGCCAGTACAAGGTGGATTTCAGGAGTGGGTTTTCAAAGACCCGGGATATTCTTCTCCCTCTTCTTCACTCCAAGCCTGCTGGTGCATAAGTGTATAGAAACTCCAGCAGAAGGTCCGCCTGTTCTTCAGTTTTTTCTGATGCTGCCCTTCTTCCTCCTCCTGTCTCGTTTTCTGGATGGAAAAAAAGAAAGCCACCTGGTCTGGTCACTGTAACAGTTGCGGAAAATGCTTAGCTTGTGTAGGAGGCGGGCAGGAAGAAGTTAAATGAGAAGGCTGCATTTATGGCTGGGTCCCTAGATTATTCTTTTTATTCTATTTTGGCAACATTTCTTTGCTTTAGTTATTTTGTAGTGTAGGGTCTATGTTAGTTATTTGATCGACAATCTGTTTGCTTCATTATTATTCCTCTACTTCTCATGTGTTGCCTTCATCTGATCTTAATTTGCGACGAGTTCTTATGTCAGAGTGACTGCTTACGTCACCGCAGGTATGATACCGAATGCATGATTCCCTCCTCCTGTAGTTGATCCTTATTTGTTCATATACTGGAAATAGAAGGGTGCCGAACTCCATAAGACTCTGGGTGGCGTACAACATTAAAAGATGTCTACAAGCGTATGACACAAAACTCGGGTGGATTTATGCAGTCTTGGCATTCACCGGCAGTGTGCTATTAAATATCAATTGCTGGAATGGGATGACGAGAAGCATCTGGTTGTAACCGCTGAGGAAGAACAAGGTTCTGGGCCAGATGTCCCTTTGATGGGATCCAGTTTGAAGGCTCTTCTGAGGGTCTTCAAGGGTCTTGAAGCGATTAGGTGGATTTTATTTATTTACTCATCTATATTTTTATTTATTTATAAATCAAAGGCATAGGCTACTCAACTCATTGTGACTGTGGTGTTTTTGGCTCAAGACAAGCATTTTGGCTGGGAGTTCTCATCTAACCTTTTTCAGAAGCAAAGTTCTTCACACTGATGAAACAAATAAAAGGAGGTCAATATAATGTAAGATTTGAAGCAATAAATGACATAAATGTTGTTTTGTAACTTTCAGAATTGAATGAACAGCTTTTGTGATAATTAATAAATTTCCATATTCATGTTAAATCAGTATCGCTGTAGAGATAATAATGCCACACTTCAATATTTATGACATTTTCATAAATAGAGAAAATTGGTAATTACCACCGCCGCAGAAGACACCTACTCATTAATTCTTTTCTGAATGCAACCACCTGCCCCCATCAGTTGTCACTGGGTTTGGGGTCTGGTCTGGGGGGCCGATGGTCGGCTAAAGTACTCGCTGCCCGGTCAGCCGTTTCCTGTGCCGGAACGCAGCCAAGAGCTCCGGGGGCCGAAGGCAGCTCCTCCCTCCCGCGTGCTGCATCCTTTTGTGCCGAAACACAGTCGCCAGGTCCCCTCAGCTTTGTTGTAAAGTTGCCAGGGCAGCTTGGATTGCTATAACACCTCCGCCCCCCCGCCACCTATAACTGTATCCAAACCTGAAGATTTTATATAGGCTTTTGTGCCAAAGCAGGCAAACCCATATTTAACATTAAGGGTGACGTAATCAAATAATTTGCCTTAGAAGCAGCTAAAATTGAGCCCCTGCCCACACCTTTAAAGTTGCGCTGATTGTATATATGCGAGTAAATCCCGTGCTGATCAGTGGGCCTGACTTAGAGGATTGTGTCATGAGACCTTTCCTTCCTTCTGCAAAGTTTGGGAACAGAAAGGAAAGCGGCATTTTTCTGCCACCCTTGAGGTGAGTGACTGGTAAGCCTGGGGCTGCTGGGTCACTCTGGAGGACTCCAACTCATCGCTGCTGTCTGGCTGGAATTAGGAGTGCTTTTAGCCCCATTTAGCCTGCCTGGTCACTACTGACCACCAGGCCCAGGAGGGTCACAGAGATCAGGTTAGGGTTAGGGTTAAAGGATCAAAGGGACTGGGGATGTCAATTGTATTTCACACCTGTAATGCAAACAAGGGCATCCCCTGGCAGCCTCCCCATGCCGTGCTTGTCCACTCTCACTTGGACGCTGATCACATTTTGCAGACATGACCTTTGAACTCCCCACAGTCACGTCCAGGCAGTGGCGGTGCGGCTGGGAGAGATCAAAGGCACCTGATGCCCAGCAGCAGGAGGCACCCAGCCTGCTTTCCACCCTCTAGAAAATCTCCTTCCTCCTCTTCCTCCTCCTCCATTTGGACATGCAAGCAATATTCTTAAGAGAGAGGTGCCTTGGCTGCTTCCCCGAAGGAATGCCATGGTCACTGTTGCACATCTGCGAGCCCCTTTGGGCAACGGGAGTTTTAATTAAAAGCCTCTTACAAACAGCCATGTTGGGCATTGCTTGCGAAAAAGGGTGGGGGTGCCACACAGCAAGAGGGGGCTGTGGGTTGCTGGGAAACCCTGGGGTCTGGCTTCACCCTCCTTTCAGCCGCTGCTTCCGTCTGGGTATGTTATAAATATGGTGTGAATTTACCTGCAGTATTCAAATATTATTCCAGTTTGCCTCTGTACAGACTGTTGGCACAAATCCAAGGCCCCCTTGAGCAAATGACTAATGGGAACATATGTTCTTTCTATTTTTATCATGCTTAGAGACAGGGAAAAAGGCAGAAGCACTTTTTCTTTCCATGGTCCCCAGACCTCCTGGCTCTGCGCTGGACAACTTTGGGCCACAATCCCCAATCCAATTTCCACACACTTTTTGTGCTCCTGCCCGAATCTTATTCATTTTTTGAAAACCTGACAGTAGTTTGTGTCCAAAAGCTGACTGACCAGGGTTGTACTAAACTCTTGGAAGACTTAAGTTGATGGTGGACATAGCAGAGGAGACCTCATTCTTTCAACCATAGTTCTGCTGCACCATCGTTTGGCCCTTCTGGGAAGCAGGAGAAAGTCAAATAAAGCATGAGGATGAGGAACCATCAGCCATCGAAGGCATTCAAACTGCATTCAGAAGTTTCTCTCCTTTGATCCCTAAGCATCTGTTTATTCAGGCCCTGGTGGTCTGTCACCTGGTCTTCCTTTGTCCTCTCTCTGGCCGCTGACCTTGGTCCAGAATTTTGTGGTGTCCATTGTTCTGGATCTCCATCATCTTCCCCATGCTTCCTCCCCAGACCAGAGCCTTACATTTAAGGTCAGAGCCTAATTCAAGCTCTTGGTGCTGCTAAGTGTTTAAGGCCCACTACCTGTCCCAGCACCTATCTTGGGATGACCCTGTTTATACAGACAGTCACAGGACAGGCACTTACTTCCATGCCTGTCTTTCATGTTGCTCCATCCTGTTTGTGTATGTATCAGGATCAGGGTCCTCAGTTATGGAACTTTCTCCCCCTGCCCCCTCTGTCTCCACTGCTGTTTGGATGCATTTAAGAAGGATTTCAAAACTCGTTTATTTAATAAACCAGATTGATTGGTGGTTGTGAGCAGATGCTAAGAATGGTGGTAGGGCTGTTTTGCTGTAAATCTTATTAGCAAAGTTAGATGGTAGGTAGGTTTAGGACTTTGCAATTGTATAAGTGTTATTTTTATTGTGCCTGTAAATATATCATGCTGTATATTGATTTTATTGCTTTTGTGCACTTTTAAGTGCTGTTTAGTTTTTATTTGTTAATTTTTTATTGTGGTAGGACTGTGTCCTGGTGGGTGGTATGTTATAAATAAAATGTTTGTTTGTTTGAAATATTCCTTGAAGTCTGTAACCTGCTGTGAGTGGAGTGGAGTAGTAAATACATTTTTGGAAAGAGACTGAAAGGGTGCCTATGCAACTCTCAGCAGGTTAGGGTCTAAAGGAGTCCAAGTGCTTTGTGGCCCCATCCTGCCTTGATTCTGTCTTCGGTCTCTTGATCCCCATGGTGTTTTGGAGAGCCTGAGTTGCTTTTATACAGGAATTTAGGCATCTCTGTGATGTCATCTCCTGCCATAAAATAAAGCCATTGTTGTCCCTTCCTACACAGTGAGTATGTGGTGACAGATCATTAAAAACTCAGAGAGAGCTGCTTGCTGCTCTTCTTAATTCACATAGTGGAAAGGGGTGGTAATTAACCAGGGAGATGGAGAAGGTGGGGAAGCAAAAGGAAAGTTCAAGATCAGTGCATCTGCGTCCCATCTTCCTGAGGTCAGGAGGGAGGGAAAAAAATCTCTGGGCATATGGAACTTCCATCGCTTACATCTACAGGCCACTGAAGACAATAGCTGAGTTCCCCCAGGGCTGGACAGATCTCTAACTGCATTGCTCCTGATGTCGGCAGGACAAAGGGATTCTGCCGTCCTTCTTTGCTGACGTGACCGGCTTTGTTGACCTCCAATTTAGGTCTTTTCTGTGCTCTATTGAAGGTCTCTCTTCCCACAGCCTTGGGGGTTTGCTGTCCTCTACAGTTAATGCTAATGAAACCTACAGCCTGCACGGCCAGCAGCATAACTACAGTCAGAGGAAATGGAATGGGGAGACACAGGAGACAGTGGCTCACAGGTCCTGCTATTTTGCCTGTGGAGTGGCCTCCCCAAAGCCCTTTGCAGCCACTGTCATCATCCCAACCATTTCATCCTTGCCCATCATGCCCCTTGATGCTCCCTGCTGGATTCATTGATCAACAAAAACCTCCCCCCAGAATGACGGTGTGCCCAGTTGCACATGGCATCGAGTGACCCAGATCTTCACCCACCTCATTTCAACGCTGCCGTTTCAGAACGTAGGACCCACAGCGAGACAGTGCTAGAACTGGCAGAAGCTGTTTGGCTTTCATGCGTGGCTTGTCTGCTTTGTCCTTCTCTTAGTCCTGCTGCTGGGGGCAGACTCCCCACCTCCCCACCCCAACACAGTCGTTTATCTGCAGAAAACAGGTTTTCTTGCATTTGTAATTGCCCCTCGGGACCTCTTCCTCACTGTGCTCCTTTGTCTTCTTTTCCTCCCCATTGTCCACATGCTTTTGCTTAAGAGGTCCATCGGGCAGCAAGGAAGGGGCTCTATTGGCCGGGCCTCCCTCCACGGCTGAAAAAAGAGGGCACGTGGAACTAGGCAGCCAAGGGCATCTATCCCCCCCCCCCCCCCCGTGCCCTGCTTGCCCCGGATCCTTCAGCTCAAACCACAGGCTTCTTGGCACTGGCATTGGCTCTTTGGCTGGCTCGTGCAGCATCTTTAACTGGGGCAGTTATAATCCTAGCAGCTGCATTTGCACAATATACTAAAATTGGTTGGCTTTAACCTTGGTTATTTTTTTACAGCTTCGCGACGTGGCCGACCCGTCTCCTTTAGTTAGTTTGTATTGCAGTAGAATGTGCAGGTCTAGGAAATGGTTAATTCAGTCACTAGGTTGAGCATATTCACAAGAATCAGGAATAGCTAAAACCAAACTCATTCTCTGCAAAGAGGCGGTTCCAGTGGGTTCCAGCCCGTCCTGCTGAAGGGAGGGTAAATGTGTCTTCTTACCTGCTTCCTGCTTCCCACGCCCATGTGTGAAGGTCAGAATTTTGTATTGCAGTTTAGACAGTGGAAACTGTAAGCTGCCCAGAGTCTTCTGGAGTGGGTGGCCATGATAAATGTAATAAAAGGATATATTAAATAATACATTAAAAATGCACTCAACATTCATTCACACATTCATTTTTACGGTTTATAGACTGCCTGATCATACAGACTCTGGACAGTGTACAAATAAGGAAAAATTAACATCAACACAACCTTATATAAAAAAGTGAAAGGGCCGCTCAGAATCTTCATCCCAGCCAAAGGCCATCGAAAAAGAACAGTCTTAAGCATCTTCTGAAATGTCATGAGAGTAAGGACCCCTGTGTCTCTGGGAGCAACAGGCGCAGGGCTACTGCCGAAAAGGCCGGCCTTCTAGTCCATGCCCCTCTTACTTCTCTTGACGGTGGAACCTTCAGAAAGATCTCTTTGGATGACCATGCAGGCAGATTCACATTTAGCAGGGCGGGCCTAGATATATCCTGGTGCCACACCCTAGAGGGCTTTATGGTAATAACTAGCCCTTTGAATTGGGCCCAGAAATTTATGGTAGCCAGTGGAGTGTGACTTTGCTATTACAAATTTTTCCTACTAGGAAAAAGGCCATTGCATTCTGAACCAGTTGCATCTTCTGTGTTGTCCTCATTGGCAGCCTTACAGGAAGTGGTATGGTGTGAGCTACCATTGCCAAGGTTTCCATGTACAGGTGTGGCTGTAAGTAGCTCACTAGCTAGAGCTAGAGAAGGTTGGGTTCCAGCAGAAGCCACAAGTCCAGGAAGAGTCCCAAGATACAAATAGGTTCATTCAGGAGTAGTGCAACCCCAGATTGCCTAGATGTTTATGGACAAACAGTACCTCTGTCTTATTAGAGTTTAATCTGAGCTTGTTTCTCCTCACCCAGCCCTTTACAGCCTCTAGACACAAGCTCATGATTTCATAGCATCACCATCCATGTTTGGGTGGAGATGTACAATTTAGCATCAGTAGCATACTAAAGACACCTCACCCTAAACTGACAAGCTTGTCAGTTTGCCCAACAGTTTCATATAGACATAGGGAGAAGGCCAAACCCTGTCAAACCCCATGATGGAGCAACCATGGGCTTAATTGCTCATCCTTCATAACTACTGACTGGAACCACCTGTTTATGTAGATTTGTAACCCTAACAAAAGGATCCCCCACTTCCCAATCCTTGTAGGTAATCCAGGAGGATACCATGGTATAGAATGCCAGTGAGAGGTTAATGAGACCAAGAGGAGCACACTCCCCATCAAGGTCATGATGAAGGCCAGTCAACCACCAGCCTGATCAGAGCAGTCTCCCCACATCTCAACAACCTTTCCCAAAAGGGAACGTTGGAGACAGGGCAAAATTGTCAAATGCAGCCAGATCAAGAGATGACCTCTTCAAGAGAGGGCACACCACTGCCTCTTTCAAGGCAGGTGGCCTCAAATCCTTCTTCAAACAGGCAAGCTACCTCCTGGATCCAGCCATAACATCTTGCTCAGGATCCTGAAAGAAGCAAAAGAGGCATGGGTCAAGCTCACAGGTGGCTAAGTTCATACTGCAGAGCACCCTGTCCCCTTCCCAAGTTCCACAAGCTCCCCCCGCCATCCCAAATCGCATCTCACTCTGGCATCCAGACTAGAGTGAATATGAGTGGTATTATTTGCCAGGAAATCTGCAAACCCACCTGGATATCCTGCTTGCATCTCATCCCACCCATCTTTCCATCAGGTGTGAAGGGAAATGTACTCTACATAAAGTGAATTAAAATACATTTAATTATATTATGGCAAGATGTTAATTTAAAGGAGGTGTTTTTCTAACTGCGTTGTTGCATTATCTCCCACTTCTGCTCTGTGTTTAGCTGGCTGTGTGTTGTTACTGAGAACAGGAGAAAAAAATTCTCAGAACTGCTTTTTGTGTTCCGGGTTGAGCTGCTTCCTCTCCTCTCCTGTCCTGTCTTTGCCCTTACGATTTTGAAGCTACTTGTCTCAGTTTGCTTTTTTGGCCATGGGATTGCTGGCAAACCCAAATGGATGATTTGCCAGTTCCTGGTCAGGGGTTCCTCCCTTCTTCTCCTCCTAACTTACACTGCTGGAGTCTCAGTTGGCCCGTTTGGTGCAATAGGGCCCTGTTCTTGCAGAAAAGTGGCTGAGACCTGCAGCGCTGTGGTTGTCACGGCACGCTTAGGTCTCTATGTAGGAGAAAGTTGCAGGGAGCTAGACCTCGATGGTCCTGCTTGGATGCTGGCTGCCTTCTCAGTCCACACTGTGGTGGGTGGTCAGTGAAGAGCAAAAGAGATGTGGCATACTTCCACCAGTCCCTGACTCTGGAATTGTTTCCATCCTTTGGTTCTTCTGTCCATCAAGAGATAAGCCCTTGGGGCAGAGGCTAAAAGAGGGTCAAGGAAGAGAAGAGGCAACACTTTGTTCTATTAAGCAACCCCAGACATTTGTCTTTGTGCTAGATCAGCAGACAGTAAATCATCATAGCCAACTGGGGGATTTATTACAAAATTACCAAGGTAGTAATTTATTTAAGCTCTCGTGCCGAGAATTTCTTCCCTTCTTGCCTCTGTTGATTTTTATTGGCTTGGAATGTTCCACACTGACTTTTTGGTGCATGTTGTGTTGACGAGGGCGTGTAGAGAATGCCCTTAAGATGCAGTGCTTGACCCAAGACAGGATCCCAGGCCTGCGATTGAATCTGGAGATTGTTGGCATCTCTGATGTGCAGGCAGCCACTTCCATGTGCTTCACTAATCAGAAGCAAATAAGAAAACAAACTGGAAAATGTGCATGGTACTTTTTAAAAATAAAAATTTCTGGTAACAGTTTGCCTCTCAATTTCTACGTAAAATGACCTAGATAATCACTAATCAGAAGGCCATCTGAAAGCCACATTTGATTCAGGAACTTGACTCACACCATTGCTTTCAATTTTGACCCTGGTTGCCAGTTGATTTCTTACTCAGAAGATGCACATTGTTTAATAAGATTTCATTTAATTAGGTAAATTAATAGTTGTGTGTTTGAGACATTTGTTTTTCAGTTATGCAGTGGGTGATTTGAAATAATAGCATGTACAAGAAACAAATTAATTTCAGGAAAACCTGGGTTAAAACTGCGTGGTGATATATAGTGGCTTTTAACAGGAGTACATTTGTGATGGAAGACAGTCTGTTCCATAGCCTAGAGCTGGAGACAACCAACTGGTACATTTTGTTAGTCACAGTTCTTAGCTGGCTCTTTCTAGAGGTGGCTTTTAAACCCCAATAGACCACATTTGTGCCTTTTTTGATAAGCCACATTTGCGCCTTTTTTATGCATCCATGTTACTGTCCATTGTCTCTGATTTGATTTTAACAGGATACCAAAGAAATGGGAGGTTCTAGAGATGAGCATCAAAGATTAAAAATGTACTTTCGGGTGTAGGACTTGAGGAAGGCCAATTTAGCTGGAAGAAAAGAGGATTAAGCAAACAAAATAGCAGTTTTTGAATCACTGAAGGCCCATCATAAAGAACAAAGAGGACAATTGAGGGAAAGAGGAAGCAGCAGTGAGTAGTTCCCGTGACAGCAGGTCAGCTTAATTCTGATTATTGGGAACCTTTTGTTTGCTATACTAACACTGCATTCGAACCAGGCTGATTCTAGAGTGACTAATAGGCTCAGAGGAGGCATTTAAGGCAAAAATGCTTCCTTCAAGAACAGAAATCTCACCCAAAGAAAGAAAGAAAAAGAAGACCATAAACTTGGGTAACAAAAGACATGCAACAGTCAATAAAAGCTGCAGAGAAGATCTTAAGGAACATCAGTCAAACATGAAATGTCTGTCTGTCTTTCCTGAACAGGAGACCAACCTGGGAGGCCACAAGACATTAAAAAGATAGGAAAATTGCAGTGAAATTGAATGGATTATTATTTCTTTTTTCACTATGGAGAATATAGAACATAAGCTTGTCCCAAGCTGGCTTTTTTAGGAGGGGAATCAGATGAACTGAAGCAGATGAAGATAACAAGTGGCGATTGTAAGCCTAACTAACAAAACAGAATGAATAAATCAATGGGGCCAGGTGATGGCCATCTGAGGGTTCTCAGATATGAAGTGCTGGCCAAAAAGTACAGTTTCTGTTTAGGATGGCATCTGCTCTCAAGAGCTGGAAAAGAGGCAACATGCCTCCAAAAGAAGGTTTCCAAAGTGGTACATGGACCTCAGAGTAGGAAATCCATGCAAAGTGGTGCACTTTGGCAATACACAAATTATCAAAACCTCACGTACAGCTTAATGGGAGCAGAGCTTGCAGTAACCAATTAGGAAAATGAAAATGTCAGCCCAGTGTGTGGCTGCTATAAAAAAATCAGATTCTATTCTTGGAATCATCAGGAAGGGAACTGAAAATAAAACTGCCAATATTGCAGTGTCTTTATATATATCCAAGGTGATTCGGCACTTGGTTGCCACACCTCCAAAGAGATATTGTAGAGCAAGGAAAGATGCAAAAGAAGTCCATTGGATGACGGGGGCTACAGCAGCTCCCCTGTGTGGAAAGGCTGCCAAAATGGGGGTTTTTCTACTGGGAGCAAAGACTTGGTAGAGAAGTAGACCTTGTGCATGGCATACGTAAGAGAGGAAGAGCGAGTGGTTTTCTCATTCCCTCCCAGTGCCAGAACTCGGACCCAATCTTTTCCTTTCCCCACAGTGAAATCATGAAAGTCAAACATGGCAACGGTTGCCATTCTAGCCTGTTTAGACAAGGACCACAGCATCAGGGAAGAACAAGTTGTCCCTGGCCCTGAGTCTTGATGGCTGTTGGCTGCCTCTGAATCCCCAAAAGGTAACCATTTGGTCGGACAGGTCTTAAATAGCAGCTGCTATCTTGCAATACGGAGGAGCGCTCTTACTTTCCTGTCCTGCTTAGGAGAGAGAGCCAGTTTGGTCTAGAGGTTAAGGCAACAGGCTAGAAACCAGGAGGCCATGAGTCCTCGTCCCGCCTGAGGCACGAAGCCGGCTGGGTGACCCTGGGCCAGTCACTCCCTCTTGGCCCTAAGAAGGAGGCAAGGGCAAACCACTTCTGAAAAACCTTGCCAAGAAATCTGCAGGGATGAGTCCAGGTGCTCGCCAAGAGTCAACAATGACTCAAAGGCACCAAAAAAGCAAAAACAAAACCCTGCTTAGGAACCCTGGAATGGTGCTTGGGAGCCGAGTCAGGATGTGTCAGGTTCAGCCCAAAGAACTCCACGAGACAGTGCAATTCAGTTCTATTGCGTTTATTAGCTTCCACCTCAAGACAGAATCTCACTAGACTGAACCCAAGTTCCCAAGCCAGCCAGCCACAACCTGGTGAATTCCTTAGGGAGGTGCCAGCCTCATCTTCTTGAACTTCCCACGCTCCTGTTGGGGGCTAAGAACACGCTTATCTCCCTGAGCATGGCCTTCATAAGTCCATTCCATCACAGGATGGGACCCTGCGGGCTGCTATCTGGTTGCAACATCCCCTTGCAGGAAGAAGGGTCAGCTGCTGGTACCAAGTGGCCCCTGGGTCAGAAGGGGAGTCTCCGGTGGACATTGTTATGGTTCTGTTGTTTTGTTTACTGAAGTCATGTACAAGTGGCGTCTTCTTCTGAGGCAGTCATCTTCCGACCCGAAAGGATTGCTATTTTATTAATGCAAGGACACAATGTTTAATAAGATTCCTGTTAGGTATATAGTAGCGATAAAATAAAACTCATTTGTGCCGCGGTGTAGCAACGAATCTTGGCTGCCAGGACAGGTAATTCTGGGAACAAGGAAGTGGTCCAGAGTGCCCTCTCATCTCTCAGGCTGCCCAGTTCAGGGATTCTCCGAAACAGTTTCCAGTCGTGGTTCCCTGGGGTCAGCCCTGACTCCAGTTCACAAGTGATTCATTTGTGTTACATTTGTCAATGCCAGTAATTGCAGCCGGGATTGGTGGGTAAATGTCAGTTTCTGCTAATTTGTCTGTTCTGTTCTCATATTTGCTCCTCAAGAAGCTTGAAGCTAGGAATGATGCTAGTGCACATCAGTTGTGTGAGCTTCTGCTGGAGAGCAGGACTGAACCTGGTCACGCAGCTACAGCAGAGGGGGAGGCAGCTGAGGTGCAGCAAGGGCTCTGGGGAATGGTTCCTATCACGACTGCCCCTGTCCAGAAGGAATGGGTCCTCTGGATCCTGCTCATTATCAGTTCCCTATCCGGTGGTGCTTTCTTACCTTTAAAAAAATCACATGACATGCACATTTCAGTAAAAATGGTTTGGCCTTGTTTCCTAGTCCATTTCTTGCTTTCAGTGCGTTTGAAGAAATATCTGCTTTTGCTAATCTTTATGTAGTTAGCAGTTTACCCAACAAACTCCTCCTTGCTTACATTGTTGTCGTTTCCATTAGTTGTGCAAGACACTTGCTCTCCTCCTCGTCCACTTTTGAGTAAGACTTTTTTCCTGATCCGGCTGGGGCAGAGAAGGGTGAGGATGGTGGGGAGGTTTGCACTATGGATTCTGCTCGGTTTGTTTTGTATATGTTTAATCTGATGATTCTACGAAGCGATTGTCAGTTGCCGAGAGCTGGTTTGACTGGAGTGGTGTAGAAGCCTAAGCATTAAACTAATTATGTCAACTGGTCGGTCACGTGTTTGGGCTGGCATTTGTCTCTATGAACAGGAGGCATTGGCTGAGGCTGCTGCGGCTCCTCCTCTCGCTGGGGGCTGTTTTCCTTCACGTTTCTCCCAGCTCCTCCCATGTCCTCAGCCGGCTATTGCCAGGGGTTTAAGGATCTGGCTCCCCGTCCCCGCTACCCCCAGTTTTGAGCCTCTTGGAAGATGAGCTTGTGGTCTTACCCCTTCTGTCTGCTGGGTCTTGACTGTAGACATGCAGGCACTAACTTGTCCCGTCAGACCTCGGGAACAGGGGGCTTCCTCTGTTTTGTCTGCTTTGGATGCTGGTGCACAAAAGACTTTCTTGGCTCAGCAGCACACCGCCCCCCCCCCCCCCCCCCGGAGCTTGGAGAGAGCAATTGCATTTTTTGGCTCAGGCCAAATTCTGCCATCCATGCAGAAAAATCAGCTGACTTTGCCATGGAGGCATCTGCTATTCTTTAGCCCTTTTTCTGTGGAAGAATTTCCCCACTAGCAACTCCCTTTATGGGACCAAAGGTGGCATTTCACGCATGCTCCTTCTTTCCTCAATACATGTTTCAATGGAGGGGGCCATTTCTACCAATCCTGGGTTAGCAGTTTGAAAAGGAGGACCTGCAGCAACTCCACAACTAGCTGACCAGGGTGTCGAATCCTGTCCGTCTGATGCTGTAGAGCATCTGCAGACAGGAATTAAAGCTCAAGAGCTGCGTAACTCTCTTCTTATCTTGCTCTTTTTTCAACATATTTCTTACTGGAAGGAGAGGGAAGGGCCTCCATTTTTCTCTCCTAAGGTACAGTATCAGTAATCAGCACCTTGACCGAAAAGAACCCCAAAGGATCCTGATTTTATAAAAAGTTTTCTCGGAGGAAGAGGATGCAGAGAGGGCATGACATTATGACATTATGACTGTAAGATCTGCGCTTCAGCTGGGGTCAAAGATCCCAGGTGATACGGCAGAGCCAGGCACGAGCCCTGCAGGGAACAGGGGGAAGAATGCACGTATCTCTGTCTCCTGTGTCCAGGTCAGACTCCTGAAGAAAGTTGCAGCCCCTTCCTGGCGGGCCCTGGAGCATGTGGCATCCCGCTCCACAATCCACACATCTACACTCATAACCACAGCATCAGGCCATATTAGGGCACTTTCCCTGAGCCTCGGGCAAAGAGGTGGGTCTCCTTCCCCGAGCACCATACTTTGAGCCTAGTTCCAGCCTGAAGGGAGACTGACAAGCAGGAAGGAGATGAGCAGAGAGCCACCCAAGGGTTCAAGAGGCTAGAGATATTGATTGAGAGAAAAGATTAAAAGAGCTAAATATGAGTAGCTTGGCAGAAGGACAAGATATCTGTCAGCAAATATCTGAGGACTGTGAGTTGGTGGAGGAGGAGGAGGACAGTCAGTGCAAAAAAATCTACAGGAAGGTTAAAGTGCAGTTCTCACGTGATCATTGTGCAGGCAAGCTTTGATGGATCAGGCCCCCTGGTACTAGAGGTTTCTGAATTAAACCATGAGGCTCAGTACCAGAAGGGGGAAGATTTAGGAGGAGGCCCTGCCAAGTGGCTGCCCCATGTGCAAGACGACATGGGCACTACTGTGGCTTCCATCCTATATAGTCCCCAAACTTGATGAAAGACTACAGGCCCCTCTGAGATCAGCAAGAGCTCCAGCCCAGGGATTTCTTCAAGGATTTGCTGGAGATATCCTTAGAGATTTAGGATGCGCTTTCAGGGCTGCAGACATCAAAGATGGCTATGGTCAGATGTCAGGGCATCTTCCACCAGAAGCACTATCTGAAATGGAAGCTTATATGAGGCCTGCCTTCAGGAAGCTTCACATCTTATTGCTGGGCTCCAGTGGGTCCTAAGAGTGTCTTACCTTTGCAGGGAACTTCATACAGACAAAGTTAAATTTCAGAGTACACTGAAAGAATATTGACAATAAACCTTCCATATTATTGGCACTGAAGCCTGGAATTTTATACCCTTTTTAGGTTAACACCTTATCAGTTGCTCAACCATTAGCTTTCATTCTCTACCATGGACTGAGCTATACTGGCCCCATTTCAGTGACTGCAGAACTGGAGCTCTGCTTGTATAATCTTTGCAAGCAAGTAGATTATACTCTCCCTTGTAAGCAGAGTCACTTCTCAGAAACAGCATTCAGAAGCCAAGTTGTCCTTCACCTATGAATTCTCCAGGTCCCCTCCTGACAACCCTAACTGGATCCATTTGAGTCCCCGAACATTTGTGTGGTTTGCTACTCCTAAAAGGGGTCCTACACTATTGTCCACGCTGCACAGCACCTCTTTTCAAGCCTGGGACACAAAAGGCAGCAGTAGCTAGTGCCCAAAACAGAGGTGGGCTGGTCAGGACCATGCAGCTTTCCAATGCCTTGATAGTTTTGCTGCTGCCATTTGCCTCTTCACTCCAAGATGTCCTGCAGGCCCTTTGTGGACCCAAGCAGCAATGCTCAGAGAAGGACCTCAAATATCACCTGATGTCAGGATGGGAGGATAGCTTTGTCCAGACAAGACAGGCCTGAAGAAACCCAGTGAGGCTTACCCCTAGGCAGCAGGGGGCCACACACCTGGCAGGTCAGCCTTGAGGCCTTGGTGTGATCCTAGAATCTGCGCTGGGCCTGGATGGGAGCCGGGAATGCATTTGTGCTGCCGGGGGAGATGACCTGGTATTCATTCTTCTTACGAGCTCCAGGCTTTGGAGGAGAAGCAGAGTATACACTCAATAAATTAGTAATTGAGCCTGTAATAATACCCTGGGGACGGGGGGGGGTAGTGCACCCAGAGTTTTTCTGCACAGCCTTTGTTGAAGTCCTCTCTTAGAGCACTGTGGCCCTGGCCTCCTTCATGTTAACGTTCCCAGGTCAGAAGTGACAAGCCATAGTGAACAACCAGTCACTTAATGAACCCCAGAGGGACCAGCCTGAGTTACTCACAATTTCTCTCCAATTCATCAGGCAGAAAAACTGCCACAGCCTCTGGTTTCATCCCACCGCTTCCCTCTGCAGTGGCTTCTGCCCAAGTGCCAACTCACTCTACACAAATTAAGGAGAAAGTGCCAACTGGCCATTGTCCAGAAGGCTCTTTCAGCATTCAGCAGATCCACTAGAAGGACCACATGTATCAGAGCTGGGGGTGTCTGCTAGAGTGGCCCTCTTGTCCCACATCCACCTATTCCAAGACAAGAGACACTGCAAGTGTTTTGGGGGGGGGCTCGGTTTGTCCTCCAGCTCCCTTGTGCGTGGGTTGATTGCCTGGCATGACGCAGCCACCCTCCCTCCCTCCCTCCCTTTCTCTGTCAGTGGGCCTGAGAGAGATGACCTACTTGCCTGGCAGGGACCTTGTGGGGATTAATGAGATAATGATCACAAAACACTCTCTAAATGAGACAGATTAATACCAGACGTGGCACACGCTGCCCTATTGATGCCACTTTGCCTCAGCCCCTTAAGGGAATCTGGCTTCAGTTCTTTTGCATATGGAAACCCTTTTATTACAGAAGTTTGCGTCTTGCTTCATTCAGTTGATTCTGGGTGGTTCACATCAATTTCACATGATAGACACAATATGTTAAATATAAAGCTGAGCCACAAGTCTCATGTCAGCCTCGTAGCGCTTCCACCCAGAGAGAGCTCTGCCTGTGGCTGAGATATTCCACCAGGGGTTAAGTGCTTCCTCTAGCTGCCCAGAGGTTCAACATCAAGGCCAGAACATCTGGATTTCAACTCTGCCTCAGGGCCTTGGCTTCTGTACTGGCTCAACACCTCATTTCCTCCCACAAAAGCACAGTAAATCTTGGTGGGAGCAGAAACATTCCCTGCGGTCGGTTCTGCGATGACCATCCCACCCACGGCCTGCATTCCTGCCCACTTTTTCCGGTCTGACTGGGCCCGGGGTTTCCCCCTTGCTCTTTCTCCCTGTTCTAGTGACAGGTCCATGATCAGTGGCTAGATTCCAGCAGGAGAGTCCCCAGAAACCCAGGCCAAAGGAATGCTCCCCTTAGCTATGGAAGGAGCCCTCTGGTCCATAACTTCATTCTGTACCTCCTGAAGCTCCTGCTAGGTAGTCCTTGCCTACTTGAGCATGGCAGAGACTGACTCAGTGGCTCAGGACATTACTGAATGAACTAGTCATCCCATGTGCACCTTTATGAAAAAGCATTTTGGAGTTGATTAAGCCAAGGTGGTTGACGTAATTTGAAAGAGGTTGGATGGCAAATGGGTGGAGAGAACAGACTGTGCAGTCAGAAGCAAGTAAATGCTTTGTTGAAGAGTGGTAAAATACCAGGCATTTATAGAATTGAACTTCTGCAGAACAGACTTGCAGAGCAGGTGCATAGAGAAGTCTGATACTGAACAACTGGTTTGGGATGTTGTTTCCCCAGGAAACTGTTTGTTTGTTTGTTTGTTTATTAATTATTTATTATTAAATTTGTATGCTGCCCATCTCCCCCAACGGGTAACTCTGGGCGGCTCACAATTAAAATAAAAAACCCATAAACAATTGTTGTTGTTGTTGTTCAGTCGTTAAGTTGTGTCCGGCTCTTCGTGACCCCATGAACTATATTGCGCCAGGCCTTCCTATCTTTCACTGCCTCCCTGAGTTTGCTCAATTTCATGCTCATTGCTTCAGTGATGCTATCTAGCCATCTCATCCTCTGCTGTCCTCTTCTCCTTTTGCCTTCCATCTTTCCCAGGATCAGGGTCTTTTCCAAAGAGTCCTCTCTTCGCATTAGGTGACTCTGAGCTTGAGCTTCATTATCAATCCTTCCAATGAGCAATCAGAGTTGATTTCCTTTAAGATTGACTGGTTTGACCTCCTAGCAGTCCAAGGGACTCTTAAGAGTCTTCTCCAGCACCACAGTTCAAAGGCATCAATTCTTCGGCGTTCAGCCTTCTTTATGGTCCAGCTCTCACAGCCATACATTACTACTGGAAAAACCATAGCTTTGACTATGCGGATCTTTGTCGGCAAGGTGACGTCTCTGCTTTTTAATATGCTATCTAGGTTTGCCATAGCTTTCCTCCCAAGGAGCAAGCGTCTTTTAATTTCATGGCTGCAGTCTCCGTCTGCAGTGGTCTTGGAGCCCAAATAAATGAAGTCTGTTACTGCTTCCATTTCTACCCCTTCTATTTGCCAGGGATTGATGGGTCCAGATGCCATGATCTTAGTTTTTTTAATGTTGAGTTTCAAGCCAGCTTTCGCACTCTCCTCTTTCACCCTCATCAAGAGGCTCTTTAGTTCTTCTTCACTTTCTGCCATTAGGGTGGTATCGTCTGCATATCTGAGGTTATTGATGTTTCTCCCTGCAATCTTACATAAACAATTAAAATACCCCATAAATAATTAAAATGAATTAATCCATTAAAAATCAACTGTAAAAACAAACCGTATACATAAATACTAAAAACATTCAAGATGACAGGGGGGCAAAATCAATTACCCCACAAGCCACCTCCACTGGTGTGAGCCCCCATCTGGCCCCCAGGCCTTCTGGCATAGCCAGGATTTCACACCTTTCCTGAAGGCCAGGACAGTTACTGTCTCTCAACCAAACCTCCTCAAAGTGTGTTGCGAAAATGAAATGCAGGGGTGGGGAAGATCTGTGCTCTGTAGAGATGAGCTCCAGACATGCCAATAGATGCGCAAATAATTTGGAGACGGGAAGAGAGAAGTAGCACTTCCAATAGAAGGGAATCTCTGCAGCTCAGGGTTGAACCGTGGAGTCCTTGGTGCTCTCTGAGCTGGGTGGTTTGCTTGCAGATGTTTCGTTACCCGACTAGGGAACATCATCAGTGCTGGTGAGTGTGAGGTTTGCTCCCTGTTTATATACAGTAGCTTGCCTGCCAGTGTGGGTGGGGATGTGGTTTTCTCCTTGGTAGTTCCTCGATTAGGGTATGTTTTCTGCTTGATTGTTTGTCTGGTGTCAATCCCTGCTTATCTGGGTGTTGGCTGCTGCAGGGGATGTGTTCTGTTTTTTTTTGTTTACTTCTTAGCTTTTTTTTAGCTCTCTTCTGAATGGTGTGTAAATGTGGTTTGTCTCTGTGTGTCTATTGATGGCTGATTTGTCAAGCTTCCAGGAATTCCCTAGCGTTTTTGGATTTAGCTTGGTCTAGGATGCTGACAGTTTCCCAGGTGAAACTATGGTTGAGTCTGTCCACGTGTTGTGAGATTAAGGAGTTTTCACTGTGTCTTCTGACTGCTAGTTGGTGTTCATGGATGCGCTCTGCTAGTCTTCTGCCTGTCTGTCCTACATAGTGGCTGTTACAGTCCTTATGCTGTAGCACTTCACTGTTTCCAGCAGTTACTTGGAAATCATTCTATGTAGACTTGTCAGAGGTGCTTAAGACCTGATGAGAATATTTTCTGGCTGTGAAAAAAAGAGGTAAAAAGTTGCACAGTCAAACCCAGAATTTGGCATCATTTGGGGCTGCCGCTGTTGGGAAGAGGACTGGCTTCTGAGCTGGGGTGTGGAAGAGGAGTGGCTTTGATTCCTACCCCTTACCCATGATTGTGTGGATCCTCTGTCTGTACTGTGAGCAGGCTGCATTAGGGAAACTACCTGTATTGGGCCACAAAACTGGCTAAACTGGCACCAAATCCTTGTGCTAATGAGTGTGTTTCCTCTAGGGATCTTCTTGCTCCACTTCCTGTTTTGGCTTTATCATCTCTGGGGAATAAGGCTCCCTATAGCCCTGTTTGGGAAACCGTTATCTAGGCAGATCTATTGATGTTCTGCCAGCTATTCATTTAATCAGCAACTCAGAGGTGTTTAGCAATGCTTGCAATCTGAATAGGGGTGTATTGATGGGGGGGGTGGTATTCATTTGCAAGTCCTGGGGTGGACTCCCTGCTCCCTCCCGCACTCGGAGAATTGACTTTCAGAGAAAGGTCTGCAAACCCTAAGAGAAGAGGGAAGCTTTAATAATGGTCTTTTTTAAGCACTTCAACTCTTGTAAATCCAAGGTAAAGTCATTCTCTCCTGGTGACCCTTCAGCTCTTAGATTATTTTGATGTTTAGGTTTTGGATGATTTATTTTAATTATGTATTGTTGGCTTTTATTATTCCTTGTGACCTTGTTGTACCCTGCCCAGAGTCCACTAGGATTGGGGTGGGCTATAAGTATTGTAGAATAAAATAAGAAATTGGATCCTAGAGTTGGAAAGGGGCCTTGAGGCCATAGAATCCAGGGCAGGATTCCACATGGAAGCATCTCAGACAGATAGTAATAATCCAGGGAAGGGAAGCCCATCATGGCTATGGATAGTTGTCTTTTTATATATATATAAAAATACCCCTCTCACCCCTATGGGTAGTATGTGTCTTCCTCAATCTTGGGTCCTCTACCAGAAGCCTGGGAGTTTGAGGGTTCTGTACAGTATCTTAGCGGTTCCTAGCACTGCACTCTTCTGGACAGAGAGCTCTGATGTTGTTCCTGGGATCTGTGGGAGCCACTCTGAGTCACAGCCCTGAGTGCTCCTACCACCACTGGGACCACTTTGGCCTTTACTTTCCACATCCTCTCTAGTTCTTCCTTCAGGCCCTGGTACTTCTCCAGCTTCTCATACTGCTTCTTCCTGATGTTGTTGTCACTTGGCACTGATACATGTATCACCACTGCTGTCTTCTGGTCCTTATCTGCTACCACAATGTCTGGTTGATTGGCCAGTACCTGCCTGTCTGTCTGGATCTGGAAGTCCCACAGGATCTTAGCCGTGTTATTCTCCATGACCTTCTGTGGAATCTTCCATCTGGACTTGGGAGGGTCTAGCCCATATACTGTGCAGATGTTCCTGTATACAGTAACAGCTACTTGGTTGTGCTGTTCAGTATATGCTGTTCCCACCTGCATCTTACACCCTAGCACTATGTGTTGGACTGTCTCTGAGGCCTCTTTGGACAACCTGTACCTTGGGTCCTGTCTAGTGTGGTAGACCTCTGCTTCTGTGGATCTGGTGCTTAGTGCCTGTTCTTGTGCTGCTATGATCAGTGCCTCAGTGCTGTCTTTTAGTCTGGCCCTTTCCAGTCACTGGTAGGATTTCCCAATGTCAGCCACCTCAGCTATCTGTCGATGGTACATCCCATGCAGGGGCTTGTCTTGCCATGGTACTTCCTCCACTTGAACTTCCTCCCATGTCTGCTGCTGCCTCAGGCATTCTCTTAGCAGCTAATCTTTGGGTGCCATCTTACTGATGTACTCCTGGATGTTCTGGGTTTCATCCAGGACAGTGGCTTTGACACTCACCAGACCTGCCTGCCCTCTTTGCAGCTGGTATGCAATCTCTGGGTGTTGGACTTGAGGTGGAAACCTCCATACATTGTGAGGAGCTTCTGGGTCTTCACTTGAGCAGCTTCCATATCCTCCTTTGGCCAGCTCACTATACTGGCAGGGTATCTGATGACTGTCAGAGCGTACATGTTGATGGCGTGAATCTTGTTCTTCCCATTGAGCTGGCTCTTCAGGACCTGTCTTATCCTTTGGTGGTACTTGGATGTTGCTGTCTTCCTTGCCTCCTCATCGTGGTTCCCATGTGACTGTGGGATACCAAGGTACTTGTAGTTGGTCTCTATGTCTACTATGTGGCCCACTGTCACCATAGCAGACGTGGGTTCCACCCCATCGGTTTTAACTACCATCCATCCATCCATCCATCCATCCATCCATCCATCTATCAATCACCCGGCCATACTTCTCCAGTCCGAATGACATCCCAGTGTACTCACTGTGTCAGGTGGATCAGTGCATCAATGTCTTGTTCACTCTTAGCATACAGCTTGATGTCATCCATGTAGAGGAGGTGGCTGATGGTGATTCCACTCTTGAACTTGTACCTATATCCAGACCTTGTGATTATCTGGCTGAGGGGGTTTAAGCCTATGCAGAACAGCAGTGGGGACAGTGCATCACCTTGGTATATACTGCACTTGATGGCCACTTGTGTGAGCTGTCTTGAGCTGACTTCCATTGTTGCCTTCCACAGTCCCATTGAGTTCTTGAGGAAAGTCCTTAGTGTCCTGTTGCCTTGTATAGCACCAGGTATTCACAGATCCAAATGTGTGTGGCATTGAGTTGTAGGCTTTCCTGTAGTCAGTCCAGGCTGTTGAGTCTTGGGCAACTGCTCTAACTATGAGCAACTGGTGTTCTGAGCCTCTGGTGTTGTTCCCAATGCCCTTCTGAGCTGTGCTTATGTACTGGCCCATATGGTCTTGTAGCTTGGCGGCTAGGATGCCTGATAGGACTTTCCATGATGTGGGGAGGTAGGTTATTGGCCAGTAGTTGGATGGTGCTGTTCCTGTGTGAGGGTCTTTCATGATCAGCACTGTCCTTCCTTGTGTTAGCCAGTCTGGGTGGGAGCCTGCTTCTAGCAGCTGGTTCATCTGTGTTGCTAGGTGTTCATGCACTGCCGTTGGTTTCTTTAGCCAATAGGTGTGGATCATGTCCGGGCCAGTTACTGTCCAGCTCTTCATGTTCTTGACCCGCTGTTGGATGTCTGTTACTGTGATGGTGACTGGTTCCTGTTCTGGGAGACTGCTGTGGTCTGCTTTCAGGTCCTGCAGCCACTTTACATTGATGTTACGTGTCTTCTCTTTCTCCCATATGTTCTTCCAGTACTGTTCAGTTTCTGCTGCTGGTGGCTCTGCTGTTACTGTGTTGTTGCACTGCAGTTGGGAGTACACCTTGGATGGTTCTTTGGAGAACAGGGCATTTATCTTCTTGGCCTCTGCTTCTCTAGTGTATCTCCTTAGCCTGGCAGCCAGTGCTGGGAGCCTTAGTTAGCAGTCTCTAGGGCTTCAGATGGAGTCAGGCCCATGTATTTTTTCAGTAGCCGAGTCTTATCCTTAATCTCCACACCCTTCTGTAGTTCCACCAGCTGACTAACTTCTCTCTGAGTTGCCTTGATCTTAGCCTCCAACCTCATTTTCCAGGGGGGTATGTACTGCTGTTCTTCTTGATTGCGTAGCCAAGCATTTCCAGGATTACAGCAGCTGTAGCATAAACCAGTTCATTGGTTTGAGTTATGGTGGTAGTAGGGATTATCGTGAGGGCTCTGTTGGCATCTTCTAGCATGCTATCTGATGGTACTTCTCCACTGAGCCTTGGTAATCGGTCTCGAGGGTTGACCGTAGCTAGTTTATCCATGATCTTATGCCTCATATCAACTGCTGTGCTCTGTAATGGATTTTTTTTCCCTTACAAATATTTTTTCTTACGAATATTTTACAAGAATAAGGCAACTATCCATATATAACATGAAAAGCTGGACAGCACCTGGCCCGGACATGATCCACACCTACTGGCTAAAGAAACTAACAGCAGTGCATGAACGCCTAGCAGCACAGATGAACCAACTGCTAACAGCAGGCTCCCACCCAGACTGGCTAACACAAGGAAGGACAGTGCTGATCATGAAAAACCCTCACAAAGGAACAGCACCATCCAACTACCGGCCAATAACCTGCCTCCCCACAACATGGAAAGTTCTATCAGGCATCCTAGCTGCCAAGCTACAGGACCATATGGGCCAGTACATGAGCACAGCTCAGAAGGGCATTGGGAATAACACCAGAGGCTCAAAACACCAGTTACTCATAGATAGAGCAGTCACCTGAGATTCAAGGTCTAGGCAGACCAATCTGAGCACAGCCTGGATTGACTACAGGAAAGCCTATGACTCAATGCCGCACACATGGATCTGTGAATGCCTGGCGCTATACAAAGTCAACAGGACACTAAGGACCTTCCTCCAGAACTCAGTGGGACTGTGGAAGACAACACTGGAAGTGAACTCAAGACAGCTCGCACAAGTGGCCATCAAGTGCGGCATATACCAAGGTGATGCACTGTCCCCACTGCTGTTCTGCATAGGCTTAAACCCCCTCAGCCAGATAATCACAAGGTCTGGATATGGGTACAAGTTCAAGAGTGGAGTCACCATCAGCCACCTCCTCTACATGGATGACATCAAGCTGTATGCTGAGAGTGAACGAGACATCGACTCACTGATCCACCTGACACGGATCTACAGTGAGGACATTGGGATGTCATTCGGACTGGAGAAGTGTGGCAGGATGATAGTAAAGAGAGGGAAGGTAGTTAAGATCGATGGAGTGGAATTACCAGTGGGCCACATAGCAGACATAGAGACCAGCTATAAATACCTTGGTGTCCCACAGTCACACGGGAACCATGAGGAGGAGGCAAGGAAGACAGCAACATCCAAGTACCACCAAAGGATAAGACAGGTCCTGAAGAGCCAGCTCAATGGGAAGAACAAGATCCATGCCATCAACATGTATGCCCCGCCAGTCATCAGATACCCTGCCGGTATAGTGAGCTGGCCAAAGGAAGACATGGAGGCTGCCGATGTGAAGACCCAGAAGCTCCTCACAATGTATGGAGGTTTCCACCCCAAGTCCAACACCCAGAGACTGTACACCAGGCGCAAAGAGGGCGGGCGGGGTCTGATGAGTGTCAAAGCCACTGTCCTGGATGAAACCCGGAGTATCTAGGAGTACATCAGTAAGATGGCACCCAAAGATTAGCTGCTGAGAGAATGGGAGCAGCAGACATGGGAGGAAGTTCAAGCGGAGGAAATACCATGGCAAGACAAGCCCCTGCACGGGATGTACCATCGACAGATAGCTGAGATGGCTGACATTGGGAAATCCTATCAGTGGCTGGAAAGGGCCAGACTAAAAAACAGCACTGAGGCACTGATCATAGCAGCACAAGAACAGGCACTAAGCACCAGATTCATAGAAGCAGTGGTCTACCACACTAGATAGGACCTGAGGTGCAGATTGTGCAAAGAGGCCTCAGAGACAGTCCAACACATGGTGGCAGGGTGTAAGATGCAGGCAGGAACAGCATACACTGAATGGCACAACCAAGCAGCTGGCATTGTGTACAGGAACATCTGCACAGTGTATGGGCTAGACCCCCCCCAAGTCCAGATGGGAGATTCCACAGAAGGTTGTGGAGAATAACAGGGCTAAGATCCTGTGGGACTTCCAGATCCAGACGGACAGGCAGGTACTGGCCAATCAACCAGACATCGTGGTAGTAGACAAAGACCAGAAGACAGCGGTAGTGATAGATGTAGCAGTGCCAAGTGACAGCAACATCAGGAAGAAGGAGCATGAGAAGCTGGAGAAGTACCAGGGCCTGAAGGAGGAAATCGAGAGGATGTGGAAAGTAAAGGCCAAAGTGGTCCCAGTGGTGATAGGAGCACTCAGGGCTGTGACTCAGAGTGGCTCCAGCAGATCCCAGGAACAACATCAGAGCTCTCTGTGCAGAAGAGTGCAGTGCTAGGAACAGCTCAGATACCGCGCAGAACCCTCAGACTCCCAGGCCTCTGGTAGCAGACCCGAGATTGAGGAAGACACATACCACCCATAGGGGTGAGAGGGAATTTTTTTTTTATATATATAAAAATATAACATGCTCAGTTGAAATCTGGTTTCCCATATTGTTCCTGTGCATTTTTTAGTGAGTTGCATTGCAGAACAAGAGAGGACAGGTCTTGCTCTTCTTACGTGTGGGTATTTGAAGAAGCTATCCCGTCTCCCATTAGTACTCAGGGGTAAATATACCCAGTTCTCTTGGTCTCCTGATAGGACCATCCGCCCATCCCATTAACTGCAGCATCCTGACTCCTCACTAGCCGTGTTTGTTTGTTTGTTTGTTTGCAGGCCTTACATGGCTGCCTGTCTCACGCAGTGAATCTAGGTGGCTCACAACAATTTTTAGGGGACTGTTCTCATGTCTCAGGCATTGCTTCATTCCAGCTACCAAAGGCAGCCACTTTCCCATTTCCACTGCATTTCAACTGACGGCTTGGGGCACATATGGCCCGTGATGCCTCATTCACAGTGTTGATGACCTGTTTAAGGATTGCTTCCTGCTGAGCGTCTGTTGGCTGGCTGAGGCTGCATGCACACGTTCACACACGTGCACATATCCAGTCATTGGGCATTGCCCTCCATGGCTATTGTAGCTTGGTCTCCAGGAGCAGCCAGAACCTGGTTCCTGCAGAGCATCTGCCTGTGCAGTGCCTTATCTGCTCTTTGTAAAGTGACATTTAGGTTACTTTATGGTCACCTAAATTTTTTTCCAGGTGCTGATGTCGGAGTGATAGCTCTGTGGCTCCCTGGATGCTCCTCCTCACAAAAGCCCTATTTGCCTTTCCTCCAGTAGTAGTAGTAGTAGTAGTAGTAGTAATAATAATAATAATAATTATTATTATTATTTAAATGTATATGCCACCCGACTCCCAGCAGCTCTGGGAAGTCTTCTCATGTTTCATTGTTATGAAGTGCAAAGAAGAACAAAAGCTTGCCAGGTTACATGGGCGCCGGCTGGAGCATCTCCTTACTGTTTCCTTTAGATGGTGATTAATTGGCTAATGCCAAGAGAGCAAATTAGCTTACAAGAAATTAGATATTTTGCAAGCTGAAACACCACTTTGTGGGTCTCTCAGGCAGTTGACTTGTTCTGAAGGGACAGAGTGCTTTATTTGTTCCGTGTGGCCACTGGTGGGATGGACCACTCGCCACAATAAACTCTGCCAAAAGCTGAAATTCCCATTCGGAACGGATGCTATTGCCTGTGACAGGGCAAGGAAGAAAATAGCCCTGGGCATATGGCACGATTTGCAGACTTGAGTGTCAGAAATAATGATCATGTTCAGTTGGTGCTCGTTGACCTCTCTTTTGAGGGAGTTCCTTAATGAGGGTTCCACCTCTCTGCCCCCCATTGATGTTGGTGGGACATTTAAATTGCCAAAACACAAGCTCCTCTGAAAGCTGAAATTAGCTTTCCCCTGTTCTCCCCAAATACCTTTGTAACCTTTTTCAGGCTGAAAAATATCTTGACCTTGACACTGTTCACAACTGCCTCTCAGGCAACTGCAGGACTCCTTTACAGCTCACTTGGAAGGCCAGCCCTTCCTCTGCCTACCCACTTTGGTCCCTGGGTGAACACAAGCACTGAGAGAGAGAGTTGCTTCTGGGACCCTCAGGCTTCTGGGCTGGCTCGAGCACAGAAGAACTAGGCTGAGATCACAGGTTACCTGTTGGTCTCTTGGGTGGACTGGATAAGAGTAATTCACTGTTCCAATAAAGGGCTGGTAGTGGTGGTATTGGAAAGCCTAAGGTGGAAAGAAAAGGCTGCTTGGTACATTTCTTTCTCCCCATTGGTCTTCCCTCTTTCCAGATAAGGGGTGTTTCCAGAGTGGTCTTCCACAGGAGACGTGGCAGTCTCCCTTGCCCTGTTCCACTACATCTTTTCTGCTTCAGAAACGGAGGACTTCTGAAATGTTAGGAATGTTCTGTGGAGGTGCAGCACTGTCCTACTGATGTCATCGAGCAGTGAGTTTAGGATGGCCATTGAGGCCACAGCAACTTCAGCAATGAAAGGAAAAAGGGTTTGTTTCATTCTTCCTAGTCAAGGCGTGAATCCATTTGTCGTTCTTGGCTCTGACTTGGGGATAGGGTAGGCATTTGCTTGGTTAAGTAACAATAAAAAACTTGCCTAATTTTATTTTTTGAATGGGTTAAGTTTCAAACTTCATATTTCCCCAAATTATGCAGTCTACTTCTCTTTTGCAGAAAAGTACATCAAAAGGGGATCAGTGGAGATAATGCAGAATGCCTTTAAAACGGCAAATGGCATGCAGAAATTGTGAATGTTAATTGTATTCCAAAAGAATTTCCATAACCACGATTTAAAAATATTCCCCCCGAGATGGAAACCGTGCAAACCAAGCCCAGGTCTGGGAGAGCAAGACGCTGCAAGATCTTGCTGTTAACAGATTCATCTCTCCTGGCAGGAAGCCCAGCTGCTTCTTGCCGGCCTGGGGTGCTGTACCACGCAGGTATTGCCCACAAACTCCTGCCCATTCTGAGCTCCAGTCAATGTGGCCTTGGGAAAATCCAGAATCTGAAGCTTCTTCCACCAGATTTTGAAAGCTGGTTCAACAAGGACCATTTCCAGATGAGTGCCAGCGGCCTTCAGTGCCCCTCTGCCCTCAGGTTGCTGTTTATGCCAGCCTAAGGTTATAACTAGCTTCCCAGGCATAGAAATACTGGAGATGGAGGGAAAGTTGTGAAACCACTGGGCTCAGCTAAAACGCAGCATCAATAAAAATGTTTTATGTTGCAATGGTAGATGAGCTCAGCACCATGAAAGCTAACTATATCCCTGAAAAATATGTGGGCTTCTTGGCAAAATTTACTTCTCTTCTTCCCTTCCGTCCTGCCTTGCCTTTGCCCAGCCTTCTGCTTGGCTGACTGCACAGGAGAGGACCCATTCTTCCTGCCAGGCAGCTGAGGGTCTCAGCTGGCATCACCCAGCAGAAGGCAGTTTGGCCCGTGTGACTGTTTGTGGCAAAACCTTCTCTTGTGAGTGTACAATGGCTTTCTGCAAACATCAGTAAATAGGAGCCGAACACCTAAGCAAGTCCCGAGATGATGCCTGCATTTCAAATCTCTTCTTCTCTCTCCCCCTTGCCCGCAGCAAGCAAAAAAAGACCTTTCTTTTAAAAAGTCATCCCCTCAGCATAGCTAGAAAACTACTTTTTATACAGAAAATAGGGCTGAAAGGAATAAAATATATTTTTCTTTCAGAACCAAGATTGCAATCAGTAGTTTTTTGAGGACTTATGCATGTTATTACTCATATAATATTTTCCATATATTATGGTGCACATCCATATGTCCCATTATTTTGTGCATTTTAAAAATGTAGCTTTGTGTACATTTGCACTTACATAAATCGCTATTACCTGTGTTAGTCTTAAGGAGAAACTGTCAGTTGGTGAAACAGATGGCCCTGTACAATGTTTTTGGCCAAATGCTTGAGCATGCTAAGCAGATAACGGGTGAAAAGACTCTTCTTCAACTTCAAGGCCAACTGATTAAAAAAAGGGACCGCTGCTGGCTGTATTCTTTTTTAGGTGTTTCGAAAGTACAGTTATAGGAGCGAATACAAGAACAATGATGGAAGTTTGCAAGCAGAACATGAGGGAACATGTCAGGCTGCCTCTGATCCTGGAAGCGATCTGTTGACAGGTGGCCCTGGGTAGATGGATCGCCATGAACTGGTCTAGTTCTCCATTCAACTGTCCCATGTTCTGAGGCAGCAGATTGATTGGCTGCCTCTGTGAAGAAGCCCTTCCTTTTCTGTGTCCAGTTTGTGGTTGAACTGAACTGGGGGAGATAGATTTTCACAAATAATCCAGAGCCAAGAATGACCAGTGAGATGGGCAAATGCATGGATGATATCCAATTATTAAGAATCACAAAATCCTTTACAGAGCAAAGAATTCAGTGTCCTTTCTTCTTTCCAAACTGAGTGGGAAAAAACCAGATGTGATTAAATCTAAACAAATTAAAGTTTCTGGAATGAGAGATCTGAGCTTTGTCTATCACCTGGTGTGATCTGAATTAGCAGTGGTCAGCCAGAAAAGAGAATGGGGAAATGAGGGTCTTATGCCCAACAATGGAGATTCTGGATGGCAGCAATGAAAAAAAGCAAATTTCATGCCATTTAATCCCTAGGAAGTTCAAGCTGTCACAGGCTCCCAAGAACACCATTAAAATTATCAGAGACCTGATTATGACAGGAGGGAAGGATATTTCTTTTTAAGGTGGCTACAGAGAGGTTTATCTCTTTCTGCATAATAGCGTGAGGAAAATATGTGTGCCTCCGGAAGGAGAAAGTATGTTTCTTGCTGTCACTGTGGAGTCCCTCGTGGAACTGGTGGGCAGTATTTCAGAACAGCCCAAAGAAGCCGTTATTCACAGAACTTATAATTGACATAGGGAATTCACTACTGCAAGATGGTGATGGCTAAATACTTGGCTGGCTCTGCCATGAAATTCATGGAGGGTGAAAGCCCAGGCGATGGCTGCAAGCTGTTGGTGTAAATGATCGTGCCATTATCCACTGGGGTCTGGCAAGGACCGATTGCTCGGGAGAGGCAGAGGAGGAAGAAGCCGCCGCACTGAGGCTGAGGGACCCGAAAGGGCACGTGCAGGTGGGACCTTGAGAAGACCTTCCTTGGTACCTTTACCTGGAGCCTTCAAAAGTTCAGGCAGAGACCAGGGAGTGCATGAACTCCACGCTAACCGGTCTCACTGCAGTACACGTGACAGTAAAAGCTGAGGGCTGTGAAATGCGATATAGCCACCCCATGTTATTTTGAATGCATTTTATTTTTATTTATAGCTTCCAGATTATTTCCAGATGTTACTTTCCACAAGTGCTGCATCATAAGTAGACTGTGTAATTAGCAATAGACGTGCCACTCCTGAAAGGAGCATTTCTTCCTTTAAACCAGGAAAACCAGAATTGCCTTCACATTTAGTGTGTTGGTTTAAAGACTTGTGTTGCCTTTTTCGAAAAATGCTATTGAGTCACTAGATCAGAAAAGACTTTAAACTATTGTCACTTCTTACCTGTGAAGAGAAAGTGCTGGGGAGAAAGCCACAGGCTCTGCTGGACTTTAATCAGCACCAAGAGCAGGGAGGGTTAGGGAGCCATTTCCCAACTATAGATCTCCTGCA
The DNA here is from genome assembly GCA_030867105.1 of Liasis olivaceus. Taxonomy (NCBI): domain Eukaryota; kingdom Metazoa; phylum Chordata; class Lepidosauria; order Squamata; family Pythonidae; genus Liasis; species Liasis olivaceus. The sequence continues at coordinate 338,510 of CM061359.1, read as the reverse complement.
GCCCTTGAGAAAGGTTTTGGAGGAGGCTGCTGAGAACAAAATACAGCTGTGCGCAAAGAAGACTTTTATGGGCACTGAAAGGCTCCGGACTCCATAGAAACTGAAGTTGCCCTGGAAGTAGGAAGAAGTCAGAGAGTGAAAGGAAGAAGTCGAATGCCAGGCACCGTCTGCTCACCAGGGCTTGATGTCCACTGCCCGTTCTGACTTCCAGGAGGAAAGCGCCAGGAGACCAGAAAACGAAGCATCCTGAGGCAGGACGTTGGATCTGGACACGCAGCACCATCCCACTGAGCCAGTTGCCTGGTGCTCCGGGGGCAGGGGTGGGAGGGTGAGCTGGAGAAGAACTAACAGCTTGCAACTATGTGTAACCTTAACCCTAACCCTAACCCTAACCCTTCCAGATTAACTTCCTCAGAGGCAGGAGCAGCTGCATCCCCTAAGGAGGGGACTCCCACCTGCAGAACTCACTATCAGAGCCAGAAGGAGGCTCGCCAGAAAAAGCATGCCTGTTAACTTGGCCGCATTTGCCACCCACCGCATGTACCCCTTTGTGGTTTTTGTTTTTGCGGCGTCAGTGGAGACAGAGAGGCATCGGTGTGCCTCCTTGGGTGTCCCACTCGCAGAGTGAAGGGGTCAGAAGAAGAACAGCGAGAGACTCTGTCTAATTTGCACCTTGGCACCCACGCCTTGGCCTGACACATCCAATTTACCGTGGCCCTGTTCCGCCAGGCACGCTGCAATATGTACACCGTGGCAGCTTTGGGGAGAGGGAAGATGATTGAACATCTACCGATGAGACACCCTGGGCAAAAAAAAAAAAGGAAAGCAAGAAAGAAAAGAAAAAAGATGCGCACAGCAAACACACACTTCATCCACGGCCAGGGCTAACTAGCGCCCACTGCGGGCTGCGTGGTATGCCCCTCTAGGGCACCCCGTCATCGGGGAGTGCAAAGCGTGTTGGGAGCCTCCATCGAGCCTTCTGTGGAAGAAGGATTCTGACATGCAAGCGCAGGCAGAGCTCTTCTTGGGAGTCACCCGAACGCATCTGCAAAAACATGCTGGTGGAGGCAGGGAGGGCGGAGGTCCACACTGTCTGAGCGTGGACGGTGGCTGGTGTCTTGAGGACGAGGGCCTCTTCCGACGTGGGAAATTCCACCTCTGGCTAATAGCAAGTGCCGGACCTGTTTTCAAGAAAGACTCGCCACAAAAACTGTGATTGCGTTCACTGGGTCACTTCAAGAATTTTAAAGGCGCCTGGAAGTGCCAGCAGCCAGTCTCAAAGAAGCAACGCGTGTTTGTGTGGCAGGCTGCGATTCCAGGCCTTGTGTTACCCAGGAGCACTTCGCAGTCCAGAGTTGCCACAGTAACAAGGACGTGGACGTTTGTCTCTGCTCAGCTGAGCGCTCGAAAGCCAGGGAGGGAGGCCTGCATTGACTGCAACCAGTGGCATCAGTAAAAGAGCTGGAGAAAGCGCAGAAGTTGGCAACCAAGCCACCAAGGGACTTGAACAGCTTCCCTGAAAGGTGGAACTCTTTAGTTTGGGAAACGTGTGACTAACGGGCGCAGGGGGGAGGATATGATCAAGGTGTGTAAAATCTCATAATGCTTAGACCAGGGGCCATCCAGTGGAGCTGACTGGAAGGAGATTCAGAACATTATTTGATTTTGATGCCACCTGACTCCAACCCACTCAGGGTGCCTCACAGAATAAAGGACAACATAAAAACGACACACAACGAAGTAGACCAGAACAGGTTGCAAAATAATTACAAGATGGCAATCCAGACAACATATCAAGATATAAAACATCACATAAGTCCCATCCACCCTACCCCAAGGCCTGGGAGTATGGCCAGGCTTTCAAGGCCTTCTGGAACCTCATCAGGATGGGCGCAATACAGATCTCGTGGGGGGAGCTCATTCCAGAGGACAGGAGCTGCTACAGGGAAGGTGTGCTTCTTGGGTCGTGAAAGATGACGCTGTTTAAGGGAGGGTGACCCAGAGCGTGCCCACTCTGCTGGATGGCACAGGCCCAGGCACAACCCACAGGAGACAGGTAACCCTCAAATAACTGGGCTCTACGCCATGTATGGCTTTATAGGTAATAACCAGCACCTTGGATTGTGATTCTGGCAACCAGTGCCTCTTGTGAAGCAGAGCTGTCACATGGGTATGTTGAGGCAAGCCCATCTCGCTTGTGCCCCTGCATCTGGACCAGCTGAAGCTTCCAAGTGGTCTTCAAGGGCAGCTCCACACAGAGCGCATTACAACAGTTCAGCCGTGAGGGGACAGAGGCAGGAATTACTGTCTGGACGGCTGTCCTATCCAGGAAAGGGTGCAAATGGTACACCAGATGGAATTGTGCAAAGGCCCTCTTGGCCATGGCTGCCACCTGCTCTTTCAGTAGGAGCTGTGAGTCCAAATGGACCCCCAAGTTGTCCAGAATTTTCTTTACACAATGCAGAATTCGTAAGGCTATGGGCACTGACTTGGATGGGGAAATTTCAAGGAGGACAAGCCTATCAAGAGTTATTGGTTTTAAGACCCCAAGTCACTTCCAAATACCAGTTGCAGAAGAATAGCAGTAGGAGAAGAGCGTGTCTTTATTACTTGTTTGCGAGGTCTCCAAGGGCAGCCGGCCACTGGGAGAAACAGTATATTATAGCTTTTATGGCTGAGAAAAATCAGTTCCATGGAAAATGCACCTGAATATTGTGTCTACTCCTTACGCTTCAACACTTGTGGTGGATCCTTGCTGATAGATTCCTAGCTGTCTGAAATTCCTTGATTTCCGAGCCTTGGGAACCCTTGGCCCACCCCATTTGTTTTATATTCCTTGGGCTGTAGTTCTGCTTGTGTGGTTGAGCTGTGTTACAAAGCAAGATGTATTCAGGGGAGCTGAGGAGAATATGAACTAAGTTGCTCTGAGAAGTCTTTGAATCCCATCTCTTGGGAACGGCTGTTTCCAGGGGAATGGGAAGGGGAGCTAGCTGGCTCCAACTGTGCTTCAGCAATGCTATTAGGATCATAGTGCTGGAAGAAGTTTCAAAGGGCACCTAGCCAGCCTTACTGTCAGTGTCAGACAACTACAGCTATGCCCTTCATAAGAGAGTCCCATTGAGGAAGCTTGCACTGAGGGTAGTCATTGCCTGCCCCAACTGGGGTCAAGATGTTGATGGAGCTGGCATGCTGTGGTTGATTTATGGATATGAAATGTTTATTGGGGCCGTAACTACTACTTAGTTCCTACCCTCTATGTGCTCCATTGTATATGAAGCAGCTCTTACGTTTTGGAAATGGCCATTCTGCTGCCTATTAATAATCTCTCGTTATGGATTAAACATCTCTAATTTCTTTCACCTTTTCCTTCTCAGCCTTGAGTTTGGGCAGAACAAACCATTTTCAGGTTCCTTCGTTTTTGATCAAGGCTTTTTTTTTTTTGGCCAAATCCATTTCCAGCCTGAATCCAAGGGAAATCCCTTAAGGTGGATTGCAGAAGGAATGAGCTCTCATTGAAAGCAAGAATGCCCCATGGCTTTGCAAGCCTACTGCATTCCCACAGAGCCAGGGGTCCTACAAAGAGTGGGCAGGGCCAAGGTGGTGGTTCTCCTGGACTGTTCCTTTCCTGAGGCAGCGAAAGGAAAGAAGGAAACCTGAGCTAAGATCAGAAGGGTCCCAGACTGTCTCTTCTGAAAAATGTTTTGGGATTTGGAGTTGAATTGGGGCAGAACAGGTTTCTGTCAGAACAGGCATCCCCTGCTCACACCTATCTGTCATAGATGCTCCAGTCATTAAATATTTGCAGTATAACAGGAGCAGTCTAATTTAGTTTTTGTTTCTTTCTCTCTGTGGTTTAATCACAGATGAAAGAGACTAATAGCACTACAGAGCTTTCGGTGATCAAAGGCCAATCAATCGTCTTTGTGGAGTAATTAACTATTTGCTAAAGTTGCAGAATTGATTTCCATTTAGGGCTAAGAGAGAAGATTTTAAATGAAGACCGATTTACCAGGCATGAGGATAAAATCCCAGCTCTGATGCCAGGAGATACTCGAGGTGATGGATTAGAGCCTGCTAACTGGAGACCGAAAAATATGGCTAGGATCTGGCCCCACTCCCACCAGCTTCAGAGAAAACAGGTCAGATGGGAAATAAGGTTCTACAACCACAGACAGATGTTGGTTGCTGGAGGCTCTGTCATGTGTGGCAGAGGATGTCAGTTGCTGCGCGGTATAGGGAAGAGGCCAGGAGAGTCTTGCTACACCCGTGGGGACGCCTTGTCTTTGTCACGGGTTTGCCAGTTTCCTGCTCTCTCTGGAGCACCAGGTAGAACAGCAGACGTCATTGGCTCCAGTTTCACTGGAAGGAAAGGAAGGGAACCCCCCATGGCAAGGACAGTCCAGAGGGAACGACCAGATTAGACAAAATATTCCTTTGGCAGACAAGATTAGACTAGGCGAGTCCCCATTTCCCAGACCAAAGTAACTCTTTATTCTCAGGGCTGTCTTCAGCCAACACTGCCCACGTGGTCACAGAATTACCTGAATTACTTCCTCTATCATCTCTGGCCTACTGAGATGCTCTACTTAATTTCATGTGATTGCCAGGAAATTAAAGGTCATGTGACTGATTGTGTGACAACCACAGCATGGTTGCTGTGCCATTCATTGTCACATAATTAAGGAATAACTGATTTATGGTACCAGAGACTTTTGGGGAGCAGCATCCACTTTTCCAGAGGCAGAAACTGCTAGTCTCTGTTGGTAGCTGATGTCTATGCAGTGATGTCTATATCACTGTACAGAGAAAGAAAAGGACGATAGCAGTGGGAGCAAATAACCATGAAACCTAAGATGTTTGGTCTACGGTGAAGGATGTCGGGCAGAGGGATTATGCTGTCTGAGCACCCATGACCATGTGGGCACCAGTCCTGAGAAGTCATCACTGGCTCTGGCTCTCAGCACTATGCTTTGGAAGCAGCTTTAGGGGAGGGCGCCTACATTTGGTCACTGTGGCCTTTCCCTAGGCAGCTGCAGGTATGTCAATGACCCCTGGCCACTGCGCTTCCTCGGTTTGCTTGCAGGTGTCCATAAACAAGGGACCATAGACCCAGGGCTGGACTGGGAAAAGCAGAGGAGATGGTATTGCCTTGAGAAGCCAGGTGAGGTGGAGGCCCGGGTGGCAGCAACCGCGTGTTTGGGTTGATCAGCCCCTTGCAATGCCAGGCCTGCCACACACCGGTTCAGCGCTGCACAATCACAGTAGAGACCAAGGAGGCCCACTGGAAACCAGGGCTGTTGGGTCAGGTTGTTTGTTCAGAAATTCACACTGCCAGCTCTGGAGTATGTTAGGCAGCAGGCCCGTTGTGGTGACCTCTGCAGGATTGGGGTTGACACTCGAACAGAGGCGTTCGTCCAGTGAAAGGACAGGACTACCAACCTGTGCTTATCTCTCCTAAATTGGATTACTCAGCTCTGCTTGTTCTCTTTAAAGAGAGCTACTCCCGGGTTCTCCCTCTCTCTTCCTATCCATCGGAGACAGTTACCTAGTGATTACCATTTAGCGGGCTTTTAGCTACTCCTGGACAGTTAACACTTAATGCCGCCAGCAGCAATTGCTTCCGTTGACAGAGTGGTGTTATCTTTCTTGGGAGTCTGTATTGGGCCACTACTTCTGTCTTTCTCTAAAGAGCATCTCAGTGTTGGAATGCACAGAAATTGGGTGTCTGCCAACTCCATTTTGCAGGTTGCCAACCAGGGAGACACCCCCCTTTTCAGCCCTTTAGTTCAGTTTCCTATACTCAGAAATAGTCATTTCTGTTGGAATTACTCTCAGTAACCATGGACTGAGTCCCGGGGGCTAGAAACAGGGCCTTTGCCAGTTTGCACGTCAGTATGGCAGAATGTCTGAAGGCTAAGCCATAACCCCATTTGCACTGTGCAAATATACCTTGGCAAAACCTTTGGTCTGCCATGCCCCAGGATGTCGCCTTCATCTCATCTTCAGCCCAGGGATGTTTAACTGTGGAAGTGGTCTTTACCCTCTTATTTCAACCTCCCCTTACTCCACCATGTAAAATCTGTTCAGCTTTGCCATCATCAGCTTGGAGGGAATTAATGTGACTGCAGGGATTTGGAAGAGGAGTTCTAGAGGCAGGATGTGACTCAGCAGTGCAGATCAGTTTTCATGTTGTTAAAGACCTCAGGGAAGGAAGGGCATCTCTTTCCTGAGTGATTTTCACTCAGTGCTTCCTTCACAGCTTCCGCAGTCGGCTTGTTAACCTAGTTTTGGTAGGTGCTGTGCCTCCTGGAAAGATCAAGATGCAACCCTTTTGAGAGCTTGGACTGTACCACAGCCCTGCAAAAGAGGCTGAGGTTCCTGGTTTGCAGGTGGGAAACTAGTAGAGGCACGTCTTGGCTCTGTATACTTTTCAGAAGTTGCAGAAATGAAGTGTGTAAGGAACCAGGCTACAAATGGCGGTGGTTGGAAGGGTTGAAGAACCCTAGTGAACCTCCCTGATCTGTGGAATCTTTGATGTGGGTCCTCCTGGGTCACCCGGGTGAACTTGGCTTCTCTGGGGAGCCGCTCAAAAGTCTCTTTTGGTAGCTGAACACAGATAGTGCTGCCTAAACCTCAGCTGAATACAAAAGCTCTTTCTTCTTTGCCTCTTGATCTACAGCACGTTAATCCTCTTTAAGTTGGATGCACTGAGGAGCCCTGACTGTCAAGTAAACTCCTAAGGCTGCCACACCTGCCCTTAGCAAATCTTCATGCAAAACAGGTGAAGTGAACAGAAATGATGGGCACAGAGAAAACAGATTCACTGAGCAAATGTGGTACAGTTTGTTTAAGCACAGCTGATAGTCTCACTTTCTGCTCAGTTGCCTGCCAGTATCAGCTAATCTCTCTTTCCAGGAGTCCCTGCTCCTGCCTTGCCTGTAAAGGGCCAAGGGAGCCCTAAAATCTTCCAGGTGGTTGTATTTTTAGAGGTTGGGGTGAGCCTTACTGTTGGATGGGGCTGCACCCAGAATTAAATGAGATGGAGCCATTCCAGTTCATGTGAGCAATCTGCCTCCTTCCAAGATCATCCTTCTGGGCTGACTCTCTTGAAAATGCTTGCCAGACACCTTTGGGGCAGCTGCCCCTGGTACCAGTGGGGAGCCAATCTGCTACCAGGATTCTCCTGCCGGAAATGGGGAGGGGGTGGCTGTGTTTTCAGAAGGATGTCCAACTGTGCTGCTCTGCTAGAACAGGCCAAAATGGTGGCAGATCATCTGGTGTAGAAAAGTCCCCGTTACATGCTGTGGTGTTCTTCATGCTTGCTCTCTCCCCCATCATGCTTCTATGCATGTAAGACTCGAGCAGTTAACAACATCCTGCTGAAAGCACCAAAGTCCCACCTAGAGAAAATTGAGGATGGAGAGATGGCGTCTGCATCCCTTAGTCTGCCCTGCATGGCGATGGACCCCTGCCAGTTCATGTGATTTTGGTGGTCCCAGGGAGGTGGTCACTGCCCTCTGCCCTGGTGCTGCACATTGGCCCTGCCCTGGATTCTTGCTCATGCCTGTTCAGAGGTTGGACTTCTAGAGAAGGGACTGGAAATGGAAAACAGACAGGTGAGACGAATAATAGAAATTCTGCATGAATTCTGTGTGAATTGCACTGGGAGAGAGTCCAAAACCATATGAGGGAGGGAGGTCTTGGCAAGGGATCTGCAAGTCCTCTGGCTTTGCTGTGTCTTCCAGGGGGGATCTGAAGAGCTTCCTATGGCTTGTGTGCTTCTCCCGATCTGTCCCATTCATGTCAGTGCATGAGGCCCCTGGTGACTCTCCCCCGTTGCTCTTTCCACCCCGGGGAGAATGAGCCACTGCCCCCATCCTTGGTCTTGGCAGCCTTCCTTCTAGAAACAGAGACATAATCAGAAGGGCAGCCATTCCTGCCCCCCCCAGACCCATTTCGGGCTAACGAGTGTGCGAATTCCGCATCTAAGTCGAAATGCATGCAGTCTTCCTGGTCGCTCCTGCTGAAAACGTGCACTTGCCTTTTCTAGGACCTGTCACTTGTGGATTTTCTTACGGTTTGGTGTGTAAACAAGGCAAGACAAGGCTTTCTTCCTTTGTGTTCTGCTTAAATTGCTCATTAATCCCAGCTCCCCCTTCCTTTCCCCTTTCCCCACCAAGGCAGCCAAGATTATATAAAGCAAAAGCCATTAATTTTTATCTCTGCTTATCTGCGGGGTGTTCCATGTGGCCTGGCTCTCTTAGGCACCACCAATTACAAGTCCTAAGTGCTTGTAGAGGCTGCAGCAGCATTAGTGGCTGAGGAATTTCTGCTTCCCCCTCCAATTACATGCGAGACGCATCTGACATGGCTCTGCCGGTCGAGGCTTCGGGTTCAGTGAAATGGTTAAGCGGGAAAGTGCTAAACAGCCCCTCTGGGAGGAGGGAGGGAAGTTTGGCAGCCGACTGAAGCCTGGAGGGGGGCACTCCTGCACAGCCTGGAAGTCCTCGGCTTCCTCCTCCTACTTCCCCACAGGAAAGCCATCTTGGAAAGGATCGGGGGTGGTTTGTGGGCACTCTGACAGTAACTGCCCACTGTTTGGGCGTGCCTGAGTATTCTACGGGATGCCAGGCTGTCTTTCTTGGCAGTGGACTTGCTGCCTCAGTGGAGCAACTGGAGCAAATCTGCTTTGTCATCTTCAGAGGAAGCAGCAGGACCAGCTTCTCCTCCCCCGTCCTCAGGATCCTGGCCACCTCAATCCAGCCTTGCTCCTTTGCATCCCCACAGGTGGCATTAAAGGGCACTTTTCTCCTGTGCCTATCCGGCCAAAGGTTTGTCCCCATAAGGAAAAGGTATCAGGTCTCCATAGCAACCAGCTAGGTCACCACACACTGGTCTGAGGAATGGGTTTTTCTCCCCTTTCCCTGCAGATGGTGTCCCCACCCCACCCTGGTTTGATCTGCAAAGAGGGATTTGGCTTCCTTGCCAAGGAGCGGTCCATTTAACCTCGAAGTTGCTGTGTAACCAGAGAAGTCAACCTCCCATTGATTTACTTTCAAGGAGGGCTTTGAACTTGGATTACTGCCTGCCTTGTGGGGTGGGGGGCTGATCATGCTAGAGCTGGCCTTAGGGATTCTTCCTGCTGTCCAGAAGCCCAGGGCTTTTCACTTGCACAGCAAAGAGCTGCCGCCGCTGATCCTGACAAGCTCGGAGTAAGGCATGTTGCTTCCATCATGAGCCGTGGCGGCCCCAGTGGCAGTGTTTTGCCCACAGTCGAAGGTGCTCATCCTCTGTGCTGCTGTCACCCCTCGCCTGATTCCCTCCGAGACCCCCAGCTTGAACACCTTGTCCTGAAGAAGGGAGGTGGGAGTAGGTGGAAGAGGAAGAGGAAGCATCCTTTGAGATCTTATTGGGCATCATGGCTGACTAAAACAGTGGGGACCTGCAGACTCAACCAGTTGAGCCTTCCAGAATTTCCAATAGTCAGAGAAATACTATTCAGAAAGGCTATTTTGACCAACTTTCCAACCAATAAGATGCATTACAATCTTATTATAGATAAACCTAAAGTGGCTAAGATGCAATGCTTTTAAAAGAAAAAAAAGAGCACAGGAGCTGCAACCATCAACAAATAACAGTTGTAAGCAACCAGAGAATGCCCCAAATAAGACCAACTGTTCTGTTGAGCTCCCTGGACCAGGACCGAGCTGTAATTCTCCAGCCCTTGACTTCACACTGCTTAACTGGGGTGCTAACTTAATCTTGGCTGAAGTCTTCCAGACATACAACATGGCCTGGTTAGAGAAAAAGTTTCATGGCAATCTAGACAGAAGCCAAAAGGAAGTTTGTTGCCCTCTGTTAGTGTGAAGGTTTAGTTTTCTCTTATCTTGAGGGTAGTTCTGACCCATTGCTACTTCTTTCTCCCTTTCACAGGGCTCTAGTCTTGCCCTAGGCTTTGCAACTTTGAAGCTAAGCAGAAGTTGGTTGGTGACAGAACTGACATCTTTGTCCTGGGAACTGCTGGCTCTTGATTATCTTCCACACCTTCCTACAGCTCTTGAAGGCACACAGTTTCACAGGATCAGGCCTTTCTCTAGCAGCACCTCTGAGGATGTCCTGCCTGGACTGGAGAGCAGCCAAGCCCCAGTAAGCAAGGGGACCCAGAACATCCCTCTCCTGTTGAATGAAGCCCCAGAAGTGGCACAGATTTTGCTAGTTTGTTGTTATGTATTCAAGCAGATTATTTTTGCCTTTCGAAGGAGACTTTCAAAGCTGCTAAAAAAATTAAAATATATATGTTTTGCCCTCCCCAAGTAAAGCTAATAATCCCTTCATTAAAAAAATCCCTCTGTAAATACTGACAGAATCAAATGCTAAAAGCAGCATTAAAAAGGAGAGGGAGAAAGAGTCAAACTATTAATACACTGAAACGGTGGCCAAAACAAATAATGGTTTAAAAGAAACGTGTTCAAACACAGGTAGAAGATGACCTTTCAGGGTAAAGAGCTCCACATGTGTGTGTTGCCTCTAAAAAACCCCTTGGCAGTTTGCGTGATGCTGGCAGCACCCTTAGTTAGTACCTAATTTGGGCTGCTGCTACCTTTATGTTGTGCTTCAGGTGGAAAGATGGTTGACCGTAGGTGCTTTTCCAGTTGGGGGGCAACTGCGAGTGGGAAGAGCCCTGCCCTTGAAGGCTGGAGCTTGTGCAAGGACCCAAGAGCTCCTACAGCTGCCCCTGCTTACACTGGCTGGGGAATGCTGAGAGTTGAAGTCCACACATCTTAAAGTTGCCAAGGTTGAGAAACGCTGGTCTAGAATCTGATCCACCTTCCGAGGGCACTCCTGTGGCAGAGAGGCTGGTCTCTCAGGGAGCAGCTGTCGTCCTGGGCGAAGGACAATGCGAGGGCAGCCTCCTCCAGGGGCTCAGACTGGCAATCCAGAAGGGCCAACCCAGCCTCCTATTGAAAGCAGCAGCTTCCGCTTCAAGCTGCCTTTTCCAGCCAAGGAACTTCCCTAATTGATTTCTGAAAGTTCCATTACCTTTCATTTAGCTCAGGGTCTGACTCTGTGCAATCCATGGCTGAAACTAATTACAGGATATAATTAAACTGTGACACAATGATATTATACCGTTAGTTTACTAATGACACCGCAAACTTGTTCTGCCAGCAGAGGACAGTGATTGCGTGTCATTCATTATTTATCCTTTTGCTAAATGAGATGCTGACATTTTCAAAAATTACCTTGAGGTTTCTTAATTGTTAGCAGCAGAATTGTCTTAGATGACCTCTTCTTCCTCTCAGTTACTTAGACAAACCTCAGAAGCAAAACAGACGCAACAAAGAACCTAGGGCTTCTTAGTCAGGGACCCTTCTGGGCAAATGCCAGCATCCTCTATCTAGAATATCTACGTGGCCCTGAAGATCTTCCTGTTGGCAGAAATGCATTGGCATCTATGGAGGATCTTCTTCTGATGGTGTCCACTCATAAAATCGGAGAGAGAAGCCCTGGTTCATTCCCTGATTAGCTCTGCCCTGAGGGATTGAATGCATGGTTTTGGAGATGGGCGGTCCTTCCGAAACAATACCCAGGGCTCTAATGGTCTGGCAAGGAAAGGAGGCAATTGCCCAACTGAGTGTTTTTGGAAATCCTTATAGAATGTTACTTGTTACATTACTCTAGTTACATCTTGAAGCATGTAACTAGAAGTTGTGGCTTGGTCCTGGGACAAGTGGCCCAGGCCTTTACCTGTAGCTCACGTTATGGAAGGCAGCTGGTCACATCTGTGGTGGTTTGTACATCTGTGTTCTGGACTGGTGATGTCAGGGACCATGAAACAATTCAATCTTTTTGAGGTGGGGTGCCTTCAAGTCAGTGTTGACTCTTGGTGACTCCCTGGACAAGTCCCTGCAGTTTTCTTGACAAGATTTTGGAAGCGGTTTGCCGTTGGCTGCTTCCTAGGGCTGTGAGAGAGTGACTGGCCCAAGGCCACCCAGCTGGCTTCGTGCCTCAGGCGGGACTAGAACTCAGGGTCTGCTGGTCTCTAGCCTGGGGCCTTCACTGCTACATCAAACTGGCTCTCATTCAGTAATTATACTATTTTGTTAATTAAATAAAATGTGCCAAGAAAAGCAGAGGAAGAATGTTGGAGTAGAGGACACTGAGCCAACAGTGGGTAAAAAGCACCACCAGTAGTAAGTGGGGGAAAGAGGAGGGCCCCCAAGTCTGTAAGACAAACAAGTGAATGGGAGCAGAAGGCATGTCCTGCTCTAAAGCAAACTTCTCTGGGCCCCGCCAAGGATGCATTCAGTTCCTGCAGAAGCCCCCGCAACCCTTGAAGACCAGGATGGTTCCCTTAGTGGCAGGGGCCAGCCCTTTCTGTGAAGTGACTGTCCACTCACTTTCCTTTTTAAAAAACAGGGAGGGCGGATGGAGCTCTGTTTGTCATGGCCAGAGACGTAGGCCACGCTTCAGCAGCTGGCTACCAGATGCTGCACAATCAACGACAGAAAGTGACTTTCACCCTCCTGCTGCTGTGTTTGATGGAGAAGTGAGAGCACACTTCTGAAGACAAAACACAAAGCTGTCCAAACGGGTGACCGGACACAAGACTTACTTCGCTGACTTAGGGCAGGGGTTCTTCTGACGTAAACGGGTCCGGCCAGGTGGATGGTGGGGAGTGTGTCTTCGTGCAGTCCCCGAGAACCAAGCAGGCAGGGGCTGTCCTGAGCTTCTGCTCTTGTGGGGAAGAGAGAGCGAGAGGTGCCCAGGAGGAAGTCTGGCGTCAGCAGCCCCCTCCTCAGCGCCTAGCCCCGTGTCCTGGCAGGGGTGCTGCTGCCTCTCCAGTCCTGGGAGCCACCAGAATAAAGAAGGAAAGGAATTTCCCACATCAGCAGTCCGGTTGCTAAGCATTCCGGAGAAGTGGGGACAGCTTCACTGAGCTCCTCCCCTCGTCTGCCAGCAGGCGACCCCACCTGGCAAGGCCGTGTTCTCCTGGCATTGGTAGGCCTCCGTGGGCTATGCAGCGGAGGCCGCTCAGAGCAGCAGCCTCATCCGAATCTGCTGGACTCCCATCTGTTCAGCTGCCTGGTCTGCCTTGAGCTGCTGTGAGGCGTCAGACATACAATTCATTCCAGCTGGTGTTTAAGGGATAATGAATTCTCCCTCTGCTTAATGTGCTGGGCCTTTCAAGCAGGCTTCCACACTAGCATGTGGTTTACATGGCAATTAAGGGAGCTGCGATCAGACGTGATAGGAAGAGAGGAAACTGCTCCAGCTCCCCCCCCCCCCCAATCAGCAGTGTCAGTCTAGGAGGAAAGGGCTGGGCTGGGCTGGGCTGGGCTGGGCTGGGCTGGGCTGTGGGGAGAGCCATGAGTTCCTGGACAGGCAGTGGTTGCCTGTCAAGGCCTTAGGGTTTCCTCCCCAGCCCCCAGGGGTATCTGCTTCTGTTGACCTGGTTCCCCTTCTTGTTCTCTGTCCAAGTCCTGGTTCTGAATATAGGTCACCCTGAGCAACAGGGAGAGAGAGGGGCTGTTCTTGAAAGCCCAGAGGGGTGTCCGAGGACACAGAGCTTGGCCTGCATCAGCCAGACTGACAGGGAACCTCGGTGTTTGCAGATGTATTATTTAAACATGCTGAGATATAAGAGATCTTCTGCACTAATTACTTCGAAGGCTGTATTAATCACAAGACACTTTAATACCCGATCAATACAGGCATTTGTCAACGACTTTGTAAATCACCTCTGTTTCCACTCTGCTAGGGAGCCACGTGTGTGGCTGGGGGTGGGGTCGCCACACGAGAGCACAGGCCATTTCCCCCTTTGCCCCAGCCCTCTGGGGCTCTCCAACCCTGCCCGCCAGTGGGCCTTGTCAGGATCTCTTGGGATGCCCTGTGGGGGGCCTCAGTCCCCTTGAGCTGCGGGGATGCTGCCCATGCAACCCTCGGTGTGGGACTCTCCTCCAAGGCTGTGAGGGCCAGACCCTCTGCCTGGTACACACCTGTGCAAGGCTGCTGGCTGGCCAGCCTCCAGAGACCGTTGGCCCTTCAGAGCCGCCAAGGCGCAGCTCACGATTCTCCCTCTCGGGTGGCTTTTTAATGATTTTCTTTTATTCGTGGCCCTGATTGTTTTTCTCGGGAAAGGGGTAAGGAGAGCTGACACTAAGTGCTGTCTCTGGAATCTCTCTTCCAGGCAGCAAGAATAAAAATTCACACCAGGCCAGCAGCCGTTGACTCCTTCCCCAGGACATCTTGCAGATAGAGTTATTCACTGCAGCCCATCATCCACAGAAGTGCTACCTCGGGATACTTGGGGCATCCCACCTCCCATCTGGTGAGGCAAATTTATGGGGGCTCCTGGAGAGGAAGGAGCTCGGTAGGTACCCAAATGGCTGTGCCACTTGCTGGTCAGAGAGCCAGCTGGGGGAGCAGGGGGATGGATCCTGGCTCCCTTGGCTGCAGTGGCTTGTCCGCCAAGAAACAGAAGTGAGAAATGCCCATCTCAGTCGTGGCCCTCAGGCCCCAGCAAGCTAGCAAACCCCAGGGCAAAGAGTCACTATCACTTCCCCCTTTTAGGAAAAGCTCTTAGGGTTAAGGTGAGGATCTGGGTGGGGAACAACAGCCTTCAACTCAACCTTAGCAAGACCAAGTGGCTCTGGGTTTTAGGGCCCCCTGGTTCTGAGGACTTTCCAGCTTTAGTTTTGGATGGGGTTGCACTACCCCAGACAGAACCCCTGTGCAATTTCGGGGTCCTCCTGGACTCATGGCTTCTGCTCAAAGAGTAGGTGCAGCCATGGTGCAACAGGTGTTGTGTGCGTCAGCTGAGTCCATTCCTGGACTGGGAGGCTGTGCTCATGGTCACTCATGCTTTGGTCGCCTCCCAGCTGGACTACTGCAAATGGCTCTACTTGGGGCTGCCTTTGAAGAGCATTCAGAAGCTTCAGCTGATGCAGAAAGCAACAGCATGAGCAGTTATGTGTGCTCCTCGTTCAGCACATGTGATACCTCTGCTTCTCAAGCTCATTGACTGACAGCACGCTTCCAGGTTCAATTCAAGGTGCTCGCAGGGACCTATAAAGCACTTGATGGTTTGGGGCCAGCTTACTTATGGGCCGACTCTCCCCAGTTGTATCCACCCGTCTGATTAGGTCTGGCAGGAGAGGCATGCTCCAGGTCCCCTCTGTTAAGGAGAGTCATCTGGCAGGACCCAGGAAGGGAGCCTTTTCTGCCATGGCACCTGCTCTCCAGAGCATCATCCCCCCAGAGCTTAGGCTTGCCCCGACGTGGCTGGCCTTTTGTAAGGCCTTGGTTTTGTTACCGAGCCCGGGGCCCCAAAAGCATGCCCAAGCCCATATCATAACTGTGTTAATTGCTGGGTTGACTGGTCTTCTATCTTGGCTGCAGAGTATGTCATTTACTGGTTTGTTGTCATGCTTTTCTGTTGTTCTTAATTGTTGTTAGCCAGTCAGAGTTGAGATGGGTGGCCTCTCCCTGCCACCACTGAACTGATTTCCTAAATCATTGGTTAACATGATGGCAACATTTAGCAGGAAAGCAACTGCATAAATTTGCTACTCCCTGCTGTACATGGTGGCCTGTGGACAATTTCTCTCCCTTTGATTAGAAGGGGAGTTACTTGTCACTCACAAAAGTGCCTGGGGTTGTAGCTCCACATTCTTGTCAAGAACCTTTTGCTCCAAGCTGGCATGGGTCTCCTCAAGTAAGGTGATGCTTGGAAAAACAATGCGTGAAAGAAGCCAGCGTAGCCAAGCTTTCCTGGAATAAGACCATCACTTGTCCTCGCCCTTGCCCCAGCAAGCCCTTTGTAGTATTGAGCTGCCAGCTGCTGAAAAAAGGAAACTCTGGAGCAGCACCCTTCCTGAGAGCCTCTTCATCCATTCCCCCCACCCCATGCTAACTCCTTTCTGCAGGGGGTAGAGAAGGCAAAGGCTGATTGCCAGGCCTGAGCTGAGCTTCTTGCTTTTTTCGCCACTATGTGCAAAGGAAGGGCAGAATGTCTGATCCAGCCGTCACTGTATTTCTACACCATCTTCCAGGGCAAAGCCTGAAAGTGATGGAGCTAAAGGTACAAAGGCAGGTTGAATCGCCCCCACTCTAAGTACTATGAGGCCTTATTGAGAACAGCATAGCTCAGATAAAACAATTGCAATGAAAAGGTGTGGTGTTTTAAAAACTTCACTCCCCAATCTAAAGTTTTAGCTGAAAGGAAAAGGTAACCAAAAGGGGTCAAAGCCCATTTAAAGGCTCTTAAAATTGAGCGTCACACAGCCTTGGAACAGAATTTCACAACACGGGTCTCTGCTGCTGGCCAGCCTAATAGCTCTTGATGGATGAACCTGCAGACATGGCCTTGGAGCCAGTCCAAGTCCAGCCAAATGTCCATGGAAGCAGACAGTCCTTAAATGATCCCCAGCTGGTCACCACAGTTGGGACAGGCGAGGGGTCAGCTGCTGTAAACGTGAGGTCTTAGCACATAGCTGGAAAGCTGTATTCCAGGGTTAGGGAGGGCCCAAGAGTTGTCTTGTGACAAATGGCTGTTCTCTCCCTGGCGTTCTGTGGTAGTGTCTTCTGCACCCTGATTGCCCCAGAGGTGAAGTGGTCGCCCTCATTGACAGAGAAGGGGAGGAAGCTAAGTGAATGTTTTCACAGCTTCCCTCTTTTCCTTGGCCAGCTGGAGGTTATCAAGGCCAAAGGTGGCCTTCGAGCATTATAAACCTCTCAGGTTATTCAGAGTCATGATTCCCTTATTCAACTGTCAGTGCTTTTCTTGGGATGGCTAATCCCTCAGCCTGACTGGTGGAAGCCGCAGTATCGATTTCTGTGTCTTTCTAAACCTCAGTTGTGTTTGATGCTTGTTAGACATCTGGGGGAATTTCCAGTGGGCTCTGGGGGCAATTTGAGAGCAGCTCTCAATGGGTAGCACTTGAGAGAACTTTCTGTAAGGTTATTGGGTGAGGATTAGAGGGGACAGAGAGATGGGGGGAAGCCCCAACCTGGCCCCCAGTGGGTGGAAGCATCCCCCTTCAGTTAACAAAAGTGCACTCTGTCAGACTGAGGGAATTTGAAGGTCATCATCATCATCATCATCCTCATCATCACTCAGCCCCTGAAGGAGACCTTGGATGCTGTTGACCTGTTCACACAATTATTTTTCTGGGAACAGTGTTCCTTGTTGGGCATATGCAGGAGATGAAGGGGGCCTGCAGTGATGAGCCCTGGGTTGGCCCATCTTAACCTTCTGCTCCAAAAGCCATGCATGGAGGATGCTGTCCCCCCCCATCCCATTGGCTATGGGAATGAAGAGATCTCCACCTGCTACATCCTTGAGGAATGTGAGGTGAGCAGAGGGAGAAGAGGGAGTTGTGTTTATATAGGATCTAGACTTAATTTGAGCTTCACTCACTGGAGTTTAGCCCAGAATTCAGCTTAGTCTCAGCCATGGGCCTCAGCTTCGGAATCTGGCAATGAGAAATTACTCTGGGGCCTTGGAAACAGAGAGAAGGGTTATGCATAATTAAAAATGCTACCAAGGAAAGTTTAATTTTAATAGATTGCTAGGCTCAGGATGGCTCATAACTCCCTAGTCATCTTGAGGAACATAAACCACTGGTTCACCTCACCCAGCACTATTGACAGTGACTTCAGGAGTTCCATTTTCCAGGGCTTCAAGCAGAGATGTTCTAAGGGGTCAAACTGGGATCTTCTTGATGCAATTCACAGCTACTGGCACTGAGCATCAGCCCTTTTGTAATTAACATTCTTGGAATTTCATAATGTCCAACTAAATCACTTGCTCAACTTTAACTTTTCTATATCAGTTCGTGTTTATAAGGACATCATAAACTTTCTGTGTTGGTTCTTTCTTTCTTTCCCTTCCTTCCTCCCTCCCTCCTTGCTCCTTCCTCCTTCTTCCTTCCTCTTCCTTCTTTCTTATCTTACTTTACATTGGTAACTATGTGCTCAGGAAGTTTTCTTTTTAAAAAAATCCTTGCTCAGTTAGTTTGTCCTATCACTAATATTTCTGAAATATGTGCAGATTTGGGAAATTACATGGCTGAAACGTGAAGCTGGGCAGGGAAAGTTCAAAGGCTGCATTTTCTCCACAAGGTTTCCCCAAAGACATCTCCGCCCAACCCTCCCTCCCTCCCTCCCTTCCACAGCTGACAATGGGCAGCTTTGTGCTTCTCCCCACAAGGAAAAGCCAAGTAACAGTGACCCGGAAAATCTAGAGTGCTTCTGACCAAAATGAAAATTCATCCCTTATTATTAGCTGTCCTTCCATTCTGCCCTCCTCCAATTAATGCCTGTTATTAATCAGCAAACTGGACATAGCTATGTGGGTCTTGTAGCCAGACAATTTCCCTGTGGCTTCTGTGCATCCAATATACAACCCCCAGGTCTCTTTGGTAAAGCGCACTAATCATGGCTAATGTTATTTCCCTGCCCTGATTTCACCTCACTTGCTGTCATTCCTAATTGGTCCCTTCCTCTTCAAACTCTCCAAATGCCTGCAGGCAGGTTTCTTGCTGTCTGTCAGATTGGTATCTTCCTGAACCAGGTATTGGGTTGCACCATCCCATCCTGTTGTGCAAGGCCTCGATGGGCAAGCCCACAAGACCTGCTGTGCTGCCTCAGAATGGGAGGAAGAGACTGAGATGCCCTCGGTCAGTGTCCAAGTAAAGCTGAAAGAATGCTGTGGGGGTCTGGCCTTTGCCCCACAAAGGCCTCCTTGGTGCAGGTTTGCTACAGACACTGGTCAGGCCTCTTTCCTTTGTCTGTATCTCGGCAGCATGGAGCGTGCACTCAGAAGCCTTTGGACACATGCCCCGGGTGACCTGCGCTTCTCTGGGTGAGCAGGTTCTGATCATGATCCAGCACTTGGACTAAATGTAAACCCTTGTGATGTTTTTTTCTTGTGTTGCTGCTCCTCTTGTCCTGCGCTCCAGAGATCACAAGCTGGTGATCTGGCTCATGTGAGGCCGGTGTATCTCTGGTTAGTGAAGAGCTGAGTCCCCGCTGCCCAACTGAGACCAACTCATTCGTACCACTTCACTGAAGTGCTCACAGGGTGACCCATTGTCCTCCCCGCTTCCCCCATTAGCAGCTGGGCTGGTGCCTGCCCTGAAAGATGCCACACTGCAATGCAGAGCAAAGGAGTGCATTTGGTTTGCTCACTCAGATTGCACAGCTTTCGAGTAGATTCAATTGTCCCACCAAGATGCCAGGGTCCTGCAGTTGCAAGGTCCCGAGAAGAGGAAAACATGTTAAGGGAGCTCCTCTCTTTCTGAAGGAGCTGGACTAATTTCCTGACTTGGATACCTGGTGACATTAATGAGTCTGTTTTATGAGAACTGGAGCCATTGTCATCAGAACTAGATCTTCCAGAATGCAAAGCAAGAGACAACAAGCCCTCCCTTGAAGATAAGTCTGCAGGATGCTGGGAACATTGTTTAACTCCCTTAGGCCTCACTTGTTTCCCCCGCTGCTGCAAGGTTAAACCTCCATGGGGTGGATTTTCCCAGAGTTGCCACTGAGTAAAACTACTCCAGCCCAGTAAGAGCTGCCATGGGAGTGTCAGCCTCCCACGTACACTAGACAGGAAACTCGACATGATGAAATAATTCTGCTTTATTGTAAGGCTACCTTAACAGAATCTTGCAAGTCTGAAAGTACAGATCTTCTGCCATCCTATTTATCGCCTGATCAGTTAGGGCGGGTCCTTTCTAAGTTTCTCTCTCTGCCCGTTACTCAACTGGGGGCTCTTCCCCCTTTTATCTGATCCTTCCCTAGGCAGCATCTCCCCCCCCCCCCCCCCGGTCTTCCAGGTCATTCTCCATGCCATTACAGGGAGCTAATTTGGATTTTGAGAGTGCCCCTGTGTGTGTGACCTTGGCCCAGTGTCCAGCCAGAGGCTGCTCTTGGGGCGTGCGGGGAGGGCCTTCTTGTGTTTGTTCAGCCCAGTTCCTCAAGGATCTCCTGGAACAGAAAAAAGGCAAAGCAGAGAGATCAGCCCTGCAGAGCATCAGCTCCAGAAGGCTAACAAGCTAGTTTCACTTTTAAGAGAAGACGAAGAAGAAGAAACATTTTTGTACTTTTATTGATTTTCAATATTGTACAAACATACGCCATGTAAAGCAATAACACAGAAGAAGATACAGCTATTGAAAAACAATTACAGATCAAATGCTCAGTTCTCGTCATCAGGCTGCAGAACCCACCGCTCCTGCTGGGCTGGGAACAGACATGGAACCTATAAAGACAGAAGAGCCCAGCGGTTGAAAGGAAGGGGTGGCCCCCAGGGCCGGGGAGGACCCTCCCTCCTGAGAATCTCTTGGGGGAAAAGAAAGGGTCCAGGGAGGGAAGCCTGGAGTCAGTTGCCTGCGGCTTCCCAGGACTTCTCGAAGTTTAGCCTGAGAGCATCTGTTGCTGTTTAAACCTCGGCCCAAAAATCAGGAGAATCTTTTCCAACTAACAACTTTTGTTAAAAGGCAGAAGCTTTCATGAGCCGCCACTCACTTCTTCAGTGGCACTGAGTTTAAACCTTGGTATCTTTCAGAAATATGTATCCGCTTTGCCAGTGTCAAATTTGAGGAGAAAATGTGAGTTGTGATGTACAGATGCCACTTAAAAAACAAACCAACAACTCTAAGATAACACATTTACTAACACATTATGAATTGTAGTAATAAATAATTGAAACTGAAATGCTATTATGCAAATAAATGAGCAAACTGCATTTTGTGATGCCTTTTTAATGACTGGGAGACATCATTTATAAACTCCTGGCTCTCTCATCCACAAATATTTCCTGGAATTACAGTTTTCTTTGGCACAGAAGAAATTAAAGACACTCTTAAAGATCCTTGCAGGCACTAGTTTCTGTCCCACAGTTCTTCCTCTTGCATACTTAGGAGAATCTCTGGTCAGAAATCATAGATGTTTGTGATCTTTGTGTTTACAAATACTCATTCCAAAGGTTCTTCTCAAAGATAAACTAGCTGATCACAATAATCTCAAGAAACAAACCTGTACCTGAAGTAAGCCTGCACAGTCCATATTGTAGGCAGTGAGCAGCATCTCCCTCCCTGCTGTTGTGAAAAGGCAGAGGTGGATAGAGGAGACGTTGGACTTCCAGCTGGCTTCCAGAGGCAAGGATCGCCCAGGGTATTCCCTTTGTCCCTTCTGTGCAACTCAGGTCTCTCTCTATTCAGAAACATTCTTTGTGTTTGTTCTTAACCTAAGATATTTGCCAAAGAGGACATCCTTCTTGACTTCTCTGCAGTGTGCTAGCCACTTGTTGGCTTTCGTGGAGCTGCAGCCAGCCTAGGGCTCCAAGCTCTACATTTTGGCAAGCCATTGAAAAAAGATATTGCCAAGGCCCTGACGTGCACTCAAGTTACTCTGAAGCACCTGGTTGGTGCCTCTCCAGTCATCTGCATTAGCTGGGGAGAACTGCACAGAAGTACTAAGAAACCTAGGGGAGCAACAAAGGTGCATTTAAATGGTGATAGTTCTGGAGGTCTGGGTCTGTAGGACATTAGGGGAATAGGGGAACATGGGCTCAATAAGTGAGAGGAAGAGCTGGTTCTGCAATGAATCATTTTACTTATTATCTGTTTACTGAGATCATTTGTTGGATTGACATCCTCCTTTACTTCCAAGAATTCAATATGCTGTATATAGCACTCTTTGTTCCATTTTTCCCCAGTGAGACAGACTGGCCCAAAGTCACCCAGGTCACTTTCATGGCTCAGGATGGACTTGAGCCTGGGTCTCCTCCACGCCAGTCCAGCCCTTTCACCACTACAGCTACTGTGTGTTTGATAAAGATGCAGGCAGACTCCGGGGAATCCATGTACCTCCATGAATAAATCAGTCTCATTTCTGCTAATGGACTCCACAGAGACGTCAGAAAGAGCGTTAGAATCCTGGTACTGGAAGCTTCCAAAGCAGTTGCTGTCCAGACATTGTTGTTGCCCCATGGAGATTCCAGAGCTCACCTGTTGGCTGCCTTTCCCGCTTGCCCCTGGGAACAAGGGCCAGGACCTGCGGTGAGCTACGAAGGAGGGGATAAGGGCCAGAGTGCTGACAACAAGGTGTCCCCATGGCAACTGGTCCTCTTTCTTCTTTCAAGTCAGTAGGCCTTGAACTTTAAGGGAAAGGGTCCCTTCTCCTCAAGCTCCATCAGTGATGGCCTTGTCCGTCCTTCCTTCCTTCGGTTGCACACCCTGCTCCTTTGCCCCTCTGCTGCTCTTGTGTTACTGTGCCAAAGTCTGCCATGGTGCCTTTCAGGAGAGGAGACGTCATGGAGAAGGGGAGGAGGAACCACTGCAGAATGAGCAGGACTCATAGATGAAAGGGGAGGTGCTCTGCTTTAGACAACCCAATGCTGCTTGATCCCACCATACATCTCATTATTTTGGGGGCTTTTAAGGTTTTTGAGACCTGCTAAAGAGACCTTGTTCTTTAATTCACTGTTTTTGTCCTTCGTGAGCTTTAAATGCTCTATCCTGTTTATTTACTTTTCAAGAGTCTGATTCAGTTTTAACAATTACATGGAATTTGCATATGGTGATATGGATGTCCCTTTGCTGAATAAAGTACATAATATGGAACCTGGGAGGCTTTAAAAAGTTAGCTTCTGAAAGGATTGCAAATTAGTTGATCATGTGTGCAAAACCAGAAAGAAAGAAATAGCTTCACTGTGATGCTGGTGAATCTTAGGAAGATTTGGATAAAATCAGACAGTGAATCAAAACCAGGAAGACTTTTGAAGGAAATGGAAAAGGAAAGTTCAGAAATGCTTGTAGTGGAAGTATATTGATCTTATTCAACTACAACTTTTCTTCTTTTCCTCCTGCAGGTGCTAAGTGGAAAAAATGTCCACAGTCTCCGATCAGGGACCAGCACTCCTCTCCTCGGTGAATGCCCCAGCAGCTTCATAGCAGAGGCTTGCTAAGGTGAGGCTCTTCGTGTTTTTCTATGCAGTTTTCAGTGGAGTTTCCTTTCAAGTAAATGTGCAAGGGTTGCAGTCTTTGACTTAGTTACAAGATTTGTCTGGCTGTCACTTTCAGAAGGAACCCGAATTTGTGCAGGTGAAGTGACCGTACCATGTTAGTACAGGTTCACTCTTCAAAGCCAAGCCAAAACGTGTAGACAAAGTAAGGGGCAGGGAAGGGAGCCTTTTAGAAGAGGGAACGTGTGAACTGTCGGGAGCCTGTGGAAACCCTGAGATCTTAAGCACAGCTGCAGAACTGGCAGCATCCCAGGGATGTCACCTGAGAGCTACCTCTGATGGGTGTGCCCAACCAACAGAGAAATGCGTGGCTGGCTTGATGCAGAACAGTACAGATTCTTCCTGTAAAACGGAATGAGACCATTTCTGTTGATGGCTGTATGAATGAAGTACAGTTGCCAGTTTCTGGAAACAGCACTCTGTGTGTTTACAGCCTGCTAAGTAAGACGCTGCTGTGGAGTCTTGCCTGCTGAGTCATGCATGCCCCTTAACCTCCACAAGAATCCACAAGAACTGGACAGGCCTGGGTGGGATGGGGTGGGGTGGTTATATAATGGCAGAGGGTCTCCATGTATGCAGACAACTACAGCACCTCTCTGCAAGAGTCTCTCTGATAACTTTCTGTGGACAAGGATGAAGTCACCAAACGATTTTGGCTCCAGGGTAAGCAGCGAGCTGGCCAACTGTGCAGATAATACTAACCTATTCTGGTTAGTAAAAACCCAAAGTGATTTTGAAGAGCTCCAGAAGGATTCCTTCAGGCTGGAAGGCAAATGTGGTGCAGTTCAGTTTCAGTACAGGTAGTCCTTGAGTTACGATGGTAATTGGGACCAGAATTTTCATCCCTAAGCAATGCAGTCATTACGCAAAATGTCACGTGACTGCATCGATTAGCGATGGCAATCCCAGCACTCCCCATTGCTGTTGTTAACTGAATCCCACCGGTCATTAGATGAGGACCCACCCCGATCCAAGCCACTCCTGGATTGGTCTCTCCCAGCCTGAGCCAAACTCCCCCCACTTGCCTATCTCCCCTTCATCTCTGCCCTTTTGGCTGCCCTGCAGAGCGGCACTCCTCAGCAGCAACAATGGGGTGGGGAGGTGGCTGGCTGAGCCTGCTGAAGGCTCTGGGCCTCTACTTCAGCCCCTGTGCCGCTACTGAGGAGTGCGGCTGTGCAGGGCAGCCAAAAGGGCAGAGATGGGGGGGGAGAAAGGCAAGTGGGGGGGGAGCTGAAGTGCCACTGTGGGTGTAAGTGTGGCGGACTGCTGAGTGCCTAAATTTTGATCACGACTGCGGGGGCACTGCAATGGCCGTAATTTCGGGGACTGGGCATTAGTACCATCTGTTCAGCACCACTGTAACTTCAAATGGTCGCTGAAAGAATGGTCAAAATGTGAGGACCTGTATTTGTAAAGCAGTGCACTTTGGGTCACCAACACCTTCACATATACAGTAACAGGGTTTGAGCTGTTTGCAACTAACCAGGAAGTAAATTGTGGATGGCAGAGGGAAGATATGTGGCTGCTGTGAAAAAGGCCAGTTCCATGCCAGGGATCATTAGGAAAGGGACTTAAAAAGAATAGCAGCCAACACGGTGAACTCCTCCATCAAATCTTTGGCTGTCCATCTCTGGAACGTTGTGTCCAGGTCTTTCTTCTCAAAGGAGAAAACAGGACGAGACAGGCGGAGCAGAATCCAAATGACTGGGGACTGAACACGCTAAGAGAAAAGGCTAAAAGGTAGCTTGGAAGAGGGGCAACCGAGGGGAGGCCCACGAGGGCGCAGACGATGGGGAAAGTGGGCAGGGGGTTGTCCTTCCTCCCCCGCATAACCCCAAGGCCGGGCCGTGCGAGGAGGAGCCGATCCGCGAATGGAGACCCGCCGGGCTGCGGGGGCTGCTCGTCCGATGGCCGGAGGGGCGGCCGCTCTTGGCTGGACTTGCGTCCTCGCTCCTCCCTAGGCCCTCCAGGCCGAGAGGGCCACAGCTGCGCCCGCCGGGAGGGCGGCCAGCCGCTCCTGCTTCAGGGCTCCGCCCGCCGAATCCCGGCCCAGCTGCGCCCATCCAGCGCGGCGCCGGGCAGCGGAGCCAGGCGGAAGGCGGCTTTGCTGGGCGGCCGGGCGGATGCCGGCCAGGGGAGCGGCCCCGGCCCCAGCCTCGGCGCCGCGTTACTCACCGGCGGGCGGGTTCCCGGCGAGGCTCCGGAGCGCGGAGAGCCCTGCCGAGGGGGGCTGTTCCTCTCCCGCGGCCGGCGCGTGGTTGAGAGCCCGGCCCCGGCGGAGTCGGGCCCTGCGGTGGCGCCCCTGCTGCGAGGCTGCCTTCCGACTCCTCCCCGTCGGGGCGGACCGCAGCCTTCGCCGGCCCATGCTCCCAGCCTGGATCCCCAAAGCGGCGGCGGCGAGCGACCAAGCGCGCGGCGGGGCGGTGGGCGGCTGCAAGAGGCTGATCGGATCCGCTTCCGACAGGACGCTCAGCCGCGGCCGGGGACGCTGCGGAAGGAAGCGGCTGAGTGAGCCGCGTGACCCCCACCGCCCACCCCGCTTGGCCGCAGGCCAGCGAGGGAGGTGCCGGGGCGCCCGCGTGGGAAGAAGTCCGGGAGCCAGCTTGGGGCGGCTGGGAAACGCCGAGGCGAGCGAGCAGCGGCAGCGGCAGCGGCAGCGGGAGCCTTGCGGAGCCACGGAGACCCAAGCAGAGAGGGCGGGAGGTCGGCGGCCCCCCAGGCCGGCAGGGCAGTGGCTGGACTCTGAGCGGCGCAGATGCTGGTGCCGAGAGCGCCAGGGCTCGCTTGGGCGGAGCTGCTCTTCCTGCCTCTTCGCAGGCCCCGCTGGTTGCGGGCCCAGCAATCTGGGGAGGGGGTGCCGCCGCTTCACTCCTAGGCTCTGGAAGCGGCTTCGCCGGCCTGACCTTCCCTTGGCCAGCGCGGCAGTACTGGAGGCCTGGAAGAGCCCTCTGGTTTGCACCCTCTTCCTGGCCTGGCCTGGCCTCCCTGCCAATTCCGCTCCACCGCCTGCCCGAAGGGGACCCCCATTTTTTGCGAGCCAGTTGTGAATGAGGGCAGGAAGCAGCGCTGGTTCTCAAGAAATCTGTGAAGCCCGGAGCAGCTCTTTGATCAGTCTCCAGCAGCGACGGGGGAGGAAGGTCTCTCTGGCCCCGACTGGCTCAGGCAGTCCCATTAACAGAAGGGGCAGCAGAAGTCCCAAGCGGGAGGATCCCCGCATTCCTCAGCTGCACAACCTGGTCATACCTTCTGCCAGCACCACAGCCGCCCTGGGACGTGGTTCAGCCGTGGGTCACGGAGGAGGGCTGTGTGCGAAGGCGGGACCAAAGCCGAGCTGACCGTTTTGATCCCAGCAGGGGGTGGAACCCCTCCCTCTGTCTCCCGCGTCGGTGGGCTTGGCGGAGGGTCCAGCCTTAGGAGCTCCTTGACGTGGAAGAGTTCCTGCAGATGTCGGAACAGTCTGTCTTCCGAATCCCGGCGGGCCCTCTTCTTAATGCTGCGATGCTCCAACAGCTGGAATGACATCATGGCCTCTTGGAGGCACATGAAGGGAATGCTGTACTGCAAAAACAGCTCCCTCTTCCTTTCCATCCTCTTTATTATCTTCTCTCTTTTTGCCATTTAATTCCAATTATGGGATGCTAAGTGCTTTTGGAAATTTCATTGTTAATATCTTCTTACAGTGCTATTAACGTAAATCAACTTTAATAGTATTCCAGCAAGTGTAAAAGCAATCAAAAATTCAGCACTCACGAATCATTCTGTAATTTCAGCATAAAATGTTAATAGAAATAATATCGAATACCATAAAATATCAGCAAATTCAACTTTAAATATAGGTGATAAATGACTTTTCTCTCCTGAAAAGTCCTCTCTGTTTTTGCATCAGGAGCTCCATTCCTGGCACAACTGAACCTGGATGATCATGACTCCAGAATCTCTTTTATCCCCACCCACATCACCCTCACGGGGGAATCTCACCTCCTGGCGGAGAGTGCTTATGGATTTCCCCACATGAGCAGATCTGGTGGTCCTGCTCAGAGCCCCTCTCTCTGTACTGAAGGGGCTGTGACCAGGAGGTCCCTGCCAAGAACTAAAACCTGTTTTAGTGCAACTGGAATTAAAGCTGTAAATATTTATCATCTGCTAATTAAGTTTATAAAGCCCTCATGAGAGTCCCGTCTTTGCACTCATCTTGCCAGAAAGCCATTTGGCCTGTTGGAAGATTTCCTCCACAGAGCCGCCTCAGTGCTTGAGGAAGGCGAGTGCCGCTTTCCTGGACCAGGGCAGGCCCTTGCCTTCTCCTCCCACGGGCCTTTCTTGGAAACAGAGCAGCTGCGCACACACCCAGCGCCCAGGACGAAGATGCAGGAGAACCCGAAGCCGTTTGCTCTGGGTCCAGGGCTGCTGCCCTCCTGGGCTGGCCTTGAAGAAGGTGAGGGAATGGCAAGCCTCCCACCAGTGCAGCCGGACACCCAGAGCCACGGCAGCTACACCGCTGGGCATCTTGGAAAACAGCACAGAAGTGGCTGGCCACCGCTTCTCCAGGATGTCTTTTGGCCTTCCATTAAATGATCATCATCAAGAACCTGGTCACAACTCTTCGGGCAGGAGATTCACAACTGGATTTCTGAGAAGACAAATTGCAACTTAAGGCATTCCCCACTGGGAAAATGGGGGGCATTCTTGGAGTGCCCCGACAAGGAGCTCCTCTCTCCTTGCCAGGTGGGAGCTTCCAAGGCAGGCCTCTGGTTGGCCCCCCGGTGCCACGTCGGCCAAGAGGGGCTACTTCAGTCACCGGTGTGGGGCAGTCCAGGTCTGGAGGCTCCAGGTAGGGGACCCTGGATGCATTCCTGTTCCGGGTGTGGTTAGCTGTAGGCCACTTTTGACTGTTGTTTACTGATTACTTACACCTTGTAAACTGCCGTGGAAATTTCTAATTGAAGCAGTTGCCAAACACCTGTTTAACATGTAACAATAAAGTTTGTCCTTTGCTGGGATAATGGGAAGTTCTACTTCTTTTCTGAAGTTTATTTTTATGCATTTAAAGATTAAGTTCTGGGGTAACCTCTGAGATAGTCATTCCTTCTCCTTACAGGGTCTTCACTGCTGCCTGTGAACCAAAAGTTCAACAGGTGAAGTACCGCCCTGGCTGGATTTCTGCTTTAGGTGCTCTTAGAGTTGGTTGCTGAGTGCAGATCAGCCCTTCCCACAAATAAACTACTGAGGAAGGCCGCACCCTGAGTAGTGTTCCTGCAGCCCTTGTGTCTGTGGCTTGGCTCCATTGCCCCTTTTAGGGGCCCTAAGGTTCTTGGTGGCAGCTATAAGAATTCAAAATAAGGCTTTGAGGAGTGGATAAAACGCCCGTCCTTCTTGTCCCGCTGTGATTGGCAAAGATTGCCTTGTTCTCAGGCCGCAAAAAAGCCGTCTTTAGCCCTGTTGGATGATATTGTGTATACTGACCAAAGTCCTGCTTTTGTAAGGCTGGGCCCTTGTATTCCCATGTACACTGAACGTAACTACCTTTGGAAAGTAACCGGTTCTGAGAGGTCCTTGACATTTGCAAAGGCTTATGGGGAGAGGGCCTCTTCTCAGTTTAACCATCACCTTAATTTAAAAGCGAAGCCGGGATTGGGCCCTCAGGAGAGTTTGCATAAGTTTGTGCTTTTCCAACTTGACTTCTTCAACCAGTAGGTTGCCTTGCTTTTAATTAAGGCCATCTGAATCCAAATTGGATGCAGAGACCAAGGTTTCATTCTCGCAGGTGTTGCTGAAATACACCAGGAGAAGCAATTAGTAATGAGTTTGTGAAAATGAAAAATGGACATGTGTAGCTGCTCTGGCAAATCCCCAGAAATGACATAGAACCTCTGAAATGAATGGGTTTGTCCAGCTAAGAGCTGCTGGGTCCACTCACACATCCACAGAGAGGTGTGTGGCCACAGAGTAGCTTGTGAATGTGGAGCAAAATGACATCCTCTTAGGTTATTTCTTCCGCTTTGAAGGCCAGGTATCCTAGCCAGTTGTGCTTAGAGACCTCAAGGGGGCAACATTTCCAGGGGAACCTGCTGCCTTTGGGGACTGGGCTGACCCACTTTACCTCCTGACTTGTGAGGAGAGGAGTTTGCCAATGCTTTCTTGTGGTTTTGGCTGCCTTTTTGAAGCCTGGGAACTCTTCACGCCCTGGTAGACCCATCTGGCACAATAGGAGATTGGTACCCTACTCGAACGAATCACTCCCTCAGGTGGGGTTGTTTAATCAACTCCCATTCAAGGAAGGGGTTGTTTGTCCTAGGAACATTAGGATCTGCCCTTGACCAAACCAGGCCATTGGTCCATCCAACCCAGGTGGCTGTGGCTTCCTACAGTTTCTGGCAGGAGCTCTCCCAGCCTGCCTGGAGACACAGAGGACCAAAGGTGACGCTTTCTGCAGAAGATTGTGGGCTCTGCTCTGAGCAACAACAGATGTTCTTTTGTGCAGGGTGCCAGGCTCTGGCTCTTCTTGATCTAGGAATTAGAGAACGTAATCTTTGTGCCTCAAATTGTTTAAGGTGTGATCAAATAATTTGATTCAAGACAGAGGGTCCAGTGTATTTTAGTTATCCTTTCTTCCTTCTCCCTTTTAGCTTCCCAGCTTTTAAAATCTGAGAGGACAGTTGGGAGTGGGGATTTGAGACGTCCCAAGTTTTTGCTTCTGTATGACATGGGAAGTCCCCGGGTTAAGAATGCCTGGGTTACAGATGACCCACAGTTAAGAATGGAGACTGTTGTAGCAAAATTTGAGTTAAATACACAAGGGTTCAAGTTCATTACACAATACTACTTATACAGTATTATACAATAATACTGTTCCAGTGTACACACAAATTTGACTTCTTGTTTAAATAAATGGCTGGTTGGACAAGCACCTGAGGACAACTTCATTCAAACTCAGATTCTCTTAAAATACAAGTGGATTTCCCCCCTAAAATAAGTGAGTCAGAAATTGTTTAATTTGTGAGAGGCTTTGACATGCCATGTATATCAGTTACTAATTCTGGAAAAACTTAAAACATACTGACAGTTAACTTGCCTGTTGCCCAACTCTGATCGGCAAAAGTTTATTAGTCCAGATCTTCTCACTGAAGTGCAGTAATGTAATTTTTAAAGTTCATTTTTATGTACAGGGCTTATAATCAACCACCTCTGAGTGGCAGTGCATTGGGGCAGCCCATTATGTAGGCTGTTCTGGAGAAGCAGTTTCAGACTCTGCGCCAGGTTGCAGAAACCAAGGGTACTAAGCAGAGACAGGTCCTCCCACGGACAGAACAAGCCAGATTCAAAAGATCGGTTTTAAACCATTCTAACCCTTGCGGTGAGTCACAGGAGGAGGGAGTTTTAAGCAGGCTCATTCCCTCCAATCCTGTCTTTGGAGGTCACTAAAACTACCCAGGGGTCATGCCTCTTTATTTAATCTTCAGTCAGGGAAAGTCAGCTTTGCTCTGAGAGCACACTCTGCTGGTCAGTGGGAGTCTCTCTAGTCCTAGATTAAGGAGTTCATGTGGGCAGCAGAAGTAGTCAACAGAGACATAGCCCTGGACTCGGAGAAGGCTAGGACAGCTGTCCAGGGGCTTGATATTCTTTCCCACAATCCCAGGGGAGGCTTACCTAGGGCTGGTGCAAATGGATTCCGGCTGCCACAGCCCCTGAGCTCTCCATCTGAGAGGGAGCTGACCCAAGGATGTGTGGAAAGCCACGCCACCGAGCCCTGTTTCAGGTGTGGTGCCCCGGGGACTGGGGGAGCCTTTCCCCATTATGGCTGGCCCTTTCAAGGCCAAGGCGGAGTGGAACCCCAGGTGCTCCCAGCAGTCTAAGGGGGCCCATCTCAGACCCAAGCCTGGCGCAGACGCCCGCCTACTTTTCCCCAGCCAACCCCATAACTTGCCTGGGGCCTTGATTGCTTGCCAAGAGCAGTGACTTTAAGGCAGGCAGCGGTTTAGCTGCTTGGCAAAGTTCAGCAGGTGGTTAGCGGGGTTAACAGGAAGTATCTGCATTTATTTACTAAAGGTACTTTATAAATCAATACTTTGTTTTTGAACTTGGGTCAACAGGAATAACTCAGAAACACAACAAACAAGTACAGCCTAAAACAGCACTTCCAGCCTATTGATTTTTGAGTACTGTAGTGTATTTTCCTTGCATTATTCATACAAATTTTAATATGTCATTACATATATATACACACACATACATATACATATATGCATACATACTTAAAAGATGCCACCAGCACTCTTGGTGGTGCAGCAAGCAAGCCACGCGGCCTCTTGGCGGGTTGTTTCCATATGATTGTCAGCGGTGGAAGAAGGATCTGCCGGCACCACAGCCTCTTTGGGCTGCCTGTCTGGGGAAGCACCTCCTGCAGTCGCCCCCCTTCCAGAGCTTCTGAAAAACAGTTCAACCACTTTTTTTTAAGGTGGAAATAGCAACACTCGCTTACCTCTGCAAGCAACTCCTGGGCCAGGGTTGGCTTTGAGTGGGCATGTCCACGTTGGGTTGGGATGTGCACCCAACTGGGCAGCCCAAATGCTACTGTGGGGAGAAGTTTGTTCTGTGGCCAAACAAACCTTACTGTGAGAATCAGCACCGGCTTCATGGAAAAAGTAGCCTATTTTTCCAGTGAAGGATGGTTGAGGCAACTGCCGTTTGAAGACATTCCTATGAGAAAAGGTCCCTGATTGTGAAATTAATCCCACTTCTGATTTGCCTTCTCCTGGTGTGCAACTGATGCCCGATCTCTCTAACTGAAATGTATTGGTCTGGGTTCTCCCCACTGCCTTTTATTCACTTTGTCAGTTGCTGTTTGAGCATTGCTAACCAGGAGGCATCCATTGGTTTTAGTTCATGTCCTCAGCTTAGGATAAGGCCTGCCTTGGGCTCACCTCACCTCTTCTTTGGCTACAGGTTTACTGCTCTGTCATCCTTTTTCTGCAACTCGAGTCGTCTACATTTACTGTCCTGGATGAACTCCAGGATCTCACCTTCGGGTGTTAAGAATTGCTAAGGGCCATCAGAACCTGTGTAAATTACAGCCACGCAGACAGCATGTTGAAAAATCAATAAGTAATGAAATAGTACTGCAGCGGAGTAGCCAAGAGAGCAATGGGTGGAAAAATCCTGAGGACTCAGTTTCATTTTGTCAAATAGAAGGGAGGATGTTGTAGTGTACTGCTACAAAATTATCCCCATCGGTCAGGGAAGAAATTGAAATGCAGGCGGGGTCCAAAGGGGGAAGCTGCTGCTTCTTGCTGACTTACCATTCCCTTAAGACTCTCCACTTAATTCAGCGCAGCCTGGTCGTTTGCTTTGCCTATAATGAGGTAATGAAACGGAGTTCTGTCTCCGTGCATTCTGCGATTGGGTATCCGCTGCCTCCTTCCAGCATCCCCCATCCGATTGCTGGGAATGACCACCAGAGTCCAGCCCATCCAGGTGTTCTTGCCCGGGAGCTGGACAAGCGCCTCAAATGTGGGTTGTCTCTGAAGTCAAAGAAAGAACAGGGCCGTGCTGAGAGCTAAGCGCTTCCCAAAACCCTTCTAGGATAGGCAGATTATGGAGAGGAGTGGATTTCATCTGCCATGAGAAAATGGGCTCCGGTTGGGGCAGGACTGATTTAGCCCCCATATTAGGAAGAGCTTCCTCCATGCGCAAAGAACAATTAATTATGTGTTCCACAACCTTGCATCTGAAGCCACGTAACCCAGGAGGAGCACCACCACTACGGCTGGTGCTTGAACTAGCCGTGTGAACTGTGCTGTCTTCCTGAGTCTGCTTCTCCCCAGATTTGCCTCTGGTTGCAAGGGTACTGTGGGGAAATTGCTGGCATGCCCTTGTGTGCATCAGAGTTCTCCGAGCTTTGGGCCTCTGAAGCAAACCCACTCTGACCTGCTCAGCAGGAGAACAAATGGCTGCCTTGAAACGAACTGCAGGAAAATCCAGCTACAGAACTTCAGTGCCATTTTTCCCCTTTGGAGCCGTGCAGTTTTGAAGAAGTGCCGTCAGAGCTTTCTGAATGGGTAAATGAGTTTTTTTCCTTTTGTTTTGCTTGCTGCCCTCCTGGGGCTCATTGGAGTAGCAGGATAAAAATTAATTAGAGGCTGTTTAGAGGGGGCTTTGGAGATTGCCTCGGGCTACTCTTCAGCACGGTTGTTAGAAGCATCGCTGCTTCCTCTTCCTGGGAAGAGACCTGCCAGGGTGCGGCTGGGGAACCACGGAAGGTTCAGCCCGGGCACCAGAGCTAACAGCTTCCTCCCAGAGAGACTGCTTACTCCAATGTTGGTGGATCTACCTGCTGACAGCCCTAGAAATACGTCTTCTTTAATTTCTGGGGTCTCAGAAGTGCCCAGAGAACTCTAATGAAATATCAGATATTTCCCTTCCCCTGTCCAGGTGGTTGAACAAAGGGTGGCAAAGAATGGAATCATCCTCGCTGGGCTCAGAGACGCCTTTCTTTTGGAGGGAAGGGAGTGACCCATATCTGTCAATCCAAATTATTATACCTCTAAGAAATCTCACATCATCCTTCTTCCCCTGCCTCAAGTTTGCTCTACTGGAACCTGCATGTAAAGTTGGTTTGTTAGAACAGGGTTTATCCAGAAGGCCCCTGGCTGTCCAGACATCGGCCAGGTTTGAAGAGTCAGATGATTTAAGCTCCATCCATCTGAGAGCATCAATCTTTAGATCTCCCAGCCTAATCCTGGCCCATTTCCCATCTCTCACTGAGAAGAAGCGGTCTTCTTTTCTCCTCTGAGGATTGTAGCTTTTTATGTTCAGTGTCAAAAGCTAGTTTGGGAAGGGTTAGGGGTTAGGACTGTAACTGTCCTTGTTCTACAGACGGATTTGCTATTACCAGCAGTCTAAGAAGAAATATTCCCATGCTATGATCCGAATGGGTCAGTTTTAAAACTGGCAGAGCTCTGGTGAGAATGAGGCCGTTGAGTGCTGAATGCCTCTGTGTGTAAGGAAAACAGCTGGCTCTTTTTAAGGACTTTACCTTTTTGCTCACAGCTGTGCTCTTCTCTGCACTGCGCATGCAGCTCCGTGTGCATTCCTTGGTTGATTTTTAGACAGGCCTGGGGGCCTCCTCCTCCTCCTCTACCGTTTTTCCATGTTAACGTTGTGGAATAGCCAGACAGGTTGACCTGGAAGTTGCAAACTCAGTGCAGAACAGCTTAAATGCAATGAAAAAATATTTCCAGAAACAGCTAAGTATATTCTTTGAATTGAAAAGATGCTTACGTTTAATCTCACAAAAGTTAGGATGGAAGTCAACTGAAAAAAGTGACAGTCATGGTCAGCCCAGGCTGTCAATGTAATACTCACCCAAACTTTGAAGCCCACAGTAGGCCCCTGCCTTATTTTCTGTTTTTATTGGAGAAGGCTTAGCAGTGTCATTAACTGTTCGTGTAAGATGTCATGGAGCACAGGAAAAGGAAAATATGCTATTTCTGGTAGAATCCTAGGATTCTAGAGCTTCTGGTAAGACATGTTTCTGGGAAAGGAGGATGACTCCCCAAGGATCCTGGGTGAAGAGGCGGACAGGGAAAAGCGTGTTTGCAGTGACGTCAGGCTGTGTAGTTGCTGGAAGGCTGGACACGGGCCACTGCAGGGGCTGGTCATTGGCAGATGAGAACACATGCCCTGATCTCCGCCACAGGTTACCATGCAAACAAATGGCAATCCAGTTTAATGTCCAGTGTCACCTGCAATAAAACTGGCACAGATTTTTAATAGTACAAACTGCTAAATGTAACTCTAACTTACTGCAGTATTTTTTATGTAAGCCTCCATAATACCTTGAAAAAAACACAGCATTTCATTGCAGGTGCTTTGTTCAATTTATTTTTTCATATTTATCTTGCAAATATTAATAATTCTACAAAATACATTCTGAAAACCAGTAAGGGGTTTGCAGCATCTGGAACTTGGACTTCCTACCTTATTTATGATCTGGCTGTTTTGCGTCTTGAAGCACCACGCGTGCTTTTAAAATTCACCCGTGACTCTTTCCTGTGGCTGCTGTAGTGTGTGCCATCTTGTGTGGCCAAAAATTGAATCAGGTTCATATGACCACACCCTCCTTGGTCACTTTTCCCAGGCACCCTCTGGCGTAGTCCATATCATCACAGTCTGCCTGGATGTCTGATGGACGGTCACACAAAGCCCAAGAGACTGCTCGGGGCAACTGCTTGCACGGGGAGGCACGTTTCCTCACTTGATGGGGAAGAAAGGTGCTTCTCCAGCTGCCCCAGTTTCTCCTTCCTTCTGCGCGTGCAGTTTATAAAGAAGCAAGCGGCAGAGCCCAGGAAAGAACCCACTTGGACCTGGGCTCTGGAGCCAGAGCAGAAAGTGTTGTGCTGCCTCAGTCAGGAAGCTTGCTCCGGTTGAAGGCAGCTGAGACCTGAGAAACTGCGGGATGCCCCTTTCTCGTCTTTCTAGGGCCGGGCAGAAAGCCGAGAAGGAAGTAGGAGCCCTTGAGGGGAACTGGACAAGAGTTGTGACACTGATTTCAGGGGTCAGTAGTACCCCTGCACAAACAGTTCAAATTCTGCTTTGGAAGCAATTTAATTTTGATCCGTTTTTTTGCTGACCCCCCCCCACCAGGGACCCGCCCTGGCCAGGACAGGACCCAGCAGACCTCAACAGCAGGGCGCCAAGAAACTCCTGTCCAGTAAACGAGGCTTCCTGTTTGTCACAGCTCATTCCTAGCCCAGCAACATGCACCCCCCCCGCGCCCCCCTGTTCCCTCTTGTAGCTTGCTCTGGGCCAGCAGAAAAGCACCTTTGCATCCAAATCCAACAGCCAAAGATGCCTCCTTAGAACCTGCTGGGGATGGAGGTTCCTCTGGCTCAGGCGAGGCAGTCAGCAAGCCAGGATCCACTGTGCTTTTTGCCCCATGTAAGGAAATGTCTTGCTCCTGTTGTGCCACTGTGCCAAGACAGACCCGAGCAGAAATTCCCTCTCCCTCTTTTTTGGAAAAGAATTGTTGGGCATACCGATCCTGCTTCTTACTTCTGCCTGATGGTTTGCTTATCTAGACTCTTGCCCCGCCTTTTGTACAGGCGGTCAGGGCAGTGCACGTGGTGCCCCCTCTCCTGTTTTTCCCCACCCAGCCAGCCAGTGGGGTGGGTTGGGCTTCGAGCGAGCTGCCTCTGTGGCTGGAGGTGGACTGAAACCTGGGTTCAACGTTCTGACCACGAGCCCATCCCGGCTCTCGGTTCTAGTCGTAGGAGGTGCTTACACACCATCGGCTTCCCACATCCAGATCCCGGGACAGTGGTGAACGTCTGCCCGGCCTGGCTGGTGCGGGTTCTTCACGGGGACCTCTTCCCCCATCGGTGAGGGAGGAGAGATGCCACAGCTTTGGAGAACGGGCTGACTGCTCACAGGGGCAAAATCGTTTGCAAGAACTCGAACTGAAATCTGCATGGCAGATCTTTCAAAGTTGTTCCAAGCAAAGGGCCAATATCACAGAATCAGGCTGCAAGCTGCAAGCTGTGGCTCGCCCAGCGCTCTCGGGAAAGCCAGCTCTGCCGAAGCACAAAAGGCCTTCAGTGCGAGGAGGTAATGAGGCACATCTAATTAGCAAGCCCTACGTGGGAGAACGCAGCTTGGCTCTCTTTCCTGCTCAGGCCAGCCAGAATCCAAGCCCGCCATCTGGGGAAGTGAGGGGGGGCTTGAGGGGCCTGACACCAAACACGGCTGTGATTTCTGTCCTAGTTGCAAAGCCAGCCGAGGATTCCTGCTCGGTTCCCTCCTCCTCGGCTGCCGCAAAATGGCCCCTGGGCAAAAGCCTCCGAGCCGGGCCAGCGCCTGACAACTTCAGGTGGAGCTGGAGAGGAAGGAGGGTTTTCAGGGGGTGTCCCTGACCCAGCGGCCCTTGCTCTGAGCCTTGCTGCTCTCCCACACACGGCCCTCATTGCCTTGCTTCTTGCTGGCCCGAGCGAGTAGTGCGTTTTGGCAGCTGTCTTGCTCTTGGCCCGCTGCCGGCCCTGCTCGCCGAAACGTCTCTCTCGCTTTCCCTTGGAAAAGCGGTTTTACAGGACCGTCACAATGCAGAGCAGCCCTGCGGCCCCTGCACAGTCTTGCCCTTCGCCAGGCCCCCTCCCGCCCGGGGAGACCCCCGCCCGGCAGGGCCAGGGCCAGTCCAGTGCAGAAGCAGTGAGAGCCAAGCAAGCTGACCAGACCCGTCGCACTGCTATAAATACTGAGGACGCTGACTATTTTGAGGATGGCGGTCTGGGAAAGAGACAGAGTGGCAGAGGATGTGGGAAGAAGGCTTGCTGCCAAGGCTGAGCGGGGAGGGCCCTGGGCCAGGCTGTTGTCTGGGTGAAAGACAGGCCCAAGGTGGGAGTGCCACCACCTCCACAAAAGCCATCGCACACCTTTCCAGGGAAGATGGTCCAGCCGCTCTGCCAGGTTGAGCTTCCCTCAGCTCAACGACCCGGGGCGTGCCCCCTGCGAGGTCTTGGCACCATGGTCTCAAGCCTGTCCCCAGCAGCTCTTGGGCCCCTTGTCCTTCTGCAGCCTGCGGGACGTTGACCAGAAGGGCACTGAGGCCTGTCCCTCTGCTTCCAGAGCCATTGCCCCCTGCTTTCGGCCCAGAGGACGGAAGAAAAGGTTTGGGCGTGCAGGAAACAGGAGTTGTGAGAGGACTTCTGCGGTGCCTTTCCCAGGCAGCATGGTCTTCAGGGGACTTTGGCGGCAATGCCACACAAGATGGCCACCTCCCAGGCCGTGGGTGCTGGGAGGCAGCACCAGGCTGGGGAAGGCTAGTGTATGCATGTGTCACTGTGGGGGCGGAGTGGGGAGAGAAGCAGTGCCATGTTGGATTGTCAGAAGGCGCATAGGATGATTTCCTTGACTGTCTGTGTTGCACTTCCCAGGGCTGGTTGGTTGATCTATTTCACTTGATCTTTCTAAACAAAAGTCTCCAGAGGCGCCCAGACTTAAGACTCCTTAGGACAGTGAAGAGATAACACGTACCCCTCAGCCCCACGGAAGCTGAGGCTTAGAGAATCCCAAGGGGGGAAGTCTAGTCCAACCCCCCAGGGCCCGGTGAAGGAAGCCGCATATCATCCGGACAAATGGCCATACGACCTTAAAAGCTTCCACGGAGAGAGCACCCGCAGCTTCAGGAGCAGGCTGTTCTGTGGCTTAATAGGTCTCGGCAGCCTCTTGCCCTGCCCGGGGCATACCTGGTGCGGACCAGCTCCGTGCTGCACGCTCACCAGGTGTGTGTGGATGTGACAAAGCAGGGTGAATTGTCATGAGAACAAGTGGTGACTTGCTGGCTAAGGTCTGCCTACTTCCCTCTCTTCAATCGGCCATGACCAGGAGGTGGAGATAAGGAGTTTCGCTTCTGTTTCTGATTATCCGCAGCTCGGCCATATGTCCACACCCAGGCAAACTGGTCAGCCTTTGTGGTGGTTTACTGAAACAAGCAGACCTCAAGCTTTGGTTGTTAAATGTTTATTTCAGCCAGCCGTGTTTGAGATTATCCCAGTGGACCGTGGAAACAAAGGCTGGAGGAGGAGGAAGAGGAAGAGGAGGGAGCACGTGATCTTGTGGCTTTCTGCATCTCATTCCTCTTGGGAAGACCCTTGGTGACTTGTAAATTGCAGCATTGCTGGCTCTCGTGCCTCGGATGCCCAATCACACCAAGAGGATACAACATCCCAAATCAGAAGGCTTACACTGAGCGTGGATCTTGGATGTGGGAAACCAGGTGCTGCAAAAATGGGAGATGCCCTTCTGTCTCAACAGCCTCTGGCTTAATCCCATGACCTGGAGAGCAATTCCGGATGGCTGCAGCTGCTGTAGGGCCTCTGATGTGTGTGGGTCTGATGGCTACAAAAGCAGCGAAACACAGCAGGGCCGTACTGCAGTGGCCCCTCACCCCCCATTCCTGTAGGCCTGGCATCTGCCAATTTGCTGACTCTTCAGTTGTGCCACTCCCATGCCTGTGCCTGGCTCTAAGTGCCAAGCCTGGGGCTTTCCAGAGGAGCAGGACTATGGCTCTGGCCACCCTCAGCCTTTGGTCTGGCAATGATGGGAACTGTAGTACTGCAGGGCTGGGGGCTGGCGGTTGGGGAGGCTGCTCTCCTCCTGCTTGCCTTCATCCAGACGAGGACGTTACGGGGCCCAGATGCCGAGGAGCCCTAGCAGGTGAGGGCACAAGGCCTGCTTCAGGACCGTGGGATTGTTCCTGGCAGGCAGAAGAAACGGGGCAGTCCCTTTAGCGTCTGCAGCACGAAAGGCTCAAGCTGGCCAGTTCAAAAGGCTGAAGAGAGTTAAAAGATCACCTCATTTCCTTCCTCTTGGATTCCCCATGAATATTCAGCCGCGCAGCTTCTCCCTGTCAGCACAAGCGTTAACTTCTTCAGTATTCCTCGTTAAGGAAGGGAATCGTTAGTCTATGCCAAATGTGCTGTAATCAAGTTTGACATAAGCACATGGATTAAATATGTGGTTTGGGGGACAAATAGATTCCCCCCCTTTTTTTCCTCATCACAGCCATGTGGAGAACGCAGCCAGATAATGGATGTATTTCCAAGTATCTTCTTCTTGTTCCTTACTTTGTTCATGCAAGTGAAATGGCTCACGTGTTAATCCAGGAACCACCACGGTTGGTTCTACAACCCTTTGCTCTGGAGCGATGGAGATGGAGGAGAAGTCAGCGAGGCATCCACACCTGTCCCAGGACAGCCTCCATGTTTTGGCTTCAGCTGCCAGGGAAGCGGCCGCCCCTTTCCCTGAGGCCAGGTCCTGCCTGGGGCAGATATCTCTGGACAGCTGTCCCTCCCCACCAGGCAGGTGACAGGCAGCAGGCCTAGCGAGAAGGCGCAGTGGCTCTGAGCAAAGACAGGGGCCCCTTTGGCTGCTGGGCTTCCTGAGCGCGGCTGGAGGGGCACGGGCCCCATGTGGTAGAGGAAGCGGGCAAGAGGATCTCATCCGAGGAGGAGGGCAAGCAGACAGGTGTGCCGATGGTGACTCTGAAGGGCTCTGCCATGGAGGTGGTGGACAAGATCAGTGCTGCAGTGCAAGTCAAGGCAGAAGAGAAGAGGGTCTGCCGAAAGCAAGCGGAGACCACCACAAGTTGAGGGGGCTTCTGATCTCAGTAGGTTAAGTCCTGATTCAGGTGGGGTTAGAAGAAGCATCTGATCCTTTCCTCCATTTCCCCAGGGACTCCGAGCTGGCAAGGGTTCTTAGCTGTTTTCTTCTGGGTCTTTCTAGATGTCTTCTTCTTATAAGTGCATGGACCCTGCCTCTTTTCTGAAATCACCAATCCACTGAATTTCATAAGCATCACTTTTCTGGTGCTTATAAGATGGGGTCAGTCCTCTAGTTCCTGTCATCCAGGTATCCCGAAGCAGGGTGGTTGGGAAAGGGATGGGAGGCGAGTGAAAAGCAGCTCACCCAGGTGGGAAATGAGCTGAGGAAAAGAGTCTCGGCAGACTCCCAGAGACTCCGCCTTCATTAACCGAGGCTGGGAAATCCCTGTTACGCGTTCCAAGATTCTGTGTTCACCCCAGCAGAGCCCCCTGGAGTCTGGGTTGTTCCTGCTTCCTTGGCCTTGCCCGGCTGCATGGGGCTTGGCATCGAGCCAGCTCAGGGGCTGCAGGACAAGCCTGGACGTGCAGGCCATGGCAAAGGCTGTCGTGGGACACTCTGCCCTTGTGTGGCACCAGTGCCAGATCTTGTACTGTTCCAGACGTGGCGCATGCTATTCCTAGCAAGGGAGGCTTGCTCTCGGAAAGTAAAACACGCACAGGCAGTTCTGCAATAAATATTGTTTAAGGCCCCATTGAGTGAGTGGGGGGGCCTCTCCCGCAGCCAAAGATGGCCATAAGCTTGAGGAAGTGGGTTCCTGTGAGTCGTG
The DNA here is from genome assembly GCA_030867105.1 of Liasis olivaceus. Lineage (NCBI taxonomy): Eukaryota > Metazoa > Chordata > Lepidosauria > Squamata > Pythonidae > Liasis > Liasis olivaceus. Next base: position 297,558 of record CM061359.1, on the reverse strand, counting down.
CCCCTGTCAATCCCGTTCAGCCCCTGCCTCGCGCACCCCTCTCTGTCCCGGATGAAGCAGCGGCCTGTCTCTTGGGTGGAGGTGAGGGGTGTGCAGAAGAGCAGCACCCCATGTTGGCAAGAGAAATGAGAGGCTGCACCATCTTGGGCAAACCCCTTTTTCTTTGCAGTGTCATCACAGGTTAGTCTTTCAGATAATAATAGCAACAGAAGTGTAGCAAGCTTGTTGGCTTAGAACAAAGCAAAGGAAATTCGTTTATTCATTTATTTATTTATGGATTTTATGCAGCCACCCAACTTGAACACTGTGGCACAGGGCAATGTACAAAAGATAAAAAACAAAACAAAATAAACAATTTCAGTTGTACCAGACCAGGTAGGTGACCAGAGACTCACTCTAGAGGGGGGCTCCAATCATCCTGGCCCCGATGCCCAAGGAAAAGGCCAGGCTTTGCTGTCCTTCTGGATGCCAGAAGGGTTGAGGTCAACCATATCTCGGGGGAGACGGTTCATCTGGTTGATTGACTTTGGGCAGGTAGTCCCTGGATGGGAAACCACGAAGGAACTCCAGGTTCCCCCAAGTCAAGAACCATCCTAGAATGAAATGGCAAAGTGCTTCTGTACTGCCACTGCAGAAATGACATGGGCATGTCCCTAAAGTCACTAAAAGTTGAGGTCATGTTGAAGGAGAGTTTATACCTTTGTTAAAATGCATCCCTGTCATATTTTCTGAATGCATGAATATGAACATGTGAACTTACCCACCAGAAAAGGTGTTGCTCAGTTTCAGGTGTTGTTTGATGGATCAGAGGAGGAGGATGGGGGCAATGATCACGACCCTTTTGTCCATCACCTTCAGCCTCCCGCCGTCCTTCCAGGTACCATGGAATTGCAGCTCCCGCGTTCTTAGCCAGCACGTCCCAAAAGTGCTCCAGGTAGACAAAGGCTGTCCTGGGGTCTCACGGCCATTTACTACAGGAGGGTGGAACTTTAAAATCTCCAGGCAGCCGGTCTTGGCTTGTGTGCTCGGACACAGACCTTGTTCTGGACAGTTTGGGCGGAGGAGGTGAATTTCCCAGCGGTTGGCTCCCGAGTTTTTGTTCTCTGTCCTCTTCCAGTCCTCTGCTGGATGCAGCCATGCCTCAGCTCCAAACATCTCCCGTCCCTGTGAGAAGCCCGCAGACCACAGAGCTCACTGTTTGTCCGCTGCTCTTGCTCAGGCAGCTTTGAGGGGCAAACCCGCTTGTGCCCCTTTTTGTTTTCCTGTAATGCATTAAATCTCAAGGTTTAGTTAACCCAAGACTAGATTGATTAGGACTTACCTGCATTATTAATTCCAGTTCCATAGTGAAAAAGTGTAGGAGGATTCAGATTACCTGTGAAATTAATTAAAGAGATACATTTTCCTAAGAGAAACATGGTTTTGAAGGGAAAAAAGAAATAAAAATTAATTTACCCAAGCTCATAATCCAACATTTTAAAGACTACGGTGGGTGGGGATGTTCTATAATAATTTGATTTTTTCTCCTCAATCTCTCAGGCTGTTTCATAAATTTAAACCGGGCTTAAACATTTATAATGCAAGCCTTGCTCAGATGTCCTGGGAAAGCCCCTCTGTGGCCACCCAGAGCCCTGCTCACCCTTGTGGCTTGACACACACCCAGGTACCAGGAGTCTTTCCTAGGCAAGACCTGACCGTCCACACCTGCTTCCTTGCCCCCCCCAGCCCCTCGGAGACCCATCCACGTGGACTACAGGCATCCTTGAGATTGGGCTTGGCAATACACTGGGAAAGTGTGTCTGTGTGTGGGTGGGTGGGGGGCTGGAGGCACAACAAGGGGAGGGGGGAGAGACCCCTCTGGCTTTTAGGGCCCTGCACGCAGTCCTGGGGTTCTGAATGGGAGGAGGATGGACCCACCGTTTGCTTTTTGCTCTGGAATTGGGGCTTTGGTGCCCCAGAAAGTGGGAGGCTGCCCTAGATATTGGGGGTTTCAGGATTAAGTGGGAATTTCTTTGCTTGGGGCTTCTCCATTGAAAAACCTTTGCCACTACTGCTGAGCAGAAACAGAAGCGCGAAACAGCCAGGGAGTTCTCGGCCACGATGCCTCTGGGCGGCCTTGGAGGGTGGCCGCCCCCTGGCTCTGGGGGGCCATCCTGACCTGGATGGAGGCTTAAGTTGATCTCTCCTGGGTGACACTGTGCACCTACCGTGCAGGACGAGGGGGTGAATTCTTCCTCAGTCTACCTTTACAGACAATTCTGCTCTGCTCTGCTCTAGGATAATGCTGGATTCACCCTGGTCCATGCAGTCTAATGAGCTGCCTGACGCAGGGATATTTTAATGAACCCATAGAACAACTCCTTTAGCTGGCAGTGGGACCTGGGATCTGTTGCCTGCCCAATCTGCGAGGAACAGCGTCTTCTTAAGCAGGCTTTGAGAAGAGGAGGCGGGGTGTGTGTGCGTGCGCGTGTGTTGTCACACTTTCCCGTTCTCAACTGAGAGCAAGGCACACCTTACTTGGGAAGATACCAGTTGCCAAAGGGTCGGGGGCAGCCGGCCTGGGGGGCATCCCCTTGAGAGGCCGTGCAGTCCTGTGCCTGGATAGGGCAATGATAGAGGGGCCGGTGGAGGAGGGGTGACAAGGTCACCACATAATGAAGTGGTCAGCATTGGATTTCTGTCACTGCCACTGAGCTCAGGGAAGAGGAGTGGCAGCAGCGCAGAGCCACTCCAGGGAATCCCTGGAGCCCAGGGCTTGGGCCCCTGGCCGATGGCAGCCGAGCAGCACGCCTGGCTACTCTCCACCAGGCCTTGCCCAAATATGCAGGATCAAAGCTTGTGTTGGATTTTAAAATGTGACCTGCTAGAACTGCCCCTTAACAAGGCAGCCTTGTCTTCTTTCCTTTGCGAAGCGTTGACTCCCCCGGCTTGGAAGATGGGCTTCAGCAGGGGCAAGCACCGGAGTCACCAGCGGTTCACCAGGAAGGAAGAAAGCTGAAGTGAGATCTGTGGCGTTTCGTTTTCCAGTGCTTGGCGCGGGGGGAGCCCGCTATGGAAGAGAGAAGACAGGAAACGAGGTCCTCGCTGAAGACTTCAGCAGGTTCATTCATTCAGAAACTTGGTTTCTGGTTTTATCTCTGATATTCTGCTGCACGCCTTGACTTGTAAGGTGGGTGGGTGGCATGAAATTAAGTATGTGCAGCTGTTTGGGAGCTTGTTAAGCAGAGGCCTGGATGGTCCACAAAGCCTTTCTTCATTCGGACCCTCCCTCCCAGCTCCGTCCATGACCTCTCCACTGGGCACCGCTGTCTGGCCGTAGTCACCCGCCCGCCCGTGTTTTACTTGATCACAGACTTCCAGGTTGACCCAACTGCCTGGGGTTACACGACATCCTGAGCCCCAAAGCCATTTTAGGATAGCCAGCCAATGATGCAGCAACTCTTACTTTAGGCTTTGTAGCTGATGCACCATGTAACCGACTCAGTTTCAGCTTGCTGAAGTCTCTTAAGTCTCTAAATCTCTTAACCAGGTCCTTCTCTCAAGTCGGCTTCCCCTGTTCGTGGTTGGTGGGTCAGTTTCCTTATCTGTTTTATTTTATTTGTTTAATTTGTATGGCCACCTATCTCACCAAGTGACTCTGGGCGATGAACAAAATGTAAAAAATAAACACAATTAATGCAGAAATCAAAATACATAGCTGAGAATAGATCTGCCATCATAACAATGAAATTCACCACCAAATGGGTCCCTGCACACCCATGGGGCCCCTTGTCCTTTCTGCCCTTTGTCCTAAATGTGCAGCATCTGGGCCTCTTCTTTCTAGCAGCCCCTAAAGTACAAGGAGTCTAGTAGCACTTTTCCCACTAACACATTTTATTCCAAGGCATCGGCTTTTGGGGGAGCTGCAGTTCACTTATGAGCTTATTAAGCTCGTGAGCTGCAACTCCCCCAAAAGCCGATGCCTTGGAATAAAATGTGTTAGTGGGAAAAGGTGCTACCAGACTTCTGAATTTTTAGCACCATAGACTAACATGGCTCTCCTCCTATAAAGAATTTGTTAACATGTTGTTCCCCCGCATAAGGAAAGCTGGCCTCAGCCTTCGGGCGTAAGGGAAGGGCTGAACCAAACTGGCACCGGAACAGGGTTTTTCCCCATCCGCAGGCATGCTGTCTGATTTTTTCTCTTTGCTCAGTTGATGTTGAGTTAGTCAATGATGGCAGGTGGTGGCTTCACAGGCCAGGAGATGCATTCTTCTAGGCTTGCATGGAAGAACCTTGGAGTCTGGCATTTCACTTTATTTTTTTAAAGTAATTCTATTAAACATTACAATTAAAAAGATAAAAACTAATACAAACTAAGAAAAATAAAAGAATAAAAAGAAAAAATAGAAAGTGCAGAAAAAATAGAAATAGAAAAGAAAAAAAATAAGGATATAGTAAAGTAAAGAAATATATAAAGAAATGACTTCCCCCTTCATCACAAGTATAAACAATTATAGTAACTTCTCACCTTCTCTTAAAATACAACAAATGATCTCTTCTTCCCATATCCTATCTCTTATCTATAAACAAATCCTTAAAACCTCATCATTCAATCCTGATTAAGGGTTACTAGAGTAACAACATATCTATTTTAACCTTAATCAAATAAACCAACTTTTAAATTCCTTCCTTTTACTTTTAACAATCTTGATCTTTAGTCCCTTCAAAGAATGCCTTAAAACTTGATTTCTTTTCATTTTTTTCTTTGTCCCTTTTTCCAAAATTCTTCAAAGCTTTAACAAGCCTCTTTTGTAAATCCAATATAGGAAGATTAACCAGGTCACTCTCTTGGTTTGTTATTTCTATAACCCTTTTAATTATTAAAACAGCAGCCAGTTTCATTTGTATATCTAGTGTAGCATCTTTTTCCATATCATTCTTGTAGCTCGTCATTTTTAAATCCACTTTCAGATCAGTCTCAGTCTTATCCAGTAAAAGGTGTTCCTCTTCCATAACTTCTTTTAAAGACAGTCTATCTATGATGGCAGACACTCTTAAAATTATCTTCTGGGTCCATTGTTCACAAATATCCTTCAATATGTCCAATGTTAAGGTATTTTGCTCCATTCTGTATTAGTAAATCAAATTTAAGTGTTCTTCTCCCTTAAGTGTAATCTTTAGTTCCTTCTGGTTCCCTCTAGTGTCCAACCTTCAAAGTCTCATCCTATCATGTCTTTTTTTTTTATTCAAAACAATAGCATTTTCCCATGGGAAGGATTCTTATAATTAATTTCAAAATCTTATTTCAAATCCATCTGGATTTTTAGTCCATTTGTTATCAACATTGTAATCATCCTTTTGCTGTTAATTGCAAAAAACATTTTTTTTTAAGTCCTTAAATTTATATTTAAAACTTTGTTTGCTAAGGATTGAAGGAGACTCACCCAGTACTGTAAAACTTGTCATTCCAAAGGCTACTCGTAGCTGGAAGGCAGTTAACAAGCAATTTCCAAAAGTGATTAGAGAAGGAAGTATGCGAACCCAGTGTCCTTTTGAAGGTGCCGACTGCAGGTTGAGCAAAATGACTCTTCCCTCGTCTCCCAGAGCTCTAAACCCGCCGGAGACTGCTGTCTTGCGGTCTCCTTGCAAGGAGCAACTGTCTGGAGCACTTGTGGGCAATCCCAAGTCCTCTCCTTGTCCGGAGAGGAATCCCAAAGAGCCAGTCCCTTCACCGGCCCTTCATTCTGCCGTGGACATCAGCTGTGTTATCAGCAGAGCCGTCTTCAGTTCGCCATTTCTTCCCTGGAAGTGCTGGCATTTCACTTTAGAGCCCCCGAGAGTGAATGTCCAAGGAGGGTGGAACAGCGGGTGTTTTATAGACTGGGCCAAAAGGCCTTGTCTTCCATACTCGTATGTCAAATTGCTAGTCTCTTTGGGCATTTTTCTTTCAATATTACACAAGAATTGGGGTTTTACTTGCTTAGTTTGTGTTCTTTTTAGTCTCAAGGATAACAGCAAAAATCTCACTGGCAGGCTGGAGGGCCAGAAAAGGACAGGATTTCTGAAAAAGAGCCTGATTGGAGAACAGAGCCCCGAAGTGATTTTAAAAAGAGTAGCATCTGAAAAAACAAACCGTGGAGGTAACCTGGTTGACTATTATGTCCTGCAAAAGGCGTAAGAACAAAAAAGTGCTTCCTGCTGGCTCAGCCAGAGGCCTCCACGGTCCTGCACGAAGGCGACTCTGGGATGCCTCAAGCCGGGCCGGGCTGGGCCGGGCCGGGCGTGCCTCCCTCCCTCCCACCCACCCATCGCCTGAGCTTTGGGAAATGGCTGGTGGCCATTATGAGAGCAACCAGTGGTCATCCAAGCCACCTCAAGGGGTGACGTTGCGACATCTATGGCACCACATTCCATAGTTCAGCTGTGCTTCATGTTAAGAAGTATTTCTTCTTTCATTCCTGGATCTCCCCACATTGAGTGTCTGTGTTCTGAGGGGCAAAGAAAAGCTTCAGACTCCTCGCTTTGCCTACACTGACATAATTTCATATTCTCCTTTAACTCTCTAAGCTAAAAAAATTCAAAAGAGTCTAGTCTCTCTAATCATTTTGGCTGCCCTTTTCTGTATGTTGCACGCCGCTTAGAAAAGTAATGAACCCCGGCCCCTTTGTTCCACCTTCCTCTTGGGTCATCAAACCTTAAGCAAAGGTTATTTCTCTCCATTCTTGCCCGGTCCCCCTCTGAGGATTTCAAGGGGCTATCCCAGGTAGACTTATCAGCTAGGCTAACAACTCCATTTGGGATACTGCATTAATTGATTTTAAGTTTGTCCAAGAAAGGAAATGTTAGCAACTTCAGACTAATTTATTCGGCACTTTGTGAAAATAAAAAGTAGTTGAAGTAATGCCAGTCAGGCCAGAGGCCCACATCTGTGAGGACTGAGGCAGTAGAGAAGTTGCAGGAATGAATCCGAGGGGTGGCGTAGACCTGAGGAACCATGCTGTGTTTGGAGATCCTCCTTCTCTTTTTTCTAAAGAGGATGCAGCCAGATAGAAAGTCCACCCCTGCTTTTTCGATAAAAGCTTGTTTTCCATTTTTCTATCCCTTTTTCCAGTCCTGCCTCCAGCTGTTGCTTTCTTTGCTGCTGCTGCTGCTGCTGCTGCTGCTGCTCCAGAGAAAAGCCACTGGCCCCCAATGTCCCTGGGCCCCTAACATTCCCGGTCCAGGGAATCTGTGGAGTGGTGAGCCTTGGCCAAGGCAGCAGGTTGGGCCAGGAAGAAGCTGACGTGCCTCTTTGTGCTCCTGTCCCTGGCGTGCTGGCTCACATCTTTCTCTTCCTGGCAGCCATGAATCTTCCTGGGATCTGCTGATGCCCAGCATGGGCTTGATGTCTCACTTCTGAAACAGAAGAAGAGCTCTACCCCCCAAATATTTGGTTAGCAGCTACTCACTTAAGTAGAATTGACTTTTATCGGCTTTCCTCTGTCTGAGCGCCACCAGCAAAGGCTGTTTCCTCTTCTCCGCTTGTCAGTCCCTCTGCATTCCTATTGGCAGCTTTTAGCCTGGATCAATACTAAGCACTGTGTAACAGCTCAGGCATGGCTGCTTTACTTTGCATCGATCAGACCTGTTTCCAACAGGTAGCAGGCTCTGCGAGGCGATGGCTCAAGGGGACTCCAGGCTAATTCATGACACGAGAGACCCAGATACAGCCACTGAAGGACCACATTCTCTGGCTCCCTTTCTGAATTGTATGTGCGACCCAAGCAATGGTGTAAGGTGAAGTAAAGAAGAGCATTGCTAGGCACCCTGCCTATGCCGGTGTCACTTCCATCCATTCCTGTCCCTCCCTTTAGGGGTCTTTGAAACTGGCATCCTACCATTCAGGCCACAGCGAGGCGGTGTGGCAGGGTGGGAAGCAGCACTGCTGCTGCTGCTGCTGCTGCTGCTGCTGCTGCTGCTGCTGCTGACAGCCAGCACAGGAGCCAGGCCTTCCCAAGCCCAGCCTACTGGAGAAGGTCGCCTCTAACACCTTCACGCAGGTACAGGTGTGTTGGCTGGAGGTTCTGCTTTCAGAGCCAAGAAGTTATAAAGGAAGAGAAATGTGCCATTCTTGCCAGCTCTCGACCTGTTCAGTAATTATTCAATGCGACTTCAGGACCTCCCTGCCGAAAAGAAGGAGCTGTGGCCCCATGGATTTTCCCGGCAAGGGCAGAGGCCTGCAGGACAGGGGAGGCTGCAACAGATCTCCCACGAAGCTTGAGTTCGTTGCTGTGGGAGGTTGGATGCTGCTCCCCACAGAAGCTAATCAACGTGTAATAAGACCTCTGGAGAGCAATTGAGAAAGATCAGCGTCAACTCTCTTGCGCTATAACCGAGGAACAGCGGCCGTTCTTGCTGTCGGCTCTGGGGCTCCGGCTGGATGCTGAACCGCAAAGGGGAGTTTCAGAGGAACCCCCTCCCTGCCACGAACAGGGCGCAGGGCTATACTGACCAGCGCTGAGCCAGAGCACAGACCCGCCAGCCTGGATCTGACTCCTGAGCGGGACGGGCCCAGCAGGGCCCGCTAGTCAGCCGAGCCTTGGGGTATCTCAGAGGCAGAGCGTTAGCGAGGGGGACCCGGGTATGTCTGTGCTGCCAAAACCCGGGTAACGGCGAGAGGGCAGCAGAGAGGTTCGGGAAGCGCTGGTGGTCCCCTGGTTTTTTGAGCCCTAATGGAGTTGCCCCCTCCCCCAGAGTTGAGCAGGCTGGCTCATTTTTTTATCCCTCACACCATGCCCTTTTGGGGTGAGTGGCATCATGCAGAGTACAGAAAAGGGAAAGAGGAGGACAGATAAATTAAAGGCATGGGGTAAGAAAAAGGAAAGACAGCCAAGACGAAATGCCATCAACACCACTGGCCTCTCTCCCCCACCTTTCCATCTCTGTTTCCATCGCGCCTGTCCATGTCCGTGATCCGTCTGTTCCGGTTCTCGCCTCTCTCTGTCTGACGTTTCATCGATTCCATCCAAGCACAACTTTCCCCGTCGTCCCCCCCCAAACCATTCGCCCTTCCTTCATGAATTTGTTCTGCAGTTCAGTCCTCATCCATTTTCTCTGTAGGACCAAAGCATCTCGGTGCATTTTTTTTATATTGGTCACTCACTTTTTTTGTGTTCAGTCCACATTCATTTGGCACCCATTAATTCTTGACCCTGTCTCTTCTTGTTTTCCTTATTTTTAAGCACCCCATTCCCACCGCATCCAGTTTACTTTTGCATTTTGGTTGAATCACCCAGCTCTCACTTCCCTGTAACGTAAGCGGCAGAAGAACGGCCGATTTAACTCTTTTCGATAAATTCTCATTTCTTGCAACAGCCCACACATAACGCTAGCCATCATCCTCCCACCGGAGTTTGCATGTCTTAAAATTTCTTCCTCTGTTTTTCTGTCTTTGAGCAACAGCCTACCAAGGTATTTGCTTTACTAGGTCAAATTTTCCACCTTCATATATAATTTGCAATTGTACAGTCCATTTCTCTGTAAAATACAACTTTATTGGTCTCTGATATATTAATTTTCAGATGCATACATCTTGTTGCATCACGCAGTCTAACGTTTGCTGCACATCATCTGGGTTCTAGCAGCATCATGGCATCATCTGATACATACCCAGCATCCTGAGGACGGGTCAGTGTGCTGCCTGTACCTCCTAGTTGGTGGGCTACAAGCCACAGTAGGTTAACTTGCTTAGTAGTCTCTTAGTTAGAGATCCCAGCTTGCATAGAATAGCATAAGCATGCTCAAAACTGGGCTATGGTTGCCCACGTGGCATACTAGCCAAAGTGTGCTGCCCATATTATAGCCAGGGAATGTGTGGCTGAGAATGCTAGGTCTGCACTTCCTCTACCTTACTAAAAAGCATTATGTGAAAGCCATTTTTTTTCTTTTGAGATGATCAGTCCGTGCAGTGCCCAAGGGTCAGAATCACGATAAGCACAAGAAAGATTTGGCATCCCATCTTACCCTTGGAGGGCTATTTGTTGGAAGATCTGGAGCACCCCATGAAGCAGTTTGCCCCAAGAACTCCAGAGGGTGAAGGTGGGGGTGCCAACCCCTCAAACCTCTCCTCTCTCTTTGGGATGCCCAGATCCTCTCTCCGACTCTGGGAAAGAAGCTGCACCACGCTCAGTCCTAGAGGGTGGAGTTTTAGTTGGCTCCTCTCTGAGGAACCAGATGTAAGCCTCCTCATGAGCAGACGTCTCCTCCGATGACCTGCAGCTGGAGGTCTGCCTGCCATCTCTTAAGCCCTGTTCTCTTCCTGAGAATGCTGCTCCAGGCCTGGCTCTAGGGGGTGGCTCCCACCACAGCCTTCGGCTAGCCTCACTCCTCTGCCCTCACTAGTAACCAGGTCTGGCAAACCAGGCCTGCTGGTGGCTGAACTGGGGCTTCTTGTGTGTTTTCAACGTATGCAAAAAGTGAAAGTGACAAATATGAATTCCACGGCATCCTTATCAGAACTGGCTGCTGCTTCCTGCTAGTGTGTGCACCGATGTTTGCCAGCTGAAATAGCCCTCAGTTCCAGAACTTATTTTGCTCAAGACTGTGTAAATGTGTGCAATGTCTGCCTTTTCCTGCTGTCTCCCTTTGACTGCTGGCAATACAACTGTTCCTACCCTTCTGCTCAGGCGAGTTTATGTGGCTGGGCAGTTCTAATCCACATTCCAGTCTTGCAGGCCCATCCCTGAATTGAAAATAAGAGAATGAAATTTAAATGGAACATTGTTCACTTAGGAAAGAAATATACAGATAGAGGGTAGGGACCCTCTGGCTTGGTAATACAGTAGTAGTTGTAAAATAATGTTGGAAGGATAATTACTAACAGGCTGAATGAGTCAGCTGCCCAAAGAGGAAATGCAAATTTAGGCTGTAGCAACAGAAGTGTAATTTTGAAATCACAGGAAGTAGCAGTAATAATTCTGTGTGGGATGGGCCACGGCTCACCTGTCTTGTTCTGGGCACCAAGTTTCAAAAAGGATTCGGACGAACAAGACAGGATTCAGAGAAAAACAGCAAGGACAATCAGGGGACTAGAAGCTAAATCATGGGAAGAGCAGGCTAGTCGCATTTTTGAAAGACTGAAAAGGTTGTGGCACAAAAGAAGGTCAAGGTTTCTTTCCTAGCATTCCAGAGTGCAGGACATGGAAAAATGGTTTTACAGGAAGACCGATTCTGTTTGAATGGAAGAGCAGTGCAGCCAGTTCCCAGAGGTCTGGCTGCGCTTCTCCAGATGTGCTTGGGTAGCAGCAAGGCGACCATCTGCCAAGGATGCTGCAGAGCAGAGAATGGGGCTTGCCGGCCTGAATGGCTCTTCCAGCCCTGCAATTCTGTGAAAGAGATAAATGTTTCCCTTCAGCCTCTTCATGGTCAGCCATAGCAATGCGTTTCAGAACTATACTTTTTTAAGATAGACTATTATAACAGAAGAGGTATTTTAAGACAAAGCACTTTGCTAGAGCAGAACCTGTTGAAGACTAGAGCCTTGTTCCTCTAGTTTGGGTCAACCTGAGAGTAGAGAGGGAAGGAACAAGCCAACACTGAAAGATCTTGCATTACAAACAGGGGAGTCGTAGGGTGGGTAATACAAGTATTTTTGCTTTGCTACACTTCATTATTCATCTTTTCTATAAGGTGGCTAATTGATATCCATGGAGACTGTTCTCATAGAAATATGCCTCTGCATTTATCGTGGTCGAGCCAGATATCTCTGTAGCTGTTTGCATGGCATACCAAACACAGCCAGCCACATCTAGTGCAGCAGCATCTTGTGCAAATCCAGCCAGCGTGGTAAATTTACTGCTCGGTGTTATGTGAACCCAGAAAATCCAGTTATTGAATAAACGATGGATCAGTGTGTTATGTCAAGCCAGCAGGAATAGGAACCCGGAAGAGCTCATGGATGCCTCTCATACAAGCTGGCATTGCAATGGCAACCTGTGTCTTGCCTTGGGAGAGCTACCAGACTTGAGGTGCAAAGCTCTGGATCCCCACTGGATGGCAGCACAGGGTTGTGGTGTTTTTAATCTCTTATCTGCCGTCTTATCTCTTACCTGGTTCTGTCAGTTTTTGAAGCCCAGATCTGATAGCCCTTGCTTTAGACTGACACGTGTCAGTTTCTCCAAACTAGCCTTTTCTGCAAGAGCCTTGCATAGAATCTATTCTGATGAAAGCATGTTTGTTAAAAATGGCACTACATACATACATAGGTATGCATAGATCCCATTTCTCTCAGTCTGCCCAACTCTCTTTCTCTCTCTCCCCCCGCCCCAACTTCTATCTGTTTATCTAATCTATCTAAGCTTATATGTTGCTTTAATTCATAAAGACTGAGTGGCTTAGAAAATCCTCCCAACTAAGAGGTTTAAAAATAATAAGTCAAAGTAACAGAGGAATAGAATAAAAAGAAATTACAGTGATTCTGTACCAAGGAAATAATCAACCATCGAACATGTGCAATAGCAGCGCCCCCTTTTCACAGCATTTCCCCACCTTTGCAATAGCTGGCAGCCCACTGCCAAGCGAGGCCCACTGCGTCGCTTGGTCTCCTGTGCCCTTCCGACGAGTGAGGAAGATCCGTGGCCTTGCAGCCAGCACTGGGGGGGGGGGGGGTGGCGGGAGGTGACAGCTTTCTCCCAAGGCCTGTGGCTGCTTCCCTTTGACAGAAGCAGCTCTTTTTGTGACTTGACGCCAGCTCTTTGGGTAGGCCAGAAACTGACGTGACAGGAAGACTGGAAGCACGCTTTTTTGAGGTAGACCATTATAACAGAATCTTGCACGCCTGAGTGTGCTTCACCTCCCCTCCCCTCCCCTCCCCTCCCTTTTATAACGCAATAAATCAGGGAAGAGCCCTCCGGTCTCTTCCAAATACGATCTCGTTTCCCAGGAATGTTTCAGCCCCCTTTGCTTACGTGAAGGTTCCTGCCTGTTTCCCTCAAGGTCATCTCCTGACCTCATTCTCTCCCAGTAACTGTTTTTCACTAATTTGTTTAGATAGTGCTATTTATGTACTTGGCACATCATGAAATCATAACAATAATATCCAAAAGGTAAACAAATTACCTAACTCATTGCTTATTTCCATGCAGTTTGTCAAAAATAAAAACTACCGTATAGCAGGGAGGATTTATGTTGGCTTTACATGTGCTCGTTGTACTTGTCAGCACTAAGGCTTCTGACGACGTGGCACCACCGGCTGACGGGCTGAATACCTGGCCTAACTTAGTCAGTTGCTGGCCCCGTCTAACTTAACGAACTCTGCCAAAGGGATATGATTAATTCTCTTTGCAAGGACTAGCAGTGTGAGCGAGAACGCATATAGAAGGTGGGGAAGTAAGAGTGCAAGTTTTCATAATATTTGTAGATGCAGATTTATTTATGGAGATGCATATTCTAATAATGCCAATTTGAATATAAATACATTTCGCCCAACTGTCAGCCCCACTAGGTAGGTCAGACCAGAAAATAACTCCACAAAGACGAGAAGGACCCTTTGCTGAGATAGGCCAGACCAACAGAATCTTGCAGGTCCGATTCTGCTGTCCCTCCCTCCCCCACCTTCTTCTACTGATTAGATGTTTTATTATCCACCTACCTACCTACCTACCTACCTACCAAATCTGTACGCCATAAAACTCCCAGTGACTCTGGGCAGCTCACGACAACTAAAACTAGAGCAATAAAATTAATAACAAGTGAAAAATAAAAAAGTGTCGAGAACGACAAGGGGCTTTCCTTCCCCCTCGCCAAAGGCCTGGGCAAAGAGCCAGGTCTTCACAGGGTCTTGGGGAGAGGTACAAGGCATTTGATGTGGATCTGGAACCTTTAAATGGTTCATAATGTAGCGGCTAGAACAGTCAATGATGCATTTGATTAGGAACATAGGATGCTCTTGCCGAAAGAGCTGCTCCGGTTCGCAGCTGCTTTCCAAACTCATTTACAGGGTGTTGGTTTTAAGCCTCCAAGCCTGACCCGTTAGGTGATCTTCATGAATTTGGCCTTAAGCTTGGCAGGAGCCCCGGGGTGCGGAGAGGCCCCGGCGCATTGCTCCCAGGGGTGGAATGAGTTGAACCTCTACTGCACTCCCCGGTTTTAGGGAAGGAGTTAATACCTTCCCTTTCACCAAAGTTTCAAAATTAGGATGTGTTTTAAAGTGTTTGCTGTCTTGAATATTCTTAAGGGGAAAGGCAGGATAGAACTCACAACAAACGTGCACAAGTAAACAAATAAATACATGTAGCCATAAGGCCTATGGCTTGCGCCTGTGGTGTTGCCTTGTTTGACTGGAATGTGTGTCTCCCTTGAGGGTGGGGGCGTGGGCAGGTGCCGTCGCACAAGGCAAGTCATGAGCTGCAGGTCTGCGTGCGGTATGTGTAGGAAGCTGCCTCAGTTTTCTCTCTTCCTTTTAGGATGAGATGGTTCTAGCAGAATGCCTACATGAAGTGGTGCACGGGCATGGAGTGTGTGCTGGACAATCACATGCAAAAACAGTTTAACTTCTCAGCTTTTACAAGAAACAAAATATGCTTTGAAACAGTCGGAGGATTCATTTGACAAACCCCTTCAGAAATACACCAAAGAGCCATCTACAGAAAGCAAATATTCATATCACTCGATGCCTCTGGATCTGCTGGATCTTCTCTGGATTTCAAACAGGCACGAAGAGGAGGAGCTGGGTATGGAAGTGCAGGTCATGGGGAACAGGATCAGGTAGGGATCCTCCTCTGTGCCATTTTCATGGTTTTCTTGCTAAGTTGATTCTGGACTGTATCCCAACAATCAAGGGGAGCATTGCTGTAGAAGAGCAGGTACCATACTAGTGTAAGCCACCATTGTGGCAGGCCTTGTATCAACAGCCTGAGCTATCGTGTGGTCTACTAATCTTTGGAAGGGTTGCAATTGTGGAGACATGTGAAAAGGCCAGGATGGCCATCCATACTTCTCTGAAATCAGTTCCAGTTCAGCTGAAGGCAGGGCTCGGCAGCCCTACAGGTGCTATTACGCAGATGGCTGGTCCTGGGGTTGGAGACAGTGGGTTACCGATCAGCAGTGGGCTCGAAGAAGGGGCCCCAGAATGAGGTGATACTACTAGATGTTTGACCAGCTCTCGAGAGAAGCAGGACAAGGTGAACTGCTGCAAAGCTCTTTCCAGCTGTGAAGGAAGAGAAGCTGGGTAGGGAGGGAAGTTCGCAAAGGGACTTTACTGATCAGCACCATCCCTCTTAGGGAAAATTCCAGTTGCCAAGTTGAGAGAGCTTCTCTTAGATTAGCCCATAAAGGCAAAGAGAAGAGGTCCCTCCCCTCTACTTTGCATTAGCTCTGTTCCAGGTGGGGGGTACCTGCATTCGGGCCACGGGTCCTCCAGAGTTGCTGAGATTTTCACTTTCGTTGTGCCCAGGACTTCGTTTTTCTGCTGCTTGTTTCAAGTCTGAATGGGATCCGGAGCAGTCTTTCCTTTTCCCATTGGCACATGGTAGATTCTCCTGGGAAGGTGCCAAGAAACCCATCCAATGAGAGCAGCCTTGGGTAGCTCTCATTGGCACCACCGGGAAGGTTCTAAGGGGTTCTCAAAGGATCTCTGAGCTAAGAGGTCTGGATCCTGTCATTCCTGAGGCTAGAAGCTGTGCTGGGGCTGGGGCAGGGGCAGGGCGAAGTGTCATTTCAAGTGGTCAGTGTGGCACACAATGCCCCCTTTTTAGACTTCACCCGCCTGTCCCCACCAGGCCAGCCAATCTCTCTTGGGGACTCAAAGTGAGTGACTCAGATATGGAGGGGCATTCTTGCCAAGAGCACTATTCCATAAGGCGGGGGGGGCACAAGCAGGAAGGGTCTCAGATTCCCCCTCCCCTTTCAAAGAACACCCCTATACCTCATTGGTCAAAAGACCAATAAGACTTTTGAATAGGATGCTCCAACTTCTCTCTTTTCCAGAAGGAAAAGGAATGACTTGGAGCACCTCCCTTAAACCACAGGTTTGGATTGTGGCCCAAGGAAGACACTTCAGGCCCTAGTGCCAATTTCTTTCTTGCAGCCCCTGCCTCCTCCTGCAGCTTTTAATTTTTTTCTGGGAGCCTCTGCATCTCATATTCTGCCAAGGTTTCATGGAAAGGACAAGGATTAAGGAGGTGAATGTGTTCGTTTGCATGAAAAGGGAGCACGCCTTGCAGGCACTGCATCAAGGAACATGGGAAGAATTTGGGGCATCCTGCAAGCTAGCCCCTTCTGTAATTTTGTACCACACTCTCACAGGCTTCTTTTCCGAGACAATTACGTGCTCCCCTTATACTGTTGTGAATGGAGAGGCTTGCTACTTGTGGGTGGGGAGGTAGCTCACTAAACGTGATTTAAAAATTGGTTTTATTATCATAAAGTTGAACGTTAATGTAGTGCAGGCACAAAGGGACGGGCATATTGTTACGATTTGTGTGGAACCTGTGGAAATGTTAGCCTCATTCTGCAGGACTGCAGCGATGAAATCCTCTTTGCTTGGGGAACAACCCTGTTCTTCCCAGGTGCAAATTCTTGGCCTCCGAATCCTGGGGCAATCCTGCCTTTAGGACACCTGTGCTGCCAGCATCCTATGGATTCTGGAGAGCGGGAGGAGAAGCCTCACTGGGATGGGAAGGCTGAAATGCACCCCAAGAGCAGAGGGAGGATGGCAGGGAAGGAGTGTGCAAAACGCAGGGCAGGCTGGCCTCTGTTTCAGGCTAGAAGATCTTCCTTCTGCAGGTGTGGGCAGCCAGCGAGTTTAAGGATGTCAGATGATCGTCCCAATCTAGTCCTCAGAGCAGAAATGCCTTCTGGCCAGTCGCTCTAGGGGAATGGGAGCTGGTCTGCAAGGAGAAGAAGAAAGATGTCAAAACCTAAGAAAGCCAATTGCGTATAAAGAAGGGTACAGTATCAGCACTTCTTAGGGGAGGAAGGGCTGGCTGAGCAAAGTACCCAAGAAGGTGCATGATTTTGGAAAGAGCTGCAGGCTTTCCTGGGAAGAGGCACATCTACTTTGAGGTGCTTCATTCACGCCCACATGCTCTGAAGCGGTTTTCCGGGAATTTCCCTCTTTGTATCATTCCAAAGAGAAGGATGTAGAAACACAGCTTTAAGCTTCGGGAAGACTGATTCTATCTGCATGCTAGCAAAAGCTTCCCCCAAAGAGCCACCATTCAATTCAGCAAGGGAACGACTGACCTGGGCAAGTGCTGGGATCCTTTCCCCCCGGTGGCTCTCAAGGGCAAGCTGGACAGTCCTCCAGCCCAAGGGCCACTGCAGTCTGATGTTGGAAGCAGCACCCAGGAACAGGGAAGGAAGATCTTGACAAGCAGAGGGGCGGGGGAGGTGCTGACTGGAGCCCCATTTTTCCTGAAGTCTGTTGGGATGGCCTCCATCTCTGGCCACAAAAGATGGAGTGCTTCTTTCTGAGGCTAGAAGCCCCTGTGGACCCCCACTTCTCTGCCCTACCATTTTGCTGCCACCGCCTCCCTATTTTTCAGAGCCTTTTGGCGTAAATAGTTCTGTCCACAACCACTCAGAATTAAGCCCTGCTGAGTTCAGGGTCTTATTCCCGGGCCAGCAGGAATACAGTCGTTGGCTAAGTCACCAACAACAGCGGTGACATTAGCAGTCCAACAGATGAGCCTTGCAGATCCTGGCACACAGTTGGTGTAGATGTTCCCATTGCCCCATTCTTGGACTGCAAAGAAAAGCAGGCCAGTTGCACCTCACTTGGGCACCTTAGGAGCGTTTCAGCGCAGCTGCCACAGCTGTAGGGAAGGGGGCAGGATCGGCACAGGTGGAGGATTTCTTGACGGATTGGCCCTGAGGGCTACGTTGGAATAAGGCAACTTTAAGGCTCCGCTTACGCAGGGATCTTGCAAGGTGAACACGGATCTGATGCTTGGAGAGCCTTTCCTCTGTTCTGCGTAAAAACGACCAGCACCAACTCTCCGCCAGCAAAGATCTACTTGCTCTGACGTGCCGCAGAAACGCACTCCCCTCTAGAGGCATCCGGCCTGAGACTCCCCATCCGGGGCCGTACTTGTGTGAGAGAGAACGGTCTGGCCTGTCTTCAGAGAGGTCCACAGTAACCCACCGGCATCGGACAGGTTAGGTTCCACCTCCAGCCCACAAAGCCTTGCAGACCAGCTCCCGGGTGGGAGGCCCAACAAGTCCCTGACGCCGGTGCACACTTGCTCCGGCAGGCTCAGCCAGGAGTAACTTCCTGGGTCAAGGCCACAAAGAAGGCAATGGATTCCCCTTGCAGAGGAGGGTTGGGGAATTGTCCAGGGACATCCGGGACCTGCAACTGCCCTGCCTGAAGGAGGAGCCAACCTTCTTTGCTTCCAGCCCCCACAGAATCCATTCTTCCCATCCCCACTTGAGAGAAAAGAGGCAGGGTACGTCCCTTTGGCCAGCCCTCGTGGGCCTAGACAGCACAGCCTTGCACCCGATGAACTGCGCTTCTGCTAGGTTGGCGGTAGGCACCTGCCCCGCCCCCCAGCCGGCCAAGAGGTGGCGGTCTTGGCAGTGCCACTCTAGCATCCACAGCAGAATCCTTTGGCCCCTTCTGCTGAATCACCCAGATGTGCCAAAGGAGCCATGCGTGAAGCTGATTCTGCCCAGACCAGGCCTTTCTAAGCAGGTTGAGATAGTAAGAAGAGAGTGAGGGGGATGGGAGAGGAGGAGGAGGAGGAGGAGGCAGGGTCTTCCAGGAGCTCTCAAAGCAGCCCTTTGTAGTTTTATATGCTGTCCCTGAAGGCAAAGCAAGTGCCACAAAGAAAGGCAAGTCACACTGGACAATCTTTTCTGCCATCTGGAGTACGAAGAAAAATTAGAAGGATGACTATAGTTTTCCTCATACTTGAATGCAAAAATAGAGAGATACATGGAGAATATGAAATCTTTTATGCTTGCAAAGACAGGAATGCATATGGTTTGTTTCGGTACTGTAGGCCCTCGAACTCTCTAAGACAACAAGCCTCTTTCTACTGACAACATTCCTATTTTGTAGATAAAGCACAGAAAACCACGTCGGACATTTGTTGTTGGACTTGAAACGCTCCCCGAATGGTTTGGGATTGAAAATTCTGGATGCATCAGGATCGTGAAGCAAAGTTCAGGAACGAGTATTTTGAACCAGGTGCCAACTAAACCATGAACAAACCCGGTAATTTGTGTACGTTCTGGCAACCCCTGAAGGCCCAGCTGGCTGTGCACATGATCTACTCAAGATGGAGAACGCAGAGGCTTTTCATCTTCTGCTTTTGAGGTGGAAGAGGAAACTAGACATTAAATCCTCAGACTGCTCTGCTGTGTGAACCTGCAGTTCCCACGGGCAGTGCAAAGGGTTCTGCTTTCTTTATGACAACTATGATAAATACTGTAGGAACGCGCCATGCAAAGTTGCCATAGACGTCTTAAGCAGCATCATTTCTTGGCATAAGTCAAAGTGCCGGCGCTAACCCAAAGCCATGTTTTCTAGGCATACTATGAAATCAAGAGCTTTATTTTTAGTTGCTACATACTACAGTTGGAACACGAATGCCAAAGCAGATTGGAGTTCTAATTGTGTAGGTTAGGGCTCATCTCGCTCCAATTTGTATCCTGCTTACACTGATTTACAGACGCCTGCGCAGCTCTCTCTCAGGGCTATCATACGAGCAAGGACACCCTCACTGCGGGTTCCTTCCCTGTAACCATTGGGGCTCTGCATGATCTCGGCTGTTGCAAAGCCAGCCGAACAGGCTGCTTTCAAGCTGCCTGCACGGGCTGGTGTTCCATTAGGAACTGGCAGGAATAGCATAGGGTTTTTGCACAGAAGGGCTTCCGACAGGCTCCAACAAAGCCTGGGCACTGCATTCTTTTCCGTGGAATAAACTTTAAAACCAGTGCCAAAATGTCCCAGAAGGCATCTCTAAACAAACAAACAGCTTCTAAGCACTCCTAACAAGCAGTTCCAAATTCTGAAACCACTCGTGGATTTGCAGAGACACAGCACCTAGAGAGCAGGCAGGATGAAATGCTTCCACGCAATACAGCAGAGGGAGGGGATGGACTTGCTGAAATCGCCAGCAGTCGATCCCAGACATCTCCTTCCCTCTTCCACTCCCATTTCATAGCCGGGCAAGCCTACGCTGATCTTCCATCTCCCCCCGGAGGGACCTCATTTCTGTCCGACAGCCAAGGGCAGCAATGCCTGGGAACGGCTACCGTAAAGAGAAGCCAAGGGCCGTCCCTCCAAGGCCAGAGCAAGTGGCACAAGCTAGTCGGGGCAGAAAAGCAGACCTGTTAACTCAGGCCTTTCTGGAAGTCTCTCTTCCTCCCCATCTTTCTCCAAGTCCCACCATTCTTTGCAAACCCCTTCAGGGCTAGAGGGAAAGCTGGTCCCCAGAAACCAAGGAGTACTCAGAAAAAGCAATTCTCACCACGGTTCCTGCAGAACTATTTCCTTGGGCACCCACAGGGCCCTGACGGAGCAAGCCATGAACTGCTGGGATTTTGGAAGACTCCCACGTCTCTATTAGCCACTTTAGCAACCCGGTGCTTCTCCCAAGAGGCTTGCAAGCAGGGGGTGAAGAGACCGGAACCCTCACTTTCCTGCCTGCACCATTCAACCATTCTCCTCATCTGTTCATCTGCCCCAGAGTACATCGAAATAAACCACCCAGAAGCCGCTTTGCGCGGCATCCATCGAAGACTCTCCTCCGAGAGTCCACGGCTCCCTTCGGAGGGAGCCTCTGCATCCAGAAGGCTTCCAGGAGTATGAACCGCAGGGCAGGTGTTCCGAGCAGAGCAGATGCTGCACCTTCCTTCCTGTAAAATCTGAGGATGAGACGCAGTTCGGGCAGGACTGAAACGCACTTCCTTAGCTAGTAATTTGGCAGTTAGAATTATGGGGATAGTTTAAGAAAGAATGACTATGCTTCCAGCCTGTATTTCAGGTTTAGATTTAGGGTTGAACTTCGCTGGCAACGTTGATTTAAAAATCAACCACAGGCATTCTTAGGGTCAGTGACTATATTTATTAGAATGAAATGAAGTTGACATTAATACTCTAATCTAAGGCGTTCGTTCTGAACCAACAGGAGCTCAATTCCAGAATAGCATGAAGCATTTATCGTTGCTTAGTTGCAAGTCATTTATACTTCTAAATTATTAAAATTAAAACAAAAATGCAAATTAAACATTTCCCATTGCATTATCTTGCACTCTGTCATAGAACGTCTGAGAGCCACAATGCTACCATAAGCGGGTTGTACGAAATTTGTTGCTCTACTGCGAGATATAAACGCAAGTGTCCTTCACTGAAATCTCCAGTCGTGCCCGGGGACTAAGATACAGCTGTTTTCCTGACCCGGGGGGAGGGAACGGGGGGGCCACCAACCGCTCCTAAGGGGGATAGCACGAGGAAGGCTGGGTGCTTTGGGGTGGTGGGCCTCACTCTTTCAGCAGGGGGTTCTGACGGAGGCCCCCCGCCCGACGCAGGAGCCCTTCGGGGCGCACAAAAGACTGCGCCCTCCGGGTCTTCAATCCAGGGAGGCTTCCCGTGAACGAGCCGGCCGCTTCGCTACCGGCGGCAACTTCCCCTTCCTCCTCTGCGCGGCGGAGCTGGTTTGGTCAAAGCCAGAAACGTCCCAAGTCGAAATGACGCGCCGGGCGCCGGATTAGCGGCAGGAGTAGCGCGCTCGGGGTCTCCGGGGCCGGCCGGGGAGCGACGCCAAGAGGCGCTCCGGAGGAGCCCCGTCGCCCCGCAGCCGCCCTCCGGCCCACGCAAAGCATCGCGAGCCCGCGCGGCGGCTCTCAGCCGTGCGAGCGCCGGCACAGGCTTTCCACGCGACGGGCCCGGCGCGCCCGCCCACCTACCTACCCGGAGGCGTCTTCTGCCCAGAAGGTCGCAGCTTGCCCGGGAACCGGCCGGGCAGCGGAGAAGCCGAGCCAGGGCCCCCGGCTTGAAGGAGCAGCCCGCCCGCTCGGCTGGGCGGCGGGGGCCCCGTCCCCGCCGGACCGCCCGCGCGGGGGCCGCTCGCGATCCCGGTTGGGGCTGTCGTCGGGGGGCCTTCCCGGGGGCGGCGGCGGCGGCCCGAGTCTTCGCGGGGCGGCTTAAGTCCGCGTCGCCAGCCGCAGCGCTTCCCGGCGGTAGTTTCCCGGGTCCAGGAAGTCCAGCCGCGGCGGGCGCTGTCCCCGGCGCCCGGGCAGGCAGCGGCTCCTCCTCAGACGCGCCCCCGGAGGGGCCCCGGGCCCCTGGCCGCCCGGGAGGGCGTCCCTTCCTCGCCCCGCGCCGGGCTCCGGGCGAGCAGGGGCCTCCCCGCCGCTCTCGGCTGGGTCCGAGCCGGGCGCCTCCCCCGGGCGCGAGGCGACCGGCGCCGCGCCGAGCCGCGCCGGAGAGGACTCGCGCCCGGCCTTCCGGAAGGAGGCGCCGTGTCTCCCGACGCCGCGAGGCCGGCCGCCCCGGCGGGAGCCATCCCGGGGCGCAGCGCAGCGCCGCCGCCGGAGCGGAATCGGGGCCGCGTCCGGGCGAGGCTGCTCCCGGCGAGTCACAACTTTCCCGGCAACTTCCCAGCCCGGCTCCCGGCCGCCGCCGCGGGGGAGGCGGCGAGGAATGCGCGGGGGGAGGTGCGGCGCGAGTCCCCTCCCTCTCGCCCCCTCCCTCCGTCTCTTTCTTCCTTCCTTCCTTCCTTCCTCCCTCCCTCCCCCCCCGCCCGCCGGCCGCTCCTCGCCTCGCCTCGCCGCTCCCCGCCGCTCCGCGCCGCTCCGCCCGCCCGCGCGCGCTCCCTCCCCCGCCGCCTGGGCTGAATCTTATTGATCCAGAAGGTGGCTAATTAGCCCTTCCCGTCGTGCCTGGGTAATGAGGCACATGCGCACTGCACTAATCAGCCATTTTTTGCAGGAAACTAATTAGCAGAATAAAGATCCAAAGAGTTTTTTTCCACCCCAATCAGCAGATCCGAGCGCGGGCGCTTCCTGCTCCGGCCGCCCCGCCAGCCCGGCCCCCGCCCGCCCGCCCGCTCGCTCCGGGGGCGCCCGCCGCTCCCAGCGACGATGCTGCTGCTGCTGCTCCTGCTGCTGGGCAGCGGCGGCGGCGGCGGCGGCGGCGGGGGCAGCAGCGGCGCCGGCGGCGCAAGTGGAAGCGGCTCCCGCCCGGCTCCGGCTCCGGCTCCGGCCCCGGCCCCGGCCCCGGCCCCGGCCGCCGCGCCTGCTCCGCGCCTCTCCTCCGCCTCGTCTCGCCGCCGCCGCCGCCGCCGCCGCCAGTCCGGGCTGCAGCTCGGAGCGCGCCGCGCCCGCAGCCTTCATGGGATCCGTCGCCCCCCCCACGCCGCCGCCGCCGCCGCCGCCGCCTCCCGGGATTAGCCGTCTCGCCGGAGCTGCCGCAGCAGGAGGGGCCGAGGAGGAAGAAGAGGAAGACGGGCGAAGGAGGAGGGAAGACGCCGCCGCCGCCGCCGCGTAAGTGGCAACTTCGCTGCGCCCCGCCCGGACTGCTTTGCATGGGGTGGCCCGGCCCCCTCTCGCCGGATCGGGGCCGCTGCCTCCCCTCCCTCCCCCTCCCCTCCCCCTCCCCCCGGCGGAAACTTTGGGCCGCCTCCCGCCTCGGGCAGGTGCTGCGGGGCGGCCCCAGGCGGGGTCGGCGCGGGCCAGGCGGTGCCCGTGTAACGGCGCGCACGGAGGGCAGCCCGGGGGCGGGCTGGCCCTCGGCTCCCCGTGGCAGCGGGGCCGTCTCGCGGCCCGCCGGCCGCGGGCACATCGATCGGCCCATCTGCATAATCGATCTGGCGGCCACGGAAGTGGCCGGGCCGTGGCTGCGCCGCCCGCCGATGTTCTCGGCCGGCGGCCTTCTTGTGAGCGGGCCAAGGCGCGAGCCTGCCCCGGCCTGCGGGGGCTGCCGCTCTGGAGCCCCAGCCTAGGTAGGGCGGCCGCAGAGCTAGCCGCGGCCCGGCCCGGCCCGGCCCGGCCCGGCCCGGCCCGACGCTTGGTGCGGGCTCGTCCGCTTCGGGTCGCTCTGCGGCCGAGGAAGGGGCCGGGCTGCGGCGGGGTCCCCGGCGCCCGCCGCTTCGCACGGACGGGAAGGTCCTGCCGCGCAGGAGCCGGCGGGCGGCGGCCGCGTTTCGTCTCCCTTCGCTGGCGGGCGAGGGGCGGCATCGGCGGCGGTGCCGCGCCGCGCCGGAAGCCGCGAAGTTGAGCCGAGCCGCTTTCTCGCCGCGCTGCGAAGCCGCTCCGTGGCGGCGGCGGCGGCGGCTCAAAGTTCGCCCGGAAGGAGTCTCGCCGTCTTCGCCAGAGCCGGCCGGTCGGCCGGCCGGCAGCGAGCGCCGCCTTGGCCGGAGCCTGCCCGCTCCCCCTGCTGCCCGGGCAGCCCTCTCCTGCGGGGAGTTGAGCGGGCTTCTGCCCGGCCGCCGGCGCGGGCAGCCCGCGCCCAGCTTCGGCAGATCGCCGGGAGCCATGTATTTTCTGCCCGCCGTCCCGCGCCCGGGCTGTGGTTTTCAATTACACAAGATGTTGCCGTATTTTTAATCACTCAGCGCCTGCACAGTTGTAGATTTACCGCCTCCGCGCTGGTGGAAGAGGCCTCGCTGCCTCGCGGTGGGCTGAGCACCGCGGGCGAAGAGCCTTTGGCGCGGCCCGAGCCGCCCCGCTGCCGGAGCGCGTGGTTTCCGCGCGGCCGGCGCCCGGCGCCCGGCGCCCGGCTCCGGCGAGGACCCCACCCGGAGACCCTCGCGGGGGAGGCGCGCTGTCGAAGGCGGCGGCCTCTCGCCCGCGCCTTGCCCGAACCCTTCCTCGGCGAGCCGCGCGGGGCTCCGCTCCGGTGCAGGCGGCTCGGCGGCTCGGGCGCGGCCTTCGGGGCTGCCGCCGCTTCTGGGGGAAGCGACCCTTTAGCGGCCTTAAAGCTCGGCGTCGCCAGCCACGGGACGGCTCTGCCCGGTCTCGCCCGAGGGAGGTTTCGGGACTGGGTTTTCTCACAAGCCGGGAGGACGACGCGGTGCGCGGCCTTCTGGAGAGGCGTCGGGTGCGCTTCCTGGCGCTGCGTGCTGGCGCTGCGCGTGGACGGCGTTTTTCAGTGTTGTTTGCGCTGGGTCTCCCTTTCTCCCAGGTATTTCTGTGCGTGCTTGTTCTGGACAGGCCTTTCAGGGGCCGGCGTCTCCCTCCACCCAAAAGGCGGTGGGAATGCAGCCGCAGAGCAAGACCTGCTCGAAGGCTCCGGTGGCCGAGCGCCCTGCTACGTGTTCCGGCTTTTTCTGGGCCGCCATGTCAGGAGACTTTGATGCCCGTTTCCTATTGTGTCCATCTCTCCTCAGCGTCTTTCATTTTTTATAGTGTCCCCTCCCTATCCCTTTTTTTAAGTTCTAAGACAACTTCCACTCAACTGCAGATCCAGGCCAGAATGAGGCTCCTGCGGTGGAAAAAAAGGCACTGCCCTCCCCCCCCATTTTCCCCCTGCTTCTAGTTGAGCACAGGGCATCCTTTCCTCAGTTCTTTTGGGTCCATTGGCTTTCCTCGGGCAGCAGTGCTCCCGGCTCAGGCCATGCCCTGCCAGCAGTGGGTCCCGTCCCATCAGCAGGGAAGGCGGGAGGGAGAGGGCAGCTTGCTTGGTGCGGGCTTTGGAAAGTGCCAGGTGCGGTCAGTGCCAAAGAAGGAAGGAGAGTGAGCAGGGCAGTCGCTGAGCGGAGGGAAGAATGAAGGAGCCTCGTGTTTGCCGTGATGGGGAAGCCCGCTCCCTCCCTCCCTCCCTCCCTCCGGTGGCGCTGGCCTCTTGTTCCAGGGAACTCTGCGGCTGAGGTTCAGCTTCCCTTGGGGGCGGTGAATGCCCTGCGATCAGGGGGCCGCCTGGCGTGGGATCAAAGGCGCAGACCTTCACCCGGTCTTTGAAGCTCCCCTTTCTCCCTTGCTGTCCCCCTCCCCTTTTGCAGGTTCCATTCTGACTGTGGGGTACTGCGGGGGGCAATGGGATGAATTCCCTTTGAGAAGCAGGGATGCTGCCGTTCCAGAGCAAGTCCTGGGATCAGGCCCTCCTGGGTCATTGGCTGATGTGTTACTTGCCTTGTCTCGCCTTGGGTGGCTGTGTACTGAGCCCCCCACAGGGGGTGATTCCCTGGAAACATTAGGAAGCCTCTCTTCCCTTGGAATTCGTATGTGGCAGATCAACCTTGATTATCACAGATCGGTGTGTTTTCAGGAAGACTGTTTGGATAAAAAACTCAAATCCCATCAGTTTATCAACAGCAGGAAAGCCGATGTTGCTGTGCGACGGTTGAGACCGCAGGGCTAGCTCGGACAGAGCCTGGCCCTGTTTCTTCCCTTCACCCAAAGCGTTGGTGGGGATGGTGCTGACCCTTTCCTTACTCCCCTTTGCACTGGAATTCTCCCTGACCCGGGGGGGGGGGCAAGAACAGTGGAAAGACAGGCTGCATGGGCCAGGCTGTTGTTTTGACACATGGAAAAATGATGGGTGCTCTAGTTAGATCAGCCAAGACCTTGTTTTGAAGACCTGACTTCATGCTCTCCATATTTTGAACTGTCCTTTTTAAAATTTATTTCTGTCACTAGAGCCTTCCATATCATGTTTACATTCTACAATTTTTTTGTTACGAAGAAAGGAGTAGAGTCAGGTGAGATATTATTGGGTCAACCTAAGGATCCAAACCTTATTTTCCTGAAGCATCCCATCTGCTACACAGTGGTTCATGTCAGAATGAGAAGCCTGGCAGTGAAAGCGTTTGTGCGTCCCCCTCTTCACCGTGTGCTCGGGGTCCACTTCCTGGGGAGGCTGGGCCCGGGATGGCTTTCGGGCCATCAGAAAAGGCTGTTTCAGCTCACGGGCGCAGCCATAAAACAAGGAAGCCAGGTGGAAGGTCCTACGAGGACGTGGTTGCTGGGCAGTGATTTTAAAAATAAAAGGGCAGAATTAGGCGGACAGGCAACTGTACATTTACTGTGCTGGAAAAACAGCTAGCACCTCCCTGATGGCAGGTGGCTGATGAGTCTCGTAATTATGGGAGTGTGGAGAGGCCCAGCTGGCGCTGCCAAGAAGAAGAGTGGGCCATGCTTGGGGGGGTTGCTGAAGGGCCCCTCCCAGTTAAGGAAGGTTAGAGATCGATGGACCCTCTTGTACTGAAGCACAGCAAAGGATTTGAGGAAATTGTTGTGCTTGTTCTGGCACTGGAGAGAGACCTCTACCGACCGTGGGCACAGGTTTTTCCAAGTTCCCCCAGGGCAGATGTCTGTCGATGAAGTGGCTACTATCTCCACAGCAACCACAACTTAAAAGAACGATGGCGATAGGAGCTTTTCAGGGAATGTTGCAATATGCAGCTGGTGCATCGTTCCCTTTCATTTTTTTGTTTTCTGCTGTGAGTTTTCAGGTGGGACAGGGCAAGGGCACGTCAGCCACTGAATAACCTGGTTGCCTCTAATCCTACTTTGCTGGGTACACAAAGGAGTCTGAGCCCGGGGTGGCAGAGCTCACTCTTTTCTGGCGCCCGTGGTGGGAAACCTGGGTCCAGCGCTGCTCTTTAACTGGGAAATTTCACTCTCTGGCTTCTCAATTCGCTGCTATAATGAACCATTTTAAGCAGCTTTTTCATAACCTGCTCTTGACTAGAAAAGCAGCTCGGTTAGATTTCACATCACCTTTAATTACGGTGGTGGTGTGATCTCATTTCAGAAGCCTTTTCAGCTGGCTACACGTATTGAGTATTTTTGGTGGATGGGGTTGTTGAGGAAGCTATTTTTAAACTTCCGGCTGGGCTTTCCTTCTGAGCATTTTCTAGATGGTGCCGGCCGTGTCCTGGGAAAATCGTTCTTAGTGAGGGTCCGCCCGCAGTGTTCCTGGGGGGCCAGTCAGTCTGTCCTTCCCCCGCCTTCCTGGCCATCGGAGCTGCTCGAGGATGCCTCCGTGCAGGGAAGGCAGCGTCTGATGGCTCTGTCAGCCTGCGATGGTAATGAGCTGCTCTTACGATTTGCTAGAGCGTACACCCCCTTTTCTTCGGGAGCGAAGGTACCTTCCTTGCAGATCTCCCTTGGCTTCGTCCTGTGCAACAACCACCCTGTGAGGCAGGCTGGTCGAAGAGCGTCTGGCCCAAAGCCACCCGGGGCTCTTCCATGGTGGAGAGCAGAGCTGAGCCTGGTTTTCCCAGTCCTGGCCCAGCCCAGCCACAGCCCTTCTGGTGCTGTAGCTCAGTTGGTACCACCGATTCTTTTCGAACCCTGAAGGCAGCTCTCCGAGGCCACACCGTGGCGCGAGGCTGGTGCATCACCCATGCACATTTGCCTGGAGTGGGCCAGGCTGCAAGCTTGAGCTGTGGCAGGTGCTCTGCCTAGGCAGGAGAACCAGATGAGAGGCTCGCTGGAAGAAAGGGCCGTGACGTGAAGGGAAAAGGCCTGAATCGAAAGGATATCCTCACCTTTTCTGCGAATTCCAGGGAGAAGGCCGTCCACCTGGGGTGGTGTGCATCCCTCAGAGGAGATGGGTGGGCTCCTTGACATTCCTGGCAGACCTCTAGGTTGGACTGGCTTGAAAGGTGGGGGCGTGCAGCGGCTGCCCATTGGCAGGGGATGCCTTCCAGGAGCTCCCGGCTGGCTGGCTGGCTGGCTGGGTGTGCCTGGAGGCAGTGCTGGGGAGAACCTGGTTGTGCCAAGTGTGGCACAGAAGGCGCTTCGGGTGCCGAGGGGAGCTGAGGAGCGCAAGAGCTTCCAGTCAACCTTTGGGCTTGCTGACATCTGGCGGGATTTCCTCCCCCCTGCGCAACAGATGCTGACAAACTGGAAGTACTGAGGAGCAAGAGCTTAAGGCTAAGGAGGACTGCAGGCCACCCAGCAGAGCCCCCAGGGCCTCTTCCGCGCTGAAATGACTTGGCTCCCATCCTTTCAGGCCCTGCTGTGCCACGGCGAGGTTGGTTCTTCCCCTCGGCCCTGGCCTGGGCGGCGTCGCTGGTCTTCCTTCGGGACTCCAGGGTGTCTGCAAGTGTGTTGGGCTCCTGGGGAGACCCCTGGAACAGGTTCCTTAGCACAAGTTGCTTTATCGTGCTGCTTGTGGAGAATGGCTCACCCCAAACCATACTCCCTCTCTGTTTCTGGTAGTCAGTTGTGGCAAGGACCTCTGTCTTATAGACAGTAGCAAATGTCCTTTTTGCCCTTTTTGCTCAAAAACTCCAAGGCATCTCCACCATTACCTCACCTAAGTCCATCCAACCTGTTCTGAAGGCGCTACAACACTTCACAGGTGGCAGCGAAGGAAGCAGGACAGCCAGGATTAGCAGGGCTGCAGACCTTCTGCTGGGTACTGGGAACTATTTGGGGGCTGTCAGATGCAGGAGAACAGCAGTTCTCCCCAAGGCCCACCCCTCTTGGGCGGCGCAGCAGCTTGAGCCCGAGGCCTTTTCCAGCTAGGAGTAGTGTTCCATATTCCTGCCTTGCCTGTAGCTGGAGCTTCTCTAAAGGGTAATGGGGGCATTTAATTTGACTGAAGGCTGATTTGGTGATGGGCTTCTGTGGAGTTCTTGGTGCTCTCTGAGCTTGGTTGTTTGCTTGCAGACATTTCATGACCCAACTGGGTAACATCACCAGCACTGATGATGTTCCCTAATCAGCTCATGAAATGTCTGCAGGCAGACCGCCCAGCTCAGAGAGCACCAAGGACTCTGCAGTTGAACCCTGAGCTACAGGTAACCTCTTCTGGGACTTCTGTCCTGTTCCTGAGCGAAATGGGATGGCTTTGGCCTCGTTTCTCCCAAGGGTTCCTTGGCTGCATTTCATTCTTGACTTGGAGCTCTCGCCACTGAGACACGTTGCCTAGGCTGGCTGCTGCCTTGCCTCGGACCAAGGTGTTCATGAGGGCTGCTATGCAGAGAGGAGCTTGCTGTTGTGTTGCAGGCTCAGCGCAGTTGCTCCAAAGGGAGTGTGTCTACCAAGGCCTGCCCAGTGGGGATTCCTCTCTGGGATCCATGAAAGGAAGCACTCTGAGTCAGAGCCCCTCGGGAGAAACCTTGGCAGGACCACTAGGGCAAGCGGCCAAGGGTGCTCCTTGCTTGGATTGCTTGCTGCAGGGCCCACGGGCGGGGCCAGGGGCCGCTTCCTTCCTTCCTTCCTTCGTTCGGCTGGCACTCATGCCGGCTGCTGCATTTTGAATATCTTTCCTGAAGCTGGGCTTGCCTGTGGCATTCAGCCATGACTTGCATAACCATGATTTATTGAATAAAGCACAAGTGCTTGACTTTGTAGAGCAGGCTAACCCATAAACTGTGGGTTCACACAATGTTGGATGCCGGAATTAAGCAACACACCTTTGGCTTGGAGGGAGACCGGAATCCAATCCATCCCTCTCTTGAGCTTAAAGCAGACGTGAGGCATTGTGGGGGGGGGGGGGGCGACTTCCACGTGAAGCAAGCAGAGAAGCTTTGTTGATCAGGATCTGTGGCGATCAGTCGTTCTTGAAGCTGGCTCATTCAGGAAGCCAAGATGGTGGCTGTTGTGGCCACAGTAGGAAGTCTGCATGGAGAGATGGCAGCTCCCTGGAGATTTAATTTTTCTGCAGGGTGCTGTTTGAAGTGGGTGAGTGGTAACAGTACTGGGCAGATGAAAATGGGATTCTTTGGGGTTTACCTTTGCCATGGGGAAGACTTGGGAAGTAACCCTTTGTTCCTCCTTGTCCCCTCCCCTTCCAGTGTTGGGCAGGGAGGCCCAGAGGGAGCAGAAGCTTTGCTGGGTATGTGTGGGAGGTGGGGGGTGGAGCAGAATCATTGGGTCCCAGCACAACTGTTCCTACCTTTCCTGGGCCATGTAGTCCTTGATTTCCCTGTAGGTCCATAGCTCCCAGTCATTAGAGGAGCTATGAAGAGGGAACTGCCACATAGACATTAACTGCTTCTCTGTGAGTGCATTCCTCTCCATGGACCTCTGACAAATCTAAACGGGTGCCAGTGATGATCAGCCCAACTGGGATGAGTTTGAGGCCACGAAAAGGGAAGGGTAGTGCCTGTGCACAATGAAGGGTGGTGGGATGCTGATTTCATGCTCTATTCAGGTAGTGTTTCTCTCCAACCTTTGATCCTGCAAGGAAATTGCATGCAAACACACTTCCATTAGCTGAGCTTAGTTGTTGCTCAGACTTTTATGCTGATAGAGGGTGCCAGCTGGGTGGAAGTAAGCCTGCTGCTGACCTGCTCCCCTGAGTACCAAGCCTGAGACTTAGACTAAGCAGGGTTTCCTGGATTCTAAGGGATGAATGTGACCTCCCTTGCTCACCGCCACTCATGCCTTAGCCACCTCTCAATTGGATTACTGCAATGCATTCTGCATGGGGCTGCCCTTGAAGATCATCCAATGTGCGCAGTTCTGGATCAGTTCACCTGTATGAGCTGCACTGGTTCCCAGTCGCTTTCTGGAGGCAGTTCAAGGTGCTGGTTATAATTTTTAAAGTGCTGCACAGGACCAAGATTTGTGGGACCACCTCCCCCAAGGATATCTCCCTGTCCCACTAGGTCAGATAGGGTCTGTGCACTCCAGGTCCCCTGCCTCAAACTTGGGCATCTGATGGGATCTCGGAGGCACACCTTCTTTGTAGCCACCCCACCCCACCCCACCCCTTTGGAACAACCTCCAACCTGAGATTCGAGGGGCCCCCACCATTTTAACCGCCTGGAAGGCCATGAAGGCCTGGCTCTTCCCCCAAGCAGTGGGCTAGGAGGGGAGTTGAGGCAGGAGCCAAATTGTCAGGTTGATCTGGCACCTGGTGGGAAGGGTGGTCTTGCTTTCATTCTTGTTTTTAGAGGCGGTTGTGAGCCGCCTAGGATCACTACATGAAATAGGCGGCAGTATAAAGTTCTTTAAATAAAATAAATCTGGGTGCCGAAGTCCAGAGTGCAGCATTAGGAGAGCCAGGCTTTATTGAAATGACGATTAGTTAACATAACATTCTTATTAAAATACGATGCCTGTGGGTGAAGAGGGAGACTGGAGTAGGCGGAGAGAAGCTGGGGAGAGCAGAACCCGTATGTTTGTTGCCCTGTATCAGCGGCTCTGCTTTTGAGGGCGGCATTCCATTTTTCAATTAGGACACAGCGTTTAACTGACCTTGAACGATAGCTTGTGTCCAGAGTTTATCGCTGTTGCTGAGGTTCTGTCAAGGGAGAGAAAGCCTAACAGATTTATGATATTGGGGAATGAAAGGAACGCTGCAGCAGGTTGAGTAAGGTGGCAGGTTGAGTGATGGTGAGTCGGCCTTATGGGCTGATGGAGAAGGGGACGCAGCGGACCTTTGGGCCTGAGGTTCCGCAGAAGTTGGACTCGCAGCCTGGAGAGGGAGTTGGGCCCGCTTTGCCCCCGGTCCTGGTGGTAGGGAGTGTGACTTCCATTGTTCTTCTCAAGATCCAGCTACGCTCACTGCCAGGAGGAGGAGGAGAGACCATTCAGCTTTGACATCTGTGATTTCTAAATATGTCTCCATCTCTTTGGAAGGGCCTTCTACTGGATGGTTAATTCCTAGGCTGATTTATAAAATGCAGATCTTCTCAAACAAAAGAAGTGAGAATACAGCAGATGCTAAATGTTTCTGTCAATCAAAACAAACAGCGCATTAAAATAATGGTTCATAGTTGGCAGTCATGAAGCTTATGGAAAAATAGAAAGCCTTTCCTGGCCACTGACTAGGGGTGAGGCCGGTAGGCAAGCAGGCCTCTCGCAAACAGGCGGTGAGCAGCACAGCCCCTGCCACAAAAGAGAACTCCACTGCCACTGTTCCCCAGCTTGGATTGGCCCGGGGCTCCTGTTCCCAGGGAGCTCTCAAGACACTGAGACCGGACAACTGGAGGATGCCTGGATCGCAGCATCCCTTTTAGGTTTGGGCTTCCAGGAGTGACCTGCTTCAGACCCCAACCCCTGCTCCTTTCAGAAGTGAACGAAGGCTGCCTTTTTCAGAGCCTGTTTAATTTATATTTCTGGGGCTGCTTGATCTTTCTGTTCTGCCTGGGAATTTGCTGTTTTTATGATTGATTGATTGATTGATTGGATGGTTGCTTCTCCAGCCCTGTCCTTTTGCCTTCAGTAGTCCCTTGCTGGATGTCACGTCCAGCACTGCTCAGAGGACCCTCCCTCCAGGTGTGGCAGCATAAGCCCTCCTGGCCACCGCGCTGTCCTCCCATCTGGTCTGAAACATGGAAGTGAACCTCTTTTCAATGGAGAGCTGAGAGTGATGCGGCCCTCTCTCCTCTTGGCAAGGAGTATCTTGTATTCTGAAGTGTTGCCTTGTCTTCTGAGATGTGGTTTGCTATGAGATTCAGACAGGCGCCGCACAGGAAGGTTTCTTAATTCTGTGTTCTTTTGCCTGGGTTGGGAAGCTTTTACCTGCTAATACAAAATAAAACTTGCCCGTGTTGTGCAAGGCCACCGGAGCGGCATGAGGTGTCCTTGGATGCAGGTGAGATGGGCAGTGGGATCCTGTTGTGCACCTTATTTCCTACTGGGTATTGGCCCTCTGGCTGCTCAATGCAGTTTGGGTACAACATGACGTGTCTCTTTCAAAAGAGTGACTGATTCAGGATCTGTGGCACAGTTACAGTTTCTGAAGACGGTGGAATAGTTGCAGGACAGGTGAGAAAGTGCAGCATTTGAGAACAGCGCTTTGCTCTTGGACCTGTCCAGGACTTCCAAATCAAGGAATGCTCTTGAGGTACTGTTTGAAGAGCAAAGGGATGTCATGTTCTCCTGGCAGGGAGAAATCCCTTGTTAGTGAGGATTCACGCAGATACCTTTGGGTGTGTTTGAAGAACCAAGTGAGCATCATTAATTGCAGCACGTGGAATTTTCCAGGGGGAGAGATCCTGCACTTGTAAACTGCACTGAGGGCTGGTCTGTACCTTCTAAGTGGCCTGCCCAGCTGCCAAGTCCAACAGAAATCCTACCTAGCAGTGAACTAGCATATTTCAGTGTCTCCGAAATGAATAAAAGCTGCTGCTGCTGCTTGAGGTAAATAAAGGTCTGCAAAGAGTAGCTGCAGCAATGCAGTGTATTAAAAATATATCTGATTTGATACAGAAAGACGCTTGGTAGCATCCAAGCTCCTTTCTTTCTTCCCCTCCCTTGCATAAACGCCAGGGTCTTGGGGTATTCTAAGGATCAGCTTGCATGCTCCGGCACGTGTAGCTGTCCTTGCCCCCTTGAAGTAAGACCTCAGGGCCCCTGCCATCATGGATGTGTGCGTAGGTCTTCATGCTGGCACCAGGCTAGCCCAGCTCTGCTTGGGCGCGCTCTCCGTTTTGATCGGGGCCATCTCTGTAAGCCACGGTGGAGCAGCTCCCCTGGGTGTGTGAAATTCTTGCCTGGTCTCGCCTTTCTGTTTCAGTGGAGTAGCCTGGCTAGTTTGCCGCTGGCGAGAGGGAGGTGCCGGCGGGGGGGGGGGGCTCAGCAGGTTCTAATGCGCTTGTGTGGGGCTGCCCCGCGTTCGGCTGGCCCGTGGCTGCTGCCAGCACTTCTGTTTGCACAGACAGGGGCCCTCCTAACTGCCCCGGGGAAACTGGCAGACTGCCCCTTTCAGCGACCCCCCTGAAGCGGCTGTCCCTGTCCAGGGCGGATTTGCATATGTTAATTGCTTGACTTGTCCTAGCTTGTTAGCTGTGATATGTGGCTGCATTTGTATGCAAATACTAGCAACTTGCTGCTGGGTTAATTAGTGCTTTCCCCTTTATTTCCTGCAGCTCTGAAGGAAGGGCTGGTTTCTCTTTCTCCCAGCTGGCTCTCCTCCTTCACCAGGGCACTTCCTGCAGTTGCCGAGAGTGGAAGTGGCTAACAGGGTCCTGAGTCATGTTTTTCAGCGGGGAAGGAGATCAGATAGCAGCCCTCCTTATCTCTATCGAGTTCATGCCGCCACTCAACCACAGCTGTGGGAGAAATATATGTGGGGGGGGTCTCCGTGCGTGTGCAGGTTTTTAGAGGAAGGACGAAGTCCCCGGCTATGGCAGCAGCGTGCCTCTTGCGAGCAGGGCCAGCGCGAGGGATGCCGGGAGACGTGGCCGGAGGCTTCAGAGCCTCCCTTAGAGCGCCCTGTCGTTGGAGATGACCGTTCCCTTCCTTGCTAAGTGTTTTGCTGCTGTGACTTGTTATCTTGGGCAGCGTTCATCTTTGTACGCTTGGCCTTAACAATATGTCCTATTATTTATGGGGGAAATGCCTTGTTTACTTCCTTGGGGAGTACCCATGCTCTCTTTCCCCTCTGCTCAGGAATTATCGACCGTCAGCTGTGCTGTGGACATCAGCGGTGGGATTCCAGAACCAGTGTTGTTGCAGGCTGCCGGAGCATGTTGTAGCGGTGCTTTTAGTCCCCGGCTGCTTTGCAGAGTGCCCGGGGCAGGGGAGCTCTTCCCGTTGCTGGCTGGCGGAGGTGGTCCTGGGGTTAATCCCTTGGAAGCATCTCCACTTCACGGACACACTCTCACCCTGGAGCTGTGTACACAGTCCTGGCTGAATGAAGGAGGTAGCGCTGTCTGTTTTATATCAAGATGCATGAACGTAGCAGGCCAGCCTCTCTGAAGTTGCAGACAAAGGCTTTTCTTTTTGTTTTCTGCAGAGATATTTTGAGAGGGTTCTGTTTGAAGGGCTCGCTAATCACATGGCAGTGTTTGTGATGTTTCCAGGAGAAATGCGTAAAAGATGGGCTTACTAGTCTTTTAACTGGCTGCATTTTGCTACTGATTTTCCAAAATGTAACATAAGAGTCATGCGTCATTTCTGAAAATCTATTTATTTATTCTTGTGGCTAGCGTGTAAGGGGAATTTGCTCTTAGTTGGGTGAAGAGAACAGGGATGTAACTTTCCTTCTTGTTTTATGTTCCTTTTCCTACACAGAATAATGGTCCTAAAATACAGGAAAGCCGATTATTGTTGAGTGCTAGGAGATGCTCCCCCGTGGTAGAGATAGACCTTGGAAGTGCTGAGCAAGGCTGGCTGTGGCCTGCTCTTCCCTCGTAGGTCCAAGGTGAGGGGGGCAGCAGCGTGCCCGGAAGGCTGAACGGGGGAGAGACGGCCCTCAGGGGCCACCTCCAAGCCCCTTGGTTTGCAGATCAGGAGGTCTCTGCAAGCGTCCTTTGGCAGGTTGAGCAAAGAGGGCCCATTTCCGCCTGAATTCTGGCTCCAGCCTTCTGCTGCCCCCCCAGCCCGTCTTTTTCACAGTCAGGCCCTTTGTTTACATTTGTTTTTCTGCAAAGCATAGGCTGGGTTGTGGCTTCAGGGCCGCAGCTGGGAGGAGTGGAGGTTGAGCGGCTGTTCCCCTCCCGTGTGCGCGCCTTAGTGGGTGGAGGTGCTGCCCGGCCTACGTGTCCGAGGGCTGCAGGAAGCCACGTCGGCACTGGGGACTGCCCCGTCCCCAGACCCAGGGCTGCGCCTGCTTCGTGGGGTCTGGCGTGCCTTGGAAGGCCCTCCCTCAGCCGTGGCCCCCTTTTGCTTGGGGCATCGGCTGGGTGGAGTGTGGCCGCAGGGGCCACGGAGCGGCCATGGCTGGCTGGCAGGCAGGCTGGCAGGGTGCTGCCGGGACCTCCTCTGGAGGTGGGCGCGTAACCAGGAGGTGCTTTTCTCCCGCCTTCCTGCCTGTGTTGAGAAGGAGCCTTCTGCTGCCCCCCCCCCCCCCCCCCCGTCTTTCTTGTCTTCCAGCCTGAAGGACCAGGGAGACTGGAAGCCCAGACTGGTCTTGCTGCATTCCTCAGCAGCTGGGCTGGCTGGATCAATTCCAGGGGGAGGTGAGGCTGGCTGCCTGGCAGACGGGGACCCAAGTGTGCCTGGGGAGGAGGCCTTTCCGCGTCTCTCTCCCCCCTTTCAGCAGCTGGGCCAAGCAGCAGGAGCAGATCTCCAGGCAAGGTCCCTTTGGGAAGGCCTTGCGGGCAGCAGCAGAGCCAAAAGGTCGGGCGGCTGGTCTGCGTTGCCCAGGGCTGCACAGGGGCGCTCTCCTTCTCCTGCTGGTCGCAGCTGCCCGGCCCTCGGAAAGCCTTGCTCTCTCCTCAGAGAACTGCTCCTGGACCCCTTTTCTGGGCCCGGCTGGCTCGCACCTGGCTTCGAAGGTGCCTGGGCCACGCTGGCTTGGACGGAAGAGAGGTGGCTCTCCAAGCCCTGCAGAAGCCCCCCAACTCCGGTGCTGCCCAAGCTTCCACCCAGCGTGTGGGCGAGCTCTGGCAGTTCGGCTTGTCTCGCGCGTCTGCCGTAGGTCTCCCACGGAGAGTCTCGGCAGCCCTTCTCATCTGCAGAACCCGCCAGGGCCCTGAGCTGGTGGGCCTTCCATTTCCTGGGCTGCAGCCAGCTGAGCAGTTTGGCAGAGTGCTCCGCTCCACTTTCGAGAAACAAAGATGGGGGAAGCCGGGCTGGTGGCAAGGATAAATGAAGCATTGTTTACGGCAGCTGCCTTCTCCCTCTCCGCTCTTTATCTGTTGCTCTGCAGGATGGGGGCTTGCTGAATCCCCCACCCGGCTCAAGTGACTCCTGGTCTCCTGACCTTGAGCCTTTGCAAATTCGAGGGTGGGGGCTCCTGGCAGAATGGGAAAAGCCCCCCCCCCCCCCCCCCGCTCCGGATCCCTGCTGGGACAAGGGGGGCAGCAGCTGCGGACATCGGGTGAAAAGTTCAAATCTGCATTTAAAAGAAGGAAGAAGGCCATTAAGCGCTGGACTTAATGGGGTCACATTCTTAGGTTTAAGTAATCAGCTGCCCGCTTCGGTTCAGGTTTCAGGGGGCCTAGGTAGCCCTAGGCATGTTCTGGAGGGGAACCACAGAACCTAGATAGTGCCAGCTGGGGAGCTGCGGGCCTTCTGGGGAAGCCCTTTAAATGGCGGGAGTCCTGGGAATGATGCTTCCTTGGTTCTTCTCCAGCGCCTGCCTGCCTGCTTGGTCTCCCCTCTCGAATGGCCAGGCGGGCCCGCCAGATGAATGAATGCAACCGTTGGAGCTCCATGGAAACCGCGCAAAATCGCCCCTTGGCCTGTGGATGGGTGGTGGGAAATTCATGTGCTCCGGACTTCAGTCACCATGGTGAGGAGGAAGAGGGTGGCGAGAGCCTTGCAACTTGGTCCATTTGGGTCTGTGGACGCGGCCTGTAGCCGGAAGGCAGCCAGCCTCCCCCCACCCTCCCGCAGAGCTCTGGGTAGCAGCTTGAAGAGAGGTGGGTTTCTCCTCCCCCTCCCCACTTCTGCTACCAGAATAGCAGCCGCTTCCCACCCGCGGGCTCCGAGGCTGCTTTGGACAAACACGTAGCAGATTCCAGGCTCGCTCTCTCGGGGGCAGGTGTAATTAAGGCTTGTGGGATCTGCATGGCTTCGAGAATGCTGGGATCCACCAGGGGGATCCCAGGGCCAAAGGCCTGCCGAGAATTGCGGCTATTTGAACCCACTCTGAGTTATCTGAGCCCAATGGTACACCCAGCCCCATCGCTCCTGCTTCCCCGAGTTTTGCCCTTAATAATTTGGAGCCAGAGTCATCGTCTTGCGAGAACCCCTAGCAACGGGGAGTCTGAAGTTGGACAATCTCTTGCAAATTATTCAGCTGCCCCACAGCAGCTCCAGAACTGCCTTTCCTCTCCCCCAGCCCCAAGTAACTGAGTAGTCTACAAGGGAGCAGGCCTCCCCCCAGTGTCTGAATCCTGGCAAATGTCAGTTTATTTCTTGACACCGCTGGCATAGCTTGCTGCCCTGGCTGTTACCTCAGCAGAAACATTTGGACCAGCACGCTTGCCCCCTTTTGCTGATCCCATTCCCTTTTGAAAGGGGGCAAATGCTCCTGGTCGTTTGTGGCTGCCAGTCTGCTTTTCCTGGGCTGGGGGCTTTGCAAGCTACCTCGCTTGGAGAGGAGGGCCAAGAGACCCAGGCTCCTGATTATATGCAAGAGGTTGTGCTGCTGACAGCTTCTTGGTAGCTTAAAATATGGGTGGGTTTGGAAGAGTGGCTCGATTGCATTGCAGTCATCTTCTTGGGTTCTGAAATTCTGATTTGGCAGATTAAGTTAATTTAGAGGTCATTTGGGAGAATTAATTTGGTATTCCGTTGGAACAGGAAGTGGTGGTCCAGACAGGTGACCTCTGGCCACTTGGTCAATCCCTGGAATGGACATTTTATCACGGCTGCCCCCTCCTCCCCAGGCCCGGCACCCACAGTCCCGGGGTGGAGGGCGGACAGGCAGCAGGTCGAGCCCTGCCGTGTGCCGCAGTGTGGTGGTAGCATCCGAGGGCCGCTGCCCCGCAGCCAGTGAGGGAAGGCGAAGTGAGGGAGCCGCGGGGCGGCCGGATAGCTTTGGGAGACGCTTGAGATGTCTGATTTGCCGCCTTGGACGCAGCTGCTGTGAGAATGGCGGGGCAAGGGAGTTTGCCTGTCACTGGAGGAGTCGTTTGACCTTGGTCCTCTTCCTGCTCCTTGCACGTGAGCTGCTCCTGGGTGACCCTTGTGGTGGCTGCTCCCTCCCTCGGGCTCGGCGGTTAAGCCTCCGGCCTTTGTCGGGGTCCACCACGTCTCCTCAGATTGCAGAGCGGGGAGGAATCGGCTTTAGGCCTTGGCCAGGGCGGCTCCGCCCTCCCTGGAGCTGCAAAAAAGGCCCCTCGGGATGGGGCCTTAGGATTTCCTCCTGAACTGTCGCAAGATAGCCTTTTCCTCCGACCCGGAATGGGGACGCGGGGACCGGGCAGCCGCTTTCCTAGGTGGGCTGGACCCCCACCCTTCAGCCCCAGAATGCACGACTGACCCTTGCCCTGAATCTCCAGGAGATTGGCGGAAGGAGGGTCTTTCGCATTGTGGATCCTTCCTTATCTGGGAATTAGGAACGGCTTTTCTGCGTGGAAAGCGGGGCGCTCCTGCGCCTCAGTGCCGTAAGGGTTCGAACCCATTCCAGCAGCACCAGAAGTGGCACGTGTGGAGGCCGGGGAGGCCCTCCCACGCTCCCACGGTTGTGGCTGCCTTGTGGCCTTGGCAGGGAGGGCGTTTACTGGAAAAGGGTTCGTCTTGGGTTTGCAGTGGGCAGCCACGCTCCTGCTGCCTTTTTCTTCAAACAATATCTTCTGGCCTCCGGATTTCTGATAAATTGATAAGAGGAATTGTGGGAGTCAATAGAGTTGTAGACACTTTGCCAATATAACCCTAGTGCTATTGATCTGCCAGTAAATTAAAGTCTTACTTAGAAGCTGCCGATATTTCTAATCGCCTGCCTCACCAATTACGGCCTCCCAGTTACCTGCCAAAGACAGAAGGCAAGAGCCTCGCGCGGGCAGGATTGTGCCATTCGAAGGGGGCGGCTTTCAGCTAACCTTCACACTCCTGGGAATGATTTTGGTGAGGGGTCTCTGTGGTCTCAGCCAGGCGGCTTCTTGGCCAGTGGCGGGTGAGGGAGCCCTGGTCCTGGGTGCAGGTCAACACTGCAGGGGCATGGAAAGGGCACGGGGCATCCTGGGTGGTGAGCGTGCCCAGAGAGAGGGAGGACACCCCGCCTGAGTCACCCGCCCATTGCCGCCCTCAGCTGCCTGTCTTCGTCTCTGGTTTCTGTGGGACCAGCCCTGCCCTGCCCTGCGGTGTGGAGGGGCCTCAGCCTGGGCAGCAGAGGGGGCATCCCCACCCCAGTTTTGGAACTGCTTCTTTTCAAGCGGAACAATGCATGGTGTGGCTTGGCAGCCTTGGGGGGAATGTCGCCCAGCGACTGCTTTGCTTAGCCAAAGCTGGAGCAGAGGGCTCCCCAAAGTGATGCTCAGCGGCAGCTCTAGAAAGAATGCACCAGCTCAACCCCCAATCAGTGGCGGCAGGAGGAGCCCCCCCTTCCCCATAGGCATTCTGTGTCCCTTCTTCCGGCAGCCCCTCTCCATGTGGGGCCTAGAAGAGTGGGAGCAGCGAGGGCCCTTGGAGGCAACGAGAGGCTTCTCAGGCCGGCCTCGTCTTCCGGACTGCCGGCAGGAGGGGGTAGTGGGGGAAGCCGTCGCAGCCGGCTGCGCAGTGAGGCCGGGTGGGTCTCCGCACAGGGTGTCGGAGCAGCTGTAGGACCAGATTGCCGCCTTGCTTCATTTCCCCCCTTCTTGTGAGCTGCAGCCCAAAGAGGTATATTGGCTGTTCTCGCGCTGTGTTATGCAAGCTGCGTTTGAAGGCATTCCTGTATGTATAAAACCAGCATATCTGGTCAGGGTGCAGATCAAGGGGTCTTCCTTGCTCCCATTCCCAGTATCTGTGCACAATCAGTTGCTCCAGTCTGCCGCTGGCTCCCAGGCAGTGAAATAGGTTGGGATCCTCCTATGGGGATGGGTAGGGCCCCTAATGGCCCTTCAGCTAGGTGAGTGGGAGCCCCGGTGTCCCTCCCTTGTGAGTGTGGCACAAAAGGGCATGGGGCAGCGCTGGATGTGGCTAGTTCCGCAGTTAACCCTTCATCTTGCTGAGACGTGAAGCCTCCAGTGTTTTACAAGTAAACTCTTGCACCAGTAGCGTGTAACGGATCATCAGCAATTGCCTTCACATCTTGGTGTGTACCCAGTCACAAGGCTGGGGCTCGGATGTGGGAAGTGGGCCCCAGCCCACCCCTTGAGAACCACTGCACAGGGCCGAACCAAAGCGATTTTGGAGCACTCACTTATCTTCCTCCTCCAGATCCAGCCTTTTCTGCTGGCTGTTGCAGCCAGTCTCTCTGTGCGTGTCCACCTGCCCTGCTCGGTCTGGTGGGTTGGACTGTCCCCAAGTCGGCATGGTTCCTTGGACACTCCTCCCTTCTGACTCCGACACCCTTGGGCGCTCCCCTTGCAGCAGGAAGAACAAGGAACCAGGGTATCTTTTGAGCGGGCAAACTGTTTCCGATTGCGTTGCTTGCTTTGAAATGGACTGGGGGAGTGAGCAAGAGCGATGTGGAAGGAGACGCCTGTGCCGGCACCATCTGGCCCCTTGTAGCTGAGCTTTGCCCTTTGGGCTGCAGGGTGGGCAGTGGGATGTTAAATACAGGGGAGCAGCTGATCAGCCAGGAGGGTGAAGCCAGGTCCTCTGCTCTGCTTGTGGGTCGATCGAGGGGGGCGGAATCATCTCTGCCGGAAGAGAAGTGGACCTCCTTCACCCGACTGTGAACCCTGCCCTGCCTCGAGAGCTGCCCCCAGCTGCCCACCTCTGTGGCCTCAGCGCCCGCCCTGCTGGGCCCGCATGGCTCACCCATCACTCCTGGTGCCAGCCAACGAACGGTCCCTCCAGAGGAGCTGGGTTTCTCCCAGGCCCTGCAAGAGGCTGGATGGGGTGCCCTCTGCTTGTGCAGCCCTCGGCTGGTGGCAGAGAGGTGACAGCGGGGATTCAGGTCAGCGGGCCCTCGGGTGAGGGCTCTCTGCTGAGGCCACTTGACTCCTGGAAGGGGGGTCCAATCCCAGCTGAGCTTTGCATCCCCAAAGCCGCTTGTTGTCCCCCTCCCCAGTTTGGGCTGAGGTCAGGTGGAGAGTTTGTCTTCCGTGGGGAA
This sequence comes from Liasis olivaceus, assembly GCA_030867105.1. Lineage (NCBI taxonomy): Eukaryota > Metazoa > Chordata > Lepidosauria > Squamata > Pythonidae > Liasis > Liasis olivaceus. Next base: position 255,146 of record CM061359.1, on the reverse strand, counting down.
GCACCAAGTGGCTGGGATTACGGGCGACGGTGCTGTCGATACGCCGTATTGAGTCTGAGCCAGCCTCCGCGGCACAGGGAAACCCTCAGCTCGCCCTCCTGCTTATGGAGAAGCCAATAGCAATTTCCTGACTGACGCTGGACGTCAGATTCCTCTCCTCGGGGCCCAGGTCTGCATGGCTGGCTGTGGCCGCGGTGCTCCCCCCACCAGCGCAAGGTCTCCTTGCCCAGCTGGAGAAGAGGGCCAGCTGGGGCTTCCCTTCCTTGGGCTGTGGGGTGCAGTCTTCCCCCTGGGCGAGGCTCTTCTCTGGACTAACCTAACCCCCCCCCCGCCACAGTTTGCTTCCTTATTGGCATCTAGGGGTTGGTTATTCAGGAGCAGGTATTGACTTATCTTGGAAAATTGGAAATTTCCAATTCCCAAGACTGTTTTCAATATTTTCTTTCACTCCTGTGGAGTAACACTAGAGAAATAAAGATCCTTCACTTACTGGCATATGGTATTAATGTGTGGCAGCTATCACAATAAGTATACACATCTTAAAGTGGACATTTCATTGGAAAAGATGGAAGAAAACCCTAACAGTAACCTGAGTGTTAGCTGGGGCCGGTGTTAATGGAATATTGCCAGGAACCAGATTGAAGAGGACCACTGTCCATCTGGCCCACTCCCCCCCACTTTCCCTGTTCCAGGGTCAGTCGGTCCTTGACTCGAGGTGGCCTGCAGGGTTTGGGTTGCCCTCTGAGTTGGTGGCCAGGCAGAGCTGCCAGCAGGGAGCGTTGAAGGAAGGCTGTGGGAGCTCCCGGGAGCACCAGGCCTGTGTCCTGGCGGCCACGAAAGCAGAGCCCTGAAACAGGCCGGCTCCAAAGAAGGGCGTCCAGAGGGAGCCATCGGGAGAGCCGCGGAGATGCTGCCGCCCAGAGGAAAGGGAAGTTGGCCCCCTCCTCTTCCTAGGAAGCTGTTCCTCATTTTGAACTTGAGAAGAGCATTCAGCCACAGGTTCATATTTACACCCCAATCTTTTGGGGAGGGGCAGAGAAGGAACTCATTTACACACACACCAACAGTACTTTAGGAAGCAGAATGTGCTGCTTTCTAGAGAGTGGCTTGGACACACCTCTGTGGGGGACCTTCCTGAGCCCAGGAATAATTCAAGCCAGCAAAATTTTCCCTGGAAGAGCACAGAGAAAGAGCTAATCTTAAGCCTTAAAGGAAACTCTCTGGAACAGGCAGGTGTGAGGAGGCGTGACTCTCCTGTCATTCACACCAGCCGTGCCATGGACTGGTGTTGTCATGAGGGAAACTGCAGCTGCAGAGGTCTGCTCTGTCCATGCCTGTGTCTGCACAAATGTGCGCAGTGCAGTTGGGTATGGAAATAAACGCTAGGCTGTTCTACGAACGACGCTTTGTTGACCCTGGTTCTTTAAAAGCAGAGTTTGCAGCACCCCTTTAGTTTAGTTGGGACCTGCAAGGATGGAAGATTTGTATGGGGGCAGGAACAGCCTTGGAGACACAGAGAAAGGTGACAGACCTTTCATTAGCCACCTCCTGCTGGAAAGAGAGATGCAGAGCCTGTGGCTAAGAATTAGCTGGGCTTGGGGCTTTCTCTGTTGGGATGCGAAGATTGGTCAGGGAAGGGGCTGCTCTGTGCTTTACTTGTATAGATCAAAAATCTTACTCTAAAGAAAGCTGAATGCATCCACCTGGATAACCAACACTGTTGAGGTTGATGGGTCGCTGCACGCGACGTGCAGGGTTACACAGGGCTTTAAAGCCCTGACCTCTGAGCAATGCTGGATTTGCTCCCACCCTTTCCCCCCTCCTGCTCCAGACAGGTCTTCTGAAATATCCCCAGGTACTGCCCAGAGATGTTGAAATCTTTTGGCTACTTTAAGGGACATAACCTTGTTTTAACAATTCCACAAGGACAGTGGGCCTCTTAATTATTGGCCTTGTACAATGGCTTGATGTAATTGCAGGTGGTCAGCCAAGGTATTTGCAGCGGTTTGTCTGTTCACCCTTGTCTCCCCTGCCTAGATTCTGGGGCCTTGTTTGCAGATGAATGATGGGGGAGCCTGCATTCAGACATGAATACACCTCAAGGCTAGATTGGAGTGCTGGCACTCTCTCCCTCCAGCATCAAGGCCAGCACCATTTCTGTTCTGTTCCGCAAATAGTGGGAGAGAATGCCAGGAACCGAAATGAGTCCAGCGCAGCCAGTGCTCTCAAAACGCTAAAAGGTCTAAACATCTGAAGTTTCTGGGGCCACGTTGTTCAGGATCCCAGGTGTTAGCAGTGGTCCTGCCAGATGGGCAGTTTGGCCCTTTAGCCTGGTCTGTACTCCAAAAATGGTGCTTCCATTGTACAGCCTGTCAAATTTTGTGTAGGCAGCGTGTGCTGGAAGGAAGTCCAAGTTCAGGCTGGGCTTGTTTAGGGGTTGATTAACAATTCACAAGATGCTCTTGATTCCAATATCACAAGGAGCTCCTTGGGAACCTCCACTGGCACTTGTCTTCTCTCGTCAGGTTCAGTCGCTTAGCCCTCCTGGGTGGGTTGATGTGGGATTTGATATCCCCTCTTTAAAAGAGTGCAACTGTCACTTTCCCAAAGCTTCCTATCGCATGGGCACCATGGTGGCACTTGCTATTTTAACCTTCTCTGCAGGGAAGACTGTTCCTCCAGTGTCTCGCACGAAGGCTCCTGGAGCTGTCCTCTAGTCCTCTGACTAACGGGTCAGCCTCAGGCTGTTTGAAAGTGCCCCTTCAGACTGGCCCTTCTTCTCAGTCCTGCTGGACACGTCAGGCTTATGCAAGGTGCTGTGTTTCATTGATATCTGGTGGGGTGAATGGCAGCTTTCATCAGAGCAGGTGAAGTGAAAGCTTTGCGGTCTCTGTACATCTGAGCTGAACATAGTTTTTGGTGGGAAACCTTTTCCACTCTCACTGTAGATGTTCAAGAAGGAGGCTGCATGTCTGTTTTCTCTCATAATCCTAACCACAACAGCAGTATTGGGAACAGCCTTTGCTTGTTTAGGAGCTGAAGAAGGAAAAGTGAGTTCTGAGGAAAGTAATCTGGAACCATCGCTTGATGAGCCTAGGTGACTCATGACCATAGTGGCTGTAGTTTGGATGAGGCTACTGCTGTCAGGAGAGTGGACCATCTGTAGCATGAGCAAGTAGGGACAGGCTGGAGCACTGACAAGGCACTGTCTTTCCTGCTAAGTCTTCCCCACAGATCGGTTGCCTCTTGGAAGGCAGCAGTTCTTGAGGCTTTGTGCAAAGACCACAACAGCCTGTTACTGACCCAAACAGGTAGGGTTACTGTTCTTTTCCTTTGTTATGGATTGGAAACATGAAATCACACTGGCATTTGGAGAAGCTGAAGGGATTGGAAGGAAGCAGAGGGCTCAGACAATCACTGGAGTAAGGATGATACCATCAACTTCTAGGGCCTAGAAGCTGCAGAAAATGGACTTGGTTCTTAGATCCTCAGCTGATTCTTTAGGCCAGACCCCCATCCACTCCAATTACTTCTTCTTCTCTGCTTACCTGTCTCGGCCTCCTTGGCTATAGAACTGACTGCCTATAAAATAAGGGAATGTTGCCCATTCAGTCTTGGCTGTTAGAGAATCCAAGAGAGGTATTGAAGGGGAAGGACTGAGTTTAAACTCCCAGCTATTCTTATGTCATTTCATACTCAATTGCCTCACTGGTCATCTTGCTCTGAATGCAGTCCTAAGCAAAACAGTGGGCAGCAACTCAAGTCAGAAGTTGTGTACCTTTTGACCAGGAGCTTCGTGTCCTTGCAAGGCTGTGGAGGGCTGAGTAGATTTTGTTTTCAAAGGCTTTAGGTGAAAACCTGCCCTCTCCTTGGAAGGAGGGGGAGAACAGCCCTTAGTTGCAAACCCATTGCAAAAGTGGAAATCATGTTGTTGATGCTACTCGTTTTGAGGGCAGAGAAGGAGCTATTGGATGCTGCTTCTCTGTAGTCCCTGCTTAGTTTTAGCATACTGTGTGAACTGGACCCCAGAGACTCGGGCTAGATCATCCATTCCACTGGAATGTAACAGCCATGTTCTTCCTGATGCCACCCAGGATGGTGAAAGTTAGGGATTTCTCATCATTTTCTATAAATGTCCTCAAGGCATAGGGGCTTCCTTCAAGCTTCAGGAAGTTCTTTGCCTGGAGCTGCTGATCTTCTCACTGGCACGTGCCTTGGTTTGGGCATTAACTCCATTAATTTCAGTATATTAGGAATGGGCTTTCTCCTTGTCCTGTTTCCCTCTGATGCCAGGCCAGAGCCAAAAGAAGCAGTGAAAAATACATTGTTCTAGGTTTTCTTCTTAGAGTGGCAATGAGGGGCTTCAAATGATTCCTTCTTTTGGAGATGCACATTGTAAACGGCATTGGTTCCAAAGATCAGATTGGAACCTATGAGACAAAACATGTTCCTTGTAGGAATAAATCATGGCCTCCCACATTTGCTTTAGTTCTCTGGGAGTTGTATGACTGACTGACATGTTTCTTTCAGTGAGAGACTGACTCTTAGTGGCCTTTGCTGGACCACTTGTGTGGTGAGCTGCAGCTGTATTGGGCCAGAAAGGTGTCTTCAGCAACCCCATTGTCTTGCAGTCGCCAGCATCCTAATAGTGGAGTTGGGGATGACTTTGTTCTCGTTTTTTGACAGCTCTTTGTCTTTGGGCTTCCACTCTCTAGTCTGGTGGCTTTACAAAAGAGGGGATGGCCCTGAGTGCCTTCAGAGTTTCCATTTCGTCAACTTCCTTTAATTAAATGGTTAGAAAGTGCTAGCATCTTGCAAAAATGTTGCTGAGTCTATCCTTTTGAATGCCAGGAGATGCCTTGGTGTGTGAGAATGGGTCCCCGGCAGAACCTCTGGAGAATGTTTGCTCCCTTGGCCTAGCTTTGTTAGAAGCTGCAATTACTGCTGTGGTGCTAATTGCTTTGCCTAGCATTAGATCACTTTACACGAAAAGTTTGAAGATTGCCAGCAAAGGTCAACCCGGGGCCTCTGCTCAACTGCCCTCCAGTGATAGCTCTCCTCGTGAAAAGATGTTAGCAAAGCAGGGAGCTGGCAGAATTAAGTGGGAGCTACACCCAGCTGCACAGATATGAGCCCATGCTATTCTTACTTGTGGACTACACTCTTCAGGGTAATCTCTTTGGGCGCAGCAAGCAGAGAGTAAGATCAGAACCAAAAGTACGGGCGAACACCCATTCTCTTTCACTCTCTTTGTTCTTCTCATCTGTTCCTTTTGCTCTCAAGTCACAGGATTCAGGCATGGACTGATACCTCTTTTTGAAGGCCTGAACTGATCAGTGGCAGAGGGTTTTTGAAATTTTGCTGAGTTGAAATGGCCAAGAGCTGAAGCTTGCCATTCCTGGAACAGGAGAGGGACAATGCAGTTCTGTGCAAAGAATCTGGAGAGGTCTTCCAGTTAAAAGCTGGGTCTATCTTCTGTTAAGGTGGCTTTGGACAGTTACAGGTAGTCCTCATTTAGCGACTGCCTCGTTTAGCAATCGTTTGCAGTTACAGCAGTGATGAAAAAGTAACTTTATGACCAGTCCTCACATTTACAACCTTTGCAGGTCTGTAAAGCAAAGGAAAGCTGAAGGAAGTTCATAAGCACAGTTTGCTTAACAACCAAGTTGCTGGTCCCAGTTGTGGTCCCTAAACGAGGACTGCCTGTACTTCATAAGCCATCAACACAGATCTGCTGCTGTTGCTCATCATAGCTTTGTCATAGTTGAATGAGACCACTTAAGTCACTGAGCCCTGCTCAGTACAGGAGTCCATATTAAATAGAATCATAAGAGTTGGAAAGGACAGCTGAACAAAAGTTCTCATGTTTGGAGCTGCTTGTACATCAGAGAATGAGCCTTGTACCGTCTTCGTGGCCTCACCCTGATATTGCCCTTATGAGGAGGGTCAAGCCAGAGTTGCTCAGGATCATTGACTCTTAGAGTAAGAATTCAGTGAGCGGTCACTGAACATGGGCCTTACAGGTCAAATTGCCTCCACTATACTGGATTAGGGGGACGCGGTGGCGCAGCGGCTTAATGACGCTGAAAGTTGCCGGCCAGAAATGGCTGACGCTTCGGTGGTTCAAGTCCAGCCTTCGCGTTAACAGGGTGAGCTCCTGTTTCCCCGCCGCCCCAGCTCCTGTCAACCCAACAGGTCGAAAACTCACGTGAGTAGATAAATGGGGACTCTCACTCCGGTGGGAGGAAAAATGCTGGCAGCGCCTTGCACAGAGAGACGGGAGCAGTTGCTGGTAAGCGCAAAACCGCGCTCGCCCGAAAAAAGGGCGCGAAGCAACGGAAACCCCGCCTCCTGCGCTCGCCAGCTGGGCTCTGCTCTAGGAAGGAGGCTCTGGCAAACCACTTCCGAAACAATTGCCTTGAAAACTGCAAGGACTCGTCCAGGCAGTCACTGCAGGGTCAGTAATGACTGAGCGCAGACCAAAAAAATAAAATAAAATACTGGATTACCGCCCCCAGTTTGAAATGGTAGGAGATGGAACAGAAAGGATGAAGTGTAGTCCTTTATTCCAAGAAGATGGAGAGTTGTCCCATGGATTCTGAACAGGTCTTGTTGCTGGGGAAGAGCCAAGGGGCTGCCTAGGCTCTGCTTGAATGGCACTTGGGGAAGTTGTGACTCCCCCTGTGAAGTTTGACCCCTCTCCGTGTTATAACTGTCCTGCCAAAATGCCAAGACTCTCCCCAGCTGCCTCTCCTTGGTTGGTACTAGTCGAACTCACTGGAGGGCATGGCTTACATCTTTTTTCTTAATTACTATCAAACAGGATTTTGAGCTAGATGAATGACTATTATTGACATTGCTGGATACAAAAGTGACGAATGCAGATGTGTACCAAATTAACATCACATTTTACTACTGCTGTTTATGTAAGGTGTTAACCCCAGAGAGAAATGTGGAGAAGAGAAGATTCTCCAGGAGAACCTTCATCCAGACCTGGAAACCCGTGAGCCTTGTTCCAGGAGGATGAAAGTTGCAGGCAGGGGTTTTGCTGTCTCTTTTAACTTGACTTGGAGAATCAGTGTTCATGCAGAGGGTTTCTGAGATATTTGTTAAAGGTACAGATGTATTTGCAGATTTAACCATGATGTAGGAATCTGGTCTATTTCTGAATGTGTAATTTCCCCAGCAGGATGTGGTTGCTGAGATCAAGGAGATGGTTTAAGCCACTAGAGATCTCACTCTCGCATAGGAAACCAGGGCAGCCCTTTCGTAGGGAACCCTTGGGGGCTGCTTTGAAAGACCTTTGAAGCAGGCAAGGCAGTCGCGTCGGAACTGGTTGCTCTGAGAACAAGCGCGTGGACTAAAGCGTGGGGCTTTTAAGATGCCTCTTAGAGATTGGACCTTGCGGCACAAGCCCTCTGACAGGTTCCAGTTCCTTTTGTCACAAGGTGTTGTGGCAGTGAGTCGAGAAGGGCTTGGGGGAGAGTCAGCCCAGGAGCAAGTCAAAGGGCCGTGAGAGTTCTCGGGGAGAAAAAGTCGCCGTAGGAGCTGGTCTAGGCAGAGTGCAGGACTGTGCTGAATGGGCTCTGTCAGACACACAGACTGCTGGTTTGATGGTTCTTCTGCCCCATAGACCCCTGGTGAGATACCACATTACCCCGGGGTGCAGCCAGGATCGTTCCCCAAAGCAAGAAGGTGGGTCTTCAGCAAGTGGCACAGCCTCCCTCCACGATGGCCCCCCCAGGGAGATTTTGGCTTGGAGGAAGCTTCCCCCGGCCCCTCTTCATGCTGACTGAGCACTCTGATCCAGGGTGGATCAAAGTCAGTCTCATGCAGTTGGCCTTGTCTTGTACTTCACCTCGAGGCCTGGCGGCTGGTGCCCAGGGAGGAGCAAAAGAGGCTGGAAGACAAGAGGCCCTGAAGGGCTGTGGAGCACGCCTGTGTCCCATCACAGGCAGATCTGCCCCACAGCCTCCTTGAGAGGGCAGGACTGGTTGGTAAACTCGTGCCAGTCCCTAGAGATCTACCAGGGGCTCCTAATCATCCTTCTGCCCACCCCACCCCGGAGTGGGTGCTTTTAAGGCCTTTGGAGAAAGGCTGTAACTGGGCAGCTGGAAGAAGCTCTGGAGGGGTTGCTGCAGCCGTGGTGGGAGGAGGGCTGTTGGCTACCTCTGCTCTCATGCTCCTTAATTTCTTGCAAGGGGTGCTCTTTCAGGAGATTTGCAATTATCCTTATAAACAGTTTTATCATCTGCTTGGCAATCAATAATGCAGCTTATGCTGTTTTAATATCTCAGTGGTATTGATTACCTTAACAGCCATGCCACTGTGGTCAGCTTCTGTTAACCCTGAGCTTCCTTCACTGGCAGCGAAAAGAAGGCTTTGTTTGGAGCACATGTGGGGCCAGAGTGCAACAGGAAGCCAAAACGGGCCTGGGGGTGTGACGTGCAGCCAAAGAGGAGAGCCGAGTGTGGCATGAAAGGGGGTGCTGGGGAGTCTGGTCAGTGACCTGGGTAAGGGCAGATTGGAGCCTTTGCACCCTGTGGCGTCTTAACCCACTTCTGACCTGGATTTTTTGAAGAAAAGGAGCAGACCCTCTGTGCTGCTCCTCCTGGGAGGCAAGTCCCCAGATCTGATGGGGCCCAGGCTGGGCTGGAGCTGGTAAATGAAAGAATAGCTTTGCTGGTCACCAAGGCCGGCTTTCTGCTTCTCCCAGTGGCCAGTCAGCTGCTGCTGGAGGGTTTCTGCAGATATTCCCCCCCCCCCGCCCCCGCCGTGCAGCTTTCAGGGCCAGGAGGTTGCATTGCCTGTCCTCAAGCCAGGCTGGGTCTGCCATATCTTGACCAGGCCACCCACCCATGCTTTTTTCTAAGCTATGGAGCCCCAAAGATTGTAGCCTCTTTTCACAAAGAAGATGCTCTCCCTGGGGTTGGCAGTGCCTACTTGCTTGCATTTGGCACGGGCCGCACACTGCGGTGCAGAGGGGGGAGGGTCAAGATGGCCGACTCCCACTGGGTCAGTTCAGTCAGCCTGGGGGAAAACCTTCTCTGTCAAAGGGGATGGTACCAGTGTCCAGAGCAAAGTGCTGTGTAGCAAAGCTTTGGGGGGGCTGTGCTAGGCCAAAGTCAGGGGTCCCAATCTCTTTGGGATTGGGGGTGTATTTGGAAAGTTGAGAGAGGTTGTGGCCATGGATGGGGGGTCGTCACGAGGAGGAGTTCGCCAGTCACAAAAGTAGCTCTAACTTGCTCTGGCAGTTAACAAAATCACTGTGGTCCCCACTGTAATATTCTCGTTTTGACGTGCTTACTGTTGCCTCCATTTCCCCCGGGGGTAGCACCTTCTCAGACCTGTTCTCTGCATGGAGTGGTCCCTGGGCAGAAAGTTAGGATACAGATCAAATTAGTAGTAGTAGCAGTCATAATAAATTTTGTGTACAAATTGGATGAAAATTAAGTAATACTTATATTATTATAGGAAATAAAATGTACTAAAATACATAAAGTCATTTTTCAAAATCAGTTTTCAGCTCCAAAGGTGCATCTGTTTCAAAGAAGACAAGCACGCATTTTATTGAAGACCCTTTTTGATTTATTTATTGATGAGTTTTTTAGACTGCTTTAGTCTTGGGGTTTAGGTGTGTCACCCGTGGACCGTTCTGTGTAGGGGAAGACCAGCAGTGTAGCCTGTGGACAGCAGTGAGGGACAGCCTTCAGTTCTGCTTGTTCTGGAGCTCCGTAGGATCTTGACGTTCAGTTTAGGAAGCAGAAGGACAGAACGGGACGTATCTGCCTCATTATTTTGAGAGCATCCAGCGGAGATCCTTTCTGTAGCCACCGCGTCTTTCTTGCTTCCTTTTTGCAGTTCAGCCACTGTTAGATTTTAAAATAGCCTTCTGGGGTAATCACTTTGAGCTTATGCCCCGTGTACAAAATGGGTAATAGGCAGATTGCCCCATGTCTGAAAATTAAACCAATCATGTTGATATGTATCTTAATAAGCTGAGGACAAACTTTAAAATTATTATAGTTTTATCATTTTTATGTTTTCTTGTGAACTGCCTAGACTCGTTGGCAGTTGGGCAGTGCACAAATTGAATAAAATAAATAAAAGTTAGATAGTTTAAACAATTAAACATTAAAGAGTTTTATAAAATTAAAAATAAAAATGGCTGCCTGTTAAGAGCCCATTAAGCTAGAATCCATCCCATCATCTCAGGGTAGTGAATTCTGCAGGTTAATTATATATTGTGCCTCAGATTTAATGTACCAGTACTTACTATATGCAAAAGTTCCAGGTCTCTCCCCCGCGCCCCGCGCCCCCCCCCCCCCCAGTTTGGGTCAGCACCCAGGACTCCAGCTATCCTCCCTTCCTCCCCCTGAGCTGACTTTCTGATGGCACCCTGGAGGTGGAGGCCATGCTCACAGGCCTCGGATTCCCTGGCCGGGTTGATTCCACCGTGAAGCCTTGCCAGACGTTCATTGATCCTTGCTTTGCCGCCTTGCCTTTTTTCCAGTAAAAAGTGCTTGTTTCCTCCAGCCTTTATGAGAAGGAGAGGGTCATTTTCACCTGGGCCAAGTGTTGCTGACCTGGATAGAAGCACACTTTGTCTCCTGCTTTGATCTAGTTCTTGAAGCATCCTTGCTCCATCCTAGCTTGCCTGTGGCTAGGACGTCTCTGGGCAGGAAAGATGCCCTGGGGCCTGCCTGGGCAGCTCTCATCTGCTTTGCTAACTGGTCTGGGCAGCTGTGGCAGGCAAGCTCTTCTCCTGGCTTGTGCCACCCACACAGGCATGCGGACCCCCAGGTGCAAGAAGGAAGGTTGTGCCTCCCTCTATCCTCCTGCTCTTGCTTTCAGGATCTGTACTTGGCCTTCTTCTCCTTAGCCTTGGTTCACTGTAGCCAGAAGCTTCTGCTCACTTCCTTGTGCAAAGGGGTTGAGCAGGCTGAGAGTTTGTGCTGGAAATAGAGAAGGAAAAGGAGGGGGGGGATCCACCTCTGTTGAGTTGCTTGGCCAAGCAGGAAGAACTGTTTGCAGGAAAGTCAACCTAGGTGTCTGTAAAAGTAGTGGTAGTGAAGCTTTTCAAGTATTTTGTGCAAAAGGGAGTTGAATTTTTCTTCTCTTTGCTTCCCACTTCCAGTTGACTGAAATTGTGGCTTCTTACTGAAGAAAAAAAAATAGATGCAACCAATCATGAGTAGAATCCTAGAGTTTGAATGGGCTACTTAGAGCGTTGAGTCCAACCCCTGCACAGCAGGAACCCAAATTCAAGCCTTCCTGGGAGAGGCTGTCCAGCCTCTGTCCAGTTCTGTGGAATGGGGCTTGTCACTCCTCTGGCTGATTGGTTGCACTATCAAGAGGAAACTGAAGCTCATGGAATATGTTTCCTAACATTCAATCCTAATCTGCCTTCCTGTGATTTAAATCCATTGTTTTGTGCCTTGCACTCAGAATGAGAGAGAACAGGTCTTGATCCTCTTCTGTGTGACATCCTTTCAGTCTTCCCACGTCAGGGCTAAACATACCCAGCTTCCTCAATCTCTCTTTGAGGGCTTTGTTTTAGTGTCCCGACCACCTCATTGCCCTTCTCTGGACCTACCTTTAAGTTCACACCCAGAAGTGGACCCAGTACTAGCAGCTGAGTCCAAAGGAAGCAGAATAAAGTGGAATGATTACTTCCTATGATTTGGATGTTTTACTCATAATGCAGCCTAAAATTGCATCCCCCACTAGATTACATTTTACTCAGATGTAAGCCTATTGAGTTACTCCCACGTCCTTCTGCAAGATTCCCAGATTCCTGCTGAAAGTAAAGCTGCTGGAAAATGGGAAGCCTTGGATTCTTGATTTGGTGTCCCTGGCTGTATCCCAGGGAGGAATCTGCCATTCTTCCTTCCCCCACAGATTGTGTCTTTCCTTGGTTCTCCAAGTTTATTTATTTATGGTTTATTTGTCATTCTCCAAGCAGCAAGAATCCTCCTGGTTCCTTTGAGTTGAGGCTTTCTAAAGCGGGTGTGGAGAACCAGGGAGAATAACTGCACCATGCAGATTTTGCTGAGTCCATGGTTCCAGATGTTGGCAAACCAGTGGTCAAAGTGGGTATATTTTGCTGTTTTGAATGGGGGTGGGGAGACACAAATGAATTAACTGCCTAGTTGCCATGGTCACATGGGTCTCCACAGAGAACAGTGGCTTCTCAGTTTCCCACGGTCTTCTGAGCATGAATACCTTAAGGGGTACTTGACTAGGCTGGTGTCCTCAAGGTCAGGAAGGAATTTACATTTCTCTGGAAGATCTCTTGTTGGCTTATTTACAACTTTTATTCAGTAAATGGTAGGTATACCATTTATGAATTACACCAGGTGTTAGTAGCTCACACCTCCATTCATATTGCCTCCAAATGTCTTGCTAATGCTGTCTTCTGCGACAAAATGGATTGCTTTACTGAAATCCTGGATGACAATGGAAAAAGGCACATGTAAAAGCCAGCCCAGATAAGTTCTCATTAACACTGAGACCACGAAAGGGCAATGGCTGTGATGAAGAGGAGCAAGAACTTGTTTTAGAATCTAAGCCAAAGTGAGCGGCCAAAGCGTCCTTAGCCAGAGCTGTCCCTGCACGGTGTCTCCCAGCAGTGCTCCTTTTGTGGTTTGGGCCTGTGACTTTTTAGTCCTTGACGAAATTTGGAGGAATCTTTAAGTCATTTACATTAGCATTTGCCATACAACGCTATATGGCTCACATCTTTTCTAACTTGCAGTCTCCTCCAGAACCACCATCTTGGCTACTTCTGTAAGCTGAGGTGGACTGTCCAGTGGGATGCGCATTTGGGCGTTCTTCACTTTGGTCTTGGTCCTCCCTTTGGAGCATTGTGTCCCAAGAACCCTGCGTAATACAACCGGATCCTTTGCCCTTGTCTCTGGGCTGCATTTTTTTTTTTAAGAGACCATTACATTTGACTATAGGACAATCCTATTAGGGCAAAAGAAAGTTGCGGGGGGGGGAGTTGTGTGCATTCAGAAGCTGCAGCAAATTTCCTTGCATCAGACGTTGGCATGAAAATCAATAATGGCAGTATTTGCATGGTGTGATTATTGCATGCGTGTCATTGCTTTGGAATCATTTTGTGCGGACACCCCTGGTCCCAATATTTCTAAGGCCCTCCTTTCTGCTGTCTCTGAGGAGCAGCTGATCTGCCTTGCTTGACCAAAGAGAGAAGCACGTTTGTCTGGAAACTCTGGGAGTTCTGGGGCAGGGAAAGATGAAGCCGTGTATCCTCTTAAAACCTGGCTTTGCTCTGTGCTTCTTCGTGGATGTCGGGATGCAGGAGGTTGCCCCCAGGTGCCTCCTGTCGCTGGAGGGGAGCAACAGAGCCCAAGTTGTTCATTCCACAGTGGCAGCCAACCTTTTTGTTACAAGCCAGGGATGGGGTTTGCTGGGGTCAGGCTGGGTTGGTCAGCTTGGCTTTGGTCGATTTCCTTCCTTTGACGGTTCAACTGGTCTGGACCCCGGATCCTTTCACCTTTATGGGCTTCTTCTGCACGAAGAAGATCTCCTCTTTGGGGCAGCAGCAGGATTCCTCTTAAAGGAAGCTTCCTGACTGTTCAGTTGCGAGGGGAAGGGATCTTCTTGAATTCAGATTCACCAATCTACTGATGATAAATTTTGATGGTTAATTATTTTGATTACCGGCTTTAATTTTAATGTTGATTTGGACCAAATTGATTTTCTTTAGTTTTATACTTTATATTTCATATTGTAATCTGCCTTGAGTTTTGGAATAAACAGAAAGGCAGGGTATAAATTCAACAACAAAAAATAAATCTGCTTGGCGTCGCTTGCTGTACTTGGTGCTGGTTATTCTGTTCTTGGTTTCTGCTCTGCGTGGAATACTCTGTGCTTTGGTGGTAGCTGCAGATTGCACTTGAATTTTAGGGACAGAAGCCACCCTGAGGACCTGATAATCGTGAGGCAGAATAGACCTACTTTAGGAACTCCGTTGCGGTGGTTTGGGATGAGGCGGGAAGAAGGATTCCTGAGGGTGGACCACAAGGAGCTGTGGGGGGGGGGAGCCTGTGGGGAGGGCTGGGGGTTCCCAGTCCCGGGGCTCTCTAGCTGAACATCATTGATTTTACGGGAAACATGTTTACAGACAGTGCGCTGATCGACCTGCCTCGCTGTGCAAGAGCTGCCTTTTCTTAACGACTAGCTGGGGGAGTGGGGCATGCCCGGAAGGCACCGGGTCTGCCATGCCACCATCCAGACTAGGAAATGGGGACTTGCCCCCTCCGCATAGTCACCGTGGCTAATCCCGCGTGCAGGCCGGGAGGGCTGGCGGAGAGGAGGGCTTTCCCTGGCCTTGCTGAGCAGGGAGGCCGGCCGGCCAGAGAGCCCCCAATTAATTGGAAAGCACTTGCCGGTTTCCCTGGCCTGGCCTGGCCTGGCCTGGCCTGCAGGGGAGGTTGGCTTCGCTGTCGATAAACAAGTCCCCAGTGCAGCATCAAAGCCGCAGTCCTTTATCAATCGCAGCCTCCTCTTCCCGCTTGTTCCTGTAACTTACCAAGCATTTATGACATTGATTTTACAATCAGGTGGTTAACCCCCTCCCCCGCCTCATCAGCCCTGCCAGCCCCCTTGGTCCAGCCTGTCAGTCAGGCATCTGCGTGCTGGGGAAGCCGGCCGGCCGGCCTCGGACCCCTCAGGCGCGCCAGAGGGCCTGTGGGTCAGCTGCCCCCCATGGGTTTGTTGGCCCCCCCATGCCAGGTTCTTCAGAGGTAGGACACCAGGGAGAGGAGCGGCTGCTCGGGCTGCTGGAATGGGCAGCCTGGGACCCACCTCCCCAGCCGGGGCTGCCAGGCACGTTGGCCTAGAGCCTGCCTTGTGGCTGCGGGGCAGAGGAATCCAGGGATGCTGAGGCAACCAGGCAGTTGCCAGGGAAGGGCAGTGAGTAGCCAGTGAGAGGCAGTGGGCAGGATCCCAAAGGGTGGGTTGGGGTTTGCCCGGGAGGCTTGGGCCAGCAGAGGCAGAGGAGCAAAGCCTGGGTGGACAAGTTGACCCCCAAGATGCTTGGTGCATCCTGGCCTTTTGGACCTTGTTAGTAGTGGCACCTAGATGAAAAGTGTCTGTGTGTGTGTGTGTGTGTACACAGATATACAAACAGAAGCACAATGAAGATACAATGAGAATGTAATTTGAAACCCATCAAGGCAAAAAACCTCAACCAATTAATTAGCTCCCAAAGTGGGAAGGGTCACTGTTGCCATTCCCCCTGGCTGCCCGTGGGCCCTTCCATCCTATGCTGCCCTTGGCCACTGGGCATCCCTGCTGTACGGGGGAGAGCTTCGCTTCCTAGCTGGGAAGGCAGGCAACGAAGGGGCAGTGGGCGGTGGGTAGCCCTTGCTCTGCCCATCCTGCCTCTTCCCAGACCTGGGCCGGCTGCGGCCCGCTGCTGGGCTCCTCTTGTCTCGTCTCGTCTCGTCTCCTCTGTCGAGCTGCGCCAGGTGCACTAAGCCATAGACCTGCCATGCTTCTGGAAGCCGCTGGGCCCAGCACACCTTCAGCAGACCCTGAGAGTTCATGATGAGGGGCAGGGCTGGTGCTGGGAGGCCTGACGAGCACATGGAGAGCTTTGGGTGCTGGCCTCGCTTTGCCTCACCTGTCTTTCTGCGAAGTTCAAGTCTCAGCGTGCCAAAGATGCCACCTCAGATAGCTCCTCCTTTGGATCTCTGAGCGGCTGGGGGTGCAGAGTATGGGGTGCCTCTGAGGTGTCTGGGTCACCAGGGACCATGGGACCAGCCAGGGGCTGTGGTTTTCAGAAGAACCCTTCAGACTCTCTTGGCGTGGATAAGACGAAATGCTCTCCACGTGAAAGACTCGCTGGATGGGTGGTCTTCTGACCAACGGCGTAGAGCAGTTCTTTAATCTGGCCCTTGAGAGGCTCTAGAGGAGGGCAGGGTGCCCTCTTTCAGGGAACTGAGAGTCTCAGCTTCCTTTTGCACCCCTGTGCCTGTGCCCTCCCTTTCTGATTTCCTGAAGCCTTCGGGGGTCCTGATGAACTTCTATCCAGGGTTGGCCACGGGCCAGACAAGCTGCCTATTGGGGTGAGATGGGTCGGATGCTTGGTGTGGCCAGGCCTGGCTGACAGGTGTCTCTCTTTGTCTCTCCCCCCCCCTCTGCCCACCTTCAGGTCCCAGCTGTGCCAGGTGCGATGAACGCTGGCTGCAGGGCTGACGATGGAGGGCTGTGATTTGCCTGTCATCCTGGGGAAGGACCATGGGGGTGCTGTCCCTCAGCACCAGCAGTGGACTGAATTTGGTAGTGCTCACCATCTCCCCACCACCCCTGGTAATATGGAGCCCTCGGCAGCAGAGAACCTAGGCAAACAGCAGGCTCCCTTCTGTGAGCACTCTCCCGAAAGTGCCACCACCGCGTCTGCTTCCAGCATTGAGCCCAGCAGCAAGGAGGTCAGCTGTAATGAATGTGCAGCCTCCTTTGCCAGTTTACAGACCTACATGGAGCACCCCTGCCCCAGTGCCCATCCTCTCCTCCCTCTGCAAGAGGACTGCGGGAGTGACACTGGCGAGGAGGAGAGCGACATTGAGAATCTGGCAGGAGAGATCGTCTACCAGCCGGATGGCTCGGCATACATTGTGGAAAGCCTCAGTCAGCTGGGCCAAGGTGGTGGGGTCTGCGGGCCTGGCAGCAGTAGCGGGGTGCTCCCGCCACTGTTGGTGAACTCTCTCCCTGGCACGGGAGCCAAGCCAGGGGAGGCCGCTGCAGCTGCGCCCCAGGTCTATCCGCAGATCATCAACACTTTCCACATCGCCGCCTCTTTTGGGAAGTGGTTTGAGGGCCCAGATCAGGCCTTTCCTGGCACCTCTGCCCTGGTGGGGGTCAGCCCCGTCCTGCACAGCTTCCGGGTCTTTGACGTGCGCCACAGAAACAACAAGGATTACCTGAACAGCGATGGTTCTGCCAAAAGTTCCTGCGTATCCAAAGATGTTCCCAACAATGTGGACATGTCCAAATTTGATAGCTTTGTACTCTACGGGAAGAGGAAGCCCATCCTGATGTGTTTCTTGTGCAAGCTCTCCTTTGGCTATGTCCGCTCATTTGTGACCCACGCGGTGCATGATCATCGGATAACTTTGAGCGAGGAGGAGCGGAAAATTCTTAGCAATAAGAACATCTCCGCAATCATCCAAGGGATAGGCAAAGACAAGGAGCCCCTTGTAAGCTTTCTGGAACCAAAAACCAAAAACTTTTCACACCCTTTAGTTTCCACAGCTGACCTCATAAGCCCTGGACACAGTTTCTATGGCAAATTCAGTGGGATTTGTGTGGAAGGGGAGGAGGGTGCCCCGGCTGGGGCTGCCAGTGCAAGTGAACAGCCCCAGCCAGACCTCTTAGCCCCCGGGGGCCTCTTAAACCTTGGTGGGCTGACGAGCTCAGCTCTGAAGACCCCAATTACCTCAGTTCCCCTGGTCCCACCCACTTCCAGCCCTGCTGCCTCCTCTGAAGGGAAGGGCCCCGGGGGGGCGGGGGGTGACACACAAGAGCGGGCCGCGCAGGAGAAGGTGGAATCAGCTGGGGAAGAGGAGGAGGAGGAGGAGGAGGAGGAGGAGGAGGGGGGCGGCAGGGGTGGCCGAGGGCTGTTCCCGTGCAGGCTGGAGGGTGACCTGGAGGAAAGGCTTCCTGCAGAGCCCGGGGCGGTGGCAAGCAGTGGCAACAGCCCAAAGGATCTTGCTCTCTCAAACCAAAGCATCTCTCCCTTAATGCCTAACGTGCTTCAGTCGGTGTCGCGGGGCACCGCGTCTTCTAGTTCTCATTCTGCTTCTTCCTTTGTCTTTGATGGTGCAAACAGGAGGAATTGTTTAAGCTTTAACAGTGACGGTAGTGAGGGCAGCCAGAGGCTGGACTTCGGTGACGAAAGTGCCAATAGAGACGATGCTCCGGTCCCAGAGCCAAATGAGAGTCTCGGGGAGGACGGGACCTGCGCCTCCCACCACCCGCACGGGGGGCCCCTCTGCGAGCTTGGGGGTGGGGAGTGCCCCTCGGGGAGCGGCGTGGAGTGCCCCAAGTGCGACACCGTCCTGGGGTCCTCGCGCTCCCTGGGCGGCCACATGACCATGATGCACTCGCGGAACTCCTGCAAGACACTGAAGTGCCCCAAGTGCAACTGGCACTACAAGTACCAGCAGACGCTGGAGGCTCACATGAAGGAGAAGCACCCGGAGCCGGGGGGGGCCTGTTCCTACTGCAGAACCGGGCAGCTGCACCCCCGGCTTGCTCGGGGCGAGAGCTACACCTGTGGTTACAAGCCTTTCCGCTGCGAGGTGTGTAACTACTCCACTACGACCAAAGGCAACCTCAGTATTCACATGCAGTCGGACAAGCATCTCAACAACATGCAGAACCTGCAGAACGGAGGCGGGGAGCAAGCGTTCAGCCACGCTGCGGGGGCGGTGGCCGTGGCCACGGCTGCCGCCGCCAGCATTGGGAGCAGCTGTGGGGCCCCCTCCCCCACCAAACCAAAAAGCAAACCAACCTGGCGATGCGAGGTGTGTGACTACGAGACCAACGTCGCCAGGAACCTCCGCATCCACATGACCAGCGAGAAGCACATGCACAACATGATGCTGCTACAGCAGAACATGAGCCAGATGCAGCACGGCCGTCACCTGGGCCTGGGCGGCCTGCCAGCCGAGGCGGAGCTCTACCAGTTCTACTTGGCCCAGAACCTGAAGGTGGATGGTGGCCCTGCCTCCGAGGCGCAGTTCCTGATGGGCGGCAGTTTCCAGGGGGACCCCGCCAACGTGGTCGCCTCCGTGGCCCCGTCGCTAGGTGAGAGGACCTGCCTCGGCCTTGGCCTTGGCCTTGCTATTGGAGAGGCAGGGACTGCGTTTCTTCCCAGCCCCCCAAGCGATGGGGGTGGTGTGCAGCTGGGGCTCTTTGCCACGTGCACCTTGTGGGAAGGGGCCCGTGAGGCTGACAAGGCCTTCCGCTTGTCAGAAAGGCTTCTGGGCACCCCCCGGGCTGGGCTCCGAGTAGGGCAGGGCTGGAGTTTCACCTGCTGGGTTAGGGAAAATGGGACGCGACACATGGAGGGGATTCCTCTCCATGGATGCTGTGGGGGGGGGTCCCTTGCCATAAAGGCTGTAGCGAGCGCAGAAAGCCTGATACCAGGATCAGTTTGTGCCACTGGATGTTCTGGTCACAGGAGTGAGAGTTGACTGTGACGCCTTCCGGAAGCCCAGGAGCATAGGGGACCCCCACGTTTAATTGTCCGCTTAACCGGGCTGCATTTCTAAATGCTCAGAGTTGCCAGAATCCAGTTGGTTGCCATCTCGGCCAGCACGCACTTCCCTCCGGCCACATCTGTGCTGAGTGGCAACACGAGGGTTGGCTGTGGACTTTCCCAGGCTGGTTGGTCCTCCAGGTTCTAGGCGGAGGGTGTGTTTCTGCTGTGGCCCCAGGAGAGGCGGGAGCGGCGGCGGCGGCGGCAGCTCTTTTGCAGGTGTAAGAGGATGGGATTCTCCCACGTTCCTCAGCAGGAACTCATTACTGGAAATGCCTGCATTTTAATTTTGTAATTAAGCATGGCAACTGGTATAGGGAATGCTGTTTCCAGCTTTAGGTACACTGGGGTAAAGTGCTTTTGGCAGAGTTGAGTGAAAGAGCTCCCCTAATTAAGGGGCTTGTCAGAGTTCTTTCATTTCATGGCTAGTTTGTGAAAAAAATGCACATTTGTCATTGTGTATGTAGCAAGGGCTTTTGTTGAAATGCAGTACAGAAAGCAGACTCCGTTGCTTCAGAAGAGACTTGAGTGTCCCTTGTAGGATTCCGAGGGCGTCATTTTTCTACGCAAATTGTGTCCGCCGCAGACACGTCGCCTATCGGTGTGCAGTTCTGAATAGCCGGTCTGCGGAGATGAAGCCACTCAGGCCGTAGGGGAGAACCTCCCCGGCGTGGCCTTCCAATCAGCCCACTGTTTTCTCTCCTCCTCCCTTGAGAAAGGCTGGCCTGGTAGCTGGCGGATTGTGGCGTGGGAGAGCCTGTGTGCGCGCAGGGCGCGCTCAAGCCTTGGCCCACCTCCGACTGGGAAGGAGGGCTGTCATGTGGCGGTGGACGACTGGCTGGCATCCCACCCTCCTTTTTCTCTCCGCAGCCCCCTGGGAGTCCCACCAGGGAGGAGGGAGCTCGCCTCTCCTGGGTAACAGAATCCCTGCTCTGAAGCAGGAAGAGGGGCAAAGCGTCAGTCCCAATATCTCTGAGCCTTTTTGTTCCCTCCCGATCTCCAGAAAGAGTTCCTGAGGCCCCTGAGCTTGAAATTCCAAGATCCCTTCCTTGGAGGGTGGAGGCGGCTCGGGAGGCTGCACTGGCCCTTCCTTGAAGAACGTCCCTCGTCACAGGCGCTTGGACAATCCCGGCCACGGGTCAAACCCCGCTGGTCCAGCAGCACAGCAGAAACCTGCCTCTCTGCAGCTGCCAGTTTGGTGGGGAGCAGGGCACCCTGGAGAGGCGGGTGGCTCGGGGGAGGGGATCCCGCGTCGCTCTGGGAAGGAGCCGCAGAGGCCGGAGAGCAGACGAAGGGCACCCTCCGTGCCCAGTCACTCGGGCATCAGCCTCCCAGGGTGAAAGGGGTATGTCTGCATCAGACCCAAGGAGGAAGGCGTCAGGGAACACTTCTGCTGGGAGGTTCTCTTTCAGGGCCGGCTCTGACCCTGAGCCGCCCGGGCGCCGGCCAGGGAACGGGGAGGCCGGCCCGCGGAAAGGCAGCCGTGCTCTCCCCGGGATCTTGGGTGGGGGACGGCTGCGGTGGCTGCAGTCTGGTTGGGAGCCTCCTTCTGTCTGCCCAGGGACAAAGAAGTGTAATGTGCCGGCAAGGAGGGGATTGCTGCCCCTTAGCTGGCACCTCTGCGGCTCATAGCTTCCCCTTCTCTCTGCGCTTTCTCCCAGGCAGCAGCCTTGGGAGGCAGGGCCCGCAGTGGCGGTTGGTCAGTTCACATCAAAGCGTAGTTCCGCTTCTTTTGCCATGGAAATGTCTCTGGCTCGAAGACTGCTGCAGCTTTCCCCTGGTGAGGCTGAGAAACGGGAAAGCTTTGGGAGAAAAGCGCAAGCTGCAGTTCCAGGGAGTGAGTTTCGGAGGACTTTGGGCGTTGTTTTCACACTTGACAATCGCGAAGTGTGTTTTGTACATCTCCCGTGGAACCCCACGGTTGGAAGAGGCTGTGGAGCACAGCCCTGCTCCGTTTGGGAACCCGGCAGGCAGGGCCCAGGCGCTGCTCGACCCCTGTCCTTGCGGATGGGCTCCACCATCAAACTGCTCTTAGCCCAAGTTTTTTTCCTAATGTTCAACCGAAACTTGCCTCCCTGTGACTTAAGACTGCCGTTCCCTGCCTTTGCTGTGGGATGGAAGGAGTGTGATGTCTCTTCAGATTTTGACAAACACTGCCATGTCCCCACTGTCACCTTTTCCTGTGGCCGGACACATCCGGTTCCTCCCTCCTTCTTCCAGAGAGTCCATAGCCCCTGAGCGTCTTCATTGCCCTTCCCTGAAATTGTTTGAATTTCTCTGATGCCACCCCAATGCCTGCTGCCTAGAACTGGACCCAGGACCCAGGGTGGGTTCTGACCCCCACAGGGTACCAGAGCTTTATTTCCCATAATTTGGGAATTATGGTTCTATCTTATGCAATATCAAGAGGATGGATGCCTTGACACCAGTCCAAAAAGCAATGAGAACGTGTCTGAGGAACAAAATTGCAAATTGCTTCATAATGTGCTTAATCTACTTTGATCTTTATTAGGTGGGAAAATAGGAATAGAATAAGAACCAGGACAGAAACCCTGTAATAAACAAATGGAAAAGATATGTAGATGTTGGGGTGCTCAGACCGAACAAAACAACAAGGCGTCCCGTACTGCGTGACATACGTTTTTGCGGGCCACGGCCGTTCTCCAGAGGGAGAAACCTGAGTAGCCCCATGGCATGTGGGGGGACGATAATAAAAGGAGAAGATGGGAAAAATGAAACGTAAGGGATTCCAGAAGAGATGACTGCGTATTGCCATCACCTTAATTAGTCTTAAAGTGCCACACGGCTCCTTGGTGTTTTTGAAATAACATCGGCTGTCCTGATTTCTCATTTATTTATGCTCCCTTCTGCCTCAGTAAATAAACTTTGGAAACTCTAGCATAATTTCCTCGTTGGTCTGAATCCCTGAGCGAGCTCCTTCCGAGTATGGGGTGGGTCTGCTTCTTGGCGTGTGGTTCGAGGGCTCGTGTGTGAGAGAGCCTAGTCCAGATGGGAGGCCACGCAGCGGCACCGAGGCCCTGCTCCAGTGGGGCAAGGCTCCTGGATTCAAGCCCAGAGCTGGGCTGGCAGCAGTGCCAAGAGGAAGGCCGGGCCTTGCCTAGGCTGATCGCCCCAATCTTCTCTTAGGGGGCGGGGGGCTGCTTTCGCGATGCCGCGCTCCACTCCTCGCCATCAGGGCCGCTCCTCCGTGCTCCAGGAGTTCCCAGGGTGCGCTCTGCTCCCTCCCCCTTTGAATGCCGTTCTTCCATCTTAATGGCCCGAGGAGGGTCCCCGGGACCCCCGCGGGCCCAGGAGTGGGAGTGGGTGGAGGTTGCCCAGAGCTTTTCTGACTGCCTTCTTCTCTCTCCGTGCAGTGGGTGGAGAGATCCCCCTGGACCCACGTCTCGGGGGTGGGCAGCTGGTGTCCGAGGAACTAATGAACCTGGGGGAGACCTTCGCCCAGACCAGCGACCCGTCGCTGAAGCTCTTCCAGTGTGCTGTGTGCAACAAGTTCACCACCGACACCCTGGACCTTCTGGGGCTGCACATGAACGCGGAGCGTGGCCTGCCCGAGGAGGAGTGGAAGGTGGTGATGGGGGATGCTTACCAGTGCCAGCTGTGCCACTACAACACGCAGCTCAAGGCAAACTTCCAGCTGCACTGCAAGACCGACAAGCATGTGCAGAAGTACCAGCTGGTGGCCCACATCAAGGAGGGAGGGAAGGCCAACGAGTGGCGCCTCAAGTGCGTGGCGATTGGGAACCCCGTGCATTTAAAGTGCAACGCCTGTGACTATTACACCAACAGCCTGGAGAAGCTGCGCCTTCACACCGGGAACTCCAGGCACGAGGCGAGCCTGAAGCTGTACAAGGTGAGGAGGAAAGAAGGGCCTGGGGCCGAAGGGCGGGTGCTCCGCTTCCCAGCACTGGCCCCGCCCTGGCTCTGTGCCGGGCGGCTGCACGGAGGGCCGCTCGGAGTCATCGCCCCAGGGCCCCTGCAGATTGTCGGGGCTTGGCCAAAGGCAGCACCGATGAGTGCTGGCGGGGAGAGGGGCAATGCAGCCCAGATACGGGCTGCCGCTTGCAAGCGCAATGCAACGACCTGGAGGGGAGCCCCACTTTCTGTCACACGGTGCCTGGCCTGGGCAGCCTTGCCAGCCTGCCCCCCAGATGAGTTCGGCTGCAGAGACACAGGTCATCTCCAGCCGCACAGCTGTGCCACGCGGGCCCTGAGGCAGAGCCGGTGCTCCTGAGTGTGGCTGCGGGGACCCCCGTCCCCCAGGCTGCCTTTCTTGAGGCGGAGCTCCAAGGCGCTCGGGGTAGGGCACGGGGACATCAACGGCACTGCTGCCTCCGCCACCACGGCCGGTCAGGGCCACGCTTGCTTGCTTGCAGCCAGCCATCAGAGGTAATTCTCCTGCTTTCCCGTCTGCTGCGTCTGGCCGCAGCTTCCTCTTCCGTCTTGCCCCCCTGCCTACATACAGTAAAGAGTCCTTTCACTTGTGTGGCAGAATTGCTCCAGACGTTTATATTGATTTTCCCTGGACTTAGAGCTTCACCTTTTTCTCTAATCATCCCATAATGGCTTTAGTATGAACAATCGGGTACCACCTGCCATAAATCTAAGCGACAGCTTTGCTCCCCGGACACGTCGTCTTCCATGCTTTTGCCCTCTGCACTCTTGGTCCTCCAGCCCTTCCTTCTGTCCTCTCCCGCTCAAGATGGGCTCCCCACCTAGGGGCTGGTGCTCCCCCTCCCTCGGCTGCCTCTGGCTGTGGAGCTCAGCCCCTGCCCCCCCGAGACACTCCTTCAGGAGGCCGGCACAGGCTGGCTGGCCGGCTTCTGAAAGCCAAAGCGGGCGTCATCTTCAAGGGCGATGGAGCTCCCAGGAGCAGCTGGCCTGCTGGAGCCGGGGTGAGCGAGTCGCCAGCAGCCCCTTCCTTCTGCTGGCCTGGCGCAAGGTTTCACCCGCCTGCTTGTTCCTGCGCATGGGCTCGAGCAAGGAGGCGGGTCTGGATGAGATCCCCCTTTCCGTTTCAGTGTGGCGGTCCTGCCGGGCGCGTCTGCCTGTGGCCTGTGGAGCAGCAGAGTGGTCTAGCGTGGAAACAGGCCCAGCAACCAGTGGACTTAGGGTCAGGTTCATTCCCCCCAGCCCCAGGGCTGCATGCGGGACTCCGCAAGAGCCAACGTCTCCCCACAGGCCTTGGGGAGGAGATGGTGAGGCAAAGGCGGGCAAGAAGTTCCTTTCCTCCTGCTAACGTGATTCATTCGCCTGGCACTTGCCTAATCAGTTTAGAGTGCCGTTAACTGGATGTGATCGAGTTCTTGCCTCTGGGAGGGAGCGAACCCTCTCCGGATGCTGCCTGGGTGAGAGAGTACCAGGCTTGCTGCAGTGGCAGTCCCGCCTTTGCCCTTTTCCTTTCCTCCTGTGGCTTCGTGGCTTCCGGGTGGCGTGTAGACGGGGCCAGCCACTGCGAGTGTCACACGCGCTGTCCCGCCTTCAGCAGCCGGGAGCACTCGTGAAGTTTCCAGTGGGCTGCCACGTCCACTGTTTCTCTGTGGCAGAGAAGGAGTTGGGGGAAGAGGCCTTTTTCAGGGAGTGGACTCGTGAGGCCTTCCCCAAGGAAGCCGGGTCAGTTGGTCCTGTGTTGGCCCTTGTGGCTTTTTATAAATTAGCTTCATTTTTCTACACTAGCAAGACAGAAGAAAAGTGCAGACACGTACAACAGTATTAACAATCTAACTTCGATGTTAATAATCATAATGTTGAATAAAAAAAATGGAAAAAGGTCCAGAAAATTATTTTGCAATTAGAACAAATCCAGAAAACCTGACCGTTTCCCACCAAATGGAGTTTGTTCAAATGTTGACAAATAACGCGCGCCAACAATCTGCTGCTGTAAATCAAGCGTGAATGTCTCTTTCCAGGGCTGTCTGATTCTTTTAGCCAGCCCCGTACCTACAATATCCACAGTTCTTGATGTTGTAGAGTTGTAGGGTTGGAGTGAGCCTAGAGGTCAACCTGCTGCTTGATGCCGGATCTGTCCTGATAGATTTTAAGCAGTGGTGATTAGACAGTAACATATGTACCTTTCATGCACAGAGATCAGTCAGAGTTATATTAGCAATCCCGTTGTTGGGCGCTCCCAGAAGTGATGGTAATAGGACAAGATGGTTGCGTGAGTCAGTTTTTCTGCTCCTGAGTGGCATCTCTAGATGGGGCCCTTCTGGCTTGCCCACTTGACGGTAGCTTTGAGTAACTGGACTTTACCCTGCTCTCTGGGAATTGCCTAAGATCCTTTCTTTTTCTTGCATCTCCCTTCTTCTGCCCTCTTTCTTTTTCGCTTCTACTTCAGGGGCTGGGCTGCGATCCTGCATCTTTCCTGGGCTCCTCTTGCTTGGCCTGGGTTCCCGTGAAGTCCCGGGGCTGGCTGCAAGAATTCTCCAAGGCCTGACGTGCTCCGGCCATCGTATTGGCAGTGCTTCAGCTGGTTTGGGCTGCAGAATAAAGATAATGAAATCTTCAGTGCTTTGTTGGATTCGTTAGTTGTGTAACTTGCACCCTCTCAGTGAGAGGATTCGCTTTTTGCTTCCTGAATTGCTCCCAAAGTAAAAAGCAGAGAGGGTGCAAATTACACAACTAATGAATCCAGCAGATCTTGCTGCGTGTTGTCCACGTCACACTAGTTGAGCGTTGATCTTTGTCTGGGAAAGAGACTCTTTCCAGGCCCTGCCTGCAGTCCCCCTGCCCACCCCTGGCCTGCCCCTCCTCTGTCTGAAAGAGACGGCAAGTTCCCCAGGTGGCACCTTGCCTCAGCCGCCTGCATCTGTTCTGCCAGTTTGTGGGTGGCATTTGGGGCACTGCTGAACAGACACAGCCAGGATTTTCAGTCCAGCGTATTCAAAATTGTGGCTGTCCTCCACTTCCTGCCCCCATCTCATGGGCTTCTGGATAGAAGATTGACAATGCTACTAATAACGCAATTTTTTAAAAAAAGTAAGCAGCAGTAAAGTAGAAAGGCCACTAACCATTCCTACAAACAGGAGCAATTAAAGCATCTGGCTAAAATAGCTGATGGAATAAAAGACTGCGGAAAATTAGTTTTTCCCCCTGAAAGGGAGCAGGAAACAGAGTTGCAGAGCCTGGATGTGGGTCTGGGAAAGATTTCCTCCTCTTTTGATCGGTCACTCAGCCTAGAGGAGCCTCTCCCTTGCAGATCCTGCGACCCGGGTTAGCTGCTGTTGGGAAGAGTGCCGGCCCTCGGGAGCCCTCTCGGCATTTAGAATATCCACAGAGGTGCAGCCCTTTCTTCGCATGTTTAATCGTTCGAGTTTAGGCTTCCTTTTAGTATAAATTTTAATATCTGATTTAATTATTTTTTTTGCTTTTTAAATCTGAGTGCTTGACCCAGGCTTTCAGCCCTCGGGCAGAACAGTCCTCTAGACAAGCAGCTATTGGGCCAGGGTCTTGTCTGGGGAGGAGGGCCAAGGCCTCGGTCTCTCGAGTGAGCACTCTTCATAAGAACAGGGAGAGCGCCCCGCTCTGGCCTAAGTTCTTACGGATTGCCGCCGCCTTCCCTGGAGACGTTCCCATTGGCTCGGTGCCCTTGGCTGCCAAAACCAGGTCATTCTGGACTACAAGAGCTGCCTTGAAATAAGATGACGAGGGCCCAAGCAGTCCACAATGGGGAAGGGAAGCGGGGATTCAGCCCGGGAATGGGGAACCCAGCTGTGGCACAGGAGCTCCTCTGAAGCTGCTGGACCAGCAGTACCCCCAGGCTTTCCTAGACTGGTAGTCTAGAAGTGCCCTGTTGGATGGGGCTCGCTTAGGGAAGGACCTTTGGATGAGCAGTCTGGATTTAGGAAGCCATAAGCAAAGACTTCTATCAATGGGTGTGTGTCACGAGAAAGCCCTAGGTAGAAGCACCGTCCAGACCCTTTTGCGCTTCTTTCTCTTCCTCCCACCCCCACGGAATGGTCCGCCTGGCCCCCCGCTTGCCACTTGTTTCTCAGCCATCAGATTTGCTCTCCTGTTTGTGGCCTTGAAATCCACTGGAAGGTCCAGCGGAGCTAGCCGGGACCCCTCCCCCCACCTCATTCCCAGCATCAGTAGCTGGTTGGTTCTGGATGCCCTGCTTAGTCCAGAAGCCAGAAGTGATTGTGGGGAGACCGGTTTGTCCTGCCAGAGGATTTCTTAGAGCGGCAGGACGTTCCTTAGAGCCAGAGAGACCAGCACGCAGCGCCGTTCCTCCCCCTGTGCTGTTCCTTTTAAGACCAAGCGCCCCGACCTGCGGAGGGTCTTGGCCATGGCTACCCCTGGAGGAGAAGGGCTCTCTGGGGTGTCTGATTGGTGAGGCGGGGGTGGGCTTCTCAGGCGTCCTTTTTCTATTTTGGGGAATTTCATTTTGAATTTTGTATTTGATGTGCTGCCCAGAGTTGTCATGGAGTTGGGTGGCTTATAAAGGCAATAAAACCACTAAATAAGATAAATAAATCTGGCCTGGAAGCTAGAAGAGCTGCCATCTCCACGCGGGCCTGTCCCGGAGGAATACAGTCTCAAGGCCCGTTCAGGGTCTCGGGGCTCCTGCTCAGTCATGTACCGTGATCGAGAAGTCCCCTGGCCCGCCGCCGAGCAGGAAGCTTGGTTCTCCGGCTTGGCTGTTCCGCTTTCTCCTCCCGGGAAGCCATGCTGGCACACGCTGAAAGGGAGGGGAAAGTCTTGCCAGTGTCCGCAACCAAGGCCGACCTGAGGACTTGGTGGGCTGTCTAAAACCTTTTGAGGAAGCCCTGCTGGGGAGGATGCCCAGGTTGCCTACAGAGAAAACGTTGGCCACAAGACTTCCTAGGCAGGGGAAGAGGCTTGCCTCACCTTCAAGGTGGCAGGCCTGCGGCAGGCTGGGATCCTTTCCCTCTCTGTGGGCTTCTCGGGAGAGGGACTGGTAGCGAGGGCCATCTGTGGGACTTGGGTTGGGTGTCAGGTGGGAAACCCCTGCAAACGTAGCTGTGCTGCTTTCCTGGTGCTACGAGCTCAGCTTCTTTTCTGAGGAACAGGTGGGACGTGGGACCCCCCCCCTTCCATTCTGCTCGGTTATGAATTGTCTCTGCATAGCTAAGCAGCTTGTTCTTTGGGTCCTGGCTTGGTCAACATAGGCCCCCAGGCCTGTGGTCCTTCAAGCAGGTTGTGTTGATTTTAGTGGGAATTAAACAATTGCCAGGTCTTAGCTCTCCCCCCCCCCCCCATCTGTAGACTGATCCTGTAAACTGTCGGCTTGCTTTCATTTGAGGCAGATTCTGTCCTGTGGTATCCCCTTTGATTGTGACATGCCTCTTAGAGGATTGTGATTAGCCCTGGGGTGCAGGTCGGAAGGAAGCCCAGGGAAGTGCTTGCGGAGGCCCAGCATGGAAGGACAGGCGGGGGTCACACATCCCCTCTTGCCTTTGGGAGCTGTGGGGCAGCTTCGCTTTCACAAGCAGTGAATTCCCCGTTTGCTGTCCCTGGAGCGGACGGACGTCTGAGTTCGATGCATAGAGCATCTTTCCTGAATGAGGTCACATTCTGTCCTGCTTTTTCACCTACGGTTCTGAGCTGAAACAGGGAGTCTTCTAAGAATCCAGTTCTGCTTTGGATTATTTGCCAGTCGTGATTTCAAAGCTCTGGTGGTGATCAAATCATCTGGTGCTTAGAAATGCATACTGGAGAAAGCTTTTTAACTGTGATAAAAGGGGTGCTTCCTGTCCGCACTTGTCTCCATTACAGTGGACAGCATCTTCCGTAGCACAGATATGTTGGAGTGTGCAAATGATTCCCAAAATCTAATGGGCTGTTTGCAGCGGAGGCCCCTCTTTTCTAAGCTCACCTGCAGATTGTTTTGTTTGGACAATGGAAGCAGCCAGGGAAGTCCATCCCTGTTACATTCCTTCTTATTAACAAACAGCATATAAGCAAATCCAGATGATATCTGTCCAGGAGTTCTCCACTCACATGGGAATTGCTGATTTCCTACCCCAGAAAAGTACCTTGTCCTACAGACAAGCCACTGTCCTCAAGATTGGGAAGCTCGCTAATTTAAGACTGCTTAGATTAACATCTGATTTAGGCGAACTGTTAATAAAAATATCAGATTTACAGAGAAGGACGAATATTTCTGAAGAAATATTCACATCATTTCAAAAAAGCTTGGTTCTGGTTTTCCTGAACAAGCAGAAGACCAGTTACTAGGGAAAGAACAGAAGAACTAAGAAGAATTGGAAGAGAATCATAGAGTTGGTGAAGCAATCCTTTGAGCGTAACCAGAACAGGGAGGTAGAGCCTCTCTTAGGAATTGATCAGGTTGTGCAAATAGAGGTATGTCGCTAGTGATTCTCTCCCTCCTGCTGTCACACACGCGTCCAAGGTCCATCTGTAGCAGGACTTTTGATTTGTTCATGCTTCATTAAGGTAGGAGCTGTGAGGTGGCCAAATGTACAGGCAACTCCATTATTTAACTCTCACATACAAAGTGAGATTAAAGGCTAAACAGGTCTCTCTGAGCTGGAGGACAGGCATTAATATAGTAACTGCTAGGCATGTATGGCAAAAAAAACCCTCTCACCTTTGATTAATTGCTGCCAATTACATGTGATAGGTTTTAATTGTAAGCATTTTAGATGATATCAAATCATTTATAAAACTAGTTTTGTATGGTATGAAATTCTCCCCACCCCCACTTCCCAAATTAATGTCCTACCAAAGTGGCAATTTCTTAGGCAGTTTATTATCTTGGTCTAGGATGAGCTGAATGTTGCATTTGAGTTTCCTAGAGAACAGTAAGTCCTTTGCCCAATCCTATGATGAACCTGGGCAATATTTCTTCCATTTCCTTCTATCCCATAGTGCACCTGTCATGCTGAAACAAAAGCAGCTCTCATCTCATCCATGGAGACCTCAGGCCTGAAGTCATCTATGAGACCCAATGAATCAGGGTTGCAGGCTATGCTGTCATTAGTAGGTCCCAATGCAGACAGCAGACTGGTGGGAAAGATCCAGTGGAAAGTTGTAGCTCCAAGCCCTCCATTCATCTCCTCCTCTCATTCTGCCTTGCATCAGACAAGAGGGCATAGTCTTCCTTTTTCTCTAATTAACTTGAACAGCTCATGGCAGACAATGGCAACCCAAGAGATCATTCTCTCGCTTTGAATTCCTGGACCTGATCCTATTCAGACAGGAACTGAAACAGAATAAAGGTCCAGTGCCTTCTGTCCCCACAATGACCAAGCAGATGTCACCTCAAGCAGATCACGTCAATACCAGCCCTCTTGCGTTCTTCCCCAACAGTTGGTATTGAGAAGCACCTTACTTTGATCCCTACCACCAAAGGATCTGGTCAGTGCCAACTGGCACAGGTATTCAGGTAGTGGCTGCTACAGTTGAAGCCATTTCAGTGGACAGAAACATGCCTGCTGCTTAGAACAATGGGGGGCTGACAAAAGAGGCGTAGTGCTCATCTGAGTGCTAGGACCTGCCTGGGACTGGATTTTTGGTCCATGTGGCTCAGCACAGTCTCTTCTCCAAGCTCTTAGGTTCTCACCCTCCCTGATGCCCTTTTCCTCGGAGATGCTGGGTGTTGAAGCCAGGTCTTTTTGGAGCTGTAAGAAAAGCGGAGTATGTATTGTAGGAATCTTATTCCTTTCAGGTCAGGTGTTTGTCATTCATGTTCAGCTAAGTGGCTTCTGGATGTTTTTAAATATCATGTGCTTGAGATGCAGCCATCCTTCATTTTACTTGCCTTTCTTTATGGAATGCCATACTTCCTTTCACCAAATATTCTCAGGGCCTGTTTGATTACAGAATTGCTATATTCTGCCAAAGGCTTTTGCTGTAGGAATTTAAGGCAGGATTGTTCATGTAATTGCATGTAATTGCAATTGATAATTCTCATTTCATGCAAAGAATTAAGCTGTGCGCAACCAAGTGGTAATTCTGACAAAATAATTGCTATATGGGGATAAATGTCCTTGGAGGAGAGTTGTCCATCTCTAATAGAGGAGAACATATGTAGCTCAGGGTTGAACCTTCCAGTTTTGGTGGGAGCGGGGTTTTCTCCTTGGCCGTTCCTCGATTAGGGTATGTTTTCTGCTTGATTGTTTGTCTGGTGTCAATCCCTGCTTATCTGGGTGTTGCTGCCGGAAAGGATGCGTTCTGGTCTTTTTTTTCCTTCTTAGCTTTTTTACTGTTTCTTTTGAATGGTGTGTCACTGGCAGGGCAAGCTGCTGTATATAAACAGGGAGCAAACCCCACAGTCGCACTGATGATGTTACCTAGTCGGGTAGCGAAACATCTGCAAGCAAACCACCCAGCTCAGAGAGCACCAAGGACTCCACGGTTGTCCATCTTTCCTGAGAGGTTTCTCCTTCATGTGTATATAGTATGTGTGATGGCTTTGCTCAGGTTGATCTTCTGGAACCCGAGGTGATAGCAGCTCAGTTGGCTCTTGTTTCCTGTGGGGTGGATAGTTTCTAGTTTGGCTGGTGTGGGTCTTCCGGGCTGTGTGGCCGTGTTCTGGAAGTTTTGTTTCCTAACGTTTCGCCAGCATCTGTGACCAGCATCACTCTGAAGATGCCGGTCACAGATGCGGGCGAAATGTTAGGAAACAAAACTTCCAGAACACGGCCACACAGCCCAGAAGACCCACACCAGCCATCGTATTCCGGCCGTGAAAGCCTTCGGCAATACAGTTTCTAGTTTGTTCCCCTTCTTGTTGGCCTGCTTGGGCAAATGCCTACAGAAGTTGCAGTAGCCAACCATCTGGGTGCCAGTGGCCTTGCTTTCTTGGAGCCCTGTGCAAAAGGTGAGACTGACTTGTAAGAGGCACCTGAACCTCAGGGGGCTATTTGACATATACTCAGAGCTTCCCTAAATTAGAACAAGCTTGGACCACACGTTGTGGGTATCTTAATGGTCCCCCTCATTAAGGAGGTTCATCTGGCGGGACTGAGGAAAAAGGCCTTCTCCATGATGGCTCCCTTCCTATGGAACATCATACCCCCGGAGATAAGACTGGCTCCCACCTTGATACTCTTCCAAAAGGCCCTGAAGACATGGTTTTGCCAGCAGGCCTGGGGGTCCCAGGTAGATATAGAGCCCATTAAATGGCTTGTCTGAATGTGTTGTTGCCAGGGGGGTGGAGGGTATAGAGGGTTTTGTATTTGGGGTTTGATTTCTGTAAGCCTCCCGGAGTCACCATGTGTGAGTTGGGTGGTCATGTAAATTTTCTAAATAAATAAATAAATCTAAAGTGAGGAATTTTATAAGGCTCCAGTAAGACTCTGTGTGTGTTTGTGTGCCTGTGTGTGGGGAGAGAGAGAGGATGTATAAAGCAAGCAGGGTGTGAAATGCTAGGTGTTGAAATGATGCAAAATTGGTGCCATAAGGTAGTCTCTGTTGCTTGAATGTCTGAAGCCAACTTGCAGAACCTGAGCAAGGATGGGCTTTATCTGGCAAGCCACCCTGAGTTGAAAGAACACTCCTTTTATTATTTGCAAGGCAAGGTATTATGGCTTCATGAACAAATAGAAGCAAGGATCTTCATATTCAGGCAGACTGTTCCAGTTGCATTTTAGTGGCTGCATTTGAGTGGCTGCTAAGGCAGAATTCTGGGGAATGTGGTGGGCTGTTTGGAGTTGCTGGGGAGGCTGTTGGAGGGGAGCACCCACCACAGCCAAGCTGCCAGGCCTTCTGTCCCTGGGAATGGCCAACGTGAAGCGTCTGTGAGGGCGTTCTGGCCTGCAGCGCAGTCGGAGGCGTCAGTCTGGGCTTCTCCCTGTCCCTGGAGAGGGTCCTTTCCTGCTCTCCGAAGCTTGCCTACAGGGTGGCCTCGTTAAGGGCCGATCCGCTTAGCTGGCCTGCTGAAGCTGGCTCTTGCCTCCCTCTGGGCTTCAGCCCCTCCTCATTAAGCTGGTTGGGGCTATTGATTGGGCATTTGTGTTTGGAAGAGTCTTACTTACTCCATGCATTATCTTGACAGATTGATCAGACCTGATTGAGAACCTCTTAAAGGAACGAACAGCTATAATGGGAAAGTTGGACTCTGTCATCCGTTAGGGTGATTCTGGAGCGAGAGGAACAAGGCTGACATCTTGGAGCAATTGTATTTACAATTAACATGGCTGAAAACGATTGCCTCTATTGATCCCCCCTTCCTGCAATTACAGCCCCATTGTTTACATTCCAGCACTTCAGTTATAAAAAGGAAATTCAATAATTATTGCATTATTTAAAGTTAAAGTGCCACAGAGTTTGCTGGCTGTGCTTGCTGCTTGATTTAACATTCCGTAAAATCTATGCTGAGCTTTCCATCTTGAGGCTGAGCAATATAGGCTTTTAATGAGGCTTAGAGGGTGGAGCAAAATCCCACCAGCCAGTTACCTGTGGGGGAGTAGGAGAGGGATTCAAATCCAACTCTGGGCGTGTGTGGGTGTGGGAAAACAAGCTGTCCCCAGCTTGCCTGGCTGCATCATCCTGCGAGGCGTGGCGTGAGCACTGGAAGGAGCATGGCCAGCAGCACTGATCTGGGAGGGGCCCGCTTTTTGGAGGAAGGGCTTGCCTGTGAGTACCCTGCTCTGCTGCCACCTTCTCCTCTCCCAGGGGTCAGCCATTCTACCTGGGAGCTAGGGAGAGGGGGGGCCTCTAGCTTGCTGCCCGCTGGGTACAGAAGGAACCCAGCCTTGGGTGAGATTGAGGAACTGCCGCCTGTAACAAGCAGGCCACCTTGCAACGGCTGCTTCTGTAATCTAGGGCCCTGTCTCCCCTCTCAAGAGGGCCACTTGTTAGAGAATCACAGCGGTGGTCTCTAGGCTGCAACTGGCCGTGCTCTTCTGCTTGCAGGGTCCCGGCCCTCCCTTTCTCTGCTTTCTTCTGAGTGACATAGACTGGCATGAGACCACTTTTTATACAGATATACAAAATGGAAGATGAAAACTAATACAAACTAATATAAAGTAAGAAAAAGAAAGAAATCAAAGAGAAGGCTGAAAGTGCAAGAAAGGAAAAGAAGTAAAAGAAAAATAGAAAAGGAAGAAAAAAGATGCAAAGAGGTAGCTCCCGATCTTTGCAGCAGTTATAAGTACAATGATAAATTTACCTCTTACTCTATGGTTACAATAGAGCTCTCTTCTTTCTATAATCTATCCCATCTAATCTTCAAAGCCATAAATCGTAAGTTCGTTTTTTCTGTTTCACGCAAAAAGCCTATAAGGGGCTAGCATGAGACCACCCTGGTGATGTGAAAGAGCAGAGGTGGCTTAGACCAAGCAGGCCATGAATTTGACATCTGATCTGAGGCAGAAAATCACTCTTCCAGGCAGTAAGAATGCAGCCTTCATCCCTGTCCATTTCAAGCTCTTTCGCGATAACCACCACTACTTTCCTGAAATCACCGCTTCCCCCGCCTCGTGGTGGGGATGGCCCTGAGGCGTTGGTGAAACCCCCTCTCTCGCCTTCTCTGCCCTTCCTGCCCCTTGGGGTGTAGCTCAGCGATGGGAGGCAATAGCCATTTTGGTCCCACCCTTCCGAGAACATCAGGTGCGTGCAGAGGGACTCGAGCATGCGGCTGGGGCAGGTCACCCCTGCCCTGGACCAGGATCCCTCTTAGATGAGTGGTCCTGAGGGGTACGGGTGGTTTGCAGAAATGCCATTCGCATCAGACTGGGCTTCTGTCTGATCCAGCTTGGAAAGTGAAGTGATCAGGATTTTACGTTCCATGTGTGAAGAGCTGGCTCTTGGGAGCTTCTTACCGGAAGCTTCCCGGGAGGAAGCCGCCGTGGCCCCTCCAGATTCAAGGAAGTAATCAGTATGTCCTGTCGGAATAAGGAGCAGCAGGCGCGGGTTCTTCGGCTGCGATTCTTTGGTAACGATACAGCAGTTTTAGTTGTTTCCAAGCAGAGTTTAATCCAGAGGAGCAGGGATGCCGGCTGTCTTCTAGTGGAGAGCTGTTGATTTCGTTTTACTTGCTCATTTCCCCAAAAGACAGCCTGCATAATTTTGTGCATGGTGTGTGCACACAAGCCGCACAAAACTAGCACCTGACGACAGCAAGCCTGCTTCTCGCCCACCTTGCTTCAGTAGGCTGTTGACTGGAGCCCACGGGCTCAGAAGAACGGCGGGCTAAGAAGCCCAGCCTGGGGGACACCAGGCTGCTCAGGAGAGCAGCGAGCTTCTGGGCTGGAGGAGCGGCACTATGGGCTGCTCGAGGCAGAGCGCCTGTGCCAACAAGGGGAGCAGCAAGGAAGCTGGAGGCAGAGAAGCACGAAGCATCTCTTTCTCCCCCTCTTCTCCTCCGTCTGAGCCTTTGCTTCCATGCTTCCTTCTCGTGCTCACGTGTTTCAAGAGTTTGATCCAAAGATGAATGGTCTGCTTTGAAAGTGGGTGGATCTGAAACCAGCCAGGCTCTTCCCTAGGAACTGGTTCTTTCATTGGAAGAATAAAGTAATTCTGGACCACAGACTCTGTTTTCTCAATAAGGTAGCTATTAAGGTGCCAGTGTGCCCTCTTGGATGTGTTGTAATAGAGCAGCAGCATTATCCTGCTGAGAGATCTCAAACAACTCATATATGCATTGGTATGCATGAGCATATATGTCACTTCAGCGTGAGTTTGAAAGTAAATATCCCAGGAAGTCAGTTGAAATGAGAAGACTTACCACTTGCTTGTCTCGAAGGTGCCAGAGTTCTTCCCAAGATACTCTTGCAGAGCTAAGCGGGGAAAAGGTCCTCTTAGGTTCTGGTCCTTTTTGGCTGTCTATCGTTCCCCTGGGCTGTGGCCTTTAAGGCCAGAGAATTGTTCGAAGTTCAGATCCAGAATGCAGAAGGAGCCAAACTGTTCCTCTGAGCAGGTCTTGTTTCTCATTTCTGCCTTCCTTTGCTTCTCTCTGCAGCACCTTCAGTACCACGAGAGTGGAGTGGAGGGGGAAGGTTGTTTTTACCATTGCGTCCTCTGCAACTACTCCACCAAGGCCAAGCTAAATCTCATTCAGCACGTTCGTTCCATGAAGCATCAGCGGAGTGAGAGTTTGCGGAAGTTGCAGTGCTCGCAGAAGAACCTTCCTGAGGAAGAGGAGGACCTGGGCCAGATCTTCACCATCCAGAAATGCCCCACGACTGACACGGGTGAGTGGCACTCTTAGCCAGCAGATCACATTCATGCTCTCACCCCTTGTTGTGGGATTCCAGTGGCATGTGGGTTTCTCTTAGTCAGCATCTGAAGGCAAGGAGCTAGTGTATCTCCCTTTAGCATCGCACATGGCTGAAACTGTGCATAGATTTGTGATCTGGCCAAGGCCACTGACCTCCCATCCTCTCTCTGGGGCCCAAGTGGGTCTGTTGGAGGGAGTGGCAGCCAGTGGCTTCCAAAGAAAGGTCTTACCTGCTCTCTGTGTTTTGGGATTGCATGGATACAGTGTGCCTCTCCTGCACATTGCCCTAGGAAGGAGGAGGTCCTGTCGAAGGTGCTAAACGCCATCCCTTGGCCATGGGTCCAGCTTGGTGGAGAAAACCAGCTTTGTGCTAATATGCCTTTTGCAGGCCTCATTGCCAGGGATGATAAGGATGGCTCAGGGTCATCTGTAGAAGCAAGAGTGCGTGAGAGAGGGCCCATTGCCACTTAGCCTTCTAAGCAGCTGCTAGGGAAGGTGTATGCAGCCCAC
The DNA here is from genome assembly GCA_030867105.1 of Liasis olivaceus. NCBI lineage: Eukaryota > Metazoa > Chordata > Lepidosauria > Squamata > Pythonidae > Liasis > Liasis olivaceus. The sequence continues at coordinate 218,175 of CM061359.1, read as the reverse complement.
AGGTTTTTGATCCTTTCCCAAGAGAGATCAGATTTCCAAATGAGATGCATCAAGAAGTTCAATCAGCAGGAAGACAAAAAGAAATGGTGAGTGGGAATTTGGGAATACTTTGGGAATTATTTAGTATCTTGCCATTAAATTAAGGAAAAGTGAGGTTATCTTGCTGGGGGTGCTTATTTTAAGGCTGCCCTCATACCGGCCTCTCCTCTGCCCTGCCCTGCCTTGCCTGCCTGCTTAAGTGGGGGGAACAAAAAAGGTGGAAGCTACTGAGAGGAACAGCCTGCCCCCTGAAGTTGCAAGTGCTCCATCCCTGGAGGTTCTCAAGGAAAGGCTGCACAGCCATTTGTCCGGAATAGCATGAGGCCTTCTCGGTTGGCCGGCTGTCTAAATGGGAGTTGCAGTGTTCTCTTCTCTCCCCCTCCAACCCTTTAAATAGTTTTTCTGTACCACTTAGGCTACATTCCTTTCTTTCTCAGCTCTCCCTCTTGCTGCAAAGGATCCAGTCCGCTGTAGTGGACATAATCATGGTTAGTTTAACTATGATTTACTCAACTGACCCAGTTCCAGGCACACAGTTCGGTTTGCCCAACAGATAAGATTAAAGGGTGCTTGGGTAGCTGTGTTCCCTGTTCCCAGCACAGTTTTTCACTGTCCTTTCCTTCCACCTGTGGTTTCCTTCTTGCCAGGGCTTTGCACAAGACCCCCCCCCCCCAACATGCTCAAAGCAGCTTTTTCCAGCCTTCTTACAGGGATATCCATCTGATATCCCTTTGGGCTTTTCTACCACCAAGGGGGAGGGATGCTCTGTCACACAGGAGTGCTGTTCCTTTCAGAATTACCCGAAATATTAGCCCCTTGCTCTTCTGAAGAGTTGGTCTTTGCTTAGCCCAGGCAGCCTTGTGGCTGTGAGAGAAGGAGGGACAGCTGAGAAGCTCCTCCTGGAGGGCCAGAGACAGCCACACCTGGCCGTGCCCAGGACTCCAGCGGCTGATCCAAGGGGGGTCCGCAAGAGCCGCCTCTCAGTTGCCGAGTCCTCCGCTTGATCTGTTGACCTCCTTTGGGATTCTCTCCCCCTGTAGTTGTCTGTTTTAGCCTTGAAGTTCCTTGATGCAGAGAAAACATTTGACAAAGTAAATAGACTTGAATTATGGAATGTTTTCATGAATATGGATTTAAAAGGTGATTGCTGAATGTGGTAAGAATGGTATGTGATGGAAGTAAAATATGCATGAAAACAAATGGGATGCTTAGCAAATGGTCCAGGACTGAGCAGGCAGTGGATAAGCAAGGTGATAATTCCCCTTTGTTGTTTAATACATTTATGGCTGTGTATAAGGAATACTTTTAGCGATGTTACTTTTGAATGCAGACAATGCCATGTGGGTGTTTGAAAACCCAAACATTTTGTAGCATATGTTAGAAAGGCCATTTGATGCAACAAGGAGAATTGATTTGAACATTAATATATCGAAGACCAGGATATTTGTGTTTAAGAGGAAAATGAGACATATTTGTGTACTTTGGTAGGATATTTACTAAAGAGGGAAAATGTTATGACATAAACATGCTGGTAGAAAATTAGTTCGTGGTTTGTGATTGTTTACAAGGAATTAAAGTTTGTAAGCGAAGATGCCTGGGTTTAAGAGCCCACTTGTGCCCCCTTTGTTATACCAAAGTGAGAACTGGGCATATCAAGACGACTCGAGAAGTTCAGCGCAGTAGAAAGGGGGTCCTTAAGAAGCATGTGTGTGACACAAGGAGACAATGGGTCAAGCATATAAGGGTGCTGCATGAACGTGGATTGGATGCAAAAGTGAGGGACCGGGAGGAGAGGACTAGAGTTTGATCATACAGAGAGGATGAGCGAAGATCAAACTGCAAAACAACCATGAAAAGAAGAATGAGTGGGGTGGGAGGAAGGCGAGGACCCAGAGAGTTATGTTGGGGTGAAGCAGAAGAGATCCTAGAAAGGCGAAAGGTTGAAAGTTTACAGAACCAAAGGCAACCTATGCACTGGTCAAAGCATGGATGGTTTGCCAAGACAGAAAAGGTACGAAGAGATATAAAGTGAATGTTATTCGCGTAGAATCATGTCTGCTTTCCTCGTCCTGCTATTTTTTACTTCTTTTCTGTGATCATGTAAACACAGTTTACCCCAAAAGGCATGGCGTGGTCGGTATGTATGTATGTTTGTATGTCAGTTGATACCGTTACGCATTTTTAGGTGTTTTCTTTCTATTTTGAACTTGCTCAGCAGTACATTCAGGCTCACAGTGCAAACCTGGTTTCTGTGCAGGAGTCTTCACCTAAGGCCAGTCCCTAGAAGCTGGCGTTGCTGCCCAGAGCAGGAGGGGTGGGCTTCCACGGGAGGCTTTCCGCTAACGGCACCCGTGCCCAGACTCGGCCCTTGCCTGAGCTGGGGTTCCTTTTTGCCTCGTGGGTCGTGCAGAAGCCCCCGGGGATCCAGGGAAGGCATTGGGTGGCTTTCCGGGGCTGCATGCTTGAAGCAAGACTGGGAAAGGGAAGGAACTTCACCGTGTGAACCCCTGAATTAGTTGGCTGGAGCCTGGCACTCCCTGGGAGGAAACGTCCAGAGAGCTCCTCCCTTATCTGCCTGATATAGAATTGGGGGGGCGGGGGAGAGAAGAGGGTGGCAGGAGGGAAAGCGGGATTCCCACTTGCGAGGCGCTTCCCCTCCTCCCCAGCTGTTTCCTCCTCTCGCCCTTCCTCGCTGGGGTGAGAGCCAGAGTTCCACTGCCCGGGAAGTCTCGTCTCTGTGCGACTCTCGCTTTCTCCGCTCGCGTTGGATGAGCCTCCTTCGTCCTCCGAGCTGGGCAAGAGTGCTGCCGGGCAGCCCCAGCCCTGGGCCCTCGTCCGCAAGTCACACCACCCAGGTGCAGGAGGCCCCCGGTCCGCCTCCTCGGGCTGAGCAGGGGGAGCCCGAGGGGCAGCCAGCACAGTGTCCCGGGCCCAAGGAAGGGGCAGGAGCAGCTGCCAGCCTGAGGTGTGGCGGCCCCAGTCTGCAAGAGAGGAAGCAGGGCCGTTGGCTTGCTCCAGAAGGTTTTCATGGTTCAGCTGAATCTGCCTGCCACCCAGACAGAAAGCCAGCTGCCCGATTTCGGGGCCAGAAAACCTGGCGGTGGGTGGGGGGGTCCCTCTGCTGGCCACTGCAGCACAGGTCTTTGCCGAGACGGGTTCCTCTCCCTGTTGGGCTTGGGCTGAAGTGGGAAGACAAGCAGGGAAGGTGGGGAAGGGGGAGTAGCCCCTGCTCCTTTCTGTTTAGGGGGCTGTTCCCCGTTCAGCGCAGTGCCTGCCTTCCTGCCAAACACTGTCCAGGAAATAACACAAATAACAGCCTGGGGGGGGAAAGAATAACCACAGAAAGGGACCTTTTCAAAGATAAGAACGAAGCAGGCATATCTGTTAAGATAGCCACTTACCTGGAACTCCTGCATAATTACAGCACGTGGCTCTGTAAACACCACTGCGTGCCCCTCTCAGCTCCCAGGCCGAAACGGCAGCGCTGCGGGCCTCTCAGAGGTGAAGCACAGAATGAGACAGAGGTGGCGGGATGTCCAGGCCCCAAAAAGGAGGAGAGGCTGGCCGCTGTAAGGAAGGTTGGGCCGTCGAAACTGGGCAGAAGAAAACAAACAAGGCATTTGGGGTGATTTAAGTCATTGATGGTTCATCCTGTGAGCCTCCCTAACTTCTGCCTACCAGGGATTGGGGCATCCACGGGACATCGCTACAGAGCAGTTGGTGCTGCAGCAAAGGAAGCCTCCCCCCTTAATTGTGTGCTCAGACAGGTTTATGGAGAGAGCTTGAAGGTGCCATCCGTGTCTCCCTGCCCTGAGGTTTGACAGCCTCTCTTCGAATGGCCGGCTGTGGCTTCTGGGCCCATCCTCCTTGGCTGGCCACTGTGCCTGATTTCTCTGCTCTCAGCTGCTTGCTGGGCTGTGGCCTTTGTGGCCAGGCAGGAGTCTTGGTCCCAGCCTGCTTGTGCAGAAGGCAGCGGACCTGTTCCCTTCCACTGGTGCAGCTGCCTCGGTCTTCCAGGCCACTGCCCAGACCCTGCGTGGGCGAGAGAGCGAGCTCCTTTGGCTGTGCCTGGGAGAAAGGGCAGTGGAGGGGGAGAAGGGCATTGGGCCTTGGGCTGGGGCAGGGGCTCAGCCTCTAGGGTGGTCGGAAGGGGGTGCACCACAACTGAGGCTGTGCCCTCTCCTCGCAGCATGTATCTCAGGGAGCGTTTGGCTAGTCTTTCCTCAAGCAGGCATGAAGACCGTAGGGGGCAGGAAAGGGTGGCAGTGCACATCAGCCATTAGCCAGGGAGACCTTGAAGCTGCCCCTGCTGTAGAGGCCCTCTGGGGAGTCCTTGTCGGGCAGACAGGCCGGTCGGCCAACCTTGGGTGAATTCTGATGATCCGGCTATGAAGGAAGCAGGAAGGGCTGCACGCCTGTGTTTGCATGGTGGGAAAGGGGAAGTCCTTCTGAAGAGTCCAGAAGACATGCTCCCACTTGGATGTTCTGGTACACTTGAGCCCTTCTGTGGCACGTGGGGAAGTGATAGAGGGTCTTCTGTGAAAGCTTTACTTTGATAGCATGTGCGAATTGTTTCAGGTTTCATCATCAGCTGCTTAAGGGATGGGAGGAAGCAAGGGAGCACAAGGGGTTGGAGATCTCCCATGGTTTTCTAGACAACGCTGCAGCCGTGAAGTGGCTCCAAGAAAGGGATGTGGAGTGTTGCTGTAACTCCATCCAGAAACATTCTGTTTTCCTAAAATGAACTAGTAATGAACTAAACAGTTTCATTTTTCAGGTGACCCCAGCCCCCTTCCCTTCTGTCCATCTTTGACTGCCCCATGGAAATGCAGCAGCCATGCTCCCCCAACCATCCATGGGTCTCCAGCTTCCCCACCTGTGGGATCTATGCATATCAAACACCCCCCCCCCCCCAGTCTGTGCAGCACATGTCTGCTTCGTCTCCACGTGCTAGTTGTAGATGTACCCATATTGTAAGAAGAGGGTTTGGATCTGAAAAATATCTAATGCTCAGAATCTTACTTCTAAACATCTTTAAGATTGCAAGCTAAGTGTACTTTACTATTCTTGTTTTCCTCATCATTAACAGTCAAATTTATTAAATTAGATCAAATCAGTTTAGAATATTGAAATATTTCCAGGGAAAACTTCTGATAATTTTTTTTCTGAAAAATTTTGTTGTATAAATGCATCTACATTTTATCTTTAAAATGTCAAAGATGTGTTTTTAGGAATCACTTCTTTCAAAGTAGAGGGATCTGTGTTGTCACCTTTATAAATCTAGTTTTATTATCTTTATGTGTTTACAAAAAAAATAGAGATCCTGGTGGTGATTTTTCTGGAAGGGAAAATGAAATTTCTGTTGATGTTTCAAGAAAATATAAACCTAGGTATGTGACACTCTTGGAATTTGTTCTGGGTGCAGCACAGCCAATTCCAGAATACTTTTCAGTTTGGATTGAAGAAAGCAGCCTGTTGCTCCTCCAGGCTGCTCCAGAAGGGAGGGAAGGAGCAGCATTCCATAACTCTGGGTTTCGTATGTTGTGGGGGGGCGATTGCTACCATAAAGTCAGGCCTCCCCAGAGGTGAGAAGTCAGAGCAAGGAGGGTTCAGGGATTGGGACAACGTTTTCTCAGCGCAGGAGGTCGTGGTTGTACGCGCATGCCAGATGCACAGAAATATACATCCACGGTGACCCTTTTTTTAGCTTACGCAAACCAGCAGATTCTGCTAAGAGTCCCACTTTTGAGGTGTAATCATGCAGGCATAACTTCAGAAAGTTGCAAATCTCTGAGCAATTTTGTGAGCATTAAAAATGTCCTCTTTGCCAGAAAGGTCATTCATAACTTGGCTGCACTGCTGATGTACAGTCAGTGATATTGATTGATTAATGTATAAAAAGCACCAAATGCATTTGCTTCTATGAAAGAGAATAAAGTGCAGGCGAGTCTCTCTTTATTTTCACCTCATCCTTTTGTTTGAAGGACATCCACCCCCCACTCTTTTTTTGTGTGTTGCCGGCTTCGTTTAAGGGGGATACAAAAAGCCAGTTTCTGCCAAGTAATGCATTCACAAAAGGAACATTGATTCACATCAGTGTCGCTTGAGCTACCCTTGCGATGAAGTGCCTCTTGCATTAACCCTTCTGTTCATCACAGACAAACTAAGGCATACAAACTGCTCCAACTGGCTGCAGAAGGGGAATTACTGCTGCTCCTGCTGTTCATTGCTGCAGAAACTGTGTTCCTGCTTCCCCTCCTGGATCTCCTTTGCCAGGGATGGCAGCTTGATTTCCCAGCAGTGAAGGACTGGCCGGTTGGAGAATTGTTGGCCATGTTGGGACATGGAGTTGGAAGCCCTCTCTGCCCCCTTCCACCAAGGTGGGTTGGCTTAGCTGAGCGAGGCTCCAGAGCACTAATGGGCTGGATGTCCCAGGCTCGCTTGGGGTCATCAGAGGCGTACTGGATAATGTGGCCCCTGTGTGTTCCTTGTGGTTGTCCAGTTTGGCCAAAGGAGGCTGTGGCCCCTCCCTTCCAGTCAGCAGGACAGAGCAGGGTGTCTTCTTCTTCTGAACACTGAAACGGACAGTTAGCTCTACCTTTGCAATGGGCTGTATGGGGAGCCATGGGCTCCTTGCTCCTGAAGGTGTTTTGAGGTGGGGCCTGCCACTGTGTCTGTCTGCAGATGTCCCTGCAAGGTCAGCCACTGATCCTGCCAACCAGCACTTTTGTGGTCTTCAGGGTAGAAGTCCCCTTCTACCAAGAAGAGCTCAGCTTCTTCATAGCTGTCAGAAATACCCCTCTCCAGGGGTTGACAAGGGCCTTCTGCTCTACTCCAATGAAGAAAATGGATGGGTTTGTTCCCCTGTGGATGTTGAAGACTGCATGGCTTGTTTCCCGTTTACTGCACTGAGCGTGTTGGGACTGCTTGCTCCTGAGAGGGTTCTGGGTGGATTAAAGTCTCTAAAGCAGACAGAAGAACTCTGTCACAGTAAGGCCTGAGCAAACTGCCCTTTGCTGTTTTCTGTGGATTTCATTATCTTGTTTTCAGACTTGTCTTTCAGTTGCCATGAAGCAGTTTTTCTGGCTCCTGTACTTGCTCAATGTTCCCTTCTACCCACTGGTACTCCGGATGTAGCTGGGGGGCCAAACTCCCCCCATATCAGAGAAGTGCTCCTGCCAAAGTGCGCTAAGTGGTTGCATTAATCCAATTAATACTAAATTATGCAATTTTGTGCAATATTTCAGATAGTGTATATTTTGAGAATATATAATTCATGGGTTCCTGTTAGTAAGAGAAAACATTGCACTATGAGACAAGTCCATTAAAGAGAAGAGAGAGAGAGAGAGAGAGAGAGAGAGAGAGAGAGAGAGAGTGAGTATGTGTGAAAGGAATGCAAAGGAATGCATTGCATAGGCACCCTTTAATGGTTTGCACCAGAACTAATACAGAGTGCCAAGAAAACTGAGATTCCATGTCCAAAATACACTGTTCAGGTCAGTACTCTCGACATATCTGATGCTCTGCCTTGATTCCAAACTTTTTAAGTATATTCAGCTTTTTTTTTTTTTTTAACAAAAGGGGCAGAAGGGAAAGAAGGTTGGGCCAAGTGATGAGAAAAGGAAGTGGGTGCGAAGTTCACTGCAACTGCCTGGCAGTGCCAATGAGAGCCGTGGGGTTATTCGGAGATGCAGGCAGAGCTTCTCGTGTTCCCATGGTAGCTCTGATGGAGAAACGGAGGTTCCTTGCGTGTAATTCTAGCTGTCAAGTTCCAGGAGTGCTTGACGCCACCCTGGCCGGTCTTTTGGTAGAGAATTGCGCTCCACTTTGCAGAGCGTCAGTGTTTGTTGTGGAGCTGGACTGGGGTCTCAGCTTGCCCCCCCGCCCCTCGCTCTCAGCCCACCTCCACATCTGTGAATGCACAGAGGAGACTTGATCTTTATGCGGCTGCCTTTACGGCAGGGGAGAAAATGCTGGAAGCCATCAGCATGAAATCCTTTAGCTGCTTTGCTTGCTTCTGTTCCCCTGGTAGGGTTCTACAAACGCGAGGGTTGCTGGCTCCTCACAACGTAACCTTCTATACTATTTTTACCGCTGCTGTGCTTTGCAAAGATGCAGCCAGCATCCTCCCTGGATGCAGCTGGAGAGGAGGACGAGGAGGAGGAAAGAGCTGGAGCTCCTCAGGTCAATTAGATGGGCCTCTTGGTTTTGCCAGGGATGCACGGCTGCTCTGCTTGGCTTGACTGATGCTCCTGATTTCTCCATTGCTGTGTCATTTTTTCTCTGCTGGCCCTAAGCGTGGCCCACGTGCCTTGTCTCCCCTCCCTAATTTAGATGCGTTTCTTCCTTTTTGAGTTTCCAGCATGCGTCTCAAGAGAATGTGAAATCCAAGAACTAGATCTCTGAGATTTCAGAATAAAATAAAAGTAAACTCTGCTTGAAAACACTTTAGTAGGAAAGCTAGGCTAATTGTAAATCAATGAGTCTTAAAATGCAGCATTGATCTCCAGTTAGAAGTTTGAAAGGGAAAGCGGTAATTACTGTGCTCCAAAGGTAGCCTTTTCGGTCATAAGTTCTGGGCAGAGAGAAGGGTCATTATAGGTGGCAATGTGGAATCGGGATAATTAACTTAGAAACTGCTTTTGGGATATCACAAGGACTTACAAGCTGGCTTCAGTAAGATTTTGTTGCATTGCTGGATATTTGAGGATGTTGAAGAACTGAGCGTGAGCTAAGGGAAATACGATTTCTAGCCATTCCTGCTTGCAATATTGCTGTGAGGGGCACTGGTCCAAGCTGTTCTTGGAGAGGAATGCTGCAGAGTGGCTCTTCTGCCTCTTGACCTGTACCAGGACTTGGAAACCAACTTTGTTGCATCAACTCCTCTCTGGCATGGCAGGAAAACTAGCAACAGCCAGCAGGTAGAGCTTCTCGGAGCATCAACGTTGCTCCTGACGTTACAGGAGCCAGGCTGGGTTTGCTGGGTTGGCTCAATCAAAGATGGCTTAACTCTCATCTGAAAGCTTTGAAGATCTAGATCAGTGTTTCTCAAACTTGGTAACTATAAGATGTGTGGACTTCAACTCCCAGAATTCCCCAGCCAGTTGCCAAGTTTGAGAAACACTGATCTAGAGGAACCAGAGACTTTGGGCCAAGGTAGCCATCCGTCAGATCAGGTTGTGAAAGGCCAAAATACCACCTGGGTCTTTAAGTACAAGAGAACGGAGGAACTGGTTCCCCGGGCCCAATTTGCTTGCAAGGCTTCTGGTTCTCTCCTCTCTGCCTGGCTCATCCTGTTTCTACCCCTGTGCTTCTGCAGGGAGTGGGAGAGGCACATGGTGCACCTACCAAACCAAGAATCGGCCAGGACAGAGTTTCAGGGCACCTGGGGCAGCAGGAAGGAAACGTGGCATCTTAGCACTGGGAAGCTGTGGATCACTGCCCCTCCTCACCCTTGTGCAAAAAGATCCCCTTGTTCTACCGGAGACCTGGGGATTTGTGTAAGATGCATAGGAATGAGGCACTCTTGGAAAAACACTGCTTTGCTCTGGTTTCAGTTCCTGCCTCCTAACAAGCAGGAAAGTGTATGGCAGCCGCTGGCCAGGAATTGATTATGCTAATTGATATGCCAATAAGAGAACTTGTTACATCTGCCATTGGTTAAGCTGGCTAACAAGTCCTGCTGATCAATGAAACCAATAAAGATTTCATCCATTAATGAGAAACACGGTAATTAACATTATCCATAGACCAATTAGCTGGAGTAGCTAATGAACCAATTAGGCAGCATTCCATGGCAAAGGTTAGTGTCAGCTGCCCCACGTCGTAGCAGTGAGGATTGGCAACTTGCAAAAGATGGTGTGGAAGGCCTGCTCAGAAGAGAAGGTCCCCTCTCCCCACCCCATGGAGAGTAAAGGAACAGCCACACTTTGAAAAACATGACAGCAAAATGAGAGAGGAAGATCCAATAACTGCTGCATAAAAGTTGATTTAAATTGCCCCAAAGTACTCCTACTGCCTCTTCAGTATTAATAAAATCTGAATCAGGATCAGGTTGGCCAAACATGTGACAACAGGAAGCTGACACTATCATAGCCCGTAAGAGCGCAGCATATGTGGAATATGTCACAGGGGAAGAGGTATAAAAAAATTCTTTAAACCCCACCCATTTTCCACTTTATGCTAACATATCAAAAGCACTTAAGACTTAGACCGTTAGTACTCTGCCTTTGGTACCAGAAGTTCCATTATGTCAAGCCCTTAGCAGTTACTTAAAACCAAAGAATAAGATTTCCAGAGTCATCTTTAACCAGATTTATTGAAAGGGAAAATATTCTGCCTTTGTTACATTTTGCAAACTGCCTGCCTTGAGAACCCCATTACACACTGATCAAAGAATCTGAGTGGTACCATGCAAGGAAGAAAAGGGCTACTTTTCTTGAGAAGGACATTTATGGCACTTTTCCCATTTATGACTGTAGCATCTTATGTCATCATCCAGTCATTGCTGAGGTGTTGTAAGACTTGTTCTAATTGATTTTATAACAGCACAATGATAGTTGTGTAACTTGAGAAGACACTGGGAAGCTGGCTTATATTTTATAGGCATGCTGATACAATTATCATTTATAGTGAGTCTTCAAGACTTTATGGAAGCGCTACTGTTTTACACTGTGTTCTGCTGTAAGGTGTTGGAACTGCTTAAGCCATTTGTTGAAAAGCGGTCATTATTGCGCATGGTGCACTGATTGAGGTCTTCCTTTGAAACAAGGACACCCTTCTTGGGGTGAGCTTCAGCTTTGGAACCGCCATTAGAGCAATTTGCCACCTCCCACCACTGGGTTTCCTAACACAGCAGTAGAGCGAGAAGGTCCACGAGTGGGTGCTGGGCTCCACCCTTAAGCGGCCAGCCTTCCTACCTAAGGGTGCCTGAGATCATAAACTGGTGGTTTCCATGGGGCCAGTGGGTCAAAATAGATACGAAACATCCTCCAGTCTTTGGGATTCAGACATAATGTAGTAAATAAAATGTCACTCTGGGAAGGGGCAGGTGTGTGAAATGCCATCTGCCTTTACCAGAAGTAAGATAATGAAACTGCAGAAGAACAATCAAACCTAGGTGAAAGAAGGAGGAAGCATTTAAGTGGCTGTTCCTAGAGACACAGAGTGTGTGACTTTTCCAGGAGGAAGGTAGGAGGGTGGATATCACCAGAAGAGAGCATGCAGAAAACTGTAGAAGTGCCTCCGAACGCCAACTCCGATATTTCATTCTGGCACTTCCTTTCCATTGTTAGGTATTGACCCTGGGAGACCCCTTGTGGATTCCCTAATTGAAAATTAATATTAGATCAATGCTAGGAGTGATTTGCATATTGATTATAAACAACTCTGAAGGCACCATGTGTGTGTATGTGTTAGATCAATAGGGCTCTCTACAGGCTGTAATGGAAATGCCTTCTGTCATCTCAGTCTGCACTCTGGAAAATCTGTAAGCGCAGGAGTAAAGAACCCTCCTGACGTGAGGAGAGGGTAGCAGAGAAGGAGGCCAGAGTAAAATGTTGGGTGGCTCATGATTTGACAGCCTTTGAGAGACGCTTCCAGTATGAGGAAGGTGGTGAGTTGCTTTCGGCCTGCTTTCTGGCCGAAGCCCATTTAAAGGAGATGGAATGGTGATTGCATCCCCCGTGCCCCTCTCTCAACACATACAATTGGCCCCAAATGTATCCATCAGCGGCCTCACCTGGATTTCACCAGCAGCCTTTGCGTGCACGATTGCTTCCTTAGAGGGCCTTTCATTAATGGGGCTGAGTTCTGCTGAGGTACTACTGCTGGCCACTAGAACGGGTCAGCGAGAGAACAGCTGGTCCTTCCGGAGCCTGATCACATGCGCAGCATCCCAGGGAGATGCGTTGAACAAGGGCTCTCCAGCAGGAAGGCCTCCCTGCCCTTAGTGTCTTTCCTGAAAGCGCATAATGCTTTAGAAGAGTGGGGTGGTCATACTTGGGCTAGAGCGAGACTGTTCCTGGGCTGCAGAAGCGCACTGCTGGCAACCCTCACCAAAGTCAGCCAGGTGCTCTGGAATGTGTTAGCTGAAGAAGGAAATAGATGTATGGTTTGTCTCTGCATATGTGCAATTATATTTCTTTTTCCTAAAAATCAGCCACAACCATTACATTTGAAATGTGCTCAAGGTACCTGTCCCAACATGGAAGCAAGGGGAACACACCCTTCCGGCTTTTGGGAAGCAGGATTGTCTTTCCCATGGAGTTTCTTGGGAATCCTAAGAACCACTGGCCAGAGGTAAAGGGGCCCAAGAAAGAAAGCAGCAGAGGCTGTAACAGTCACCTGCTGGTTGCCCCATTATTTTTCTGGTTCCTGGTTGCCCAGGAATCCTGCAGCCCATCAAAGAGAAAATCCTTGGCTGGGCCACTTACGGGGGAAGAGGCTGGCTGGAATCTGTTCCATGCATATAGATGGAAATTTTTGTCAAATGTCCCTTCTCCACCCCCACCCCAAGTTAGTGTCCAACGGTTTGCCATTGACCCAAGAGCTGTGGCTCTTCTCTTGGAGACCACTCATGTTTCCTGCCTCTGGCTACTCCAGAGAGGTTGCCGTTGTAAGTAGTCTGTGTGTTTTGTAAGCCTTTCTTTCTGTTCCATTCAATGGAGCTTCTGCTCTGTGCCACCCCAGGCAATAGCTGGCATGAAAAAGGCAAATGCCAGGTTGAGAATAAAATAATTTAAAAATTGCTAATATCCTAATGCCTAAATACTTAATGCATGTGAACCTAGCTGAATCCAGAGATGGTCTATTTTCCTCTCTGGGTGGGATCATGCTCCTTTGGGCATTGCTGGCTTGAAGTTGGGGGTCTTCCTGGACTCATAGCAGGTGGAGGCCATGGCCAAGAAGGCCTTTGCAGAGCTACACGTGGTGTACCAGTTGTGGTCTTTCTGGGAATGTGAATCCCTGCTTGCTGTAACTGATGCACTTGTCATCTTGTGGCTGGAATGTTGTAATATATGTACCCGGAGCTGACTTTGAAGACTTATCTGGAAGCTTCAGCTGGTGCCACAGGAGACAGTCTAGGTTGTTTGGGTCCGACCTGGGTTCACCCATATAACCCCACCATTACAGGAGCAACACTGGATGGCAGTCTGCTTTTGGGTGCAGTTCAAGGTGCTGGTTGTCACTGTTAAAGCCCTCTATGGCTCTGGGTCTGGATATCTTCAAGATTCCTGGCTCCAGGCTGAGTCTGCTTGTCCAGTGAGAGCTGGGAGAAGTGGTTTGTTAATGCCATCTGCAGGGACCTTGTAGTTGAGCCTTCTTAGTGGTGGCCTCCCTTTTGCAGTACAGCTTGTTCTATGATATCCAGTGTGATACCCTTGTTTGGCTTTTGAAGCATTTCAGGAAAGAATTTGGGGTGTCACTGTTAGGGGATGCTGTTCTTTGGGTTACCATGTTTTGTTGAAAAGTTTCTGTGGTTTGATTATTAGAAGGAAGGGGCACTGAGGGCATCTTAGAGGTCTGGGCAGTAAGGAACACGTGGATAAGGGCATTGTTCTTCCTCCCATAATACTAGAAACTGAAATGAAAAACCCAGTGAAGTGAAAGGGAGGAGGGAAGAGGAGGGGAAGATGGGCAAAGCCAAACCAAACCACAGGCTGCTGTAGATGCAGATGCCCCATAAAGAGATGGGTGTTCAGGGAGCCTGGGCAGCGTGGAGCGGTGGTGGAAGAAGAGGCGGGAGGCAGAAATAACGCCTCGCCTGAGGTCCTGAGCGAGGCTGGGGCTCAAGCGCCGGTATTACGTCTCCAAAGGCGAGCCTTCCTCACAAGCTGTGCGGAGAAGCAAGAGCTCCTGTGGCTTCCAGTGGACTGAAGCGCCTTTCTTGGGTACTCGCAGGAAGAGCCTCCTCTGCGTCTTAGGAGAAAAGGTGGGAGCTTAGCCACGGCAAGTCTCCCATTCCTGGTAAACGCTTGTGCCCCGTTTCTTTTTCTCAAGACCTTCTACAGGTTTGTGGGAAAGGGTGACCGTCACACTTGCAGCCGCTCTTTGGCCCTGCCCTGCCCTGCCCTTCTGTGGCGTTGTTATCCTGCCTTTGCACACACGAGGGGACCAAGCGCTGCTCAGAGGATCAGCGACCGCTTGGACCTGCATGCCCTGAGCTCAGCAGCCAGCCAGCTTTCCGTTGCTGTGCTGGATCCGGCCCTTTCCATGGGCCAAGGGGGGAGGCAGGGAGGGCTGTTTCTGGCGAGCTGGGACGGGAGATTGTTCTACGTTTCGAAGAAGCAGTCTGCGCACAATTAAAACTTGTTTCTGGTAAACCTCATTCCAGGAAGATGAGCTTTTAACAAAAGGCTTTTGACAGCTGCGGGGTATTTCAATTTTTTTTTAATGCTGAAAGAAAAATCAATACATTTTTCTGGGTTATACATATTCAGAACAGGCTGGATATTTCCATTATAATGGAAAACGGTGTCTGCACCCATCTCGCCTGTCAGAGCTGCACCGTTGCATTTTCCAAGCCGCTGCTAAATATTTCAGACCCAATTTGATTGTGGTTTGTGACAGCTAATGTTTCTCGGCTGTGGAATCTACTGGAATGGGATGCAGGAGATGGGGGAAGCATGTTCCGCTTTCCTCTTCCTGCCTTACCCCCTCCCCCCGCCCACGCTGGTCTTAACGGTGTTGGTAAGGACTGTCATTTTGTTAAGTAGACGTCTGTGAGGAAGGAATCCCAAAGAGAGACTCCAAGTGGGAGTGGGTGAGAATTGGCTCCCTGCTGCCTTAATCTGGGCGTCCGCCAATATGAAGGGCAAGAGAGGTCAAGCGGGTTTTCCTGCGTGGAAGTAGGACCCCACTCTGTGCTCTTCACTTCAAGGCCTGGAGGTGCCCTTGCTTGAGAGATGGGGTTTGTTCACTCATCGTTTCACTCATCAGGGACACCTTGCAGGGAAATTCCTTAGATTCCTAGCCTGAAAGCAAAAGAGTGGCTCTGCTGATGCGTTAATGCCAGTCCCCCCTCTCACCACCAGACCCTGGATACAAAACCCTGGAACGCAGCAAGCAGTGGGCCATGTGGCAGTTAATAACCCCTGATGGATCTCCAAGCGCTGCTTCTCATTGTTATTTTACTTTGGAAGAGAAAAGGTATCTTCAGATCAGCAATATGGCCTTCACCTGAGCTGCTGGTGTGCCAACGTTTATGGCTAGCTTAGAAGGCTTCTTGAGCTCTTGTCCCCGGTTGTCTCTTTTCTAAGATGCGTTTCTCTGGACTGCAGTTCACAGAAGCTTCTGCCATCGTGAATGTGGTTGTCTGAGGTGCCACATGGTTCTGCAGGGACATGGATCTGCCAGGAAATCTATGGAGAGCCCCCAAAAGCAGGCCTTTTGCGTGGCCGAACTCCTGCTGTCTCCCAGACTTCCTTTTCCCCTCTCCTGGAGCGCTTGGCTCTTGCAGGGACCGTCGTCCTCAGGGCAGCTTCTGTGCGTGTGGGGCCAGTCAAACGAGGGCACGGAGGAGAGAATGCTCCAGGGACATCCAGGTTTATTAATACCCCCCCCCCCCCGTCATTGGTATTCATAGCTCACATTTTTGTGGCTTTTAGGCGTCTCAATGAGCTGCTTCCCCTCTTCTTGTTGAGGATAACCTCAAGACTCCAGGGCATCCCCCCTTGATTTCCTCTGCCCCAGACCAGCAGCCCTTTGCTCACAGGGTAGGATGATGTCCGTGAGGGACTCCAGAGCATCAGCAGCACGGTTGACCTCCTGGGAGGCAGCGCCCTCCAGCCCAGTCTCTCAAGCCACAGAGGTGGAAAGGCTGGTCTGGGGTGGTCATTTTGTTAAAATGGAGGGCTGGGATGGAGGCTGGTGGGTCCTCCTTGTGCTCACAGGGGGCTGTTAGGCAGGGAAGGGAGAAAAGCTGGCCCTCCCCCTTCCTGGACTGTACTCGGTACATGCCAGAATCTGCCATGCCAGCGCAGAGTATTTGATCCTCGATGGTGCTGCTGACGTGTGACCCATTTCTGCAGAGAAGGGACCCAGAGCTGCAGGATCAGGATGGGGCCATCTCCTTCTGGGGTCTGCAGCTGGGGCCATTCCCCTGGGACCCCTCCCACCCATTTCTCGTCTAGCTGGGCTGCTTGGGCTGAACCGGTTGAGGATTGACTGAGTGCGGCAGTGGCCCCTCTAGCAGCCTCAGTCGCGCTCCGTTCCCCGGGCTCCTGGCCTGGAGCCCAGGCTGCCCCTCACCTTCTCCTCCGGGGCAGAGGGGCACCCGTGTCGTCCACGCTGGGTTCACCGCGGTGCACTTCTCCACCTGTCTCACGCCCCCCTTCTATTTTGGGGGCTCTCGCTTCTCTTGCTAACACACTGAAGGAGGACTGGCAGCCTCCAGTCCGCCCTGGAGTCTGGGATGACAGGCTTCCCCTGTGGGCGAGCACCCCTGCCTTCCACCCCTGGAAGGATCCTCTGTCTGTGACTCTCCGCTTGTTTGACTTGTTGGTTTTGGGCCCAAGGAGTAAGTCCTATCTCCCCCCCCCCACCCCCGCCGGCCGACTGTGCTGACTGTGCGGATTGATGAATGCCCATGTGTTTCTTCCCTTCCCTATTTTGCATCCTGGGGCGCAGCCCGGCCAGGGCACGGCTCCTCCCTTCCCCTTCAGGAAGTGTAGGTTGATCTGTCTGCTGAGGCTGAGCTGCAGGTGCCTCATCGGTGGCTCTTCCCCGGAGATGGTGCGGGACACTGGATTTTAATTATCAGTGTTTCTCTCTGCCTGAGGGGCAGCTTAACGTCTTGAGGGTCGGGGGCGTGAGAAGCTGACCGCTGGGCCTCCAGAAGGTTGGGGAAAGCCCGGGCTGCTTAGCGGACCTCCTCTGGCTCTGAGCGGGGCTGGGGTGGTGACGCTGTGCCTGTGGAGGACTCCCTGAGAGGAAGCCAGCTGAGGCCTCAGCGTGCACTGTCCCTCTCTTCTCCCCTCCAGAGGAGCTCGCTGGCGATGCGGAAGGACCTGGTGAGGCAGCAGTGCACCCAGAGGAACCAGCCAAGGAAACGGAGAGCGTGGCTGACCCGGACCAGGTTGAGTGGGCAGGTGAGCAGGAGCGGGCAGAGGCCTTTGCTCTGGCAGGTACAGATTGCTCCATGTGCCCCCGCAGGCACACAGAGGAGGTTCTTACTCTCAGTACTGGTTGCTCCAGACACAGTGCTCTGTCTGTCTCTTACCAGTCTTGTGTCTCATGTTCCCAACAGCAGCGCACATTCCTGTGAGGTGTCGAGTGAATTTGAGTGGTGCTTTATTAGTCGGTCAAACTGTTAGTGTGAAGCTGAAGGGATTCTCAGAGGGAGCTTGCAGTGTTTTACCTGCCCAGGGCCAGCCACGGGCAAGCCGAGAAGAAGCTTCGGCGTGGAATGGGTTCAGGGGAAAAGCCTCCGGCGCGGTCCAAGGAGGGGGTGCTGTTGCCTTGCAGCAGGGACGTAGGAAGCCCCCCTTGCCTCTGGGCCTCTTTTGCCCTGCCCCCTCCCCACTTAACAGGGCCCCTCTCACCTAGAGTCTCTGGTTTGTGCCTCGTATGTCTGCTTTAGAATAATGCTGCCCTTACACTGAAGGCAGCCAAGGCCGTCGTCCTTGGTACTTTATACAGAACGTGCGGAAGGTTGTACTGGCTGTGGCCATCAACCTATGAGCAGCACTTAGCTGTTTAACACGGGCTGCTACCTGAAAGAAAAGAAGCTTATTTGGTCTTTGCTTCTGAAGTAGGATGTTGTGAGTCCATAGAAGGTAACACGTTTTCCTCCATTAGGAAGGTGGTTGGGCAGGGAGATTTTCAGTTCAGTTTAGTTCAATGTCTTTAAAGCCCATAGTCTGAAGACCATTAAAAAAAGAGCTTGGCTCAGAAATGCTTTGCCCCAACCCTTTGCAGCAGGGGGTGGGGGGGTCATCTCTATCTGCAGTGGCTGAGTGGGAACAGCTCCCCAAACTGTTTCTGCAGGAAAACCCTGGATTGGATGGTGTCAGGGTTGGGATTAAACAGCTGTGGAGGGTTGCAAAAGCATTGTTGAAAGGTGAACTTCTGGAAGGCAGGTCTGGCCAAGAGAATGGCAGTCAGGTCTGATCTGTAACTGAAGGGCCTTTTGCCAGTTTCTAAAAGAATGTGACTCTTGCAGTTGCAAAGAAAAGGGAAAAAGGCAAGAGGAGCAGCAGCCTGTTCTCCATGCTCAATCAACCTTTGCCTGCCCAAGATGTTGTGATGCGCGCGCGAGAGAAAGGGTGAGCTGTTCATGCTCCTGGCCACTTGCAAACATGAGATTTTCTTCCTAGCCCTTTGGGTCAGCTGATGGGTTGCCGCTCTGAAGGCGGATATCCCCCATCATGTAGACTTCCTTATAAAACTGACCGGCGGGAACAGGGATGCTAAATCCCCCTTCTGGGTCTGCTTCCAAGACCATTTCTGTGCTCTTTGGGCCAAGCTTCTACCAGCCCTGTTTGAAGTACGCTAACTTCAAAGTAAACAGGCTCTTGGGCTGGCTGATGTCTGGACCCTATTTTCTGGGGTCTAGTCTGGCCTTGGGGATGTGAGGAGAGCCCGCCTCCAAGGCTTACTCCCCTGCGGTGCATCCACTGCAGAGGCAGCTCCTTGGTCTCCAGCACTTCCACTCCGCCTCTCCACAGATGTGCTGAGCCGGAGCAAAGGGCTGCTTTAGCCACTGCGCTGGTCTAGGGAGGAGAGCACTGATGTTCAAGAGTCCCAGGACCAAACTGTTCTATGGAATGTAAAGTGCAGAGGACCCCAGATTACGGAAAGCAGCGTGAATTAATAATCGTTTAATGGGCTCCTCTGTTGGGTTAGCTGCTGGGTTAGTTGATGAGGTTTAGCTAGGGGAGCTGTCAGTAAAAATTTATTTTCAACAGAATGAAAACAATATATACACATTTTTTTAGTTGAAAAAGAATAAGGAAAAGTCATAAGAAAGTGCGGAAGAAATAAAGAAAAAGAAGTAGAAGTAGAAAAGAAAGGAAAAAGTAACAAAGAAGCGGCTTCCGGTCTTCTTAATAGCAGTTGTATTTTACCCTCTCTCCGGTTCCATCATAGTTTCCTTCTTTCCGTAATCTATCCTTTCTAATCTCCAAACCCATAAATCAGAAGTTCATTTTTTTCTTTTTTCAGCAAAAATCCATGAGGGGTTTCCAGTCACTGATAAATGTAGTTGTTGATCTTTCTCTAAGCAAACAAGCCAATTTTGCCATCGCTGCTAGTTCTGTCATCTTCACGAACCATTCCTCCGTTGTGGGTATTTCAGAGTCTTTCCATGTTTGCGCATATAATAGTCTTGCAGCAGTGATCGTATACTGTATAAAAATAATCTTCCATGGCTCTTTTCTGATTGTCTCTCCATTAGTCCCAGCAAAAAATTCAGTTGAATATTAAGTCTTTAAAACCTAAATTTTCTGGCTTTTTTACAAGTCCACCAGGCATGCTAAAATGACCCTTTATGTTGTCCACATTTCCAACATAAACTTGAAGTATCTTTATACATTCTAGATAATTTTTCTGGAGTCATATACCGACGGTACATCATTTTGTAAAAATCCTCTTTTTAAATTATAACACAGTGTGAATTTCAATCCTTTGAACCACTTGTTTTCATCAGTAACTTCTTAGTGAAGAGAAGCTGGTGGCTGTTTCCAGGAGGAACAAGATTTAGTCAGGCATTAGAAACGCTTCAGATTGGGAGGGGTCACTGAGGTTGCGCAACACCCCAGAGGCTGTCCAGCCTCTGCTTGGACACTTCCGGTGAAAGGGCACCGGCTGCCTCCCTGGGCCGCTGGTTCTGCTGTCGAGCTCTCCTACTGTTAGGCACTTCCTCCCAACATTCAGTGGGAATCTGCCTTCCGTAACTTAAACGTACTATTCTTGATCCTCTGAGATGATAAAGAGCAAGTCTCGGCAGCCTTCAGCGTGATCTTTCAGGTAGCGCACAGTCATATATCCCCTTTTCTCAGGGCTAAATACTGTCAATTCCTTCGGTCCCTTTCTTCTCACAGTTTAGTTTTTAATCTCCTGATCATCCTTGTTGCCCTTTTAGTGTATTTTAACCCTTCTGCAATAAGATACCCAACACTGGGCAGAAATGAAGTCACTACTTCTGTTGATGCTGCCTAAAATTATTTTTTCCAACCATGTCATGCTCTTGCTTTGTATTGTATTTGTAATCAACGCCTATTCCTAGATAATTTTCGTAAATATTATTACCGAGCCAGGTATCTCCCATTTCATACCCTGCCCTTTTTATTTATGTTTAATGAATAACTTTGCATTTTTCTCTTTCAATTTTTATTTCTGCTTGTTGCACCAGTTTCTCTAATCTGTTAAGATGGTTCTGAATTTTATGTCTTTCTTTTATGGTATTAAAATTTTGTGCTCTTTTCAAATTTAGGAAGCATTCCCTCCACCTCCTCATCCAAGTCATTGATAACAGTGTTGATGCACACAGAACTCATTGGCCATGTTTTATAGCCATCTCTATTAACCACTTAATTTTCACACCATCCCGCATGTACTTAACTGTCTAGCTAATCAGAATATCATGGACTGCTCTGTGAAATGCAGTGCTGGAATCAAGATTTTATTATGTCTAGAGTATTTCCATAATCTAGTAAGGAAGTTACCAGATTGAAAAGATTAGATCAGATTAGTCTGGTCAGACTTGTTCTTGGCCTGTCCAATGTGACGTCTGGTAATTATTGCAGCATTTTGGGTATTTTATAATTTAATTGCTTTATTATCTGTCTAGAATTTTCCCAGCTATCATTGTCAGACTGGTTGGTCTGTAGTTCCTTGGAACTTTTCTTATCCCCTCTTTGAAGATGGGGGTATTTGCCTCTTCCAGTGAACTGACATTTCACCCATTCGCCGATGTCTGAAAGATGATGATGATGATGATGATGATGATGATGATGATTAAATTAAATTTAGATGCCTCCTGACTCCCAGCAACTCTGGGCGGTTTACAGATTGTTACAAACATTTAAAACAAGAAAACGACACAAAGCGAAAAAGAGCAGAGACAGCAGAGGTCACAAACCCAGATGGGGACAAAGGAAAAGAAGAAAAGGGGCCTTCCATCGCACTCGCCGAAGGCCAGGGCGAAGAGCCAGGTCTTCAGGGCCCTTTGAAACACCAGTAGGGTGGGGGCCGTTCGAATCTCGGGGGCAAGCTCATTCCAGAGGGCAGGCGCTGCAACAGGGAAGGTGTATATGTATAGAGATTCAACAAGACTATTTGCAGGTTCCTTCAGTACCTTAGAACGCAACTCATCTGGGCCTAGAGATTCAAACACAACGTAAATAGAAATTTCTGTTGATCTTAAGCCCCTTCATCGCAACTGCTTGGTGAAACAGAGATCTCCTTGTTAGTGAAGTCTGAGCAAAAGAAGTTGATTAATTCTACTTTTCTTTGTTACTTGTTTTGCCAGCTTTGTTGAGCAGCTGGTATACGGATTCTTTTCTCTTACCTTTGTTTTGAACATATCTGAGGAAACTCTTTTAACATTTTTACCAGCCTTTGCCAACCTCAGCTCATTCTGAGTTGTAGCCTTTCTGACACCATCTGTACTCTTTATACAAGTGCCCAGTTAGTAAGTCCTCCCCCTGAACACACGAGTTGGACTCCGTATTTCATCTTTATACCACTTTTCACAGCAGATCATAGAAGAAGATCCTCTCCTGGTGTTAAAAGCCTGAGACAGCTGGAAAATTGACTCTTGATTCAAGAAGGGTCAGGTAGAAAATGCACTTCCTGATCCATTTTAGAACTTTCAGGATGGTTTTTTTTAGCCAGAATCAGTGATGCTGAGCCATACGGGCAGGGGTCTCCTTGGCAGAAGGTAGCCTCTTGTGCCCTCTGCCCACCATTCAAGATGTGTCCTCTCAGTGTCAATTCCTGGAACATTCTTGTACTTGGTTCAACTTTCCTCACCTCAGTTGGGTGGCCTGGGGGCTCATCCTTGTGACCTTTGGGGCAGATATGGACAGCGGGAAGGAGAGAATGCTTCCCCAGTCCCCTGTGGCAGGGGCCTCTGAAGGACCCAACGGGTGGGTTTACACATCGTATCCCCTGGGAGGCTGTGCACTTTCCACCCACTGTCCCCCTTGAGGTGCCTCCTAGGTCTTTCCCTTTGCTTGCCTGAATGTCCAGGTTTTGACCTGCTTTCTTTCCCAGAAGGCCTTCATGGGTCTGAAGGCTAGCTGGACTTGGTCTTGGAGGGGTATGGCTAAGTCTGGTCCGAAGGGGCTACTCTGTGGCCTTTTTGGCTGGGCTTGTTCCGGATGAAATTCATGCTTGAACACAGGAGAATAGTTGGAAGGTTGCAGACCAGTAGAGGGGCTCTCTGCACATTATGGCTGCGTTCGCACCATAAGGAAGGGGTAGCATGGGACACGGATACCATGGCTTGGTCAGCACTGGGTTTAAAGGGGGCTTTATATCTTAACAGCCCCAGGATTGTTTGGGACTAAAGCAAACCCTCCTGGCCAGCCATGACAGCTCATTAACCCACCCTTCATGCTGCTAGCATGGAGAAGAATTCCTAGAGCAGCCTTGCAAGTTTAGGAATTCCATCTCTTTCTCCATTTTAATTTTCACACACACACACATACACCGCCACCATGGGGCGTTTCCAACAGAGGCAGAAAGGGAGGGATGGTTAGGAGAAGGTGGCAGGAAGAGGGAGCCTTCCAGTGACTCAGACACCCAGTGGATGAGGGTGCTGCTGGCTCACTGGACGGGGACCACCGTCGTTCAGATGCTGCTCTGCTGGGGGGAGGATCAGACTGCTGTCTCTTGCAGGACCCCAAATGCAGAAAGGCCCACCCTGCCCCGTGCAAACAATTCTCAGCAGTGGCTGCCTTGGAAGCCCCCTTACAGCTCAGGCTGGCTGCCGCTTCAGCCCTAACTTCCCTTCACAAACTCCCTTCTTCTTACATGCAGCCTTGCGGGTATGATTAAGCAGTGATATCACTGAGAGCAAGCAGAGCTCCTTCAGCTGAGGTTTGGGTGGGAGGAAGGTAGTGATTTGAGGGGTGCTCTGGGCTGAAGGCACCGCCTCCCTGCAGGTCTCCCAGTGCTGCCTCCGCATGCCCCTCTGAAGCCACAGGATCCCGCGTTCACAGACTAGTGTCTTTCTCTCTTTTGCAGCTCAAGGTCCCCAGGCTGAGAAGGAGCCGGCAGACCCCCCACTCTCCTCCAAACATGCTTCATTTTCAAGACACTCAGAGTCACCTGTCCCCAAATGGCCAACGTCATCTGACGAGGCAAAGCTGGAGCAGGTGAGATGCTGGGGTGGCGCTGGCACCTAAGAAGCCTCACCTTGCTCTTGCGCTAAAGCAGGAATGATCCGCCTTTGGGTCTCCAGGCAGCCCAGTGCCGGCATGCAAAGCATGAGAGGGAGAGCGTGTCCCAAGACAAGTTGGCCAGGTGTGACGATGGGCTGGCGAGGCATGCCATGCTGCCCCCTGACCACCTCTCGATCCCTGAGAACCTGTGCTTTCTCTTGCCCTCAGATGTACCAGTGCCCATACTGCAAGTACAGCAACGCTGATGTCAACCGCCTGCGGGTACATGCCATGACCCAGCACTCCATCCAGCCGATGCTCCGGTGCCCCCTCTGCCAGGACCTGCTCAGCAACAAGCTCCACCTTCAGCTCCACCTCACCCACCTGCACAGCGTGTCTCCTGACTGCGTGGAAAAACTCCTCTTGACGGTGAGTTCCTTCGAGGGGTGGGGGGAGGCTTTCATGTCCCTCCACCATGGGACTTGCTCAAAGCATCGAGAAGAGCATCTGATGCGAGAAGGGCGGGTCAAGAGGAGAAGGAGCTACGGCACGGCTGCCTCTGGCACCAGATGTGGAGAAGCAAAGGGAAGAGCCGACTTAGCAGCCCTATTCCTGAGGACGGCTGAGACAGCCCGGGGCTGTCCGGGCTCTGAAGGAGCCAGGAGGCCCTCCCTGCCTTCTGTGGCCGGTCGCGATCCTGGACTGTGAGGCCTCCTCCAGCTGCCATGGAGGGCCCTCGTTGACTGGGGCATCCACCGTGAATCCTCCAGGTCCATCCCTTTTGGTCAAATCCTACAGCCTTCTTTTGGCCTCTCCTCCCTGCTCAGATGAATACTGCAAAATCCTGGTTTTCTCTAGCTTGACCATCCTTGGTCTGCTGTCCTCTTGGCCTTGATACGGCTCTTTCCAAGCAGCGCCAACCCCGACCCTTGAGACAGGGACCCCTCTTCCTCACTGTTCGTCTTTCCTGGGAGGACCCCTCTCCAGCACTAGGATGCTGAGGATGGGCAGAAATCTCACCGCCCAGGGCTGCCTTCTTGCAGGTGAAAGGTGTTAGGCTGCAATGCTTGCCGGTGATGGAAGACAGAGCCCTTCCCCTTTTCTCTCTTTCGGGCACCCCTTCCATGAGAATGTCTCTGCTCTGTATCCTTGCCCGCATGCTGTTGGGGAAGGAAACCATTATCTCCTGCCAGCAATCTCAACTGTTGGATTGCCAAGGGAATTTGGAAGTGGGCCGAGGGCTGTGGATGATCTTGGGGCCATGGGCTGCTGCTGCCACTGCAAAGGAAGGGGAAGAGCTCTGGCCACAGCTGGAGCAGCTGGCTGCAGTGTATCTGCGTCTCCGCTCAGCTTTGGTTTTTACCTCCAGGGCTGTGGCAGAAGGCCACCCTCCTGGTTGCTCGAAACAAGGTTCCTACTTAACATGAGGAATTCTCCTTAAAATAACATCAGCTCTGAGAAATGGACATGCACCCAGGTGCCCTGCAGCACACCTGCAGGCTGCACTGGAGCAGCAAGGAGCCTTTTGTGGACCAGGGCCACGCAAGTACCTCCTGTGGTAAATGGGGCTGTTCCCACAGCATAGCTGCTGGCTTCTACTGTGTGTCTCACCTCTGGATTCCAAAATTCCTGCATGGCGTGCCCAGCCAGGAGGCACCAGAACAGACTGGTCCCCATGAGTGCTGCGGGCAGGGGTGGGCACAGTGTCATTCTTGGCTGGGTGGCGGAGCAGATGCAGCCTACCAGCGGTCAACCTGAGGGGCTGTTGGAGGGATGAGGGACTCCGTTGAGAGTATTCTAGGTTCTGGGTCATGCCAGTGGTCACCCCTTAGGTTGACCACTGGCAGGTTGCATCTGCTCTGCCACCCAGCTGTGGAACTGGGGGCTGGCATTGGTTGGGTCAGGCCAGCCCTTGGTTTTGTCTTGGGGCCAGCTTGGTCCTTCAGCCGGGTTGGTTGCCCCCAAGCCATGCAGGGAGCAGATGGCGGCTTGGCAGGAAGACCCTGGCGGCCTGGCCCTCCCCTGTCCCCGGCCTCTTCCCCACTCCCATTGTTTGCCTCTCCCGCCAGCTGTCCTCTCTTGCTTTCCTCCCTTGCCCAGGCTCACTCCCCACCAGTCCCCTTCCCCGTCTGAAAATAATCGGCCATCATTAATTCGGAGCCCTCAAAGAGGACAGCCGTTTGGAGCCACGTTGGCCAATTAGGTGGACTAAATTAGAGGCGACCTTGATGGTGTGCCTAATGAAGCTTTTTTCCCAGCCGGCCGGCTCTCCCCCCCCCCCCCCCCCCCGCTCTCGGTCTTTGTGATGGAAATTGCCTCCTTTGGCTGGGTCCCCCCCCCCCCCCTGCCAGGCTGCAGAATTTATTTGGGGCCAATTATATTCCAAGGGGCAGGCCGGAAACCAAGAGAGCAGACTCCTGCCCCCTTTGAGAGGGGCCCGGGTGCTCTTGGGCCGGAGGGGGTCCCGGGTCAGAGGATGGGGGGCAGCCAAAGCTCCTGAGCAGCCCTGGGTTGGGTGGGGCCAGGTGGGGATCTGATGGACCTGGAAAAATGCGCCGGGGGGGGGTCTTTGCCATCCCAGGAAAGAGGGAGCGAGCAGCAGATTGAGATGCGAAGCCGCCGTGGGGCTGATGATTATATTTCAGGGAGAGTTAATTGACGGAAGGTGAAGGCAGACAAAGAATTGCTGCTTACTGCCTTCTAGAATCCCAATCAGGAACTATGATTAAAGACACCGCAAGACAACAGAATTGGTGTCCCCCTCTCTTTCTGGTGTTGCCGTCATTCACACTCGACTGACTTCAATCTTTCAGTTGCGAAAGCCTCTCTTTCCATTATTATTTGTAGCCACCTGAATTTTTCTAATTAAAGTGTATGAAAACAGTTACAGATCCATTGCGCTGGGTGTCTGCCTGGACCCTGGCAAAAGACCAGGCTCGGCTGGAGTGATGGGCTCTGAAGGAATACTTGGAATCGGTTTAATAATTTTGGTGCCCTGCTGGCAGCATCTGGAGGCACCTGAGCTTGGTCCCCTCAAACTGCCACGGCCTTTCGTTAGAGACTGAAGGGGAAGGGTGTAAGGAACAAGGGAAGCTGCCGTCTCGTTCCATCGCCCTGTTTGCCAGTCCCTGAATGTGGACGCCCAGGAAGGGCTGCTTCTTGCGTGTCAGGCCTTTGCATGCTGCGAGTCCAAGGGTGCCGCCCTAGAGAGGCAAAGGTACAGGAGATTTGTGGTTGGCACAGGGTGGAAGGATGGGAGTTTGTGGCTTGATGGATGACTTGCAGAGAAAGTCGTGTCAGCCAGAGGTCCAGGGCGCTTCCTTCCTTGCACTCGCCTTAGGACAGACGTCCCGGTTTTGATGTGGGCTACACTGAGGCAAAGGAAGGTGCCCCAGGGTCCCAGGACACAGGGCATATTCCAGGATGGGCATCAGAGCCCAGGGCAGGGCTTCTCTTTCCCAGCATGCTTCTGCCACCCGCAGCAGTCAGCTCGTGTTGGTGAGGAGTTGCAAGCGATAAGGGGAGATGTCAGCAAAAGTCTCTTTGCCCCATCCCCACTTCCTCCTCCGGATTGTCGGGGCAAGACTGCCCCTTGCTACTGCCTCATTCCCTGCTTGCCTTTGAAAGGTGTTAGAGCATCTCATGGCAGTAATGCCATAAGCTGTATCCCTGGTTCTTGAAGATATCCTCCTAGTTCTGAATTTTTGGCAGCCATTCTGGCGTGGATGACCCAGAGATCTTGCTTTTCAAGAACATAATTCTCTCTACGGAATTTATGTCAGGGTCGCCCAGTGAGTCAACGCTTTTTCTTCCAGCCTAGAAGCTTTCTGAAGGAAAATCTTTTAATCTCAGGTTCGAAAATGGCCTTTGGGAGCTAAACCCCCAAGACCATTCTCAACGTCTTCTCCTCAGCCACAGCCTGGGCCTGTCGGCAGTGCTGGGGGAGGGGGTCCCTTGAGTGGGGGGCCAGGGCCTGCTCTCTGGAATTGAGGAGCTCGGCCAAGGAGTGGACAGAAACTACATTGGGTTTAACGTGGAACTTAATTTTTACTAACTTTCCATTAACTTAACTAAGTGTCCCAGCCAAAGGGTGTGCCTATCAGTGAAGGAGGGGAAGGAGCACAGGGGAGCTGCGACTGTTCTTTTTGCTCCCGAGTCTGGAAAGTGCGGCTGAGCCTTTCTCCTCTCCTGATGCACCCGGCCTTCCTGTCCTGATCCCACGGTCTTTCCCTTGCCAGGGTTCCACTTGGGGGTCAAGTCACAGCAAGAACAAGGATGCAGCCCGTCATCTTTCACGGCTCCATTCTGTTGAGGGCCTTTTCTCATTCTCAGCCGCTCAACCTAACTTCCTCACAGGCTACCCAAGAGTTGTGAGAAAACACAGCTGCTAATTCAAGTTTGAATTGTGCAAAGGGGAGAACTAGAAGCAGTGCTTTTCTCGGAGAGGGTGCTGCTAATTACGTAATAGCAGGAACATGCTTGAATGACTTGAATTTTGCCTAAGAAATAGAAGGGCCTGAAGAGCAAAGCCCCAGGAGCTGAAGGGCTCCCTGCCTTGCAAAAGGGTTTAAGGCCTGTCTCCTTGTTTCCTTCTGGGCTTCGGCAGGTGACCACGCCAGAGGTGATGATGCCCAGCAACACGTTCCTCCCGGCAGCAACACCGGATCGAGATGGGAGTGAGGAATCCCTCAGGCAGCCTGGTCAGTCACCTTTTGCCCTGGACCTGAAAGAAAACTCTCGCCACAGGTCTCCCTGAGCGGGAGCTGCCAGGGCCCTCAACACAGCCTCGGCCTTGGTTCCCTGGGTTGGCCCCGTGAACTGTGGAAGCTCAGAGCTGGCTTTGGGCAATGCGTTCGGCATCTGCAAGGCCAAAAAGACCTTTCGTGGTCACCCCCACAGCTCTGGCTGCTCATTCCAGAAAGGGTGCGAAGGAAAAGTCACAAAGATGGCAGGAGGTTGGGAATGGGGAGGGAAATACACCCAGACCCACACAGCACACTCTGGATAAAACCAGGGAGAGCTGGGCTTCGAAGGGGGAGAGGCCTCCAGTGGTGCCAGGCCTGAGGGGGAAGGAACGGAAGGAGGAGGAGGCAGGGTCCAAAGCTAGGGGTTGCCCGGTTCCCAGCCACTGAGAAGGCCTCGGTCTCACTGACTCCTTTCTGGTTCCACTTCCACAGAGACCTCTGAGGAAGTGGGCAAAAGCCTGCTGTTGTTGCCAGAGAGCATGGAGCGTGGTGGCAGCGGAGGAAAGCCGGCAGCATCCGAGCCACTCGGTGCCAAAGACGAGGCTGGATTCTTCTGCTGGAAGAAGGGGTGTGGCCAGGGCTTCAAGAGTTCCACTGCCCTCCAGGCACATTTCAGCGAGACTCATGCCAAGCGTCCACAGCTTCCTGTTTCTGACCGCCACGTCTACAAGTACCGCTGCAACCAGTGCAGTCTGGCCTTCAAAACCATCGAAAAGCTTCAGCTGCACTCCCAGTACCACGTCATCCGGGCAGCTACCATGTGCTGCCTTTGCCAACGGAGCTTCCGCACTTTTCAGGCCCTTAAGAAGCACCTGGAAACGAGCCACCTGGATCTGAGTGAAGCCGACATCCAGCAACTGTACAGCGGGCTTCTGGTCAATGGGGATCTCTTTGCCATGGGCGACCCTTCATTGGCTGAGGACCACACCCTCGTCGTGGAGGAGGATAAAGAGGAGGAGACCAGCGACCAGGAAGAAAAGCAGAGCCCTGCAGGGAGTGACTCTGGGTCCATACAGGAGGATTCTGGCTCAGAACCCAAACGGGCTCTTCCCTTCCGCAAGGGCCCAAACTTCACCCTGGAAAAATTCCTGGACCCCTCCCGCCCATATAAGTGCACAGTTTGCAAAGAATCCTTCACGCAGAAGAACATCCTTCTGGTCCACTACAATTCGGTTTCTCACCTGCACAAGCTGAAACGGGCCCTTCAGGAGTCTTCCACTGGCCAGTCCGAGCCCACCAGTAGCCCTGACCACAAGCCCTTCAAATGCAGCATCTGCAGCGTGGCCTATAGCCAGAGCTCCACCCTGGAGATCCACATGCGCTCTGTCCTGCATCAGACCAAGGCACGAGCAGCTAAGCTGGAGGCCATCGGTGGCGGCGGTGGCGGCAATAGCGGTGTTTCCCTGGGCCCTTCTGTGCCCAGCCCTGTGGGCGTCTGCACCAGCGGCACCAGCAGCACCAGCCTTTCCTCCTCCTCCTCCTCTTCCTCCTCCTCCTCCTCCTCCTCCAACACAAGCACGGGCAGCGCAGCCCCTCTCAGCCAGCCCTCCTGCGAGAGCACAGGGCACCCTCCTCTGAGCCTCCCCACCAGTGCCGGCCCCCCATCTGCAGCCCCTTCAAGCCCTTCAGAATCTAAAGAGGCCAGTCGTAAGAAGCCGGGAGACGCAGTTGCTGGCCGCCCACCGCCGCCACAGCCACACTCTTTGGTGCAGGCCCAGGCCCAGCTGCAGCAAGAGCTGCAGCAGCAGGCAGCGCTTCTGCAGTCCCAGCTGTTCAGCCCGGCGCTCTTGCCGCACTTCCCGATGGCCCCGGAAGCCCTCCTGCAGCTGCAGCAGCAGCAGCAGCAGCAGCTGCTCTTCCCGTTCTATGTTCCCGGCGCCGAGTTCCAGCTGAGCGCTGAGGTGAGCTTGCCGGTGACCAGCGGCACGCTGACGCTGACAGGGAGTGGGCCCGGCCTGCTGGAGGATCTGAAGGCGCACCTCCCGCAGCCAAGCCACCCGCAGGTCCAGCAGCAGCAGCAGCAGCCGCCTCCGCTGCCCCAGCCTCCTTGCGTCCTCCTCCAGCCGAGCCTGCCCCCGGACAAGAAGGCCAAAGCTGCAGGGAAGGAGAAGGAGGCCCAGTGGGAGCAGGAGGGCCTGGAGAAGGGGGACCAAAGCCCCACCTGCCAAGAGCTCGTGCCCGAGACCAGCAAGCCCCAAGACAGGGCCGACCTGGCGGGGGCGGGGGCCGTCGAAGCAGTGGGAAGCTGCCCTGGGGGGGCTCTCCTGCTCCCTCCCCGAATTGCCGCAGACGCTCGAGGGAATGCCACCAAAGCCTTGCTGGAGAACTTCGGGTTCGAGCTGGTCATTCAGTACAACGAGAACAAGCAGAAGAAGTCCGGAAGGGTTGAGCAGGCCGACAGCTTGGACAGGCTAGAGTGCGAGTCCTGCAGCAAACTCTTCTCCAACGTCCTCATCCTGAAGAGTCACCAGGAGCACGTCCACCAGCATTACTTTCCCTTCCAGCAGCTGGAGAGGTTTGCCAAACAATACCGAGAGCTCTACGACAAGCTCTACCCGCTGCGGCCTCCGACACCTGAGCCGCCCCCGCCCCCTCCTCCCGCTCCTGCGCCTGCCCCCTCCCTGCCCGCTGCACCCCCACAGCAGTCTCCCACGCCCACCCTCCAGGTTTCAGCCCCATCCATGACCTCTCCCTCCATCACACCTGCCCAGCCCTCCTTGCCCCTCACGCAGCTCGCCATGCCCATGGAGCTGCCTCTCTTCTCACCACTCATGATGCCAACCATGCCTTTGCCAGCCCTGCCAGCCCAGTTACCGCCCCAGCTTGCCCCTGTTGACCCTTTACCAGCAGAGCTGGCCCAGCTGTACCAGCACCAGCTCAATCCAGGCCTTTTGCAGCAGCAGCAGCAGCAGCAGCAGCAGCAGCAGCAGAATAAAAGGCCGCGGACACGCATCACCGATGACCAGCTCCGGGTCTTAAGGCAGTACTTTGACATCAACAATTCTCCAAGCGAGGAGCAGATCAAGGAGATGGCAGACAAATCTGGCTTGCCCCAGAAGGTGATCAAGCACTGGTTCCGAAACACGCTTTTCAAAGAGCGCCAGCGCAACAAGGACTCGCCGTACAACTTCAGCAACCCTCCGATTACCAGCCTGGAGGACCTGAAGGTAGATTCGCGGCCCCCCTCTCCAGAGCCTCAGAAGCAGGAGTACTGGGGAAGCAAGAGGTCCTCCCGAACTCGCTTCACCGACTACCAGCTTCGGGTGCTGCAGGACTTCTTCGATGCCAACGCTTATCCAAAGGATGACGAGTTTGAGCAGCTCTCCAACTTGCTGAGCCTCCCGACTCGTGTGATCGTGGTGTGGTTTCAGAACGCTCGCCAGAAAGCCAGGAAGAATTACGAGAATCAGGGAGAAGGCAAAGACGGGGAACGACGGGAGCTGGCGAACGACCGGTACATCCGAACGAGCAACCTAAACTACCAGTGCAAGAAGTGCAGCCTCGTCTTCCAGCGCATCTTCGACCTTATCAAACACCAGAAAAGGCTCTGCTACAAGGATGAAGACGAAGATGGGCAGGAGGACAGTCAGAACGAAGACTCCATGGATGCTACAGAGCTCCTGACTCCCAACAGTTCCTCCTGCAGCACCCCAATGCCTTCCCAGGCTTATGGCACCCCCACCCCTTCTGCAAACACAGCCCTTCTGCCACCGATTGCCCCCGAGGCAGGCAGTGATTGCTCTACTGCCTGTCGATCCAAAGCAGATGCTACTGACGAGAAACCAAAGCACCCTGAACCTTCACGCATGCAACGAAACCAAACTTCAGAGAAGCAAACGCAGCCAAAGCAGGACCAGGGAGAGCCGGAGCCGAGCTCGGTGCACCCAAAGGTCTCCCCGCCCGTCCAGCCTCTCCAGGGCGGCCTGCCACAGTCGAGCCCTTCTCCCTCCCAGCTCTCTCACCTGCCTCTCAAGCCCCTTCATGCGCCCGGTCCCCAGCAGCTGGCCGGCTTGCCTCCTCAGCTTGTTCCGTATCAGTGTGACCAGTGCAAGCTGGCCTTCCCTTCCTTCGAGCATTGGCAAGAACACCAGCAGCTGCATTTCCTGAGCACTCAGAGCCAGTTTCTCCATCCTCAGTTCCTGGACAGGACGTTTGATCTGCCCTTTATGCTCTTTGACCCCAGTAACCCCCTGCTGGCTAGCCAGCTGCTATCTGGGACACTGCCCATAAGCTCAGCCACGTCACCCTCCGCCCCGACCTCCACCACGAGCACCCTGAAGAGGAAGCTGGAGGAGAAAGCCGGCGTGAGCCCTGTCGGGAACGACAGTGGAGAGGAGCCCCAGCGGGACAAGCGCCTCCGGACAACCATCACCCCTGAGCAGCTGGAAGTTCTGTACCAGAAGTACCTTCTAGACTCTAACCCCACCCGGAAGATGCTCGATCACATTGCCCATGAAGTGGGCTTGAAGAAACGCGTGGTGCAGGTTTGGTTCCAGAACACACGGGCCCGGGAACGGAAAGGGCAGTTCAGAGCAGTGGGGCCTGCTCAAGCCCATCGGCGTTGCCCTTTCTGCCGGGCCCTCTTCAAAGCCAAGACCGCCCTGGAAGCACACATCCGCTCTCGGCACTGGCATGAAGCCAAACGGGCAGGATACAACCTGACCTTATCAGCCATGCTTTTGGATTGCGAAGGAGGAGGGCTTATGGGGAAGGGAGACCTCTTTGATGGGGCCAGCTTCGCACACCTGCCTGCTCCTGGCAGTAGCAGTGACGGCCAGGGCATCCCCCTCTCCCCCGTGAGCAAATCTTTAGAGCTGTCTCCTCAGACACTGCTGAGCCCGTCCTCCATCAAAGTGGAAGGCATCGAAGACTTTGAGAGCCCTTCAATGTCCTCTGTCCATCTGAGCTTTGACCAAGCCAAGCTGGACAATGACGACTGCTCCTCCGTCAACACAGCCATCACAGACACCACGACAGGGGATGAGGGCAATGCAGATAACGACAGTGCCGCAGGGGTGTCCGCAGAAGCCAGATGCACCTCGGGGCCAAGTGAGGGTCTGACCAAGGCTGCCATGTTAGCCATGTCGGAATACGAAGACAGGCTCTCTTCAGGCCTGGTGAGCCCAGCGCCCAGCTTCTACAGCAAGGAGTGTGACAACGAAGGCACCGTGGATTACAGCGAGACGTCAAGCCTGGCAGACCCCTGCTCCCCTAGTCCAGGCACAAGCAGCTCAGCGGGCAAATCTGGGGATGGTGGGGATCGGCCGGGGCAGAAGCGCTTCCGGACACAGATGACCAACCTCCAGCTGAAAGTCCTGAAGACCTGCTTTAGCGATTACAGGACCCCAACCATGTTGGAGTGTGAGGTTCTGGGCAACGATATTGGGCTCCCCAAGAGAGTCGTTCAGGTCTGGTTCCAGAATGCCCGAGCCAAAGAGAAGAAATCCAGGCTCAGCGTGGCCAAGCACTTTGGCATTAGTCAAGCTGGCTACGAGGGGCCAAAAACAGAGTGCACCTTGTGCGGCATCAAGTACAGCGCCCGCCTGTCTGTTCGTGACCATATCTTCTCTCAGCAGCACATCTCCAAAGTGAAAGAGACCATCGGGAGCCAGCTGGACAAAGAGAAGGAGTACTTTGACCCGGCCACCGTCCGCCAGCTGATGGCACAGCAAGAGCTGGACCGAATCAAGAAGGCCAGCGAGGTCCTTGGCTTGGCCGCTCAGCAGCAAGGCGTGTTTGACAGTCCCCCCCTGCAGGCTTTGAACATTCCTGCCAGCTACCCGGCAGCCCTTCAGAGCATCCCTCCTGTCCTGTTGCCAGGCTTGAACAGCCCGTCGCTGCCCGGCTTCACTCCTTCCAACACAGGTGAGCTGCACCTGTTTCGTGGGTTTCTCCTTTTGGCAGTCTGGAACCGGGGTCGGGGAGGAACGTGGCTGGAGCAGGAAGGATCCCCTCTAGAGGCACCTCCTTCTCAGGTGGGTGGGCCTCATTGGCTTGAGAGCCAAAGGCCTCTTCCGACAGGAGACGCTGATGATGGGGGCAGGTGGATCCTGTTCCCCGATCAGCTCTCTGCCTACGGAGCGAGATGGGCTGGGAAGAGACGGGGATCTCGTTGACAGGGATATCACTCGTGGGAGAGAGTGGTCCACCTCTTGCTGTCCCTTTAGACCAGGATGACCTCTGCTGGTATGGGAGAGGCCAGTTTGCCCGCAGCTCAGCCCCCCACCTATCAACTGCTGCTTGGCACGTCTTTGGTCTCTCTTGCCTCCACAGCTATTTTGGGAGGAGTGACGATTTCCTAGATGTGCTTTGTGGCAGTCTTTCCTCACCACGGGCATGCTGCTCAGGCGCTTTCTTAAATGGCTTCTGCCTCCCCCGTGCTCTGACTCCCACCTATGCCTGGCATTCCAGGAGAGCAGCAGTGCAAATTTCTGTAAGAGCTTTAGGATATTTACTTGTTTTCCGACAAGCCTTGCCTTTTTCATGGCAGCTTCACGCGTGCATCCCCTGATCAGACGGAGTCACTTCTGTGGTCGTAGCTGTGTTTGTGGTTTCAGGCCCACTTTCCTGATCCGATCAGGGCAAGATGCCTGGAGCCTTTCAGGCTGGCCTGCAAGTGGGGTCCCCCAGAGGAGACTGCCCTGAGGCGGGGCAGTGGAGAACCCCAAGAAGGCCTGGGAGAGCAGAGGGCTTACTGAACAAACAAAACATCAAGACAATTCTAAAACTACAGAATTAGAAAAGAAAACAAAAGGAAATTGGGGGGGGGGCAATGCAGCTGGAGGTATATGTTGACAAAGCAAGTGGGTGAGGATACATCTGTGACCTCACATATAGACGCTTTAAATATCTTTGCACATTGAAAGTCATTGGTTAGGAAACACTTGGTCAAAGTAGCTAAGCCATAATGATCGTATTTAAGTAGACCTGTCGGGGAGGGGGAACTTGCATCTTTTTGGCATTGGGAGGGGGGGTCAGAAGGGAGCAGAGGAAGCGGGGAACGGGTCCTCCTGCCTGGTGCCTGATCAGCCCCTCCTCCCAGCTGGCAGGCGGGCAGTGCCCTTGCGGTGCCCAGCCTCAGGGCCTCTCGTCTTGGAAGAAGGCAGAGCCAGCTCCATCGGCTCGAGGGGTGTGGGGGGGCTCTGTTTCTGCCGTTCTGCGCAACTTGTTGGAGTGCTGACGCTGAAGGATTTTCAGATCGAGCTCTTTCCTCGGCTGGCGGACTTTGGAGCGCCAAAGCCTTTTTGGAACTGGGTCTGTCCCAGCCAGTTGCTCCTTGTCCAGTGGGACGCTGGGGGTGGGATGTGGGTTGTTGCTCCGGCAGGGGCTGTGCTGGCCGCTTAGGCTGGGGCCCTGGGACTCCACGGCCAGGAGGCCAGATCCTGCTCTTCCTCCCCCACTGAACCTGCGTGCCTTCTTTCTTCCAGCTTTAACGTCTCCCAAGCCCAGCCTGATGGGTCTCCCGGGCACAAGCATCCCCTCGCCCGGCCTCCCCACCTCGGGATCACCAAATAAGACGCCGCCAGCCTCCTTGAGCTCCCCCCCACCAGCACAAACGTCAGTGGCTGTGGTCTCCGCACCCCCGCTCCTGCCGCGGAAGGACAAGGAGGGCGAGAAGGCGAAGGAGAAGGACCGCACAGCCAAGGGGAAGGGGGAGACCCTGCCGGGGTCCAAGAAGGACAAAGGGGAGGCGCCCGCCCCCAGCCTGGCCCTCTCCGCCATGCTGCCTGCCCTGGAGTACTCTGTGGAGCCCACCCAGCTCCAGGCCCTGCAGGCGGCTCTCAACTCGGACCCCGCGGCCTTGCTGACGAGCCCGTTCCTCCCGTACTTCGTCCCCGGCTTCTCTCCGTACTACGCCCCCCAGCTCCCGGGGGCCCTGCCGAGCGGATACCTGCAGCCCATGTACGGCATGGAAGGCCTCTTCCCCTACAGCCCGGCCCTCTCGCAGGCCCTGCTCAGCTTGTCCCCGGGCGCCCTGTTGCAGCACTACCAGCAATATCAGCAGAGCCTCCAGGAGGCGTTGCAACGGCAAGTGCAGCCGCCCCCGCCCAAAGGGAGCCAGCCCC
Source organism: Liasis olivaceus (assembly GCA_030867105.1). NCBI lineage: Eukaryota > Metazoa > Chordata > Lepidosauria > Squamata > Pythonidae > Liasis > Liasis olivaceus. The sequence continues at coordinate 181,995 of CM061359.1, read as the reverse complement.
CCGTCCCCGTGGAGGGTGCAGCCCCGGAACGAGGCCCTGCCAAAGAACCCCCCGAGCCGGACGAGCAGCAGAGCGCGCCCCGCGAGGGCTCCCCCCGAGGAGAGCCTGCCACGGGAAGCAGCAGCGCCCCGGACTCCCTCTGCGACCCCTTCATCGTCCCCCCGGTGCAGTACAGACTGGTCTGCCGGAAGTGCCAGGCCGGCTTCGGGGCCCCGGAGGCGGCCAGCGATCACCTGAAGTCCCGCTGCTGCTTCGGCCAGTCGGCGGGGAGCCTGCCCGAGATGGCGCTCCAGGTGCTTGCTGGTGGCGGCGGTGGCGGCGGCGGCTCCTACCAGTGTGTGGCGTGCGAGAGCACGGTGTGTGGGGAAGAGGCCCTCCGACAGCATCTCGAGTCTGCCCCCCACAGACATCGAACAATCCCCCGAGCAGCCAAAAACGCCAAAGAGCACCCCAGTCGATTACCTCACTCCGCCTGCCTCCCCGACCCGAGCACCGCATCTACCTCGCAGCCTGCCTCTCGCCCCAAGGACGGCCCCGGCCCCCCGCCCGCCGCCTCCCCCCACGCCTCCCGAAAGCCCTGGCCTCCGGGGAAGCCCCCACCTCTCTCCTCATCTTCAACGGTTACCTCAAGCTCACGCAGCACCTCAGGGGTTCAGCCCTCTCTGATGCCAAGGAAAGACTGTTCGGAGGAGTCTGACTCGGGCCGCGGCCCGGAGGCCGGGGGGCCGGCAGAGCCCAGCCGCCCCCAGGACAGCGGCCTCCCCGGCGTGGGCGCAGACGCCTTTCGACTGTAAGCTTTGAAGACGAACCCGTGCAAAATGAATCTAGGAAATAACAAACCAGTTTCAGAAACAGACTAACTGCAATTCCAAAGCTTCTAACCAAAAAAGAAAAACAAAAGAAGAGAGACGCCTGGGTGGTTTTCCCACGGGCCGGTGCCGGCGGCTCGGCTCGCCTTCGGGCGGCCAAAGGGTTCACTGTGGCTCTCCCCAGGGTGGGCTCTCTCTCTCCCCCCGGGAATCGCACCCCCCCACCCGCACCCCCCGAGAGCGCAGCGGAGGCCGGCCTAACGATATGGGAAAGCAGGCCGCCTGGGGACCCTTTTAAATTTCTTGCTATCTTAGCATTCAGATACCAATGGCTTGCTTGCTAAAAGGAAAAAAAGAAATGTAACGTCTTTTTATTCTCAGGTCAATCGCTCACACTTTGTTCGGTTTTCAGAATCATTGTTTTATATAAATATATATATAATTTCTTTTTTTGGTTTTGATTTTTTTCCAAGGAAAGGATTTTTTCTGTTAATTTAAAAATGGGCAGAAAGTATTCAAGAGACAAACAATGTGAACTGAGTTAGCTTTCTGGGGATTTTAGGGGTATCTTTTCTGCTGAAGCCAATTTCAAGGGGAACGGTTCAGCACTCCCCTTTTCAGAAAAGAAAAACACGCAAAGAGTGTTAAGGACTTGGAGTTTTAAAACAACTGACTTTCTGTATTTATGATAGATATGACCATTTTTGGTGTGGAGTAGATTGTTGCGTTGGAAATGAACTGAAGCAGTACGGTAGATTTAAAAGAAACCCCCCTTTTGTGTATGTTTAGCTTTTGTATATGGTCCGGCTGACGGCTTCTCATTCGATGTTGTCTTGTCCGTTGCTAGCCAGATAGAGCCCAGCCTGACGCACCGCAGCTTCTCCATCGGATCTCCGCCCGCCCCGTCCGTGGCCACCCTGTACTAAGCTTCCGCTTACCGGTCGCTGCCTTCATTTCTTAGAGGGTGGCTGCGAAATTATTTTATAAAAAGCAAAGGAAAAAACTCAAAGCGTTCGGAGGATCCCTTCCAGAATATGTTTGCTGGGGGCTCAGAACCTTCTGAGGTGGGCTCCTGTCGGGTAACCTCGTGCACTTAATTCTCTCTTCTATTGGCCTCCTTTCCACGTTGTGTAAAGGCTCCGCTTCGGAAGCGCCAGCCTTCGTTCCTCTCTCCACCGTCAGGGCACCCGTGTTCCTTTGGCAAGGGCATTTTGAGATAGGGTGTGGGTGAGGGCGAGGGCAGGTGGGTGGGCGGGCGGGTTTTGCCGCTTCGCCCATTGGTTTATTTTGTTTCTTTCGTCCAGAAGAAATTCATGCTTTAAATAAAATCCAAAGACAAACCCTTTCAACCGCTGGTGCAGAACGAGCCAAAAGGCTTCTTTTGAAGATTTGTTTCTGACTTTGGCCACAAGACTCAATTTAACGAATAAACACATGAAGGGAGACGCCTCTGTGCTTCTCCTGCCCGCAGGGCCCGGAGCTCTGACAGAGAAGAGGGGCATTTTTATGGTGTGTCTGTGCTCGGAAGCGAGAAAGGGGGGCCCATCTGGCAATGGCTTTCCTCCCCTTTCAGGGCAACTTCTCTGGAGAAGGGAAAGGGGGTGCTGCTGCCAGTCAAGCGTTTGTCTTCGTAGCCCAGGGCCACCATGCCCGCCCATAGGGCGTCCTCTCTCCCCTGCCGCCACCCGTGTTGTGTTTCAAAAGGGTGCGCAGAGGGGGCCGGGGGCCGCACCGTTTTCATCTTCTGGCCAGCTCCGGCCTCTCCCCCACCCCCTAGGGAAGGGGGCTCTGGACGAAGGACGAGCGCCCCCAGAGCGGGCACTCTCCCCCTGCTGCCACCTCGCTGTTAGCCAGGATTTCCACTGCCTACCTGGTTGCCCACACTTCTAGTGGGAAACCCTGTCCTTAGTTGCCCTCTGTGCCAGTTGCAGCTTGGGGTGCCCCGCACAGCCCCAGCTGGCACATGACTGCCTCCTTTAACACCCTGAATACCCAGGCAGTTTTCCCTTGCTCAAGAGGAACGCCTTTTAGATCTGAACTTGTCCAGGTTGGGTTCCCATTGTTTTAGCTTGTGTGTAACTGTTGATTGTCACTCTGTATCACATCGGCTTTTTGTTTTATTTTTGGTTCTTTCTGTGGTATACATTGCTAGTTTAACACTAGTGTTCCCCGGCCAGTTTGGTGGTCCGCCTGCTTTGACATCTCTCGTCTCCCTTCTTCTTTCCCTCCCTCTGCTCTGTTAGACATTTTCTCCTATCCCGGCTCTCCTCCATCTGCGCGTGGTGTTCCCGCAAATTCTTCTCTTGGGTGGAGGAGAGAGGCCTCTGTTGCGGAGGTGCCCCAGGGTGGCAGCAGGTGGCATCCCCATCAGGGCATTGGCAAGCACGGACCAGGCTCCTGCCCTGAGCCAGGCCAAGGTCTGTCTTGATTGCACCTCACCGTCTGGGGCATTGTAGGGGGGTTCACAGACCCCCCCGGAGGAACAGGCAGCTATGCTAAATCACAGCCTCCAGAGAGGGCCATGCCAGCACTTGAGGCTGAGGTGTCTTTCCCCTAAACCGACCTCCCCTCTGAGCCCTTCTCAAGAGGCGCTGCAGTTTCTGTTGGATGCGAGAATCCAAACCAAGGGCGAGGTCAGAAACGGTCTTACTCAACGGTGCTGCCGATGCAGATGGATGTGGCTGGGTCTGAGATAGCGCCCAGCTGGCCAGCAGAAATGGCCTTCCTGGGCCTGGGCCTTAGTCAAAGGGACCGGGGGGGGGGGGGGAGATGGCAGGACACAATGAAACGGAAGTGGAACTCTTGGTCGGTCAGTCGGTCGGTTGTCTAGATGGATGGATGGATGGCACTGAAAATCCTGCCCACTGTGAAACAGAGAACTTTTGACTATTTTTCATTACTTTGGTTGGGGGGAGGGGGACAAGTCTGGATAAAACAGAAAGCATAAATGAGGTGAGGTCTCTAAACAGCCTTTGCAATGTACAAAAACTAGAGCAAGTGAAACCAAAAATGACGTTCTTGGTGTTTTTCTATAATGTTGTCTTGTTAGCTTTTTTGTTACTGTAATAATGCTGATCTCGAATTGTACCAAAATACACAGAGATGGACAAAAGCAGAACCACACAGAACTCTAAAAAAAACCAAACAGATTTTGTCACAAAACACTTTGTTGTCATAGTTAAGTTGATTGTAGATGGTAATTGAATATACTCCTTTGAAAATATTTCATCAAGTATGTTTCCTGCTCATTGTGGTACATTAAAAAAATGAGCAAAAGCTCTTGTCTCTGCTGTGCCGGGGTGCGCGTGAATGCAGGGGCACATCTGCCCAGTGGAAGAACTTATCTCGGGCAGAACAAGACAGTTGGGGGGGTGCCCGTGGAGGCCGACCCCTAGATAATGCACGAGAGCTTCATCTGTGCAATCCGTGTAACTCGCCTGCCAAGGCTCTTGGATGGCTGGTTTTGTGGGAGGAAGGGTATATAGGCTGCTGCTTGTCTGAAAAGGGGGACTCCCCAAAATCAGAGGTTGCCAAAAGCTGAGCCCAAAACCTCAGAGCGTTGAGACCAGCGCGACGTTGCGTCGTGGCGAAGCAGCCCCCGTGCCACTGCGTTCCTGTCCTGTAACGCCCGTCAGGGGAGACGTCGTTCCCCTGCGGTTGAGGCACCCCGTGGCCTCTGTGGCCAGTTTGGCTGCATGCACGCTCCAGCGCACATGTGTGCACGCACGCATGGACAAACACGGGGAAATAAAAAGGGAGAAAATTAGATGCAGGCTGGTATAGCCCTTCCCAATTCCCCCAGTTTCAGTAGCAGAAAGCGGGGAGGGAAGTGGCAGCTTCCTTTGTGAGTTTGGAAGCAGTAAAATCAAGGCATCCCAGAATAACCCACCGTGATGGGGAGGAGCCTGTTGGGAAGCCTGGGTCAAGGGGGCGGGGCTTGAGAAAGAATGGCAGATTCTCTGTTGGATTCTAGGAACTTCCGCACCCGGCTGCTGGGTCCATTTCAGACTGGGTTCTGTTGTAGCCCATGGTTTCTCGTTGCTGGCTACTCTGTGTGTACGTGCGGGGTGTTGGGGGGGAGGGGAAAACCAAAAACAGAAAACTGTATTTTTTTTCAAATTGGAGCGAAACGGGGCATTGTGAGACCAACATTTAGCTGAATCTAGATACAAGGGAATATTGTAGAAAACTTCTCAAGGGGTTTTCCAGGGGTCAGCATTCAACTGGAGAAGCTCTGGAGTGGCCGTTGGCCACCGCTGCTACTCCAACACGTTTGGAACCCAGGAGCAAACAGAGATCTTCCATGTCTGAAGCCGCAACCCAGGCTTGATGTCTGCGTTTTTCTCCATCCTGGGATAGAAATGGATGGATGCCATGAAAGAAAAACCCTGTAATTTACGCAATGCATTATGACATGGGGCTCTCCCTTTGGGTTCCTCCCATCCAGCAGAATACAGAAAGGCGGCTCTTTCTGGATTCGCGTTGCCTCCGAAATGTAGTGTTTGTGCGTGTTTTTCTAATACACACAGATTCCTTTTTAACCAGCACTGGCAAAAGATGCAGAAATCCACAGAAAAAGTGAAAAGGCTCTACAGCTGGTCAAGAAACCATTATTGTGCTGATCTGTCCAAGGTATGGGTTCCTCTGAAAATCAGAGTCTGTTTCCTCACACCTAACTTAAAAGAAACATTCTTAGTCAGCAAACAGCATGGCTGGGTAACAATTGATTTTACGGGGTGGGGGGGAGAGGTTTATCTATTTAGCAGTCGCAAGAATTAACAGCTCATCTGTCTCTTTGACTTTCTCCCCTCCCCCCCCCACCCCGGCATCTGCAGAGGAGCAAGGGGGAAAACGATGTGGGTGACACCGTCATGCAGAAACGCCGTGGCATACGTATTTGAGTCACGTGCTGGGATCCAAATACATAGCGGTATTTGTGTGAAGACGTGTGCATGTCGTCGTGATTGGCTATATGTGCAGCTGGTTTTGGCTCTCAGCAGATAAATCAGTTGGAGTACAGAGTTGGAGTAGGGTGGCCCTTCTGCATAACCCAATTTCTCTCCCCCGGAAACGAATGCTACTTTCAGGACTGCGTTTGAGGAACGGGCCCGAGAGGTGCCCTCCCCGTGCAGGTGCAGAGGCCAGGAGGCAGCATTTTTTCCGGGGTGGGTGTCGACACACACTGACAGTGCGGACTGCACACAGACCAAAGGGTGGAATTGTTGCTTCTGAACTGGGAAGAGTTCAGCCAAGCAGCATCCAATGAAGAAAAACAGGACAGAGAGTTTGTCACAAATTCTTACGTGTGCATGTGGATGGCCACGCTACTCCTACCGCTCTACACTGAAGACAGGCGGGAACCGAGGAAGCCCGTAAGAAGTGGAAGGCAGGCAGGATGTACGTAGCAAGGCTGCTTGGGTGCCAGCGAAAGCGAGAGGCAGTAAGGGCACGGTGGCGCTCTTGATACAGTACCATAGCTTGCTTAACCACATTTAATGAACAAACCACAATTTTGCAATACGCTAAACCATAAAACCTGGTTTAATAACCTGAATAGCTAAATCTGCACAGCGAACTCAACAAAAATCAAAGCGCATTATAAATTAATGTGGTACATAAACGGAACCACTAACTGGGAAAAGAATTAAATTTACTTTGTTGCAGAGTAAAGAGATTGTTTTATTTCCAGGTTGGTTACAAATAGTTAGAAAAGTGCCATGAGTACAAACATCCAGCCTTTAATTGCCAATTTAAATTTGACAGAATTGCTTCAAGCCACAATAATTTATTACATAAATAGATTCTAACGAGAGCTGAATGGCTGCATTTGCCTTTAGACATTCAACAGCAGCTTTCCATCCAACTCTAAAGGCCCAGCTTGACCGTCGCAACCACTTTAAAGTGCAACACTCGTGTGTACAGAAAAATGCTCCTGGGCGTGGACGTTTGTGAAGCTGGAAGCTTAAACTCCGCTATGGGGAGTATGCTTTGGGTTCAGACGGTGGGGATCATCTTGCTCCGATAAGCAAGGCAAAAGGACCTTTGAGGAAGTGAGCCACGAGACGTTGGCTTTGAAAGGAGCGCACGGCAGGGCAGGAGCCACCGTGGGAGCAGAGCGGAGGCAGTGCTAGGCAGAGATTCTGAGGAGCACCCCGGGAGCTGAAGGGAACCTGGAGTTGACCTGGAAGCTGAGCTGAGCTGATGTCCCGGCCAAAGGAAAGGGCAGCTGGGCCTCTGACCTCAAGATGCTCAAGTTATGAGACTGGTCCAAATGAAGCAGAACAAACAAACAAGCTGCATCCCGAGGAAAGAAAAGGAACCTTACGGAAGGGGTTGGCAGTTTTGCTGGACCAAAAGGGAGGTAAATGTATAAGAATTGAATAGTTATCGTACAAAACCCGACGTTTTTGTGGGGTAGATGAGCGGTGATGAAATGCTTCCCGATTGGGCCCTTTTCCCCACCAAGGCTCAGGACTGGCAAATTTAACATTTTTGTATGTTGAATCTTCTGTGCCAAAATTGCATCTTCAACCTCTGGTGTCCAGGACGAGCGGGTCCCGAAGTTTGGATCTTTTCGTATCTGGAGGGTAGGGCACGCGAGGGGCAAAATGGCGACCTACGCCTTGCAGGTGTGCAAGGCACCCACTTTGCCCCTTAACTCTCCCGAAGGTACTGCCCCAAGTGGACCCCGGTCTCGCCCAGCGTGGCCCTCAAGCCAACAGAAGCCGGAGGAAGCAAATCTTCATCCGTAAATGGAAGCGATGGAGGAGTCCCCCGGTAGTCCTTATTCTCACAACATGCTTACCCAGTGCTAACTTCAGTCAAGATTCAGCCCGTGTGACCCCTCTCCTCTTCGACTGGCCTACGGTTCGGTGCGTGACGGGAGCCCGAGGGACGCGGGAACCCAGTACGGCCCGCCGCCCCTCTCCTCCGCCGGGCAGGCGCCGTTCCCGGCCGCCCGCCGCGGGCGGAATTGTTTTCTGCGGGCTCGCGAGAGGGGCTTCGGGGCAACTGCGGGCTGCAGCGGCGGAGCCGGGGGGCGCGGGGAGCAGCGCCCGTCCCTCGGCAGTTCTGCCCGCGGCCTCCCGGGCGGGCGCAGGAGGGGCGCTGGCGCTCCCGGGGGGGCATTCATGCCCGGCGAGCCCCACCGCCCGCTGCCCCCTGCCCGGCAGACGCTGCGGGCGAGGAAAGGCAGGAGGGTTTGTCCGGCGCCGAGAACGCGCTAAAGCCCCCGCTCGTTCTGGGGGGGGTGGGGGAGTCAGTCAGTTCTCCCCTCCCCTCCCCTCCCCTCCCGCCGCGCCGCGCCAAGGGGCGGGTTCCGATCGGCGCGGCGAGCGGCAGCCGCCGTCGCGTCCTCGGCTCCCTGCGGCCCCGGCCGACGGCGGTCCCCGGAGGGCCGCGCGCCCCTCCGCTCCTCCCGCTCGCCGCCCGAGCCCCCCTCCCCTCCCCTCCCCTCCCCGAGCAGGGGCGCCGGGGGGCGGCGCACCGCAGCCCGGCTCGCGGGCCCCCCGCCGACACGAGGCGACGCGAGGCGCCCCGGCGCGCTCCAGGAGCGGGCCCGCGTCCCTCGGCTGCCGGGCGACGGCGGGCTCCGCCCCCGCCCAGCCGGCCGTTGCGCGCGCGGCTGCCCGGGCGGCCCGGATTGGCCGAGCCGCGCGCGGGCCCCGGCGCGTGGTGCCGCGGAGCGCCTCTCCCGCGGCCGCCCCGGAGGCGCCCGCGAAGGCTCCCCTCGGGCGGCGGCGCTCGGCGGAAGGAGCGCCCTTCGCGCCCGCCTCCGCCGGGGCGGGCCCGGTGGGCCGAGCGGCGTGGGGGGAGCTTGCGGCGGCCGCGCGCGCCCCTCCGGGGCCCGTCGTCCCGCGCCGCCGGAACGCACCGTCTCCCCGGAGCGGCGGAAGCCGGAGCGGCGCGCCCGCGGTGCGAAAGGTGCGTCTGCGGGACGGGCACCCCGGCGGCGCCGCTGCTGGCGTGGAGGCCCCGGGGGCGGCGCTCCCGCTCGAGGTGCATCCCGGCCGCGCAGCCCGCCGCTTTCGCCTCCGGCCCTCCGCCTCTCCCGCGGGACCGGGAGTGCCGAGCGCGGCGGGGCTGGCGGGGCTGCCCGTGCGAGGGCCGCTGCGGGGAGGCCGCCCCACCGGCAGCCTCGTCGCGGCTTCGGCTCGACGTCCGGACGCTGCTCCCTCTCGCCTGCCCGAAGCAGCAGAGTTGCGCCGCGCCGTTTCCTCGCAAGCTGCCCTGGTGCCCCCCGCGCTCCGGCGCCTCTTGCCCTGCGCCCCCCGCGGGCTCCCCGTTCTGCGGCGAAGGAGCCGGGCGGCCGGGCCCGGCGCTTGAGGGCGAGCCTGGCGGCCTCGGGCACCCTCCTCCCCGGTCGGGGCGCCCGGAGACCGCGTGGCCAGCGAGCTGGGAGCTCCCTTCTTAGCTGGTCTAGCCGCCCGCCGTTAGAGGCCAAATGCCAGCCTAGGTAGCCCCTCAGATCCTGTGGCGAAAGGTGGCGGGCATCACCTTCCCGGTGGAAGTTACTCGGGTCTCTGCGGCTACAGGGTGGCTGCAAGGCTGTGAAGGGAGAAGCTGTCCCCCGGGACCCTGGGGCCAGCGGCGGCCTGCCCCCTTTCTCACGCTAGGCTTCTCTTCTCGCCGCTGTGCTGAATCCACCGGAGGGGTGGGCTCACCTGCAGCGATAGTGTCAAGAGGAGCGGGAACCTTGTGAGCAGCGGGGCAAACCTACAATTTGCCTAGAAGGTTAATTCTTCTGGTAAGGAATCCAGAAACAGCCTCTGCACTCAGTCAGCGATTAAATAGCCTGTGCTTTCATAATCTGTATTTCTGTTGCCAGGGCAACAGAAGGTAAGCAGTAGTACAGCCCCTTGCTGATCTCAAAAGCAGAATGCGCAAAGATGCTCTGCTTTTCTTTTCCTCCCCTCCTCCCACTGGGGAACGGTGGCTTCTTTTCGTGCGTAATTGTTCAGGAAGGTTTCTGTTTCTGTTTCCTGCAGGACAGCCACACGGGAAGGGGCATTCGGAGGAGGCCCTTGGCCCAGGGGTAACCTGGCTTTTCCACAGGTTGCAAGCGGGGGATCGCTCGGGGTCAGGGAGAAGCCAGGAACTGATCGCATTAAGTGGAAGTGCTTGGCTGGGTGCGTATTCCATAGTTTGGGAGGGAAGAGGAGGAAAGGGTCTTCTGAACATGGCCAATTGAATCACATTTAGGAGAATAATGAGGCCCTTGGGCCAGACACCATATGCAAAGAAATATTGTAATGGATTCCACTCTGTTGCTGGAAAGGCAAGTTTCATCTTTCGTGCTGCATCCCCGACCCTCGGGCCGCTTGATTAACTGATCTAGGAAACTGGTGGATTTGAAAACATTAAAAATGTAAGTTCCTGGAGTTACAGAGCTTCTGTATGTCTTTGAAGCTGATTGGAAGGTAGCTGTTTTTTTCCTTTGGCTTGCTGAACCACAGCTGCAAAGGAAATTGCTCTGGTTTGCTTTGGAAGTGCTGTGGGTCTTTGTTGAAGATTTAAGACAGTTAAAATGAGAGCTTGCTCATCAAGTAACAGAAATAATAGCTGGCTACATGTGTTTTATCTGTAGCAGGTAAAATCCAGTGAGTGGGGTTACCTGAGCAGAAAGGGGGAAGCAGGCAAGGCAGGGGAGCTTCCATGGTGCAGATCTCCTGACTGGACTCCATGATGAAAGCAAGGATGATAAACAAAAGCTATACGCTGTTGCTTACACATAATTTTGTTTTCATCTAGTACTGAATTTTGATTTTGTTGAAGTGTGAGGGAGAAGTGAGAATCCCTAGGATTGAAGTATGGATGTTGAGAGACCAGCTGTTGGCTACTAGATACCGTTTGGGTTAGGGTTAGGGACTTCTGGATATTTAGTTAAATTACATTTTATTTCCTTTTTCCCCTTCCGGCTGAGCAAAGTCTATGTTGCCAAGTGCACATTCAGTCCGATTTTTGCTGTAGTACTGGTGCCCCAGAGGAGAACTTCGCTTGTTGGTCCTTGGCAGGCCAAGCTTTGGGCTTCAGCAACTGGAACACCTCCGCCATTAGTATGGAGTCTGAGCCAGCAACTCCCAGCTCCCTACCATTGCTGGTCCTTCAACAGCTTGACAGCCATGGGGTTCAGCTGCTGGACACAGCGGGGAGCTCGGCTGTGGTGCCAGCGCTGACTCTCCTAGAGCCTCAGGTCTTTACTGCTCTCCTTTCCACGAAGTAGGCATGAAATCACTAACAAGAACATCTGTAATAAAAACAGTATAAACCCATATGAAAATCTGATGAGAGCATTAAAAAAAACCTGTTCCCTGACCTGGTAAGGAGGGGGGGGACCTTCAAAGGCCTGAGGGGGAGAATGGGCATTGTGGCTGAGGTGCAAGTGCTGTAACGGCTTCACGACAAAGCAATTTCATCCCAGATCCTAATGTTTTAACTTGCATAAAATATGATGTGGTATTTGGATTATTGATGGATTTTCACTTAAAAAAGGAAAAATGCAGAACTTTTCTCATCCACCTTTCTGTTGTCGTCCCTCCTTTTTTATTCCTCATCTCCACAGAGGAGCTTAATTTCAAATGAGAAATGTTGAAATTGGAGACCATTGAGAAAATCCAATTTGGTGAGGAGTTTTAAAAATCCCGTAATATACACTGAGCGAAATGTATGATTTAATGTGGGGCACCAGCGGCTGCTGTTATGTGCTATTAGCAAAGCAGAGCTGAGAGGGAGTCTGCATCATGGGTGTTGCTGGCCTTCTGCTATTGATTTGTAGCTGCTTGTCATAATGACATGGGGAAGGAAGAGAAGATGTGCTTTTGATAGGATGGGGGGGAGGAACAAAAAATCAGCAAGTTTTCTATCTCTTCTGCCTGATTAGATTCCCTCCCCCTTTCTTTTAAGAGCTTTCACATTCCAATAAAAATGCTAAACCGGCACTGAAGCCGAACTGTTGGGGAGTAAATAGCTGCTTGCGCTCTGAGGGAGCCACACACGGCTTTGCTGACCTCCCAGGGCCTGAATCAGACAGGTGTTTTTCTGGTTGTGACACGGGCTGGCTGAGAAGGCCCCTCTGCCCGTGGTCTCCGGGCAGATCTCAGAAGCGTGATAAAGAGGGGTGGGCTTGGCCTGCCCAGCAAACAGGGGAGGCAAAGGTGGCACTGCAAGACGTGCGGGCTCAGCGCTCATCGGACATTGCTTTCAGGAGCGTCTCCCTGGGTGGCAGTTTTGTCAGGGTGATTTTTAAGCTGAGCGGCAAAAGAAATGACCAGCTGGAATCAGCAGTTTAACACATGCTAAAAGGATCTGGAGCCCTCCAGGCAGGCAGCTCTGCCTTCTTCACATGGGGGCAGTGTTGGGTGTTCCCCCGCCCTGTGCGCATGCCAGGTCTCTGAGCATTCCTGGGTCAGGGTGCAGTTGTGGTCAGAGTGCCGGACTAGGGCTAGAGACGGCTGGGTTCAGGTCTCCATTCGGTCACAGGACATGGGGTTGTGCTTTCTGTCTCTCAGCCCACCTGTGTTGCAAAGGGGGAAAAGGGGGCAGGGAATATCTTGAGCTTTTTTGATGGAAAGGTAGGATAAGCTTTCCTTTGACAACTCAACTATGGTGTGCTCATTTGGATGCTGAAGCTGTCAAGGGATTGGAATACTGGGCATCTGGGATGGCACCCGGGCGCGTGTGATCGATCACGGAAAGGCTTTTTGGTGTATTCTGGATCTCTCTCTCTGAAAGCACTGCAAGGAGGGTCGGCAGGGTCAGAAATAGTGCAATGTCCTTGGTGACTGTTGCCCATGGTGTAATTGTTTCTGAAAAAGTGGCCTCCGTGGCACTGTTTTCCTTCACCAGCAAGTTTGGCCACAGATGGGCGTGGACAAAGCTGGAGCCTCAGTCGTAAGGACCAGCGTTAGGAGGCCTCCTGCAGTAGCTCACCTGGGCCACCAGCCCTGCAGACGTAGCCTTTCTCTTAGCACTTGTGTTCTCGTTCTGGATCTCTGGCTGAGAAGCTCAAGGGCTTTGGGGGGGGTTTGCAGCATGACAAAGAATAGTCTTGGCATAGACCCAGCATTATGCTGGGTCTGTTCCTCTTGACAGCAGGACTTTCTGTGTGGACTGTATTCTCCTCTGTGGTGTCCTTTTATTTTCCTGTCCTGGAAGAGGAACGGCAGTCCTCTGTGGCAGCGTTTCCTTTGGGCTGAGGCCAAAGCCCAAAAGTTGTGCCTGTTTCTAAATCATGTAGGTGTCTTTGATCAGCACTGGGGGAGGAATGGCTCTTGTGTTTGTCAGATCATCCTGTCCCCTGTATCCCAGGGCTGAAAGAAGGTGAAATAAAAAGTAGGTGTGTGTTGAATTCTAAGCTATGTCGTCAGAACATCTGGTGAAGAGACTTGAGTTTTGAAAGCCCAAATCAGTCAGCTGGGGCTGGACAGTTCTAGGATTCTGTGTTTCCAGATAGGATCCCACTTTTGGTTCCTGCAGTGTTACATAAAGGGTATGTAACACTGAGTATGAAAGGGCAGTCAAGGTGTTCGAACAAGCCTCGGTGAGGCAGGTTAGACAGTCTGGGCTTCCAAGTTTGGTCAAAGTTGCAATATTCTCCCAGGCATGGGCTGGTTGGGGCTCTTGTTGGATATGTTTGGGGGTGGTGTTAGACAGATTCACTAGGGAATTCCTGGAAGCTTGGCATTCAGACGAACAGCCATCAGTAGACACATAGAGATAAACCACATTTACACACCATTCAAAAGAGACGATAAAAAAGCTAAGAAGGAAACAAAAAGAACAGAACACATCCCCTCCAGCAGCCAACACCTCACTCTCCCTCGCACTGAAGATGTTACCTGGTCGGGTCATGAAACGTCTGCAAGCTCAGAGAGCTCCAAGGACTGCACAGTTAGTAATTCAGAATAGACAGAAGAGTCATACCAAGATGGGATTTGCTGCCAAGGATTGTGGTGATTGCACCCAGGTTAAAGTCACCCTCAAGCTGATCTTGATTCTTGAAGTCTCTATAGATGCACCCATGCAGTGTTCTGAACAGTAGTAGAAGTGGTTTGCCATTGCCTTTTTCTGTAATGCGTGTTTTGTTTTATTTTGCCAATGTAATCTATAGCCCTGAAACTTCTGAGTGGTCTTCCATCCAAGATGTCAGTCAAGCCTGAGCGCGTTTAGCTTCCAAGGTCAGATAAGACCAACAAGGTCCTGATACTTGAGACACCTTTGTTGACTGTAAGGTTAAAGGACAATTGGTGGAGCTGGCTCTCTGTGTCCTTCAGTGCCAGGGTGGAGGTTTGGCTGGGTTGCCTTACCAGTCACTGGGCAACACAAGGGGAGGGGAATTCTGCTTATCTCGTGCTTACGAGCTTCCCACCCCTTTTGGCCACGGTGAGAAAAAAAGATGCTGGACTAGATAAATCTTTGGTCATGATCTAGCATAACTTCTTTTATAACTGAACAGATGTTGGACCTTCATTCTACCTTCCTCTCTCTGCTCAAACTAAACCGACTGTTATTTTTACAGTAGAAGTTGTAAAAGATTCTCTGTCTCCCTTAATATTATAAAGATATGAAAATAATAAATAAGTGTCTCGTAGAGCATCTTTTCACAGGAATTGGAGATGTTGCCATGAACTGAACCAGATTAATCCTTACATTCACCCATGTCTTTACATGGATAAATCTGGCTCAGACATTGTGATATGATCATCTAGTCTGTGCAATAAAGAGATAGACTCACCCTCTGGAGGAGATGGGTGCATACAGATTTAATTAATAAATAAAATAATAAATAAATAAATGTATGCTCCACATCTGGAAAGGGCATGCTAGGTATCAAGCCATGCATTTTCAGCTACCAGTTACATGGTTTTCCACCTGACTCGAAGAAATGGGGAGAAGTGGGGCGGGAATCAGCCATTCAGCTTGAGCCTCCTGGGGCAGTTCTTATGCCCAGCCACAAGCTGTGTTCTTCTGATATTGCCAAGAAGCCAAAAAGAGAGTGCCTGCCTGCCCATCTGCCTGCCAGTGGCTGAGCCCAGTTCCCATTTGCCTCCAAATTGGCTGGAAATGGATTGCATGTAAAATTTGGGTGGCTCTGGGCTATTTCAGGGACCAGAAGGCTGAGGACTAAGGCTGCAGTTTGGTCCCTTCAGATGCAGGACTTCTTACTCTGACCATTTGGCCCTTTAGAACTGTTGGAGTAACCCCATGCCAGGCAGCTTCCTTCCATTTCGCCCACTTGCTCTTTCTGAACCCTCCTCCTGAGCCGAGTTTGAAACGCTAAGCAGGGTCAGCTCTGGCTAATGCTTGGCTGGAAAACTACTGGCAGACATCAGGCTTTGGGCTACAGGAGTTTGGGAGGTTGATGACGTATCCAAGGAGACTGCAGTGGCAAATCACTTCTGGGCTGTTGAATGGATCCCATGTCCAGGAGGACTCGAGCTCGAGGTGAAGGAGACTTTACATTTTCTTCCTGAAGGTTTTTGTCATAGGCTTTGCTACTATATTATATTTGTTTCTGTTTTAAACTGCATTGTGGGTTAGTAACCCTGCCTCCTTTGTGGTGGACAAGCTACAACTCCATTCCCAAGGTGGGAGAATTGGGGATTTGCTCTTCAGTGTTCGGTTTGCTGGACTGTAGTCTTGATTCTTGCTGCAAGTGTAAAGGGCCCTGAGTCTGATTCCAGACAAGCCTAGCAAGTGCAGAAAAGGCAAAGCAGAAATCTTGAGAACTGCTAAGAGGGAGAAGTTTTCAGTCTTCCTTGAAGGAGCTCTGACTCCCCAATTTCTTGTGGGCCCGGGCCAGTCCCCTATCCACCAAGGCTGCTCTTGTTTTTGTAACCATCCCCGATCTTTTAGCGTCTGCATGGAAACCAAACCTTTCTGGCCTTTGCAGTGCTTGGGGGGGAGGCGGGGCTGCAGGTGATAGCATTTGATCCCCCCCCCCCCCGGCAAGCTGGCCTTCCTCTGGGAATAGCACTTGCAAATGCCAGCCAGGAACTGTCATGGTGCTTTGGCTCCCGCTCCAGCGAGAGAGAGAGAGAGAGAGAGAGAGAGAGAGAGAGAGAATCTGCTTCGCCGGGAGAGTTGGCCCTCCCCCGCGTGACTTACGGGTTGCCAGCCGTTCCCCCGCCCATTTTGGGGGAAGAAAGATAACGCATGCCCACATTCCTGTGGTTAGACTGCCTCTCCCCTTCCCTTTTCTACAGCTGTGGCTTATGGAGGCTTTGTGCCCCGGCGAGGCTTCAGAAGAGCAACAGCGACATCTGTGTGTTCCGCAGCGCTGCCGACACGCGGGTCTGGAAGAAGCCGGCGGCTGCCTTGGCCTGGCCCGGCCCGGCCCGGCGCCTCTTCCCTGAAATCCTCCAGTGAGAGGGCGCTGGGGCCGGGGCCGGGGCCATTCTGCTCCTCCGAGCCTCGGGTGGGGCGCTCATTTTGGGAGCTGCGCGTATCTAAGAGCCTCGAAGGGGCTTCATCGCCTTTTTCTAGCCGGGGCGGGTCTTGGCCAGCTGGCCGCCAGTTGCTTGGGCAGGAGCACCCAAAGAGAAGCAACGAAAAGAAGGGGGCGGAGGGCCAGCGGTTTGCTAAGCAGGGCCAGGAGGGGTTCGGGTTCGGGTTAGGGTTCCTGTGTGAATGGCCTTGGCGCCTCCTCTGGTTTTGCCTTCCGCTGTTGCTCCTCCGAAAGGGAGGCCTCTCCGCCAGGAGGTCCCCCAAGGAGCTGCCCTTTTCATTGTCCCGGGAGAGAGACTCCTCCTCCTGGCGTGCCCCACTGCGAGAATTGGGGCCCTCCTGCTCCCTCTGACGCGTAGGAGCCGAAGGTGGAGCAGAGCTCTCGGCGTCGGCCCGAGCGGGCGAGGGTCCTGTCGCCTCCCCTCCCCTCCCCTCCCCGCTCTCCGTCCCTGGCAGCTTGCCCGAATGAGCCCTGGACGAGGGAGGCGGAGAGCCGTTCTGCTGCGCTCGGCGACGGCAGGGCGGCCATCCTCCGGCAGCCACGCTGCGCAGCGCAGGAAGCCGGGCGGCGGGCGCCGAAGAGCAGGCGGCAGAAATGCGGGAGCGCCGCCGCCGCCGCCTCGGTCCGATTGTCGTTTGTAATCCAGCCACCCGGCAGGACACCGTCTCCTGGGGCTTCAAGACCGGTGGGCAAAATGAGGATTCCTCATGAACGGAAAAGGCTCATCTGCTCAAAGAAACGAGGTGCTCCAAGGATGCCAAGGCCATTCCGAGCTGTGCTGCTTGGCAGGAAACCCTACCGGGTGTCTTCGGCGCAAAAGAGAGCACACCAATCCTGGCTTTTTTCCTCTCCCTTTTTTTTCCAGACAAAGAGAGAACCCTGGCTTCTTTGTTTGTAAATCCCTGTTAAGTGAAGAGCCAATTAATATTCCCGTGGCCTGATTTTATTTTTGGGTTTTCCTCTTGTCTCCGGCACTCGTTCCTGGCTCAGGGTCCGATGCCAGCTGAACGCCTTCCAGGATCAGCAGCGTGAGCAACCTGAGCGAGCGGCTGTGTTTTTCTACTCAGCAGCTTCAGAAACCTTGGCACGGAGGGAGCTCTGGAGCTGCGCCTCCCCTCTCTGGCATGCCCAGTGTGCCACCCAGGCATCATAAAGAGCACCTTCCATTTTGCTCTGGTGCAGATGTGAACAGCATTCTTCTCCCCCATCTGCAGACATCCTTCACGTTGGATGTTGCAAAGGGCTTCCCTTAGCCCCATTCATCTCCCCGGTGATAGCGTTGCCTGGAAATAAATCTGCAGCCATGGCGGCTGCTCGAGGGTGGGTGGGGTCTTTTAAAATCGTCAATGTGTAGATAAAAGTGGGTCAAAAGTACCAAACTGTCTATACAGGCAACTGCCTGCCTGTCTCCTGTGGAACTCCTCTCCCTTTTACACACACATCCAGGTATTAATGTTTGCCCAAGTATGCACACATGTCCAAAATCTGAGTGCACGCTCCCCAAGTGAGCATACAGGCATGCCTGCCTGGTACGTACCTTGTCCGCCGCATGTCTTTGTGCGCGTGTTCGCCCATCAGCTCTTGTGCACCAAAGCAAGGCGCTCCAGTCCATCCTTCGCCCAAAGCCCTTTTCCTCCAGAGGTGTAGTTGGAAAAGTCTCTCCTTGCGGACTCGGCATTTTTCTTGTTGGTCTGCTAGCTGAGAGTTGTCATCAGACAAGCTGGCATTTCTCCATCAGTGTCAGCTGCCTTGGCGCAAGTTTGTGTTCTTTGTTTCTTTAGTGCCAGCTAGAAATGGACCTGCTGGGCAAAGAAGGCGTTCTGCCTGCTGCAGCTGTGTCAGGTGCCCAGGTGCCCCAGCCATGGCTGAAGAAAAGAGGCAAACAGGCAGAGCTGCTCCTCCTCCCTTGTTTTTTCAAAGGCATCGGGTGCCACCCTGGGCTCGGGAGTTGCCTCCTGGTAGAGATGGCGGCCTTTGTCTTCTATTGCGCTGGCTCCACCATGCCGTGGGATGCTGAAGGGGGGGAGGGGGATGCTGGAGGTCCAGTTGGTGCCTTGTGTGGGATCTCAGGAGCCAAGAGAGATCTGGGGTTGTCCTCCTGGCACCTGTGCCCTGGGCGCTGCTTGCTGCCTACTCTGAGTTCTAGGTAATCTCCCTGGCCTTCTCGCACGCTGGCCCATATTCAGGATCCTAGGATCCTCTGCCTACTGCCGCTACTGCTATCACAGGAAAGCGTGGCGTTGCCACTGAATGGATGGCATTGTGCCAATGAGTCTGCCATCCATCCATCCGCCCGCCCTTGCAACTCTGTGCCTCCCTCGCTCCCTCCTTCGCTCTTGATCCCCTCCTCCTCCTGTCCGCTCGACTTTAATTAACATGCGAATTAATTGATTTTTAAAGCTGAAGAATTATAGACGTTTCACAGAGGGTGCAGCTGTCTGCCGCTTGGCACTGTCCTGTTGTTGGGAGGGGCTGGACGGACGATGCAGACGCCCAGGTGCTGAGGAAGGGGGCCAGCCCCATCACCTCTTGCTGCTTGTTAAGAATAACCCTGCAGCCCCTTCCAGAGAGCATGAGGCAAGGAGAGGAAGTGTCCTGAGCCCCCCCGCTTTCTGCTTGGCTGCTGCTTCTCTGGGAAGGAAGCTGGAGGCAGGCAGGCAGGCGGGGGGCAGTTCCTGCCTGGGGTCCCTTGGCTGGGGAACAGAGCTGCTGGGGAGGCCTCCCCCAAGGGCCAGGAAGCGCCTGAGGCTCGGTGGTCTTTTTTCAAAGGACAAAAATTGGGGTTGCCAAATGCGACTGGCCTTTCCCTTTCGTGCTTCCCGTTTCTTTCATTTTGTATATTAAAAAGTGCAAAGCACCTGCACGTCGAAACTGTTGTGTAAATCAGGCAAAACGTCTCGCAAGGAGTGAGCTGCCTGCAGGCCTTTCCTCTGCTCAAGCTGGTGCTTCTCCCTGGCTCGGCTGAGGCTGCAGCCCAGAAGGGCCGGCCCGGGGCTTTTCAGCTGGCCGAGGAGCGGCCGAGGAGCCCTTTGCTGTCTTGCCAGCACCCTGGGGTGCCTTGGCAAGGAGCCGGACAGCGCAGGGCAAGGGTGCGAAGGGCACGAAGCCAAGGCTCTTCTGCCAATGGGCCCCACCACTGAGAAGATGGTGGCCCCGCAACTCCCTGCCCTGGGGGGTGGGGCTTCCTCTGGAGGTGCTGTGACGGGGGCAGCTTTCGGCTGGCTGCCCCGACAGGATTGCTGGGGGGTGCCGTCAGTACCTTTCAGTGTACAGGGTGTTTTCTGCCAGAAGCCCTGTCCCTGTGGGTTTCCTGCTTTTCTTGGCGGCCCTTCCCCGAGCCATTCTTCCGGTTGGAAGCTCGGTCCTGAAAACTGACCGTGGCCTTCCACAGCCGTTTCCAGCTGAAACCTCTGGTCAAGCCGCTCAGTAGATTAAACCTGGCTCCTTGCTTCTGATGGAAAGAATTAGCTCAGCTTCTGGTGGACCGTTTGCTCTCTGGCTTTCAACCCTTTCTGCATCGGAACCGGGTCTCCCGCACTGCTTGTGGCTGGCCGGGGCCTGGAGGCCAGAGCAGCTAAGGCACAGAATGCGTGGTGGCACGCGGAGCACTGGGACTCAGAAGTTTCTCCTGGCATCGGTCGTCTCTGCTCTTCTCGGGATATAACGGCCTTTTGCAACTTTGAGCACATTCTTTAGCTTACAGGCAGCAAGTCATCCTCTTAGGCATCTGTTACCCTAGAGTTTTCTGGTCAGCTCCGACTGTCAACTGTGCTCATTTCTCCATACGGTTTCTTTGTTTGCAACATTATGGCTTCACTCTTGCCCATTCTTTGGCTCTCTGATCCTTCAGGCATGCTGTGAAATGCTCACACTGCTTCAATCAATGAATACAGACATATATAGGTACCCATCACGCTGTTCCCTTTTGGGGAAAGCAGAATGATGCAAAGCACCAAAAGGGAGTTAGAAGTAGTGAGTGAAATGAATTAGATGGAAGAGATCAGAGAAACTAGAACTTTCCATGAAAGATCATCAACTGGGAAGATTCTGGTTGTGATGGATCAGGAGAGAGATGGTGGGGGATGCCAGGTGGCCATTACAAGAGAAAGGAGAGCCATGATTTGGCACTGCTCTCTGAGCCTGGCTGCCTGGGACTTGGTGGCCATTTCACTAGTGCTGTAGCCTCAAGTTTCTGATGGTAAACACCAAGTCTGTTTGTAGTAAGGCTTGTTTATCCACAACTGGTTGTGGATGAGCAGACAGACCTGGTTATACAAAGGTGGTGATGCCACTCTGAGATTTGGGGTTTCTTGAGGGACACCTTACCTTTGACTTAGTGGCCCTGCTGTTAGTGACAGTGTATGAATGCCTGCCTGTTGGGCCTTAAAGGCAATGCTAGACATCTGGTGTGCTATCCATCCTGCTGCCCAGTTGGACCTCCTCCTAAGCTCTTTGACCTCTCCCTGGGCTGGCGTGGATGCTTCCTTACCATCTGGTGTTGAGAGACTTCTATCTCTGTGTCCTAGAGACTGGGTTAGCAAAAGGGATGGAGCGCATAGCCTACAGGAAGATCATGCTTATCCGAAGTCATTTCTGGCCCAGCAAGTACAGGCAGAGACAAATGCTGTGCCTTGTTTTTTCCTCAGAGTAGTTGTGCTATGATCTGGATATGGAGGGTATCACATCTAGCCATTTGCCATCGTGAGATCATTTCCTTGTCCAGTTGAGATTGATGGCCACCCAGAGCCTCCCTAGAGTGGAGGGATCTATAAGAATGGTCTGCTAGGCATTTTGAGGAGTTATGTGCAATCCACCAAGCAGTTCCACTGTTTCCCTGGCCAGGTATCAGGAGACAGTTGGACTCTTGATGAGATTACTTTCAAGGGGCTTCTTTGTACTCAGTGATCCCAGGGTGCCCCTTGGTGTTATGATGCACTCCAACCCTGGGCCTCTGCTCCCTTCGCTCCTTGACTGAAGGCCTGCGTGGAAGCACTGACTGGCCCCGTGCGATAAAAGAAAAGCCAAGGAAGAAGTACAACAGAGTTCTGGACGGTTCCTTGTCCTTCCCAGCTTAAAAGGAAGGACAGCACTATGTATTACATAATTCTTTTTTACTTTTATAATCTGTCCTCAAAATGCCAGGCCAGGCTAGGAATTCTGAGCAGCCAAATAAAGAGAAATGAATTGAGTTCAGCAAAGGTTGCCCAGTCGGCTGCCAGAGTGTTACAGGTCTTTTCAGTAATGAATGAGGTGGAGACCACCACATTTAGAATGATATTCTGAAGGTTGGGACTTGATTTTATATCCAAAGCTGGTCTCTTGCCTATTTCCTCTCCTGCCCTGTATTTCTAGTTCTGCTCAGACATTTGTGTGTGCTTCTGCCTTGCAGGTTCTGAAGAACAAAACTTAAATTCAGGAACTATTAGAGGCCATTCCAGTTCTCCACAGTGAAATCTCCTGGAAAGACTTGGAGGAGAAGCACCTTCAGGAAACTCCTTTGAGTTCTCTGCAAGAGAGGGTAAGGGTGACTGTGCTCACAGCTGCTAGCTATCCATGGAGGTGAGTGGGTGGAGGTGGGGTTTGAGTTAAGCTGGGGCTTTGGTTGAAAGACAGAGCAGGCCAAGGAGAAGCAAAGGCCCTTCCCAGACATTTGCTTCTAGGGAAGGGGGTGGGTGAACAGACCTTGGCTATTCTTGGGTCTCCAGGCAAGTGGGGAAGGGACACAGTCAACTGCAAGGGGCATTGGCTTCTTCCTGAGAGGCCAATCCAAACAAGTGTTTAGATTTGTGACTGTCCACATCCTCTTTAGCTAAGAAGTCCTTGTGAGAAAGATGCCAGGGAGCCTGGGGAGGGAAGGAAGAGCCCGGACACACGGCCTCATGTTGGGCACCTGTAGCTCTGTGGCTTCCAAGCTCTTCATTCCTTAGCGTCTCCTTGTCTGGCTGTCTCAGATCTGGCCGTCTTCTAATAGCTTGGCCGAGAAACAAGGAAGTTGACTCAAGGCTTGGCCACGCGGCAGGAACAGTCAAGCAAAGGCTGAACTGGACAGACTGAATGCCATTCAGAGAGCTGTACCTGAACAACGGCTTGTTTGTGCCTCTGGGAATTTGTTACTGGCTTGGGCGGGACACAAATCAAACCAGGAACAAGTCAGAGAACCATAAGCATACCATGCAGTTCTTACACATGATTGTAGCCCATAAATCAACACCAAGTCAGAGTAACAAGCTGCCTTCAGATAAGCCTTGTGGCCCTGGCTGCGTGATTCCTACCAGACAGGCTCTTTCCTTCCCTTAGGATTCCCTGCAGGATGTGGTACTCCAGTTCCACAAGCCTGCCTGGCCAACATCAGGGATGGTGGGAGTTGCAGTCCAAAGATGGCCACCCATCTTTGCTTGAGAATGGAGATGGCCCGAGGCTGGATCCGGCCAGGCCGTGCATCTTCAAGTTTCCAAGTAACACACCCAGCTTCATCTGGGCTGAAGAATGGGTGCCTTTACTTGGGGCTCACCTCCCCCTAGCCCAGCCCCATTTGGCATACACATTTTTGTCTGGGCTCTTGCAGTGAATCAATGGCATGGTGGAAGGAATAAGGGAAGGTGCCAGTTCAGAAGGAAGAGCTGTCTGGATTTATTTTTATATTTATTCACGTTAGAATTTAGAGGCTGCCCAACTCCACAAGACTCTGGGCAGCTTACAGCTTTAAGTAAGGAGTAACCTCAAGTTCCCTTTGGTGTGGAATCAGCTGCTCTCAGGATACACCCCTTGAAGTGAAGAACTTTTCAAGGGGTGACACAACAATTCCACAGCCCATGCTGCTCTTTATCAGTCTCTTCTTTGTCTCTTCGCCCAGCTGAACTCTGCTGCAAACACATTAACTTTTCCCATTGACTTGTCTGGTGAGCTCACCCCCTGGAAACGGGCTGCTTGCCAAGGCAGAAAACGTGCGAAGATTTTCTGACAGGCTGGAGCAGCAACCGGGGTCAGCGCATGTCAGTCTGGATGCCTCCACTTGGTCCGCTCCCTCTCGTGGCCCTTGGGTGGCGGTTGTGGGAGCCAAGGAGTAGTGGCCGAAGGGGCCTTCCTCCTCAGCAGAGGTCATCTTCTCCAAAGAGGCCACCGTATGGGTCAGAGCAGAAAGAATCAGGGTCTGCTAACCTGCCTTTCCTCAGACTGAAAAACTGCTGTCTGGCCAGAAAGATTGCAAGAGGAACCCAGATATGGAGACAGAAAACGCTCGCCCAGTAGAAGAAGAGCAAGCAGAGCCGCATGGGCATTCAGGGAAAGGGCAAACTGTGTGGTCTGGGCTCCATGACACCTGGCTGCAGGTAAGGCCGTTGCCAGGGAGAGGCAGCCTTTCAACTTCAACTCTCTGCTCCGACAAACACCAGAGGACCCTGCTGATCTGTTCGGTTGCCCAGGACGGGGGAAAGAGCTTCCTCTTGCGTGACTGGAAGCAGTGAGGGGAAACCAGAGAACCTGTCATTCCGGCACAAAAGTAGCCTTGCAGGGCCAGGCCAACCAGCCCACCAAGCACTAGTGGGGCTAGGGTGAGGTTGCCTTGAATCTCTGCCTTGAATATAAAGGTCTCTTCCCTTCTTCCATGCAGCATCTCAAGGCAGTTCACAAGTGGTTTGGAGGCTGGGCTTGCTAAGAGAAAGTAGAGCAGAGAGGCTGAGGTGTGCAATGGTTCCCTGCCCTCAGTGGACGAGATTAGGAAAGCAGCCTTGTAATAACCAAGCAGAGCTGGGGATTACCTTTCTCCTCAGTTGTTTGCTTAGGCCTCTGCCGGGCCAGTCACCATGCTGGGGACACCCTTTTCCCAGAGACTAAGAATCTCTGGGTTTTAGCTTCTCTGAAAGAAGCCCTCTTCTTGGTTCCTCCATCAAGTTGGTGGGAGGGGGCTGCTGTTTCCAAAACCAGAGCCCAAACGACCCTTCTGAAGAAGCGTTAGCAGGAGACCTTCTTTAGATAGATAACCAGTATTCATGGGTGGGGGTGGCTTGGGGACCGAAGACAGTTGGAGTGGCTGTGGAGATGCCCCCTTCTCAGGGCAGGACACAAGAAGAGGCAGCCTGTGAGGACAGGGTCCTTCGCTGAGCGAGTCTTGTTTGGACGGGAGAGGAAGAAGGCTGGCCTGGGGCTCTCTGGAGCCTGAACTTGGGTGTTCTTTTGAAGAGGATGCCTCCAGATGGTCCAGAGGGGAGGCCTCAGCGGTGAGGCTGGAATACCCCATTTTCTCTCTCTCCTCTCTCTAGAATGTATTGAGGGTTGATGACTTATTTATTTCAGTTTTGGCCCTGCCCAACTCCAGTGACTCTGCTGCTCTCTGAGTTCCTGTCCGTGTTAGTTTGCTCTTTCGTGCCTCTGTCTAGCACTGCAGCATCTCTCCAGAAATGAGGCGACTAGAGCCATCCAGAGTGCTCCAGATGTGGACCCTCTCCAATTTCCTTTATTGGTCCACACTTGTCTTGGCACTACTTTTGATACAGCACTGCTATTTTCAGAGTTTTCTCCTGGCACAGCAAGGGGAGCTCACCAGACGGCCTGTGCCGTCCTGTGCTCTTGAGTGGCCGCTCTCTTGCTTACTTTGTTATGAGTGCTTCTCCTCAGGCCGTGAAAGATTTTATAACGTTGAACCCGTTCGGGGTCATTCGCAAACTTGTCAGCTTCACTCCTGACCTCTGGCTTCAGATAGTTCCTGAATGTTGGAAGACACCAGTTCTAGTATAAGTCTCTAGCGATGGAATTCCCTGCATGGGAAAAACATTGCTTCCGCTTCTCGCTTTTCAGCTGGTCACCGTCCGATCCGATGACCAGCTTTGCCAAAGGCCTTCTGAAAGTCAAAGCTTGCTAGTGGCCCAAGCAAGCTTAATTTTAAGACCCGGTGCAAGGAATCAGTTCAGGCTTCTAGCGAGAAATACCCCTCTCTTCTTTGCAGCCTCCGGACTGGCAGGGAGTGTGGGGGGTGCGGGCCGGGGGAGGAAACCTCGCGGTCATACGTCGAATGCAAGTCTCGGATATCTATTTTTGTCGCACGTCCCACTCATGGCCTCCTTCTGCCCATTAGTCTCGCCCCCAATGGAAAGCGACTGCCACCCTTCCCACATGGCGGTGCCCGCTCTGCGCCCTTGGCTGCTTGCCGGCCCTCGGAGTCGGGGCGGAATAGTCCAGCCCTGCCCGCGCCTCACCTTTCCTGGGCGCTCCGGGGCTCCAGCGAGCAATGCGCACCGCCGCGTCCTCTTCTTCCAGGACGCTCGCTCAGCAGTGGCGCAGTGCTTGGCCTGGGGCTTGTGCTGTCTGGAGGCAGGGAGCGTAAGTGGACGGTCTCTCGCCTCGCCAAGGTGGCCCTTTCCCAGCCGCCTTGTGGAGCAGTCAGGCAAGCCGGGCGCGTCCTGGCTCTTGCTCTTGCTCTTGCTGGGCCCGGAGGGGAGGGTGGCCGGGCCGGCCTGGGGCCTTTCAGGCATCCCCGCCGGGGCCTCTCTCCGCTGTGTAACTGACGGAACAGAGGCATTTTAAGGGCTCCGGAGCAGGCCCTTCGTGCGTTCTCCTCTTCCCTCTGCCAGGAGAGTCGCCGGGTAATCTCGGCGCGCTTCCACAGAGCTGCTATTTTGGGATCCCTGCGCAGCAGCCGGGGCGGGGGGGGGGGGGGGCACCGCCGCGGCAGGGGCGCCCCCTGCTGCCCTCCTGCAGAACTGCAGGCCTCCAGAGTTGCCGGGCGGACAGACCCGGCGGGGAGGCCGCTTGGCCGCCCCCCACCCCGAAGTCCCCCCCAGGCTCCTCGCGTGGCCCCGTCCCGCCCCCGGCTCGCCCCCGGGGCTCAGGCAGCCGCGCCCAAGGATGCCAAAAGCCCGGCCCGAGCTGCGGCCGCGGCCGCCGCCGCCTCGGAAGAGCTCCGGGCGAGGGAGGTTGCCGGCCGGCGTACGGCCTGCAGTCGCGGGGCCAGGGAGGGCCCTTCCTCTGCAGAGCTGAACGAGCGTCGACGGGCGGGCCGCGACTCCGGGGCCTCTTGGCGGGGGCAGGTCGGGCCCCGCCGGCCCTTGCGCCGAGGTGGGCGCTCCCTCGGCTCCGCTCGGAGCCAGACGTTGGGACGCGCCTGGGCCGGCGGCCCTTCGGCTGCCCCGCGGGCCCGTCCCGTGAGGCGTCTCTCCTGGCCCGTCTCCGGGCCACGCCGCTGGCTTTTCAGGCTCCTCCTGCCGGCAGGAGGGCGAGGACGGGCCCTGCCCGCCGGCTGGTCGGCGCCCGCCTCCGACGCAGGCACCTTGCCGGCTCTTGACGTCCGACGACGTCCCCTTCGTGTCCTGAAAGACGCGCTCCGGGCTCTGCTCGACAGACGGCCCTAATCTAATCGTCGCGTCTGCTCTCTAATTCTCATAGTCAGGGTGAAACAAATTGGCCCACGTTAATTGTCTGCGCAGCAACCCAAAGCTTCGAGTTTTGATTTATGAGCTCAGAGCAAGCACTCTGCAACACGTTTTTCTTAATTTATTTCTAATGAGTCTCTCAATTAATTTTCCGGGAAACATCTTAATGATGTTGGAGATGGATGTTAATAAGGTCTGTGCCCATGCGCCTTTCAGGCACTGAAGAGCCCCGTGTGTGAAGTATTGCAAAGGCATCCTGCTGGTGGTGGCCTGGCAGATGGTGGTATCTGCTGCAGCGCTGCCTTCTCGGGGCTTGCCTTTGAGCAAAACAGTGGGCTGGCAGACCAAAGCCAAGTTTTGTTTGTCTGAGCAGGAATTTCCAGAAACCAGAAGGATCTGCAAGGTTTTTGAGAAAAATTATTCTCACCCTTCAGCAATACGGCTCATCGGCAGTCGTTGTCCTCAATTCCACCCGCAAGTGCTGCCGTCAGTGGAGATGCCACTTAGCCGGGCCTAAAAGCCCTCCCTCCAGAGGCCTCCTGGCGGTGCCTCAGTGGGCCTCTGAGATGCCAAGCAGTGCCAGCGAAGGGGAAGCCCCACTCAGACCTCCAGGTAAGGGGACTACCTCTTGCCCAGGTTTAGTGCCACCCTACATGGTCACGGTGCAGGAGAAGTGCCAGCATTCTGAAGGCAAGTTGGTTGTGCGATCTCTGCACAGTAGTAGGTGCAGCGTGCACTGAGCCCAGAGAGCAACTGCCAAATCTGGTGTCTCCAGAGGAGGAACGTGACCAGGCAGAGCCATGGAATTGGGTGGGGGGAGCACAAAGTCCATCCCCTCACTCCATGCAAATAAGCAGAATCTCTGAGCCCTCCCCCCATCTCTGCCTCTAGCCCTTGGATGACAGTCAGGGTCCACCACTTCAGTCCTGTGACCTCTTACTTGCAGGACCATACGGAGCACCAGGAGCTGCACAGAAGAACCCGATTCAGTGGCTTGTGGTTTCCGACAGGCAGACAGTTACACTGTGGCAGCAAGTGCTGCTTCCTCCCCAGCCCCAGCTCGTAGGGCTACTTCTCCCAGATGTGGTTGGCATCTGCGGGGCCTGCAGGCTGCCACAGATTGGCCCAGCAGCAAGAGGCTAAGGCGGGGATGGACAACTTCTTGTGTGGCAGCATCTGCGGGTGAAAGCACGGGGAGACGGTCACTGCAGCGTTGCTTGGTTCACAGCTTCTGCCCAGTGTTTTTGCCCCTAAGGGCAGCAACACGTGTACTGTGGTTTGGGCTTCAGCTCTTCAAAGGGGCTGTCAGTTCCACAAACCCTGAGGACTAATTTGGCCCCCAGGAGACCTCTTCCAGCCATGAAAGCACCAGCTGCTACTTCCCCATCAGCCCGTGGACTTGTTCTTTCATGCGCGGAAGGAAAGAAGAGGTGCCCTGTTGTGTGTCCCAGCAAGAGGAAGACTAAGAGGGACCAGCTGACATCCTCCTGGCCCTCTTCTCAGATATTTGGGTTTTTTGCTAGGCCTTCCCCAAGAAGCAGGTGGCCTCCTTGCAGATCCAAAACTCTGGTCCTCATCCAGGCCCAGCTTCTTCCAGAATCATCTGGGATGACTTTCATAGTTGATGTGCAGGAGGATCGAAGCTCATTTTCCAGTACCCCTTGATTTCTGCCAGGCCAGGCTCTTGTCCCAGAGCCGGAGGGTCAGCTTCAGCAGAGCACGGAGCAGTCAGAGCAAAAGCATACACTGAGCACCATCCAATTCTCTTGTGACACGGCTGCCCTGAGTGAGCCATGCCGCAACTATTATTCTTGACCTCTCGGGCAGCATCATTCGTTGTTCCTGGAGAGGCTGTTCAGGTGGAAGAAGGGCTAAGAGAGACCCCAAGCTGGGCAAGCACTGCCGCCCCCCCGTCTCCAAATATTCTCTGCAGTCCTGCACGTTGGACTCATACCAGTGAATTAGTTCCTGGGGAGGTGATCTCCTTCAGCCAGTTTGAGAGAGGCAGACGCTTTGGTGGGAGCCTTTCTTTGCTGCCCAGGGAGGAACTTCGGTAGTCTTTCTCCAACTCAGAGGTGAGGGGCTCCCCGCTTGACCCTGGACTATGTTGTTTTCACAGAGGAAGAGCAAGGCTGCTCTCCCAGAGCAGTTGCAAGGTAGCCAAGAGGTAGTGGAGCAGCTGCAAGGCCAGGTCCGGCTGCAGCAAAAGAAGCTAAAGATGGATGGCCTAAGGCAGACCCAGAGCCTTGAGTGTGTGCTAGAAGGACCGCATCTGGCTGTGGAGAGGCTGCTTCAAGAAGGCCAGGCTCTCAAGGCCCAGGTGAGCTTCAGAACTCCCTTCTACCTCCCCCACAAGCTGGGGCATGGCCTCATTCTCTCCTCCTCTGTATACTTACAGCTCCGACAATATAAGGCAGTGACCCGGGAGCAGGAAAGAGAGCGCTCTCTTCAAGTCGAGTGGGATCAGCACATGTGGGAGCAGTTGAATCAGGCAGAGAGCTATGCCCATGTTCTGGAAAGCAGCTTGGATCTCTATAAGAAGAAGTACCAAGCTGCCCTGGGCCGAGTTGGCGAGCTTGAGAGTCGGATGCAGCATCTGGAAAAAGAGGTGATCACTAGCCAGGGCCACCCCTATTGGTGGTGAGCTGGTTGAGGGCAGTGGAAGAAACGAGCCCGTCTGCTGCCATCCTCATCTTGAACTGCTCTGTTGTAGGCCGGGGAGAAGGCCACTGGGCATGCAGAGAAGCCCATGCTTCTGGAAGATCTTCAGAGCAAAGGCCAAGCAGAGGACAACCTTGCGCAGTTCAAGGGAGAGCAGCACAGTGCTCGGGAAAGGGGCCAGGCCTTGCAGCTCAGCTGCCGGCACCACAAGACCATCCAGGAGCTGCAGGTACAATTGGCAGCTAGCCGTACCAAGGTAAGCTTGCCCTCAGCCCTTCTACTCTCACTCGGTAAAGAGGAAGCTGGCAAGGTGGGACCTAATACCAGATGGAACTCAGATGTCAAGCTTCAAGTCTGTTGCGAGAAAAGGGCCTAGGATTTAAACCCTGGGGCTGACACATAAAAAATTAGGTGGTGTTTGATTCCTGTGTTCTACAATAGGCTGATCTTCTGTGGGTTCGCAGCTTCTTACTGGCAGTCCCTGGGTTAAGAATGTCCGACTTACGGACAACTTGTACTTATGAACGGACTGTCATAAAGCCTGTTATATTAAAAAATTGAGTTTAATACAATGGTTTGTAATGATGAACCCACGCACTACTTGTGACACTCATGAAAACATTGCATGGCTTCAGTGGTTCGTCAGCTCGAAGGAGAACGCTGTCCGCCATTTCAAGTCAGATCACATTGCCGTTAGCACTGTGTTGAGTGTGTAACTTGGTATTTGGCTTATGTTTTTCTCTTCTTTACCCTTGTAACCATGCCTCTGAAGGATAAGTCCAATGCAAGTGCTGGTGATGCATAAAAGAAAAGGAAAACAATCACGATTGATAATAAAGTGGAAATAATAAAGCAATCAGGAAGAGGTGAAACACCATCAGTCATTAGAAAAGTGTTAGGCTACAGTCAGTCAACGATCAGAACAATTTTAAAAGATAAAGTGAGAATAATGGAGCATGGGAAAGGCCCTGCCCTGATGTACACCACAATTACTACTAAGCAACGCAGTGGTTTAATCATTGAAATGGAAAGGCTATTGATAATTTGGTTGCACAATCCAGATCAGCATCCATGCCTATTAGCCTTGCTTTAGTGCAAGAAAAGGCTCACAGCCTTTTCAGTGATTTAAAAGTTGCACGTGCAGCAAGTGAAGGCGATTGTGATGAGGAATTTGCTGCACGCAGAGGTTGGTTCAGTTGCTTCAAAGTGATGACAAATTAACATAATATTAAAGTGCAAGGTGAAGCAGTGAGTGCTGACGTAAGTGCTGCATGTGATTTTCCTGAAATGTTGAAAAAAATTATTGAAGAGGGAGGTTATTTGCCAGACCAAATATTTAATGTAGACGAGACAGACTTATTTTGGAAAAAGAATGCCTGAAAGGACCTACATTTTGAAAGAGGGAGAAAGTGCCCCAGGGCATAAGACATCGAAGGCTAGGCTAACATTGCTTGGGGGTAACACACCTGGAGATTTCAAGCCTTTGCTTGTGTATTGCTCCCTAAATCTGAGAGCACTTCTTGGGTTACAGTCGCCATCTTTGGAGATTGGTTCTGGAACCATTTTGTCCTTGCTGTTGAACGTTATTGCTTGGGTTAGAGTTAGGGCTAGGGTTAACCCAAGAAAATTCCTTTCAAGATTCTCCTTGTGCTTAACAACACACCCAGACATCCAAGCACTTTAGATGACCTTCACCCCAATGTAAAGGTTGTATTTTTACCCCCCAACACCATATCACTACCTTAGCCAATGGATCGGGGAGTCATAGCCTCCTTTAAGGCCTGTTATTTATCACGGACCTTCTCTGAAGCAGTCAGGGCTACCCAAGATGATGTGATGAGTTCAAGGGAGTTCTGAAGGAATTATAGCATCTATGATGCCATCAGAAATATTGCTGATTCTTGGGATGAAGTGGAGCAATCAAATATGAAAGGAGTGTGGGACAAATTGTGCCCGCAGTCCATGCATGCTTTTCAGGGGTTTACAGCTGATGGCAGACAAGCTGCGGTTGATACTGGTAATCAACTGCGGTTAGACATCAGTGAAAATGATGTCATGTAGTTACTCGACTCCCATGCTGAAGAAAGACCGTATGGAAGTAGAGCAGCAGACGATAGCATTGGAGGGAGAAGATTGGAAGAAGACCTAAAAACTCCAAAACCAGAAAAGTCAGCAGAAGCCTTTCGTCTTACTGAAACAGGAATGGCAAAGTTAGAGGAGCAAGATCCTAACACAGAGAGGTTCACCAAAGTTTACCATACAGTTACTGAGGGCCTCAGCTCCCTTGGTGCCCACTTCAAGAAAGTGACTCCCCCCGCCCCACCAGCAGCAGACTCAGACCCTGACTCCCCAGCTCCAGGCCCGTCTTCTTCAACAGTAGCCACCTCTCCACCATCTTCTCCTGCATCATCCAATTGCTAATGTTATCATCACGTTAACTGATGAACGCCCCTTCTAGAGTGCAAGACATTGATGGACCAAGATGGTCTTTTTTCTTTTCTATCAGAGCTGTTTTACGAACTGTTTCTTTCATGTTTTTTACAGTACTGTATACCTGCAGTACACACACACACAGATTCTCTGTCTCTCTTCAGCACAGTACCGTATGTAGTTACTTTTACTATTACTGTATTATATTATGTGCTGTATTATTATGTTGAAGGTGTTTCAGTGTATTTGGAAGTGTTTCTTAAGTATTTTATATGCACAGAAAGATAAAATATATACTAAATACTAAGAGAAACATTTGACTGATGCTAAATAACTGTTCTGACTTACCTACAAATTTGACTTAAAGGCAGTCTTAGGAATGGATCGTGGGGACTGTCTTTATTTGCAATAAAGTCACATACCTAGTTTTGGCAGTTTGCTACTGAGTGTGGGGCAGAGTTTGTGGAAGGAGGTTTACTGCCGTGTCTGGTGGAACGCCTGACATACTGCAACGTGCTGGTTGTACCTCTTGAGAGTAGGAGACTCCTGACATAGGCTCTGCTTCAGCTGCTACAGCAAAAGGAAGCCCTGGCCGGCTTGCGCCGAGAGTTTGCATCCTACAAGTTGACTCACAGCTGCTCTGTCACAAGGTCCAGAAACCAGCTGACTAGCCAGGAGATACTCGGGCAGGTAGGCCTCGTACCAATGCTACAATGCGGCTGGCCGGAGGGAGCAAGGAATGGGGGACCTGGCACAACAGGCACCAAAGCCCAGCTCCGTTCGTCTCTCTTGGACTTGCCTAGAAGCTGCGGCAGGTGGAAGAGGAGCGCTTGCGGCAGCAGGCCGAGGAGCACTGGGCCTTGGTGGAAGACCTGAAGCTGGAGCTGGCGAGGGAGGCCGAGCAGAACAGCAATACCATGACAGGTACGAGGCCTGGCCCTCTCCAGCCCCCCTCAGCTTGCCTGTTTTGCTCCAGACCTGGCATGTGGAGTCGGGGGCCTCATCTGGTCAGGACTTGTTTCAGATCTAGCCCGCCTGGAGCTGGCCGTGCAGAGCCTGTGCCAGGAGGCAGTAGCCGAGCGGAATCGGCAGCAGCAGGAGCTGGCTGCGCTGCAGCACCAGGTCTGCCAAGCGCAGGCGCTGCTGGGGCAGAGCCGCCGGCTGTGTGCACAGAAGGAACGGGTGAGTGTGGCTGCTGGCCCTGCCCAGGGAGACTGGTTGGGGAGGGCTTTGCTGGGGCCACGTTGGAGCTCCCTCATGCCCCTCTTCTCCCTCAGGCCATCCAGAAACGGGACAGGCTCCTTCGAAGGGCATGGGCTAGCCACGGCGTCTTTCATGAGCGGGCCCGAGCCCATCCCTTGAATGCCACCTCGCAGGAAGCAAAGCATGGCTCTTGGCACGCTGGGGCACCGGTGCTGCAACAGAGGCGGCCCAAGAGCCCAGAACAGCAGTGGCCAGCTGGTAAGGAGACCGGCTTCTAGGGACTTCGGGTCAGGTGGAGCAGAGCACAGAGGGGCCAATTGGCGTGTGGCTCCTTCCTTCCCACCACCTTTCACCAGCTTGCAGGCAGAAATTCTATTTCATTCTTATTTATATAGAGACATCTGTCCCATTCTTCTAATGCCAGTGGTAAGCGCCCTCCAAGGGTCAACTGCCAGCACAGCTTCCAAGATTCTGTCAGTGCAAAAAAAAATCTGTGATCCTGGCCCAATCGAAGCATGCTAGCGCACAGAAGTGGCCTGACCCTTCCAATCCCTCCTGGTTCAAAGCACTTTTGCTGCCTGGCCTGCCTGAGCCTTTCCTTCCACCCCGCAGGGCAGGCACTGGGGCAGGAAGAAGCAGCCACGAAGGGGCCCCAGGAGCAGCTGGTGGGGGGTGACCCAGAGCTCCAGCGTCTCGGGAAGGTCGGCTGCCCGCTGGAGGGTCTCCGTGGAAGAGAGCGTAGAGCTGAAGCAGGACTGGGTCAGACAAGGTATCTTCCCTTGGCCTGGGACGGGAAGGGGTCTTGCCTCTGGTCGAGGGATAAGTGATTTGCTTCCTTCTTAGTTTCTTGGGAGGAGGTGGTCCTGCTGCCGCCGCCGCCACCACTGCTGCCGCCACTGCCAGAGTACTACTGAGGGAGCTAATAAAGGAGCTGAGCTGGCCCACGTGGCAGCCTCTGCAGGCAGCGTCCGTGCTGGAGCTGGAGATACTCCAGCGGCAGGTGAGCTGCACGCGACATAAAGGAAGGGGCGAGAGCGTGCTTATTGGTCCCAGAGGGCACGTGCGCCAGGATCTGCGGCAGCCGGAGAGCCGCATCTCTGGGGTGGCCGCGCTCGCGGAGCCAGAATGCATGCGAGAATTGACGGCCACCTTCCCATGCAGTTGCAGAAGGAGTGGAGCGTGCAGGGCCTGCGGGCCTGCGTGATGGAGCAGAAGGCAGAGAACTGCACTCTGCAGGAGCAGCTGACCAAGCAGACGGCTGCGCTGAGGCTGGCGCAAGGGAGCTTCAGGCAGGCCCAGCTGCGGCTGCAGCAGCAGGCAGCAAAGGTGAGCGAGCTCAGAGGGATGATGCTCTGTGGCTGGGCAGCTGCCCCATCCTGGCAGCACACATCAGCTGATGCCAGGGCCGGAGATCTCAGAATCCTCAGCAAGGGCTCCAGCCTCT
This sequence comes from Liasis olivaceus, assembly GCA_030867105.1. Classification (NCBI taxonomy): domain Eukaryota; kingdom Metazoa; phylum Chordata; class Lepidosauria; order Squamata; family Pythonidae; genus Liasis; species Liasis olivaceus. Next base: position 147,639 of record CM061359.1, on the reverse strand, counting down.
CTGTTGCCCCCCCCCGGGTTCCCTCCCAGCGTGCAGGGTGGGAGGTGTTCTGTTGCCGGGGAGGGAGAACCGGATCCAGGACAGCCACGTTCTGCCTGCAGCATGCAACAACATGACTCCTTTTCTGGCAGGCACGGTGCTGGCAGAAAGAGCATGACATAGCCCAGCTTGCACTGTGTGGAGGGCGAGGGCGGGTGGGGGTGGGACCAGGCCCCACCTCTAGTCCTGGAGGCAACAGTGAGTCTTGGCCCTCCATGGGGACGCTCCAGCCTTCGCTGGCTCCTTGCCAGCCAGAAGCAACCCTATTTGCCTTCCTATCACCCCAAAGTCCTAGCTGCGCCCTCTCCACAACTCTCCTCACTATTTGCAGCTGGCCTTGCTTCCATGTTCTGCCTGGCTCCCAGGGAGGGAAATGATCCCTCTCCTGGCCTCTGGGCCGGCCTGTTTCAAGGAGATCTCCAAAGGGAAAAAACTTCTGCATTTCCCCTTTCCATGCCTGTTGTCCCAAGCACACCGCCAAAGCGGGGGGGCGGGCAGAAGGGGGAAATGGCGGTGATCGACTGAGGATCTTGTCACTCCCTGACGTTCTTCCTGCCACTTGGGCATGCAGCAGGCCTGCCCAGGTGTGACCAGGAATCAAACTGGAAGCTTTCTGCAGACGGAGCTCCAGCCCTTTATGTCCTTTGGAGAGTGGCAGAAGGAGCAAAGGGCAACTCCGGAGCTGCCAGAGTCTCTAACCTTCTCCAGCGTCTCTTGTCTGGTCAGTGGCAGCGGATTCCTCTCATCTTTGGCACTTTATCACATTGGCAAGATCCTTCATGAGAGCTCTCTGGATTAAAGCATGGCAACCAACCTGGACTGCTCTCTTTTCTTCGCCCAGTAGATAGACTCCTTACAAATCTCCTTGGAGGCGTCACGTGTTGGCCACCACTGGCTGCACCAGGAGAGTGAATTGGTGGTGGCCAATGTTCGCCAGTGGGTAAAGGAGCAAAAGTGAGTGTCACCCTGAGAGAGATTGCTGAATTTGCCATGGGAGAATTTGGGGCAAAGGGGAGGTCTTGCTGGCTTCCTCAGCATCATCCTTTTGTTACAGGCAGGTGAATGAGGAATTGGGCCACAAACTCCGAGCGCAGATCAAGCAAATTGCCCAACTCACTGGCGAGAGAGAGTGAGTGAGAAAAACCGCCCTTCGGTGCTAGGGTGGGGGGAGCACTTCTAGGACCCTCTGCCACCTTGGTGAAGTGAGGCCACCTGCATGCTTAATTAGGGACGGATTGAAAAGTAGCTGTGGGTGCCTTTGAATCCCGGGCAGCTTTCCTTTCAAAGGCCTACAAGGATCACGAGGGCCGAGACAGCCCTGGAGTTTTGCACCCATTCTTCCTCCCACAGCTTTCTGCGTGAACTAGTGGAGAGACTCCAGCAGGACAACCAGCGGTTGAAGAATGAAGCCAGTGAGAAGCGCATTGTATGTGAGCGCATCAAGGTGAGTGAATGGTATCCTCTGCTGAGAACCCACCAAAGACCCACCACTGGCAGGACAGCCTGCACCAGGGCAGAGTAGATGACGGCCCAACTCTCTGATTTCCTTGATCGGCCACGTAGCAGAGGGAGGTATACTTTGACCTGCTCCTATGAAGCCCTCTTTATTGCTGCTGGTCTTACAACACAACACTTTGTGCTGGAAAGGAAGTGAGCTGCCAGTCGATGGCAGGTGTCTCCAATTCACTGACAGGTGAGAAAGATGTTTACCTCAGTGCTGAGCATTTAAAAAATCCTGTATTACCGTGCCGCTCTAGAACATGCACGTACTCTGACTGTGCTGTTATGGCCACTTAGAGGAGTCCAGCCTCTGGTTTTAATTTCTGGGTGACTTCTCTTTAAACTAAAAGACCAATTGCTGCTACTAATGGGTGGATGAACCGTCTTGGAAGTAGGCTCACGTCTGCTCATTACTGCTCTGTAACTGGATTACCATTCTTCAATTAGTTTATAGCATGAACAGTATTGTTATTTTTGTTAGCATATATAAACCTCCAAAAGTTAATCCATCCTCGAAAAACTGACTCAAGCATGGACCATGTGAATTGGAAAGGGCCTGGCAGATATCTGGCCATCAGCCCCTCTGAAAATCTTCAGCGAGGAGGCTGCCACTGTTCAGGCAGACTTGTTTCCTACTTAACAGCTCTGTCAGGAAATTCCTAAGAAAGCTTAAATCTCATTTCTTTTGTTTGCAGGCTGTTAATCCTCACCCTTCAAGATATTTGTAGGGACCTCTCATTGCTCCCCTTAGTTATCTCTTTGGCAAGGCCCCGGTGCCCAGCTCCTTGAACCATTCCTTGTAGGCTCGGTTGCTAGATTGAAGCATCCTGGTAGCTCTCTCGTGCCTCAAACTGGGCACGGCCCTCCAAGTGCCATCTAGCCAATGCAACTATTATCTGCCTACATTCCTCCCAGAGTTGACTTTAAAATATTATATGATCACATTCCCGCAAGGTGGCTGATTGAGAGATTAGGTGCCTTCAAGTCGGTGTCAACTCTTAGCAACCACATAGATTTTTCTCCATGACAAGGTGAACCTGATTCCTGGGTTATTTTCTGAGCAGATACTGGGGTAGCTGACATCCCTCATTCACTATAACCTTACTTCTTCAGAGCTCAGTGAGCTAATTTAGAGAGGCATTATCTACGTCCCCTGCATGTAGTAGTAATAGTCTAGAATAATACTTCATTACTTCTTTTAGTCTTCTCCAGATGCTCTCAACAGGACTTGAACGTCTTCAGAGGCATTAATGGCTTCTTTACATACAAAAGCTTCCCTTTTAATTGGATCACTTCTAATCAAGGAATAGCCTCTCAGTTCTACATTTCAGTTGACTCATCCCACCTGATTTCTGGGATATCTGCAAAGCCTGTTTGATTCTTAGTCTCTCCAGTTTGTTACCTGTGATCTGGTCTACACCATGGAGACTGTTTGCAGGTCTCCCTGCTGCCACAGGATGAGGACTTCTGAATGCTCTTTCCTGCCTTATTCCTTCTCCAGCACTCCTCTCCATTTGATCCACCTCCGCCCTAGATTTGGTTTAGCTATCCTGGCAAAGATGGGATGCTCCCTAAGAGTCCTTTATATTGCTGATACAAACCATGGCTGAGGAGTCCAAAGGTTTCTTGATGATGCTTCTGAGCTGGTGCTTGCGTCCAGGACATTGCTTTCCCTTCTTGTTATCCTCCACTCAGAGGAGTGGAAATGACTGGCTGCTTCGATGAACCCATGGTAATCTTACCACCATGCACAGTAGTGCTCCTCTCCAGCAATTTTAGCGCATTTGAAGGCCTACAGCAATCTGAGGAGACCAGAAGGAAGGCTGCCCACTGAAATTGGGCAAAAGAGGTTTGCTTCAAATTTTGGTCTGGCAAGTCGCAGGCTGAGTTTCTCCACTCTGTGTGGATGGGCCATCCCATGAAGCTGATCAGAAATACTCAGAGCTACTTCTTCCCACAACTAACTTATGGAATTCAAAAGCACAAGATGCGATTGCCCATAACTGGATGGCTTTGAAGGGGGATTGGAGCAATTTAGGGAGGGTAGGTCTACGAAAGAGCTCTTGGTCTTGACAAAGCCTTGTGACTTCCAGATCAGGGGCGGCTGCATCCAAAATGGGGTTGAAAGGCAACCGGTGGGAGAGAATTGTATCTCCAGCTCCTGTTTGCAAGCAGAGGCAAGCTGATTAGCAGCCCCTGAGGGAAAACAGAATGCTGGACTAGAATGGGTCTGGGTCTGGGTCTGGGTCTGAGTCTGGTCTTACAAGCACCAGTGAGCAAACATGAAGTCTCTTTGGTTGCAGGCTCTCCACAAGAGTGATTTGGAGCCGCACGCTGTACTGCAGCAGCTCTGGCAAATGCTTCCATTGTGAATAAGTGAGTGATTCTACTTCCATTACTCTCACACACCTTCCCGGGGGCCAAATCGGAGAGGGCAGATCTGTGGGGAAGTGGAGCATGTCCAGAGGCGCGGTCTGCAGCCAGCAGCGACCCCTTCCTGCAGGCTAGGCTTTGCTCTCAAAGTGCTTCAGCCACAGCTGCCATCATGATGCGCCACTTCTACCAGAGCGCCACCCTTGCTTGAAAAAGAAAGACCCGTTACACTTCACGTCAAAACAGCAGCCACCGAAAGGTCCAGGAGCAACAACGTTTATATAAACAATAAAATTATATCTTGATCTCAGCTGAAGAAGGGCCCTGCCAACTTAGCCCAGCAGGAAGCTATGTACAACGCAGAGATGGCAGCGACTACAGACCAAAGCGAGCTGGTGTGTGGCGAGGCGTGGCCAGCTGGCCCTGCTCCTTGCGCCCTGGCGTGTAGATCTTTGTGGACCTGCAGAAAGGGAGACAGACCAAGGACTGAGCGGAGCAGGCTACCAGATACGCTAAACTGCCCCACTGGAGCCCAAAGGGTCATACCTGACGCTGCCCACTGGGTTACAACGCTCCTGCTCCTCTCTGCGGGCACGGAGCTGCTCTTCGGCTAGAGCCATCTCCTCTTCCATGGCAGATGCTTCCTCCTTGGCTCGCCGCCGGCTCTCCTAGACCAGAGCAAGCAGCCACGCAAACGTTTCATCCATCTGTCATCTTCCATCCTGCTTTATATTTACTACGACATGTGGTCCAACCCAAACACTGTCACATAAGCCTGCTGTTTATATTTTGGTTGATAAGCAAGTGATATTAATTAAAAAAAAAGTTGAATTGCCAAGCCAGACCTCTAGCCTGCCTGTGTCAGAGCTGGCTTTCTTCCACTCTGGAGCAACTAGATGCTCCCACCGGCAGCTCACCTGACGAGACTTGCCAGCATGCTTGATGCTGTAGAACATGGGCCCCAATTCAGCCAGCCATTCACCATCCACAGCTGTGACACACTGCATGTACTCCTGCAGGGCAAAGGCAGAGGTGGGGGAACTGGTACCTGCGCAAGGGAAGCGGGCCCACCCACACCTCCCAGAACTGTCAGCGACAGGCCCCTTCCTCCAAAGCATCCCCTTACCTTGGTGGTCATCACGAGTTCATGGTAGACAATATAGTCAGGAGTGTAGCCCATTCCAAAAAGCGAGCTGGTGGGGTGCAGGTGACAGCGCATCCCTGTGCGGATGTTGACATATTCCCCAATGCCCTGTAGCAGACAAGGAAGGTCAGCCCCGGTTCCTTCTTAGGCACTTAAGCGTGCTTTAGGAAATCAGCCAGAGCACAAAACCAGCCTGGAGCAGCCAGAAGAGAAGCAGAGAAAAGGGGTCAAGGGCCAAACACTTGGGTGGAAGCGATGTGGAAAACTTGGTGTGGTATTTCAGATATACGGAATTCCAGCAGAACACTCCTGTTTTGGGCTTCCTTGGTGCTGGTGCCGGGCAGAATCCAGACTTGGCCTGCCCTTCCTGCTGCCCACAAAGAACTTAATCTTGGTGGGGATTGTGGGAAGGGAAATGAGCCTCGTACGGCTTCAGCGCTGCCTAGCAAGTGGCAGGGCAGCCTTGGAGGGAAGGGGCACAAAGCCAGTCTCCCAAAGGTAACAGATGGAGCAAGCAGATGCACAGAAGCCCCTGCTCTACAGCCAAGCACTGGTGGTCCAAGGGAAGAAGGTGAGAGTCCCGCACCTTCAGTTTTGCAGCCTGGTGGAAATAAGCTGCGCAGATGCACTTGCGAACCACGTCCCAGTCAGTGCCACAGGAAGCCAAGCTCATGTGCTGCTGCACCATAATGTCCTTCAGCTGTGCTCGCACCTCCCGCACCTTGAAGGGCAAGAATATGGTCAGCTCCATACACTGGTCACTCTGTGGCTGGGCTCTCTTGGGGTCTGCCCCACACCCACCTTGCGCATAGCCTTTGCATGGATGAAGTGCTCATTGCACCAGAGTGTTGAATAGCTGTTGTTTTTCCACTGTAGATAAACGTTCAGGTAAGTCAAGTGGTCGCTCTCCGGAACAGCAAACTTCTCTCGCACCTGGTCGCTTTCTTCCTCCCGGCCCTGTGGAGAGATGATGGAGAGAAAAGTGACAGACCATGAAGCCTAATCCCTAGAGCAACCACAAGAACCCCTGACACACCTTTGGCCGGTAGAAGATGGCTGGGACAGAGAGCATGGAGACAATCAGCAGGATCTCAGAGCTGCAGCCCATGTCACAGGAAACAATCAGCATCTTGGAGAGGGCAGGATCAAGGGGAAATTCCACCATCAGGCGTCCGGTCGATGTCAGACCACCTGAAGGGAAAGTGATCTCAGCCAAGCCCCCACAGAAGGTGCAAGAGCTATCTGCATATGGGGCAAGGGTTGCTCCACCCTACCTGTGTTATCAAGTGCCCCAAGAATCCACAACTGGTACATTGAGTTGAGCATGTTGTCTTCAGGAGGGGGATCCATAAAGTGGAACTGCAGCAGGTCCTGTACCCCCAAAGACTTGAGAAGCAGCACCACATTGGCCAGATTGGTACGCTGGATCTCTGGGACAGTGGTGGTCAGGAGCTCGTTCTTGTATGCGCTCTGGGTGTACAGTCTGCTCAGGAAAGAGAGCAACTGCCTCAGCGCAGCAGCCTAGACTGCGCCTTGGCTGCAGCTGGAAAACAAGGTTTCACAGCTGCAGCCAAGCATTTATTGCAACCCCCGTTCACTGCAAGGAGACACCTTGGATACGTACAACTCCTACCTGAAACACTGACCTGGGCCTGTTCTTCCAGCTCGGCCAGAACGCTGATTTGCATTAGCCTGGCTGATTGGGTAGATCTGCAGGGCATCCATGCCAATCCGTGGGTTGAAAACCTGAAATGTAACAGGTAGAGTAAGTCAATGCTTCAGTTGCATCTCTAGGACGTTATGCTTTCCCTAACCAAGCTTCCTCACCTTCAGTTTGCAATACCCGGAGTCGATCACAAACATGATCCCATCAACTGTCAACGAAGTCTCTGCAATATTGGTGGCCACGATACATTTTCTGACTCCATCTGGTGCCTGCCAGGAATCCAAGTTTCAAGATGCAGCTGCCACTCCCCTCCCTCAGCAGCCCACCTTCCCCGAAGGAAAGGCCCTGAGGTAGTGGCTGTTGGCTCAGCATCTTTGCTTTCAGAAGCTAACCCTGCAAAGACTTGAATCAACAACCCCTTTGACTGAAATGGCCTGTAGCTACAGCTCCTGAAAAAAGCTTGTTTCTCCTTCCTAAGAATAGAAACACGTTTGACTTCTCAGGCCACAGCACAAAATTCATCTCTACTCCCAGAACTCACTTCTGCTGCACTTCCTCCCCCTCCCTGTTCTTCACAGGTTGTCTTTGGTCCTGATCCAGCTTGCTGCAGATCATGCTGCTTGCCAACTATTCTACGTGTCTTGAGCTCGGGAGAAGTCATGATACGTGCTTCAAGGTTCCAGCTAACACTGCCACGTACATCTAAGACCATCGTTAGTGGAAGGGCAGCAAGCTATACCTTCTGGAAGATCTTGGCCTGCAAATCTGAAGGCAGCTGAGAGTAGATCGGTAGTACAGCTAGAGCAGGTGCATTTTCCAACTCTTCCAGATGTTCCACAATCTGCTCAGACGTGACCTGCAGGGTGAAGTGAGGAGAATATATGGGCATTAGGAGGTTGACTAGGGCCTCAGAAACTTCTGCAGTAGGACTCACCTCAATGTCTTCCTGGCCTGGCATGAAAATAAGGATATCTCCAGGGGCACTGGAGAGATGAACTTGCAAGGCCTGCTTCACTGCTGCCTCCACGTAGTCTTCTTGCGGAGTCTGAAAGAGCAAAAAGAAGACTGACGCACCCATCCAGCTGTCCTCTACAGCCACCCTGTATGGGAAGAGACAGGTCTGGTCACCCCATACCTTGCTAAAGAGAACATCAACAGGAAACGTGCGACCTGGGATATGGAAGATGGGCACATTTCCAAAGAAAGCTGCAAACTTCTCTGCATCCATGGTGGCTGAGGTGACAATCAACTTCAGATCCGAGCGTCGGGCTACCACCTATGAAAGGACAGCATCAGTATCAAAAAGCAATACGAAAATATTACTGTGCTGCCACATTTCCCAAATTACCTCCTTTGCAGTCACCCATTTTGCATTCTTTCTTCCTTTTGCCACATGAAAGAACTTCAGCGTGAAAGCATTTGCCTCTCAGTTCTCAAGGGATTCACAACTTCCATTTCCTAACTAAAGACATCAGGGCCACCTGTGCAATAGGTTGCTTCAACTCAGCTGCCTCTTCGCAACCCTTGTTATAACAAAATGTTGGAATGAGCAGCCAGTGCATTTCAACCAAGTCCTGTCAAATCTGCTCACCAATAAACCTGAAGTAAAAGTTTAACCTGAGAACGGAAGGAGGATGTTTCTGCCCCAGCAGCGCTGAGGCGGGCCTCGTTGACTTCAAATGCCCTTACGGGAACTGAGAACTTCCTAGTCATTTGTGGAGCAAACAGTCATTTTGAAGCTTGTACTGAAAAGCTTAACATCCTAACTGACCAATAAAAGACCTAAACAAGAACAAACACCCATTTAAGGAGCAACCCTTGATCTTGTTGCTTAAAATAAGCCCACGGAAAGGTACAGCAGCCTGGAGAGGCAGGCAAATCCACATCCTCCAGAAGTTCTGAACCACAGCTCCTGCAAACAGAGGCTGTTGGGAACAGCGTCACTAGAGGGCATGGGGCCACCTACCTACAGCAATGCTGCGCATACCTGCCAAGCGTCCTGAACGGACAAAGGCTAAGGAGATTGGCAGCCACAGCCAAAGCAGGCAAGGGCCCCGAGCAGGCCCGGAGCCACTTCACTGAAACACAATCAGGAAAGCTCTTTACCTCTCAGTTCTCTAAGCCCTCAAAATGGTGACAACGCTTCACGTTAATAGCTTTTTCAACAAGGCGTTGCTGGCCCTCTTAGGGTGAAATCAAAGCAGGTTTCAGAAGTTCAAATGGGAAGTTGCAAAACGGGCTTCTCTTTCAGGCAGCTCTGGGCAATGCAGACTAGGTGGCATGCTTCTGGGCTCCGCCGAACTGCTGGGACGCGTGCTCAGCCCACGGTCCGCCAAGAGGACGAGCCGAAGCTGCTTACTCAGTGGGAAAGCCAGCACCGTCCTTTACAACTGCCAGACAGTCTGGCTCTAACTGCCACCGTAGAGCAAATCTGCACCTGTGACGTTTAAAAGGGCCCCTACGAGGGCTTTCTGGGAGATTAAAAGCGGTGCTAGAGGAAGCATGCTCTTTTCCACCCAATCACACCACACTTCTCTAGTTCAAAAGCACTCCGTTTACACGTATGCTTTTGCTATTGATACAACCCTTATTATTGCATAGGGATCTGCGTGCACATCATTCCTCCAGCAACCATCTCAGGCAGCTTGGGGTGAAAGAATGTAACTTGCCCAACATCACCTATTGAGTTTTTATGGCTAAAGGTCAATTTCAGCCTGGGTCCCATCCCTTGCTGTCTATTCTTCCATGCGTTGTGGAATTTTTAAAGTAATGCACGCACCAGCTTTAGGTTGTGCTGAGCATGAACAAGTGAACGAGACCCAGGAGAGCTGAGCATTCTTCCATTCCAGCCATGGCAAAAAACCCCAGGCAAATCCCACCAAGCACCTACTTCTCGCAGGAGGCCAAACAGCACATCTGTGTTGAGTGAGCGTTCGTGCGCCTCATCCATAATAATGGCACTGTAGTGGTCAAGATCAGCTTCACGCAGAGACTCGCGAAGCAAGATCCCGTCAGTCATGTACTTAATCACAGTGCTCTCTGAAGTGCAGTCCTCAAAGCGGATGGCATAGCCCACCTGGCAGAAACCCAAGGCCAAGGAGCTGTGCTCGTCAAGCAGGCAGGAAAGTGCCTGGCCTCCGCCAGGCTCCCTGACCCTCAGCCGGCTCCTATAAAAGGAAGCCACCCCGTCTTCTTTGGTCTGCTGTGCTCACCTCCTCCCCGAGGGCCACGCTCATCTCCTCGCTAACACGCTTGGCCACGGACATAGCTGCCACTCGGCGTGGCTGCGTGCAGCCAATCATGCCGTAGTCCGTGTAGCCGTCCTTGTGTAGGTACTGCGTCAACTGCGTTGTTTTGCCACTGCCCGTCTCTCCCACCACAATCACAATGCTGTTGTCCCTGTTGGGAGAAGGCAGCAAGATCTATCACTGACTGGAACAACGCTGTGTGACCCCCTCCACCTCCTGGGTTTTTCACTTTGCACAATGCCCCCACGTTCCACATAATGTTTAACGGAGGCATTCTGTTGCAAGCTATAGTACAGAATGCATCATTTTATTTGCTGGCACCTATGCCAGAATCTACTGGGTTAACAGCAGCACAAAACTGACTTCAACAGAGCAGCTGCCCTCCTGTCCCCACAACCTCTCTGTTCCAAGAGCGTCTTTGCAAAGGCCGGACAAGGCAGAAAGGGCACAGACCTGATCACTGTCAAAAGCTCTTGCTGAACAGCGAAGATGGGCAAGTACTGTCTCTGTTCCACAATTGACTTCTTCTTGGCAAACTCGCTGCTCGCCTCGCTCTTCTCTTTCACGTGTCCAGCAAACTTCTGTTCTGTCCTGCAAGGAGAGGCATCAGGGCTCTTCATCCCTTATCAGGCCACAGGGCCCCCTGCCCTTCACTCTTGACTTCCACCCTACCTGTAATCCACCGTGCCATCCTCGGCCAGGGCCTGCCCCGATTCCTCCTCCTCCTCTTTCTTTATGCCCATTATGTTGCCAAGCTTCGTACCTGCCAGCTCCCAGTGCCTGTGCTGGGCCTACAAGAGAAACACCAAACATTTATGCCTTTATTTGGTCTATTTCTGCACCATCATCTTTCATGGGGATTCACAGCAGCGTACAATGAAAACCACAAGCCCAACAGCAACAAAAAACCAACATAAGAGACGAACCCATGCAATGATAGAAATCCCTCATCAAACAAGAAATCAAACAAATACAGATACAGCTAATATAAATCTAAGTCAATTAAAGTTGCTGGAGAGACACAGGCTCAAAAACGTTCTTCTAAATAACCGCTGTTCTCAGGGTCAGCAACTTAGGTGCCTGCTCCGTTAAATTTCCTAAGAGGAGGATCCCACAGCACACCAGGTGGGGTACTGAAAATCAAATACAAGTCCTTCAAGCTGTATCTCAAAGGCTCAGGGTAATCGATGCTACGCCCGTAACGTAGGCGCTATACATAAACAGTGGCTCTCACCCGCTGCATCCCACACCAATCACAGAAAGCAAGTAATCTTTAGAAGCCGCCCCTTGCACAGCACATCACAGTGATCTCGCTGGAAGGGACAAGAGTGTGACTTAGTGTAGCCCAGACTTCCTTCCCCACCTGAATCTGGGCAAAGGCACCTGTAGCCCCAGCCTCATTGGTAGCGAGGAGTCTAGGAGGACCGCCAAGGCTCCAATCTGCTCCTTCGGGGAGAGGGCTACCCCATCTGCAGCAGGGGACGGTTTCTGGACTTCAACCTGTTTCTCTCCAGACCATGCACCAGGGCTTTCCCACTGTTCACGCTGGCTCCTCAGCTTCCTGCTCCAGCGTTTCACTCAGCCTTATGCACCTTGTTGCTCTAACACGCAACCCCTCGAGCGCCGCACCTGCCTACCCTTCTGTTAGTGGTTCAGGGGAGATGGTGACCCACAGGCACCCCGACCCAGCAAGAAACTCAGCAAGCACCTTTTTACGCTCTTTCTGCTCCCGGTGCTTCCGCACCAACAGGCTGCCCTTGCGGGCAATGATAGCCAAGTCAGAGGTGGCGTCTTTGACGGGGACGACAGGCTCAGGCTGGAAAGAGTGAACAGAGCGATAATTTTAAGGCAGCAAAGGTCCACTGCTCCTTCCCGCCCCCCCCCCAGCACCACCTCACCTGACCTGCTTGGTGAAAACAATGCGCCCATCAAGGAAAGGAGGCACCAGGTTGTGCACCAGAAGGTGTACTCTGGCAGCATTATCCTCCTCAAAGTCCTCCTCTACCTCCAGCCGGTGTACCACACCACTTGTCAGCATGCGGTTGGTCTCCCAGCGCTCATTATCCTGCCAGACAGAAGGCTAGATCGTTCAGGAGCTTGGGGGCCCCGCTAGCAGCAGCAGCAGAGAACAGGCAGACCCACTGCTCTGGATGACAGCCCAGCAGCAGTGGTCAAAGTTTCGTGCCCGCCTAAGCCCAGATGCGCCTCCTCCACCCTTTCCAACCTCATTGATCTGCCTGCGCTGAGCCGAGATGCGCTTCTGCCTTTGCTTCTGCAAGTGCTGCTCTCGCTTCCTCACGTATTCCTCTGAGGAGGCAGCCAGGGGGTTGTGGAACTCATCGTAGCCCTCATCCATCATGTACCAGTCCCGGTCAGCTTGCTGAGCAGAGGCAAAAAAGGATTAGGAAGCCTCCCCCAAAAAAGGCAGGGTCTCTTCTGCTGCGCTGATCCAGCGGTTTAGAGAAATCGCAACAGTGCTGCCCCAAGCTCTGTGGCTAAAGAAAAGCCCTTTTCCCAACGCTACAAAGGCCAGACGTAGACCTCTTGACCCCACTGATGCTTCACCTCGAGCAGGCAAAGAGAGATCTCAAGCCCCACAAGAAGTGGTTTTTTGTCATCCGTAACCTGTCCCACCTCATACCGAGGCAATGAAAAACGTAGCAGCCTAATAAAGGGACACTGCCCCAGAGCTCCCACTTACAAAGCACGAAGCAGCATCGACCACCTGAGTTTTGCCTGCTGCTTATTCTGAAGCTTCTCGCTCTGCTTCTTCCCCTTCAGCCATTTTGCCCCGAACAGCAAGGTAACCACACTGGCAGCCCCAGGGGATAACGCTGCCACTCACCCGCTGATCGTCTTCCCACTGCTGCCGTTCCTCCTCTGTTTCGAATGCAATGCTGTCCTCACCATCCTCACCTCTCCCTAGAAAGAGAGTCTCGTGAGACACCAATTCTGCCCTGGATTAAAAAAAGCCCAGGCCTCGCTCCTTCCTGAACCCTTGTTTTTCTTACCCCTGCCTCTGGAGAGCCACGGTGGTCCACCCAAACGCCTTTGGTTATCAGCCCACTCATTATATTTGTAAGTAGGGGTGGGCAAAGGAGTCTCCTCAGGACATCTGTTCCTCCCGGACCTGTGAAGGGGAACCACCACAAAGCGGCAACTCACACAGTCTCAGGTCACCGAAACTAAGCCTTGCTCTGGCCACCGTTGCGGCACCGTCTAACCTCATGGGCGTTTAGCCCTGCCATACCGTTCGCGGTCCCCCCGCCTCTCACTGTCGCGAGGAGGAGCAGGTCCTCGGTGGCTTCGCTCGGAGTCCCGGTAGGACGGAGCAGGGGAGGGAGATTCCCACTGGGAGCGGCGGGAACCACTGTAACTGCTCTCTTCTTCCTCCCAGCCCGAGTGCGATGGCGTTGCCGCATCTGACCGCAGGGAAGGAGACAAGCGTGAGCGCCCAGGAGCTGCCGCTGACCCTTCCGCTACAGCAGGATCCCCAGCGCAAAGCAGAGGGAGAGGAACTCACTGCACCTTTGGGTTGGTGGCGAGGGCTCTCTGGCTCATTTCTCTGGCTGCTGCTGCTGCTGCTGCCGCCGCCGCCCCTGCTCCTGCTCCTCTCCGAAGGGTCTTCCTTCTCGGCGCGAGCGCTGCGCCGCCCGCGGTCGCGGTTGTCTGTCGAGAAAGGCGCCGGTCAGCCGCGGAGGGTGGAAGCCCCCGCGAGGCCGGTGCCGGTGCCGGTGCCGGTGCCGGGCTCACCTCGGTCGCGCTTGCGCTCGTGCTCCCGCCGGCGCTCCTTCTCCTTGGAGGACGCGTAGACGCCGTGCTCCCGCCGCTCGCGCTCCCGCTGCCGGCTGCGCTCCCAGAAGCCCTCGCTGACGCCCCCCGGGTGCGACGGCGTCTCCGCCTGGGCCGAGCGGTACTGCCTGCCGGAGGAGGGCGGAGGGGTCAGCCGGGCGGCCCGCGGGGCCCCCCAGACCGCCGGCGGCGGCGCCCCCGCCCCGCTCACCTGTCCCTGCGGCGGCGCCCGCTCTGCCCCGCCCCGCCGCCCTGCTCCTCCGGCGGCGGCGGCGGCGGCTGCGGCTGCGGCTGCGGCTGGCCGGGCTGCTCGCCCGCGCTCTCCTCGGCGGCCCCGCCGCGCGGCCTCTTCCCGGGCCGGTCCTCCCGTTCGCGGCGCTTCTGGGCGGCCAGCAGGTCGAGGCCCAGCAGGGAGGTGCGCGGCGCCGGGATCTTGAAGACGTGCTGCTCCTCGGCGGCGCTGCGCCGCTTGACCAGCACCAGCCCCCCCACCTGCGCCTCGGGCGTCAGCCCGGCCAGCCGGTGCAGCGCGGCCTCCGCCGCCGCCGCCGCCGCGCGCTCCTCCATGGGCCTGTGCGCGGCGCTTCCCCTTCCGGACGGAGCGGGGCCGGAAGTCACGGGCCAGGCCCGACGGCGCCCGCCCCAGAACGCCTCGCGGCGGAGCCCCTCTGGCCCACCTTCCGCCATAGAGCCGCGGAGGGCGGGTCTCCCAGAGGCCGGCGGCGCCTTCGCTCGTGGAAAAAGGCGCGTTTTGTCCCTCCCGACGACGCCTGTTTGTAACGGCTCTCGGGCGCCGGCCGATTCCATCTGCGCCCGCTGCACCGGCGGCCTTTAGTAACGCGGACTGACGCGGGACGCCCGCCGACCCTCATCCCGCTGCGGTTCTGGCCCGCCCTCGGGCACGCGCGGCCCGCTGGCGAAGGCCCCGGAGCCGGCCGGGCCCTCTCCCGCCCCCCCGGGAGGCGGCCGTGGCGAGCCGCTTCCGAACGGGCAGGGCCCACGTCCGCGGCAGCGTCTCGCTCTTCGCGGCCCGGCCCCCCAGCTGGAAGAGCGCGACGCGAAGACCGGCTTGGGTCCCAGGCGTGGGGCCGGTGTCCGCCATCGTTTAAGAGCCCCCGTTTTGCGGGTTTTATTTGCAGAGCATCTTAGTTCGGGCTGTCCGTTGGTTGAATCTGCGTGGCTGTTCTCATGTTTTTTAGCTTTAGTCCACTGGAGTTGGGCAGCCAGTAAATTTAAATAAATGTTTTGTTACCACCCCCTAAGGAAATAGATTAGCTTCTGAAGCATTTCACCTGATGCAGGGCATACCCCCTTACATTTTAAAGGGGACTAGGTCACCAAGACAAAAAAAATAAAATAAGCAACTTCCAGAGGGAAAAAACCTCAATCAATAACACTTTATTTTTAAAAAGCCAAAAGCACCACGTGCCTGCTCCAAAACAACTTCTGCATCTCCTGAGTAACAGAAGGCTGCTTTGGTGGGGGGAAGGAGGGATTCAACAAAGGGAAGATTGATACTGTGTTCATCCATTTCTAACTCTGTGCTGGGGTACTACCTGTGCCAGTCTCAAGACATCAGGAAAGCTCTCCAGCTTTTATCCTTCCTCAGAGGAGGATATATAGCAACAAGCAACCATTTCCTCCTTGTTACATGATGCTAGATTTTTTAAAAATGGTCCAAATCCACCTCGGCCTACTGGCTGTATCAATATTTGCTCATTCTGCACCAGGGAAACAACGTGCTCAGTTGCAGAAGAACCAGTGGGGGAAAAAAGGCCCTAAAATAGGGAGGCAATATCCTCCTTCCTCTCCCATTAGAGAAACTGTAAATCAGTTGACATCAGAGAAGCACCCTTCATGTAGGGCAGGAAATAGTCAGCTGGATCTCATGTGACACATGCCCAATCTTTCTGCTTGCAGGGCGTTCAGAGGGTCCCTACTGTCACACTAAACCTGGGCCAGGAATCGTCAGAGGCAGTGATCCGCTCCCACAGCATCTTGAACACTCTGGAATCCTTGTTCTCTGTTCAAGACAAACAGAATAATGTAAGCTCTTCCTCTGTATCTTGAGGATAAGGAGGAAAATCTCAACCCAAATAACCTCCATAGATGCTGAAACCACCACCAAGCCCTTGGTATGGTTCTTCCTAGAGGACAGATCCTTCAGCTTCTGGGGGACAGGAGTCTATGACCCATAGCTATAAAATCTCAGGAGACAGTACCCATCAGCAGTAACCTCGGCTTTTCATTTGGTCCGTTACACTTTGCTTGTGAGAAAAATGCACAAAAAGCAAGATACATCAATAGAAAGTAGCTAAAATGAACCTTGTGTAGCAATTATCGCTACCTGCCACAAGAGTGTCCTGGAATGACAGGGGGAGCATAGATTCTGCCAAGAGAAACAGCTGGAAGAGAGCCTGCTTTTCCCTTGCAAACGAAGATATTATGCGACACTGCTGATGTAATAATATACTGCCTCAGTCACAATAAAACCTTAGTTTAGGAGTAACAAAATACATAACTTAAAACCAGCTGTGGTATTAACAGAAAAAATGATAGATCTTAGTATTTTAGATCTAAACATGGGCTGAAGGGAACTTAACCTTCCACTCACCTCAGCAGGACCTCAAGCTCCTGCTTTATAGCACCCACAACAGGTGGTCCACGGTATGTAAGGGCTGTGTACATTTGGACTAAGGAGGCACCCGCCCGTATCTTCTCTAAGGCATCCTGGCCTGTGCAGACTCCACCCACGCCAATGATTGGTATGCGCCCTAGGAGCAGGAAGGGAGCATTAGTAGAAGGGAAACTGGGGCCACTGGCTCTCACTCCTCTCCTTGATCCCATTACCTTGGGTGAGAGAATACATCTCACGGACCACCTGGGTGGAGAGCTGTCGTAGGGGAGCCCCACTCAGCCCCCCCGCTTCACTGCAAGAAGCCCCACGAAGGGTCTCAGGACGGCTCACGGTGGTGTTGGTCACCACCAGTCCATCAATGCCCAACTGGAAAAGGAGACCAAAGGCAGAATCAGAGCAGCGGCACACCCGTGGCCTCCAGTTTCTTCCAATCCTTCCGTGTGCAGAAGATGCTCTCCGACCAGCAGTACACGCAAGATAGAACAAACCAGAGGCTGCTAGAGTCAGGAGCTCACGAGGGAAATGACAGCCCCGCCCTCGTCCTGGTGCTCAGTACCTCACTCGCAACGCTGGCAATGTCCTGTTTCTCTCGGCTTGTCAGGTCTGGCGCAATCTTCACCAGCACAGCTGGTTTGTGCTTACCTGGGAGGGAATCCCGCTCAGCAAGGACCTGCCAGAAACAGAGATGCTGCTGTGGCTCCAGGCCAAGGCCACCTCTCCAACAGGCAGAACAGGACCAGCACATGGAGCGGCTCACGCTAAGGTGAGATGCTCTCGCTGGGGAGAGCAGAAGGAGCTGTACCACCAAAGAAGCTGCTTCCAATGCTCAGGAAACCAAATGATGACAAAGGCTGCCAGGCTGGGAAGCGGGAATTCATTAACCACACACGGACCGTTCCCTAATGAGGGCCTGAACTTCTTTTGCACAGTGCTCAATGAGTAAGAGCAGGTGGCAGCTCAAAGTGCATGTCAGGCTGCTGGGCACAGACCACCCCAGCAGGGAGATCTCTAAGGAAGAGGGAAGCACTGTGAGGCCCAAGTCAGAACCCTACCTTTGTGAGTAGGAGGCGCAGGTCTGCTCTGCTCTGCAGGGCCCGCAGTCCTGGCGTGTTTGGGCTGGAAACATTCACCACCACATAATCAGCCAGTGGACCCAGCACACGCACTCCCGCAACGTAGTCAGCAGCTGCATCCACAGAACACTTGTTCTTGCCCAGATTTATTCCAAGGGGCATCCCCACTAAAAACAAAGGAAGCACAATGGAGCAAGTAGCCCTGAAGGCAGAGGCATGCCCCTAGGAAGAGCAGCATCGAGGGAGCACAATGAGCCTTGCGTGTTTTTCAAGCCGATGACGGACAAGAGCCAGGGAGCACTCAGAGCCCCCCCAACAGTTATAGGCAACTTCTTTCCTCTGCATCCTAAAGGCCACGCTAGCGGGCAAGCAGGTTTTGGCTCCCAGGCACCAGCAGTGGCGGCGGCTTTACAACGGCAACAAACTCGTAACCTCGGAGCGGCAGCCAGCGGGCTGGGGGAAACCCAGCCGCCCCCGAGCGTCACGTCACAAGGGCCGCAGCGCTGCCTCACCTTTGCTGAGCTGGCGCTGAGCGACGTGCCGGGCTCGAAGCCTGCGCTCCACCACGGCGTGCCCGTGGCTGTTGAACCCGTACCTGCGAGAGAACAAGCGCTCCGGTGGGCCTCTCCTCCCGCCACACCAGCGGAGGTGCCCCCGCCCCCGCCCCGCCCGCAGCCCCCACCTGTTGATGATCGCCTGGTCTTCGGGGAGCCGGAAGACCCGGGGCTTGGGGTTGCCTTCCTGGGGCTCCGGCGTGACGCTCCCCACCTCCACAAAGCCAAAGCCCATCTTGTACAGGCCGTCCACGGCTTCCCCGTGCTTGTCGAATCCGGCGGCCAGGCCCAGCGGGTTCCGAAACCTCCGCCCGAAGGCCCGGACCTCCTGGGGGAGTCGAGAGGAAAGTTCACGCCGGGCCGAGCGGCCGCGCCCCCCCGCGGCGCCCCCCGCCCCCCTCCGTACCAAGATCTCCGGGTCGGCGGGGCCGGGCCGGGGCACGATGCCCAGGGCGACGAGGCGCACCGCCAGCCGGTGGGCGGCCTCGGGCCCCACCACGCGCTGCAGGCCCGGCATCAGCCACCGGCGGTAGAAGCGCTCGTCGCCCCTCGCGACTAGGTGCGCGGCGAAGATCAGGCCGCCGCCCCCGAGAACCACGGCGGCCTCCTTCAGGCGCTGCGGGGAGAGGAGAGGAGAGGGGCGTCGCGTCGCTGCCCCGCCCAGCCCGGGAGCCGCGCGGCGGGAGCCCGCCCGCGCCCTCGGCCGCCCGGGCTGGAAAGGCCGCGCGCGGGGGCGGGAGGGGGCCGGGCTCACCCTCAGCGCGGCGTCCATGTCGGGGGCGCGAGAGCCACTTCCGCCGGGGCCGGAAGGCCCGCCCAGCGCTCCTACGCACGCGCGCAGGGCCCAAGATCCCCGGGGCGCCGGCCGCTCTCGGGGTAGGCGGCCGGGAGAGGGGTCCCGTGGGCGGCCTGCGGCTACCCCGCCTCGGGCGCTGCGCTGCGCTGCGCTGCGCGGGGCCCCCGAGCACGGCTGGCAGGGGGAGGGCCCCGACGGCAGAGGGGCCAGCCGCCCGCTCCCGAAGGAATCCAGGCCCGGCCCTTCCGCCCGTTTTGCTTCAGCCAAAGGGGGCCCTCCCTGCGGCCCCTCGTCCGCCTTCGGTGATCCCCTTTTCAGTGAAGGGCCTCAGCCGGAGCCTCTTTCAGAACTCGCCTGCGGGCTGAGGACAAGCGCGAGGCGAAGACAGCCACGCTGTCGCCGAGCCCGCCGCCTTCCCTCTTTCTGAACGCCGTGAAAAATCTGGCGCAGGCGGGCTGGTTCTTGCCCTCTCGGCGCTCCGAGTCCGGACTGAGGGCTTTGGAAAGATGAATAAGCACCTCCGTACGCTCTCATCCATTCTTGAGTTAAAACGTCACACCTGGACACCTGAGAAAGCATCCTTAACGTACACAGGACGACCAGAAAGGCAGGCTGAAAAAGGAGCCCCAGCTATCACGACGAACGGATATCCCGCTCCTCCCGCTCCTTAAACACGCATAACCTCTCGCAGAAAGCAAGGACGGCTCGAGAAGCCGACCACTGCCTGCAGGTAGCCTGCGCACTGACCCCGGGCGAGGCAGCCGCCCTCTCACAGGGTGCAGGGAAAGGTTTGGCTTGAACCTTTCTGGAGAATACCTCCCCCCACCCCAAC
The DNA here is from genome assembly GCA_030867105.1 of Liasis olivaceus. NCBI lineage: Eukaryota > Metazoa > Chordata > Lepidosauria > Squamata > Pythonidae > Liasis > Liasis olivaceus. Next base: position 127,984 of record CM061359.1, on the reverse strand, counting down.
GGCAGGGGGCAGGGGTAGCTCCACTGTCGTCCACAACAACAGGCGGAACAAGACTACAGGGAAGGCCCCAGCGCACTGCAGCTGTCTCAGCATCCAGCTCAGTCTTCCTAATCTCCTTACAGCCATATTCTTTTCCTTCTTGCATTTGAGTTGTGAGAGAATACAGGTGATCAGAGTGGAGGATCAACCGTTACACCACTTGTACTGGAGGCCGCTGGAACACAGCAGTCTTCTCCTCTGACAGCCCCCCGTGCCCTCCAAGGAAGACTAACTGAAGATCGCACTCAAGTTTATTCAGAACAGAGAAGGTATGAACCATCAAAATTGTCCCAGAAAAGCCATGTGAACATTACATACAGAGGCATTACATGAGAAAGCAGAGGTTTCCTCTGGGCATCATAGCATCAGATGTGGCTATGTGGTGCTGCCATCTATGGCTTTGTCCCACGGGCCAAACGTGGACGAGGTGGGGGGCAGAGACCTAGATGGAACACCCGTCAAGTGATGGTCCCATACCCAGCCTGCTGGACCCTGCTGAGGCAGTTTTTTCTGCTCTCTCTGAGCCAAGTCTACCATTGGTTTGCCTCAGGGAGTGTACTGTACCTGCTCTTCGGCCCACCTCATGCACGCAGGCTGCTGCATCAGCAGGACCCTCAGGATGGGCTTGGCTCTGGCCTCCCTTCCCAGAGAAAAGCAGTAACTGCACTGAGGGCTCCCTAAGAACACAGCAGGCGACATCAAGCTAGCAGAGGCCTTAAGGCAGCCTTTTCCATAGCATATGCCCAGGAGGCAGGGGAGCGTGCCCCTGTTCCACCAAGTTGTCTAGACCCATCCAACTGCAGTTGCTATGCTGTCTTTTATCCAAAGGAGCTGCTATTCACATCACCTCCACGCCCCCCTCCAGAGAAGAAATTATCTAGGGCTACTGAGGCACAGGGGAATGGTTTCTTGCTCCCATCTGAAAGGGGCTCCAAAGTACCCACAGAGCAGCACAATTTGGTGTAAGTACAGCAAGAAGAAAGGCCAAGAGGAAGACAAGGAAATGAGGAAAGAGCACCCATTATAGCAACAGGGTACATAGTTCTTAAGTTTTCTTCTTCAACTCCTCGAACCTCCGGGACAGATCATCAAAGTCAATCTCATCTGAGGCAGATGTGCTGGTGCCAGCAGAAGCAGCAGGCAGTGTATCTGGCACAGATGGCAACTCTGGCAACACAAAGCGATCGCCTGAACGGGGCATGGGGATTGGTGGCTGCCCCTTGGCTTCTGGCTTCACATGTGGACCTGCGGCAGAGAGGCGGGTGAGGAGACATTACAAGCCTTGGGTAGGCTTGTACAAGGCAATGCAGAACAGGAGCTGCTGCTCCTAGGCTCAGTGGGAAGTAGCAGAACAGTGACCAGACAGCAGGGGAGGCATTCCCCCATGCCAAATGCAGCAGCTCAGCATGTCTTACCAGAGTGACAAACAGGGCCTCAGCTGGTGCTCCCTGAACTTCTCTGGACTTACCAGTCACAACATGTAAAGATGGCGCTTCCTTGTCAGTATTCCCATCATCCACCTGAAACAGGCACAAATGGATTTGGCAGAAAGTCCTGGCACGCGGCACGCTAAATACTTCCTCGAGAGGTTCTGCTGTAAAGCCACGTGGCCTTTGTCTATTTGCCCAGGCTGGGAGGACTTAGGAGCGCATTTCTCTCCACCTCAGGAGTCAAAGCCCAAAGCCCTGCTGCTGGGTGGGACAGAAAGGCAATGTTTCTGCAGAAGAGGGTTATCTTTGAGGATGGGGGGAGAGGGACAGGGAACACAGACTTTCTCTAGGAAATATTTCATCACTAATGGAAGGGAGCAAAGTGTGCAGGCAGGTGAACATAGCAAGTAAGGAGGAAGCCCTGAAAGGCAACGTTAGCACCTCAGCAACAAGCAGAAAAAGCACCCCTCGCGAGTAGTGCTCAACCAGAGCCCTAGCCCAAAATCTCAGCAGCCCAAAAGAAGAAACAAACAGGCAGCGACAGAGGACACTAGGGATATACGAAACTGTCTGGATGTGAACTGTTCCTCGCAGGTACTGGGAAGATCAGGGGTATGCAAAGGAAGAAGAGGACAAGGGAGCAACATCCCCCAGTTTTGTCTACCTGGCTCAGTTTGTGAATTTAGTTTCTGCCAGACTGCAGCTAGTCTGAAACAGTTTAGTAGAACTTGTGGAACATGATGGTTTTTCTCAGCTGAGAAACATATTTTTCATTTCATGCACAATCTTAGAGAACACACGTCACTTACATATTCCCTGGGTGACAACTTACAGATTCGTATGTTGGAGGAATTGCTGGAATTGGAGGAGGGTGAAGGCCAGTGAATGGTTGGTAGGTACCCACGGGTAGCCCATTGAAGCTCTCCTGCAGAGATTAGAATGCTCCATTAGACCCCAGTGCCAAAGCAGATGCACCTCACTGAGAGAAAATTAGGCATCTTCAAGAAAGAAAAGCCGTTGCAAACTGTCTCACACACTGGCAGCAAGACAGTCCCCAAGCAAAACTACCCACCTCCAGAGCCCTGTACAGATCAAGATTTAGTTAATTACCGGCCCCTTCGGACACGGGTAGGAGAAAGGAGGAACTGGAGATGGCATTGGGTGGGGCAAGACTACTTCAGGTCCAGGTAATGGAGCCATGAAGCCGCCGCCGCCGCCGCCACCACCTTTCTTGATGTCATCCACAAATCCTACATCAATCAGGTCTGCTTCTACACCTGCAGGAGCCTCAGCCTGAGAAAGAAGATGGCTCAATCTCACAAGTGGGAAAGATGCTGCTAATATACAGAGTAACTTGTTGAGATGGGTGGCTATACAAATTGATTAAATAAATAAATACAACTCTGTAATAAAGTATTCCCTCCCTTTGGGTTTTTCTGAACATTTGCTACTGAACATTAACAAAGCTTCATATATGTCCTAATGATCCATAAATGACATCTTAAACAGAGAAGTAACACTGAAGTTTTTAGTTTTTATTCATTACATAAAATCATCCAATGTATGATATACCACTGTGAAACAGGAATTGCCCGCATGGCTCAGTAATTGGTTGCCCTACCCTTAGCTGCAGTTACTGCAACTAAGCACCTCCTTAACTGGTGATCAGTTTCTCACATCACTGTGTAGGAATCTGGCCCATTCCTCTATGGTGAACTGCTTCAGCTCAGTAACTGTAGAGGTTTTTCTAGCATGAACTGCTGATTTTAGTCCTGCCACAATATTTCTATAGGGTTTAGATGTGGCTTTGACTTGGCCACTCCAAAATACTAAATTTGTTCCTTTTCATCAGTCATCTTGTAGACTTGCTTCTATGGATCGCTGTTGCTGTTTGACCCATGTGCTTCAGATGTCAGAAAAATGGCCTGAAATTCATAGAATTTCTCATAGAATTCCTCAATGATGTAAACTATCCAAGTAGCAAACCATCACCAAACCATGACACCTAATAACTAGTGTAAGATCTAACTGAAAAGTTTGGACTCCACCAGATGTAATACTTGCGTAGCCCCAAACATTCTATTTCTGCCTCATCTGTCCATAGAGAATTTTTCCAGAAGTCTGGAAGGTTATCGAGAGGCATGCAGATCCCCAAAAACTTGTGTGTGTGTGTGTGACTTTCTGAACAATTTTACGTTGCACTCTTAGCAGGGATTTTTGAAGGATAACCACTCTTAGGAAGAATTATCATCATCTCCAGTTCAAGGCTGTGTGTCTAACTGCAGATTGCTGGAGCCTTCATACTTCAGAAATTATTTGGAAACCTTTTCCAGACCGATTGATGTCATTTTAAGAAATTTATTTTCAGCAGGGCATGAATTTACATAGTGAAAACCTCACTGTGATCGGGCGAGCACAGGTTTTGAGATTTCTCTAGGACAGGGCTACCCCAAAGCAGTCCTCACACAACTGGCTATAGCCTTCCCCTTTAATTAGGCTGAATGAAGGGGGACACAATTATTTTTCTACTCTGACACGTCTATGAAAAAAGCGAGCTAGGATCAAATGTTGGTGCTGCTTGTTTGCTCAGACTCCATTTATGTATTATTAACGCCCAAATGAAGCTCCAAAAATATTCAGTAGCAAAGGTATTAAAAGTACAGGAAAACTGAATTTCTCACTCTTTTTCACGGAACTGTGTCAGCTGAGAACAGACCCTCCACATCACACTGCAGTGAGGAAGCCTACTGCACTTCTACTTACCATGACTACAGAATCAGGTTCATAGGGCACATTGTAGTTCTTGGCAATCTCAATCAAGTACCTCTCCACCAGGATTTTAGGAGGCGCTTCTACATTCAGTTTGTGCATTAACTAAAAGGGAGGAGGAAAAGGAGTCAATTTATTACCCCTGCCATTGAACTAAGCATGGATGGCAGCTTTTACCAGCTTTTATCACCCAAGAGAGAAACATACAAAACTCCAAGGAGAGGCTTGTTATCACTTCTCTCTATGCATCACCATAATTCCCACCCTGTAGAACTTGTTCCTGAGATACCCTACATACAGCCATCTCACCACCAAGCACGTTATCCTCCCCATTCTTCTCACCCTGTCATTAACCGTTCCAATCTGGTTGCTTCGGCATAGCTTGCCATATTCCTTGCTGTATTTGGCACACAGCTGATCAGCAACCTAGCACAAAAATAGCACATTTAAGAGAGAGACCAGAACTCATTGGCTATCCTATAAAGTGGAGCAGAGAAACATTATGGCTCTTTCCTGGTCAGAAGGCCTAAGCTTAGAGACAGAGGAACCAGCTTTAAATCTCAAGCAAACCAAGAAAATTCTCAAGTGGTTTGGAAAGAATCACATTCCCTTAACTTCAAAGGAAAGTAAAAAGAAAGACTGTTTTGCCGACTAACGCCCCCAAACTGTCCTGAGCCTTCCAGGAAATTGTGTGGCAACCCAGAGTCTGCTTGCTCTCAGACAGCTGGCACTACTCACGATTTTCAGCTCAGCCACCTCTGACTGCAGTCGAGGAGCTGCCCAGATGAGAGTAGACACTGCTTCTGCCAGGCCAGGGTCCATGTCCCTGCAGAAACAGTATGAAGTTATGCAAGATGTAGCCCCAAAGCACTTTATATCTCGAAAAGCAGTTCTTCATGTGAAAAGCCTGCCAGAACACTGCTTTTCCTCTCCCAGAAGCTTCTTTCTGCTACCAGGGCCTTACTTCATTGAATGAATTAGACCAAAGCGAGCTAAAAGCAGGTCACAATACAACTCCAAGATCTCCATGGCCTCCACCAGGTAATCCTCCCGAATAATGTGCTCCACACGGATACGAGCCCGTTCATCCTTGCCAGCAGACAGATAATCGGCAATTTCCTTCCGGGCCTTCTGGGCTAACTCAGCTGAGAAACAAGGAAGCAGGAAATAATCTGCTAGCCTCACGCATCCTCGGGAACGGGGAGAGGTAATCGGGAACGGAAGGGACGGGAGCGGCAGGCTTCGGCCCGGCACAGGCGCGCGTCCGCTTACTTTTCTTTTTCTCCAACAACTTCAGACGGTTGATGACCAGACGGAGGTTGACGCGCAAGCGCTCGGCCTTGAACCCGGAGCCCAGCATGCCGCCCAAGTCCTGCAACTCGAGGGCGAGGCAGAAACCGCCCGTCAGGCGCGCTCGAGACCTGCACTGCCCGCCCCACCCGGCCAAGGACGCGGCGAGCACCACCGTTTCCGGGAACGGCCCGAAGGCGACTCGGGTCACTTCCGGCCTGTGGGGCCAAGGCGCCACCCGAAGCCAACTCCCAAGCCTCCGGGGCCTGGGCCCAAAGCGGCCTCCGCCCGACCCCGCCCTCCGGACCCGGAGATCTCAAGCAGGAAACAGGCCGGACCAGGCCTAGCGGGCCGCCGCCCTCCGGAGGAGAGGGAAGCTGGCTCCGCGGGCGGCAGACGCGGCGGGAGGATTCGCCTCACCTCCGACGGGACGGCCGCGCGGAAGTGCGTCAGACCGACGCCGGAAGCAACAGCACCGCGCGCGGGTCCACAGCGCTACTCGTCGGGCGGAAGGATCCGCCTGCAAGGAAACGGAAGCAGAGACGCTCTTCCGGGTGGGCAATCTGCGTTACCGTCCGCGCGGCCCCGCCGACTCCCGCGGCTCCGGATGCGAAGTTCCGGCGGCGCGGACGCCTTTACACCTGCCCCGCCTGGGGCGCTGTGCTGGGCCGGCGCCCTCCAGTAGATGGTGCGGCGGCGGCGGCGGCGGCGGCGGCGGCCGCGTCCTCCCGAGCGCTGCCGGAGAGCAGCCGCGACCCCCTCCGGCTTCGCCCGCCCGCGCGGGCGCCACGCCAGGCTCTCCGCGCCCTGCCCGGGAGCCCCCCGGCGGCTGCGGGGCGGCCGGGCCGGAGCCGCGTCCCGCCGTCGGAGGGAGGATCTAGCGCGGCGCGCGCCCGCCGGCCGGTCCCCGTGCACGAGCCGGGCGCTCCCGCCGCCGCGCCGCCATCTTCTCCTCGGCGACCCGCCGGGCGGCTCTTTGTCCACCGCTGCTGCCACGCCGCGGGCCGAGCCCGGCAACGGAGGGCGGCGGCCGCCGCCAGGTGAGGGCCGGGCCGCGGCGGGCTCCTGGGCGGGCGGGCGGGCGGGCGGCGGCCCCGCGCGGCGCGGCGCTGACGCGGGGCTCTTCTCTCCGCAGGGGCGCCCCCGCGGGGGGAAGCCATGTCCCGCCGGAAACAGGCCACCCCCAATAAAGTCCGCTGTGAGTAATGGGCGGGGCTGCGGGGAGCGGGGGCCCCCCGGCCGAGGCCCCCGCTGTCCGAGGAGGAGCGCCGCGGAGGCGGCGGCCGGGAGCCCCCTCCGCGCCCGAGGGGGCGGGCCCCGAGTCCTTCCCGCGGGCTGCGGAGCCTCCGGGCCTGGCGCGCGGCCCGAGTGACGCCCCCACTTTTGTTTCCAGGGGAGCAGGTCTTGGCTGGGCTGGAGGAGCACCAGCGGCGGGCGGTCATGAGGAAGAGCCTTCCGGGGCTGCTGGGGGTCCAGCCTCCCGTCATGGGGCAGGAGCTGCCGCCGCCCCCGGGGAAAGCCTCCAGCAGCAGTGAGTTGCCTTTGCTAGTGGCGAGGGGCGCCCGCTCGGTCCTGCAGCACTGGGGCCCCGGCGCTGCCGGCGCGCGCTCCAGAGCCACGGGTTTGCGTTCCAGGTGACAGCGACGAGGGCGAGGAGGAGACTACCCAGGACGAGGTCTCTTCTCCCGCGTCGGAGGAGGACGGAGCGACGGCGACCGTGAAAACGGAGCAGGGGTCTGCTGAGCAGCTTGGGCACAGGAAGCCTGGGACTCCGGGCCACGAGGCGAGTGTTTCTCCTGGACAGTAGCCAAGTTGTGGTGAAATGAAACCACGGGCTTCCCCAGATACTGGCTAAGGCAGGTCCTTTGAGGGAGTAGCCTTGGTGCTCCATCTTGCTCTCACCAGGTAAGCGCAGCAGCAGCAGCAGCAGCCGCCGCCGCCACCTAGGGGGCGTAGACCACTAGGCTGCAGGCTTTGGTTTTTGGGCCTTAGATTAGGGTACAGAAGGCGGTCTACTTTAAGCTGTTAATCCAAATTGCTAGTTAGATGGGAAAACCCTGGTCAGATGAGGTTGGGAGAAAGAGCCCCCTGGCTTTCAAGGCTCGCTTGTGAGTGGATGCCTCTAGGGAACGTGCAGTTGATCACTGTGGGACAAACAGCACAGATTCTGTTTTTACAACGTGCTTGGTTTTCCTGTATAGCCAGAGTCCAGACCGGTCACAGAAGCACGTCATGCTTATTTGAGGAATAGCCAGAAGATGGGACGGTCCTGCCAGCTTTTTTCATCGGCTTTCTCTCTCTCTGTAGATGGGGCTCAGCACTAACCCAGATGCCTTGATGGGACTCTCGCGCTGTCCTCTTTGCCAGCTAGAATGTGGCAGCAGGGAACAGCTTGTGACTCACGTGTACCAGGTATCTATCTGGAGGGTATCTGTTCTGTCAGTTGGACTGCCCCTGCCCTTGCTCCTCTCCAGGCTGAGCTTCCTCATGCCGACTGGGGTAGGTGTAGTGTACGTGGGATGCCATTTCACCAGCCATCCCTGGGAAGGCCTCCTTCGGTCCCTGCCAGAAGAGGGATTTCTTCCATGGCTTGGCTTTAGCCTGCCCTCGCGGGGACAGGGCAGTCGAGCCTTTACCTCACAGCCCGGCCTCGTTTGCAGCACACAGCGGCTGCAGTCAGTGCCAAGAGCTACCTGTGTCCTGTCTGCAGCCGAGCACTCAGCTCCCCGGGGTCGCTGGGTAGGCACCTCCTCATCCACTCTGAGGACCAGCTGTCCAACTGTGCAGTATGTGGGGCGCGCTTCACCAGCCACGCCACTTTCAACAGGTGAGAAACTGTGGCAAAAGGAGTCTTGGAAGAGTTTGCTTTGGTGGTTCTTGGCCAGTGTGACCCAGGTTGCTGTAGGAGATCCTGGTGGGGTCCTGGTGGAGGAAAGGCTTCACCTGAGGGATCTTTTGGCTAACTGCAGTAGGTGCTTCCCTCAGGGGTTTGTGGTTGTTTACCAGAGGACACGCAGCCCATGAAGCCGACTCAGAGTTCTTCCTGCCTTTGCTGATTTTTGCTCTTCTGTAGTGAGAAAGTGCCAGAGGTGCTGTCTGGAGATGCCCTGCCTGTCCCTCCCGGAGAGGGTTCTTCTGGCACTGAAGAGAAAGCTGCTGCTCTCAGCCCTGCTGTGTATCCTGCTGGAATCCTCCTTGTATGCAACAGCTGTGTGGCTTATCGCAAACTTCTGGAAGCTCAAGCCCCTGGAGTGCGCAAGTGGGCCTTAAGGCGGCAGAATGAACCTCTGGAAGCGAGGCTGCAGCGCTTAGAACGAGAACGCACCGCCAAGAAAAGCCGCCGGGACAATGAAACACCGGAGGAGCGAGAAGTGAGGCGCATGCGGGACCGGGAGGCCAAGCGCCTGCAGCGGATGCAGGAGACAGATGAGCAGCGTGCACGGCGCCTCCAGAGGGATCGCGAAGCCATGCGTCTCAAACGCGCCAATGAAACCCCCGAGAAGCGGCAGGCTCGCCTCATCCGGGAGCGCGAAGCAAAACGGCTGAAGCGGCGGCTGGAAAAAATGGACATGATGCTGCGTGCTCAGTTCGGCCAGGACCCCTCGGCAATGGCGGCACTGGCTGCCGAGATGAACTTCTTCCCGCTCCCTGGGGGAGGCATGGAATTGGATGGCCAGTTGCTCAGCAAAATGTCCTTTGAAGAGCCAAGCCCCAGCACACTGCATTGAGTTTTTCCTCTATGAGCATTTTGGGCTGGGCCTTTTTGCTGTGCCAGCGGACCTGGAATGTGGCCAGCACATCGCTTCAGCTCTATGGGTGCTACAGGTCACAATGGAAATGGCTGGTTGGGGGGAGGAGAAAATAAATTACCTGTACGTGTTCCACGCTTCTGGTGTTATGTGCTGGTTGCATCATAGTCCAAAGAGGGAACCTGTTAGCTCTGGGGAGGCTCAAGACTACATCTCTCCTCCTCCTCCTCCATTAGCCATCCTAGCTGAGATAGATGGAAACTGGAATTTAACATCTGGAGGCAGCCACCACTTCCCTAAATATTTTAGCCTGATGCTGGTGCCAGCTGAGTTAAGGGAAACTTTTCTCCTAATCCTCCTCCAAGATTAGGAGAAAACTGCATGATTTGGTAAGCAGGGAAGAACCTGCAAATCAGCAGCTCTCTTTGCACTGCTTTGCGCTAGGGGCCGGGGCTAAAAACGATGAAGAGGGTAACAGCCAATAGAGTGAAGCAGGGCTTGATGGTCTCTCTCATTGTTGCCCAGTAAACAAGAAAAAAAAAACCCAAAAACACTGGATAAAATTTTAACCTGGGCTTGATCTGCACTCCCCTACCATTTTTTTTCTCTAGGCCAAGCAAAGTGTCAAAGGAAGAGCAGACTAGTCTCTGCTAGAGAATCACATCTCCTCTTGGAACTTCATACATGAGGCATCCCTTTGTGCTGGATTGCAGAGAGCTGTTTGTGCCACTGAAAAAGATGCCTCGGCTCAGCCTGCTCTGAGCTTCCTTTAGGGAAAGGAAGGAGGAGATCCAAGGGCTGGCGGGGACAGAGGCCCCGATGTCTACGTTTTCTGAAATGAAAGGGCTAGAATGTGTCCTGTGAATTTAAAGGAGTTAAATTCTAGGGCTCTAGTTTCATCTTTATAAAATATTTAGCCTTTGAGTTTTTGAAAAAGTATGATTAAGATTGCAGTCTCTATTGTTGCATTCTTTAAAAAAACACAAATCAAGTGGATACTGGATGTTTCAAAAGGTTTTTCCTTGGAGCGGGTGGGTCATTTTGTGTACCCCAGTCCCCTGTGAAGGGTCAGGGCAGTACCTACTATCTTCTTCCATCTCACATTCATTGTTAAACAGTTTGATTATGTACCATCAAGTTGGTATCAACTCTTAGCAAGCACATAGGAGGATCTTCCCTAGGATGATTTGTCTCCAGTCTGGTCCTTCAGGTCTCCCAGTGGTGCACCCATCACCAGTGTAATCAAGTCCATCCACCTTACTGCTAGTTGTACTCTTTTTCCCTTTCCTTCTACCTTTCCAAGGATAATGAACTTCTCAAGAATGCTGATTCTCTGCTTAATATGTCCAAAATATGATCATTTGACCCTGGTCATTTGTGCCTTGAGTGAAAACTCTGGATTGATTTCTTCTATGATCCATTTGTTTTCTTGGCTATTTCAGAAGTCTTCTCCAACACCAAAGTTCTCTTTGTAGTCTGCTTCTCCAAAGTCCATCTTTCACGTCCATAGTATCACAAGGAAAACCACTGCCTGTACATTTTTTTAACCCCCATCTTTAGAAAGAGAGACAAGTTCTCAGCTCAAGGCAGTGAACATACCTAGTAATCCTGCCTGTTTTCCCCACAACTGTGTGAGGTGGGTTGGACTGAGTGACTGGCCCAAAGTCACCCAGCTGGCTTTCATTCTGATCTTGCTAGACACATCATGGCATCTGAGTATCTTTTCCAAAGCCTTAATTGCTGCCTTAACAACTGTTGCTCTGCAGCATATTTTTTGATGCTGGTTCCTTTACTGTTGATAGTCAATCCTAAAAGGCAGAAGTAATCCATTACTTCAGTATCTTCATTGTCAGTTCCAAGGCTGGTTACTATACCTATTGTAATTAGTTTGGTGGTCTTTACATTTAATTGCAGTCTTTTTTTTCACTGAGCTCCTTGACTTGATTACTAGAGCTTGTAGAACATTTCCTTTTTCAGATAACAGAGTAGCGTCATCAGCATAGCACAGGTTAGTCATGCTGCTTCTTCCAGTTTTAAAACCATGCTCCTCTTCCAATCCAGTCTCCCTCAATAGATATTCAGCATATAGGCTGAATAAGTAAGGGGAGAACATACAGCCTTGTCTGTCTCCTTTGTTGACCTGGAGCCAGTCTCTCTCTCCATGTTCTGTCCAGAATGTGGCTTCCTGACTTGTGCATAAGTTTCACATGAAGACAATAAGGTGTTCTGGGATTCCCATTTTCCTAAGCACATTCCAGAGTTTAACATGGTCAAAGGTCTTTCTATAATCAATGAAGTACACATTGATTTCTTTTGGTATTCTTTGTTTTCTCAATTATCCAGTGTGCATCAGAAATAACATCTCTTGTTCCTCTGCCTTTTCTAACGTAAGCTTGAATATCTGGCATTTCTCTTTCCATTTAGGGCTCTAATCTGTGTTGGATAATCCTAAGAATGATTTTGCTAAATGTGAAATTAAAGATACTGTGTGATAGTTTGCACGGTCTATTAACTCTCTCTTTGGTATTGGTATATAGACTGATCTCATCCAATCTGTTGTTCACTGTGTTATTCTCCAAATTTGCTGGAATAGTTTGATTAGAACCTTTACTAATTGTTTCTGACTTGGTAATGATCAGGATGCTAATCTAACTCAATCAGTACTTCTAGTACTAGAGGTTCTTGTAAATAGAGAATATTTTCTAAGGTTTCTTGGGTGTTAATATCCTTACTGTACAGGATTTCACACACTTCTTCCACCTTTGATATTCTTTGAATCATTACTGTTGGTCAATTGCATCTTTAGCATACCAATTTGAGGTTGAAACTTTGAGGTCAGAGATCTTTTGGAAAACATTCCTTGTCTTTCCATTGTTTTCATCTTCAATGTCTTTACAAATGTTGTAATACTACTTCTTACCTCTTCTAACAACTCTCTGAAATTCTTTGTTTTTCCTGAGATCTCTCAGGTTCGGATTCTCTTGGCAATTTCCGCTGTCTTTTCTGACATCCAGTTTAGTTTTTTCTGTTTCTTGATCTTTGGCAGTCTTTTTTCACATTAATCCTTAACAACTTCTTTGATTTCATTGCACGGTTCTTCTGGCTTCCAGTCAATGAGGTCTTCAAAGCAATTTCTGATGTTCTCCTTGAAAATGGTGGGTATGTTGTCAAGATTAAACATATAATACTCTTTAAAATATGAAAACATAGTCAATCTAGCATGTTTCAGTTCACAAACTGGGATTTAAGCCTTTTATCCTCAGTTTTTCTTTTGAACCCTAAATGCTTTGACATTAGTTACTGTCTAAAAAATCCAAAAACAACTGCATGAATCAACTTGAATCTCTGATAGTCTTTTAAAACAGTGAACCATGCCGGCCATAAGAAAAATCCCAAAATCCATCTTACAGCAATGTCTTTATTAGACTGTCACACAAATATGCAAGCTTTTAAGAATGTTGTTGCTTAAAAACTCAGTTGTTTGGGGGCCATCCTAAGTGCTGTCAATCTAAGATATTACCTGCTCTGTGCTAACAGAAAAATAAGCTCAGAGAACTGCATAGGTTTTGATGAGCTGTTTCTGTCCACCTTGACCATGTCAGCATTAGTCTTCCCTCCTTCACCCTGAGCATGGAATGTATAGTCAGAAGACAGCAATAACCAGTGAATGTCTTTGGCATCCGTATGTCACATTTGGAGACCAGCTGCACTACCAACATAGGGGAAAACAATACAAAATTGGGGAAGGAGAGTTCTTCATGATCTGTCCCTGTGCAGCAGCACCCCACTCTCCATTCACGAATCTACCATGAATATTGCTAACGGTCACATTAAATTATCAAAACGATGCTGAGTTATAGTTGGCTTTCCAGTCCTCACCTTCTGGGTAGAATTTGCTCCAAAAGGTAAACAACCGACATATATAGCAAAAGAACTATTAGCATATAATTACGTGTGTGTGCGCGCATGTGCGTGCACATGCATATATATGTGTGTGGGGACGTGTGTATGGCGTCTACATAGTCAACAAGTTAAATGCAGTATTTGTAAGAGCATAACAATAAAAATACAATCTGTGTTTACAGCAATATTAAATCGTAAAACAGGAAAAAGGATCTCACCCCAAATACAAATATACAGTACACATGGATTTATTTAAAACAGATACAAAAAAGCACAATAAAATAGATTATCCTCCTTAGACTGTAATGCGGCATTAAAGATCAGGGAGGAGAAAAGCAGTTGGGAGCTTGGCTAGTCCTAAGGCTTTAGCCAGAATATAGCTGGCTAGAGAGTAAAAATGATTTGTTATAGGGCTGCAACATGTACAACTCTGGTGGCACGTGGCATCCAGTCCTCGCCAGCTAAGGTGCTGTCTATGAAAAGGGTCCCAGGGAGAAAGAGGGACCCTCAGTTTCTTTTGGGCCTGCCCTGGCCCCATCCTGATTGCTAGCAAAAGGCCTCCTCCTTTCATAAGCCCTGCAAGGAGCTCTCCTTTAAGGCTAAGGTACCCTTGGAGAAAGGGGCAAGAGAAGCAACTGGCAAGGCGAGGAAAAACTCCCAAGAGGAAAGGGCATCTGGCAAATGCCCTGACAGAGATTAATTGTTCCTAGGGCTCATGGGCAACAGGACCACCAGGGAGATGCCAGTCCCACGGTATTGCGCATTGGGAGGCCTCCCCTGCAATTGCTAGAACTGGGCAAAATGACTTTCTGTAGTGTCACATGAGAGAAATAGCTTATTGCTCTAAGCAGCTGGCCCTCTCAGGTCTCCATGAGCCTCAGGTGGAGCAGCGACTAAAGATGCTTCTGCAACTTGTAACTGTCTTGTCAACCCAGAGACATGCCTCTGAAAACAGGAGGGTGAGCAGTCCACCGCATAGACAGAAACGAAACTTTGGACCCACATGGGTGAGCTGCCCAAAACTGAAGAGTTAAATTTCAGCAACTATGGATAACTGGCACTGCAGCCTGGAGACAGCTGGACATTTTGAGAGAAAGAAAGGATTAAGCTTTCTTGCAGCCATGATACTACTACCTATCTTTCTGGCATCAGACAGAGGAGAACTCAGCACACAGAGATTAGTCAGGAGGCACACAAAGGAAATTCAGGGGACCCTGAGAGGAAGTTAAGAAAGGCAGGTATTTTGGACAAAAGGTGGCTAGGAATAGTGCAAAGTGCCAGGGCCTTTGGGAGAAAACAGCAAAGAACCCAGCAGAGAAAGCAAGATCACCTTTCATCTAGAGAGTTAGGGATGGGCTGATGTAGAAACCCAGCACTCTGACCCACCAGAACTGCCAAGCAGCAGCATTGAAGCAACACTGGATCAGAGAACACCAATGAGAAATAAGCCAAGGTATCCATTTAAAACGATTAGAAGTGATCTTTGTAATGGTTGTTTTGGAGGGGGATTTTGTCACCATTATACCCAAGAAAACTAGACAACATAGCAAATCTCTGCCTAGTTCCAGAGGTTAGAGTACGGTAACAAGACAAGAAGATGCTCAACAAGGCACCGTGAAATGAGGCAATTTTGCATCATTTTCAGTGCAACAGACTTGCAATTTTTACTTATCGCCTGTTAAAATACAAAAAATCTTATCTACTGCCCCTTTTGAGTCTCTGTCGAAGCCGGCAATTGACAAAGATGGGCAGTTTCCCCAAAACATAGCCTTTGCTATGGCTGCAAAAGAAGCAGCCATACAATTGAACCCTGGCTCAGCGATGGATGTTTCAGAAAGTGCTGGCAGCCAAAACAGAAATGGAATGCAGCTTTCGCAGAAGAGTATTACCTGGGTGGGGGTGTTACAGCAGAATGGATGCAGACAGAGCCACCAAACTAAGGTGTCTGCCGATAAAATTTACACTGCACAAATCCTTGTTCTGCTTGCATCTACCTCCCCTCCTTAAAAAAAAATCTTAGCTCTATGTGGCAACAGGGTTACAAAACTATGCATCAGGTAGCAGGTTTGCTGAACAGGGCTGCTAGATATTTCTTCTCAATACAATAAGGTATACAAATATCTCCCTGAGGAGAAGCTGAGACTCCCCAAACTGGACTACTGCAGTGCCCAGACCAAAATGTCTTGACTAAGACCTGAGCAGAAGACTGGACGATTCTCTTAGCCCCCACACCGACTCTCTCTCCTGGTGAAAGCATCTTGCTACATATGAGCAAGTGTCCAATTAAAGTGCTTGCATCTTAAGGGACCCTGGTGACCCCTCTCTTCATCTCACCTTGCAGAGTGCAGGGGAGGATGGGAAGAAGTTCTGCCAGTGGAATGATTTAGGCACACAGCTGGGGGAGGAGCTGGACATCTCTTGTGTGTCAAGAGAAACTGATTAGTGGCCAGACTATCCAGCATGGCACTGGTTCACCCACCACCAGAGATTCACTTCCCTGCATTCGAACGACCCTCTATGGACAACTTGACTTCCTGGGGAATAAATGATGGGCGGAGCAAGGATAAACGAGGCTCCTCCACTAATTTTTGGAAGCTGGGACCTGCCCAGCCATATACCGAAATGGGTTCTAGATAGGGAGACTCCTGGGGCAAGCCCAATGCTGCTACTCTCCTCTGTAAGGGACTCTTTTCCCTCACCTGACCTTGTGCCTCCCGAAGGATTTGACCACTTTGCTCTGGCCTCTCTTGGATAGTGCCCTGAGAATTACTTTGTGGAACCAACTTCCCATTCAGGCTTTGTAAACTGATGGATATACAAACATCTCCCACCTGAAGTTTATGACAAGGGAGGGAGAAAAGCCGAGCTGTCCTCTCTGGGCTGCATGATGACCAGCCCTGACCGTACACAAAGAAAGGGTGCTCAGGGGGGACGTCAATGCTCACTTTGCTCTGCTGCTCTCCAACTACAAAATGCAGCATTACAAAGCCCTGCCAGGGGCTTTCCTGAATGTCCACCACTGTGCTGGAATCAATCTTGAGGCCACCACTCACCTCTGCACTACGCACAAAGTCCTGGGTTTGCAGGTCCTCAACTCGCTTGAGCTCCCCAGTAGCCAACTGAATAATGGCTCCTTTCATGAAGTGGGAGGGCAGGTGGCCCTGGGAGTGGGCAAAAGCTGTTTCCGGCTGCACCTCTTGGGGTGGCACGTCAGGGCTTGCTACTTCCGGGCCCTCCTGAACTGCAGGCTGAAGGGTTCCTAGGACTGGTTTGCCATTGACCAGGGTCAGCCCTTTGAGAGCTTGCCTAGAGCAGAGCTGTTCCTCAGGGGACTTTGCAGCAGACGGTCTTTGCAAATGACTCTTCTCAACAGTAACTTGTTCCAGGTTCCTCCCCGACTCCTCCTTCTGCTCTGCAGCATTACGGTGGGACAGGTTAAGAGGGCTGAAGTTGTCCTTCTGCTGAGCAGAACAAACAGGATATTCTGAGGAAGACAGAACCCCCACTACTCTCTGTACTTCTAGATCTGGAGTACTTGGCTGAGATGGCACTGAGACCTCCATTCTCAAGACTGGAGTACCTACACCGTACTCCCCAGCAATCCTTGGCCACTGCCCTTCAGCTTCGCTCTCTTTTGCCCCCACAGCAGACCTTTGCAGCCCATTCATTGGAAATCTTTTGGGATCAAGCTGGTTCTCCCGCAAAGGTTGGTCTGAGTTCAGACCAACGACAGGAGCCTCAAATGCTGAATAACCTGCTGGCAGACGGGACATCTGGTAATAAATTGGAACCTGACTCTGCGAAACATCCAGAAGCTGGCCTCCAATATGAGGCTGCAGAGGGCCCGAAGGTGAAACCGAGGCAGAAGTCTTGCCAAAATTGTGGGTCGTCTGTGAAGGAGCAGAGTCACTGGACAGGAGATTTGGTGTATAGGGCACAAAGTGAGGGACATGAGAGGCAGTGAGGCCAGCTGAAGAAGGCAGCAGGTGGCTGGGGAGGAAGCCAGGAGGCACGGCGTAGGGCACCGAGTAATGCGACCCCACAAACTGCAAAGGGGCAGTAGGGAGCTGTGCGTAATGGATAGGCGGATATGGGATGGCCGGATGCTGCTGCTGCTGCTGCTGCTGCTGCTGCAGCAGCTGCGAGGTCATGCTGTAGGCGGGAGAGAGGGGGCTCACGTTCACCACCGGGGCGAAGGTGGTCGGGGGCACAGCCACCTTGTACAACAAGCCGTACTGGTCCACGGTCAAGCTGGCCACCGTTTCGCTGGGGCTGTCGCTGGTGCCGCCGCCGCCGGGCTCGTTGTAACGCGAAGGCGCGCGGCTCTGTTTGCCCGCCGCCGCGTGAGGCCACTCCGCCAAGGCCTCCCCCCCGGCCGCCGGATCGCGCTCCGCCGACCTGCCCGGCTCGTCGCCGTCGCCACCGCTGGCGGGCGCGGGCAGCTCTCGCTTCTTGGGCGGGAGGCAGCCCTGGCCGCGCTCCTGGGCCGCCCGCATGGCGCTCGCTCGGGGAAGGGCGGCCTCACCTGCGGAGGCAAAGAAACCAGGCGCGTTAGAGGCCGGGAGGGAGGGAGGGAGAGAGGGAGGGAGGGAGGGCGCGCGGGCGGGGCGGGGCGGGGCGGGCGCGGCGGGCGTCCGGCACCCCCCCGCTCGCTCACCTGCCCCTTGGGCGTCCGCCTCCCACAGCGCTGCCGCCGCGGCCGGGCTCCATCCCGCCGCCGCCGCCGCCCCGGCCCCGCCCTCTGCCTCCCTCGGCGCGCCGGAAATGCTTCGGACGTGATGCCAGCGAGGCGCAAGAGGGCGCGCCGCGATGACGTCATGCCCCAGCCGGCGGTCGCCGTAGCAACTCCACAGGAAGCAGCCTGGCGACGTGACGCGGCCGCCGCGCGCTGAAGCTTCCCTCGCAGGGGCCGCGGTTTGCTTCGACCAGCCGGCCAGTCGCTCTGGTTCCCGCGGGCCAGGTCAATGGCTCGGCCCCACGACCGCCCCCGGCCGGCTCTCACGGTTTAGGCTCCGGTCTTAAGCTCGGCCGCGGCGCGGAAATAAACCTTTTCCTAACAGTCACGCACGGCCTAAGTTCGCTGCGGGCGCTCCCCGCCCCGCGGGAAGGGCAGCCCCGGACAAACCCTACGGGCCAGCGGGAGACCCGCCCGCCCGCCGGGGTCGGAGCCGTGTTGGACATTCACCCCGCCTTCCTCCCGGAAACGGCCCCCGCGGCGCCTTGCCTGCGACGGAGGATTCGGACCCAGGATTTCCCGCGCCTTGTCCGGCGGGCTGGCCCACCCGATCCGCCGCGAGGCTGCCGTTCAACGCCCGAACTTTTAACAGTAACGTCGCCGCCCCCGCCTCCCCTGCCAGGCGCAGAGAGACCTGCCCCGGAGGAATCCTGCGCAGGGCCGGGGGGGCAAGCCGTCACTGACGGGGCCATCCGCGGCGCTTCGTCACGCTAGCGCCGCTCCCACCTCCCCGCTTCCTCGGAGGCCCGGGCAGAGATGTACCCCCGGGCAGAACCTTCACGCTCGCCGGCGGGTTCCAGCCGGACGGATATCGCCAGCACAACGGCCGCGGTGACTCGGCAAGCGTCTGACGTCATCACTGCCTGCCGCGGAGCGGTCGTCGCGTTCCTCACCTCGGATGCCTCCGCTCGAGAAACGAGTCCTGCGGGCGACTGCTACAGTCGCGCGCGCAGCGAGAGTCGCCGGCCCCCGAAAGGGGGTCCTCCCGGGGGCTTCCGCGTCGATCAGTCGCAGCAGGTAACCGCCGCGCCCAGAGGGAGAAAAGCCAGCAAGTCCCGGCCGCGGGATTCCTCCGCCTGCGGTATCGGTGCTGAGGTTCCGCCGCCGCCATTTTGGATGCCAGGCTCCTGCCGCTGTCGCCGCCATCGCCGCAGGGACCCGGCCCGGTGAGTGTGCGCTCGGGGAAAGGTGGGGGCCCGGCCCGGCCCGGCCCTCTAAGGACGACCGGCGCGTCACGAGCCTCCTCCCGCGGCTGACCGAGCCTTTCCCCGCCGCCAGGGCCTGGCCGTTTCCCGTAGGGGAGGTGTGGGGCCCGGGCTTGGTTTCAGTGCCTGCCCCTCGGCGCGGGACTGGGCTCGGCCCATCGGCCCGTTTCCGTCTCTGGGCCTTCGTGCCCCAGAGAACAGAACCGGCCCAGCCCGAGGACGCCCGCCCAGGCCCACCTCCGCTCTCCCGCTCGGGGAAACCCTGAACCGCCGGCGGACCCACTACAGGGTCGACGGCGTCGACGGATGGGCGGGCGAGCGGCTGGCTGTCCTCCGGGAAAGTCTGGTGGGAATGAGGCCGCCAGCGACTGGGTCGTACTACGGAGGAGAAGCAGTTCATGTCCTCTGTGATCGCGTTCGTCTGAGTGGCCCTTGTGCAAGCTGGAGTCTTCGCTGTTCTGACCGTTTCTCTTAGCCAAGCGGTTCAGCCTTCCCCTCCCGTCATTCTGGTTGCCTTCTTCCAGTTCATGCCCTTTTCAGAAGTGGTGACAAGAGTTGTACGCAGTATTTCAGAGCAACTGATGAGCTGCGAATGTGAAAAGCTAAGACCCGCAAGGAAGTGAAAGGGCCCCTTCCAAAACCCTGAAGATAAGGGGAAACAAACAGGGAAACTACAAGAGCTCTTTCAAGCACACCTATAAAGTTAAATAAGTTAGGGTTAACATATTGGCCATGGGTAAATACGTTTCGTGCCTTTGGTTAGCACTTTTGTTGGTGTTGCCATGTGGGAGCATCTTGTGACAAAACTTAGTTTTATTTGCAATGCTGGATGTTGTGATATGACTATTAGGATGGGATTGTAATCATCAGGTTCAGATCTGTGACTTCAGCATTTATTCTCTTGAATTCATGGCTCCTTTTAGAGTACCAGGTACAGCCTGTAGATGAGAGAGCCTTTGCCCAAGTTCAGCTGTTTTTTGTGGCAGCAGTAACTCACCCATATTATCTTGTGTTTTTATTACCACAGCACACTCTACATGGGGCTTCCTTTGATGATAATTCAAGAATTGAATTAGTCCAGAATGCAACAGCCTAGATGACAGGCACTCTGGCAAAAAGTTTCCAGGACCCGATTGAAAGTACTGGTCTTAACCTATAAGGCCTGGACTCCTATGTACGTTCAGGGCCATCTCCTCCAATTAGAATCAGCCCATCCTGTGCGTTCATGCTCATGGGGAATGCTTAGGGTTCCTACCCCATAGGAAGGTAAAGCGTTGGGGGGGCCCCAATATAATGAAACAGCCTGCCCCCTCAGGTGCATTTGTCCTGCAGAGTCATAAAAGCAATGTGGTGTGTTGCTGAACAATCCAGACATTAATTCCTCTCCTTCTGTAGCAGATCACTTTAATTTGTTCCTTCACACACCTGTTCCTATGGTGTTAATAATGTTATTATCTTTGCTTTATTCTCTGACTCAGCCTTAATGTAATGTAACTAATCCTAAACTAACTACAACAGAATAAGTCTTTAAATTTCCATTTTGTGTGGGGGGGGGGAAGCTCCTAGGAATGTGCATGATATTTTTCAGGAGCAGAAAAGGAGGCTTATCATAAGGAACCTCCTCTGAAAAGAATTTGTGCTTGAAAAATTTGCCTGTATATGTGAAAATGGCTTATGTAAAATGCTATCTGGGTTAATTCATCACAATACGTTGCTGGTTTTTACCCATAGTTTAGTGAATTTACAGCATGCTACAACAACACCAACTAAACCATAGCATAACAGTACATTGTGTGAAACATCCTGCTAACTGATTTTGTATCCCATTTTTCTTTTGTGAGCTCAAGGTGGTACGCATGGGAGTGTCCTTTTAATCTTTCCCCCAAGTAACCATCTTGTGAAGTTGATTGGGCTGGAAGAGTGACAGGACCAAATACAACTAGTGCAGTCCATGGTTGAGTTAAAGAGCTTTAACCTGGGTCCCCCAGATTATATATTAACCATTACATTACATGGATATCTTGGGTTAATGCAGCCAATTAAACCCCAGCCATACAAGCCATATTTTAGTGTGAAACATGAATCCAGCCTTATACATTACAAACTTTTTACATAGGATTTCTGGTAAATCTTATTACAGAAGCAATCAAGGTTGCCACCTTTGTGTACCTTCAGCAGTGCTGCATCCGCTGAATGGCTTCCTAAGTCATATACTGGACCTAAATAATGAAAATCATTGTGAAGACTTCTAATACAGATGTCTTTGAACAATATATTTTGACTTGGGTTAGCAGAGCCTTGTACATGAGCAATGGGGAATACATCATAGATTTGCCATCTTAGATTTAAGATTTTGGAAGAACTAATCCTAACCCTAAACAAAACTTGTTTCTGGTACTAGGGGAGGGGGGGTTGTTAACTAACAAAGCTTTTAGACCTCATGTCTTTCTCCTTCGTACCAAAAAACAAATAGCAGTGGGATGAGTTTGCCCTGATGATATGAGGAGATCTCTTCGCAGGGAGTGTTGAGAGGATGCAGATATATTAAAGAAGCATGGTTGGAGAATATGAAGTAAACAAGTGGAGCTGAGCAATAATCATACTTGTATTGATGTACTTTTAGATTTCAGACAAGACTTATATAGTTTGGCATTGCTTTCTGATTTAGGGAAATTGCTAGACAAGATAGTCACAGCTAATTGGTAATAACCGGTATAAATACAGAGAAGTAATTTATCCATCAGAATAACCCTAAACTTGTAGATTTAATTTATAGACACTTTTAAGCTGTATTCACACAATATGCTTAGTCATAAAGTATCCTGTCACCATTAGCCTGGTGTGTTGTGTTAACTCAGCCTGGGTGGTTAGTTTATGGTTCAGTGTACAATATCTTGAACCATAAAATTAAGTTAATACAGTAAGCCATTATTCAGCTGATTGTGGGTTAGCATGTTGCAGATGCCCTTTATTGTTAAATCAGGTAGTTGTACTATGTTAGAGGTGATTACAGAGGTATTGCATTTTGTTTTAAACCCCCATTTGCAAACAGTTATTTAGCATATTTGGTTCATAAGCATTGTAGTTGGGGGTAAAGTTGTACCAATAAGCTGTGATTCCCGTGGGCTGCTTCTGAGCAAGGCTGGGTGTCTTCAATTAGCAGAGCTTCACAGAACATTGAACATGTTCTAAAGCAAGAGAGAGGAAGGATCTCCAAGACTTGAATGTGGATTTGGCAATGGAGAATAACCTCCCTCCTCTTCTGTGTGACAACCCCTCAGCTGTTTCAGTATCATATCTCTGCAAAGTCATCTTTTCTGTAGACTAAAGATGCCCAGGCGTTTTAACAATTTCTCATAGGGTTTGATTTTCTGACCCTTCATCATCACCAGCTATGTGTCATCTGCAACTATTACAAGTGACATTTCAACTCCCTTATCCAAGTCATTGATGAGAATGTTGAACAGCATAGGGTCCAAGACACAGCCCTATGCTCCCTACTTGATACTTCCCTCAGAGCTGAAGTAGAGACATTAATGAGGACTCTTTGGGTACAGCCATTCAGCCAACTGTGAATCTATCTGACTGGCATCATCTAGCCCCTATTTTACCTTTTTATTAAGGAGAATATCATTAGGTATTCTGTTAAAGGCTTTGCGGAGGTCTGTGTATACTCCCCCGAATTTCCAAGCTACTAACTCTGTCAAAGGAGTTGAAGGTAGTATGATATGATTTCTTTGTAACAAACTCATGTTGGTTTCTATTAATTGTAGCATGTTTACCCAAGTGCTCGCAAACTTGCTAGCTTTATTTTTATCTTTATTATATATTATTGTTATTACTTTTATCCTGCCTTTTTATATATGACTCAAGGTGGCAAACATACCTAAAACTCCTGCCTCTATTTGTTTGATTTAATTAGTTATTTAGTTGTTGTTATATTCAAAGATTTACCCAGTATAGGTGTCAAGCTGACAGGTCTTTAGTTTCTGCAGCTCTTCACAATATATCCTCAGTGAACTTGCTTTAGAAACACGGGGTGTCCATTTGACTCCAAAGGTCCTCTTGGACTGGCATTCATGTGCTACAGTTGAGCCATGCATTTGACTGTGATGTTCCTAGGAATCATTCAATTGTTCCTTCTCATCTAACTGTATGATTGACTTCTTGTGCTGTTTGATTGCTGCTGTTTTTGTGAGGTGGTAGAAAAAATAAACATGGCTTATGTTATAAAATACAACTTAAGGACAGGTCATGTTAATGTTTCCTTAACCCTAACCCTAACCCTAACCCTGTAACAGCCCTTGAAATTGGGTGTGAGGAGGACCTTATGAAATCAGCTTGGGGAATCAACTGTTCTGCTGAAGGAGGAATTGCAACTAGTAAGGAAGGACTGGTGCTAGCTCTGAAATTTCTTTTTTAATAAAGTACATCAAACCAACATGAAATGTTGTAGAATTAATTGCCTGGTACTTACTTGTATGGATTAGCATTTCTGGCAGCCTCTTGCCCAATTTTAAGAAGTGTATACTGTAGTGTGACATTTCATGACCTCACAATTACGTTATTTTCAAACCTATGTATCTGGAGCTTTTCTAGAATTGCTTAAAAAAAAAAAAGTAGTCTTAACCCTTATTGCTTCCCACCCCAATAACATTTATAGTATTTTTCTGGGGACAATTCATCTCCTATAGGAGAATCTCCATTACTTAAAAAGCGGTATGTGAAGTTACGTGGAGTCATTCAGCAGTATGGGTAGTCCTCAGCTTATGACAGCAATTGGGACTGGAATTGCCATTACAAAGCAACGTGATCGTAAAGTGCCATGCCGACGTATGACAGCAGTTCCGTCAATCCCTGGTTACCATCATTAACTGAGGTCTGTGTGGGTCATTAAGTGAGAACCTCACATGACCATGACTTCTGACTTCCTGCTGGCTTCCACATTGACTTTGTGGGAAGCCAGCAGGGAATGTCAGAAATTGTAGTCATGTGACTGCAGCTCACTGTGACATCATAATTGTGAGCCGGGCTCTGAGTGCCTAGATTGCAATCACGTGACTGCAGGGGCACTGCAATGGCCAGAACTCTGAGGACCAGTCATAACTACCATTTATTCAGCACTTTTGTAAGTTTGAACAGGTGCTGAATGAGTGGTCATGACCTGGGACCACCTGTATCCTTCTGAAAGAAGCATATCCATATTTTGGGCTGCCATGAGTACAGAAGAGTGCATTGCCTTTTACTTATGAGTAGGAAATACAGCTACATTCTATTTTATTTCTAAGGGTATTCACTGTCAGCAATAGAGGTATTGCTATTTCCACACATCCATGGGTTGCACTCTGTACAGTACTCCTCTATACAGTGGTTTCAGACTGCTGGCTTGGGATGGCAACCCTGAATTAACCATAGGAAATACTCAGAATGGATCAAGATTAGCAAAGAGGTTCTTCTTTGGGAAATTCTCCTGCAGCGTGAATTTAAAGTCTGTGTCCATAGATTTCATCTGTTCTTCTGGCCCTCCTTTTATTAGAGGATGCCAGCCCCCATCAGACTCCGGGAGTTGATCCGGACCATCCGGACTGCACGCACACAGGCAGAAGAAAGGGAGATGATACAGAAAGAATGTGCTGCTATCCGATCATCCTTTCGAGAAGAGGACAACACGTACCGCTGCCGGAATGTAGCCAAGTTGCTGTACATGCACATGCTGGGCTACCCTGCCCACTTTGGACAGGTGAGCCACCTTCTTTTGGGATGGTAAACAGGTGAGCACTCTCTGCCCTTGAAATCCAGACCTCGGACATACAGCCTTCGCATTTGATGAGCAACTAAGTGCCTTAGAATCTTTACCCTTATGAGTGTGGGAGAAGGCTTCTGGAAACTGCTGCAGGAGAGAGAGGAAGAGGATCTCACAGTTTCCATTGATGGCCAAAGAATATTTCTCCAGGTTATGTGACATGGATTTCGTTTCATGGCAGCTAATATTACTTCAGAAAAATAGAATGATGTGTATTATTCACTCAAAAGGCCCTTCCCCAGGTTGATATCCTCCAAATAAGACGTCAGGTATTGAGTCAGCTTTGATCTGATTTGGGACAAATAGTAACCTCTCCTGCCCCCAGACGTGAGATGCTGCACCTTTACCCGTTCCTTATGCCATACCATTGTGCAGAGTTTGTCTAGCATGTTGAAACTGGTCTGGAGTTTGTATAATGGGGCATGCTGCAGACTCCTTCCATCATTACATATTTTCCCCCCCGATATGATGTTCTCCTATTGCTTGATTGGTGTGGCTGCTCTTCAGGTAGCTTCTTCAGAACTGCTCACGGAGCGTACTGTGAACCCAGCTTTGCAGTGTTTCTGTAGCAGCAGCCATTGCAGGTGGAGAAAACCCGTGTTGAGGCTGCTTGTTAGGCCTTTAAGCCCCACCTACCTACTCCTGTCAGCCTCAGTTATGCCAAAACTGCATCAGTACGCAGTTAAGATAACAAAGCTTTCTCATTTGATTTTACCAAATCCTCCTTTTGGATGTCTCTCAAAGTGCTCCTGGAATATTTGAGATCCTGTGAGCCCAGGGACAGCATGGGTGATTCACATTTCTGAGTTAGTAATCTCTGTGGATATAATCATCGTGTTATGTGATTTAGGTTTTTCTTTTCATTTGGTTTATCTGGTTTTCTTATATCCTATGGGTTTTTGGGCCAGGGGATTTGGCATTCGTGCCTCATTTTTCTTTTTTTATAGTGTATTGAAAATTAATAAAAGTGAGCTTTTTGTAATATTACATACTGTATTTGGGCTAGGATGGAGGTTGAGCCAGAAGGTTTACAGTTGGTTGGTCTGGCGCCTGGTGGGAAGGGCTGTTCTGTTTTAGTTCTGTTTTTGTTGATTGTTGTGAGCTGCCTAGGATCTCTATGTGATAAGCGGCCATGTAAGTCCTATAAATACATACATACTATGGAAGTCTACATTTTTTTATTGGCTTGCCAGGGCAAGTGGGGAGCGTGCTAAGTTGGAGATTTCACATTATCCTTTTCTAAGGGGAATGCTGATTTTTTTTTCCACAGCTGCTCTGTGGACACAGATTTTAATTCTCCTGCAGCAGCCCAGGACTGGTCTGGGCATTTGAAACATAAGCATATCAGGCAGCTAATGTTCTCCAAGCTTCTTTCCAGCTTTGAACCATTGGGCAGGGATCACTTTGGTCATGTAGGGACCTTCGTGTAATGAAAATGCTAAAGCTTAAAAATGGCTCCCAGTGACTTCTCTGTCCCACTTGCAGCTGGAGTGCCTAAAGCTGATCGCCTCTCAGAAATTCACAGACAAGCGCATTGGATATCTTGGAGCCATGTTACTCCTGGATGAGAGGCAGGATGTTCATCTCCTCATGACCAATTGCATCAAGAAGTAAGGCTGCTTCCTCTCCTGGGACTGAGGGTGGAAGTAAGAAATCTTTATCTAGTGCTTGGAACCTGATTCTGAGCGGTCTTTGTTCTCCTACTTCTTTGAGTACCTTAGACAGACGGGAGAAGTGTGCTGTTCCTGCATAGTCTGTAAGAGACAGTCAGGGAGTTGAGGAGTTGAGCTGGGCCTATTGAAGATGCTAGTGACAAAGCACAGACTTCCTACTCTCTACCTGTAGGCTTCTTGAGTATTCATTATGTGTACCAGTGACTTGGCGTTGAAACTAGGGATTCTTGGCCAGAGGCTTCCAGAGACTTTAACTCTCTCTGTTGGTTGAGAAACCATTTCATTTGCACTGCACACACTGGCAGGTGACATTCATGGTTGAGTTGTGCTGTCCAGACACAACATCTGATGCACTTCCTCCCCGGTTCTCGGCTTCTTCCTTGGCAGTTCCTTAACCTGTTACTCTCTTCATCTGCAGCGACCTTAATCACAGCACACAATACGTGCAGGGCCTGGCACTCTGCACCCTGGGCTGCATGGGTTCTTCTGAAATGTGCCGAGACCTTGCGGGGGAGGTGGAGAAGCTTCTGAAGACATCTAACTCCTACCTGAGGAAAAAGGTATCTCCTTGACTGACTGAGCTTCCTTGAACTTAGGGAGGTTTTGCTGTCATCAGCGGCTGGTGAAATTCCCTTTCTTCTGCAGACTTTGGCTTACTTCATTTCAGTTGTCAGGGGAAGGAGGCTGTGCCCATGGAGCATTACCCTAGATGGTTGCCTTTCTGTTGGCAGCGTATGTCTCTTGTTCCTACAGGCTTCTGAACCTCCTGCCCAATTTTGTAAATCCCAGAACTTGAATAAAGCCCAAGTAAAGCAGCCTGTTTCTTTGGGGAGCACTGAAGAAGTACTTAGAATGTGCTGATCCCTCCCATTCATTTACAGGCAGCCCTATGTGCCGTTCATGTCATCAGGAAGGTGCCTGAGCTGATGGAGATGTTTTTGCCAGCCACAAAAAACCTGCTGAACGAGAAGAACCATGGTAATAATTCTTTTTAGCCATGGCATCTTCTTACAACTTTGTTCTGCAGTGGCCATATAAAATGTGGGTTCATGTGCTCCTCCACACAGGTGTCCTTCACACTTCTGTTGTCCTCCTCACTGAAATGTGTGAAAGAAGCCCAGACATGCTTGCCCACTTCAGAAAGGTGAGACCAGCTCAGAGTTTTGTGTAGTCGGATTCCTGTTCTTGTCCTTTGAGCGAGAAGAATAAGCTTCTTTTCCTGGTTGTGGCAAGAGGGTCCCCGAGTGCATGCCAGGATGTGTGTTTCATACCTTGTAGACACCCATGATAAGCAGCACCCCTTTCTGCCTGCTAGAGTATCTTTGGTTTGGTTTGTCCTATGAACAAATGGCCTATCAGATACAGTGGTACCTCGGGTCATGAACGCTTCTGTTCATGACCAATTGGGGTCACGAACAGCACCGTTTGCAAACTTTTGCTTCCGTTCGCGAACTCCGCATCGGGTGACGAACACAACCCGTGGCCATTTTCCCTGCCATGACATGTGGTCGTGGCTTCCTGTAGGGAGGGGGACTCTCCCTCCAAACAATAACCGCCTCCCCACCCGCCTTCCTGTCCTCCACACCAGAAGTCGCCTCAAGCAAGGTTAGCGTTCTCTCTCTTCGTACTGTACTGTACTGTACTTTGTTTCATATTTTTGTGGTTTAAAAAAAAATACATATGGTTCAGAATGGATTAACCGTAATTACATTGAACCTTATGGGAAAATTTGATTCGGGTCGTGACCAAAATTGGTTGGCGACCAAATTCATAGGGGTCAGAACGGATTAACCGTATTTACATTGAACCTTATGGGAAAATCTGATTCGGGTCGCGACCAGAGTCACGGAACGAATTAAGTTCATGACCCGAGGTACCACTGTATAACTGAAAGAGATCTGAGCCAGGATAGGTGCTGCTGTTGCTGTTGCTTCCACTGCTCAGCCTTGACATTAGGAAGGCCTAGCCTTTGCATGCCATCAGTGGATGCGAAGGGAATATGGAAGTGGAGTGAAGCCACCTGACCCTTGGAGAAGGTGGTGGTTGGGAGAGGAGGACCCTCGATGTCTCAAGTGTCCTGGCTGCCTGATGTTGTGTTGGTGATGGTGGTTGATGCTGCAAGCTGAGTCTTCTCTGCCCAGTACCTAACTTCATCTCTTTTGTCCCCTTTGTCTGCTTGGAATCCTGCTCTGGTGGGTTAGAATGAAAAGGTAAGAAGGTGCTCACGTTCCCTGCTTCTCCCCCCCCCCCCCCCCCATACAGTGCATGCTTGCTATGGGTTGGTCGAGGCAGATGCCTTTGCTGATAGGCAACGCTGCTCTTCTTCTCTGTTGGGTCCACCCTGCTGCTCCAGACTTGGAGACACTTGCATTGCTATAACCACAGCACTTTGCTAGACAGAGAATATCCTTCTGCTGGAGTGTTTTCATAGCAAATTCGTGGTGGGAAAAAAGAGGCAGAGGGAAGGATGGCTGGGTTCCAGTTGCTTCAGGACTGAATTCAGTGGGCTCTTATTAACGGGAACCACCCTGACTCTATTCAGAGATTCTGGGCATCAGTCTTGCCCCACCCTGCCAGTTTACGTCTTGCAACTGCAGCATTTTTTGTTTCTGTGCTGAGGCATGGACTGCTGCCACCATACAATACTGTGGGCCAAAAGACCCTGAATGTTAAATATGCTGGGGAGAAGCTAGGCAAAGGGACTTTTCTTTGCGAGAGACTCATCAAATAGAGCCGCAAGTCGTAGAGCCCGAAATCCAACTCCCGATGTCTCTGTGTTCTTTTCAGCTTGTGCCCCAGCTTGTTCGCATTCTGAAAAACCTTATTATGTCGGGCTATTCTCCAGAGCATGACGTTTCTGGGATCAGTGACCCCTTTCTGCAGGTCAGTTGTTTTGGAGGTGGGGAGCAGAATTTGCTTGCTCTGTGAGTTGTTTTCAGGAACCTGAGAAGTTTAGACAACAGACGGGATCTTTTGCAGGTTCGAATCCTGCGGTTGCTGAGAATTCTGGGCCGAAACGATGATGACTCCAGTGAAGCAATGAATGACATTCTTGCCCAGGTGAGGGGACTACAGGCAGGTGGTGATTAGGAGGGTCCTGGACTAGAAACCAATAAACTGTAAACCATCCTCTGTGTTTCAGGTGGCCACAAACACGGAAACAAGCAAAAATGTGGGAAATGCCATTCTTTATGAAACTGTCTTAACTATCATGGACATAAAGTCTGAGAGCGGCCTGAGAGTACGTCACTTTGGCTCTGTGGGTTCCCAAGGGACAACGGCTGCCACATCGGAACATCGCTTTTCCAGGCTTCCTCATGAGCACCAGAACTTTTCAGAAGGAAAAGTCTGATTGGGGCATCAGTGGGATTTAGCCTGTGTGCTTTAGTTCCTTGGTTGACCAGTGTCTTCCCTTGCTACTCCCACTTCCCACCCCCTCTGGACATTATTTGTTGGAGAGTGGAAAATCCAGACAGGAGGCTCTTTGTGACCTTGCCTGTCTGTCTCTCTCTGCAGGTGCTGGCCATTAACATTCTTGGTCGGTTCTTGCTCAATAATGACAAGAATATAAGGTAAGCCTATCAATGCATTTTATGGTTGGAACAGGCCTGGTCTTCTCCTGACATCCTAGGTCACCACCAGCATCTCTGAGGTGTGGCTGGGAATGTATTTTCTGCTCAGTCCAATACAACAGTTAATTCTAGTTTCTTTTTCATGCCATGATGAGGTATTTCCTTTGCTTAGCAGACCATTTGGCCAAAATTGACTCTGGGAGGTTTGTCTGAGTGGACTTGTCTGTCCCTTTGCTCTCTGCAGGAGCCCTTCAGTGTGCTGCGATATAGAGCAGCTATCATCTAAAGCATTCATTTCTTATTTCTCAGATATGTAGCTTTGACATCCTTGTTGAAGACTGTACAGACTGACCACAATGCTGTCCAGAGGCACCGGAGCACCATTGTGGACTGCTTAAAGGATCTGGATGTCTCCATCAAACGGTGAGTGAAGCTAGAAGGAAAAGTCAGGCCGTGATCATAGATGACCCTCTGGCTGCCCAGTGTCTCTCCTGCTTGGTTTTTTTCTTTTTTCTTTTCTTTTAGCTAATCTTTTCCAGGGAGCCAAGAATTATATCCAAAGCATTGTTTTCCTTGGGATGGCCTCTGCAGCATTCTGCATGCTTTTTATGTCAAGAAGTGGATCTCAACAGCCCTGGAAATATTTGGAATAATCTATCCACTGTAGTAAATGTCCTTGTCCTTTTCTCTGGAGAAAAAAAAGATGATATGATAGATTGAAATTTTGCTTATTGCTTAAACGTTTTGGTGTTGTGAACTAAATATTCATTGAAGAACTTAATGTCAGATTTGGAAGTCTTAGAAGACAGGGTGGTGTTATGAGAGCCAGCAGGGGTGAGTGAGTCAATAATGATGGTGGGGCAGAGGCTATAAATTTAGTTTTTCAAATCACACAGCATTTTGTAGATGCAACCCACAGTTTTTAAAATTTAGTCCCACAGTTGTCAGAGTTAAATATAGATCTTTGCACTCTCAGGATTCATCACTAATTATCAGGCTAGATCATATTTGCTAATGTCTTTTTCATCCTTTCTAGCATTGAGGAGATTGCTTTTGCAACAAAAAAGAGAAATGTCTTCTACAGAATTTCAGTTTGGTGGAATTTTGAGTCACCTTGGGATAGATTTAGTAAATTTACCCTTTGTAGGTAAAGATTTAGGATGTCAGAAGAAAGAAGGGCTATCTGTAACAATTTGTCATGGAGTGTTGTTATTGAACATGAATGTAAAACAGAATGGATTTCCTCTACAGTTTTAACTGATCTCTTTATTTTACAGTGTCTAATTAATGCAAGTTCTGTTGGGTCTTCATTAAGCTGTCCTAGCAAATCACTGTTGTTGAAGCTGAAGTATTGAAATGTCAGCCTTTAGAGATGATCTCAAAGTTTAGGAAATTATCAGAACTGGAGACTGAAATGCACACATGGTTGATTGTGCTTAGCCATTCAGGGACAGGAAGGGTTGTTTCTAGGTTGGGACCCATTCAAAATTTGACAACTTCATTGGTGGGGAAGCAGTCTTGACAGTTCTAGGAGACCTGGCCTTCTTAATTCATGCAGTTGTAGGATGATGCTTGAGAATGACCTAGTAAACTCAAGTCACTAACCAAACAGGCCTGTGGCCCCAGGAATCGTCTCCTGAGTGCCATAGTTCTTACAGAGCCCCAGCTTCTTCCTTCCGCATTGGGTGAAATTGTGATGTCAAACGGGCTATAAACCATGTGTCAGTTCCTGGTGGTGCACTATGGCCAATGAATCCCTTTTACCTTTCCCAGGCGCGCAATGGAACTCAGCTTTGCTCTTGTGAATGGGAACAACATTCGGGGAATGATGAAAGAGTTGCTGTATTTTTTGGATTCTTGTGAGCCAGAGTTCAAGGCAGATTGTGCATCAGGAATATTTCTTGCAGCAGAAAAGTAAGATCTCCTAAGAGCTTGTGTATTGAGTCATTTCTGGCCAGTCTTGCCACCCATTCTAGTCCCACAATCAACATTTAGAGGCTATGTTGTAAGAAAGCCTGCTGTCTGACTGGAGGCTTCCATCTCGGAACATCTAAAAAGGCTAGCTTGGATTTCGCTGGTATCTGGATCAGTAATTGTTATCTGGAGAGACCTTTGCACTAAGCAGAGGATGGCACACAAGTAACGGGGTTCTTTGCCCTTCGCAATGACTTTTAACACAACGGAACTCTCTTCTTGCTCTGCCGCCCCATTCTTAGCTGCTGTGTTGACTTGAACAGCAATAGAAATTGGATTCCATTGGAGAAAGGGTGGTACGTTTGTATGCTAGAACCTTGCTGTTAGGCCATCCTTCCTGCAAGATTGCCCAGGTGCCATTGTGCATTGAGCCAAACAATATTGGTGATCATCGCTCCCCCATAAGTCCCCCTTTGCCCCAGTGCAGGGATTAACTTCAGTTCATAAATGTCTGCAATGCAGTCCAGATGACTCCAGTACTGTGCTTGAATATGTGGGGAAATTGGGGCTGCAGAGCAGTTACTGGCACGCAATCCTCTCTGAGCATATATTTGTTGATTTTCCAGATATGCTCCTTCTAAACGCTGGCACATAGATACAATCATGCGAGTCTTGACAACGGTAAGTGCTGTCTTGAGCATGGTTTCTCCAGAGGCATGCATTGTGATTTCACATGTGCCAGGCAGCAGGCCTTCCAATGCATTCTTGTTCATAGTCTGATTGGCTGCTGCTGTGCATTTGAAGGGGGCTAGGGACTAATATTGCTGCATGTGGGCAGGAAGAACCCAGTCAGCCAAACATGCCACAAATAACATGAGCTACATTGGTTGTGAGTTTACTTCTGGGTGTGATTCAAGTGCTGGTTGCTACCTATAAAGCCCTACATGGCATAGGACTTTACTTGAGGGACTGCCTGTCTCCCATAGTATCTGCCTGACTGGGTCAATCTGGCAGGGTTGGCGCGCTCCAAATTTTTTCAATTAAACTATTGGGACCCCAGAAGCACGCCTTCTCTGTCTCAGCGCCTGCCCTCTGGAATGAGATTGCCCCCGAGATTTGAATGGCCCTCACCCTACTGGTATTTCGTAGGGCCCTGAAGACCTGGCTCTTCGCCCTGGCCTTCAGCAAGCGTGATGGAAGCCCCTTTTTCTTATTTTCCTTTGTCCCCATCTGGGTTTGTGACCTCTGCTGTCTCTGCTCTTTTTCGTTTTGTGTTGTTTTCTTGTTTTAAATGTTTTTAACAATTTGTAAATTTCCCAGAGTCGCTGGGAGTCAGGTGTCATATAAATTAAAATAATAATAATAATAATAATAATAATAATAATAATTATTATTATTATTATTATTATTATTATTATTATTTGCACTGGCTATCTATTTGGAGACCAGTTTAAATAGTTCATGCTGGTCGACCTGTTTTAGAAGCCCTCTCTTCTTCTCTGCACTGTAAGGCCAATTAAGAACTATTCAGCAGTTTCTCTGTTTAGCCTACTAATATGCAGTAAACCATCGACAAAGTCCTTGACTTACAAGGGCAGTTGGGATCAGAATTGCCATCGCTAAGTGATGTGATCATAAAGTGTGACCGCATCCCTTAGCGACAGCAGTCCCTGCAGTCCTGGTTGCTGCTGTTAACTAACTACCACAGTCCTACTGGCTTCCCCACTGGCTTGTGGAGGGCGGCAGGAAGTTGTAAGTCCCAGGCCAGCAGGCAGATAAGTGGCTGCTGCCGGGTGAAGGAGGGAGCAAGGGAGTGCGTGCGGGTGCCTGTGAGAGGTGGGGTCAGGGGATGTGTGAGCGGCTGGCGTGGTGTGAGTGCAGAGGGACTGGGGGAGGAGGGGCAGGTGGGGGAGACATCCCAGCGACTTGTGACCTTCCCTGCTGGCTTCCCCATTAACTTTTTGGGGAATGCCAGCAAGGAAGGTTGCAAATGGCGATCACGTGATTGCAGGGTGCTGCAACTGGTCGTAAGTGCAGTCTGGTTGGCAAGCACCCAGATCACAATCACATGACCGCAGGGGTACTGGGATGGCCGGAACTCCGAGGACTGGTAGTAACCACCATTTGTTCAGCACTGTCATAACTTCAAACAGTCGCTGAATGAATGGTCTTAGGTCAAGGACTACCTGTACTACTCATATGGCTACAAGACCATACTTCTGTGTCAGTTAAGTTTTACAGCTGTTTTGAAGGAGAGTTGGACTGTGGAATTTTGCAAACTATATTATGCTGATGTAGCATTTTATTTGTTTAATAACATTTAACTGATCACCTGAAATCAGTTGGATTCTAAGTGGCTTACAGAGTACTAGAACTTTGCGTTTTATTATATTTTTATATAACCCCCCTGACCTTAAAAATGGAGGTGTGTGATTGGCTGGCCTAACCTCTGTTGCTTCCCCAATAGAAATCTCTCTTTGAGTGCCAATCCCTGGCTGTGGAGTAATGCCATCATCGTCTCCTCTTCCTCCTCCTTCCAGGCAGGGAGTTATGTTCGTGATGATGCAGTGCCCAACCTTATCCAGCTCATCACCAATAGCATGGAGATGCATGCCTACACTGTACAGAAACTCTACAAAGCCATCCTGGGAGATTATTCCCAAGTAAGTACCGTGAGTGTGGGCGTGGGTAGGAAAAATCTCTTGATTGTCTCTGGCCAGAGAACATTGCTGAGGCCACCTTTCCTTCTCCTCTGCTAGCAACCCCTGGTACAGGTGGCTTCCTGGTGCATCGGTGAATATGGAGATCTCTTGGTATCTGGTCAGTGTGAGGAGGAGGAGCCAATCCAGGTTTGTTGACCGGAGAAGGACAGGGATGTTCTACTTGAAGGAAACAGACTGGTTTCTGGGACATTAGCTTTTGGCCAGGTGGCTCCTTTCCCACCTTTCTTACACTCGTCTGCACCCTTGGTTTGCCCAGGTCACAGAGGATGAAGTCCTTGATGTTTTAGAAAGTATCCTTGTCTCCAACTTGACGGCGTCGGTCACACGGGGCTATGCCCTCACCGCTATCATGAAACTGTCAACGCGGTTCACTTGCACAGTCAAGTGAGTTCCTCCAGGGTATAGAAGGGGTTTGCCTTTACAGCCAAGCCTCCAGAGCTCTACTTAAAAGCTTCTGGAAAGAGCTAAACCCTCCAGGAAGCTGACATTTGGAAAAGGAGTCTCCAGTGCTGTCTTCTCTGTTGCGTCTCAGAGGAATAAGTTGTGACAGTGGTCAGGCGTTTCCATGGGTAATGTATTCACTGCCACCGGGGCCATGATAGTTGTGTCTACACCCTGCTGTGGTGAACGGGCTGGGACCGGCATGCCTGCTAAATCAAGCTCTTCTGTGCTGCCCTTCACCACCTCTTCCCTCTTCTCTCCACCTCCAGTCGCATTAAGAAGGTGGTCTCTATATATGGCAGCAGTATTGACGTGGAGCTCCAGCAGAGGGCAGTGGAGTACAACGCTTTGTTCAGAAAGTATGACCACATGAGGTGAGTCCTGAAGCTCCGGGACAGGTGACCTTGTTGCCTTCCCGAGCCCTTCGTGGTCAGGTGATGTGCTCTGCGATGCGCATCTGGAGGCTGAAGAGTGGCTCCTGTTGGAAGGTAGACCTGATCAAAACTCTTTGCGCATTATCTCTGCTTAGCGGAGTGGGAGTAAAGCATACTATGGCTGGGGTTGTAGTCTAGCAGTTACAGAATATGTCTGTGATCTCTTCCAATGTTTGTAGGCCTCTTATCCATAAGAAGCAGCCTGTCCTTGGCTGTTCTCGCTAACCCATTAACTCAGCACTGGGATTTTTGAAACATATTGTCCATTCCCTTGAAATATATGCCTCTAGGTCTTAGACCCAACTTTAATTTATCTGAATCATTCTGAGGCCAAGAATGTCCTCTCCTTGGACTAAGAACACAGAATCAAATATTGTATTAATACAGAATGTATACTAAAGGGTTCTGATCAGTAGGTAAACCTAACATCTTCATAGTCATAATGCACTTGTCAGTGAATGCAGAGCTGGTAAAAGAGCTGTTTACTATTGTACTGAAGTAACGAGCTGCTCTACTGAAGAGCAAGATGCTTCTTTGGACTATAGTTAATTATTGCTTCTAACTAGTTTGTAAGTCACATTTCATGTCTGGGCAGATAGTAATAGATAGATAATGAGATAAGATTATGTAAGAAATGCATCTTAAATTTAAGGATATTTATCCTGAATCTCTCAGAGTGTTTCAATTATAACTTTTTTACTTCCCAAATTCTTTGCAAAACTGCATCTCTTCACATAGCCTAATAAACTCTAAAACCAGATAAAGTAACACTGTTTTAGCGCTTATATAATATGTTGTGCCTAACAGACAACCTGTATTATTGATCTGTTATCTCCTAAACACACATCCCAAGGTCCGGCCACCAGCTGAAAGAGATTAGCTGATGGCTTATTGTGGCCATGCTACAGAAAGGCACTTTTGGCCATACTTGTTCCTTTATCAGAGAGACCCTCTCTTAAACAGGGGCAGTTGCCTCGTACCCCAGCCCTCCATGTGAGTAGAACCATAGGATTCTCCCACCCAGTGAGTTACCTTGCTCCCTCACAGGTCAGCTCTGCTTGAACGTATGCCAGTTCTGGAGAAATTGGCAGCTAATGGTCCTACAGATGTTACTCAGCCCAATGGGGAAGCAGAGCCAACAGTCTTGGAGACCAAGCCTCCCCTTTCCAGCCTGCCACCAGCCAGCCAGGTAAGAGAAGTGAATATTTTGTACGATTCATGCTCTCAGCAATAGCTGGTTGCAGGAGCAAGTTGTATTTCACTATCTTAAGAGCAGTTGATGGCTTTCTTGCTGCTACTCTTCAGAAACTCTGGCTCCTTCCATGGTGCTGGTTTTCTTCTGAGTTGCAAGCTCTTTTGTCCAGGCATGTTAATAGGCTGGCTCCATGTTTTTCATTAGGCCAATGACCTGCTGGATCTTTTGGGAAGCAATGACATTACTCCTGTCATATCGACGGCCCCTTCCAGCAAGGCAGCTTCTGCTGGTGGGGAGCTGCTGGACCTCCTTGGGGATCTCAATCCAACAACAGGTGAGATCCTGTGCTCAGGAGGGAGAAGAACAGGATGGTGGGAAGCCTGGCTTTTGAGAGCTATAGGGCTTTCTGTGTTGTTTTTGTAGGTCTTCCAGCTCCTGCCCCACAGATACCACAGCCTCCATTTCTGCTGGATGGACTTTCCTCACAGCCCATCTTCAATGACGTATCTTCTGGTGAGAACGTAGAATGCTCTGGATTTGAGGAATTAGGCAGATGTATGGAAAGGAATTGCTAACATCTAGAAATGTATAACCCTCCTTTCTATATTTATCAGGAAGACTGACTGTAACCCCAATTAAAAACAAAGAGTATTGCTGATTAAGCCTACTCCAGCAAACAGAGCGGCTTAACTTGTGGGGTGGGGGTGGGGGTGCAATATTGATGAACGTCGCCTGACCTTCTAGATCCAGTTTGGTGTCATGGTGAAGGCATCAGGCTAGAAACTGAGAGACTGTGAGTTCGTCCCGCCTGAGGCATGAAGCCGGCTCAGTGACACTGGGCCAGTCATTCTCTCTCAGTCCTAGGAAGGAGGCAATGGCAAACCACTTCCAAAAAACCTTGCCAAGAAAACTGCAGGGACTAGTCCAGTCAGTTGCCAGGATTCAAAAACTGAAAAACAAAACAGCTGGGCTTTCTCCTGCAGCAGTTGGTGGCAGGAGGGAGAGAGCATGGCTCCTCCCATCTCCACCTGTGAGGGTGTTGGAATCTGAGCTTCTAAAAAGTCAGGAAGGTTGTAGGCAGTCCCAGGACTTGAGCAATGCTGCTTCTTCACAGGCATTCCTCCAATCACAGCCTACAACAAGAATGGGCTAAAGATTGATTTTGCTTTTGAGCGTTCCAACACCAACCCCAGTGTCACCGTGATCACCATACAGGCCTCCAACAGCACGGACGCGGACATGACAGATTTTGTTTTCCAGGCTGCGGTACCAAAGGTGGGTCAGGTCTTTCAGGTGGGAGTAGGGCTAACTCATGCCATGATGTTAAAAAAGGAAAATGGCCCTCAGAAGACTCTGTGCTGCAGGCAGCCTTGAGGATGGTTTCTGATGGGGCTTGCCTGGCGTTGCCCTGGAGGTGAGGGCCTCTGTTTCCCTGGGAAGGGCTGTCACCGGAAGTCAGCGTAGCCCTGTTACTTGCTCCCCTCTAGACGTTCCAGCTGCAGCTCCTGTCTCCCAGCAGCAGCAGCATCCCAGCGTTTAACACGGGGACCGTCACGCAAGTCATCAAAGTCCTGAATCCGCAAAAGGTAAGCCAGGGGTCTGCAGCTGAGGCAGCTCTCCAGCCCCTTCCATTCAGGTGGTCCTTGGGAGGGGTGGTTCAGCTGAACAGGGAGGAAGGAAGAGAGCCTTGAGCGGAGGAAGATACGGCATTTGTTCTTTCGCTTTGCTGTTCCCTTGTTGGCCGTGTGTCTTGGCATCCTATCTGGCCACTCTTGGGGGTTGGCTTCTCTCTACCCCCCGCTCAGTTTTCATCTCTGTCTTTTTGTAGCAACAGCTCCGCATGCGGATCAAGCTGACCTATAACCACAAGGGCTCGGTAATGCAGGACCTGGCAGAAGTCAACTCCTTCCCCCCCCAGTCCTGGCAGTGAGCTGTGGCCCTGCTCTCCTCACCCTACCTGGTCGGCCAAAGGAACGTTGGGCAGAGCCTGTGACTCCAGAGATCCCCCAACCTCACCATGGCTGGGGGAATTGCTGCTGCTGCAGTGGAGGAGGACTGACCTTGCTCATCCTGAAGCATCTCTCTCAAGAACCTTGCGCACTCTCTTTCCCCCCTCCTGAACTGCTGAGCCCCATCCACCACAGAAGCCACGTTCCCTTGTTTTGGGAAGGGGGGGCACATTGGGGCATGTGCTCTCTCCCCCCTCCCCCGTCAAGAAGGGAGCTGCTGCCGCCGCTGCCACCACCTTGTCTCCAGCAGATGGGTGGGTGAGATGGGTTTGGGTTTGGCTTGGCTCCTTCTTACCTGGTTACCATCTTTAGACGCTTTTGTTCAAGTTCAAGGATGCTGGTGCCCTTCTTTTCTCCTTGGGTTCCCCTGATGTTGGGGGCCTTTTCTACACATGACTGCACCCTTGGTGAGCAGTGGCTTGAGTCCCATGTGGATCTGCTTTTCTGGACAGAAGCACTGCTTAGAGGATTTGGCAGGACAATGGGCAGTGAAGCCAAGCCCATTTTGGGCCAGTGCCTCTTTGAAGAAGCATCATGTTGGACGAGACTGACTGCTCTAGCAAGTCGTTTTTCAATGTGCCCCCACCCCAAATCTTGGACCTCCTTTTGTCTGTTCCTTGGCTGTCAGCTGTGGTAGGATGAGTAGAAAGGAAAGGTGTGTTCCTGGGCAAACTGCTTAGAGATGGAGGGGGGGCACCATTAGCTGCAGAAAGACTCATCTCAAGACTCCACTGCAAAGCTGCTTCCTGCCCCGCCCCCTTCATTTCCTGAGTCTGTCAGTCCTGGATTCCATTTGAATTTGTTCTTCTGGGACATTTGTGTTGTACCTGTAATACTGGCACTGAAATAAAGACCATCTGGTTTAATGAGATGTCCTGCTTTTAATAGCTGTTTTGCAACTTCATGTCCAAAATGGAGTAGTGCAGTGATCTTGTTTTGGAGTCAGGATCCAAAAATTCAGCAACTTTTCACAAGAACTAGTCTTAATGCAGAAGTGAAAGACTGAGAGAAGTATTTATGAAGGAATCCTTAGTTTCTGTCCTGGATCCCTGCCTGCTTTACAGAAAAAGGGGTGGGATCTGCCTCTAGTGAGCCGGGCATGCTCCCTTTGTGCTGCAGCATGGGCTTTAAGCCAGGCTGGATCAAATGCACCAAAGGGCTACACAGATGGTCAAATGGGCTGGAAGGAAAAGACTCTGAAAGGGCATGATGCTGGTGTGAGTTTTGCACATGCTAGGCAAAAGCACAGCTGGCTGGTTGTGGTTCAGTGGATGTGCACACCTGCCAGCAAGCAGGATGGTTCAGCATGTCCTGTGAGACCAGAAAATTGTCTTAGTGGACTAAATCTTGACAATCCTGGCTAAGCATGTTGGGCAAACTATAATAAGCATGCCCGCCAGTGGCTGAAACCCATTCCTTGCTGCCACAAGGGAAGCAGTGTCCGAACGAAAGAAGGAACTTCCATGAGATTAGGCTTTTGTATTGTGCTGGGCCACGGGACTAGTGTGCCATGCTCACCCACCTGCTTAGGTAATGAGACATTACATCAGTCTGTGACGTGCCTGAATCTCCACCAATCCTTGTA
The DNA here is from genome assembly GCA_030867105.1 of Liasis olivaceus. Lineage (NCBI taxonomy): Eukaryota > Metazoa > Chordata > Lepidosauria > Squamata > Pythonidae > Liasis > Liasis olivaceus. The sequence continues at coordinate 87,515 of CM061359.1, read as the reverse complement.
TAAACCCACATGCTGCAGCTGGAGTTAAGCTTTGCGGCCCCTGCAAAACAAAGCTTTTGAGTTCCCGAAGAGTAATGATATACTTGATACAAGTTTGAAAGAAGTCATTTTGTCAGATAAATAGTTTTATAGTTTTATTTATAAACAAAACAGAAAAGGTCAGAAGGTCCAGGAGGTGCAGCTGGGCTCACATCTAAGCCTTTGTCCAGCTGTTGTGGTTTATAATGTCTAAATGTATAGCACAATGTATAATCAAGTTCTCAGATCTAAGGCAGACTGGGCTGAAGGGGAGGTGCCTTTTAGCCAATGGCCAGTCTTGTTTGCATACAGCTCTGTAAAGAAGCTAGTGGAGCAGCAGGTGACTGTTCCACCAAATGCCCGGGGGCTACATGGAACAGCCTCAGTACAATCTTGTCTTGGATTATACTGGCCCTGGGTGGTCTTCAGCATTCTTGTCTGCTCCCCCAGATTTCGTGAGGCAGCAGCAAGGGGGCAGCTTGGAAAATATGGGCACACGTTCCCCGGAAGGGTCTTTGGACCGACCAAGTTGGGAAATGCCGCACCAGCATCTGCTCGACAGCTGTCTTCCCAGGCTGCCCTCTCCCCATCGGAGTCTCAGCGGGATCCCAAAGGACTAGTTTATCGGAGCTTAGCCCAGTGCTGAAAGAGGGACAGGAACCTCCTCAGAGCTGGCAGCTATCTTGGTTTCTGGGGGAGGCGGGAGCAGTAAGCGGCGAGCGAGACGCGCCGGCGTTGAAGGTAAGAGCCGAGCAGTGCTTCTCTGCAGGCTCCGGGTGCCGGCTTCGGTCGAGCCTGGCTTCTCCCTGGCTCTCGCTCGGCGGGGCTGGTCCTGAAGTTACAAAAAGCAGCAAAAAGAGAGACCGCGGCGGCGGCCCCCGTGAAAAGCCCCACAGCTACCTCTGGTCCGTGTAAACCGCAGCCGAGGCCACCGTAGCAGCCCTTGCGGCGGCAGAGGCTTTCTCGTTCTCTGCGCGGAGCGGGGCGGAGGCGGAGGCGCGTGTCCAGCGGCTGTAACGGCAGGAGCGCGCTGGCACCAGGAGACAGCCGCGTTCAGGACGGCCTCCGCTATCAGACAAGCCGGGCACCGCCAGGGCAGGAGCACCAGCCCGGCTACGAGCTGCGGGCAAGCCAAGGCCACCGGGGCGCGTCCGGCGGCCGCGGGCAGCTTCAGCTGATGAAACTGGGCGCCCAGCTGCTGGCTTTCTCCCCGCCGGCTCCACTGAAGCCGCTGAGGGCCCCTCCGTGGCGGCAGTAGTAAGTGCTCCCCAAACTGAAAAGGCCGGTGCAGCCGCCCGCGGAGCACCCGGGGCCGCAGACCGCGACCGGCAAGCCGAGGAGGAGGTGGAGCAGGTGGCAGCGGGCTGGGGAGAACGCCCCGAAGGGCGGTCGTTAGCCTCCGGGGCGCCGCCGCAGGGGCGAGGGCATCCCCGCGCGCGCCCCCGCCCTCCAGCAGGGAGGACTCGGCCCTGGCCGCTTTTGCTCGGGTAAGACCGGCCGGAGGCCTTTCCTGGGGCCGCGATGAGCCGCCCTCGCCCGTCGCGGTCCACGAGAGTCGGCTGCGCTCCTCGCCCCCCATCGCGGCGGCCTCCGCAGCCGACGGACCCGAGAGACCCAGGCCGCTTGCCCATCTCTCCCCGGCACCGAAAGCCGTCCTGCCCCGCGGGCCCTGCAAAGCGAACGGCACCGCAGCCCCTCCGGGAGGGCACCGGAGGCCCCTCCGCCGTCGGGGTGCCCGGAAGGCTGGCGCCGCGCCCGCTGAGCGAAGGAAACCGCGGCACCGGCACCGGCGCCGGCGCGCCCAGCCACAGGCATGGTCCTAGTCGACCCGCCCTCCCACCTGCACGGCGGCGCCGGCTCCGGCTCCGGCTCCGGCTCCGGCTCCTCCCAGGCGGTGGGCGCGGAAACCCGGCAGCTCAGCCCGCTGGAGCGGCGCGGCGGGGGGGGCGCTTTCGCGCTGCTCCTGCGGCCTCCTTCTCGGCCCTTGCCGTGACTGTACGCTGCCACGGGCCGCGGAGGCTCCGCGCAGCTGGCCCGCCCCGCCCCCACTCTACCCTCCCAGTTTTTCCTGCGCAGAACCGGTGCGGTTCCTCTTCCGCCAAGCGGTGCCCGCCGCCCGCCGCTCCAGCCGCCCCCATGGCTTTCTTTCCCGGCGCGGCTGCTGCTGTTTCCGCCTTTCTTTCTGGATGGGAGAGCGAACGCCTGTCGCGGGGCTTTAAGAACAGCTCCGGGGGTCTCCCGAGTTGGGGATCATTCGGGAGAACCCGTCCAGCAAACGATGGAAGGGTTTCTTGGCAGACGGAGGGGGTCAGGCGAGAAGGGCCCCTCGCTTGCCTGTACGCGAGCGGGCGAGGGCGCTGCGCGTCCAGCAGATCGTCGCCCGTCGAAGCCTCTGCAGGGAAAGCGGGCGGGGCGCGGTCCTTCGGAGGTGGCGGCGGAGCGGTCGGCGCGCTCCGGGTTCCTTGCGTGAAACGGTGCCATCCTTCGGGACCCAAGCAGCGCCCCTCCTCTGTCGCAGCGTCCGAGATCCGGGTGGCTCCCACCCTGCTGGCGTTCCCAAGGGCCTAAGGAGCTGACTGTTCTCCCAGGCCTCGGGCGCCCCCTCCTCCGCTGGAGGTGGGACGTTTGGGAGTCTGCTGAGTTTGCCATCTTACTCTTTTCCTTTTGTTTGGGTTGTGTTGTTTGCCGCTTCTTATTACATGGTTTTTTATATTCTCTGCTGCACTGAAGCCACACAGAGTCATTTGGACTCTGGCATCAAATTCAGTCAGTCAGTCAGTCAGTCAGTCAGTCAATCACTTTGCAGGCTCTTGCAGTAGAGCTGCTCTGGGGCAGAGGCAGTCAGCTCTTTGACCGTGTGAAAGAAAACTGCTGCCCGAATGCTGCGGTTGGGGGATGGAAAAATGTTTACTGTTTATCGAGTAGCTGCAAGAGAAGACAAAACACCCTAGGATTCAAAATGTTCAAATTAGAGTAACAAAAGCTCAGAATACAGAGGGGTTTTTAAAAGATTTTTTTATCCTGTCTTTATTATTTTTATAAATAACTCAAGGCGACGAACATGGCTAATACTCCGTCTTCCTCCTCTTTTCCTCACAACCCAACCCTGTGAGGTGAGTTGGGCTGAGAGAGAGGGACTGGCCCAAAGTCACCCAGCCGGCTTTTGTGCCTAAGGCAGGACTAGAACTCACTGTCTCCTGGTTTCTAGCCTGGGCCAAACTTAATTTGTCATAAAAGCTAAGTGCTGCCAGTGCACAATTAGACTGAGTGCAAAAGAAGCCTTTGTGGCTAACACTTCTAAGGCGTATCTGGCTGTTTCAAGCTTTTTAGGTGCATGACATTCTGGGCCCGTAATATCTTGCTTCAACTATCAGCCACCTGCTCTTTTCTCAGACCTTTCAAAACACCACTTATTCTTCTCCAGAATTTCTAGTTGCTTGCAAAACTGCTTCTCTATGCCACGTTGGTCACAACTGACTCCAAGGCGATGTGTGCTCCAAGTCAATAAACAGGTGAAAACCCAGTGACAGAAATTTCAAGGGGACTGTGCTGAGGAGTGGCGTGCCCTGAAAAACAGCGGAGCCATCACTTACTCTCTCAAGTAGTCCTCAGAGGGTTCCAGGCATAGCCAGGCAGGTCTTGATAGCTCTCCTAAACGCTGGTTGGGTTGGTGCTGATTTCTTCCACAGCAGGGGGGTGGTAGTAACAAAAAGACATGCCTAATGTTTATAGTTGTATGGTTCTCAGTGTCTTTTTAGCCTCACTAAAATTTTCATCGCAATGCGTGTATTGATTTTGTATTGATTACTGTAACCTTCAACAGCCTGGTTGATTGCAGCAGGTATAAAGTTGATCGATAAAAGAGTCCTTGTTTTGCCCCTCGCCCCCTCCCAGATGCATTAACTTAGTCATTGGTCACCTCCGAATCCTGGACTCAGTGAGCTGTGGCCAGATCCAGCCCTCCAAGGGGCTCTCCTTGACAAGCCCTAGTCTGAAATGACATCGTTGCCCCAGCTGGGAGGGAGGAGAGGCCTAGGAGAAATCAGCTGATGGCAAATGAGGAAGTCCCTGGGATGTTTGCTGTTCCAAGCACAATCAGATAAGTCAGGCTGAGCGGGGCATGGGTGAACCTTCCTTACTATGACACAGCTCTGACGACAATTCATCAGAGCGTTTGAATACCTACATTTCACTGTTGAAATAAATTAGAATACTGTTCCCAAAATTCACATTGGTCAATTGTCAGCTTCTATCAAAATCAGTTTAGGCTATCATGAGGCAACGCTATGTTACGTTTTGTCAAGACAGCATCATAAATCCATGAGCCAGAGATGTCTCAGAGCTGTTTATATAGCTCATGCCCAAGTTGATTGGTTCTCCTCAGGTCTCTCTTTTTTGGCCTTGTTACTCTGCTGTTCTGAAATATTAAGTACATCATGTATCCTTCATTTCTCTTTGTTCAGCTAAGCACAGGTATCTTATTTTTGTTACATTTTCTTTTATAGTTATATGCATGACAAAGCAAGAAAAATGTCTAAAAGAGAGCAGATTTTATACATTTTCCAAAAAAAGCTGATACATGTCCATCCCTGCAAGTTAGAAGAGAGAATCTGTTTCCAATGGGATAATGGAGGGTGAAACTAAAAAAACCCTCACTGTGTATGTAGGAAATGATGTTATTGTTTAATATGTATAAAATAGCCAGGAACCCTATTTCCAATAAACAGTCCTGCTTTGCTACTCTGTTTTCAATTTTCTCCAGTGCAATAGTCACGTTTCAGCATACATTGTGTGTCAAATTCTCAAGAACTAGTTCTGCGCTATATAATCTAATGGCCTTGTCCAGTGCTTAGCCAATGTTTTAATTGCTGTCAGTAAAAAAAAAAAATAATGTCCTTGTAGAAGAATCGGTCTCAAGACTTTTAATTCTGAGAACTAAGTCGAGTTGAGTTGAATAGGATGTTGAATCATATCCAGAAAGAATAACTGACATTAGTTCCCCAAAAGATTTATGAAGTCCACCCCATGGGAAGCTTTATTCTTTGTATCCTCCCCAGCAGAGGAAAGGAAGTATCCTCTTAAAATAACCAGTACTATACTAATGAATTTCCACCTATGTATTAACTGTAGAGAAAGTCACAGGAACAATTTCAGGTCAGGTTTTAACAAGGCTTCCCCTGTGGTTATTGGCTGTTCTTTGAAGGTGGAGAGGGCCTACCTTTTTCATCCTAAAAGCTGATGGAGCGTGTCTATTTTCAGAAATAGTTAATGATCTAACTGGCTCTTAGATAGACCATACTGGGACACAGATCTCAGTCTTTTGAAATCAGCTCACTCAGAGGCCACAACAGGTTGGCTTCCAAGCCAGTGCTTGTCTTCTTCTGTTGACGATCACTTTGGCAATATCTTTACTAAGACCAAAATGCCATGAAATTAGGTATGGCCTTTGAATTATCCAGAACTCTTCATCAGGAAAAGTAATACCAAAAAACAGCTCAGGAGACACTCTATTCAAGTTATAATGGAAGCTGCACCTTTTGAATATTTGCCTGAAGAAATCGATTAGTAAATCCATACCAGCATTTGGCTCTGATCACAACATTTATATCTTATGTGGCATGCAAAATAGTATTTTACTTTCCAGTTCTCTGATTTTGACCCTTGAGTGGAATTTGGAACTGTCCTATTTTCTCACCTTAAACTAAATATTTTCTGATAATGAGACTTGCCTGGTCTTTATTATTATTATGACAGTTGTAGTTCAGAAGAACTGAGGAGTTTCCTCAGTTCAGTATAATTTCTGGTGTTTCCTTTCCCCCTGGATGCCAGAGTTGTAAGGCAAAGGAAGCTTCACGTAAGAGCCAGATCTTCTGCGTTAATACGGCAAACCTTGTTTTAACAGACTAACAGGAGGACGAGGTGGCCATTAAACAGTGTTCACTCCAAACGGGTTTTTATCTGCGTGTTCTGTGTAGATTTTAGGCATGCAGAAAACAGAAATGCTGTTTTACCCGTGGGCAGAAGCATATGGTATACAGACGTGCTGTCCACCATTCCCATAGTCCACTAAATGTGAGGTCTGTTACCTCAAGGATTTAGTGCACTTTGGATGTAGTTGGAGGGTTCTGTCAACATTTGCACTGTCATCCCAACAGGTGCAGTCAGTTCTTTCAGAGAGTTTGGTGGTCTCCTGTTATTGTCCATGGTCTTGTGTATCACAGATTACGTGGGTGGTTAATTCCAGATACCCAAGTAGGTCTGCTCCTTTATATTAATTGACAATTTTCATTAAAAAATAATCATAAGTCTCTGGGGATGTGAATCCTAGCTATGCTTTTTCTTCTGGTAGAATTATACAGTATTTACAGGGATTTTATATTTAATTAAACAATGCTCATAGAAGTTAACAGCAGGATGATAAGATAAAAATATGAAATTATATTGACAATATAGGAGCAGGTCAGTAAGACCCCAGTTCAACCACTAGTTTAGCAGCAGGTTAAAAGCCAGAGACTATATTTCTCCAAGTTTCTTTTCTTGCTGCTTTCTTTGATGGATCATTTTATTATGGTGATTGTAAGCCTCTACGGGCATGTTCTGCAGCAGATAGGCAGGAGAAGTTTTGATAAACAATAATGGAATGAGAATGTGTGTGCTGCTGTTTTTAGAACTGAACCCTAAGCCAGGCGTAGGAATAATACCCTAGTGTAGTGCAGCAATATAAATCAGTGTTTTCCACGCTGATTCTCGCAAATCAGGCATTATTATATGCAAGAAGAGTAAGCACCAAAGGGTAAGTTGCCCCAAATATAACAAAATTATGTTTAAAAGATCTAAACTATGGCTTAGAGTAATGTGGAATGCCAGGTATCTAGTCTTAAATATTTGGAATATTGAGGGGAAAGTCCTCTACAGGTGAAACTCGAAAAATTAGAATATCGTGCAAATGTTCATTTATGTCAGTATGGCAACTCAAAAGGTGAAACCAATATATGAGATAGACGCATTACATGCAAAGCGAGATATGTCAAGCCTTACTTTGGTATAATTGTGATGATTATGGCGTACAGCTTATGAAAACCCCAAATTCACAATCTCAGAAAATTAGAATATTACATGACATCAATAACACAAGGATTGGAAATAGAACAATATCGGACCTCTGCAAAGTAGAAGCATGCATATGTACTCAGTACTTGGTTTGGGCCCCTTTTGCAGCAATGACTGCCGCAATGCGGCGTGGCATGGATGCTATCAGCCTGTGGCACTGCTGAGGTGTTATGGAAGACCAGGATGCTTCAATAGCAGCCTTCAGCTCCGCTGCATTGTTCGGTCTCATGTCCCTCATCTTTCTCTTGGCAATGCCCCATAGATTCTCTATGGGGTTCAGGTCAGGCAAGTTTGCTGGCCAATCAAGCACAGTAATCCCATGGTCATTGAACCAGGTTTTGGTACTTTTGGCAGTGTGGGCAGGTGCCAAGTCCTGCTGGAAAATGAAGTCAGCATCCCCATAAAGCTCGTCTGCGGAAGGAAGCATGAAGTGCTCCAAAATCTCCTGGTAGACGGCTGCGTTGACCCTGGACTTAATGAAGCACAGTGGACCAACACCGGCAGATGACATGGCTCCCCAAATCAACACAGACTGTGGAAACTTCATACTGGACTTAAGCATCATGCATTGTGTGCCTCTCCATTCTTCCTCCAGACTCTGGGTCCTTGTTTCCCAAATGAGATGCAAAAGTTGCTCTCATCAGAAAAGAGGACTTTGGACCACTGGGCAACAGACCAGTTCTTTTTTTCTGTAGCCCAGGTAAGACGCTTCCGACGTTGTTTGTTGTTCAGGAGCGCCTTGACAAGAGGAATACGACATTTGAAGCCCATGTCCAGGATCCGTCTGTGTGTGGTGGCTCTTGATGCACTAACTCCAGCCTCAGTCCACTTCTTGTGAAAGTCCCCAACACTTTTGAATGGCCTTTTCCTGACAATCCTCTCCAGGCTGCGGTCATCCCTGCTGCTTGTGCACCTTTTTCTACCACACTTTTCCCTTCCACATAACCTTCTATTGATGTGCTTTGATACAGCACTTTGGGAACATCCAACTTCTTTTGCAATTACCTTTTGGGGCTTTCCCTCCTTATGGAGGGTGTCGGTGATGGTTTTCTGCACAACTGTCAGGTCAGCAGTCTTTCCCATGTTTGTGATTCCTACTGAACCAGCCTGAGAGACCATTGAAAGGCTCAGGAACCCTTTGCAGGTGTTATGGATTCATTAGCTGCTTAGAGTGGGACACTTGGAGCCTAGAATATTGAACCTTTTCACACTATTCTAATTTTCTGAGATTGTGAATTTGGGGTTTTCATAAGCTGTATGCCATAATCATCACAATTATACCAAAGTAAGGCTTGACATATCTCGCTTTGCATGTAATGCGTCTATCTCATATATTGGTTTCACCTTTTGAGTTGCCATACTGACATAAATGAACATTTGCACGATATTCTAATTTTTCGAGTTTCACCTGTACATGCACCTAGACCAACCATTTCTTCATTCCCCATCACTTCTGGAGTAGACAAATTTATGCTACCAAAATTTTATTAAAATTTTAATTTTATGCTTGCTTTATTACTGTTCCATCCCACAAGCTATGTTTGCAGACAACTCTCATTTAATTTAATTGTGCTTTACACAATCAACTCAGTATGGTCACCAGACAGGCTTGGTTTGCATGACAAATGCAGATGTCTGGTTCAGGTTGTCATGCCAACACTTCCTTTATGGGGACTGGACCCACCTTCCAATGCCTCGTTTTGATGACATTCCAAGGTCCCTCCACACCAATGTAGGGATGACTGCTTACACCCATATGTGGTCTTGGAGGTTTACTTCACCCACTTTGTGAAATCTGGGGTTGCTGCTCTCTACTTCTGCTGTGTCTCCTTGGTTGCTTACAAGGTTATCTTCAAGCTCAGAGGTGTGATTCAACTGCCCCTATTTCTGGGAGTTTGAAAACATGCAGTTGTTGGTTGCAGCATACAGCCTCTATGGGGAGAAGAGAGAGCAATGGTGAACTTAGAAATTGCGGTGGGCTGCACATAAAAGCAGGGAAGTCCAAGCCCAACAGTTTTTTACAGGGATTGTGCAGTTCACTGTAGGAGTTAAGATCCACAAGCTTGCCAGTGAAATCTAGAAAACAGATAAGGAAAGGAGAGATTCTTTCATTCTTGAACTAAATGGATGAAGAAGCAGATTTGGTGTTCTATAAAATAGTGGGTATTCCTGAAATAGCAATTTTACTGTTTCTGAACTTATTTTGGTTTTAGAAAAGGTGTAGCTGGAATCACTCCAGCATTTTAGCAAGGATAACTCACCCAAACCAGAAATATTTGTCCTTCCATTCCCCCCCAAAGTCAATTGCCTGCTAGAGGAAAACAAGGGGTTTCAAAGTTTTCTATTTGGCCAAACCTGAACCAACAATCATCAAACTTGGGATGTTTCTGGAGTCACCCAGTGGTCCCTGCCTATCAAGTTTAATGAATTTGAAATATAGTTTTTATTTTATAAACAATAGAATTTTGAGGAAATGAATAAAAATTGCTCTGGTTTTAATCAGAGAGCCAGATGTTTAGACAATGTTTGAAAAAGGGGACATTTGTGCGATTCACGCAATATGTTAACTGCAACATTGTTTGTTTGCTTTGGGCTTTGTGTGTTGTGCCTTGTAGGAAAAGAGCGGTGTTAGACTATGGTGGCAAAAAATCAGAAGTCTGCAGCTCACAAAAGCTTGTGCTTTTTAATAAAATCTGTTAGATGGAAACCATACAATGTTTTTCAAATCTGCATTGTCCTTTCATGAAAATATATTGAATACTTGTCAAGCAGATAATAGCTTCTGTTCTTGGCGGCTGCTGCAGGCACAAATATTTCCAGCATCCCTCTGCTTCCCGTCAAGGACTGGGGAGTACCCTGGGCTGAGACATCCAGCCCCTTGCCAGCCAAACAACGGGGAGTTATGGGGGGTGGGGGCTGTGAGCTGAAAGTCCTGATCTCCATGCATTCTCTGCTTTCTTCTGGCCCCCATTGTGCCTCCACTTGTGCTGTCAACCCACCGGTGGCTTTTCCCAACATCCTGGGAGCCATTCCCCTTCTTCTTCTCTGAATACTCTCTGGGGTTGCTTCCTTTTTCTTCCCTGTTTCTCTCTGCTCACCTTTAGCAGAAAATAGTCACCATCTATCTTTCCTTCTGTAGGTGAACTGGAAAAAAGCATTTTAGAGCCAAAATTATCAAGCATAAGGCAAACAAGTCCTGCTAAAGAAGACTTGACCTGAATTCTGCAAAAGTAAGTCAACTTACATTGACTTTTTATATTTGTTCAGAGTATAACAGGTACTGTGTATGTATAGGGTTAATCACCTAGATTTTATTTTTCTTGTATTTTCACAGTGCTTTGACATCTCCTGCCTATCACAGCACATAGATGTCTTGCCAGCTGTTTTTTAAGAGACGTGTGAGAGTTCTCACACAGGCAGGGAAAAACAAAATGATGACAGATCTAATGGTTACAAAATCAAAGTTCAGGTGGAGCCAAAACAGACCACCCAAAACAAGGGGCCAAGTAGGGTGGGAAGAAAACTACATAGAAGAGGGTTTGATCCTTGTTTTCACACGTCAGACTTGTTCTTAAATCATGCCAGCTGCTTAAGTTCTTTGTCTACAGCTTACTAATATCCTTACTTGTCTGTGGAATTCTTGAGAGCTTGTCTTAAGTGGTTCGTTCCTGCCCATGGGCTGATGCCCACAACTCCTCTTGGCTTCAGAGTTGTGGTGATGTTGGATCTGAGAAGGAATGTGGCAATTTCACTGATAGTACAAAGAAACTCTTGGCCAGTGGGTGGCTGCTGCTGCCACCTGTAGAACCTCCTAGCCAATGTGCAACTGGAGGAGTGGCAGAAAACTGGTCCCTTCAGAGACTGCTTCAGGTGCCAGCTCTTCTCTGACAAGGGTGCATGCGTTATCCTGATCAAGAGTTGGCCTCTTAGAGCAGGCCTGCAGCTGAAGTCAACAAAGAGGCCTCCAGTGTCTATTGTTTGCTTAGCCCCCAGGGGCTTCAAGGCCATGGAGGGGAAGAGGCCACACAACAGGCTGTGCAAGTGAACAGGAATAGGAAAGCACATGTCAAATGCCAGTGATGAAATTAGCCAATATTGACTTTTGCTTCAAAGAGGGATTTGGCACAGGAGGAGAAGGAGGCGGCGGTAGAAGGGGCTTTCGCCTGTCTGCACTCCCTCCTTCCTATGACTCAGCCACTTGCTATGGAGAGTCTCCTGCTGTCCTCCAGCTCCTCCTACACAAGGCATTGGGTGGGTGTCTGGAGCTGCTGATGGATACAAATAAGATTTGTATTGGTACAGCTTGATGGGTGGCCAGGAACTAGGTGTGGAGGAGTCATTCAACCAGCTAGGGGGGAATGAAAGCTACTCAATGAGAAAATAAGGAAAAAAGATGGATAATGGTGTGCTAGGAGTTGGTGGAGGCTACTACCTTGTTCTTGTGTCCTGGCCTATCTGAGGGAGGGGCATGACTTCCTCCAAGGGTTGCAAGACCTCCATCTTCCTCCAGAGTGTGGAATTCTGGAGGGAGGCCTCCACAAGGCTTGCGAAGGGCAGAGAAATAGACAACTGTCCTTGGAGGTTGGTGGAGCACTGCCCAGATTCTGCCATAAGTCCAGCAGCTTTTGATTCTGCAAGCAGAAATCTTTTTCTTTCCTTGCTGACCTGGGGCTGGAAAAGAGCAGGGTAGGAGGATCAGAATCATCTTGAGGATGGAATGTGGAAGGCATACTCTCTCAGGCAAAGTAGCTCTCCTTAGGTTCTATGGGGGCTGAGAAGTTCAGAACAATAATAGAGGCTGAAAACTTGGCACAGAAGGATTGTCCAAACCAGGATAGGGATGCTTGCAGAAACACTTGTATAAATATGGGTTTTGTAATTGTTTAATAAACAACAGGTATGGTGGGAAGGGAAGCTGAACCAGGTGGAGACCATGACTTTGCCTGTCACTGTCCCCATTTACTTCCCTCCTCCTACCTCTACCATTTTGGGCCTGTGGACACAACTATCTCACCAGTTCCTGCGGTTATCTCCCAGGTAAAACGAAGCGGCCAGGTTGTAGGAGGCAAGGTGGATGTGCAGGACATAGCTGAAATAAGAGGGCTGGGTGTTAAAAGGGGGCTGGGGAGCATGTCACCTGTGTTCCTCCCACTATTTGACATGAGTCTTGCAGAAGCAGCACCAGAAACCTGTGAATATTCTCATGTGCAAGTTAGAATAATGAGCAAAGATGGCTTTATCAAGGGCTTGCTGACCCCTCCATCAAGCAGATTCAAGCCTGAGCTATTTCTTTGGTAGGCATGGTGGTGGACAGATCCTGGTTGCCCATCTGGGGGAGGGGCATGACGTCTTCTAAGGGTTGCAGGATCTCCGTCTGTCAGAGTGTGGAATTCTGGAGGGAGACCTCTTTGACCTCCACAACGCTTGAGAAAGGCAGAGAAATAGACAGCTGTCCTTAGAGGTTGTCCAAGGAGCACTGCCCAAGTTCTGCCATAGGCAGAGTGGGGGAGAGTTGAAGGGGAAGGAGAGGTATTAATGGGGCAACCCCCCAACCCTCCCTTTCTTTCCTCTGCTCTTCAGTATTGGCTCCTTCTTGAGCGGCTGAGGGTCTGGAAACTCTGGCACAGAAACATTTACTCTCAGTGTCCACCAAGATTCATGAAAGAAGGTACTTTAGAGGAAGACAGGCAGGGACCTTCTCTTGCCCTGTCAAGACAGCTGCCACCTTTGCAAATTGCCAGGATTCAATGGACCAAACTCAGCTATTGATTTCTTGTGGATTTCCTCTGCACCACACAAAGCAGAATCCTGGAGAACTATGGAATCCCTTTCCCCTTTAGATATCGCAAGAGTAGTGGTGGTTGATAAAGTGGGTTGGCTAATGGTTGGAGGAGAGGGTAGACATGTTGATGATGTGTAATGTCTTCCCATCCCCAGCTGGTGCTTACAGCATTTGGGATTAATTACTGTGTTTTGCAACGTGGAACTGATGAGGTGGGCCTCATGGATTGCATCAGGCTCCCTTAAATGCCAGGCAAAGCCTTGGACCATGCCTGAAGTTAACCCTTTGGGTTTCACTCCCATCATCACAGTAGTATGTTCCATGCGTCTTTGGCTAGATTCTGAAGGCACCCACTCTTCATGGGGGTTATAGTTGGGCTGGTGACTTTTCCTGATACTGGGAGCCAGAAGGACCTCAGGTGCTAGGACCAAGCCAAGGAGAATTCTATCCAGATTGAGTGGTCAGCTCTGGAAGGGGGAATGATGTGGTTCCAGCAGACAACTTTGGCCCTTCTCTGAAAGAGTTAACATGCAGCCAGTGTTTGTTCCAGATGTTTGGAGCCAGATGGAGTCAGAGTTGGGGGTGTCCCTGGGTGGGAAGTACAGCCCTCCCCATCAGCCAATAGCTGGAGGACTCCAGGCTGACACCCTGTTCTTGGCTTTGGCTGCTGCAGGCTTGCCATGCATAAAAGGACTTCTGTTCCAGCATTCTGGCTCTGCCTTTCTGTTCAGCCACATTGGAAACTCCTCAACCCATCTTCATCACACTGAGCTGCAGCCACATCTTTGGGTGTCTCAGGTAAGCCACCAATCCCTGAGGTCCATGAGCCAAGAGGCTCTGTGAGTAACTTTAGCCAAGGGTAATTCCAGAATTTGGGCAGAGCTTGGTGCTCTCTGTACTCTTCCTAACCTTCCCCCTACCAGCATGCCCTCTCTAGTGAAGACCTGTTGGGGGTGACCTGGCCTTGCATTGGTACAGTGCTTGGGAACCCTGAAAGGGGGACAAATGAACAAGAGGCCACTGGGCGGTGCCTGGCCTTTGGACCAAGGAACTGGCCTACAGACTGGCGAAGACTTCCAGAAGTCTTCTAAAGAAGACTTCCTTCTTGACTGGCAGCTCCAAATGGAAGTACAACTTGAGAATACTGGATATCTTAACTGGCCACATTTACTCTGGGCAATGGTTTCCTCAGTCAAACTTTTTCAGTTTGTTAGGAGGATTTTGTTAACATTCAATTCAGATGTGCCTTCCTGTAACTTAAATCCATTATTCCATGTCTTGTCCTCTGGAACAGGAGACAACAAGTCTTGACCTTGTTCTGCATTACATTCTTTAATAAACTGGGGGGAGTTCTTACATTGCTCCCCCCATCTTTTCTCAAGGTTAAACATGTTAATTCCCTTTTCCTGTCCCCTGATCACTCTCTTGTCCTCTGAACCTGTTTCAGGTTCTCTGAAGTCTCCTTAAAGCACTGCAACCGAGACTGAAGGCAGGGTGTGACCTGTGCAAAATGAAGTAGAGCAAATCATTCTAACAGTTTGAAAACTACAGGACACAACCTAAAATGTCTTTGCAGCTTCATCACACAGTTGATACACTTCGCAAATTTTCTGTTGTTACTCATCTGTATCTGAATACCAACTGACTTTATTCTAACCAATGGAAGAACAAATGGGTTCATGTGCTTTATCAGTTTTTTTGTAATGGGTTTTTATCTCCTAAGTGTGTGACGGGAGTTGTTGCTTTCCTGACAGCCTTTTAAATGTGAACTTGGATTATCCTCTGCACAAAGGCCCACCTTTTCACAGGCCAAAGTGCACACTCCCAGGGTGAGGAGGGGAAGGGGCAGGAGGGGTTCACGGGCAAGCTGCATTTTTCCAGCAGGCCAGAAGGCTCTGCTGTGCTGCAATGCCGTTCTCTCCCTGGTTGTGCTGTAGTTGTTAAACTGGTACCTGTGCAAGCACAAGAGGGAGCCCGCTGGCATCACCCCAGGCAGCAGTCTACATGTCCCCCTGCCCTCATCCCTGTGCTGCTGGGACAGACTGTCTGGTGAGTTTCAATAGCAGATGGTGTGTGCAGGGACAGCCTTGGGATTGGCCCCAGCCTTGTTCTGTGTCCTCTGCAGGATCTCCCCTCCCGAGATGGATTCCTGCCTGATCCAGGTGAACAGCAATACTGCCCTACCCTCCATCCTAGATGTCCATGTCAACCTCAATGGAAAAGGCCCTTCTTTGCCCAAGGGAAAAGGCCGCAAGCCCCACTGGGCAGTCAGGGCTTCAGAAATGTCTAGAAGGACTTTCAACCCCATTCGAGCCATTGTGGATGCCATGAAAGTGGAGCCCAACCCCAGGAAGGCTCTGATATCTTTGTCTATAGGTGAGTAGGTGGATCAGGGTGGGCCAGAGAGACTCTGACCCTTTTTGACACCATCCAACCACCAACAAGCTGAACATACCTACCCTCTACTTTTCTACAGGGGACCCAACTGTCTTTGGGAATCTTCCTACAGATGATGAAGTCACAAGGGCCATGAAGGAAGCACTAGACTCAGGAAAATACAACGGTTATGCCCCATCTGTGGGTGAGTCCCTGAGCTCTGTGGAAAAAGCCAAGGCAAGGGAGCGGGATAGCATTAGCATGCAGTGGCCTTGAGGTCCACAGAAGGTATTTTTGGCCTGCGATAGGGAAATGGGTCAAAGGGAAGTGCCTCTGCTGTGTGAGCTGAAAGTCCCAGAGTATTTGACCAGTTTTGGGGAATCCTTGGCAAAAGGATCTGGGGGTGGGGGGCTAAATAACATCCTGTGCAGGCTTCTCGTGGGCAGACCTTCTAAGATACAAGATTGGAGTTCAGGAAGATTCCATTTCAGAAGTCTTTTTAATTCAGCCATAGCACTGAACACTCACTTCGCCCCACCTCCCACCCATCACAGGTTACCTGTCTTGTCGAGAGGTGGTTGCAGCCTACTACAGTTGTCCAGAAGCACCCCTGAAAGCCCAGGTAACAGCACTGATACTGCATGTTGAGAAGGAGTAAGAACATATTTGGGGAGGGGGGTCGGGTTTTGACTCCCCACCTAATTCCAAGTGTGTGATAATCTATAGCATTTAGGATTCCTGTGGCTCAGATCTGTCTTTGCTGTGGGTTTGTAGAACCAAGGCTGAAAGCCATTAAGTGCCCATTCAGCTCACAGAGATCTCTCTCTCTCTCCTTGCAGGATGTAATCCTGACCAGTGGCTGCAGTCAGGCCATTGAATTAGCTTTAGCAGTCCTGGCTAACCCTGGACAGAACATTCTGGTGCCACGCCCTGGCTTCTCCCTTTATAAAACCTTGGCTCACTCCATGGGAATTGAAGTCAAGTTCTACAATCTCTTGGTAAGCTGGACCTAGATGTGAGGACCCTAACCCCAACCTTTCTCCCAAAAGAGAAGCAGAATACCTGATGATAGCCTCTGCATCAGCTGCCTTGAAACCAGGGTTTGAGGCTCGGAGAGCTTTGCTTTGTTGGAGAAGTCCCAAAGATAGCTGGAAGGGTTGCAATATTAGTAGTGAAAGCCAAAGCCATGCTTAGGGTGCGCAATAGAATAAGCTAGAAGCTTGTGATGGAATGGAATTATGAAGGCCAGGCTCAGGGAGATAAGCGTGTTCTTAGTTCACCGCAAGAGCGTGGGAAGTGCAAGAGGATGAGGCTGGCACCTCCCTGAGGAATTCACGGTGTTGTGACTGGCTGGCTTGGGAGCTAGGGTTGAGTCTGGGGAGATTGATGTCAGGTTTAGCCCAAAGAACTCCAAGAGACAATGCAAATTCAGTCCTGCTGTGTTTATTAGCTACAACCTCTAGAAAGAATCTCCCCAGACTCAACCCTAGCTCCCAAGCCAGCCAGTCACAACACCGTGAATTCCTCAGGGAGGTGCCAGCCACTTCCTCTTGCACTTCCCACGCTCTTGCAGTGAACTAAGAACACGCTTATCTCCCTGAGCCTGGCCTTCATAATTCCATTCCATCACAAAGCTACTACAATAGTATATTGGGTGCACAGACTTTGCAAGAATTAAAAACAAGCTCTCTCTGTTCAAATTCCTTGTTTGCACAATTCCCAGAGAAAGAAGCAGATTAGAAATAACTATGTATGGTCAAGAACAAAACTGTTTTTACCTTAGCTCGACCATTGTTTATTCCTAATAAGTTAGGCAGGACATGTGATGTAAAGTTTGTAACAATGTGTTAAATTGCTTGCTTTAAAACTTTCGTCTTCTCCTCTAAGACAACATCTGGTAGCTACCGATCAACAAAACTTCACAGCACTCTTTAGCTCTTGGTTGCACGATCTGTAAATTGGGATCAAAGGAGAAAGCTTTTCCTACACAGTGCAGCAGTTCCCTGGCTGGCCAGCAGCCCCTCTCTTGCCCTCCCATTTACCTGCCCATCATTCTGACCCAGGCAGGGAACCTGCCCCAAAGGCCCCACAGTTAGAGGGGCTGTTGCCTGGTTCCAGGCCTGGCTCACTCTCTTCATCCTCCTCTCCCATTTGCCACCAGCCAGAGAAGTCCTGGGAAATTGACCTGAAGCAAATGGAAGCTCTAGTGGACAATAGGACGGCTTGCCTGATCGTGAACAACCCGTCCAACCCCTGCGGTTCTGTTTTCAGCAGAAGTCACCTCCAGAAGATTCTGACAGGTAATTCCTCAGGCCAGCTTTGGAGCTATCTCATGCATGCATCCCTGTGCCAAACTCTGTGCTGCTCTGTGTGGGGCAGAAGGAGTCACCAGATGCTCCAGGCCCTGGAGGCCATCCAAGTTGAGGTACCTGGTGATTTGCTGAATGTTTTTCTTCCTTCTTTCTGTTGCCCAGTGGCCTCCAGGCAGTGTGTCCCCATTTTGGCCGATGAGATCTATGCAGAAATGGTGAGTGAGGAGCAGCTTCAGTCTGTCTGGGGGGATGGAGAGATGGCCTCTGTGAGGGGAGAGGGCTGGAGCTGAAATAATGAGGCCTTAGCAGAAGCAGTGGCAGTGGCAGTGGCAGGGGAAGGCCTTTAAGAAAGGCCTGCCTTTGTGTCCCATCTCGTGAGGGGCTGAGCACGGGAGGGCATTCTCAAAGTCTTTCCCTAGCCACTAAATGGAATTCCTCTAACTCATCCCAACTCAGGTGTTTGAAGATTGTAAATACGAGTCCCTTGCAAAGCTCAGCACTAATGTCCCAATCCTGTCCTGTGGAGGCCTTGCCAAGCGGTGGTTGGTGCCTGGCTGGAGGATGGGATGGATTCTGATCCATGACCGCCGGGACATCTTTGGAGAGGAGGTAGAGAACTACCCACTTGGCTGCTGGGCCCCCCAGTTCAGTTCCAAGGGGAGGAAGAGTTGGCCCTCTTGGTTCTCTTCCAAGAGAGAAGCAAGGCCAATTAAGGCAGTCTCAGGCCTGACCATTCCCTGCGATGTTTGCACCTTCGCACGCTGTCTCCCTTTATGCCGGGCAAGAGTGCCAGGGAAGCAGCCTCCCTGGTGGACCGGGGGTCCGGCCTATAGGCAGGAGTCTCTTGAGGATGATGGGTACACTTCCCTCCCCCTCCTGTCCCTGTGTGTCTTCCAGATCAGGGAGGGCCTTCTGAGGCTGAGCCAAAGGATTTTGGGGCCCTGCACAGCTGTCCAGGGAGCCCTTGGGCATATCTTCCACCGGACATCCCCTGAATTCTATCACAACACGCTCAGCTTCCTCAAGGTGCGCCTGAGTCGTTTTTAAGAACACATTGCAATAGATGCACTTGTACCTTCAGAAAGAAATAAAGACAGGTCTCGGTTCCAGCAAGGTGCTGAACTGGTTCAGCTGGGGTGCGGAGGTTAATAAACTCAATCTCAAGGGCACTAAATTTAATTCCAAAGAGGCCCAGTCATGCACTGACTTATATCAGTTCCACTCAGATATTTTTGTTGTGGAAACACCTAAACCTGGTCAGCTGACCTCTTTTGCCTACCTCGGGCTGCAAGAAAAGTAGCAGAGAGGTAGAACAGGAAGAAGCCAGGCTTCCACATTCAGAACTTGCTGCAGAGCAGACTTCCAACACACTGGTGCAGCAGACTCCTTTCTTTTTTTGGTTGAGATGAAAAAGACAATGAAAGCCAAGTCAGTCCCATGACTGCAGAATCCCTGGTATTCACTGTTCTGAGCCCTGGCAGTGACTCCTTTCTGTGCAGCAGAGGATCTGCTATGGGAGACATACAGCTGTCCTCTCTTCAATGTGCTTTGCTCAGTATGTTCTTTCTGTAATATTAGTTCTTAGCTGAAAAAAATGGGACATCTTTGCAAAGAAACCGAAGGATGGGCGTATTTGAGAACAAACAGCTACCAAGGGTTTTCAAGAAAAGTTAATATTTAACTGTTCGTGTTCCTTTAATTTGGAAATCTGGATATTAGAACATTCTCCGCCGTTAGAAAGGGTTAGGGTCCAAAGGGGTTTCAGAGGTGAGCAAACACAGCTCCTGCAGCTCTGCAGGGGTGTGAGGAGTGGTGCAACAGGCAGAAAAAAGGGCTGCTGTGCAGGGAGGCCAGGCCTCCCTTTCTCTCTCCTTCACATTCCAGCACAACTGGAAAAAGGACAGGAGCTGTGTGTGCTCAGTTCACATCTGTGGCAAGCAGAGGTCCCGTTTTTTGCCTTTTTGGCAGTCCAGCTAGTTTTTGAGGTGAGGCATGTTTAACCCATCGCTGGCCAGTTGTGTGGGTGAGGGAGGCAAAGGTTTGCTTTGGAAGCACTGTCTGCAATTTGACTTCCTCATTTGCCCTTTCCAGTCCAACGCTGCCCTTTGCTATGCCACCCTTTCTACAGTCTGTGGGCTGAAGCCGGTCCGGCCCCAAGGAGCCATGTACCTTATGGTGAGCTCCCCTTGTGGAGAGGGTGAGGGAAGGTTTGTTGGTACAGGGCGCGCTTTCCTTCCTTCCCTGAAGACACCCCACGTAGGGCTGTTCCTTGGGGGAGAAGGGAGGAAGGGATGTTGGCTGAGACTTGTCTTCTACCTCCGTGGCTCTAGGTGGGGATCGAGATGGAGCATTTCCCAGAGTTTGAGAACGATGTGGAGTTCACAGAGAGGCTCATTGCTGAGCAGTCTGTCTTCTGTCTACCTGCCACGGTGAGCTTGTTTCCCTGTTGGAAGATTGCGAGTGCCTGGGACTGTCAGGTCTCCTGCTTTTGGCTGCTTCTCCTTTCCCTAGTTCTTGTTTTTGGTGACAGTGGGCACAGCTCCACATCCCTGGAGGTTGGTATGAGAGATGCTGCAGCATCTTCTCCTTCTGGCTAGGCTAGCTTGGAGGCAGCCACGTTCCTTACTGCACTATCTCTTCTCTCCACCGGATTTTCATTTTGCAAATAATATGGGTTGGAACCCTACCCCCTGCAGCTATGTCTGCAGCTTGTCATCCTGGTGGCAGCCTTGGAGGCTGTGGGAGATGAAACAGGAACAAGCTTTTCTTGAAAAACGTAAGAAAAAATGGGATCTGGCCTTGGAGATGGGGGCAAGGGGGAATAAGCACAACGGGGAAAAAAACACAGCTGTTTTGGCTGGCAACCCTCCTGTCCCCTGCTTTCCATCAAAAGGCCCGGCGATAGCAGCAATGGGACTGATTTGCAGAACATTAACCCCAGTGCTCTGCTTGGGAGGAACTGCTTGGGAAACTCCTTACAGAATCCAGCGGCTAACGGCTCAGCTGTCTCTCCTGGCAGTGCTTCGAGTACCCCAACTTCTTCCGTGTGGTGATCACCGTGCCTGAGGAGATGATGGTGGAGGCTTGCCAGCGTATCCGCTACTTCTGCGAGAAGCATTATCAAGGCGGGGAGGGGGCCCAGGATCTGGAATGTGACAAGTAGGCCCAAGCATGTGTACCTGGCCCTTCTTCTACTCCACCTGCTCTGAGTTTGCTCCCAGAGCACCCAGACTCAGCACCATCATCCTCTGCTCTGGACTCCGAACTGCTAGGGCTTGGCTCAGTGACACTCCTTCCTGTCCAGCGGGCTCAGGGAGCTTCATCAGCAGCCCTGGGCACTCCTGACAGCCTGCAGTCACCTGCTGAATGGTTTCTAGAGCCTATGGGAAGCTGTGAGAAGGAACCCCCATGCCAGCCACAAACAAGAGCAGAAGGTGTCCAACCCTTCCACAGGCACAGGACTATTCCCAATACTACACAGACCTCAATGGAAGCCCATGACACCCCCCCCCCATCATGCACATGCAGTCCACTTTCTTGTACACACATTTGACGTTCATAAGTTATTGTATTTTTTGTATGAATAAATGCATGGTAAATGACGTGTGCAAAGACATATACAAACTCATCTTGTAGCAGGAAGGATGTGGCTGGGAAGAGTCAGGGAGGCTATGACCCTGCAGTAGCTCCTAGCTGTGCCATCCAGAGCAGGAGGAGGAGGAGGAAGAGGAGGAGGTTGTCATCTGGTAAATGGGGCAGCCCTCACAGATGTGACACCCACTGTAACCAGGAAGAGCAAAGCAGGGAAGGGAGCTACTTCTCTCTATTCAGAAGCTATCTGTCACATCTTCTGATTATGCTATTGCCCAACTCAGTCCAGTAGAATGTATAAAGATTCTGCTCCTATTACAGGCAGTCAATTTCTACCCCAGGCTTTTGTGTTCTGTTATGTGAGGGATGGGGGAGAAATCCAAGGGAGAAATATTAAGATTGGTCATATTTTTTTACCAATACAATCTTACTGTCTTGTAGGAAGGCAGTATTATTTATTACATACTTCCTATTCCACTTCCAACAGGGTCTTTTGTCACGAGAGGAAATACTATTCCTATTTGCCTTATAATTCCACCATTTTTCTTATGGCCTCCTCTCTTTAATTATAATGTAAGGAGAAAAAGTTTTTTTTCTCACTGTGATCTTCAGCTGCTGATCTCCTGCGAACAAACTGAAAATGAAGCCAACTTAGGAAATTCCTTTGTTAAGGGATTTCAGCCAGTTTCTCCGCTTTGGCTAGAGTGATGGTCTGAAGTTCTGCCTGGACCACATTTACCAATTTACCATGCCCCCTTTGCTTCATCACTCCTCCCTCCTGGACTGGAGATGGAGACAGAAGTAAATATGTTTTTATCACTTTTTCCTGTCACTTGGGCTAGAAGGGAAAAGTGGCAGGACTCTATTAAAACACTCAAAGGCAGATCCATCTGTTCGCTGTTTTGTCAGTTAACTTGTTAAACAAAAACACAGCTTCCACCATTCCACTGGCAAACTTGGGGGAAAAAGTGGTGGAGGGCAAATGCCAGGGGTTAGAGGGGATGGACCATTGCGGCTACAGGGTTCAGTGACTAATTAGAGAGGAGATGCTGGCCTGGAAGGAAACGGGACAAACTTGCTTGAACTGGTGAGTCAGAAAGTGCTCCTTTTGATGCATAGCGGAAAAAGACTGGTGGGCGTTGCCTCCCTGGTGGGCTGTGGGCAGGTGGCAGACGTCATTCTGGCTCTTGCTGGTACTGGGACAGTTGGGTTGTGTGGATTGACTGCTCACCAGTCCGGCTGATACTGGAAAAAAGTACACGTGTTGACTTAGAAACTATTCAGACAGTTTCTCCATGCTTCTGATGACAATGTGCTGCAAAAGTTGCTCTGAACAATGCCACCGGCTGTTTGCAAAAAAGCCCACTAAGAGCATCACTGCAAAAATCTTCTAATATGCAATCTAAAAATAAAAACAATTTATAATACGGTCATAATCATTTAGAATTTTCAATCATTATTCTCACCTTTCCTATCTCTGAACTCAATAGCAAGGTGCAGCTTTCTGCTGTCATTGTCACAGTGCTGGCTTGCTTGTTATTGAATCTCTGCATAGTTACCAAGTGGGCTAGCAAAAAGGCAGCTTTCCAAGCTGCTGTCCACTTAGCTCTCCCATAGGAGAGGGATTTTTTTCCTGGAATGTTTTCCAACAGCCCCCAGCTGGATCAGACCATTTTTTAATTCAACTGTATTTTTCTGGCTCCTCCTGCACACCAAATCTGCTCCTGTTCTGTTCAATTTCTGGCAAGGTAACCATGCTGACGGACAGACACTCGTGAACTCCTTGGTTTGTCTCCATATTCTGCTGGGTTAGGACAAGTAAGAGAAGCTCTGCAGACGCTGGATTCTGGGCCTTGCTGAAGCATGAAGGACTTGTGGAGAGCTGGGAAGGAGGGAGGGAAGAGGAGAAGGTAGGAAAGCCAATACCTGGCCAAAGGCGCACTGCTTGGAAATCCCTTGCAATTAACTTTCCTGCCCCCTTTATTCTCCTGGCATGTGAGCCCCAGGACAGCTAGTGCACATGGGACCATCTCACCTGCCAGCGGAGGAGATGCGTTTCTCTCTCATTCTCCCATCAGTATGATCAGTTAGCACCCACTGGCTGTCTTTCCTCCCTTTTCCTGGACCTCCTGGTTACGGCAAGACAGATTCCTATGCAAAGGACCACGTGGCAAGGACCTTTGCATTTCCTTCAGTTATTGGGTGAGCCATGTCTGGTGGGTAGAATCCTAGGTCTGGGCGAAGCGTGGCTGTTCCCTGCCCTGCCACTTAGTGCACCTGGGAAGAGAGACAGGTAGTCCACTGTCAGTGGTCCTTCAGAGCTGTTTCCTTGGCCTTGGCATGGCCCACACTTTTATCCAATGCATGCAACCTGAGTTTCTGCCTAAACTTTACACTCAGAAGGCCTGTTGTGTCAGACAATTTGTTCTTCAGATATAGCAGCAGCTGGATAAAGGGGAGTTGGCTTGCATGCCAATATGCTGCTCTTGTCCTAGGCTCTACATGTGGGAAGTGTAGAGAACTCTTCCTGGGCTTCTC
Organism: Liasis olivaceus; assembly: GCA_030867105.1. Classification (NCBI taxonomy): domain Eukaryota; kingdom Metazoa; phylum Chordata; class Lepidosauria; order Squamata; family Pythonidae; genus Liasis; species Liasis olivaceus. The sequence goes on along the minus strand of CM061359.1, from coordinate 63,788 downwards.
CTCAGGCATCTATTTTTTCTAGCACCCATTGTGTCTTTACAGCAGAGGATGGCCTGGCCTAACAATGCTCCCTCCCCATTACCTCTCCTCCCCTTTCCTCCCCATGGTGATCTGACTTCTCTTTTGGGAGTCTTTTCCTCCCGCAACTCCTTCCCACAGCATTGTATACTGAATCACAGCTGGCAAGCAGGGTGTGCTGTCCCAGCCCTGGGAAGGGACAGTTTCTTCAGGCTGGCTGTAGTCAGTGAAAAGGTTGTGCTGAGCTCTTTCAGCTCCCAGAGGCTCAAGAGGTAAGCGGGACAGGTGCTAAGTAGGGAATGTATGGTCTGAAAACTAAAGACCAAGGCTGCACACGGGGAGAGGGCCATAAGCAGAGGGGTGAGCTGCAACTGGTTCCTGTTGGATGAAAACAGCATTGAGGCCAGATTGAATAATTACCCCCGCAAAAAGTGTCAGATGATGCTCATGATCACTTCACCCCTCCACCCTCATAGAAACAGCCAAGGGGGACATATTCCCCTTGCATTTCCAGCAGCCATGTTCTGCTTCATTGACCAAGCCAATCACTACCAGCCATCCATGCTCAGCCTGGCCTGTAGCCTGCAGTAGAATAGGGGTTGGGTTGTGAAGCTTACTCTTAAAGAGTTGGAAGCTGCCATCTTACAATTTTATGGAGCTTTCCAAGGATCCATAGGATCTCCTGTGAGACTCTATGAACCGGACATCAAGATTGGCCTTGTGATATAGGTCCTACAGCAACTAGTCCTGTCAGAGTTGCAATTTCCTGATCACTCTTGGATTTCCTCTGCCTGGGGAAGGGGTGGGAAGGTGGGATCTAGGTCCTCAGAAGAGGTCTATTTCCTCAGAATAGTGGTTTTCAAGTTCAATAATTTCTGAGGTGCAGTGACCAGAACAACACAGTATTCCAAGTATGATTGTACAGTGGTGTACAGAACAGCTACCACAAGCAACTAATAATAGCAGCCATTAATTGCCACAGGACATGGGAACATAATTTACCATTTTGACACTTGTCTTTCTTTTCTTTTCTTTTTTTTCCCTCCCTCCCTCCCTCCCTCCCTCTTTCTCTATCTCACTTCCAGGCAGCCATGTGGAAGCTGAGCAAGACTGACATCCTGGTGATCTTGGCAATTCAGGTTGCAGTTCTCCTCTGTTTCACTTTTCAGCTTCACCACATGCCCCAGGAAAAGTTGACTCAGAAGCATATCCTCATCCTCTCCTCTTGGAGATCTGGATCTTCCTTTGTGGGGCAACTCTTCAGTCAGCACCCCAATGTCTTCTACCTGATGGAGCCAGCCTGGCACGTTTGGGCAGCCATGTACCAAAACAGCGCCACAGTCTTGCACATGGCAGTGCGGGACCTTGTCCAGTCAGTCTTCAAGTGTGACATGTCTGTCTTTGATGCCTATATGAAGGAGCACAGGAATAAGTCTGCGCTGTTTCAGTGGGAGACCAGCCGGGCTTTGTGCTCTCCCCCTGCATGTGATTTTTTCCAGCGCAGTGACATCATCTCCAAACATTCCTGCAAGACACTCTGTGGGAATTATCCATTCAGCAAAGTGGAAGAGGCCTGCAAGACATACAGCCATGTTGTCTTGAAGGAAGTCCGTTTCTTTGACCTCAGGGTGCTTTATCCTCTCTTCCTTGACCCCTCCCTGAACCTCAGAATTATCCACCTGGTCCGCGATCCCAGGGCTGTCTTTCATTCCCGTGAGAATGCAGCAAATGAACTTGCCCGTGACACAAAGATTGTGGTGAGGCATAAGAACAATATGAAGGACATGAAACCCTATGCCATCATGAAGGCAATTTGCAAAAGTCACATTGATATATACATGCAGGTCAAGCAATCCCTCAAAGATCGCTATCTCTTGGTTCGCTATGAGGATATTGTTAAGACTCCCTTGGCAAGTGCTGCTCAGCTGTATCAGTTTGCAGGGCTTCATTTCCTTCCCAGCCTTCAGTCCTGGGTGCACAACATCACACATGGCCAAGGCCTTGGCACCAAAGTCTTTGACACCGACTCCAGGGATGCAATGAATGTGTCACGGGCTTGGAGAAAGACGCTTTCTTATTTCCAAACAGCAACAGTACAAAACATCTGCAAGGATGCTATGAAACTTTTGGGCTACCAGCCTGCTAGATCTGAGGATGAACTAAAGAACATGGCATTTGACCTCTTGTATGCAGAGGAATCACTGGCCAAGTAGAATATAAAAACCGCCTGCCCAGGTTCCAGCAGCTCAAGAAGCCACAACTAGGCTGCCCCAGGTGGCTGTAACCTGCGCAGACAACCCCTACATGAAAAGATGAGGAGGGAGCACCTGGCATTTGCCCTGCGAGAAATGTTGGAGCAGCTGGCAAGCAAGCAAAAGCAACCCAAACCCTCCTGGCACCGCTACGCTTCTAGTTACTTGTCCCATCAGTCCACAATCTGCAGTGGTTGACAGCTGGAATGTTTCCCATGGACGTGGGTCTGTTCGCTTGGCCTGCATCCAGTCCCTGACTCAGATGGAGACACTGCAGATAATGTGGTCTGTGCTTATTTCTTTGAAATGCAGCTTCCTGCCTAATAGGCTGTTTGTCAATTAATTCTGTAACAGAATATCTACGCAAGACTGATCTGTAAAACTTTATTGCCAACTATTCAGAAGAGCAACCATGATTAAGAGTAATTAGCTTGCTATACAAATAAAGATTACAAAAAGAACAAAAAGGAGAATTGTCTCTACCGCAGCAGCTTAGGTTATTTTCACTCCCGACACGGATTAACTTGTCCTGAATCCCACTCGCTTCCTTACGTTTTCCACTCCATATTTTGTCTCTAAGTTATGTCTGGCCTCCTCCCGGCCTCCCAGCAAGTCCGCGTCGTCCTGTCTGCTCCAAAGAGGGCAGCCGTCCGAGCGCTGCCCGGTCTGCAGACACTCCGCCGCGGCCGCCGCTTCCCCGCTGTTCTTCAGGAAAGCCTGCGTCACGGCCGCCAGGCCCGCGCCGAACTCCGCCATGAAGCGCTTCAGGTCCGCGACTGCCGCGGCCACCTCTGCCGCCGCCGCGGCCGGGACGGCGCGGCCGGGTGGCGCTGCTTCCCGGGCTCCCGGCGGGCTGCCTTCCGCGGAGCCGGCGTCCTCGCCGTCCTCCTAGAGGGGAGGCAAAGGAGAGCGGAGCGGTCGGCCCTTCGGACGCTCCTCGAGGGGCCGCCGCCGCCAGCCCAGCGCGGGCTCCGCAGAAGAGGGGCGAGGGGGGCGGGATCCGGAGGCCACGAACGCCCCCGAACTCTGTCTCCCTGCCGCGAGGCGGCGGCTTTGCTCCTGCACGGCGCCCCCTCCGCTCCGCGCGCCAGTACCTCCTCGCCCTCCTCGAACTCCCGGTTGGCCCGCCGGAAGAGCGCGGGCGCCCTCGCTGCCCCGGCCCGGCCTCCCTCCATCGGCGCCCTCACGCCAGCCCGAGGCGGCGCGTTCCGCCCTCGGCAGCCGGGGGAGGGAAGGCCCGCTCGCCCGCCGCCCCCTCCCGAGGCGTCAGCGGCGAACGGAAGCCCGCGGCGCCGCCTCCCGCCCCCGAGGGACGCTCTGCCCGCGCTCCCCTCGCTGGGCGGAAGTCCTCAACGCACTTCCGGCCGGCGAAGATGGCGGCGGCGGCGGCGGCGGGCGCCCCGGGGCAAAGCGAGGCCGAGCTCCGCCTGAGCAAGAAGTGAGTGCCGCTCCGCCGCGACCGCCATGCTGGCCCTGGCGCGGCTGCTGTCGGGGGGCCGCCCGGTTTGGGCTCAGCGGCTCCTGAGCGGCGGCCGCGGACAGGCGAGGTGGGTGGTGAACGGCGGAGGGGGACGGCGGGGCGCCGGCCGGCCGGCCGGCGTCACTGACGCCCCCCGGCTTTTCTCGCAGCGAGCTGAAGCGGCGCCTGAAGGCCGAGAAGAAGGCGGCCGAGAAGGAGGCGAAGCAGCAGGAGCAGAGCGAGAAGGCCTCGTCGCGCCGGGCCGATGCCGCGGGCGCCGACGAGGAGGACCTTGACCCCAACGTGAGCGGGGGTGGGGGGCGCCTGCGTCTCCGGCGGAGGGTGCGGTCGGCCCGCCTTGCCCGCCGCGCCGCTCTCTGACGGCCGGCGCAGCTCGGGCCCGGGGAGGGGGGGCGCTTCCGCCGGCGAGACCGCCGTCTTTTGTCTCCTCCCGCGCGTCCTCGTTCTCAGGAGCCTTCCCCGTTGTCTTGACAGCAATACTACAAGATCCGTAGCCAGGCCGTTCAGCACCTGAAGGGCACGTCTGAGGATCCCTACCCGCATAAGTTTCACGTGGACCTCTCCCTGACGGACTTCATAGAGAAGTATAGCTTCCTGCAGGCAGGGGATCACCTAACCAATGTCACAGTGAGAGTGGCAGGTAACGGCTCACCTGGGATACTGGGGAAAGCAGTTTTCAGGGCACACCTTGTTTGCTTTTTCATTCAGCAGATGCTGTAGTTGAGATTTGGGAGAGCGTTCTGCTTCAAAGCACGAGCGAAAAAGGAAAACTTAGCGTGGCTTCTGTTGGAAAGACAAGCAATGTCATGTTCTGTTAGGGCTCTTTTGGAATGGAAGAAGTGAGATAGGCCATCAGGATATGTCATGCCTTTGCAGTCCGCCTTGCCAGATTGGCTTTGCTGTTTTTGTTGCTCTTGTTCTAGGCTTGCTCATTGTCACTTTTTTGGGATCACATGAAAACTCTTTTTCGTTCTTTTTTTGGTTGAGGTCGGATCCATGCAAAACGTGCCTCTGGAGGGAAGTTGATCTTTTACGATCTTCGTGGGGAAGGAGTTAAATTACAGGTGATGGCAAACTCAAGGTAAGCATTAATTATTTAATTTTTTCCTGATCATATAGTTTAGCTTTGCTTTGGTGTATGCTTCTGAGGATGAGAGGCAGTTTGGTGTAGTGGTTAAGGTACCAGGCTAGAAACTGGGAGGATATGAGTTCTTGTCCCACCTTAGGCACAAAGCCAGGTGACCTTGGGCCATTTACTCTTTTTCAGACCTAGGCTGTGGCAAACCACTTCTGAAAATTGTGCCAAGAAAACTGCAGGGACTTGTCCAGGAACTTGCCAAGAGTCAACAGTGACTTAAAGGCACCAACCCCCCCCCCAAAACTTTTGAGGAAGGATGGAAAGAACATGAGAATGAAACCATGATCTGATTAGAGGCCCAAGATTGCACTAAATAATGGTGTCCAAAATGGGTACTTTCTTTCTAGAAGAGGATTAAACCAGAGTTACTCAACCATGTAACTTGTTGAACATATTCTGATGTTTGTGCATGTTATTTGAACAATTTAGGAAGTGTTGTAAGTTCAACCTATCCTGTTTCAAGAGTTAAGCTCAAAATGCTTTGGTAAGGATGGATGGCCTGTTTTGAGCTTTAAACATTTTGAATATTTTGCTGATTTCCATTTTTTTAATGGTCAGAATATCTTAATAACATAGCTGTATGTTCAGTAACAGCCCAGTGTGTTTTATCAGCTAAAGTAAGCAGTGGGACTCAGTATGCTTCTGGCACTGGGGAGACAAAGACCAAGGTACTACACAAGGAGAGACTTGTTAATGCTAAGATTTCTCAAGGAAGTTGTCCTCATGACTACCGGGTACTTATCTTAATGGCTGTTTGCTACCTCTGGAGTCTCAGGCAGTATATCTTAAATGTCAGTTGTTGGGGAGCAGTTGTAGAAGAGGGATATTGTTCTGTTGTCCAAGCTTGCGAGTTTCCAAATCCATCTGATTGACTGCTGTGTGATATAAAATGCTGGATTAGGTGATCACCTGGCCTGATCCAACATGTGACTAAACAAGTTCTTCAACATAAAGTGCCTTGTTAAACTAGTGGTATGCAGGTAACTTTATAGAACAAGATTCATGCTTTGTAACTAAGCCTGAGATTGACATGAGTTCAGTTTCTTTTCTAGGCTTGGTATGCAAATATTTTTTTTCACTTGTGGAGAATAAATTTGGAAAAAAATTAAATAATCTTCAGATTTTTTTTATGAGGTATAGAATAGAGTGGATTGTGAATGCTTAATTTATAGAGCTGGGAAGATTTACCTAGAAGTGTTGTTTAATGAATTTAAAAACTCTTTTAGAAACTACAAATCTGAAGAAGATTATATGCGCATTAACAACAAGCTTCGCCGTGGAGATATCATTGGGGTCCAGGGGAACCCTGGCAAGACAAAGAAAGGGGAATTGAGCATTATTCCTTATGAGATTGTTCTGCTCTCGCCATGCCTACACATGCTCCCTCATCTTCATTTTGGGCTCAAAGACAAGGTATCATATGTGCTGCTGCCTTCTTGGCAACTTACTTGATAGCCTCTAAGAGTGTTTACTTGCTGTGTTTTATGATCTCCATTTTAATTTATTTTTAGGAAACCAGATTTAGGCAGAGATACCTGGATTTAATTCTTAACGATTTTGTAAGGCAAAAATTCATAATTCGAGCAAAAATTATAACATACCTTCGAAACTTCCTGGATGAGTTGGGCTTTCTGGAGGTGAGTGTTTGTTTTTATATGTTAAAAATGCTGTAATTACTTGCAGATGTCTCAAAGAGCAGTCCTTTTATAGCACTTTCCCTTGGGTTGGCATGCTTAAGTTGTACAGAAAAGACAGTTAATACAGATAAATTGTCAAAATAAAAATACATTTACAAGAGGCCAGGCAGGGCTGTTATAGAAGAAGTTGTGGTTGGGAAAGTGATCTTCCATGTCCTTCAGTGTAGCTTGTTGAGGGTACTTCTGTTCCAGTGCTTGCTTCAGAAGATATTCCTTCTGTGTATGCTGGGCATCCAGGAAAAAGGCTCTTTAGAATAGAGGTGGAGGCAACGGCAGCTGCAGGGTAGAAGCAGAGAAAAGGAGGGGTGACTGGTGTTGCGGCTGAGTTCCTGCCTGCAAAGTCAGTAGCAGCAGTGGGAAATTGTTGATCTGTGTGCAAATATGAACGCACATGAGAGACAGCATATAGCCTCCCCGACAGAGGACACTGGCCTGACACATCTCTGAATAACTTCCCTCAGTGGTTCTGTCTGGCTCGTGGGTACATGGAAGAAGTGCCAGGGGGTCAGGTAAAAATACCCTAGGGCCTTCCATTAATGCCCCATTGGGCCGTGAGACATCACCATCTGTAACACTAAGGTGATGCACGTGGGAAACCTAGCATAACTGAAGGCTCAGGGCTAATCAGTAATTTCGTAAATGGCTGATGCAGAGATGTAGAAAGTTCTGAATTGTAAAATAGCAGTGGCTTAAATACTCAATTTTTATTTAATTCTAGTTTTACACAGTTCTTTAAGCAGAGAGAAAGCCTCAAGGCATGTGTTTTCAGGCATGTTATATAGAATTGGATCTTTTTTAGTAAAGTATAATTAACAATAATTTGGAGCTAATTTTACAGTTTTGTTCACTGTACATTACCATACACTGCTACCTCAGTGCCTTGTCTCACTTTCTTCATTAATAAACTCTTTGCCTTTTAAATTATGTTCTTATTGCAGATCTTTGTCACTGCTTATCTGACTACCTGGAATTTGAATTCTTTAGGTTGGATTGGGAATGCTTTCCCATTTGCTTTTGCTGTCTTGTTTGTCTTCAAAATCAGTTTCTCTAGGGTTCTTTATAAACACTGGGACAGTATTTTCTGCCTGTTCTTTGTTTCTCAATTAGATTGAGACACCTATGATGAATATCATACCTGGCGGGGCAGTGGCTAAGCCTTTCATCACCCACCACAATGAGCTGGACATGAATTTGTATCTAAGGATAGCACCAGAGCTCTACCACAAGGTAAATAGTTAAATCAGGCAGGCAGTGGCTCAGATGTGCCCATGTGACTTTTTGTGACATGCCCTTTGTTTCGTAGTTGTCTTAACGCAGAAGATATGTGTGTTTCTGTGTGCTTTGGGCGCTGGTTCCATACACGGGGCCTTGGCAAAACTCATGTGCAGAAAATACTTTTCCCTTCTGCAGAGATTGCTTGTATCTCCAGAAGCTGGGAAGAATTAGATTAGGCAAAGCCAGGTTAATAACTAGATAGTAAAAGACATAGTGTGATCTAGTCGTTTGAGAATTGATTTAGAAATGGGGAATCCTGGGTTGAATTTAACTTTCGGTCTTGAAAATCACAGGATTACTTTGAACTATATGCTCTTTCATAATCCAACCCACCTTGCAGGTTGTGAGGATAAAATTGAAGGTTGAACCATATGCCTAGAGCTTGTAATAAAGAAAGTGGAATAACAGAAATGAAATAAAGAAGGGGAGTCTTTTAAGTAGTTCTAGTCTGTGCTTGTTCTGGATCTTATTGTGTGACATGTGACCTAGAGGGAAGATGGCCTCCATTTCAAAAAAGCCTTTATCCTTTAAGTTCAATATTTCCAAACCTGGGCCAATTCTAGCATTAAAATCCCCGCAAATAATTAAATCTGCATTTGTGGGATGATGTAACATGTCAGCTAATGCCTGTTCCAGGTGATCCCAATTTACCAGTTGTCAAGGTGGCACATAGAAGAAGGGGAGTCAAAGCATACCCAAAATGATTAGGGCAAAAACTATCTGCTGAAAACCTCAAATGAGATTTTTGTATCCAGCAGCCAAAACACCCATGTTTTTGTGGATCCTAGCCATAGCAAATCAAACCATTGTTGGAACATAGGTTATACTATTTGTGAGTTTATGTATGGCAAAATTCAAGCTTCATTTAAAGTTGTCAACCCTCCCAGGTAAACCAGACAGGAAACGTGACCAGATGAATTACTTCTACTTTATTGATAGGCTACATTAACAGGATCTTGCAGTCTGAAAGTACAAATCTCCCACTGTCCCTATTTACCGCCTGATCAATTAGGGCAGGTCCTTTCTAAGTTTCTTTCTCTGTCCGTTACTCAGTTGAGGGATCCTCCCCCTTTTATCAGATCGTTCCCTAGGCAGCATCTCTTCCCCCTCCCCGCCATCTTCCAAGGTCATTTTCACATTCCATAATGAAAGTACCTCTCTTATGTAGACCCAGTATTTTCTCTCTGTCTTTTTAAAAATTCCAGTTTCTGTTTTTCCTCAACCTCAGACAGATGGAGGTTGGTTCACTGCTATTGATTTCTGTGGGACAAAATCAGTGATTCTGGCTGGTGTCTGAAATCAGGGATGAGGAGCAAATTCTTTCAGATGCCTGAAATGGGAAAAGGGTATTCTCAAACAGAGCGGTGTTTGCTCCCGAAGGCAGTTTTGTGACCCTATGAATGTGTCTTCTCATTTCGAAAAGGCTCATTTAACTGGTATATTTTAGATGCTGGTGGTTGGTGGAATGGACCGGGTCTATGAAATTGGGCGTCAGTTCCGGAATGAAGGAATTGATTTAACCCACAACCCAGAATTCACTACTTGTGAATTTTACATGGCTTACGCGGATTACCATGATCTGATGGAGATCACAGAACAAATGATTTCAGGTTGGTGACTAGTGTTCTTATTTTAAAAGTGCTCAGGAGTCAAAGGTCCATGTGACTACTTGGAGAAGATAAACTAGGTAGGCTGAAGCAACTGTCTTCTCCTGTAGGAATGGTGAAACACATCAATGGTGGCTACAAGGTTATTTACCACCCCGAAGGCCCAGAAGGCCAGGCTTATGAAATAGATTTCACACCCCCATTCCGGAAAATCAATATGGTGGATGAATTGGAGAAAGCACTGGGAGTGAAACTGCCTGCGGCAGATCAGTTTGAGACAGAAGGTGAGAGTGGAAGACATTTTATCTCCCTTTTTGTAGTCCAAAGAGATCCTTAATATGGACAGGAGGTGTGGGCTTGCATTCTAAGTCTTCTTCCAGGACAGATCAGTTGCTTGGTTTTGATTTGATTTGGCCCTGGACACTGGGCACTATTGTGCCTTTTGTTTTATTCCCACTATTTCTAGGGATGGGGAAAGCATAAGTAATTCCAGCCCAGGCTGGGGAGGGACTCAAGTGCAGTGGTGTCATGCTTGATTTCACATTATGCGCACAGAGTCTCGGTCATTCTTTGATGCTGTCTGTGAAGAGCGAGGAGTTGAATGCCCACCCCCTCGGACAACAGCCAGGCTCCTAGATAAGGTAAGAGGAGGCTCTTTCTCCTGATTCTTACTTGAGAGGAATCTCAGGTGGGATCCCACTGAGTTGGGCTTCCCAAACTCTCTCGCAGCAGATCTCTGTAATGCTGACTTAGAGTGTTATTGTCTCTTATGGGCCTCTGAGAAACGGTCAAAAGAAGTTTACCCTGGGATCTGTGACGTTTTGAAAATTACAGAGGAATGGGTCCTCAAATCTGGCTTGCTTAGTTATTTGTTTCATAGATTTATAAATTATTGAGTCCTATAATCTCATTACGGCTTACGAAGAGCCAAACGACAAAAAGAAATTAAAATATTTGCAGTAATGACTGATTCACAATTAAAACAAACATCCCTGGTAATTGTTATTGTATCATCTGCAGTAAGGACAGAACTAAAATACATATGGTGCAGTAACAAAGGGTAAATGGTAAACCCAAAAGGATCATAAATAATGTACTGCGTATCACAACAGTCTAGGAAGAAGGATGCTTCCTATGTGGGGGTAGCCCTGGGAAAAGCTGTGGTGCTGAGGTTCTGCTGTGGTATAGCTATGTGAAAGAACCTGGAAATCCTCTATAGAACTTGACCATGTTATACAGTTTTTGACAATGAGGAATTATTCTCAAGCAGTTATCTGAAGCTGTTTTGCCTTCTTCTACCCCTCATTTTCCAGCTGGTTGGAGAATGTTTAGAAGTCACCTGTATCAATCCCACATTTATTTGTGATCACCCACAGATCATGAGTCCTCTAGCCAAATGGTAAGCAAAAAAGGTGTCCTGGTATGTGTACATTATGTAAATATGGATATGTATGAATGCAAACACACACACACACACACACACACACACACACACACTATATAAAATATAGATACATTTTGACATAGTTGGAAGCCTTGGGTACAAATGCAGAAGGTAGAAATGTTTTGTGTTATGGATGTTTCTAGCCTCTCATAAGTTTGACAGGATGTGGAAACAGATAAACAACCAAGCTGATTCTAGGGCTAAAAATGTAAGCAAACGTTCAAATCTCTTGTCCCATCTCATGAGATAGAGCAAATGATGCAGATCAGCTGCTCTGGTATCACCTGGTTGCAGAAGAATTGCTTTTCTCTCTGTAGTCTTCACTCTTCTCCTGTGCTGTTTATGCAGGCACCGTTTTCGGCCAGGATTGACTGAACGGTTTGAGCTTTTTGTGATGAAGAAGGAAATCTGCAATGCCTACACAGAACTGAATGATCCCTTTCGGCAACGACAGCTTTTTGAAGATCAAGCTAAGGTGAGTGAAGGTGTGGGCCTGGACTGAATCTGTCTTGCCCTTTTTTGCTTGTAAGCCTGACGGCTAGGGAATAGACCTCCAAGCCAGGGGATCGGGGGGCTTTGGGTGCAGGTTGTCTCCAAAAGCCATATCTCATTTCTGCAATAGTAACAGGACAAGAAAATGCTGAGGGCTTGATCTCTCTTAAATAGTACCCAGATGCCTGGCATGGGGATGGAACTTACTGTGTGAGTAATGTGAAACTGACCCGTGGCTGGGGCAGCCCTACATATAGTAGAGATGGTTTTTGAGTGGGAATTTTATTCATTTATTTCTAAGACTTCTGTGCATCTCCCTTTCAAACTGGCTCTGAGCTGCTTGCAGGAAAACACGAGAGAAAAACAATGCTATAATAAATGCACTTTCTGCCAGGGGCTCACCCAAAGTTTTACAGCCCTACAAAAGTCCAACAGGGAGGAGGCAGCTCAGATATATGAGGGCAAACTGTTCTACAGAAATGGGGAGGGGGTAGCAATGGAATGATTACAGGTCCCTGCAGATGAAACTCCTTGGTAAAGGGATCTTGAACAGGCCTTCTTCAGCTCACTGGACAGGCAAATTCATTTTGGAGCAGGTGGATTTGAAGATTTCTAGGCCCTAAGCCATGTAGGATTTCAGAACCCAGAAGCTGATTGGCAGCCAGTGTAGTTCCCAGAGTACATAGACGGATTTAGGCACGTCCATAACTACTGTGGCAGCTGCATGCTGCATCAGTTTAGCTTCTGGATGGTCTTCAGGGACAGCCTCATGTAGTGTGAGGCTGAAATAGTCCATCTGTGAGGTGACGAGAACATGAATGAATGTGCACAATGCTTCCAGATCCAGGAAAGGATGCAACTGGCGCACTAAGGGTAATTGTGCAAAGACTCTCTTGGCCATGGGTTCTACCTGCTGTTAGAAGGAGCTGCAAATCTAGGCAGAACCCCAGATTGTGAGTCAGCTCTAAATTGGATAATGCAGTCCCATCCAGAGAGAACGATGGATCATTTCCAGATTCAGGAAGCCTTCAACCCCACAGTCACTCTGTCTTGCTAGGGTTCATTCTGAGTCTGTTCTCCCCATCCAGACCTTAACCACTTCCAGACACTGAGTTAGGACTAAACTGCAACACCTGTTTAACCCAGGGCCAAGTTGTAGAGCTGGATATTGTCAAAAAGTGAGTGGCTTTTTGTGTATTGGCTGTGCTTTCTGGCAGAGGAAATTACAAACTCTTTTTTTGCCCTCTTCTCTCAGTTCTCTGATTCTTGGCTGCAGTGCCTCTTACCTGCTGTCCACTGCTCAGAGGCATTACCCTCTCACACACGTCCCAGCCATTTTCATAGAATTGTAGGGTTGGGAGGGATCTTGGAGGTCTTCCAGTTCAGCCCCTTGGCTTGGAAGTATCCAGTGATGGAGCACCCTTGACTCCAGGAGATGGATTCTTTTATTGCTTAGTAGTTCTCAAGGTCAGGTAATTCCTCCTTATTTTGAGTTTGGATCTCTCAAGCTTCCATCCATTGATTCTTGTCTTTCCCTTGGGCACCACAGAAAATAAATTCACTTCCTCTTCTGAGTGAGAGCCCTTCAGATATTGCAGAACTGCTGTCATGTCTCCATTTGGGCTTCTGTTTTTTAGGCTAAATATACCCAGTTCCTTTAACCATTCTCACCAACTTTGTCCTCAGCATTCTTTTCAGTTTCTCAGTGTCCTCCTCATATTGTACCAGTCAAAACTTGATAGAGTATTCCGGGTGTGATCTGACCAGTTCAGCATGGAGCGAAACTATCACTTCCCATGATCTTGGCTTTATACTTTTGCCGATGCAGCTCAAGATTCCATTGGCTCTTTGGCAGCTGCAGCACACTGCATGCTCATGCTTAATCTGTGGTCTGCTGGAACACTTGGATCTTTCTGTCTATAACTGACCACTTCCTTGACTTTCCCTTTGTTTCACCAAAGAACCTATTTATTTATTTATTAAATTCCTCCCTGCCCATCTCCCCCCAATGGGGGACTCTGGGCGGCTTTTGCTGTTGTTGTTGTTGTTGTTATTTTTGGTGTTGTTTGTTAAGACCCAGTTCATTCTGAGCTTAGCCTTCCTGGTCCCATCCTTACAGATTTGGGCTATCTTCTAATATTCTTCTTTTGTTATATATTCCTCTTTCCATTTTTTAAATTTGTCCTTTTTTGTTTCTCAGTTTATCAGAGAGCGCTTTATGCAGCCATTCTGGTTTTATCAGCTGTCTCTTACTTTCTCTTTGGTATTGTTTGTATTTGAGCCTTAATTATCTAATTTTTAAGAATTTCCTAACCCTCCTGAACTTTTTTCCCCTTCAGGAGGAATCCTTCCTACTTTTTCCCTTAGCTAATTGAAGTCAGCTCTCTTGAAAAATAGAGCATTATTCTGACTACCTGTTTTCCCTGACTGACCTTTGCTGCTCACTTGTCTATGGCAGATAACTCTTTCCTGGTTTGAATATTTGACATATCAGTTAGGAGGAGAAAAAGAAATCTGGGCAGAGGCCCCATAGTTTATTTATTTGATTTATATAGCCTCCCATCTCACTTTTACGTGACTCTGGACGGCTTACAATAAAATAAATAAAATACACAATATAAAAAATAAAAATAAAACACATAGCTGGGCATCATCAGTTATCCATACAGCCAGGAGATGAGTTGTATCCAATGCCCGGGGCCCCAGGCATGGGCACAAAACCAAGCTTTCAAGGAGTACAACAGGCCAACAGGGACGGGGCAATCTAACCTCAGGGGGATGGTGTTCCAAAAGGCAGGTGCCACGGTTACCCGGAGCATACTCCTCCTGCTGGATCGGATGGGACGAGTAGAGACAATTGGGGAGAGACTAGTTTGCGGAGTGATGCATGTTTTTTATTTAGAAGTCTCCAGTCAGAATCCAATTAAAGGATTTTTGGAAGCAGAAATGGGAAAAGTTTCTGTCTGAGCTGTTGTACTTCAGAGATAATCTCACTTGGCTATGTGGGCTCTCGTCTGAATCTGAAAGCGTGGTGTGGTGTATTTAGTGCTCCCTCTGTTCCTAGGAAATAACTTTAAGAACCCCTGCCTATTGTACTTTTGATAGTAATGGGTGAAATCTGCTGGTATTCTCCTACACTAATGAGATGGTAGAAGTTGTCTTGTGAAGCTCGTGAGGATGAAAAACAATTGCCTATGGTCTTCATATGCAGAATGCAAAGAAAGAGGGGCAGCTATGGGTGCAGGACTTCGCATTCTTAGCTAAATACCTGCTCCAGCTTTTCTCAGTAAATTAACCATGAGATTGCAGCCCAACTTCCCAGGGAAGCTTCTAGTGAAATGGAGGCCTGGTAACCCCTTTATAAGGTCTTACCAAATTACCTCCTTGCTGTAGACTAAACCAAACGATTGGCTTGTCTAGCCCAATATTCTCAAGATGGGCAGTGGCTTGCAGGAGTCGAAGATGTTTCTGTCTCTTATCTGGGCGGCTTTTATAAGTGGAGCCTGACCATATAATTATAATATAACATAGGGTTATAAGTGAACCCTAACCCCCTCCCCCTATGCCCCAGTTGCCCTGACTGGCTCCGTGGATGATCCTTGCCTTTCTGTCCATTTCCAATCCAGGCAAAAGCTGCTGGTGATGATGAGGCAATGTTTATTGATGAGAACTTCTGCATGGCTCTGGAATATGGGCTGCCCCCCACAGCTGGCTGGGGCATGGGCATTGACCGTCTTACCATGTTCTTGACTGATTCAAACAATATTAAGGTAAGCTCCGTGGAGTTACGTAGGTGAGTGCTCGCTACCTATTCAGGGCCTGCCTGCGTGGCGTATGGGCTGCTTCCGATATTCTGAGGCAGCCATTTTAGTTTTGCTGCTGCGTTCACACAAAAGGGAGGAGAATCAATCCTTGTGCTTCAAGGCGTGCACCTATGAGAGCTAATTAGCTGAAAACGTGTTTGTGAATGTGGAGATACATTCCTTTAGTGGAAAGCATAGCATTTCTTAAAAGATGTCAGGTGGAAATAATGCTTAGGAGGCCATGGAGATTTCTGATGAGATCTGTCCTTGGAGAAGAAGCTCCATTGAGCGATTAGAAATGCCTCTCTTCTTGCAGGAAGTGTTGCTGTTTCCAGCCATGAAGCCTGAAGACAAGAAGAAGGATCCATTGTCAGATTCTGTTGAGGGGACTTCAGTGTGACACAGCAGCCTGCAAGAGAAGCAAGGAGGACCGGGAAAGTATTTCTATACTTCAGCAGGACAGGGCCACTGTTTTTTCCCCCAGTCATGAATAAATGAAGTCTGTGATCTTGTTTCGATAGTAGAAGCCTCACTGTGGTCACTAGCTCTTTGCTGTCCACGGACTGGGCCATTTCTTCATCCATCAGATTCTGATGTGGCTCTTGAGATTTAAATCTCCCAGCGATGGGCCTTTTGTTGTCTTTGCAGCCACACTGAGAGGGTTTTACGGACTGGAAACCTGGTTCATGTTTGAGCAACATCTCGAATTCAGTCCCAGCACATCTTAATTCCACTTGTTAGGATACCAGTAATTAAATGTCCCGGCTTCATTATCCATCTGTTACTACTCAGCACATTTTACTGGCTTTTCTTATGTTGGTGAGCTAACAGAACCAAAGGGAGCCACCGCAGCTTCTTCCTTGATTCTTCCCATCAAAGAAAGGCTAGCTCAGTATTTATTCCACTCTGATAGCACTAGGTAATGCTGCAGTCAGAAATTGCTTTCATTATATTACACCCTGCAGCAGCCTAGCCCATGAAACAAAGCTAAGGAGTTTGTGTATGTTGTTCTGTTTACACCATCCTGCATTTTATTTCTAGCAATTGTTGGTACAGCAAAAGAACCAGTTCCCGGTCCATCAACAGTCAGGACATTCTTTTATCACTCATGCAAGATATTTGTCTTGGGTACAGGGTGGGGGGATTTGGCTTGGCAATAGTATTGTGAAAGAGATCACAATGTCCTTGTTGACCAGAAATTAAACATAAGCCAGCAGTGGGAAAGGCTATTTTGAGATGCATTGATAGAAGCATAGAGTCCAGATCACAGGAAGTAATTGTTCTGCTCTGCCCTGGCCATTCTCCATTTGGAATAACTTATTCAGTTCTAGGCACTACAGTTCAAAATGGATAGTGACCAATTGGAGCAAGTTCAGAGGAGGGCTCACCAAGATAGTGAAGAGTCTGTAAACCAACCTGCGAGAACAGTATCTGGGCATGTTCAGTGAGGGGGAAAATACAACCAAGACTCAAAAGCAGTCTTCAAAGAGTGGAAGGGTTGTCACATAGAATGAGTGAACTTACTCTCTTTTTTAAAATAACTTTTATTAAAGAAGCTTTCAACAGAATAAAAACAATATACATTTTTGAATTGAAGAGAAAAAAATAGTGAAAAGTAATAAAGTGAAAAAGTCATAAAGCAAAATAAACAGAAAAGAAAAAGTAATAAAGTGGCTTCCGATCTTAATAGTAGTTATAAGTACATTTACACTTTACCCTCTCTCTTTAAGGTTATATGATAATTTCCTTCTTTCCATAATCTACCTTTTCTAATCCTCAAATCCATAAATTGCCAGTTCATTTTTTTCTTTTTTCAGCAAAGTGTCCATAAGGGGTTTCCAGTCACTGATAAATGTAGTTGTTGATCTTTCTCTAAGCAAACAAGTTAATTTTGCCGTCGCTGCTAGTTCTGTCATCTTCACCAACCATTCCTCCGTTGTGGGTATTTCAGAGTCTTTCCATGTTTGCGCATATAATAGTCTTGCAGCAGTGATCGTATACTGTATAAAAATAATCTTCCATGGCTCTTTTCTGATTGTCCATTAGTCCCAGCAAAAAAGTTCAGTTGAATATTAAGTCTTTAAAACCTAAATTTTCTGGCTTTTTTACAAGTCCACCAGGCATGCTAAAATGACCCTTTATGTCCACATGAAGTACCTTTATACAGTCTAGATAATTCTTCTGGCGTCATGTACCAACAGTACATCAATGAGTGGGCGTATTCCCCATCGCTGCAGAGGACAAGGACAGGGCCAGAACCAGTCAGGGAGAGGCTCAGGCTAGACCTCAGAAGGAACTGCCTGGCTCTGCAAACTGGCAGCCGGTGGAACAGGGTTCTCCTTCGGCGGAGGTCTTTCAGCAGAGGCCGGATGGGCCTTTGTCGTGCGCTCTAGGGAGCGTCTGCGTCGTCACCGAGAGTCGAGACTGATTCGGAGGCAAAAGAAGAAGAGGACGGCAGAGGATGAGATGGCTAGATAGCATCACTGAAGCAATGAGCATGAAACTGAGCAAACTCAGGGAGGCAGTGAAAGATAGGAAGGCCTGGCGCAATATGGTTCACGGGGTCACGAAGAGTCGGACACAACGACTGAACAACAAAAATCGTTCTGAAACCGAACTCTTCAAGGGGAAACCCCAGTTTGAAGCGGGGCCGTGTCTGAAGCTCCCAAGTCACGTTGGAAGTGGGCTGCGTGGCCATCCTGGAAGCGTTGCGGGCGCGCTGCAAGAGCGCCCAGCTCAACATGCTCCCGACGTGACAAACCTGCGCTGCGCTGCGCTCGAGACGGGCCTCAAAACCTCAAAGGGCCTGCCCGTTCCTAGCCTTCCCCGAACCCTGCCTGGACCTGGGGCTGAGGCGCCGCCACGCCCGTCTCATACTGCCGCCTGAGGGGTGCCCTGCACGGCTGCCGTGGCGGAGAACGCCACCCCTACGAGACCAGCGAAAATCGGACCCCGGCAGAAGCCTCTCGTCAAGGCCTGGATCCGGGGCTCGCGTGCCCCCGGGCGCCAGGGCGACCTCGGTGCTTGGGCGGAACCTTTATTTCGCCCCCAGTTCCCGCCGGAACGGCTGGGCGCTGCGCCGGCTCCGCTTCCGCCCGCCTTCCGCCGTGGGCCATGTGGGACGCCGACGGGGTGGCGGCGCGGTGCTACCGCCACTACGAAGCGCGGCTGCCGAGGCAGGGGAAGCCAGGCGGCGGCGGCGGGCGCGAGTGGACGGGGCTGGCGGCGGTGCTGCGGGCGGAGCGAGAGGAGGGCGGCGGCACGCCTCCCGGGGAGGCCGAGCGGCAGGCCGGGGCCGGCGTGCCCGGCCCGAGGAGGCCTGCTCTTCCCCCGCATCGTGTGGCCTGCTTTCCCCCCGCAGCCGTGAAGGAGGTCGTGGCCATGGGAACCGGCACGAAGTGCATCGGCCGGTCCGAGATGCGGGAGACGGGTAAGCCGGGCGGCGGGGCCCGCGCGCCCTCCCCAGGCGCGCGGAGCAACGCGAGGGCCGCGCTGGCTCCCCCGGGCTCTTCTGACCCGGTCGCGCCGCCGCTGCTTTACAGGGGACGTCCTCAACGATAGTCACGCGGAGGTGGTGGCCAAGAGGAGCTTCCAGAGGTGGGTGCGAGAGCTCGGGAGTCCGCCGAGCTCCAGGACTGGCCGCCGGGTGGGGCTGCTCCTCTGCGCGGGGCCGCCCTGAACAGCGGTTTGGGAAGGCCAGTTGATGCTTAAGGTGGCTGCCAGGGAAGAGGGGTCAGGGGTCATCTGAAAGAGTTGTGCCAGCTGCCCGTCCCTTCCTGGGTTGAGCCCTCTTCTCACGTCCTAAGCGGCTTGAATCTGGCCATCTGCGGGGACTCAGATCCTGAGGTAAGCTGCTTTCTCCCATCCTCTGGCGATAGTGCTGTGGAAGCACACTGGCTGCAAGCAGGGCTAACATTTTGGATTTTGGTTAAGGTCTGCCTTTCCGGCCCAGACAGAAGTTTGTTTGTTAGGTTTCTATCTTACCTTTTTTTTAAAGTTTTTTTAATCCTGTCTTTATTATTTTTATAAACAACTCAAGGCGGTGAACATACCTCATACTCCTTCCTCCTCCTCCTATTTTTCCACAACAACAACCCTGTGAGGTGAGTTAGGCTGAGAGTGAGTGACTGGCTATGCCTAAGAAGTCACAGTCTCCTGCTTTCTAGCCTGGTGCCTTAACCACTAGACCAAACTGGCTCTCCTTTTTCTCTTTTCTCTGGAAATTAAGCATTTTCTCTAGAAATTCAAGGTGATATGCGTTGCACTCTTCTCTTTGGTATTTTTTGTTTTTCCCAAACAGTGATAGTCCTCTAGTTAAGCTGAGAAAGAGTGCCTGGCTCAAAGTCATTTGGTGAACTTCTTTAGATGAGTATGGACTTGAATTTGGGTCTCTCCAGTCCTAATCTGATACTTTAACTTCTATATCACAGTGATGCTAATTTTCTTCTACTTTCTTTTGAAGGGGGATTGACTTTCCTATTGATGCTTTATTGTTAGCGGTTTGGTAAAAGTGATATTTATGGCAGGGCAATATTATGAAGGGTGGAGTGTAGATGTAAATAAATAAATGTAAATAAGGCCCTCAGCAACGATGGTTGACCTAAGTGATTCCTGGCAGCTATAGAGCTCCATTCTGGGGGAGGTGGGCGGCATGTAAATGTAATTAATTAATAAACAAATAAATAAATTCTCAATCCTTTCTGGCAAAAAGAGCACCTCCCCCCATACTTTTCATTAGTCAGTTTGACTGCCTTTTTCTTTTCAGCAGCAAAAAACAGCTTTTCATAATCATTTGACAAAGTTCCAGGGGCCATGTTTCTCTCCCATGTCTCAAGAATGGCATTAATTCTGTGCCTTGTAAGGATTCTGTCCTCTTGCCCATCAGGTATCTTCTTCACCAACTTTGGCTAGCAGCTGTAGGTCAAGAACCTAGCATCTTCACCCCTGGAACCGAAAAAGGGAAATGGGTTCTCAAACCACATATCAGCTTTGTTTTTTTCACCAGTCACACACCTTGTAAGTATTGTCAGAATAACCTCATTGAGCATGTTGGACTTGGAAGAATTGCTCCTTAGTTACTCCTTAGTTGTCCTGGTAGGTGACTTGGTATGGCCGCATTTTATTCGAGTGTGTGTTGTGGAAAGAAGGGAGAGTTAAAATTTCAGAAGTGGAAAAACTCAGTTTCTGAATGGGACAATAGATGTGGACTGGAGAGATCATGAAACTTATTTGGGTCAGTAGCTCACTTTGATGACCCACCTCAGAAACTTCTTGAGATCATAAAATGGGACATGCCTTCACATTCTCTGTATGGAAGGGCTGGATATACAGTACTGTGCAAAACTTTTAGGCAGATGTGAAAAAATGCTGTAAAGTAAGAATGCTTTCAAAAATATATATTGCAATTGTTTATTTTTATCAATTTACAAAATGCAAAGTGAGTGAACAGAAGAGAAATCTAAATCAAATCAATATTTGGTGTGACCACTCTTTGGCTTCAAACCAGCATCAGGTCTTACACTTCCACAAAGTCAGGGATCTTGTAGGATTAGAGTCAGGTATATGATTAACCAATTATACCAAGCAGGTGCTAATGATCATCAATTTCATATGTAGGTTGAAACACAGACATTAACTGAAACAGAAACAGCTGTGTAGGAGGCTAAAAACTGGGTGAGGAACAGCCAAACTCTGCTACTAAGGTCAGGTTGTAGAAGACAGTTTCATGTCACAGGTCATACACCATGGCAAGACTGAGCACAGCAACAAGACACAAGGTACTTATACTGCATCAACAAGGTCTCTCCCGGGCAAAAATTTCAAAGCAGACGGGTTTCAAGATGTGCTGTTCAAGCTCTTTTGAAGAAGCACAAAGAAACAGGCAATGTTGAGGACTGTAGATGCAGTGGTCGGCCAAGGAAACTTAATGCAGCAGATGAAATGCATGCTTACTTCCCTTCGATGTCGGAAGATGTCCAGCAGTGCCATCAGCACAGAACTGGTGGAAACCAGTGGGCTTCTGGTGAAGGACAATATGGTGGAAGGTCCCTCCAGCTGAAGCTCCTCTGAAGCTGGAGTGTTAAACGTGGTTAATTTGGTGTCTCAGGAATTTTTTCTGAGACACGAAGCCTTCTCTGGGCAAGGGGAAGCTATTGAATCGTGTCACGTGTCTTCCAGACAGCTATAGCTTATCGATTGAATGTGGGTCGCGAACGAACGGTGAGCAATCAACTGGGAAGCGGGTGGATCAGCTTGTCGGCACCGCATTTAAAGCCTCTTAAAGAGACGCTACTTCCAACCACCCCACCTCTAAAATCACTTTTGTTGTAAGTTATTTAAAGAATTTAAAGAGGCTATCTCCACTACAGAAATATTTCTTCTCTTGGTTGGACTTTCATTATTTTCTGGGACTTTTAAAGTACGTTGTACTGGATTTGAAGGCTTGAAATAAGAACATGCAGTCTGGAAGTTTTAATGTTTTTAAAGAAGTTTTCTATGCTTTTAGGAGACTACTTTTATCTATATTTTACTTTTGCTTTTAAAAAGGAAGAATTTTATATAAGTTTTTTTTTCCTCTCTTTTTTTCTTTGTGGAATTGAGAGAGATTTATTCTTAAATTCTGTGGGAAAGTTTTGGTTTGGCGATTTTCACAAGTTGTGATTGGCTGCCGATTCAACCTTCTTTTGTTTTGTTGGTAGTTTGTGAGAAAGCAAAATCTGCTGATTTTTCTAAGCTGGGTTTGGCTGCTGATTTGGCCCCCCCTCATCTTGCTGTTTGTTGTGGCTATCCAGTTACGTTTGCATTTGGGAAGTATCACTTTTGGCCACAAGAGGGAGCGAAAACATCAAATTGGACATTACTGAAAGGAAGAAACAGCTTTCCTTTTTTCCTTTCTTTAATTTTTAACTAAGGGTGGAAAGAAGAAGAAACAGAAATAATGGCCACCAAAAAGCATATAAGGCATGGATTTGGTGAACTTGACTGGATGAAAGGCATGTTTGAAGAATATACTCTCAAAGTCACACAAACCATTACTCAAAGTGTTAACCAAATATTTGATTTAAGATTTGCTGATCTTGATAAAAAGCTTGACCTGAAACTGGACAAAATCGAAAAGGAATTGGAAGAAGGAAATTAAAAAGTTAATGACACAGTTAACTTGTTGGAAAGTGAGAGGGACAAAGAGTTGGATAAAGTTGTACCACTAGAATTGAGAGATAAAGAACATTAAGGTCTAGGGAAATTTTTGAGATTAAAGGAGAAAATTTAATAAATATGATGGATGAAATAGAGAAAATTCTTTGTATAAATTCTAAGTATGCAACTGTATATGTTAAATCAAGAAATGTGTTGGTCTTTCAGGTACACTTTGATTTTAAATTTAATACTGAAAATGTGGATATAACTAGGCCTAAAGAAATACCAGTAAGGATTTTAAGGAAAGGAAAGGATTATGCTGTTTTGATAGATACTTTGAAAAAGAATAAAATCTTATTTTGTTGGGAAAAATTAGAAGGGATAAGGTGAATTAAATTTTAAAATAAAAGAATAGCTAGAGTTAGAAGGCTTTATATCTTACTGATTTACTTATATGCAACTGTTTAAATGTTTTTGTATAAATGATGAATATGTTATTGTTAAAATGTATAAGATGTTGTTATAGATGAATCTGGAAGATGAACACGCCAAGAAAGATGGAAGGTCCCACAAATACCTACAGCAGAAGAATGGATTATCTAATGGACTTGGTTTAAATGGCAAAATTAATAGTATTAATAAGAGATAATATTGTTTTTTAAATATGTCTCCTTATGGTAACCCTTCTTAGATTACATGCTTGTGTGTGGGGGGGAAATTAAAGTGTTGATTGTGGGTTTTAATAATTAGGTGGTTTGTGTTGATAGAAATAATGTGAATTTGGATTAACTAGTGGTAAGAGATTAACTTTTTTTAAATTTGTATTTATATCTGTACGGGAGATAGTCGGAAGTCGCTTTCCTTTCTGTCTTCACTATTTTAGTTTTTGTCTTTTTCTTTTAGTTCTATTTTCTGTCTTTACTGTATTCTCTTTTTTGTTTTTAATTGTATTTATAATATAATATAATATAATATAATATAATAAAGTTCTTATATGTATATAAAAAAAAAACTGGCGGAAACCAGTGGGACCCAGGTACACCCATCTACTGTCCGGAGAAGTCTGGCCGGAAGCGGTCTTCATGGAAGAATTGTGGCCAAAAAGCCATACTTCCGATGTGGAAACAAGGCTAAGCGACTCAACTTTGCATGAAAACATAGGAACTGGGGTGCAGAAAAATGGCAGCAGGTGCTCTGGACTGATGAGTCAAAATTTGAAAGATTTGGCTGTAGCAGGAGGCAGTTTGTTCGCTGAAGGGCTGGAGAGCGGTACAAGAATGAGTGTCTGTGGGCAACAGTGAAGCATGGTGGAGGTTCCTTGCAAGTTTGGGGCTGCGTTTCTGCAAACGGAGTTGGAGATTTGGTCAGGATCAATGGTATCCTCAATGCTGAGTACAGGCAGATACTTATCCATTGTGCCATACCATCAGGGAGGCATGTGATTGGCCCCAAATTTATTCTGCAGCAGGACAGTGACCCGAAACATACAGCCAATGTCATTAAGAACTATCTTCAGCGTAAAGAAGAACAAGGAGTCCTGGAAATGATGGTTTTGCCCCCACAGAGCCCTGATCTCAACATCATCGAGTCTGTCTGGGATTACATGAAGAGACAGAAGGATTTGAGGCAGCCTACATCCACAGGAGATCTGTGGTTAGTTCTCCAAGATGTTTGGAACAACCTACCTGCCGAGTTCCTTCAAAAACTCTGTACAAGTGTACCTAGAAGAATTGATGCTGTTTTGAAGGCAAAGGGTGGTCACACCAAATATTGATTTGATTTGGGTTTTTCTTCTGTTTGCTCACTTTGCATTTTGTAAATTGATAAACATAAACAATTACAATATATATTTTTGAGAGCATTCTTACTTTACAGCATTTTTTCACACCTGCCTAAAACTTTTGCACAGTACTGTAAATCTAAAAAAAATTACAATATTGATGACTGATATGTGTTTACTCTGTTATAAATACTATGCTATTGCTTTGATTATTGTAAACATAAAGTTTTAAATATATGTAAAAGTGCAGAAGTAAGAGGAGTTCAAGTCAATTTAAATTTTAAAAACTATTCTAATTTACATATACTTAGAGTATGAAATCATAAAGTCATTCAAACAAGTTTTTTTATTAAAAAACCAGCCCTACAGCAATACTCTGTATTGGCTTCTGGTAGATCCAGCTCTCTGTTTGGATACTATATTGTGGCTGTTGACTTCTGTTGCTATTTTGAATAATAGTAGATTTGTCCGATTTTTTCCATTTCTAAAGTAACTTTTTTGTGTGACTGAAATGTCACTGATGCTTGCAGGGAATGTCTTGGCACATTACACATACTCTGGCTAGAAGACCGTTAAATCTGTTCATAGAAAGTTAGTGGTGGTTCCAGCTCAGTTGTTATTTGTATGCGTAATACAGTCTGTTGAGGCAGTATTGTTAGTGTATTCCTATTTCCTAGAGGATATTTTTGTTCCTGTGCTTTTATTTCAATGGAATTTAATTATAAAGGGAAATTGCCTAGATTTCTCAGGAAATTGCCTAGGTTGGCCTCTCACCAAGACACTGCTCCTTATCATTAGAGAATTTTTCTCTGTTGTTGAGGAAAAATATGTGTCTCTTCTTCTATTCTCTAAATTGTCCACCCTTCTGTTTTTTTGTAGGTGGGGATGGCTCTATTATCCCAGTGATGGAAATGGATGCCCAGCCATGTTTGCTCCTGAGCCCAGCAAAGGTCCCCAGTGACCTCAGGGCACAAGAGACCTTTAAAAGTGAGACTGAAGAAACAGTAGCTAGTTCTTCTCCCAAGAGACCAAGAATGGATGCTAGTGATTCTACAAATAATTTCAACATCTCAGCTGATCCCTTTAGAGGAACCCAAATAGTGGATCTCCATAGAACAGGGGCCAAATGTGTCCCAGGAGAGGCAGCTGATTCCCGAAGGCCAGGCATTGAATATCACACCACAGGACTTCTACGGATCAAGCCAGGCCGTGGAGCCCAGACAGCCTCCATGTCTTGCAGTGATAAGCTGGCACGCTGGAATGTACTTGGCTGGCAGGGAGCACTTCTGATGCATTTCCTGCAGCAGCCTATCTATGTGTCAGCCATGGTGGTGGGTCAGTGCCCCTACAGTCAGGAGGCTTTGCACCGGGCCATTGTTGCAAGGTGAGTGAGTTATGACCAGGAGACTCTGGTGGAAGAACACAGCACTTGCAGTCCTTCTGCTCCATATGCTAATCTTGGGTGGCTAGATGCACAAGCACCAGAGGATAGCGATATCTGTCCCTTTTGTAAACCCTCAGTACTGGAGTAGTTGGGGTAGGGAGGCAAGAGGTCTAGTTATCTGGAAGAGCAAACAATCTATTGAGTGTATGGAGGTTGTTCATGATGAAAATTATGTGTGCGCCCACAGCCCTAACTTCTCTGCTCTTCTTATGCTAGCAAGCTCCTGGATGGTTGACATCTTAAAGGATTTGGAGAGGGGTTGTTTTAAAAAATAGGCCTTCCTGGTAACGTCCCTGGGACATTTTTCTTCAAGATTCTTTTACTTATTCTCAGTCTGTCCCCACATGTACAGAGAGAGAACTTCTTGGGCAAACTGGTAGAAAATGAATGGATTAAGCTTAGTGCAGCTGCTCGGTTTTTTATATTTTAGTCTTTGTTTTCCCCCCCTTCACTCAGGTAAGCAACAAAATGAACATTCTGCCCTAAACATCCTGAATGTGGAGAAGTGTTTATATTGCCAAAATGTGTAATCTTTTTATATTAGGCAAATATAATTTATTTGGCTGTTGCTGGTTAGAACAGGGATAAATTAATTGCCGAAGGATACAGGACTGTTCTTTTTCTTGCTTTCTCCTCCCAAATCTTATGCAACTTCCAAAATTTCATCAACAATGGCTTTGACGCTCTCACATCTCTCTTTGCAGCCTTAAGGGATAGAAACCTGTTTAGAATAAGCAAAAGGTAAAAGCAGTACATCTCAGAATGTTGGCTGTCAAGCTCCACTGCCATATTTTCAACTGCTCAGTGCAGCATATGGGGCTGGGCTAGCCTCGGTACATCTCTGTCTGCAAATTTAGCTTGTTTCCCTGTTCTGAGTATTCTTTGACACTGATATAGAGGATGTGGCCAGAACGTATTTGCTTTCTTAATCCAAATGGATGACCTTTCATTATTGCTCAACGAAGGATACATTCTTCCTCTCCTCCTTCATAGGTGTCATGTTGTCTCGCATTTGCCAGATGGTTTCCAGGTTCAAGAGTTGGAAATTCTACAGTCCCAGCTATGTTTTGGCCATAGCCGTGAGGCAGTCAAGGCTGGCCATGTTCCAGGACAAGGAAAGGTAGTGTCCTGTGGTGCAGGTAAATGTCACTGAGGCTGTATGAGGAAGGGTGCACTTGTGAAACTTCTTGTTGGCCTTTTCGTAGCCTTGCTTAGTAGGATAGGTTGGGGTGGCTTGGTTTGCTGTGGGAGATGCATCCTTGGTGTGTTACAAAAGCTGTGCAGGCTGAGACTGGTCTTTGGAGCAATTTCCCATAATGACAATTTCCAGTGGAGCTCACTGTGACATGTGAAGGGCATGTAACTGATGAGCTAGATACATACGGGAGGAGAAGGCTTGATTAATGACAAAGAAGAAGGTGAGTTTTTATCCTTCTAGGTGAATGTTGCACTTGTGCTCACTTGATAGATGAACATATGTTATTAGGTGGTGAGCTACCAATGCCTGATGAATTGTCATTTTATTTATTTATTCATTCAGTTTATATAGCCACCCATCTCAGACCAGTGACTCTGGGTGGTTAACAATAATAAAAACAATACAGAAAATTGAATATAAATATAGCCAAGAGATCTTAAAAAACCGTCTGTGTCAGCACAACCATGAAATGGGGCGCTTTGTACACTTGGCGCCCCAGGCCTGGGCATAAAGCCAGGTCTTCAAGGCCTTCGGAAAAGCCAAAAGAGTTGGGGCCATCCTAATCTCAGGAGGGAGGACGTTCCAGAGGGCAGGCGCCACAGCAGAAAAGGCACATCTCCTGGTCCCCGCCAGCCGACATTCCTTGGCTGACGGGACCCAGACCATGCCCATCCTGCCGGATTGGATTGGATGGGTAGAAACAACTGGGAAAAGACAGTCCCTCAGGTAACCCGGTCCCAAGCCTACTTATTCATTAAATTTGTACGCTGCCTGATTCCCAGTGACTCTGGGTGGTTCACAAAAACCATAAAAACTATGTTTCATCATCTGAAGGAATCATCTGAAGGAATTGTACTGCAGTGATAGAGACGGCACTTGTTTCTTTGAAAGTAACTTCTTCGCCCCATTTTCCAGCTATCAGCTGGAGTGCTGTCCCAGAGCACCCATTAGATGTCACTTCACGTGGTTTTAGACAAGGGACCTCCAAGAAGAGGATCGGAAGCTTGACATCCAGGTACGTGCGAATGCTGGAAGCACAGCCCTTCTTGGCCTATTGCCTGTTCTGCCTAGACCCCTTTGTACTGAGTGTGGAGTGTCACAGAGGTGGGGTATGTGTGTGTGTGTGGCAGGGAGAGGGTGAGAGAAAGAATCCTCGGGAGATCTCCCTCTGTGAAGAAAAAGAGGATTTGCGCTCTGGCTCTCAATAAACTTCATTCTGGATTTCTCTTTTAAAAATGGAGTGTTTTGCTTATTCCCTAGTTATTTGCACAGGATAGTGTGTGGGTCTTATATGTGCTAGCACTGAATTTGACTTTAGAAGCTGACTTTGTGGAAACTTGCCCCTGAGAATCCGTGCGATTGGACTCAGAGAGCTTCACTGATCAATATTAGAAATATTTTCCTTTCGTCAAGAGAAGAAAATTGCAGAATGGTTGGTTTTAAAAACAGAAACCATTCTCTGTTGAAGATTCCTTCCTCTCCTCTTGCCTGTGCTGCCACACTGTTCCCAAAGATCAGCTGTGGGCAATGTTTTGGCAGCCAGGGACTGTGGACTTTTAAAATTTCTGATTTTTCGAGTTCTGTAGGGGCTTGACTTGATTTTCTGGTGTCGTCAAAATGAGTATGGCCAATATTTTGAGATAAATTTAAGAACACATTTTGGCCCCTTAAAACCGTCATTAGGGGAAAAAATGGTGTAGGGAGTGAGCAGAAGTGTGTTAAGAGGGTGAAATGGAGACTTAAATTTCTGTTTTGCCCCTTAAACCATGTGAGTGAACAAGGCCGAATTTTTCAGGTGGTGGTGGTGGTGGTGGTGGTGGTGGTGGATGATCTGGGGAATGTAGAATAGATGGGAACCACATTTGGGCAGCTGTTTGCTCTGTCTGCTATAAAAGAATTGTAAAACTGCCATCACTTTTGCAAAATGTCCTAAGAAGGGTTAGGAGATCAGATTGTAAAACTCTGAACAGTTTATGAGTCCATGAGATAAATAGATTAGTTGATTCAGTGGTGATAAGCTCCTGGACTAACAGGCCATGGTCTAATTATTGATATCCTGAAATTTCGCCAGCAACTATGCCTGGCATCTTCAGAGGGGAAAGTGGTCTGCTCTGTAGCATACTTCTTGTGCTTGGTGCTGGCCGTGAAAGCCTGCATCAATATATTTTTATTTATTTATTTATTTGACTTGTCCCCGCCCATCTCCCCACAACGGGGGACTCTGGGCGGCTTACAACAAACTAAAATTGGAAATACATAATTAAAATTATAAAAAAATTTAAAAGTTATAAAAACCAGAATTTACAAAGGTAAAGATAAAGATAAAAAGGCTAAAAGATCCAAGAGGCCGATAGAGGCCACACCAGGCCGCTAAGGGGCCAGCCAACCCCATTTCTGATATCCTCCCTCACCGCCCCAGGCCAGATGGCAGAGCCAGGTCTTCAAATCCCTCCGAAAGGCCTGGAGTGAGGGGGCCTGTCTCACCCCTGGGGGCAAGATGTTCCAAAGGGCGGGGGCCACAGCAGAGAAGGCCCACCTTCTGGACCCCGCTAGTCGAAGTTCTTTTACTGCGGGGATCCGGAGCATGCCCTCTCTGTGAGATCGGGTGGGACGGGTTGAAATCGTGGGGGCAAGGCGGTCCTTCAGGTAACCTGGCCCCATGCCGTGTAGGGCTTTAAAGGTGATAACTAACACCTTGAATTGGACCCGGAAGCAAACCGGTACCCAATGCAGCTCACGGAGCAAAGGTGTTATATGGGTCCTTCTTTGGGCCCCAAAAATTGCTCGCGCGGCCGCATTCTGGACCAGCTGAAGCCCCATGTAGAGCGCATTGCAGTAGTCTATCTGGGAGATAACAAGGGCATGAGTGACTGTTCGCAGGGCATCCCGATCCAGGAAAGGGCGTAACTGGTGCACAACCCGAAGCTGTGCAAAAGCCCTCCTGGCCACGGCTGCCACCTGCTCTTTGAGCAGGAGCCGTGAGTCCAGGAGGACCCCCAAATTACGCACTGGGTCTGTCTGGGGCAGTGCTACCCCATCCAGAACCAATGATGACAACGTCCCGGATACAGAGGAGCCATTAACCCACAGCCACTCCGTCTTAATCAGGGTTCAGCCAGAGCCTGTTGTTCCCCATCCAGACCCTCACAGCCTCCAGGCACCGTGAGAGGGTGGTCACGGCATCACTTACCTCACCAGGGATGGAGATATATAGTTGAGTATCATCAGCATGCTGATGATACCTCATCCCATGATGGTGGATGATCTCGCCCAGCGGTTTCATGTAGATGTTGAAAAGGAACGGAGAGAGAACTGAACCCTGCGGCACCCCACAGTGGAGGGGCCGAGGATGGGACCTCTCGCTCCCTATCACCACCGATTGGGATCGGCCCTGGAGAAAGGAGGTGAACCAGCACAAAACTGTGCCGCCCACCCCCATATCCCTGAGCCGTCCCAATAGGATACTGTGGTCGACGGTATCGAACGCCGCCGAGAGATCAAGGAGAGCAAGGATGGTCGCACTTCCACCATCCCGCTCCCGCCAGAGATCATCCATAAGTGCGACCAATGCCGTTTCCGTTCCATAGCCGGGCCTGAAACCTGACTGATAGGGGTCCAGATAATCCGTTTCCTCCAGGACCCTTTGGAGCTGCGAAGCCACCACTTTCTCAACCACCTTCCCCAAAAAGGGGAGGTGGGAGACTGGACGAAAGTTGTCCAGTACAGTAGGATCCAGGGAGGGCTTCTTGAGGAGGGGGTGCACCAACGCCTCTTTAAAGGGTGCTGGAAACACTCCCTCCTGCAAGGATGCATTAACCATCGCCTGGATCCAACCACATGTCACCTCCCAAGCTGCTTTCACCAGCCAGGAGGGGCATGGGTCCAGATGGCAAGTGGTGGCCCTCACAGTCCGGAGGATCCTGTCCACTTCCTCAGGAACCACAGGATCAAACCGTTCCCAGATAGCTAGGCAAGAACGATCCCCTGGTATCTCCCCAGACCCTGCACCACGCTCGGAGTCCAACTTGGAATGAATATAGATTAGCTGATTGATTAAATATAGAAACTGTGAAGGCAGTCTCTGCAGGTGAGTCTTTATTTGATGGTTTTGGATCCAGGTTTTCGTTATTAAATGTTTGCCTGGCGAGGGATGGATTTTTAATTTCCTGGTTGTGCCTCACTTATTACTTTGGCATGTCATGTGCCGCTTCTTGCCAACAAATTCCAGTGTGTTTCTGCTCTGCCTAAAGAGGGCTTGAAGTGTCCTTGTTGCAGTCCAATAGGACCAGCCACTCAGATGGCAAAATACTGGATCATTGAGTTGCTTGAGAAAAGGTGGAGGTTGGAGCAGATTTTTTAAAGCTTTGCATAAGCTAACAAACAGCTTTTGCTGACTGCTTTCTGGAGCCATGCTGGTTGTCTGGTGAAAACACCTTGATTGAGGTTGGTGTTCTTAGGACAGTCATATGAAGCAAACTGCAATTACCTCCTCCCACATGGGGTTTGCGTATTAGAAAGCAATTAATAAAAGTGGGCATTTAATAAGGAACAAATCCACCTGAGACACACACACATGCTAATGTAATAGAGTATGAATTCCTGTCTGAACTTTGCAGCTGTGAAAAGATTTGTGCTAAGGTCTAGAGTAATTTGGGAGCACATAGGGAGGTGATAAAGCAACAAGGCTCAAAGAGCCTTTATATACATTTGTGTTGCACCTTGGTGTTTTTTTACTGGCAACTCTACAGCTGACAGACACTAATATTTAGCTCTGAAAGGCAGTAGAGTTTGAGAGGGAGGATGAGCTAGGTAGAACTACATTACCAAATTCGGTTAGTTTTTATAGAGGTTTTGTCTAACTGCTAGGAGGAAAGCCTTTTTTGTACAAGGGTTTCAACATCTAGGAGTGGAGTTGTGCATTTTTATTGCTTAGAAAACAAATATAGCTGGTGAGAAACTGTAGGGTTATAAACAATCTTTTAATCAGCATATGCAGCTGTGAATGGGCACATAAGGAATATTTTGCCCCAAGTATGGTCATTCTGGAGAGGGTTTGTCTATGTGGTTGCTAAGAGTAAACGTTGACTCGATGGCACATAGTCAGTAGTCATCTGCGATACCCATTGTAACACTGAAGGTTGGGATGGCAACGGTGAAAGTGCTTAAAGTGTCGGATTTGATGCATGCAAGATTTATCCACCAGCCAGTAAAAACCAGGCTATCATAAATGCAGCCTTCAGAAACAGGTTGATGCCTACAGCTGCTAGATGTTACTGAGCACAAACTATCACCAATGTGTGTCATTCTGTGCCCTCCAAGGTCATTTGAGTTAGGTATGTGTGGTGCATCTTGGTATGATAAAGTCCTGGTACTTGATTCCGAACTATGAGATTTAGGAACATCTTTTAAAAGATTTTTCAGCAGTGATTAAATGAGTATCTTTCAGTAAAGCATTCAGATACTGGATTCTCTTGTAGTCTGCCAGCTGCACCAGTTTGATCCCCCAACATCAGTTCTCTTGGTAGCTGTGCATCTTGCAGAGAAACACAAGTCTTGGAATAGCTATTGCTGTGGTCTTTTGCGAAGGGAATTTGCCAGAGCATTGCCAGAAAGTATGTCTGATTGGAACTTGCTCTGCTATTACTGACAGGTCTCGAATTTGCAAGGTGGAACTCTTCCATGCTTTTCTAAAAGTGGTGGCCAGCATCCCACTGAAAGATCTACCAGAAACTCTCACGTAAGGCTTCTACTTCTATCACTAGTTGTTCTACCACCACCATGGTCTCTTCTCAGATCATGGTCATCTCAGGGTTTCCTTCTCTCCTATTTTTCCCTATTCAGTGCATCCTGTATTTGGTTTTCCACTGCTGTGCATCACATCTTTTGCTTTGATGCTCTGATGTTTGCTCTGTTTTGAACCTGAATGTGCACACGAGGGCTTTAAAGATCAGCTTCTTTATATCGAGTCTCCCCTGTTAGGTATTCTGCTTTGCCTCATTCCCATAGTAGCTTAGTTTTTCCTATATCTTGCCATCCCAGATGTACCTGATGAAGCAAATACCCTAGCTCAGGAAATCTTTCTGAATGTCTGGGACTGACTCTGGGTATGAAAGATTGATAGTGCATTTCTTGGGGAATTTTGGTCACATGCTACTTATATTTTCACTATGCCTGCATTTTTCAAAAATATTTTCCTAAGCTATCGCTTGCCCTTGGCCCATTTCCACGATGAGCCGGCAGTGGTTCTGATTAGAAGCTGTGCTTTCTGCTTTGCATTTGTACGAGATTAGGTGAAATCTAAACTGCTGAAGATGGTGGATTTGGGGCTTTTTTTGCTTCTCCTTTGAGTGTGTGAAAATTTTACTTATAATCTTCAAAGGCTGACAACTGCCCTTTTCCTTCCTCCATTTTTAATACAGGTAGTCCTTGGGTTACGACGGCAGTTAGGACCAGAATTTCTGTCGCTAAGTGATGCGGCAGCAATCCCGGCAGTCCTCGTTGCTGTCATTAAGTGAGGCTTGAGGGTCATTAAGTGAGGAACTCACATGACCGTGACTTGCGACTTCCTGCCGGCTTCTAACAAGCAGTCAATGGGGAAGCTTGCAGGAAGTCGCAAGTCCTGGGTGGCTCACAAGCAGGCCAGCGAGCGGCTGAGTGCTATGGAATGCGGGTGGGGGGCAGTACAGCTAATAAAATATGAATGTAAATAAATATAGCCAAATTAAATAAATAGGCAACCAATGAACATATGCCAACCCCAACATGGCCTTCTAAACAGCAGTTCTGTTTTCAAGGCATTCCTGAAGCAAAGGCGCCATCTGGATTTCATGCAGGAGGTTGTTTCAAAGGATGGGCACTGTCCCAGAAAAATATTCCTTTCTTGTTCTCCCCTGAATCTCCTGCAGAGGAGGATCCCACAGCACACCTACCTTGGATGAGCAAACTGGATAGGTAGGATCGGTTTGAAATAAACTGTCCTGCAGGTATCCAGTTGTCAAGCCATGTAGAACTTTGAAGGTCAAATATAAGCCCTTCAAATTGTATTTGGGAGTTTTCTGATAACCAATGCAGCACCTGTAACACAGGTGTTGTATGCAAACATGTCTCTTACCTGCTAGCATACAGGCTGCTGCATTCTGTACCAGAAACGGAGTAATCTTTGGAGGCTGCCCCTCACAGGCTACAGGGGTGTGACTTACTGTAGCCAAGGCCTCCTTCTCCAGGAAGGGGCAAAGGCTTCCCTAGGCCCAGCCTCCATGAGTCTATTCAGCAATAATTATGAATCTAGCAGAACTGCCAAGTCCCAGATCTTCTCCTTCAGTGTTAGACCCATCCAGAGTGATCACTGGAGCAGTTAGGGTGCCAGATGGTTTCTGGACTTGGTCTTGGTAGAACTCAACTTCAGATTGGTTCTCTTTAAGCAGATCTTTACAGCCTCTGGATACTGGTGGTCACCACTGCACCTTCATTTTGGCCTTGTTATATCTAATGATACCTTAACCTAAACCAGTGGACAACACGGTCAGATGGCTTTATGTAGATGTAGATGTTGAAAGTAGGGAAGGGAGAGAAGAACCCATACTGGAATGGCTGATCTTTTTCCCCACTAGAATAAACTGGAACTGTCAGCTTAGGAAGGAGTGGGATCACTGCAGAATTCTCTTTCAAGGCCACAGGAATCACCCCCTCCCTCTTCAAGGTGTTGATTACTTTCCTGATCCAGCTGGTAACCCCAACACCTGCCTCCCAAAGAAGCCAGGAAAGCCAGAAGTTCAGCTCACACATGGTGGAGTTCATACTTCCTGTTGAATTTCATTCCCCATAGAGCAGCTGCTGTGTAATCTGAGGTGAAGGCTGTAAGGTGTTGCCACTTACATGCATTGGACCTGAGATGACCTGGATCAAGGCCAGAGTTGCCATGGAAGCCATGAATTTCTGGACTGTCCCAGAATGCCACCCCAGAGCAGGGGAGTTCAGCACTGTCTTCCAGCACTGCAAGCTGGTGGTAGTCTAATGCCAGCCTGGTAATGAGATGCGGGAGGCCCGGAAGGAACTCTGCCATGCAGAGCTTTTTCCTGTCACAGCCTGTCACCTCATGAGCACTATCCCTGTTGTCACCAGATTTTCTCTGAAGGTTACTGCTACTTCTGCCTAACTCTAACGCTGATGCTGAGGTTGATGCAGGACCTGAAACGTAGAAGCACAAGCGTGACCCTTGCCTAACCAGGTTTTGGTAGTACATGCCAGGTCGGCTTGCTTATCCACAAATAGGAAATGAATGAATGTGGTCTTATTATGTACAAACCTGGCATTTACAGGAACAACCTGAGTCCGAGGCCTCCACAGTCCGATCACCCAACACTCAGCAATGGGTAGCATTTTGCTGGTTGCCCTTCCTCTATCCATTGCCATGGCAATCTGACTGCTGTCCCTTGTATCTCTGCCAGATCCACCAGTAGTTGTGTGTTTCTTGGCTCCCATATCAACAGAGTCATCTTCTAGCATAAATCTTCACAACTTCGCATTCATATAAGCTGCCTAACTGATTCCCCAGACAGGTTGGTCTTGGCAACCAGCTCTACCCAGCCTTTTTAGGTTTGACATCCTGCTGCACAGCTCAGGTAATCTAGGAATCTGGCAGTTCTCTGTGGCAGCAAAAACCAGCTCTTGGTCTTCAGTGCCTTTCCTGGAAGATGCCTCTGCAAGAGAGCGCATAATGCCAGAAGAAGCTGCCTTTGTTTGCAGCAAAGATGCTCATGGGAGGAGGACTGGTTAAGGGGTAACAGATGCTATAGTTGCAACTTAAGCCATGAATGGTGGGAAGTTGATGACTTTATTGTGCAACCTCTGCAGAGTTAATTACTGACAACATGTACAGCACACGTTCAGGTTGGTGGCTTCCTCATAAGGATTCAGAGGGCCGGTTCTGCCAGAACTGAATTAGGAAGTATTATAAAGCCTGTGTGTCCTCTTCCCTGTCTTGCGCTTCCTGCCTGGTAAAGAGAGGCGATTGCTTTTCCCTCCAAACTTTCTGTACCTGAGCCTGCAACCTCCCCCGCTTCAGTTTCCTGCCAGGCTGTGATGTGGGAACACGCTCCCTTTGAAAGAAGGCAGAACTGCCAGTGATCGTTCCTCCTGTGTAACATCTTTGTAGCAAATGGAGGGTTGCAGCTGTTGGCAGGGAGGCCCTGAGAAGACTATAAAAGGGTAGCGTGGAAGGTTTGTTCGGTTGCATGCTGAACCAGAGAGCAGAGGAGCCTATCCCAGGTGTCATTTGCCGTCCTTAGAGCCAAGAGACTGCGAACGTACTGGGAGTACAAAGAAGCTGCCGCTCTGTACCAAGAGGCCTGGAAGGAACTGCGCAGCCAAGCCTTTGGCGCCTGGGTGAGGAACAGCCGCCATTACCTGTGCTTCACGTGAAGGAGGGGAGAAACCAAGTGACAGTGTTGATGGTTCCTTACGCATCCCTTGGTTACTTCGCATAATTAATGGATCATTTTTCTTACCGTAGCTAATACTAAGAGCATGTCAGTGCTTTAGCACTATTCCTCTGAAAATGAGGCTTTCTTCCAAAACATGTTGGACCTAGATTTTGGAATGAAGTATATATACACTTTTCTTTCCGCTTGGCTGGGTGTTTATCCTGTTCGTGTATGGAAATGCATGGTGGATTTTTGTTGAGATCCAGAACTCTTGGTAGGCCACATGCTTCCCCATCCTGAAAATGGGGCAGAGCAACATTCTGAATTTGGCAAGACTAGAAGGCATATACAATTCTCCTTGGTGCCTTCAACCTTCACCATGCTGGATTAGAAGTCTTAGTAATATTACAGGGTGATGTTGTGACTCTAACCCTAACCAGGTTTTGGTAGTACGTGCCAGGTCGGCTTGCTCATTCACAAATTTGGACTTGGACTGAGTGCACACAAGTTACTTAGATTCTGGAACTTTGTGGTTGTGTGTGTTTGCATACAGAGCCAGTTAGCTCTGCTTCTGAGTAAAACAAGTTAAATTCAGCCTGTGGCTACCTGTGTAACTTGAGATAGGACACACACTGAAAAGAATGGGATTACAATTAATTATAAAGAAGACCAAAGTAATGGCAACAGGTACAGCAAGCAGCCTTAGAATGGACATTGAAGACACTGAATAGCTTCAGCTTTGACTGATTGACTATCAACTGTAAAGGAACCAGCGGTTAAGAAATACTAGTACTTGGTAGGGTAAAATGAAGAGCTTGGAAAAGATAGGCAGATGCTGTGGCATGTCTATAGCTAAAAAGCTCAGAATTGTGCTGGCAGTGGTTTTCCCTGTGACACTATGGAAGTAAAGAATTGGAAGAAGCAGGATAAAAGGAGTACACTATTGGAGAAGATTCAGCTATATGGTTGCCAAGAACTGATGCTGACTTGATGGCATACAAGCGCAATGAAACTGATTGCCTCAAGCAGGAAAGGCACTTTCAGGCAGAGATGTTATATTTTAGAGCAGAATGATTGACACTATTCAGCTGAAGAATTACAAATTTAAGAAAGTTACTTTTTGTCTCCTAAGGGAGTAAAAATAATTTTGCAACCTATCTGGGGCATTCCTAGATCATTTGGTACAATCTGAAAATGTTACTTTTTGTATGCTTGATCTTAAAATGCTACTTATAAAAAAAGGAAAGCTGAAGTATATAGCAGTATTGCAAAATTTTTGTGACAGTAACTTTAATTGTTGCTTTCTTAAGCAAAATTCAGTAAAAGCAACACGCTAACCAAGATAAACATATCAGCATCCTTAGACTCTTAAGGATATTACAGAAGCTGCTATTTCTTTGAAACTGTAGTTACTAATTATGCAAATATTAATTTCAAAATCCCTCTCCCATCATTTTTAATTCCTTATCGATGATTGCATCCATGTTTGAATAATGCCATTAAATGTGTCCCAGAGGAAGGATGCAATGAAATTTACAGCTATGGCTACATGTGCAATGGAAAAATAAACTTTTATAAATTACTAGGCTAACTAACAAATTTTATCTATCAATATATTAAATCAACCCAGTGACAAATGAAATATGCGCCTCAGGGTCATGATGAAAGAACAAGAGGCTATTTACAAAACAGCAGGAAGGAGATGAAGTCAGAAACCAAAGGTGTTTTCTCCACTGTAAGCCACGTACAAGAAGCCGTCTTCATCCTTCTCCTTCTCATAAAGCTGTCCCATGGTTAAGCTGCAAGAAAAAGGCAGCAAGAAAACCATCACATAGCAACAAGAGGGGAATGTACAAATCCAATTTAAAAGTTTTAAGTTCCCCTCTGCAAGTAAATTCATAAAAAGTTGAACAGAAGTGTCACATATTGTGGAGAACCACAGAGATGACCTGGGAGGAAGAATGTGGCAAAACACAAATTAAGCCCCCAAAAGGAAGAAAATGTTAGAAACAAACTTAGACAGACTTGCCTTAATTCTCTTTGATATAAGGGGGAGGAAAAGGAGAACACTTTCAGGCTTTCTAGATTCTATTACTATAGCCTATATCAAGAAAGCAGAATTCCAGTATTTTTTGTGCATCTGTTTTCTGAACTGGCCTATCCTGAAGATTAGCAAATACCCGATTCCTAAAAGTGCTGGTCTTGATGTAACTTAAAAAGGACCACCTCTATGCAATTGGGAAAGAGAAGCATGATGGCAAGCTCAAGGAAATTCCAGGGCTTGCAGAAGTACCTCCCCCCATCATTAAGGAAAAACCAGAGGGCATCAAGGAGCAGGCCAGAACTGTCTAGTGAAAACAGTATGTTCAGTAGAAGTAATGTTATTTTGAATACACTTATGGTAAAATATTTTATTCTATAGCCCACCTCTTCCCTGCATGGATGGATAAGAGTCCTGTAAAGTCTTCATGGCTTTTATCAGATGTCACAAAGACTGAAGAGGAAGTGTTGGTGTGAAAGCTAAGCAAACAGTATTGGTGGTGCAGGGGAATCTGCCAGTTACGCTTGGCAAAAACCATACTCCAAACTAGTGCAATGTTTAGTTAAATAAATTCACTCCATATCAATGCAATGAAGAAACACAAACACCCATTTGACTTTTCTGTGCCGCTGGAGAGGTGGCCAAACAAGCACTTCAGTAGGCCTTAAGAAAGTAACAGAGCAAGCACATCTGATCCCCTAGGACTGGAGACAGGGTTGATGAAAGAGGTTAGAATACAGACAGGCCTGCCTTTTTGCAAGTTGCCTTCCCAGCAATCCTTATAAAAAGGGTGGGTGGGTGGGTGGGTGAAGGTGAGGAAAACTAGGGATCCATGTGTGTAACCCCGCAGACTAAGCTTTGCTGCCTGATAAGCTTTCAATATACGATTTTGGATACCTGTTAAACAAATCCATTAAACAAAGACGTTCGTGCTTTTTTCCAGCATAAATATATAATCTTCTCTTGACTGTCTCTGCCTAGATAGAGAAATTATTTCTAGAGAAACCATAGAGAGCAGAAGTTTGAGATAGTTAGCTTTTTTGTATTTCTGAGGTAGTAATGGCACAAAGTAACAGAGAAAACTATGTCCTCTAAGTGGATGAAATAGTGCAATAGAATAAAAAGGTAAAATTTGTTATAGAGTTCCCTTAAATTATTTAACTCAACCTAATCTGTTTTTGAAGTACAAAGATAGGCAATCTGGTGTGCACCCTGTCCTGTTACCTTGGCTCCCACAGTCTTTTGCCACTAACTTCATTGGCTAGAGCTAAGAGCTTAAAACACCTAGAGGACACAAGGTTGAGTCTCTGTGCTCAAGCACCTTGCATGGGGACAGCGACATCAAAACAAGGAGCAAAAGCAAGCACGGTTAATTGAACGGGGTGAAACGTTAACAGAATTTAACAATGTTTTACGTTTAGTAATTAGGAAAAACAACATATAGCTCTACCAGTCATCTAGGAAATGCTAGCCCTAGCTAGCTGAAAGAACGTCGTTCTACTTCAGGAAGTGGCTGTATCCACTATCCAAGATTTTATAGGGGCACTGGTGAAGAAGAGAGGCCTCTCCACAATTTCCAGAAATGAAAGGACAACTTTTGTCCTATAAACTTGTGCACAAAATAAAAGGATAGCTCTCACCTAGACTGTGGGACAGTCTTGTCTACGAAGAGAAATATTGCCTTCTCGGAGGGCAGCTGGATCCGCTTCCTGATGATCCACATGAACTGAGCCACGGTAATGTCAGAGGGAACCAGGTACTTCCTCTTGTCAATGTCCACGATCTGAGAGCCAGAGACCTTTTCAACTATCACCTGCATCGAGAAGACAGACGTGCATCTGGACCCGCAGCCCCGGCCGCCTTCAGCCCAGTCGCGGGAAGATCCGCGGTCCAGGCAGGCAGATGGCGAGGCCAGGCGAGCCGCTGCTTCGGCAACGCAAGAGCGCCTTAGCCCTTCCGGGTAACACCAACCGGCGGGGGGTCCTGGCACCAGCGGGTGGCCTTCTGCCCGTTCTCCCGAAAGGAATCGCGCGGCCGGGCTCGGCTGCGGCCAGGGCCCGGCCTGCCGGCTGGCCCGCGCCCACTGCCCCCTCGGCCGGGCGCGCTCCGGGCCACGCCGGCGGCTCAGCTGGGGCTGCGGGGCCGCTCCTCCGCGCAGGAGAGCCGGGAGCTCGGCGGCCGGGATGCTTGGGGAGGAGCGCCCGGGAAATGACAAGGCCGCCGCCGCCCGCCCCGGGCATCCCCGGGCCCGCCGAGCGAGCCCCGCCTCCCGCGCCTCGCCGACCTGCCCGGCCCTGCGGACTCACCGGGACGCGGTCAGGGTACTTGGCCCGGATCTTGGCGGACTCCACGC
Organism: Liasis olivaceus; assembly: GCA_030867105.1. Classification (NCBI taxonomy): domain Eukaryota; kingdom Metazoa; phylum Chordata; class Lepidosauria; order Squamata; family Pythonidae; genus Liasis; species Liasis olivaceus. The sequence continues at coordinate 23,207 of CM061359.1, read as the reverse complement.
ACCGATGCTCTGCGGAGACAGGCGAGGAGAGCCGCGTCAGGCGGCCGCGCCCGGCCCCGGCCCCGGCCCCGGCCCCGGCCCCGCCCCCCGCGGGCCCGCTTACCCAGCGCGTGGTCCTCCTTGAACATCCACTTCATGGTTCGGGCGGCGGCGGCGGCGGCGGCGGGCGGGTCGGGCGGGTCGGGCCTGTCGGTCTCCAGCAGCACCACGGCAGCCGCAGCAGCCCCTCTGCGCACGGCGGGCGGGACTTCCGCCGTCGCTCGGGAGCGCGGCGGCCTTCGCGCGCGGCGATTGGTCGGCAGGGCGGCGCGTCCGCCGCCGTCGCCGTCGCCGTGGAGACGGGCGGCGGCGCGGCGGCATGGCCTGGCTGGAGGTGTCGGCGGGCGCCGGGCGGCCCGGGCGGGCGCGGCTGTGCTCCGCGGCGGCGCTGGGGTTGCTGCTGCTGGGCGCGCTCACCTACGTGCCGCCCCTGCTGGTGGCCTACCGGAGCCACGGTGGGTTGGCGGGGCGGGGCGGGGCGGGCGCCCCGGGCCCGCGCCGCCGGGCCTGACGCGCCCGTCCTCTCTCGTGCAGGGTTCTGGCGCACGCGGAGCAGCTACGCCGAGCAGCCGAGCGTCCGCTTCCAGCACGAGGTGCTCCTGGCCGCGCTGACGGAGGGCGGCGGCGGGCTCGTGGGCTGGAGCTCCTTCGCCGCCTGCAACCGCCTGCTGGGCGCCCGCCTGCGCGTCCCGCTCGTCTCGGTACGGAGGGGCGGCCGGGCTGAGCCGCTGCTGGCGCGGCGGGGACGGAGCCCTCTGGGGCCGGGGCCGGGGCCGGGGCCGGGGCCGGGGCCGGGGCCCTCCGCTCGGCGGGTGGCGCGCTTTCCCGCGCGCGGGCGGGGTCCGCCGGCAGCCGCCTCGGCGTGGCCACCCCGACTCTGCCTCTGCCGCGTCCGCCGCGGGGGGTTAAAGGCTCTGCCCTGCCCTGCCCTGCCCTGCCCTGCCCTGCCCTGCCCTGCCCTGCCCTTAGGCCAGGGAGGAAGACGCCAACCAGGATGGAGTGATGGACCGGCTGCATTTCCAGCTGGCGCTTCCGTTGCTGCCCTCCGAGCGCGTCGTCGGGGTCCAGCTGCTGCTGACCTTCTCCTACCAGCTGCACGTGAGTGTGCGCGAGCGGCAGCCGGGAGGGCAGCCCCGTGGGCACAGGGACGGCCGGCTTCGTCCGTCCGTCCGTCCGTCTGCCGTCCCGGGCCCTCGGTTTGCGGAAGCGGACTGGCCGGTGGCGGTGGGAGCGGGGCGGTGGTTCGTGTAGCCCAAGCCCGATGCGTTCAGCGGAGATTGAGCTTTCGAGGAAAGCGTTGCCGGAAAACCGCTTCTCAGGGAGCGCCTGGCCTCGAGCGAAGGATGAAGCGGCGCGTCCTCATTTCGCCCGCAGAGGTATTCCGGCGATGGCGTCCAAAGCTTCCCCTGCAGTACTGGCAGCGGGGCCTTTGTAAGATGCGCCCGTGGTTTGTAAACTGTTCCGCCTGCAGCTGAGAGGAAGGGGGGCCTGCTTCATTTCTGTTAAGTGAATCTGCTTTTAGAAACATTTGTTTATTCATTTAGTTACTTACCTACTTATTGCCTGTTATCAGAGGCTCTGGATGGCTAATTATCATTTCTATCCTCTGAAGCAGAGTGATAATAATGTTGGATGCGGGTCTGGAGAGAAACTGAGCAGGGAGCTTAAAGGTTACCATGCTCAGGATTCTCAGCTTCAGGAAAAACCAGATATACAAAATTATGCATAATCTGGGAAAAGTGAATAGGGGAGTATTTTTCTCAGAATGCTAGAGCTCAGTTTCATGTCATAAAACTGAATAGTGGGAAAGTTAGGACAGATAAATGGAACTCATTAGTGGATAATTAAACTATGCTGTTTGCTTCCGTAAGATGTGCAGAGACCGGGGTGGTTTTAAAAAGCAATCCCATTTGTGGGCTCTTAGTTCTTCCTAGGCGTGATGTAGCGGCGGATGTGGCATACTGTATATCTAAATACTTTTTGTTGGGGAAATGCAAATGTGCAGTTGTATTCATGTCCTGTGTTGGGGTTTCTGGCTTGTGACTAGTATAGGAATGGAAACATTGTTGTGGATTGTACATCTCTTTAAATGTTCTTACACCACAAATTTAAAAATTGAAACCACTTCTATATTTTTTCAGATTCTTCAAATCTTTGGGTATTCTGTACATAGTCGATCGCTCTAATTAATCTGTGCATTTGTTAGCAAGTCTAATCCTAAGTTTTGTGATGCGTGATTATGCCATAACAACTCTCTCCCTGCCCTTCTGGCTTATTTGCTGTTCTCGTTTCAGAGAATGTCCACCTTTGTGATGCAGAGCATGGCTTTTTTACAGTCTTTTTCCCCTGTGCCAGGATCACAGGTGTTTGTGAATGGAGATCTCAAGCTTCACCAGAGGCAGCCACTTAGCCATGCTGGGCTGGATAGCAGATATAATGTGAGTGCCCTCTCCCCATCTCACTTTCTTCACTCGTGTCGTCCTTTGCCTGTCTTTTCCTCTGCGACTGCTCTGGCTGAAGTCATATACTATATTCAGTAGACTCTGCCTAGGAAATTTGTGTTGCTAAGTATTCAGCAGTTTTGAAAAATTGTAGGAAGTTTGGCACGATGGTGCCTTAGGTAGAAAAATTAGGATTTACTGCCTCAAGTCTGTCAAATGCGTATAGTTTAAAATCCCTATTTTTATTTCATGTGGTTAATTAATTTGGACAACTTGAAGGAAATGCTATTTTTGCACAGCAACCTGTATTCTGAGGCAAGGTGTAGTATTGCCTAGAGATGTGCAAAATAAGTTGAGCTTAAAGTGGGCTGTTCTAACCTCAGTAGAAGTGTTCTGATCTCAGAAAAGACCTTGGAGTTTGAAACTCTTTAAGCAAAATCAGAAGAGTCTGTTTCAAGCTTGAACTGTTTCTGTGTTTCTCTGTGCCCATCAATGACCTTATAAAATCTAAGGAGATGTCAGAAAATAGGGGCCACCTGGAGGCAAGTAACCCTAACCCTTGAAGAGTATCCGGAAGCTTCAGCTGGTTCAAAATGCAGCTGCGTGGGCAATTTTAGGTGCCCCAAGGATGGCACATGTTACACCGTTGCTACGTGAAATGCATTGGGTCCCAGTCTACTTCCGGGTCCAATTCAAGGTGTTGGTTATCACCTTTAAAGCCCTGCATGGCATGGGACTGGGTTACCTGAGGGACCGTCTCACCCCCATTATATCTACCCGTCCTACCCGGTCAGGCAGGGAGGGTATGCTGTGGATCCCGGCGATGAAAGGATGTCGACCGGTGGGGCCAGAAAGAGAGCCTTCTCTGCCATGGCCCCCGCCTTATGGAATACTCTCCCCCCAGAGGTGAGGCAGGCCCCAACTCTCTTGTCCTTCCGGAAAGCAGTCAAGACCTGGCTCTGCCGACTGGCATGGGGCACAAAAAAGGGCAACCAATCCTGGGGGTGGCTGGCACCTTGAAGATGCTCCCATATGTTAACATCTTACTGACCATTGACATCTTGGAAGATATTACTTGTGTATGTGTTTGGTTTTATTCTATTTTTACTGTGTTTTATATTGTTTTATTGTATTTTAATATTTATTGCTGTTTTATTGTGAACCGCCCAGAGTCACTTTTTGTGAGATGGGTGGTATCTAAATTTGAAATATAAATAAATAAATAAATACATATATAAATTGTCCTGTTTTATTAAGGTCCAATAATGCCATCTACTTACCTTGAAAAGACAGAATACCTTGGTTTATGAAAGGAAAATATATATTACAAATTCTTTCAAAGTATTTGGTTAAAACATTGCCAGACACTAAATAGAGAAAAGGGGAGGGGGTGCGCATGTGTCATTCCTGTTAGAAAATGATCAACTTATTTTAAAATGTGTTAATGATTTTAATTAAATGTATTTATATCAGAACCAAATATGATAATATCTTAATCATGATTTTTATGAATATTGACAGTGTATATTTGGTCAGTTGGCAATTTACGAATTCTGAGCAATTATGAAGGGCTTTGTGCTTATATGAAACCAAGCGTTCCTCTTATCCAGTACTACAAGAGCACAAGTTAACGCTTCCTCATTTTCAGAGTGTAAGGTCTCAGACGTAGAAACCTGTGTGGTATCATATCACTTGGTATATGCCTGAAAGTATTCATCATGTGTTCTGATGCAGGTTTACCAGCTAGTAAGGTCCGGTGTCTAATGCAAAATTTTCTCACTGTGACAGGTATCTGTGATCAATAGTACAAGTCCTTTTGCGCAAGACTATGATTTTGTGCACATTGTTGAAACATATCAGAAGAGGAATGGTAAGTTTTCACTGAATGTTCTCAGTTGTTTGTACGCTACAGGTTTCTGGCCTTTCTCAGATTATTTGGCTTAATGTTAATTATAGTTATTTCTTTTACAGTTACAACAGTTTTGTCTGGTCCCAGTCCCATCTGGGTGACTGGAAGATCACCAGATCAACCATTTGTAATCCAGGCCTTCATCCATTATCCAGTGGAACTGATTGCATATCCTTTGGCTGCCAGTTGGTGATGGGTACCATTTTGAATGGTGGTTTATGTTACTGTGGCTGTTGTACTAAGACTTGTAGCTTTGAAGACCATTACAAGCATTAGGCAGCTGTGTTAGAAAAATGCCATGAAACTCAAATGGGATGTAACTCTAGAGAATGATTATAGCTTTTTAAAAAAAGTTTAAAAGTTGTATGGTACATTTTATATTGGTCTGGGGGAAAGGAGATCTTGGGGAATTCTCATTTCTTCACTGTCCTCAGCCATTTTGGGGGGGAGGGGGGATACTTCCCAGTTCACTCTAGTAGCCAAATGAATCTGAGGTGCATATCCTTGTCCTTGTGTGAATATGCTTTAAATCCCAAATACTATACTCCTTGACTTTTAGTACGTATCAGCCAGGCTTCTGGGAGATGATGAAGTTTGCCTGGATCCAGTATATTGGCATCCTCCTGATTTTTTTGTGGATTTTTGAAAGAATAAAAATCTTCCTCCTTCGAAATCAAGTGCTGAACACAGTGCCAGTGTCTCCGGTTCCCCCACCACTGTCCTATAAGGAGCACAAATCCTGACCAAGCTTGCACAGGATAAAGAACTTTGCTTTCAATTCCTTTGACTGCTTTGCATTTAGAAGATGAGGCATTCCACATTTTGGAATAGTATTGCGCAGAAATACTATTATTTTTGCAAAGTTTATCAATATGTCCTCAATGTAGATTTACTTTTGCTGTCCTGTTTTCAGATATCTGTTTGCTATTATGGTCTATCAGATGCATATCAGCCATAGTCAATATGGTGGCAAGATAAAATTTTTATTGAAAGTTATATAAACAAGTTGCACTGCCTGTAAGTACATAACTGAATCCTAAACCTAATGACATAGTCCTGCAGAAGGAATTAAGCACAGAAACAAAAAGAGAACTCCACTCTTTGAAAAGACAGATTTTTCCTGCAGGGATACTGAAATGAAGAGTGCCTTTGCTCTTTCCCCACCTGTTCGCAAAATCCACGGAGAAAATCAAGGGAATGGGGGCCATCAGCAGGCAGGAGCTGTTGCTAAACTTCCTCATCCCTTGCAAAAATCAGCAACGAAGATAAAACCAAAACATTTCCCATACATTTTTTGGGTCACTTGGGGAAGCGGCATCTGTGGATTTAAGGATTAAGCGTGGGGGGTGTCCTTTTCCCATTCCTCCGTGCCCTTGTCTGCTAATAGGTGAGTGGCCTGCCCCTACAGGCTCTGCCAGGCAGGTTCTGCCAGGCCTCTGCTTTGGCTGCTGCACATGGGAGATTTGCTGCTCCGGTGGCTGGGGTGGGACTGGAGGGAGGGAGTCTTCTTGGTGTCAGAAGGATTAACTTCCTCCCCCCCCCCCCCAAACTGGGATTAAAGCAAGACCAGATGATCAATGGAAGTCAGTGTTTATTCACCCAAAGGTGTCTGGGTGGGCGGCCGCAAAAGGGATTGAATCTCCATCCTTTTAGTTTAAAGTTTAGCCAATTGTTATTAATAGAATGAAATGGATCAGCTTATTACAATAGTTTTTGTTCTATCAGCATGAACATCTCCCTTCTAGCATGAACATCTGCTTTTCATAGATGTTTCCTTATCTCAAAGGTACAGCAAACTTATTTATGGTTAAGCAGAAGTCTCTTCATCTGCTACAACAAATGGGCATTTTATCTTTTCTATAGATGTGTTTTGAGCATGAAATTGAGCAAACTCAGGGAGGCAGTGAAAGATAGGAAGGCCTGGCGCAATATGGTTCATGGGGTCACGAAGAGTCGGACACGACTTAACGACTAAACAACAACAAAAATAGATGTGTTTTTCTATTCGTAAGAGACACGTCTCCCTTCCCTTATTGCATGCATATTCCAACACTGGGTTCGGGAGAAAAGCCGCCTCTGCCCGCGCGCCGCAGCTCCCCGGAGGAGGGAAGCAGTTGCTGGAGGGCAGGGACGAAGCGGCCGGCCCGCGCCCCCCATCGGGCCGGCCCCTGATTGGCGCCTCCCCCCAGCAGCCGCTCTGAATGCCGCTCATTGTGTTCGGAGCCGGCGCCGCAGCCTCGCCGCCTCCGGACTCCCTGCGTCCTCCTGGCCACCCGCCGGCAAATATTAACCGAGGTTAGGGGCAGGGATGGGAGGGGCTGGGGCTGGGGCTGGCGCCGGCGGCGGACGGGTGCAGCGGCTGGAAACGATGAGGCGGCAGTTCCAGGTGTCGGGATGCAGGACGGTCGCGGCACAGCCCCTTCCCCCGGCCGGGACGCAGAGCTTCTCCCCAAGGTCTCCCCCGTGGGTGGCTGTTAATCAGCTAGGTTAGCGGACGCCCTGGCGGACAATCGCGCCTGCGGCACCGGGCACCGGGCGCCGCGCACGCCTCGAGGGCGCGGGTGCTGAGCGAGTCGCTCCGAGCGTCTGCGAGGAGAACCGTGAAGGCTTGTAAGAGCGTCTGGACGCAGGCCTTGGCTCCGGCGAGCGCAACCCTCGTCAGCCGCGCTCTTGAACGTCCGGTATCCCACCTCGCCCCGCTCCACGATTTTAGGCTAAATTTCAGGGCCGGGCGGGGCCTCTGGCTGCAGCCCAGAGCTCCGAATCCCAAATCGTCTAGCAGGAACAGAGTCCCCTGCCTTCAAAAGAAGTTGCTGCAAGTTTTTTGCGCAAAAACGCTGTGAAGTCTTTTGGTCATGTACTTAGAAATCATCTTCTTATATCCAAAGAGCAATTATTTTGCTTCTGTGCTTTACTTGCTTTATTAGGGTTAAAGTAAACCAGATCCACAAACTCTTAAGTTTGCTCACATATTAGTGAGGGGTGGTTTTCTGTCCCTGTGAGTCTTAAGGCTGGGTAGAGGAAAAGATATTTGCATTGTTTCTAGAGTAAATAATGCATATAAATTAGAGTAGCAGAATTCTTATCTAATGTATCTAACACCACATACATATTTCTTTTCTCTCTTCAGTGTGGACACAATGACACAGTAACCTGGGATTCTCTGTACAGTTTGTCAGCAACCTTTAATCTGTAAAACTTGAAACATAATTTTATAAAATTGGCGCTTTAAAAAGTGGCGACCACCTTCTCTCCATCATTCCAGCTGCACTTGGCTTCACCCAGGATGTTGAGGCTTCGTCTTTCCAATGCCACGATTGCAATTATCCTGGCAGTCCAGACAGGATTCCTACTCTTTCTCTATACTCAACAAGGTGGCTTCATTCCTCATTCTGTGGAAAAGCCTACCCAGGTGCATGTCCTCATCCTCTCCTCTTGGAGGTCAGGATCTTCCTTTGTGGGGCAACTCTTCAGCCAGCACCCCAATGTCTTCTACCTGATGGAGCCAGCCTGGCACGTGTGGGCAGCCATGTACCAAAACAGCGCCAAGGTTTTGCACATGGCGGTGCGGGATCTCATCCGGTCTGTCTTCAAGTGTGACATGTCTGTCTTCGATGCCTATATGCCCTGGAAGAGTAATAGAAACTTGTCCGATCTGTTCCAGTGGGCTGTGAGCCGGGCATTATGCACAACTCCTGCTTGTGAATTCTTCCAGCGGACTGATATTACCGGTGAAAGCGCTTGCAAGACTCTCTGTGGCAAGTACCCCTTCAGCAAAGTGGAAGAGGCCTGCAAGACTTACAGCCATGTTGTCCTAAAGGAAGTCCGTTTCTTTGACCTCAAGGTGCTCTACCCTCTCCTCGCTGACCCCTCTCTGAACCTCAAAATCATCCACCTGGTCCGGGACCCCAGGGCTGTTGTGAAGTCTCGGGAACAGTCTGTTAAAGCCCTTGCCCGTGACAACGGAATTGTTCTGGGTGTGAATGGCAGCAGAGTGGATGACAGTGGATATAAAGTCCTGCAGGAGATTTGCAGAAGCCATGTTCAGATCTATGAAACAGCTACTCAGAAACCTCCATTATTTTTAAAAGATCGTTACTTATTGATCCGATTTGAAGACATTGTGCGGGATCCTTTAATGGAAATTACTGCAATGTATGCATTTGCAGATCTTCTGTTGACCCAGAAACTTGAGAATTGGATCTATAATATTACACATGGTCAAGGACCGAGTAAGAAAAGAGAAGCCTTCCAGATCACTTCTCGAGATGCGGTCAATGTCTCCCAGGCATGGAGAAATGTTCTTTCATTTCAGAAAGTACAAAGAGTGCAAGAAGTTTGCAGAGGTGCTTTAAATATACTTGGTTATCAATTTGTAAATTCTGAGAAAGAGCAGAAAGATTTGTCTTTAGATCTAGTATTGCCACATCGGAGAACTCAATTTCGCTGGGCATTGTTTAGTGAAAACTAGATGAAATTTCTCAAATGACTGGAAAAGATTTGTTGGCTTCAGTAAATCTGGTAATTTCTCTTAGTACTCGATTTTCCCAAACCAAGGAACTGCATGCCTTTTGCTTTTTCAAATTAATAATAATGCATAGCATCCAGAACAACATTATCATGTTGCATTACAAGAAAATTATTTTTCACCTGTGCATGGTTATAACTGTGATATATTGCTCTATTCATTCTTGAACTTTTTTTTTCTAAAGCTCTTTTTCACTGTAAAATGTACTGATAAGGAATAGTGCTTGGTTAGAGGGGTTGGGAATCTGAAATGTTATTATACTCAAACTTCCATGTGCCACAGAGATCAGGGAACAACGGGAATAGAAATCCAGGGACTGGAAGGATTTGTTTCAGTACATATTTTTACAGCCTTTATCTCCTTTGTCTATGTACCCCAACATGCTGCTGCTCTGGATTTGTCTTTGCATTTATTATATTCTGAAATTTTGGAATATGGGCATCCTGTCTCTCTTTGTAATAGTGAGAGTTAGCTCCTAATGAAAATTATATGGAAAATGTGATTTTTTTTTTTTTTGCTTTATAGCTGGAAATAGATATACTTGGAATCAATCTTCTTGGGCATATTTTTTATCATATTGAAAAGTAGTAGCATCCCATACGGGGCAGTTGAATATTGCAAAGGTATGAAGCTTATTTATTATAGCTGTTATATGCCAGTATAAAAAATGGGGTTTCAAGGTAGGTAGTGTTGCAAGGTAGGTAGCCCCGATCTCCTGTGTTCACACAACAGACCAAACCCTAAAACTTGTGTGATTAGCTTTTTACATATCCATGTAGATTCCCAAGTAATTTCTCTGTACTGTGCTAGGCTTTGCTGGTAATAAGGTGTGGGAATAAAAAATAGTTTAGATTCTCAGAGGAGGAGGAGGAGGTATGGCAGATATGGAGTTGGCAGAGGGGAAAAACACCTAGGAGGTTGATGGGAAGAGTGGAGATGGTGGTTGACAGCTAAAATGGCCAACATGGACTTACTGGTTTTAATTTAGAGAAAGGATGGCCAGTCTTCCTAGAATTGAGGGGTCGGTGTTTGTACTGCGGAAGTCTTGTTACTTCATAAGTGATCAAAGTAACCAAAGCATTCTAGGATAGGGCCCGGAGACGACTCATTGAAGAGGAAAAGCACTCTGGGGCAAATTATTAACCAATGCTGGTGGCATGGTGGGATGTCAGGAGATAATAGAGAGAGAGAAAAACCTAAGGTTTAGAGGGACAGAGAGTCACCAGCTGGATCCTGGCCAACTACCAGTTTATTTGTGAGAGATGGAAAATTGCCAGTAAGTTCTGTAAGGCCTTAACTCTAGATTGGAGTATTGTTAATATTTAGCAACACAGAAAGGTGCATACACACTCTCAAGTTCATATCATAACTTACTAAGAGATTCAGGTTAAAATGGCTTTGAGTGAATAGTTTGACACCCCCCCCCCCCCCCCCCCCAATATCTCCTACGCTTTTACAACAGGCTCTTGTTCTTAGAGGGGGAAATTGTTTGCAGTCAGCAGGTTATAAATCTTATAGCTGGAAGCTGGGAAATTGCTTTTCACATTTATGTTACAGAAAATAAGAGAAAAACTAGAACATTATGCCTCTTCCAATCAAATCCTTTGAACCTGTGTACATACCCTATGACCCTATGTCAATATGATTGCTGAATTTGTATAATGCATTGTACCCAAACAAACCATACTATCACTTAATATGATAGCCTGATTCACATATGCCAAACCCTAACCCTAACCCATTTTAGCCTGGCCTAGTGCATTGCATGAGTTCAGTTTTTTTGTCATATG